>JAQPPZ010001261.1:1439155-2878310 GCA_028583015.1 Wollemia nobilis
TCTTCAATTAATAACAACAAAGCTTTAGCTGCTAAATTATATTGGAGGATGTTGCATAACCCCAATGCTCTTTGGGCCAATAATCTCCGTGCTAAATATGCTGAGAACAAAAGTCCTGAAGACCTTGTTCGCTATCAACTTCCTACCAAAGGTTCTCCCATTTTAGCAGTTCTTAAAACTGGTGAGGATTTGATAAAGAAAAAATTATTTTGGATCATTCATAATGGTCAACATGCAAATTTTTGGATAGATTCTTGGGATGGTCACAAGCCTTTGATAACTCAGTTTCCCGATTGGAGGCCTTGGATGGAGGAGCTTCACCGAGCTAATTGGATAAAGGTGGCTAATTACTATCGGTACCATACTGGTAATTCAAAGGTTGGTAGATATTGGATCCCTATTGAGGACTGGCCTATTCAAATCCTAGAAAGGCAAAGACAAGATATCCAAGGCATCCTTCATATGAGATCCCTCTCTTGGTCCCATGAAAAAGATTGTTTTGGATGGAACAACACTACTAAGGGTGAGTATTCAGTTGCTCAAGGTTATTTGACCTTATGCCATAATAATCCCAACCATTCTTCTGACATATTTTCTCGATTGTGGGCTCAAAAGCTCTGGCCTAAGGTGAGGTTCTTTAATTGGCTTTTATTGCATCGTAGGGTGCTTACTTGGTGAGCAACTTATGAAGCGATGGTTTTCATGGCCCTTTTAGATGTGAAATGTGTGAAGAGAATGTAGAAAATATCAACCATATTTTTATTGAGTGTACTTTAGCCTCTGAGCTATGGAGGAGAATGGCCACTTTACTTGGCTTACAGTGGTCCAATTTTTTTACTTTTGAACAACTTTGGAGGGATTGGCCTAATCAAGAGGGTGTTGATCATTTTATTAGGCAGTTAGTTTGGATGGGTTCTACCATTCTTCTTTGGAATATTTGGAATGAAAGGAACAGCCAAATTTTTAATCAAGATAGGAAGGATATTCACTATATTTGGCAAAATACCATAGCCAACTTAGTTGAATCAGTCCATCATCTCCTTAATCACCCCCAAAACTCCCACCAAATATGGGATCAAGTGATGCAAAGATTGAAGATTAAACCTTCTAAGGGCAACCAACTTAAAGGGAATGTGAGTATTAGTAAGATGGATAGGAATAGAAATTGGCAACCTCCTCCTAAGGATTTTGGAAAAGTCAATACTGATGGAGCCTCTAGAGGGAACCCTGGAAAAGCCAGTGTGGGAGGAATTGGTAGACTTTCAGATGGCTCCCTGGTTTTTACTTTTGCTTGAGAATTTGGGTATTCTTTCCAATAACCTTGCTGAGGGGTATGGTATCCTCAGAGGCCTTCAGGAGGCTACTAAGGTTGGATGGGAAAAGGTGTTAGTTGAGTTTGACTCTCAACTTATGATTAATCTCTTGAAGAATCCTTCTAAGAATCATAAGGTGGATTGGAGAATAAAAAGAATTATTGAGAAGATTCAATTAATCCAGGATGGGATTTTTGAAAGTTGATTACAATCATGTGGTCGAGAGATCAAAACAAGAGTGTTGATGCTTTAGCTAATTGGGCTTTGGACAAAGGTGATCTTACTTGTTATGGCCACCCTCCTATATGGTGGGCTTCTCAAATTAGGGAAGCTCTTCTTTCTATCATTTCTTTGGATGGCTCCAGTTCTGAAGGTACCTAGTTTCTTCTTGTTTTTTTTTTTGCTTCTCTTTGGTTCATTCAATTTTTTTTAGTTCCCTAGCTCATTCTATTCTTTATTTTGTTTCCTCTGTTGATTCTTGCCTTAATAGTCTTCTGGTCTAGATAGGTCATTGTTTTGTTCATTTTTTATTTCTTTTTTCTTTTTTGTTTTTTTGTTTAGTTTTTTAAGGTGGGTGGGTTCTTTTGTTTTGTTTTGTTTTTGTGTTCTTTGTGTTGTTTTTTGTTGTTCTTGTGTTTTTGTTGTTTTGTTTTTTTTTATGTTTTTTGTTATTGTTCTTGTGTTTTTTCGTTCTTGTTCTTGGGTTTCTCTTTGTTTGTGTTATTTCGTGTTTTTATGTGTGAGTGTTTTCTATGTTTTTTGTTTTTGTTTATTGTCTTGTTGTTGGTTGTTTTTTATTTTTATTTTTATTTTATTTTTTAATTTTTTAGGTTTTGGTTGTGTTTATTTTTCATGTTTTTTTTTGGGTTATGTCTTTGTAGTGTTCTGTTGTTTTTGTCTTGTTTGTGTTTTGTTATGTGGTTCTTGTGTTTTTCTATGTGGTTCGTGTTGTGGTTTCTTTTATCTTATTGTGTGTGTTTGGTTGTGCTTTTGTTTTTGACACACTCAAGGAGCATGTTTTTTATTTTATTTTATTATTTTTGTTGTTATTTACTTATTTTTAAATTGGTTTTGTGTGTTTGTTTGCTCCTTGAGTATGTCAAAGGTGGTAGGCTAGGTCCGAGTCCTGGGCGTTTTTGGTGGAATGGATACCCCTGCCTCCTTGGGTCTTACCCGAAAGTGGCATCCCTTTTGGGATGTTTTCCACAAATAAAAAAAAAAGACATGCAGTGTATAATATATATTATATGATAAATTCCCTATTGATAAGCATAGATCTCACTTTATGATGGGTCATGGTTGGAACTAGACTGCTCAGCCTTGTGCATTCATTGTAGAGGTTTATCACACTAACCAAATCCAAAAAATAAAAAATAAAATTATATAATTTAAAATTAATCAACATATCCTAAAATATTTTTTTAATAAAAATAATTCATTTAAAACCATAAGATATTATACAATAAAATATAGAAAATCAAAAAGTAATTGGATCCTTATATTAACATTTTAATACAAATTTCTAAGTTCCTTAGATTATAAAAGTTTAATTATAAAATATATGTTTGTGATATATAAATATAAACATTTAAAAATGAACATTCAAACACAAATAAAAGTAATATAAATAAAAAAGTTAAAACATAAAAGCCTATAAACATAATTAAGTATGATTGGTATATTGAAGTGGAACTCTTATTTATATTTTAATCTATTTATATACTTTGTAAATTATGATTTTTTTTAAAAATAATTTGAAAAACTTATATTAAAACAAAGATCATTTACAAGTTGGGATGAGACTTCTCCCAGCCTTAGCCAAAGAGAACACATGTTTACAACAGTAAAAGAAGATTTGCATTGGAGCCAAATCTCCTAAACCATATTCCTACAATGGTTGTCCACCTGTTTACAATTGTAAAAGAAGATCTGCATTGGAGCCAAATCTCCTAAACCATATTTCTACAATGGTTGTCTAAATTAGCTAAACACTGGATTTGCTCACTAACCTGCCTAATCATCTCATCCTCAATAGCCATGCCATTATGCCATTGAACCCCTACCTCCTTCTCAGTACCCATCTTAGCCAGGAAGTCTACCACTTTATTTAGATCTCTACTCACATAAACTAGAATCACATCATCTAATTCCCTCCATAATTCCTTAATTTGAGTGACAAGAATCCTCAACCTCCATGTCTTCAAAGCAAAGTTCCTCATGCAATCCAGAGCTCCTACCAATATTTGTGAATCTAATTCTAGGATTACCCTCCTGTAACCTTGTTTTACTACCCAAATAGAAGCATATTTGATAGCTAAGGCTTCCGCTTCATTGTTCATGGCCCTTCCCAAGCCTTGTAGTTCCCAATAGAGCATTATTCCAACATGATTCCTGCAAACCACTCCAATTCCAACTCTACCCGGATTGCCTTTTGTAGCTCCATCAGTATTAATTTTAATCCAACCTTCTGGAGGTGGTTTCCAACTAGCTTTGTCCTTCCCCTCTTGCACTTCAACTTCCTTCTCCATTGTCCCTATAATAGCCTGAGTTTCCTCTTTAGCATACACTGCCATAGTTTCTGTGACTTTGCTCCAAATGACCTACCAAACACCATCTAAAGATGAAAAGGTTTCTCTAAAAAATTTGCTATTTCTCTCCAACCACACTTGCCACCAAATGAAGTTTAATCCAAGATCCCAACCGATACAAAGAGCTTTAGATTTAAATCTACCCCTCTTCCATATTTCCCAAATATTAATCCGATTCAAATCACCATTAACTTGAATTTTATAAGATAAAAACCATCGCTCCCAGATCTGGCGTGTGAATGGGCACTCAAACATCAAGTGATCAGATGTTTCCTCACTCTTGTAGCATAAAACACATTGAGATGGACCAATGATTCCCCTACGTCTGAGATTATCAAAAGTAAGAATTCCATTATGCATGAACTACTAGGCAAAGAAGTTTACTTTCGGCCAACCCTTGGACTGCCAAATATTTCTCCAATCCTCAACCTGATATGCATGAGGAGGAGGCTCTGGAAGGATCTTATCATATCCATCCTTCACTGTGTAGACACCAAGGCTCCCATAGCCCCAAGCTAATTCATCCTCCTCATCTCTACCTATGAGAAATATTTCTGCCAAGATTTTAGTCATGATGGGTGTCAATTCCGGAGGGATTGGAATTGGCCACTCATCCAACTTCTTAAACTGCTTAAACTTATAATCCCCCAGCTGACTAGTGTTGAAATAACTTTCAATTTGGATCCAACCCCTGGTTTCCATGGTTGTTTTTATTGGTTGCAGTTCTAGGAATTCAACAATGATAGGTGGGTATTGATCCCATGAATCTGTCCAAAATTGTGCCTTCTCCCCTCTCCCCACTTTCCAAAATAATCCATATTTCACTACCTGAGATCCTAACTTTAGAGCCTGCCACACTAAGGACCCATTACCATCCAAAGGGAAATGACCCACCTCATTTGGGTTTACTTGTCCCAAATATTTACTAGTTAAAACTCTACTGAATAAAGAAGTTGGTTGGGAAATCCACCTCCAATAAAGCTTTCCAGCCAAAGCTTTATTATTTAACTCTGATCTCCTCAGTCCCAAACCTCCCTTTACCTTGGGTTGGCTTACTTTATCCCAACCTACTAAGGCCCATTTCCTCTCTCCTTTTACTCCTCCCCATAAAAATTTTCTAGCCATCTTGTCCAACTCTTTCCATATGGTATGTGGGGCAACAAGGATAGAAAATTTATAAATTGGCATGGCTTGAATGATTGACTGCAAAAATGTTAATCTACCCCCATAGCTTAACCATTTGTGAGACCAATGATTAATTCTTTCCTTGATACAATCCAAAATATTCCTCCAGATATCTATTTTTAGTTTTTTAAAATGCAAAGGGACCCCCAAGTATACCACTGGGAGAGAAGTCCTCGTGAATCCCAAGATCTCTAAAATTCTGTCCTGAAGCCTTTGATCAAGATTGAAAAAGACCACTTTGGATTTTTTATCATTGATGACTTGGTTTGTGGCCCTAAGGTAGACATTAAGTGTATCTCTAATCATTCTTGCTTCCCTGAAGTTGGCCACTCCCACCAATCTTGTGTCATCCACAAATTGTAGGTGAGTCAAAACTTCCTCACCCACCTTGATACCTATTAGCAAACCTTGTTGTCTTCTCCTCAAGATGAGTCTACCCAAGCCTTCAGCCAATATGAGAAAAATATAAGGGGAACAAGGATCTCCTTGACGAAGGCCTCGAGTAGCTCCAAATGGTTGTGAGGGAAGGCCCTTGATTAACACTGAGTATGTCAGAGTAGAAACACAACTCATGACCCACTCTATCCAATCCTGAGAGAAACCAAAGGCTGCCATCATCTTTGACAAGAAGCTCCACTCCACCCTATCATAAGCCTTTGACATATCCAATTTTATGAACATTCCCCTATTGCTAGATTTTTGCATTGAATGGATTGCCTCCTGAGCTAGAACCACACCATCCAAGATCTGCCTACCCTCTACAAAACCCCCTTGCTCCGAGGAGATAATGCTATGTAGAAGAGGTTTTAGCCGCTCAACCATTACCTTTGTGATTATTTTATATATGACATTGCATAAGGCAATAGGTCTATAATCTAAAATATGCACCCCCTCCTCCCCTTTTGGAATTAAGGCAATGAATGTATGATTTAATGCTTTAAGAATTCTTTTACTACCTTTGGACTCCTCTATAACAACCATTACATCATCCTCCAAGTTATCCCAGAAGGCCTGAAAAAACTCAATTGGAAAGCCATCTGGACCTGGTGTTTTTTCGGTACTCATTCCAAAGACTACTTTCTTCAGTTCCTCTCTATCAATGGGTTTAAGTAGGACCTGATTTTCTTCTTCAGAGATAATAGAGGGTATGATAACAAGAACTTCTTTTTGAGCATCTTCATCTTGCACCATACTTTCCTTAAATAGTTTAGAAAAATAATCCATTGAATGGAAATGCATACCTAGAATTGTATCAAAGGAGTGTCCATTCTCATCCTGAAGAGCTTCCATGTTGTTCATCTATCTCCTAGCACAAGCAACCCGATGGAAAAATTTGGTATTTTTATCACCTTCTAATAACCAAGTGGTTCTTGCTCTCTGTTTCCAGTAGATCTCCTCTTGGTTGTCAATGTCCTCAACCACTTTACGCAATGCATCATCCTCTTCTTTGAGTTGTTCTATAATTGTTCCTTCCCTAAAGTGTTTTTGAACCTCATCCCATCTGGCCACCAATGGAGCTCTTTGGACCTGGAAGTTTGTCTTGTTAGCTCACCTCCATTGTTTGAGTTGATCCTTGACATAATGAAGTTGCTTGTGGAATCTAAACATTGTTGTCCCATATGTTGGGCATCCCTCTTCCCACCACTATGGAATTTTCTTTTGAAGCTCCTCTTTTTGTAACCAAAAGTTTTCAAATTTGAATGGTTTGTGATGTTGCACTATCTTGATCCCCCTTCCAACAAAATGGGAAAGTGATCCAAAACTGGACCCTCCAAAATCTAAAATTTTATATTCCATTTCACAAATGCCTCCTCTGAAACCAAAAAATGATCTAACTTCACCTTCCTGCTATGTGGCTCCCTCCTCTTATTAGTCCAAGTATAGTTGGTTCCTGGGCATTTAATATCCACCAAGTGTAATGCATGGACTTGGGCAATCATAAGTCGATCCCCTGGGTCCAAAATTGGGGTTCCCCCTTCTTGATCTCTAGAGGATAATTTAGCATTAAAATCCCTAGAAACAATCTAGTCTACCTCCTCCCTTGAGACTCTCATGTTATGCACCACTTTCCATTGATGCATCTGACCATCTAGGTTTTGAGCCCCATAAAAATTTGTGATTAAAACCTGCTCAACTATCACATTGTTCCTAAAATGCGATGTGAGGACACCCCTCCAAGCTATATGTTCTATTGTTGTCCATTCAAGAGAGTTCCAAAAAGTAACTATCCCCCCTGAGGCCCCTTGGGCAGCCACTTCCATATGACCAACACCCCTCCAAAGTTTATTTACTATTTTACACATAAGATCCAATGATATTTTTGTCTCCTGGATAAGCAAAAAAATTGTTTTACATTTTTCTAAGAGTCTTCGAACAACATATTGATGGGTTCTACTATTTAAACCCCTAACATTCCATGATTGTATAATCATTGGTTACCTTGAGAGTAGTAAGAATCTATTGGCCTCACCGATCCTCTAGTGATCAGTTTGTCTCCTTGAACTGCTATCAATTCCTTATTTGATTTTCTACCCACTCCTTGAGAGTTGATATTTTTTATCTCTTTTCCACCTGAGTTATCCCTAGAGTTGGCCTTTCTCTATTCTTTTTTGCTATACCCATGATGACATCCTTAATTATTGGTTGCTCTTGGTTATGCACTATCAATACCCCTGCAATATTTGATTGTGGTAACTCACTGTACTCAATTACCTACTCTAGGATGGGAGGAGGTGAAAGAGGGGCTTGAACATGGTTGTTATTGTTTTCATTATTCCCATCCACTCCTTCCATGAATTGTTCTTCTTCCTGGTCCACTAGTGTCTTGAAGATCTCATACCTATTGGAGGGCTTGAGTTGGGTTTGCTCTTTACCATATTTTTTCTTTTGCCTTCTCCTTCTTTTGGGCTGCTCAAAACCATCTCCCTGTGCTTCTTTACCCTGAGAAATATTGGTTGTTTCTTTATTGATTGTTGACTTACCCTCCTTAGGAAGATTTGACATTCCTAGAGGAGCCTCCATTTTTATGTTCATATTGTTTGGGCAGGATCAGGGCCAAATACCCATATTTGTGGTAAACTCTACACCTGAAGGGCAATGCCTCATAATCCAGTTGTTGAATCCAAGATAGTCCTGCAAGTTTGAGTTCAACCTCTACTGGAAAAGGTTGGATGAGATCCATTTCCATGCATAATCTAGCATAAATGGTTGTGTTTCCTTCCATTGTGTCTTTGGAAACACCCAAATGTCTTCCAAGGGAATTGTCGATAATTTCCAATACCTGCTCACTCCAAAACTCCATTGGAAGTGCATACAAATGGATCCAAACTGGGACAACAGTGGGTTCAATTCGAGGATCAAATCCCACTCTCCAGGGTTGAACAAATAATCCTGTCGGACCATGATTCCTCTTTTCTTATTCGAAAGCCCTATTTCTATCGACAAGTGAAGAAAAACTAACAATAAAATATCCATTGCTAATAAACCACAAAGAATACTCACCAAGAGGCTCCCAGTTTTGTCGAACCCAAGAATGCAAAAAATTAGGGTAGGGCGAATACCCATGAATTTATAGATCAAATCATGATTGGCTCTATATAAGACTATTTCTTCTACCATCCTTTGCTCAATGACAATATTTGGCCTTGATTCTGATTGTGGCAAGCATCCATTGACTCATTGAGATGTTGATCTTTTTCGGTAGTCGTAAAGAGCATTTTTAATGTAGTTTTTTGTGCTTCTTTAGTCTCTGCTGGAGATTTATCCTTTAACAAATCTGCAAAAGAACTTTATCTCTCTAAAAGAGGATCCAAAGGTGTCCCCATTGGGCCCTCCTAGGGCAGCAATCTTGTCTTCAATTCCACAACAACCAAAAATCCCTTCGTCTACCCAACTGATGCCCTAGTTTTTTATTCGAGCATGCTCTCACTTTGTACATAGTATTAATTTAAAAAATAATTAAAATCATACTAAATAAATAATATTAATTTTTTGGGATCTGAAACCTAGAATCTGGTTGAAGGAGCGTGGAAGGTTTGGTTGGCTGAAGGAGCTTCAATGGAAGATTTATATGTTGGGTGGAAGGTTGATATGGCTAAAGGAGTGTGGGAGGTTTGTTAGAGTTACTATGCTATAGTAACTATGATTATTACATCATTTGGTAAATTTATAGGTAGATTTAATTTACCTCATGGTAAAAAGTAGTTTGTTACTTTTTACTATTAGTATTTACTATTTACTTTTAACCTGGATATTTATCTTGGTTAGTAGGTTAGTTATCATAGTCATTTTGACTACGTAATTAGGTTAGTTGTTAGCTACCTTTAGGGGGGATACCTATTGCAAGTTTGGTAGCTAAGTTAGGGGATAATATTTTATTTTATTCCTAAGGCTATTTCTAGCCTATATTGTACTATTTAAACCTACTCAATATTAATCCTACCTAATGTTCAAATTGCCTATGTTTCAATTTCTATAATTGGTATCAGAGCCACTAATTTGATCTGGGCAACGAACCACTAGGCACATTATTAAAGGAAGTAGCTCACTAGACTAGGCTTGCATGGATACCCATGTCACATATTTTGGAGGTGTGATTATAATTTGTACAAAATGGTAAGCACTAAAACCTTGGTGCTATCAGCAAAGAATCAAACATAATCCATTAGCCCGAGTGCACTGATAACACTAAATTCAGTGTTGCTAGCCTATTAAGGTGAGATATTATTGATTCATGGGCACTGATGTGGGACCTGAAAGTCTGCACAAATTGACCCAACATGGTGCAGATCCCACCACACATGGGCTCGACATCCGTAGTAGGTGCTACTACTTCTAGCCCACCCTAGACCTCCACATAGACTATGATAGAACCTGCTAAAACCCCTACTACATGAAACATTTAAAAGCATGTAGCGCACATCTAACAATCATCTGATGGCCTTTGAACTCGTGACTAGAATGGTGCAAAACCCAAAGTAGCACGTGGCACGATACAAGGCCCAAGATGGACAAGTGGTCACCTTGATCGGATGACATGGTGGGAACATAATCTGAGGTAGCTAGGATGGTAGACCTACCTCACCTTGTGGACCCTGTTGATATGGTAGACACCTGGAACTGACATGGAGGATTTTTATTCATTCAGTTTGGTTGACAAGTGTGTTGATGTGGTGTACGAAAATTAAAACCAGATGGCAAGTTATTGGGCATCCACATGGCGGTATATGGTTGCTTCGCTGGTGCGATAAAATGTTTGGTAGTGATTAACTAAATGCAATCACTACAAAGGGGGCGAAACCCATTTTTAAACAACTTGCGTGCTTTAATAGCATGCATGTGGGACTAATGTCCCAATTTTTTTTTAGCTGCTGAAGACATTCAAATTGAATGTGGCTCCCTGTTGTCTCTGTTAGGCTAGCTAGCTTGGCCAGAGAGGGGGCCAGCTATAAGGCACTGCTCTACAGTAGGTCGGGAGTTCAACTCCCGTTGATGCCACCCTCCTTTATTTTGCAAAAAAAGGGGCTACGATCAACCAAAGGTCTTAATTTTTTTTTAATTTAAAATTTATTTTTTATATATGTTTTTTAAATAATTCAAATATGAATTATGTTTTTAAAAAATCATTTTTTTTATAAATTGATTTTTTAAAAATAAAATATTAGTTTATTTTTATTATTGATTAAATTTTTTATTTAAATTTTGCACATTAATCAAAGAAAAGGGAGCCTATAAGACAATTTTTTTTTTCAATTTTTGAAAACAAAGAGTGTTTTTGTTTTTCTCCAAGAGGGGAATATAAGACAAATAAATAGCACATTTTTTTTCCAAAATTAGGGAACCTAAAATCTTCTCAAAACCCTTTTTAAACTTTGCAAACCATAAAGGATCAAACTTGAATTCTTTTTTTTTACCAAGTTCTAAAACAAGGAGACACAAAAATTTGCACAATTCAAAGTTGAAATTGTGCATTTGTTTTCTCCAAGGAGGAATATAACAAAAGAAATTGCACATTTTACTTTTTTTGCAAAATCGCTGAGTCGTCGCAAGATATTGAAGACCTTAGATCCATTACAACCAAGTTGCATATCGATTGGTTCTAGAAAGCCTTTCAAATGCGGGTCATATATCGACTTGAATTGAAAGGAGTGCTACTTTGTTAATTTTGTAAATCAAAGGGGGGAAGACAAGCAATTATATTTCTTTGCAAAATTGTAACACAAAGTGAGGAGCACTTAAAAATCAAACCTTGTTTATTTTGCAAAATCAAAAGGAAAGGCAATTATTTTATGCCACATTCTTTGCAAAATTGGAAAACAAGAGGAGACATAACATATAAATTTTTTACACAACACAAATCCAAATTTTGATGCAAAAATTAATAGTAATAAGGTGCATTTTTTAATTTACTTGACACCTTTATTACAAATTGGCAAATTAGGTGCATTTTCAGTTCCATCCGAATACTAAGTGATAATAATTTTGTGGTTGATTATTACATTTAATTTCTTGTTCTTTGCAATTATAAGTCATCAAAATCAAGAGCACTCAAAACCCTAAAATTTCATAATAAATTGTGTAATTTTTTTTTTTGATTGGTAGAAAGGGTATTGAAAGGTCCCTGAACCTTGTACAAGAGAGATTACAAGAAATCCATAACGACCGAGGTGGTCCAAGAAGAAAGTAATAGAGAGTTGGCAAACCTTCGCACTAGGGAAGGTGTCACAAAATCGTGACCAAAATTGTGTAATTCATTTGCACAAGTATAAGCCATTTTTAAAATTGATTCTCTCCTTACAAACCCTAAAATTCACTCTTATTTGTTTGGCTCAATATCCTCAAACTGGTTATTCCTCTTCAAAGAGGATTTTTAGGTAGGTGTCATTAAACATCTTTTTGGGTGAATTATATTTTGGTACTCTTTTAGGGTATATCGAAAGAAAGAACAAGTTTTTGTAAAATAGGGAACGTTGAAAGTAAAAAATGTTTGCACTAAGGGGGGGATAATTCCTTTCTTCCTTAAAAATAGATTTTGATAAAAGGGAGATAAAACTTGTAAAGGCAATCAAAAAAGTAGAAGTCATAAAAATTATATCTTTTATTTTAGGCTTCATAATAGCAACCATGCTTGAAGTACTTGCAATAAGGAAGGATGTTTTGGTGAATTCTTTTGATAAATTGCCTAGAATGCAAAGGCACATCACAAAGACAAAATAGATCAGAAAGAGGTAATATTTCTAGTGAAGTGTCTGATTCTAATTCTGATTCATAAAGAGCACACAAAGTGCTCATGGCTAAAACAAAATTGTAAGGGGAAACAAATTGTCACCTTAGGCAAGGATCATTTACACTCTCTTTTATGCTTAATAAATAGCATAAGTTTTTGTTTGAAGTACTTGAAATAAAGGGATGGTTTTACCTCTTTTAGGCTTCATAAATAGCAAACTCTCATTGTTTGAAGTACTTGTAACAAAAAGGAAGGATTTTTTGGTGTAAAATTTTCCTAGGAGCCAATATTTGTAAAAAAACCTTAACAAGCTTCATGAGTTGCATATCTTTTTTGTAATTAAGGGGGGATAAAAATTTCTTTCCTGCTGCACACAATTTTTTTTAAAAAGGGAGGACATCTTATAAGGGTGTATTTTCAACAACGACCGACATCTTAGTCACACTTCTTGCAAAAATTCCATTGTAACATATTTTTACAACAAGGGGGTAAACTTATAAGGGTGCATTTTCACCAGTGACCGACACCTTAGCTACCTTATCAAAACTTTTATAGAAATCATATTGTAACTGAATGAACCTCGTATGTAGTGATCTACTCTAGTACACCTAGTAGTTGCAGTGATTGGTTACCAATGCAATCTAGTTAGATGACAATATTACAATAAGGACATTCGTTGATGTGCAGAGAAAGTGAGGAATGACCAACTTTTTGCTTAGAGCAACAAGAGCAAGAGCTAGTAAATCATAAACTTTTTCACTATATTGGAATAGTTATATAAATTATCCAAATAATGTAATAAGAGGAGATATTAGAGTTACTATGCTATAGTAACTATGATTATTACCTCATTTGGTAATTTGTAAGATTCACCTAGGTAGATTTAATTTACCTCATGGTAAAAAGTAGTTTGTTACTTTTTACTATTAGTATTTACTATTTAATTTTAACTTGGATATTTATCTTGGTTAGTAGGTTAGTTATCATAGTTATTTTGACTACGTAATTAGGTTTGTTGTTAGCTACCTTTATGGTGGAATACATATTGTGTGTTTGTTAGCTAAGTTAGGGGATAATATTTTATTTTCTTCCTAAGGTTATTTATAGCCTATATTGTACTATTTAAACCTACTAAATATTAATCCTACCTAATGTTTGCATTGCCTATGCTTCAATTTCTATTAAGGTTGGTAACGCTAAATAAAAATAGAAGGCTGGTTTGTCTAAAGGAACTACAACAAAAGGCTAAGATGCTAAGTGGAAGGTTGGGAAGGCTGAAGGAGTATGGAAGGTGAAGAACACAAGCTTATATTGAGATGGGGGTGAACATTATGAGACCACTTTTTAATTTACTTTCCCAATTAATATTATGCAATGTAAATATATAAATATCAATAGTAGTAATAGAAGTAATGCACAAATCACCACACATAATAGAGACACCAATTTTACGTGGTTCACCCAATGTGGGCTACTCCACGGAGAAAATATTTTACTAAAATTTTCTCAATCAATCTCTTCAGAATCCTTTCTCTATTACAATGTTTATGGACCTCTGTACAAAAGAGACACCAATCCCCTAATCAAGTTAGTGAATCTCTATCCATAGCAGAACTCATTTCTCCTACGTTCTGACTAGTGGTATTCTAGAAGAACTGTTGCCCCCACTAATTTGGCTAATGTATATCTATCCAATAAAGACATTTGTCCTCACTACCCTGGCTAATGGATCTCTATCCACTAGAGGCTATCATCCTCTATACTCTGTCATCTTCCAAAGCTTGCTCTCATATCTGCACTAAAAACATTCCTTTGGTCTAGCATAAATATTCTCAATATCTATATCTGGTTTGGCACAAACATGTCCTCAAATATACACCAAACTTTATCCTTGAATATATACTAAAAATAGTCATTCGGTCTAGCACAAATCTATCCTCAATATTTGTACTTTGATATATAATAAACATAATCCTTCGGTCTAGCACAAATATGTCCTCAATATCCATCCTCGAGCCTTACAAAAAGCTTGAATCAATCACAAATAAACTCTGCTAGATCTACCCCAAATCTTAACTAAAGGTTTGAATAAATCAATCAACTCTAGTCACAAGTCTTCTCAAATACTTGTCTCAAATCTACCTTGTAATATTGCACAAAAGCTCACACTAATCTATCCACGAGTCGTCTCTAGAACTTGTCCAAATATGCTTAACAAGTCCTCACTAGAAATTATCCAAATATGCTCTCAATATATATTATAAGCTTCCACAAAATCTCACACAAATCTGTCCACAAGTCATCTCAAAGACTTGCCTTAAATCTGGTCAATAAGTCCACACTAGAACTTATTCAATCTCATAGAAACATAAAGAGAATTGTTAGAGACTCAATATGCTTCACATTCATCATAATGCTAAATTACTTTTAATCACTCTTTTAGAAACATACAGAGAATTTTTAGAGACTCAATATGCTTCACACTCACAAAATCTCAATCACTTTAAATCTCTCTTTTATCATAGAAATATATAGAGAATTTCTAGAGACTCAATATTTTTCACACTCAACCTATGTCTCAAATCAATTCATAATATAGAACAATTTGTTTCATAGAACTTGAGCTATCACTACACACATCCAATTGACTAGGCTCAACCAATCACTCAATAAAATAATCCTTTCGCACAAATCTCAAAATGTTTCCAACAGTGCTTATCAACCAATCTCACATAACAATGATACTTATGTTTCCAAACCCTAGTTCAAGTTATTCACAACTTAATCACATCAAAAAAAAATCTTGTAAAAAAATATTCACAATAGCTCAACAAATCAATAAGGAAACCTAATCAAGTCCTTTTCACTCAAAAGTTATTTTTCAAAAAATCAACCAATCAACTCAATCAAGGAAGAATGTTCCCATAACTTTTTTCTTGATTGAAAAGTATACCGCACAAATATGCCATAATCATAAACACTTATTTGCCAAACTCAAGGAGGTTAGATGTCAAAATATTACTCCAATTCTCTCTCAAAAATATTCCTTGGACACAAAAATATTCAATGCTCAAATATACCTTATTTCTCCCTTTTAAAATTAACATTGCTCAAACCATACGTAAAAACAATTACTTGGATATACCTTATCAACTCTAACTTAAAATAATATCCAACACCACAAAAATCACAACCAATCTTTCTAAAACACCTTTATTTCTCTTTCAAACCCTAAAATAAATACTATTCAAAATTTATTTTGCAATATCCTTATAACTCCCTAAAACCTCATATACCACATGAAATATGCAAAAATTAATTTTTAATACCTCAACAACCTTCTTCGAAAAATTTGGTGCTCAAACTTTAATGCATACCTTATTATCCCTCAAAAGGGTTTCGATGTGATTCGATCCGTCGTCTCCCAAAGTGCCAAGCACCTTAGCACTTTTGAGCCCACCATGTGGGCTAGAGGCACCCACATGAAGGACGTCAACCTTCCTTCCCTTTCTACCTTATCCACCATGCTTTCCAGCAAAACCAAAATGATCCTTCGTGGGGATTCGAACTTGCGCCTATCGCTACCTTAATGACTTGCCACTACCATGGTTTCCAATTGTGCTACCAATAGTTGGTGACCAAGGCTCCCTCCTTGGTTTATGATATGTTCTCACCTTCCCTTAGCACTTTAAAAAATTTAAAAGCTTTGCTGCACACTTAATTCACATATAGTTTTGATAGCATGGGATATCATTCGGAAAGCATTGGAGAATATGGTAAGGTGCGTAATCCCCCTTTTATACACATGATAAATGTTCTTCCCACGTAGGTGCTTTAGAAATTTGATTTCAAATTTCAATTAATTTTAATAACCCTCCTTAGGGTTACTTAAAAATAAATAGAAATTAATCTTATAATTAATATCAAAATTAATTAATAATTAATTTAAATAACTTTAAGTTAAGTAAATTAAATTATAAATTAATTTATAATAAAAATTATATTAATTAATTTATAATTAATTTAAAACTTCCCTTTATAATATTATAATATTATTCACTTGGGCTTTTTGCACTTTAGACCATATCTGACATCCCAAAACCGGGTCTTGATCAATTGAAACTGGAGAACCTAAAACTGATGTTGCCCACTAAAACTGCCATTGAATGGTGCAAAAATCATGACATAAATGACCACTCGCTCTTGATATCAATGACAACTTATCCATTCAAAATTTCCAACAATATCCCCCTTTATCATTGATGGTAACCCAAATTATTTTTACCAAAACTTGACCTTTTACCTGTTTTGCTCTCCTGGGAAACTGATCCCCATGACTCAATGTTTTCTCCTTAAACCAAATATATTACCTTACTCAAATATCTCCCCCTTTGAAATAAATGGCAAAGGGTCACCTTTGGGGATTGGGGCTAAGAATGAGTCTCTTAGCTTATCCCCTCCCCCACCTCCTTTTGAGGTGGTTAATTCTAGGGTGGGAGTATTTCTTCTCCTAGCAAGCACTGGTCTTTACCTTTGTCATATTTCCTTCTCATATGATCATTATGATTCCTTTGAATGTTCCTATTCATGTCCATGTTCCTTTTCCTATTCCTGTTCTGTTATTTTCTATGTACATATTCTTGTTTTTTTTCATGTTCAAATTCCTATTCTTGTTCCTATTCTCGTTCCTTTTCCTATTCCTATTCATGCTTGATTCTAGAATGTATGCTCTACACCACTTTGTTGTATGTCCATCATTATTGTACTTATAACACTTAATTTTATTATTCCTTGGTGGTGCAAATATCTTGGGATTTATCCTAGTGAAGTCATCTCTGTTCCTGTCATGTACCCTGCAATTCATTGCCTTGTGACCAAACTGATTACATGAGTAGCAATACCCATGGAAAAGCTACCTATTCCTGAAGTTCCCATATTATTATCTTTCACGTGTCCTAAAATATGAAGCCATGTGCCCAAATATATGACATGAGAAACATATTCCATTGAATTTTCCTTGTCTTGACCTCATTGGTCTTTTAGTCTCTCTTAACCTATTCTGATTGTTGTTCCATCTGTTTCTCCTTTGTGCTTTATTTCTTTCCTTGTTGAATTTTTTATTTTCCAACTCATCATCATAAGTCTCACTTTCTATTACACTATATTCTTCTAAAGTTTCTTCTTCTTTAGAACTTGAGGTTGACTCTTGTTCTTGTTTCTTTTGAGCCTGTTCAAAACCAAGACCTATTTTGTTTTTTGACCTTCTTTGTACCTTGATCATCTTATTTACAATATTTGAACTGTTCCCAAACTTGTGTATATTATCCTTGGATATTTATAAATCTTCCCTTAGTAGAGCTACTTCTTATTCTAACATTTCACATTCTAAGACCTTTGCTTCTAACTTATCCTTGAACTTCTTTGTCTTAGCCATTGACTTGTTTAGATCCTCCATAAGCTTTCCTCTTTCTTCATCATATTCTTGAAACTGAAATTCAAGTTGGAAGTTTCACTTTCTTACCTTATTTAAAGTTTTAAGAGCATAAATAAGATCTTCCTCAAGATCAACTCCTCCTTTTTCTAATTATTCCTCTATTTGTTTGCCTTTGTCAACATCTTCATTTTTTTTTACTTATCTTCTATAGGATCACCTTCTTCTTATAGTACCATTAGAATATTATCTTTTTGTCATTCAAGTGTATCTTCATATTCATCATCACTAAAACTAAAAACATTCCTTGTACAACTATCTTCAAGATGTCAAAAATTACCACATCTAAAACACTTGAGAATTATTGGTGACTTTTTCTTAACTTCTTTTTCTTCAATCAAAAATAATACATCATATTTATCATTATCTGAAAAACTATTATAACTATCACTTGATTACTTACTTGCATTATCTGCATAGTAGCTCCTCTTTTGTATTTGAAAAAACTTCTTTCCTTGTCTACCTTGTCCATCCTTGCCTTTCTTTTGGTACCTATTTCTTTCTAATTTCCTATTCCTGTGATCCTATTTTTCTTCATCATTGTTATTTTTAGCTTCTTGAAAATCAATTGCATAGTGACCATACTTTCCACAATTGAAACATGTTGGACATTTTGAGTCAAAGTTGTCATTGATGTCAAGGAATAAGCTTCGTTGATGTCAAAAGGTCAAGAGGAACAATGCACAGGTTAAAGGCAAAGAGCTTCATAATATTTTTTAATATTATGTGGAAGCATAAGCTAGAAGGGTTTTTATTAAAACCATGGGTGAGCAAAAATAAAAGGTTTTTCCATTAAAACCATGTGAGCAAGTTGTAATGTTTTTCTAAAAACCTAAAGAGGCCCTTAAGTTTGGTTTAAGGCCAAAATACCATGTTAATTATTAAATTATAGTAATTAAATTCTTAAAGAATTTAATTTATTATATTTAATAAATATCCAAAGCTAAAGTTTGGACACATTTCATAATTTTTGGACGTCGGTTTGTTCGCGTGCAAAGTTGCCCCTCTTCTGCCGACGTCACTGCTTGCTAGACGACATCCTCACCACTGACATGGAGCAATGAAGGTGTATGGTATATAAATATCATAGCCTTATCAAAGGTAAGGTATCCACTCACATACATAGAAAATAATTAACACCAGTTTTCATGTGCAATTCCCTCATGACCGTAGTTCGTGCGAAGTTTTTGGACAGCATGAGTGAAGGAGCCAATTTGTGGCTCATGCGAATAGTGGAAGTCAAAGGGCGTAAGGTAGTGGAGGTTTCAAAGGCAGCATGTGGCTCCATGGAATTGGGATTCGTGGTGAAAGCGCTTGTGGAGAGAAGCACTCAGTTCGAATCTTCGTGCAATGCAAAGTGGTAACACTTTTTTAAATTAAAATATTTTGATTTTTGACTTAGGCTAAGGTTAGTCTTAGGAGAAATAAGGAGGTAAATAATTTTGGATTTTTGCCTAAGTTAAAAAGAAATTTTTGTGGTCTTTATAAAGTGTTTGCTGAAAATTTAAGTGGTGGGTAAAAATTCTTTTACCTTAGAAAATGAAAGATTAGTTGTTGCATAACTTTTCAAAATAATTATCTTTAAAAATGCAATGTTAGAGTAGGGAGTCATAAGTAGAAATTGGATTGATTTTTGAAGAATAAAATTTTGAAGTGGCTTATGTTAAATATGATTGATTGAGATAAATTTGTGATGAGTTAGGGGTTTTGAGAAGTGAATATTCAAACTATTGTGGAGTTGGATATTATTTTAAGAAAGGAGTAATAATGTGTATCTGTGAGTGATTATATGATTTGTATTATTTGTCTAATTTCCTTGATATTGGAAAATATATATTCATGGTTATGACAGATATTTAAGGTTCCTTCATAAGCAAGAAAAAGGTATGAGCACATTCTTCCATAGTTGATTTGATTGGTTGTTTTTTTGGAAAATAATTTTGGAGTGAAAAGGACTTGATTAGGTTTTCTTTATTGAGTGTGTTGAGTTAATGATTCAAGGTCTTCTGGAATAAATATTTGTTGTTAAAACCTTGTTTTATAAGAATTTTTGTTGCAGCCATTGATTGTGTGAAGAATTTGAACTAGGATTTGCAAAGAACATGAGTATCATTGTTATGTGAAGATTGTATTATAAGCATTGTTGTTGAAGTGAGTTGTTGAGTGAAGAACTTGAACTAGGGTTGAAAAGAACATGAGTATCATTGTTATGTGATATTTGTTGTTGAGCATTGTTGGAAATATTTTGAGTGAGTGATCATATACTTGGACTAGGGATTACAAGCAAGGATTGTTTCATTGAGTAATTGGTTGAGTAGAGTTGGTTGAGCCTAGTCAAGTGGTTGTGTGTGAAGTGATTGTTCAAGTTCCAAACTATTCTATATTATGAATTGATTTGAGAAAGTAATTGAAGTGAATGTGAAGCATATTGAGTCTCTAACAATTTTTTGTATGTATCTAAAAGAGTGATTGAAAGTGATTGAGCATTATGAGGAGTATAGTGCATATTGAGTCTCTAACAATTCTCTTTATGTTTCTATGATATTGGACAAGTTCTACAATGGAAATTTGAGAAGATTTAAGGTAAGTATTTGAGAAGACTTGTGAACAAATTTAAGTAAGCTTTTATGGAAGCTGACAATACAGATTGAGAGCATATCTGGATAAGTTCTTGTGAGGACTTATTGAGAATATTTGGATAAGTTCTTGAGAGGACTTATTGAGAATATTGGAAAAATTTCTAGAGAGGACTTGTGGATATATTAGTGTGAGCTTTTGTGGAAGATTGCAGAGAAGATTTGAGATAATTCTTTAAGAAGACTTGAGAGCAGATTTGATTGATTTGTTCAAACCTTGAGTTAATATTTGGAGTAGATCCAGTAGAGTTGATTCAAGGTTTGAGTTAAGGCTTGAGTTCAAATATTGAGGATAAATTTATGCTAGACTAAAGGACTGTGTTTAGTACAAATTTGAGGATAGGTTTTGGTGCAGATTTGAGGAAATGTTTATGCCAAACCAGAGATAGAGATTGAGGATAGATTTGTTCTATACCGATGGACTGTGTTTAGTACATATTTTAGATAGATCTTTGGAGGTGACATATTTGAGTACAAAGATCTCCATATAGAGCAAGGAATATAGGTATATTCTATGGATATAGTTCCATTTTCTAATGGTAGTGGAGGTAGAGGTCTTCTAGAGGATCACTAGCTAGAGCAGAGATTAGGAGATTGGTGTATCCTGTGGATAGATATCCATGAAATTGATTTAAGGGATTGGTATCTCCTTTGTATATAGGTCCATAAACATTGTAATAGGGAAAGGATTCCCAAGAGATTGATTGAGAAAATTTTAGTGAAATATTTTCTTCGTGGAGTAGCCCACATTGGGTGAACCACGTAAATTATGGTGTCTCTATTGTGTGTGGTGATTTATGCATTGATTTTATTACTTATATTGATATTGCTATTTTTACATTGCATAATATTGATTGGGAAAGAAAAGTAAAAATTGGTCTTATATTGTTCACCCCCCATCTCAGTATAATCTTGTGTTCTTCAAAACATCTAACATATTTTACATCTTTAAATCTTCTTGAATCATTATTCCTTCTGCCATAATTAGCTTCTTCATCACTGGATGACTCATTACTTGAATATGAATTTTTGCCCTTTGTCTTCTTAGTATCTTTGAATAATTATTCCTTCTGGGGATTAGGTTCTTTTGTTTTCAACTAAAAATCTATAAGAATACCAAGTAACATATCTCTTGTCAAATATTCACCATTCTTTGATTCTTCTATAGCAGAAATATTTTCACTAAATATTTTTGGAAGAGATATTAAGACATTTTCACAAACATCCAATTATTCAACATTGAGTCCAAGTTCTTGCATAACATTAACAACCTCATCATCTCAAATTAGATAAGTACTAATATTTTCCTCATCCTTCATTCTTAACTCTTCAAATTATCTTTTGATATTTTGTATCTTTGATTTCTTGACACCTTTATCTCCTTCATATATGATTTTCAACTTATCCCAAATTCCTTTTGCATATTTACAGTGTATAACTTTTATGGAATTTTTTCAATGCAAACCTCTCAAAATTGCATTCATTACTTTTGAATTGTCATGTTGTATAAGCTTACCTTCCTTATATGTAGGTGGATAAATTGGTGTTATGTATCCATTTTCAAATGCTTCCCAAATTTCATTGCCAAGTGTCATCAAGTGAATCTTCATTATTATACTCTAATATATATAATCACTTACATAAAATATTGGTTTTGAATTATCTGAGAACACATTCTTGGAATCCATTGTATTCTTGAAATATTTTCCTTCAAGTTGTTAAACTCTTCTGAAAGAACCCGCTCTGATACCAATTGAAGAACACAAGATTATATTGAGAGGGGGGTGAACAATATAAAACTATTTTTTACTTTACTTTCCCAATCAATATTATGCAATTAAAATATAGAAATATCAATAGTAGTAATAAAATAAATGCATAAATCACCACACACAATAGAGACACCAATTTTATGTGGTTCACCCAATGTGGGCTACTCCATGAATAAAATATTTCACTAAAATTTTCTCAATAAATCTATTGGGAATCCTTTCCCTATTACAATGTTTATGGACTTCTATCCAAAGGAGACACCAATACCTTAATCAAGTTAGTGAATCTCTATCCATAAGAGAACTCATTTCTCCTAAGATCTAACTGATGATCTTCTAGAAGAACTATAACCCTCACTGCTCTAGCTAATGGATCTCTATCCACTGAAGACACCTATCCTAACTGACCTGGCTAATGGATATCTATCCACTAGAGACTATCATCCTCTATACTCTGTCACCTTCCAAAGCTTGCTCTCAAATCTACACTAAATATAGTCCTTCAGTCTAGCACAAATCTCCTCAATCTATATCTTTGGTTTGGCATAAACTTGAAGAACACAAGCTTATACTAAGAGGGGGTGAACAATATAAGACCACTTTTTACTTTATTTACAAACCAATATCAATTAATGTCCTTAATTATAATAACCAAATATAACAGTGTGCATTAATAAATAAGAAATCAGTAGTAAGCAAGAGCATAAGTCACCATACACAATTGATAAATAATATTTATCATGGTTCCCCTAATGTGGGGTACTCCACAAGCTGATATCCTTATAATATCACACAAAAATATCCAATATAATGATTTATTTGATCTGCTCAAAGCTAGGCAATAACAAGTTCACATAGAACTTGTCCAACTCTGAATAACAAGATCACACAAAACCTATCCAAAATTGAATAAAAATCTCACACAGAACTTGTCCAATGCTGAATAACAAGCTCACACATAACCTATCCAATGCTGAATAACAAGCTCACATAGAACTTGTCCAATGCTGAATAACAAGCTCACACAGAACTTGTCCAAATATTCTCCAACAAGCTCACTAAGAACTTGTCCAAATATACTCTACCAAGCTCACCAATAACTTTCCCAATAGGGTTATGCATAAGGGATCGACCTTGAAATATATTTATAAAATCAAGGTGAATTGTCTTGGAATCCCAGTGATATTTGTAGAAGTATACATGGTGAATTGCATTTATTTATTTCCAAAAAATTTCAAACCGTGGCGAATTTCATTAATTTGTCTCCAAAAATTTTCAAACTATGGCAAATTTTTCTATGTTGGGGGCTATGAATATCGGTTTACAAAATCTAAAAAATGTACAACACACTTAAAAACCTATGTAGATATGAAAGACTTTAGACCGACATGACGACCGATAGCATGACGATTAGCTACATGCATGAGGATCGACTGTAGGAATACCGATCGACTGCAGGCATGATGATCGACTGTAGGCATACTGATTGGCTATAGGAATGCTAATAAACTATAGAAATGTCAATCGGTTATAGGTATACAGATCAACTGCAAGAATGTTGATCCACTATAGGCATGAAAATTAGTTGTAGGTATGATGAGTGGCTGTAGGAATGACGATCTATTGTAGGCATGTCAATCATCTATAGGTATTATGATCGGTTGTAGGCATGATGATCAACTGCATGTATGATGATCAACTATAGATATGATGAGAAGTTGTAGGCATGATGCTCAATTACAAGCATGAAGATAGACTACAAGCATGATGATTGGTTGTAGGTATGACGATCGGCTGCAAGAATACCGATCGACTACAAGTATGACGAGTGATTGTAGGAATGACAATAGGATATAGGCATGATAATCGATTACAGGCATGACTAATGTCAATCAACACAGTTTTGAAAAAATAGAATAATATTGATCGACACTTTTACAACCAATAGACAAATGTCGATCGACAATCCTTGCAATTGATAGGCTTATACTGATAGAAACGACTCTACAACCAATTGGATTATACCAACAGACACAACTCTATAACTGATTTATTTATACTAACAAACATAGCTCTACAAATGATCGACTTATGTCAACAAACATAGCTCTAAAATCGATCAACTTACACTGACAAACACAAATCTACAACCAATCGACTTATACCTACAAACATGGCTCTACAATCAATCATATTGCACCTATCGACACTCCTCTGCAACCAATCGGTTTATTTTGATAGACACTCCTCAACAACCTTCTCAATTTTTTCATTGTTTCAGAGCTATTTTTGAGTTAGAGTATTTTTTATGTATGTTTATCGATATCCAGTACAGTATATATACAAGTAGTATATGAGACGATTTGGATGAGAAAAATAAAATCATTTATAATTTGAAGGCGATTTGGGCGAGAATTATAAAATCATTTATAATTTGAAGGCAAATTGGGTGGGAAAATCAAAATCATATGTAATTTGAGGTCGATGAATTAAAATAAAGTTAGGTTCATGATTATCAATGACGGGCGAATTTACCCCAAAAAAAACTTCCACCCTGTAAATTTCAGGCGAATGGGATCTAGTGAAAGGTTCTGAAATTAGCCTTTTCAAAATTTTAAAAATCCTAAATAGAGCTAATTTATGATATTTCGCACTTATGCATAACCTTGTTTCCCAAAATCTGCTTCAGCAATATCACCAAGAACTTGTCCAAATATGCTCTAGCAATATCACCAAGAACTTGCCCTAAATCTATCCAAAAATTTATCCTCAAATCTGTCCCAAAACTATCCTCAAAGGTCTTCTCAAAGGCTTAATTAATCATACACAAACTACCACAAGTCTATCCATAAATCTATCCCAAAGGCCTTCTCAAAGGCTCAATCAATCATTCTCAAGTAGTACTCAAAACTCATCCACAAATCTATCAAGGCAAAGCTCAAAGATGAACTCAAAAATGAATGGCAATGTACTCTTCAATGGATAACAACAATGATCCACAATGATCTCAACTCAAATCAACTCATGGAAGCATAAGGAGAATTTTTAGAGACTCAATATGTTCTAATCTCAATCTCAACTCAAATAAACATCATAGAAGCATACAAAGAATTTTTAGAGAATGTTCTAATATCACTCTCAACCCAAATCAATCTCAACTCAACTCAAGTCAACTCATAGAAGCATAAAGAGAATTGTTAGAGACTCAATATGTTCTAATCTCACTCTCAACCCAAATCAATCTCAACTCAACTCAAGTATTATAGAACCATAAATATAATTGTTAGAGACTCAATATGTTCTAAACTCAATCACCACAAGGGACAACTCTCTCTCACACAACCCTAGTCCAAGTATGTATCAACCAACTCAAATTTTTCCAATAATGCTCAACCACAAATATCACATAACAATGATACTCATGTTCTTTTCTAACTCAAGTTCTTTCACAACCAATGGGCTTCAACAACTATGCTTATAAAACAAGTTTTAAAAACAACTCTCAATTTAGAAAACCTTGAAGCATTCAACCAACCACTTTCGAAAAGGAAACCACAAACAATCCTTTTCCCTCCAATGATATTTTAGAAATCAACCACCATAAACAATAAATAGGAGAATGTGCCCATACCTTTTATGAAGAAACCCCTTTGGAAATTTCCTACACTCAACACACTTTGAAAAGAACAAAACAACCTTCACTTTTGAACCCCTTTACAAAACTAGAAATATCTCTTTACATACACCTTATTTCTCCTTCTAAGCAAGATAATCAAATATCCCTCGAAATAAGCTTTCCAATGATATATAACATGATATAATTTTATAAGAGGAAGGTGAAGGATTAGACGTTTTTCGCAGGACTGCCCAAACTGCCGAACTCGTTTTGGCCATATCTCACTCATCCGGACTCGGATTGAGCTAAAATTTTGAGGGTAGATGCCTGAAAAACCCTAGAACGTCTCCACCAATTTTCATATCATTTGGAGCAACACAGATCCTAGCGCATCCCTATGTGTGAACGATATATTTGGCAAGCGGCTATGCGAGGGTTTCATCCGGGTTGAGTGCAAGCAGCTCCAGAGGTTGGTTTTTAGGGCCTTCGGGCCCTAGCGGCCAATATTTTTGTGGTTTATGCTCAATATTTTAGCAGGAAATGTTGTAGGGGATACAATATGGGTTAGAAATTTGTCTTTCAATAGATCATACTGTGAACTTGAGTGACAACGACTTCCAATTTGCTGCACAAAAGAAAAGTGAAAACCATACCTTTCCACGACGTCTAGGGCAAGGATTAAAGAGATCACGAAACAAGTTTCAAGCAGTTGATCAAAAAATGGCTCATATCTCAAGTGAATCTGGTGCTAAGGTGCACCCACAAAATAATTCTACTATGAAAACCCCTATCAAGGGTAAGAATTTCGAAGACTCAGTCCCAAAAATGAATTTTAGGGATGCCCTTCATGGTGGACAGCCTCAGCCCAATGCTAATATCAATATTAGGGCTTCCCATAAACCTCTAAGAATGCCTAAGATTGATCCCAGGAAAATGGAGTCAGGATGTCTTAAAGCAGCTGATGGAACTCCTATTGTTAAGCTTGATATGGGTAACATTCAGACTGGCATTGAAGATTTGGAAAAAAGAGGACTAATTTGTCGGTTCGTGGGTTTTCGTCTGAGTCTATCTGCTTTCAAAGTCTGGGCTGCAAAAAGCTGGAAAACTAAAGGTGAGTTACAAATCTCTATTTATCCAAATGGTTATTTTCTTGTTTTATTTGCTAATAATGAAGATAGAGAGAAAACTTTTCAAGGGGGTCCTTGGTTTTTTGGAAGGGCAGGGCTTTTCATGAAGCCCTGGCATACTAAATTTAAAGTCGAAGAAGAGATGCCTTCTATAGCTCCCGTGTGGGTTAGACTCTTTGGCCTCCCTATTGAATTTTGGAATCCTACTATTTTTTCTTCAATTGGAAACTCTTTAGGAACTTTTATGATGATTGCTGATTGTACTCAAAATTTTGAACATATTATTTATGCTCGGATTTGTGTTTTAATGGATTTTGACAAACCCCTACCTAAAAATATCACATTACAATTTGGGGAAGACACTTGGGAGCAAGTAGTGGACTATGAGAACATTCCTTTTCATTGTAGAATTTGCCATGAATATGGTCATTTGGCCAGTGCTTGCCCAAATAAAATTCCTGATCAAAAGAAAGAAGATATAAACTCAACAGGTTTCCAAATACCTAAGAAGAAGAACACTAAGAAAAAACCAGTTATGAAGGATCAATCAAAGTCATCTGCTAATATGTTTGAAATCCTTTCCACAAATGATGTCCCAAGTGAGGAAGAGGAAATAATGGAAACTGAAATCTTAGAAACACAATTTAAATATGAAGGGAAGAACTCAAGAGACAAACCAACAAATCAAAGGTTTTCAACAAAAAAAAGAGAAAATTTACACAAGAAAAACAATATTTCAAATGTCAAAACTTCAAATAATGCAAGTCCCAATATAGACTCCGTTGAACCATCTAGTAAAATTTTGGCTGTGTACGAGCATTCTTCAAGGTTAGAAGCCATCTCAGATTCAATTGGAATAAGTCAAGAAACAGGGAAAAAAAATTGAAGATGGATTCTAATCAAAAAGTAGGTCGCAAGACCAATCAATATCATATGGTAAAAGAAGGTGAAAAGCTTGTAGAGGAAGGTAAGATTAATGCCCTTCCCAAATTTTTTAGCCCTGGTATTAATGAAGATCATCACTTGGAATATTAGAGGACTCAAAGGGAGTCTTTCAAAACAAAATGAAATTAGAAGAATGATTCGGATAAATCATCCACATCTTGTTTTCCTTCAAGAAACAAAGATGTCAATGGAGGATATGGACTTAATTGCCAGTAAAATTTGGCCAGCTGGAAAAGTGGTTTCCCTCGGTTCCCAAGGGACTTCGGGTGGCATTGCTTGTCTTTGGGACCCAAAAGAGGTAGTTATTCACCATATGGTTGGCAGTTGGGGTTTGTTGGCTATAGCTATTCAAAGTAGACATTCCAACCAGATTATGCTCTGCATTACTGTTTATGCTCCGACTTCTTTGGAGGAAAAAAGAAGACAGTGGAAGGATATTACTCATATTATCTCTCATTTTCCTAAAGCTTGGATCTTGATCGGAGGAGATTTCAATACCATCCTCTCTCTAGATGAGAAAAGGGGGGAAATAGAAATTTGGACAAAAGCAACGACCTCATGAGTGAATATATTGCAAACCTCCATCTTGTGGATATCCAACCGAGATAATGGCCTTATGACTTGGTCTAACAGAAGGCAAGGCTTAGCTTGTATAATGGAGAGATTGGATAGGTTTTTGCTCTCTAAAAATTTCTTAATCCATGGTCACATTCCTAAAGTGAAGACTCTTAATAATGTTGGTTCGGATCATTGGCCAGTCATGGTGGAAATGTGGAAAACCAATGTGAGTTTCTCTCCTTTTCATTTTCAATTAATGTGGCTTAGAGACATTTCCTTCAGACCTCGTGTGCAACAATGGTGGAAGGAAGGTAAACCTAGGCATGGGACTAAGATGTTCTATTTTGCCAAAATACTGCAATACATTAAATCCAAAATCAAGACTTGGAACTGGAAAGAGTTTGGGGATGTTCATAAAAAAAACATGAAGTTATTGCTCATATTGAAAATTTGAATAAGAAAATCCATTTAGATGGCCTCACAGAGAAGAGAAGTGCAGATGAAATTAAACTCACAACTCGATTAGAGGAATGGGAAAAAAGAGAAGAAATCTTATGGAAGCAAAAATCTAGAATTCAATGGCTCAAAGAAGGAGATCGAAACACAAATTTCTTCCACAAATCTCTTCTAGCTCGAAGATCTCACAACTTTATTTCTTCCTTAAAATCAGATTCTGGAGATGTTGTTTATACTTGGGATGGCATGAACTCTATTGTTGTTGATTACTTTTCCAATATTTTTGTTGCTACTCCTCTTGACTCAGCTTCTCAACATAATGTTCTTCAAGCAATCCCTTCTCTTATCACTTCTGAGGAGAACTCTATTTTGACTGCTCCTGTTACTATCAATGAGCTTCAACAAGTAGTTTTTAAAATGCAAAAAGGGAAAACCCCAGGTCCTGATGGTTTTCCTATTGAGTTCTACCAAGAGTTATGGGATATCCTTCATGTTGATTTATTAGAGGTGGTGGAAGAAGCCAGGAAAGCCAAAGAAATTTTGAAGGTTATCAATAAAACTTATATTACTCTTGTTCCAAAAGCTCAAGAGGTTGATCATATCTCAACTTTTAGACCTATTGCTTTATGTAATGTTCTTCTCAAAATCATTACTAAAATCATGGCAGAAAGGTTGAAGCCTCTTTTGCATAAGATTATTTCCCAGAGCAAGGGGGTTATGTGGAAGGACGTCAAATAGTAGATGAGATAGTTCTTGCTCAGGAAGCCATCCATTCCATGGATATGCAAAATTCTCCTTCCATGTTCATTCGGTTAGACTTATCCAAAGCTTATGATAGAGTGGATTGGCACTTCCTTATCAAAGTTTTGAGGCAATTTGGTTTCTCTAAGGATTGGATGGATTGGATTATGGGATGTATCTCTTCAGTTTCCTACTTAGTTCTTATCAATGGTAGGCCTTCTCAGTCTTTCCCAGCTTCCAGAGGTATTAGGCAAGGTGACCCGCTATCCCCTTATTTATTCATCATTCTTGTTGAATGCTTGGGTAGGACTATAACCAAAAAGAGGAAAACAAAACCCTTGAGGGAGTTACCATTGCTCATGGAGCTAGACCTATCTCTCATCTTCAATTTGTGGATGACTCTACTCTTTTAGGTAAAGCTACGGTTAAGGAAGCTTCTAATATTAAGCAAATCATTAGCTATTTTTCTAAGGCTACCTGGGCAGTTGATCAATGAAGACAAATCTAAAGTTATTTTCTTTCACTGCTCTGCTAGACAGGAATCCATGGTCTTGGATAAATTAAGATATAAGAAGACCTCTCTTCCAATCACTTATTTAGGTATTCCCATAAATATTCAAAGGCAAAAAAATAAATATTGGAATTGGTTGTTGGACAAAGTCAAGAAGAAAATTGGAAAGTGGACCAACAAGTGGCTTTCTTCAGGGGTAGAATCACCTTGGTAAAATCAGTCCTTCAAGCTATTCCTATTTATGTTTCTTCCATTTTGAATATCCCAAAGGTTGTTCTTCGAGAATTGGATCAAATCAGTCATCGTTTCCTTTGGAGTGGTACTAAGGAGAAAAGAAAATGGGCCTTGGTGAAATGGGATACTTTATGTCTTCCTAAGAGTGAAGGGGGGTTAGGATTCCGGTCTTCAATTAATAACAACAAAGCTTTAGCTGCTAAATTATATTGGAGGATGTTGCATAACCCCAATGCTCTTTGGGCCAATAATCTCCATGCTAAATATGCTTGAGAACAAAAGGCCTGAAGACCTTGTTCGCTATCAACTTCCTACCAAAGGTTCTCCCATTTTAGCAGTTCTTAAGGCTGGTGAGGATTTGATAAAGAAAAAATTATTTTGGATCATTCATAATGGTCAACATGCAAATTTTTGGATAGATTCTTGGGATGGTCACAAGCCTTTGATAACTCGGTTTCCCGATTGGAGGCCTTGGATGGAGGAGCTTCACCGAGCTAATTGGATAAAGGTGGCTAATTACTATCGGTACCATCACTGGTAATTCAAAGGTTGGTAGATATTGGATCCCTATTGAGGACTGGCCTATTCAAATCCTAGAAAGGCAAAGACAAGATATCCAAGGCATCCTTCATATGAGATCCCTCTCTTGGTCCCATGAAAAAGATTGTTTTGGATGGAACAACACTACTAAGGGTGAGTATTCAGTTGCTCAAGGTTATTTGACCTTATGCCATAATAATCCCAACCATTCTTCTGACATATTTTCTCGATTGTGGGCTCAAAAGCTCTGGCCTAAGGTGAGGTTCTTTAATTGGCTTTTATTGCATCGTAGGGTGCTTACTGGTGAGCAACTTATGAAGCGTGGTTTTCATGGCCCTTTTAGATGTGAAATGTGTGAAGAGAATGTAGAAAATATCAACCATATTTTTATTGAGTGTACTTTAGCCTCTGAGCTATGGAGGAGAATGGCCACTTTACTTGGCTTACAGTGGTCCAATTTTTTTACTTTTGAACAACTTTGGAGGGATTGGCCTAATCAAGAGGGTGTTGATCATTTTATTAGGCGATTAGTTTGGATGGGTTCTACCATTCTTCTTTGGAATATTTGGAATGAAAGGAACAACCAAATTTTTAATCAAGATAGGAAGGATATTCACTATATTTGGCAAAAGACCATAGCCAACTTAGTTGAATCAGTCCATCAACTCCTTAATCACCCCCAAAACTCCCACCAAAGATGGGATCAAGTGATGCAAATATTGAAGATTAAACCTTCTAAGGGCAACCAACTTAAAGGGAATGTGAGTATTAGTAAGATGGATAGGACTAGAAATTGGCAACCTCCTCCTAAGGATTTTGGAAAAGTCAATACTGATGGAGCCTCTAGAGGGAACCCTGGAAAAGCCAGTGTGGGAGGAATTGGTAGACTTTCAGATGGCTCCCTGGTTTTTACTTTTGCTGAGAATTTGGGTATTCTTTCCAATAACCTTGCTGAGGGGTATGGTATCCTCGAGAGGTCTTCAGGAGGCTACTAAGGTTGGATGGGAAAAGGTGTTAGTTGAGTCGACTCTCAACTTATGATTAATCTCTTGAAGACTCCTTCTAAGAATCATAAGGTGGATTGGAGAATAAAAAGAATTATTGAGAAGATTCAGTTAATCCAGATGGGATTTTTGAAAGTTGATTACAATCATGTGGTTAGAGATCAAAACAAGAGTGTTGATGCTTTAGCTAATTGGGCTTTGGACAAAGGTGATCTTACTTGTTATGGCCACCCTCCTATATGGTGGGCTTCTCAAATTAGGGAAGCTCTTCTTTCTATCATTTCTTTGGATGGCTCCAGTTCTGAAGGTACCTAGTTTCTTCTTGTTTTTTTTTTGCTTCTCTTTGGTTCATTCAGTTTTTTTAGTTCCCTAGCTCATTCTATTCTTTATTTTGTTTCCTCTGTTGATTCTTGCCTTAATAGTCTTCTGGTCTAGATAGGTCATTGTTTTGTTCATTTTTTTTTTTCTTTTTTTTTTGTTTAGTTTTTTAAGGTGGGTGGGTTCTTTTGTTTTGTTTTGTTTTTGTGTTCTTTGTGTTGTTTTTTGTTGTTCTTGTTGTTTTTTTTTTTTTTTTTTATGTTTTTTGTTATTGTTCTTGTGTTTTTTTCATTCTTGTTCTTGGGTTTCTCTTTGTTTGTGTTATTTCATGTTTTTATGTGTGAGTGTTTTCTATGTATTTTGTTTTTGTTTATTGTCTATTGTTGGTTGTTTTTTATTTTTATTTTTATTTTATTTTTTTAATTTTTTAGGTTTTGGTTGTGTTTATTTTTCATGTTTTTTTGGGTTATGTCTTTGTAGTGTTCTGTTGTTTTTGTCTTGTTTGTGTTTTGTTATGTGGTTCTTGTGTTTTTCTATGTGGTTTGTGTTGTGGTTTCTTTTATCTTATTGTGCGTGTTTGGTTGTGCTTTTGTTTTTGACACACTCAAGGAGCATGTTTTTTATTTTATTTTATTATTTTTGTTGTTATTTACTTATTTTTAAATTGGTTTTGTGTGTTTGTTTGCTCCTTGAGTATGTCAAAGGTGGTAGGCCAGGTCCGAGTCCTGGGCATTTTTGGTGGAATGGATACCCCTGCCTCCTTGGGTCTTACCCGAAAGTGGCATCCCTTTTGGGATGTTTTCCACAAATAAAAAAAAAAAAAAAGAGGAAAAACCAGAAATATCTCCTTTTCTAAAAGTGCACTATAACTCTTAAACTTGCCTTCCGATTAAATAAAAAATATTTAATCAAACATTTTCCTCAACCACACCTTATTCCTCCAACATTAGGCAATAATAAAATATTTTTTAATAAAATGTTTACTTGCCTCTAGAGGGAATCGAACCCTCGTCGCTGCCCACAAAACACCTCAACCGCGACACCAAAGACCATGCGAGCTACTCGCTCGCATAAGATGGAGAGCGAAGACTCTCCCCTTATCTCACTGCCCTCTTGCTCACGTCAAAACATGGGCCAAGACTTTCCTTCCTTACTCCTCGCAATTCGTAGCCGGTGGGAATCGAACACATGCACATCCGCTAGCAAAAACCTTAACACTCCCAAGCTCACCATTGGACCACGCTATCACGTCAAGGAAATTTGGTGCCTACGAATAAATGTTCTCTTCGAATCTTGCTTAGGGGCTTTAAAACAAAAATCCCTTTGCATATATATATGCAATCTCCTTTGTAAGATAATAAACGTCGATGCTTTTAAATTTTAATAATTACCTTTGATAGCACATGAACTTTATGACGTCGGCAATAATTTTAATTTTAATTTTAAAATTAAAATTAAAATTTTAAATAATTAAAATTTAAACTAAATATTTAAAATCAAATATCTCCATCATCGGGGCACCTTTTTTGATGAAACGAAATCCTAACTTGGGTTTCAAGAAAAACCCAGTTCAAATATGCCATCCATGGTTTTAAATAAAACCTTTTATTTTGCCTACCTTGGTTCTCACAAAAACCTTGTATATATCCATGCTCTCCGAAATATGAATGCTTTGGTCATCAAAACTCAATGTGTTCCTTGGGACATTAATGTGACATCAATGACAACATAAAACAACTCAAATTGCCAACAATCTCCCCCTTTGTCATTGATGGCAACACCTCTAAAGCAAAAACCACAATCACTGCAAAAACCATCTCTGAGAATCAAAGTTGCTCCCCTTGACTCAATAATCTCTTTGGAGGCTGCTCCCCCTAACTCAATGCTCTCTTTGGAGGCTGCTCCCCCTAACTCAAATCTCTCCTTGGAGGCTGCTCCCCCTAACTCAATACTCTCTTTGGAGGCTGCTCCCCCTAACTCAAATCTCTCCCCCTTTGACATCAATGGCAAAAGGGACACCTATGGGGCTAAAAGATATGACTCTTAAGCATAGCCCCCTCACCACCTTCTCTCTTGAGGTGATTAATTTTGGGGTGGGAGTACCTTTACTCCCATATTACATTGATTCTTTCCTTTATCAACTTCCTTCCATGTTTTTATGATATCCTTCTCTTGATGAATTACTTGATCTTCTTGTCTTGAACATATTTGACCTTCTTGCCTTGAACCTGTTTGACCTTCTTGCCTTGAACCTGTTTGGAATTGAGTCCTACACCATTTTGCAATATGCCCAAAGTTATTGCAAATAAAACACTTGATATTGTAGCCTTTGGATGGTGCCCATGTCCTGAATTCTTTCTTGAAGTAATTTCCATATCCATTCCTTTCTTGAACCCTGTATTGTGAAGCTCTGTTTTCATGACCATTATGACCATGACTTCTGAATTGTGTAGCTCTAAAACCAAAACCATGTTGCTCATTTCCTTTGCACTGAAAATCTTTATGACCAATCCTGTTACATGAGAAGCAATGTCCCTAAAAATCATACCTTCTTCCTTTGAAGTTTCTTCTTGCAAAATCAAACTTCTTTGATCCATAGACCCTGCAATGTATAGCCCTGTGTCCAAATCCATTACAAGAAAAACAATGTCCTTGAAAATCCCTTTGTTCATGCCTTGGTTCCTCATACCTTTCTTGACCATTATCCCTATGATCATCTTCAACTTGTGCATTGCATTCTTGAACCTTCTTTGTAGTATCTAAATCTTCTTCCTTAGTTTCTTCCTTGTTTTCCTCTTCAAGTATTTCTCTTTCTTTTGAACTTGATTCACCTATCTCAAAACAAGATCTAAACTGAATATTTGGAGCCATAGGAACTTTGGAACTTTCCTCACAAGTCTTAGGTGCTTCCTTGCTTTCATATTTTAGAACTTCCTTTCCTTTTGAGTGTGATTCCCCAAACCTGAAATATGAGACCTTTGGTGCTTTGGAATCTTCCTCTTCTTTCTCTTCATTTGTGTCAAGTAGCAACTTGGCATCCATCTCTATAGCCTTTGAAATACATGTTTCCTTCTTAGTACAAATATCTTGATCTTTTGAGTCATGTGATGGATCAAACTTCTCAAGTAAGGAACATTTCAATTCTTTTAGATTCTCCTTAACCTCTTGTAGTTGCTCATGGATAACATTGAAGTCTTCCTTTAGATCAACTGAGACATTATCCTCTTGTTTAACTTCTTCTATTTGGAGTGAATGTTCTTCTTCTACTTCTTTTATCCCATAGAAAAAACCTTCTTCATATTCATTGTCACTAAGATCATTATAATCTTCTATAGAAAACAAACTCTCAAGATTTCTTTGACCATGCCTGTTTCCTTGATGTGTCATCTCATCTTCACTATCATTGAAACCATTGCAATATCATGATCTGTGATCTCTTTGACCACACACAAAGCATTGTTCTCTTTCACCTTCTATTCCTAGGAATAGATGTTCTTCCTTTTCATCATCTGATTTGTCTCTATCACTATGATCCGAGCTATCACTTGCTTCTACAATGTAGTAAGATTTCTTTGCCTTACAAAAAAGTTTCTTCTTCTCATACCTGTTTTGCTTGTATCTGTCATCTTTGTCATGCTTATGCTTTCCATATTCTTTTCTTCTTTGACCCTATTTTTCATCATCACTATTTTCTTCATGTGGACACTTGTATGCATAGTGACCAAGATCACCATACTTGTAGCATCTGACTTTCCTTATATCTCTAAAATTCCTTGAGTCCTTATTCCTTTTGATGAAGTTAGCTTCCTCATAATTTTATAAAACTCTATCTATTTTTGAAACTTTCCCTTTCTCTTTTTCTGAAGCCTTGAATGCAATATCTTTTATTGGAACTTGATGCTTACTTACCCTCATCTCATAAGTTGTGAGAGTACCTTGCAATTCTTCCATTGTTAGCTTGTTGATATCCATTGTTTCTTCTATTGCTGAAACCTTAGAATCATATTTCATGGGAAGTGATCTCAAAACCTTTTGAGTAACTTATGATTCTTTCATCTCAAAACCTAGGCCTCTCATGGTGTTAGTAATCTCATCAACTCGAAGTAAAAACTTTGCAATATCTTCAAAATCTTCCATTTTCAATTCCTCAAATATTTTTCTATGAGTTTGTAGTTTTGCCAACTTTACCTTGGAATCTCCTTCATAAGTATTCTACAACTTGGTCCACATTTCATTAGCTGAAGTACATACCATGACCTTTGCAAAATCTGTCTCACATAGCCCACTCAAAATACAATTCATTGCTCTTGCATTTATCTCAACCAATTTCCTGGTAGTCTTATCTTCCTCGGGATCACCTTCAACCCTATACTCTTTTTCAACCATCTGCCATACCTCATATCCTTGTGATATCAAGTAGTTCTTCATCCTCATGCTCCAGAAAGCATAATTGTTACCATCAAATAATGGAGCCTTATTTGTAGATAATCCATTCTGTGAAGCCATTTGTGTTCTTGTAGAATCTGCCCTCAAGTTGTTAGCTTTTCAGAAGGAACCCACTCTGATACCAATTGAAGAACACAAGCTTATACTGAGAGGGGGGTGAACAATATAAGACCACTTTTTACTTTCTTTCCAAACCAATATCAATTAATGTCCTTAATTACAATAACCAAATATAGCAATGTGCATTAATAACTCAGATAGCAGTAGTAAGCAAGAGCACAAGTCACCACACACAATTGAGACACAATATTTAACATGGTTCCCCCAATGTGGGGTACTCCACAAGCTAATCTCCTTATAATATTTCACACAAAAATATCCAATACAATGATTTCTTTGATCTGCTCAAAGCTAGGCAATAACAAGTTCACACAGAACTTGTCCAAATATGAATAACAAGTTCACATAGAACTTGTCCAACTCTGAATAACAAGCTCACACAGAACCTATCCAAAACTGAATAACAAGCTCACACAAAACTTGTCCAATGCTGAATAACAAGCTCACATAGAACCTATCCAATGCTGAATAACAAGCTCACATAGAACCTATCCAATGCTGAATAACAAGCTCACACAGAACTTGTCCAAATCTGCTCCAACAATCTCACTAAGAACTTGTCCAAATCTACTCTAGCAAGCTCACCAAGAACTTGCCCAAAATCTGCTTCAACAAGCTCACCAAGAACTTGTCCAAATATGCTCTAGCAAGCTCACCAAGAACTTGCCCTAAATCTATCCACAAATCTGTCCTCAAATCTGTCCCAAACTGTCCACAAAGGCCTTCTCAAAGGCTCAATCAATCATACACAAACTACCACAAGTCTGTCCACAAATCTATCCCAAAGGCCTTCTTCAAAGGCTCAATCAATCATGCTCAAGTAGCACTCAAAACTCATCCACAACTCTATCAAGGCAAAGCTCAAAGATGAACTCAACAATGAATGGCAATGTACTCTTCAATGGATAACAACAATGATCCACAATGATCTCAACTCAAATCAACTCATAGAAGCATAAGGAGAATTTTTAGAGACTCAATATGTTCTAATCTCAATCTCAACTCAAATCAACTTCATAGAAGCATAAAGAGAATTGTTAGAGACTCAATATGTTCTAATCTCACTCTCAACCCAAATCAATCTCAACTCAACTCAAGTCAACTCATAGAAGCATAAAGAGAATTGTTAGAGACTCAATATGTTCTAATCTCACTCTCAACCCAAATCAATCTCAACTCAACTCAAGTCTTATAGAACCATAAAGAGAATTGTTAGAGACTCAATATGTTCTAAAATCAATCACCACAAGGGACAACTCTCTCTCACACAACCCTAGTCCAAGTATGTATCAACCAACTCAAATGTTTCCAACAATGCTCAACCACAAATCTCACATAACAATGATACTCATGTTCTTTTCTAACTCATGTTCTTTCACAACCAATGGGCTTCAACAACTATGCTTATAAAACAAGGTTTAAACACAACTCTCAATTCAGAAAACCTTGAAGCATTCAACCAACCACTTTCAAAAAGGAAACCACAAACAATCCTTTTCCCTCCAATGATATTTCAGAAATCAACCACCATAAACAATCAATAGGAGAATGTGCCCATACCTTTTATGAAGATGAAGAAACCCCTTTGGAAATCTGCCACACTCAACACACTTTGAAAAGAACAAAACAACCTTCACTTGAACCCCTTTACAAAAATAGAAATATCTCTTTATGTACACCTTATTTCTCCTTCTAAGTAAGATAATCAAATAGCCCTCGAAATAAGCTTTCCAACGATATATAACATGATATACTTTTATAAAAGGAAAAACCAGAAATATCTCCTTTTCTAAAAGTGCACTATAACTCTTAAACTTGCCTTCCGATTAAATAAAAAATATTTAATCAAACATTTTCCTCAACCACACCTTATTCCTCCAACATTAGGCAATAATAAAAAAATATTTTAATAAAAAGTTTACTTGCCTCTAGAGGGAATCAAACCCTTGTCACTTCCCACACAACACCTCAACCGTGGCGCCAAAGACCACGCGAGCTACTCGCTCGCATAATATGGAGAGCGAAGACTCTCCCTTTATCTTGTTTCCCTCTTGCTCACGTCAAAACGTGGGCCAAGAATTTCCTTCCTTACTCCTCGCAATTATCATCCGGTGGGAATCGAACACATGCACATCCACTAGCAAAAACCTTAACACTCCCAAGCTCACCGTTGGACCACACTGTCACATCGAGGAAATTCGGCGCCTACGAATAAATGTTCTCTTCGAATCTTGCTTAGGGGCTTTAAAACAAAAAGCCCTTTGCATATATATATGCAATCTCCTTTGTAAGATAATAAACGTCGATGCTTTTAACTTTTAATAATTACCTTTGATAGCGCATGAACTTTATGACGTCGGCAATAATTTTAATTTTAATTTTAAAATTAAAATTAAAATTTTAAATAATTAAAATTTAAACTAAATATTTAAAATCAAATATCTCCATCATCGGGGCACATTTTTCGATGAAACGAAAGCCTAACTTGGGTTTCAAGAAAACCCAGTTCAAATATACCATCCATGGTTTTAAATAAAACCTTTTATTTTGTCTGCCTTGGTTCTCACAAAAACCTTGTATATATCCATGCTCTCCAAAATATGAATGCTTTGGTCATCAAAACTCAATGTGTTCCTTGGGACATTAATGTGACATCAATGACAACATAAAACAACTCAAATTGCCAATAAAACCTGTCCTCAAATTTATAAAAAAATCTATCCTCAAATCTGTACTAAACACAATCCTTTAGTCTAGCACAAATCTATCCTCAATATTTGTCCTTTGATCTTTACTAAAAACAGTCCTTCGATCTAGCACAAATTTATCCTCAATATTTGTTCTCAAGCCTTACACAAAGCTTGACTCAATCACAAATCAAATCTTCTAGATCTTACCCAAACCTTAACTCAATGTTTGAATAAATTAATCAACTATGCTCACAAGTCTTCTCAAAGACTTGTCTCAATCCGCCTTGTAATATTCCACAAAAGCTCACACTAATCTGTCCACAAGTCCTCTCTAGAACTTGTCCAAATTTTCTCAACAAGTCCTCACTAGAACTTATCCAAATCTGCTCTAAATATTTATTGTAAGCTTCCATAAAAGCTCACACAAATCTATCCACAAGTCTTCTCAAATACTTACCTTAAATTTGCTCAATAATTCCACACTAGAACTTATCTAATCTCATAGAAACATAAAGAGAATTGTTAGAGACTCAATATGCTTCACATTCATCACAATGCTAAATTACTTTCAATCACTCTTTTAGAAACATATAGAGAATTTTTAGAGACTCAATATGCTTCACACTCATAAACTCTCAATCAATTTCAGTCTCTCTTTTCTCATAGAAACATATAGAGAATTTCTAGAGACTCAATATGTTTCACACTCATCAACACTCGACCTCTTTCTCAAATCGATTCATAATATCGAACAATTTGTTTCATAGGACTTGAGCTATCACTACATACATCCACTTGACTAGGGTCAACCAACTCTACTCAACCAATCACTCAATGAAATAATCCTTGCTCACAAACTCTCGCCCAAGTTTATGAAACCTCACTCAAAATGTTTCCAGCAATGCTTATGAACCAATATCACATAAAAATGATACTTATGTTCTTTACAAACCCTAGTTCAAGTTCTTTATAACTTAATCACCTCAACAACAATGCTTATAAAACAATATTCACAATAGCTCAATAAATCAATAAGGAAACCTAATCAAGTCCATTTCACTCCAAAGTTGTTTTTCAAAAAAATAACCAATCAACTCAATCAAGGAAGAATGTGCCCATACCTTTTTGCTTGATTGAGAAGTAGACCACACAAATCTGCCACAATCATAAACACTTCTTTACCAAAATCAAGGAGGTCAGATGTCAAAATATTACTCCAATACTCTCTCAAAAATATTCTTTGGACACAAAAATAATCAATGCTCAAATATACCTTATTTCTCCCTTTTAAAAATTAACACTCCTCAAACCATACATAAAAATAATTACTTGGATACACCTTATCAACTCCAACTTAAAATAATATCCAACACCACAAAAATCACAACCAATATTTCTAAAACACCTTTATTTCTTTTTCAAACCCTAAAACAAATAATATAAAAAAATTATTTTGCAATATCCTTATAACTCCCTAAAACCTCATATACCACATGAAATATGCAAAAATTAATTTTTAATACCTCAACAACCTTCTCCGACAAATCCGATGCTCAAAATTTAATGCATACCTTATTATCCCTCAAAAGGGTTTCTATGTGATTCGATTCGTCGTCTCCCTAAGTGCCAAGCACCTTATAAATTTGGATCCCACCACGTGGGCTAGAGGCACCCACATGAAGGAAGTCAACCTTCCTTCCATTTCTAACTTCTTCGCTACACTTTCCAACAAAACCAAAATGATCCTCTGTAGGGATTTGAACCTGCGCCTGTTGTTGCCCTAATGACTCACCACTACCACAGTGGTTAATTGTGCTACCAATAGTTAGTGACCAAGGCTCCCTCCTTGGTTGATGATATGTTATTGCCTTTCCTTAGGACTTTAAAAAATTAAAAACCTTTGCTGCACACTTGATTCACATATAGTTCACATAACATGGGATATCATTCAAATTGGGGATTATGGTAAGGTGGGTAATCCCCCTTTTATACACATGATAAATGTTCTTCCCACGTCGACGCTTTGGAATTTTGATTTCGAATTTCAAATTACTTTTAATAACCCTCCTTAAGGTTAGTTAAAAATTAATATAAATTAATCTTATAATTAATATAAAAATTAATTAATAATTAATTTAAATAATTTTAAGCTAAGTAAATTAAATTATAAATTAATTTATAATAAAAAATATATTAATTAATTTATAATTAATTTAAAAATTCCCTTTATAATACTATAAAAAATATTATAATATTATTCACTTGGGCTTTTTGCACTTTAGACCATATTTGAGATCCTGAAACTGGGTTTTGATCAACTAAAACTGGAGAACCTGAAACTGATGCTGCCCACTGAAAATGCCATTGACTGGTGTGGAAATATTGACATCAATGACCACTCACTCTTGACATCAATGACAACTTATTCATTCAAAATTTCCAATATAAGGTTGGTATTTTTTGGGTGGAAGGATTGTTTGATATTAGATCAGCTGAAGGAACCCCAATAGTATGTTGGGTTGCTATATGAAATGTAGTAATAGGTTGGGTTTCCGGGTGGAAGTTTGGGATAAATAAATCCCTCTTTTTTTGTCTTTGGTGTGCCTATGGGTTTAGAACCCACAAGGATTGGGGTGGTTTTTCCTCCTCTTTGTGTTGTGGGAGTGAGCCTCTTTGCATATTGACCAGATATTTCTCAGTTCCTCTCGTAGGATTGGTCTATTGTGCTGGGTGTTGGTGGTTTGTGCTTTGAGTATTAGGGTTCTTATTTTGTGCAAGTTTTAATTTTAATTTTAAATTTGAGTGTCACTTGAACTCAATATTTTGGGTAGGAATCTAGTGGTTTGTTACCTAGGTTCCTATTTTGGGTGAGTTCTTTAATATTATATTCATGATTGAGCACCCTTGATTCTAGATCTCTGATTCTCATATTGGGTGGGAAGGTTTTTAAAGTAGCTGAAAGACAACCATTTCTAAAACTAATAGAAACTGTTCAAAGTGTTGATTTATTCATTTATAATTAGAGTTACAAAATTATTTTATCTTTCAATGGATATCTTTATTCCCTATTTTCATCACAATTTTTTTGCATCTGATGGTGTTTTTAGAGCTCCTCAATGACAGTGGGCATCTATGCACATGTGCCATCAATAGTCTACTTTTATGTGTCATTTTGTACCTATTTTAGATTTGCAAAAGGGTGTTAGTGTGTTTGGGAGCCTACCTTGGTCAACCCCCATAGTTATGAAGACAAATTGACTCAAATATGAAGAAAAAATATGAAAGTTACTAGAAATATTATAGAAGCTACTAAAAACTAATTTATATCTAATATGATGTTGTAGATCTACTATAGGGCTAGTTCATAGGTCGACCCATGAAATGGATCCTGTGTTCATAGGCTGGGGGGTGAACTAGACTATAGTTTACATCTGATGAAGGTTTCCTAGTCTGTATGGGCTCTAGATATTATTTGATGTTGTTTGTCAGAAGCAAAGTGGTAGAAGATGATTCTGGTGTAATTTTGGTAGAGTCTAGGTAGGTTTACTAAAAATGTGAGAGAGATAAAATGAGGTAAAATACCCTATATTTATAGGAAAAACCAAGTTGGGATGGTAGTTAGGTTTACTACACATTAGGATCAAGTCCTAGTATGGCTAGGTTAGGGTTTGTGATATGGCAAGCTTAGTCATCCTCTCACATGCCCTGAAGGAAATATCCTATCCTCACACATGTGTGAGGGAGGATTAATGTTAACTAGGGTTAGCTAACTCATAGGTTAGGTGAGGGTTAAGTTTGGATTACTAGGAAATATCCTAACCAACTTAGGATGCACACATGTGTGAGGACATGTTTAGGACTAATTTTATCATTAACAATAATTAAATTCAATTTAATGATAAAGTGTAACTTAAGTGAAATTCAATCACAAATTAGAATCCTAATTAGAATAATTAGGTTTTTTTGTGGGGAATTGTCCCATGGGAGCCCTAATTAGACATAGAAAAGGGCTTAGGTGGTCTTAGGGAGCTAGTAGGTGGCCCTCTTGTGGATAGAAGATGTTTTGGGTGTACTTTACATAGTTTTGTAGGTTTCACACCTATGGATAACTATTGTGGCCTATGATGGCCTATGGTAGCCTATAATTGCCTATGACGACCTATGATGGCCTACGATGGCCTATGATATCCTACGAGGGCCTATGCAAACCTACAAGTATCTATGCAGATCCACAAGTATCTAGGAATGAGCATGTGCAACTTTTAGATGTCTACATTTACCCCTTTTTGTACTATGCTATGTGAAACACAATTTAGTGCAAAAATATGATGGAAGAAGGTGGTGAGATGTTTGAGAAGATGAAGAAGGCATGGGTGGATGAATGTGAATGATAAAATGCAAATGAAAGTGATGATTTACTGATTTAGTACAATATTTGCAATATCATAGTGGTTGTTTGCAAGGGTAACTTAAGACTGCTTTGCTATTACAACTAGTGCAATATGGTCCAAATACGAATAAAACGAATTTCTATTAATTTTTTGCTTTTGATTGATTGATGATTGCATGATGACATATGTCAAACCATTTGAGCTGAGTGTCATATATGAATCAAGTGTAACATTTAGTATGTGGTCGATGCTAATATACATGAATGAAAGTGAGATGTATCTGATAGTGTGTGTGGATCTCTTGACTTAATAAATATCTAATTTGGGATAAGGTTTATCTTGAGATAATATTCAACAAAATATTTTGTAGATAGATGTGATATCCATGATTTGGATATTTCATTGTTTAGTTGTATGCAAAGTGGATTTGTGTATGAATACCCCCTCAAATGAGAAATCAACAATGATAATATGGGGATGTGGTGATGAGTCAATTGATAGAGAAAAATGTTGACAAATGATGGGAAAATTTGGGTAAGCAGTGAAAGAAGAGAATAAGAGGCTACAAGAGTGAAAAAAATGGAAATGATGTCATGAGGTTTGGTTCACAGGATGGCATGCAAATTGGACCTAAATTCATAGGGTGGCCTATCAACTGGACTTGAGTTTGCATGGTGGTATGCAAAATAAATTGGATTTTGTGTGGTGGCAAGTGAACTAGGGATTTTGGGAGTATAAGGCTTCATTTGGTGCATGTGAAGGTTATTTGCATTGTGAGAAGTTCTGGAGTGAGGAGTGAGAGAAGGTTAGCAAATTAAAGTGCTTACGAAGTTCAAAGTTAGCACAAATATGGCAAGAAGATAGATGAGCACTAGCGGTTGATGTGGGACCCCACTGGAAAGTAGCCGAGACTTAAATTATTTGTATTTTAATTTACATGAATGTTTAGAAAATGTAGAATGTGGGTTTGAGCATGAGTAAATGTTTGTATGTGATAAATTATTGTAATGTGTGCATGAAGTGTTAAAGTTATTGGGAGTGATCCATCAAGGGTTATGGGTGGTAGGGTAGTATGGATGGTGGGCAAAGTTCTTTTCATTTAGTAGGATCATGCATAGTTTGGGTTGTAGAATGGGAGAGTAGATGCACTTGTGATATATAGGAGGTAGGGTGATCAAGGGATGCAACCTGTAATGCCTCATTTGAGTGGTGAGAGGGATCCATTGATAATGATTCCATATATGTATGACACGGGGACTACTCCTGAGTATGATGCATGATGGGCCACATAGAGTTGGGATCCAGGAGTTGGAGATCTACGGCTGGGTGCAACTAGTAGGTGGATTGCCTAAACTAGGGGGATAGGCACCAGGGGGAGTTATGCTAGACGTATATGCAATATGAGAGGATGAGATAGAGGAGACTATTCTATAATAGAGGTAACGTCGAGATTATGGGTCTGGTATTCCTATAGTGAGGTCACCATATCGATAAGTTAGTGGTGGGGGTTAGTATTGCATTGATATAGTGCCTATAGAGGAGGGTGGTGGCATGGTAGGTGATGCATTTAGAGGATTTATATAGAAATACATGGTGATAATGGAGGAGGATGATGTTGGAGATGTGGGGACATACCTTTAGATGTATACGAGAGGATATATGCTTAAGAGGAGCTATTAATATTGAGGGAGAGGGTACGGTATCTAAAGGGGTGATTGCACAAGAGTGAGGTGTATTGGGTCATGGATTTGGGGAGATGGATAGAGGAGCATAAATAGTTAGAGGAGAGGTATGAGGAGATACAAGTATAGATTGAGGTAGATAAATGGAGGCATGTCGAGAATATAGAGGATATACATCACTGGATTGTAGAGATGATGGTGTCTGAGGAGATATTGAGGGCAAATATTCCTATGGTGTAGTGGGCGTAGGGTGAGATGGAAGTGATTCGATTAGTACATGAGATAGAGGTGGTAGATATGGCTACTTTGAGGGTGGAGGTGGATCATTTACAATGATAAAATATGGAGGTGTTGAGGCTATACAGAGAGGAGGGGGCAATGAGGATGTAATGTGAGCTTGCTTTAACTTCTTTTGGTAATATGATTCCAGTGTATGGTGGATAATGATCAAGATTGAGGTCATGATCATGGACATAATCATAATTATAGTAGATTTTATGGAGTGCACCATAGATAGTATCGATGAAGTTGAATATGGTAGTACCAAAGGTGTCTCAGATAGTGGGGGATACCCCATATGGAGATATGGTAGTGGTGTTTATGGAAACATAGGTTGTGGTAGTAGCTCTAGAGTCTAGTGGGGAAGCGAAGGCAAGTGGAGTGGAGTAGGTGATAGTGGCTCAGGAGGATAGTGGTGAGACTCCTAGTGAGTAGCAGGGATGAGACATATGATGGATGGATTCCTTTTGTGTATCCTGAAGGTATTTTTTTATCATAATATATATATATATATATATATATGTTTATGTTGTTTATATACATGTGTCATGATTTTATGTGAATGAATATATGATATCTCATTACGTGTATGTGTAATATAGAATATTTATAGGTAAATGTATGATGAATGAATATATGTGCATGTGATAACATGTAGGAGAATGATAATGTTATAGTGTAGATGCAATGTATAATGATGTAATGTAAATGAATGAATGTAGGATAGGTGTAATGATGCATGTATATGTATGTTTAAATGTGTAGAGAAAACACTCGTATCATAGCATAACTGATGGCAATATGATCCATTCTATAATCTCAAGGATGTAGGATGGTATAGGGATTATGTAATAATATTGATATTCATAGTTATAGAAATCAAACCTCATGAGGAATTGAGCAAGGTTCATCTACAAATCATAATTAACCTGACTGGGTAAAAGTCTATTAGGGATTAGTGTGTGCAATAAGTGATGTTCATTTATCCATTTTGAGGTATGTAGGACTAACCTATTGTAAACATAGCCAAAGTAGCTAGCTTAACCATAAGAATATAGTGATATGTATAAAATAATGTCCCTAATATGATAGGTGTGTCACCAATTGTAAGACTATTCCATTGGCAAGCAAGTGCTTAGAGCCTATAGCTAGCGATTTAAATCGTCCCATTATGGTATGTTAAAACTAAGGATAAAAGAAGATGAAGCATAATAGTTGTGTTTATTAGAGGCTTTTACTTTTATTTTCTACCCCTCGTTCTATTGATTCTCTTTTTGTCTCATTTTTTTGGAACGTGGGCATTGGATTTTATTTTCTAACTATTTTTTCTTATTTTTGCTTATGCATACCCTTTTTTTATCCCCAGGTTGTATTTTTATCACATATATGATAAGATGAGCAAGGGAAACAATTCACTAGATGCTAATATTTTGCAAGATATTATCTTCCCTATACTAAAAATTTGCTTAAAAATATGACGTGTGAATGGTCCCAAAAAGAAGTTGAGCCAACCAAAGAAAGCCATAAGAAGCGTAAGAACTTGTCAACTAGAGGTGATGTTTGATTGACATAACTGGTGAGTGGTCAAAATAATGCAAAATACCATATACTTTATAATCCTAAGAAGGGGAGTGGACATCCAAGTGGTGATTCTAACAAGTGTGTACTTTAATCCTGTCATGATTACATTTCTATAGGGAGAATGTACAATAATGAATATAGATGTAAAATAAGAACAATCTATATATACAATGGATATAGTGTGAGAGATATGACATGCAAGGAAAATATCTATAAGAGGAATATTGTGAGATTTAACCAGATGAGATTAGAAACCATGTCGGAAGAGATGAGTGTGTAATGAAATGATGAGAAGAGGGAGTAGTGGTAATGGTTGCCCCAACATGTGGGGGGTGTAGAAAACATGAGATAAGTATGTAATTTGGAAAATGCACATGATAATGAAAAATAAGGAAAATTGGGAGCGAAAAGAGATGTGGAGGAAAACAAGAATGAAGAAGTGTAAAAAATAATAATGAGGGAAGAAACAAAGAAAAGAAGATGATAAGAAGAGGAATAAAAGGTAAAATTAGCATATGTATGTAGCCGATCGAAGCATGACCATACAACAATGCCAAGTAGAAATGGGAGGAAGATATGAAGAAGGGAAATCTAGCATAGGTATGTAGCCACTTGAAGCATGACCACACAACTATGCATGATAGCAAGAATAAGAAAGAGAAGGGAAGAATTAATAAGAGGATAGAGCAAGCTAAGCATGTGTGAAGTGATAGTGATCAGGTTGTGAATGACTAGGTGAAGTGACGATGCAACTAGGATTTTTTTGGTTTGTGTAGTGGGATAACTTTTGGAAATAATGAGGTGTGGATGTGAAATATTCACATGACGGTATAGGGTGAGGTACAAGATGACATTGAGGGCTCTGAAGTTGAGTAAGAGAGAGAGCATGTTCAGGTTGTGGGAGATATTCATCAAAAAACATGTCCTAGATAAGGGTTTTAAAATTAAGGTACGTATTGATATCGTGCCCTAGTTGATGATGATAAATGTAAAATTAGTTCTCTCTGTAGTTTCATGGCTTAAGGTTTAAGCGATCGACAGGGTATAATTTTAGTAGTACAAGGAGGCCTTTATGGAGTAGCTCATGGAATGTATGAGAAAGTGGTGCTAAACAAATAGGCATGTGGTATATGTATGGCTAAAGTGGCGATGAGTGTAAGGTATGTGGGGTGGGTGCAATTGATTGGATTGTGGACCTGGGGTTCAATGGAGGTTGCATGCAGGAGTGAGGTATTGGGATGGAATATGGTGAGGAAATGCGGGCCGTAGTAGAGTAGTGAGGAGAGTAATGACATCAACAATGACTCAAGTGTAACTTGAGGTTGTCAAGGTGAGAGAGGATGTGTTTGATGTCAATAGGAGGGAGTGATGGAATCAAGGTAGGTGGGGATCAGGATTCTAGTGTGTAGATGGGGTTGGGATATGGGTGCAATAATGAGAATGAATGAGAATAAGAATAGGGATATTGTAATGGAGGATTTATTGGTGGATCAGGCTAAAGTGGGATATTGTGGAGTGGATATGAGGGTGATTGGAGAATAGGTAGAGTAGGGGATGACTATATATAGTGATGTAGATGATATGGGGGAACACACGAGGAGGCAGTCTAGGAAGTATGCTAGCAAAGGTATTGGTTGTAAGGTGACATCCCATTGGGTAGGGGTGGATGTAGTACTAAAGGTTGTGTGTGAATAGGTGTGTTTCCCATGTTAGGAGGATAATAGTCTAGTGAAGGCCATTGAGCTAGAGAATATGGTAGAGAAGCATCTCTCATATTGACCAAGTGAGGGGAGGATGGTGCTCGTGCATGAGGGTATTGTGGGTTAGAGTGTTTCTACTTATATGCAAATGAGGATAAGGATATATGACTATCATCGAAGCAAAGGGAATATGATTAATCCCTATAGTCATATGAGAAAACCTGGTATAATGTGTAGTGATCTGAATGTGATGATAGGGATGATTGACATACATGGATGGAGCTAGGAGGTATTGCAAGGTTGATCAATATTGGAGGCAGTGTCGAAAGGTCATGCATGATATTGGAGTGGTATAATGGAATTGTAGACCTAGAATAATGTATATCCATGGAATATGTCATAGCTAGTGATGAGAGACCTCAAAACCAAACATACCAACAACATAAAAATGATATAAAAAGTGAAAGTGTTTTTGTTGTGTAACAGAAAGTGAAAAGTATGTGTTTAGTTGTGTGTGGGTTGTGGATATATGAGTGAGGTGATATGTACAACATTATGATGATAGTATGTGCAATATATGGTGATGTATACCTAGATAGGCTAGGCATTAAATGTGCATAAGTGAATTACATTGATTGGTTTAGGTTCATTGAGTCCTTTGAGATTTGCCAATCGATACGTACCAAAACCAAATTTGTTTGTGATGATGTATGGGCCTAGCAAATTGGGAGTGAATTTATCTTGTTGTTGGTGGGGTTGACTTGTGATATATTGATTCTATTGGATAACTAGGTTGCCAATCATAAAATCACATTGATGTACCTTACTATTGTAGGTACAGTGAAGATGGTCTTGATAGAAACAGGTCTGTTCTATGGCGTGGATGTGATGCTCATATAGGAATGTTAATTTGTCAAGGTAGGCTTGACGAGCAGTGCCATAATCAATGAAGTATTTCATGGAGATACATAAATGTGGTATTTCAAGTTCTAGAGGTGAAATATATTTGGTTCCATAAATGAAAGAAAAGGATGTTACCCTGGTGGGAGTACCGATGCTCGTATGATAGGCCCACAAGGCTAATGGAATTTGATTGTGTCAATGATGATGAGATTATACAACCATTTTATGAAGAATAGAGTAGATGGTTTTGTTAGTAGCCTCAACCATGTCATTACCCTATGGGTAGTACAGGGTAGAGAAGCTACGATGAATGTTAAATTTAGCGCATAAGGTGCAGATAGTTTTGTTTTTGAATGGAGTAGCATAGTTGGAGATGATTTGTGAAAGGATTCCAAAGTGATATATAATATGGTCAATGATGAATGGCATGATTTTGGCCCTCATAGTTTGAACAAGTGGGATGGATTTGACCCACTTTCTAAAGTATTCTTTAGTAGTGATGATGAATTTATGGTTGCTTGATAAGGCAAGTGAGATTTGTTCAATAATATATAAACCCCATTAGGAAAAGAGCCACATGGATTGGATAAGTTGGAGTGCTTGTGAAGGTAAGTGTGTGAGGTTAGCATGTTGTTGAAACTTGATAAATTACTTTACATAATCAAAATAGTCGTTCCATTTTGGGCCAATAGTAGCCCATGCATAAAATATATTTTGTAATAGCCATGGCACTAAAGTGGCCATTGCAATTGCCATCATGGGTTTCTTGTACCACTCACTAAGCTTTGTGTGGTTCTACGGAATGCAAAATAATGCCATTGTGACTACGGTGATAAAGGATGTACCCCAACAATTTGTAATGGATTGCCCATTGTTTGAATGCTCGACAATGAGTATATGGTAAGTCACAAGGTAGGAAGCCCAATCCTTAATTTGTAAAAAACAAGGATTGTGTGGTTCAGTGTGGATGACATGGATGCCATCATTGTCTATGGTAGGGGAATATGAGATAGCGGTCTATGTTAGAGCATGAATGGACACGTGCGTTGTGTTATAGAGAGGGTTTTACAGTATTAATGATCTCAAAAAATCCATTGTGTTGGTAAAATGATTTGATGATCATGGAGTGGCTTCGATATTGTACCACTCAAGTTGTAATGTCCTCTTTCTATACAGTTAATGTTTAGTGGTGATTTAGCCTATTCATGGGTTCCCATAGGCTAAATAGGAATGATTAGGAACCCTAAGTGGGTTGTTCCTTGGTAATCAACACTTCACCAGCTCTCCTCTACCTCTTTCTAGAGGCGATTCAGAGCTTTTCTTCACCACTTTATATTTTTAGTAACTTACTATTTTTAGTAAGTTAGGGTTTGGAAATTTGGTGGTGGTGATCCTATCAGGGTTTCTATTCAAAGAGACATGTTGAGTTTTTTTTTTGGTGATTCCAGAGTTAACTGCTATTTTTGGTAGTACTTACTATTTATAGTAAGTTAGGGTTTCTGGCAGATCGAACAATGCAATGTTATTATTTGGTGAATTGGGTGTCTGATTTTATCCCTTAATCGAGGATTGGTTGAGCAGAAGGCTAAAATTTTAATGTGCATAGATGAATTAAATAAAGTTAAATAATTTATTTAACTTTATAAAGTTCAACCTTATTTTATAAAAGGAGAACGTTGGGGGGACATAAAGTCACTTAGCAAATTAAAATATTAATAAAATGAATTTAGAAAAAGGAGTAATAAAGGGTTATTCTATAAAAATGAATTTTAAATTATTTTTAAGTGTGCAAAACCCTAAAAGTGAGGCATTGGGTTTATATGGGCTTTTGTGAGCTCATTTGGCATATCCATTGTTTATGAACAACAAAGAAAATATGTCAAAATTCTTGGAGAATTTGTAGATTTGGCTCTTGGGGATGAAAAAATCCATCGATAACACTGTTTTCGAAGGTTAAAGGTCCTTTCTAGGTAGTTCTTGGAGTCTTCATTGCAGGAGATTCAGATTGGGCTTACTTGCAACACTTAGGGTTTGAAGAAAATCGAAGTTTGGTTTTTCATGAAACAAATCTTCTGGGTCTTTATAATTTTAGCATATTTTATGTGGGTATTTATTATTTTTGTGAATTAAGGAGAAAATACTTCATACTAAGACCTCGCCGTACTACTTCATTTTGGCTTGGGAACCCACAATTTTGCTCATAGCTAGAAAATGGTGGATTTTATTGTTATGGGTATTTGAGGATTCAAATTTTATGGTGGAGACAACAATTTCTATGCATTAAGACCAGGGTTTATAGTTAGTATTTATTTTTAAAGGTTGTCGTATAGTTTCAGCCATTGCTAGTAGTGCATTAGGAAGCATGAAGAAAAAATATAGTTTAGAAACTTGCTTTATTTCTGCCCAGATCTAAGCACCAAGTAAAAACAAGTTTATTGCACTTTACGACACATCATTCAGAGGTGTATTCGTGAAGATACAAACATTTCTTGCTTTTTGGGTGTCATTTACAGTGAACTGGCAATTGTCACAGGTCTAAAAATTGTTATTTTTGAATGCTGCTATTTGTAATCAGACATTATATATTGAAATATGTTGTAATGAAGTCATTTTACAAATATTAGATCGTTGTTCCAAATTTTTGTTCATTTCTATGCATTTTTTCTTCATATTTTTTGCATTATACATGTACAAAGGCACCAAAACATATGCATCAGTTTTGAAAATCAAAATAGCAGATAACAAGCAAATAAACTCAAAAAATTAGTCATGAAACAAATCATAAAAAAAAAAAAATCTACAACAGGGGTATACATTATAGTGGTATTAGAGCACAAGTCAACTCTACTAGCCTATGGATTCATGGAGCCACTCAGTGAATAAGAGGTATTTTGGAAAGATTATAAAGCATATCAATCAATGGGAGATTATTATCAGGATGATATGTCATTTGCAGATTTTATGGACTTCTTGATTAAATTTGACTTGAAGTTGAAAAGGAACCCCAAAAATTTGTATGTGGAGCTCTACATTGCAAGTAAGAATATTGAACATTCGTTCCTGTCAATAGAAAAAAATTTCAATTCCTTAAGGGATGTGGAGAAAAGTTTAGACAAGGTTGTTAGCTCACCTTATTACATTATGCAAATTGTTTTGAATCCCTTGGTGTTTTCTTTGGTTTAGCCAAATTTATTGAGTCACCCAGACAAGGAGGTAATACTCATGGTTACTTCCTGTTTAAGTGGAATTATTAGAATATCAGCACCTAAGGATCCTTATGGAAATGACACATTGAGAATGGTAATGTAGTTGTTGGTTGATAGTTTTAGAGGGTTGGGAAAGGTCTAAAAATATCATTTTTCTAGGAGAGTTACTATACTTGAGACTTTTGCAAGAACTAGATTGGGTAACATCATGTTAGACTTGAGCTTGGATGATTTGATTTACCAAATGTTTCATCATTTTATTGCTACAACTATATCAAAACATACTGATAATGTTATTGCAACCATGAGTGATATTATGGTTTTGATCATTAATGAAAGTGACGAAATTCCTCAGCCACTTTGGACTATGTTAGTGGTTGTTTGGAGGTGATATTTGGTTTCTTCACCTGTTGCTCATGAATTGGTTGATAGTGTTGTGAGAATATGTGAGAAGAAGTTGAGGCCATTTTTGGACAGCGAAGAATATGGAAAGAAAGAGGAGATCAAAACAGAAAATTTGTGTGAAGACAATGGCACTTTTTATGTGGTATGTATGAATGAGTCTCATATTGGTTCATTTGACTTGCATGCACCTAATGAAAACATTATACCAGCAACATTGGATGTCATTGTGGAACAAATTATTGAATACTCCATGGTTAGTAATTGTTTTTATGACAAAAGTGTTAAAGGCACTAATAGTATTGCAGGAAAAGAGCATGAGGGGTTAATTTCAAATTTCAATGCAGCCCTTGTTTATGGGTTCATAAATGATTTTTTAGATGCTAAAAATGTTGAAAATAAAACAAATTTTCAATTAGTATATGATAATATTTCATCATCACATTCTAGTAATGAAGAGACATGTGGATTTGGGTATGGTATCCCAACTGAACCTAATGTAATAAATGTTCTGAATAGCTTCATATTCTTTGGTGATTTACAGAGTGAACTACATACATAGAAAGACATGCACGGTAGGAAAAAAAAACTTTTTGGGACAAAATTAAGTAATTAGCTCTTCAGTACTTGGGATCTAGGTGTGTTGGCACCTAAATTTGATGAAGACCTTGGGTAGGGTGATTAAATTTTTTTTGATAACCCACTCTTTGATATGGGTGAATTTGTGACATTTGATAACCCACTTTATGAGGTGGACTTTCATGATACACATGAGGGGGATGCTTCACTTGGCACTTGTGATGAAATTGTGGATCATTCTGATGACAAATTTTTAGTTGATGAGTGGAGTGTTTCATTTCATGAAACATACAGGTATTACATGCAGAGAAGACATGATGTGGAGAATACATTTGAGCATAATGTTGGGATGGAGCTTGCTACAATTTTTAGACTAGAAACTAAAGGTAGAAAATTTGATCATTTGTTGGCTGATAATCCCTTGCATAGAGGTATGATGATTTTTTCTTCATCCATACAATATTGTTTTAATTAAATGAGGCATCATAAGAAGGGTGAAGGAATACATGTATATCATCACATAAGAATTTGGGATCCACGTGCTCCATTCAATTTTTGGGCAACATGGAATAAGATTTGTCTTCCTTGCACGAGTATTTATTTGTAGAACAAAACAATAGTTGTCCTCTCATCTTGTCATGACATTGATGATGTTTTGGATCAACTTTTTATGATGTGTGATGTTACTCTTGGAAATACCTTGAATCATATGCATGTGCTTCTAGACATGAAGGATGATCGTAGAAGGATACCTTGGAGGATTTTTTATCAATGGAATGAGAGGTTTACTATTGTATACTCCTTGAGAAGCCATGTTACAACTCCATGTGTGTTCACACAAGTGGATTGGAGATAGAGCCTAAGCCAAGACTGGAGATTTGTGGATTTGTTGACTTATTGGGAGGTAATTTCAGCTTGGGATGAGTTTAGTTTTGGTACCTTGGCTGTCATGCTTCAGTTTTTTGGTATATGTACACCTTATGGTATGTTGATTTATCAAAAATCAGATTATGTGATGATGATTTCAGTATTGTACAATGGTATGTTGCTTTATTTTCAAACCATTCAGCTTGATGAAGGGGTTAATTTTGAGTCTAATATGAGGTCAACAAGATTTGCAGCTTATATGATCCATTATTGGATGGATTTATGGACATTCCAAGTATGTGTTAGCTATCATTTCATGTTGATGGTTGATGTATTTCCTAATGATACTCTCATGATTACTAATGAGTGGGAGTACCGGTACTCTTGGGATCATCATTTTTACTCATGGATATAGAGTTTCAATGTGTATTTTTCCGATTCCGATGGCAGATGCATTCCTAGAATGATTATTTTCAGATCTACATTTTTTGTCCATAACCTTGGCAGTTACTTGATAGAGGTTGTCCTGCATTTTGGTTGAACCTCTATAATGAGATTTACTAGGTATCCTAATTCTTTGTTGAGTAGATTATTTCCTTAGGTGCTTAGTTTCATTTTGGCCAGTCACACTGTAGGAGTTATTCATACAGAGTTGCTTTGGCATGATAATTTTCATGACATAGAGCTTGGTTACTACAGGTATTCTAGTTTAGACTATGAGGATGAGTATACTATTTGGTTGCAGAAGCAAGGAATACAGTTGGTGCATAGTGGATCTCTTGTTGTGATCATAGTGGTGCAACGACAGCGTGGTGGTTTATTTCTGAGGTTGTTATGGGATCCAGGTATTATATGTGACCTCAACCAAGAGCAAATATTTGATTGGGGTATATTTGAGTATTTCTTGAGGACAAGAAATCTTTAGGAAGGGCGGATTGTAATGTCCCCTTTCTAGAAAATCAATGTTTAGTGGTGATTTAGCCTATTCCTGGGTTCCCATAGGCTAAATAGGGATGGTTGGGAACCCTAAGTGGGTTGTTCCCTAGTGATCAACGCTTCACCAACTCTCCTTTACCTCTTTCTGGAGGCGATTCAAATATTTTCTTCACCAATTTATATTTTTAGTAACTTACTATTTTTAGTAATTTAGGGTTTGGACAATTGGTGGTGGTGATCCTATCAGGGTTTCTGTTCACAGAGACATGTTGAATTTTTTTTTGGTGATTCCAGAGTTAACTACTAGTTTTGGTAGTACTTACTATTTATAGTAAGTTAGGGTTTCTGGTAGATCGGACAGTGCAGTGTTATTCTTTGTTGAAATGGATATTCGGTTCTATCCCTTGATCGAGGATTGGTTGAACAGAAGGTTAAAATTTTAATGTGCAAATATGAATTAAATAAATTTAAATAATTTATTTAACTTTATTTAGTTCAACCCTATTTTATAAAAGGGGAACGTTGGGGGGACATAAAGTCACTTAGCAAATTAAAATATTAATAAAGTGACTTTAGAAAAAGGAGTAATAAAGGGTTATTTTATAAAAGTGAATTTTAAATTCTTTTTAAGTGTGCAAAACCCTAAAAGTTAGGCATTGGGTTTATATGGCCTTTTGTGAGCTCATTTGGCATATCCATTGTTTATGAACATCAAAGAAACTCTATCAAAATTCTTGGAGAATTTGTGAATTTGAATCTTGGGGATGAAAAAATCCATTGGAAATACTATTTTTGAAGGTTAAAGGTCCTTCCTAGGCAGTTCTTGGAGTCTTCATTGTAGGAGAGTCATATTGGGCTTACTTGCAACACTTATGGTTTGAAGAAAATTGAAGTTTGTTTTTTCAAGAAAAAAATCTTCTGGGTATTTATCATTTTACCATATTTGATGTGGGTATTTATTAGTTTTGTGAATTAAGGAGAAAATAATTCATACTAAGACCTGACCGTACAACTCCATTTTGGCTTGGGAACCCATGATTTTGCTCATAGCTAGAAAATGGTGGAGTTTATTGTTATAGGTATTTGAGCATTCAAATTTTATGGTGGAGAAAACAATTTCTATGCATTAAGACAGGGTTTGTAGTTAGTATTTATTTTTAAAGCTTGCCATATAGTTTCAGCCATTGCTAGTAGTGCATTGGGGAGCGTGAAGAAAAAATACAGTTTAGAAACTTGATTTATTTCTACCCATATCTGAGCACCAAGTAAAAACAAGTCTATTGCACTTTACGAAACATCATTCAGATGTGTATTCGCAAAGATACAAACATTTCTTGCATTATGTGTGTCATTTGTAGCAAACTGGCAATTGTCACAGGTCTAAAAATTGTTATTTATAAAAGCTTCTATTTGTAATCAGACATTATATATTGAAATATGATGTAATGAAGTCATTTTATGAATATTAGATAATTGTTCCAAATTTTTGTTCATTTCTATGCATTTTACCTTCATATTTTTATGCATTATACATGTCAAAAGGTACCAAAACATATGCATCAGTTATAAAAATCAAAATAGTAGATAACAAGCAAACAAACTCAAAAAATCAGTCACAAAACATATCAAAAAAAAATAAATTGCTACAGCAGGGGTATACATTACACGAGTTGGGTGATAAATTGTTGGGAAATCTATTTGTATTGCTGCATGATAGGGCGGAGACATTACCAAATCTCCTAGACTTGATTGATGACAAGGAGAAAGTCACCAATGATGTGATGGCATATAATGTGTGTAGAGAGCGTCTACTTTAAGCCAAGAATTAGAGCTTTGTATTCTATATTTTTGTTTGTGTAGGGAAACCCTAATTTGAATGAAAATGGGAGAGGTTCCCCATTATGTATGAAGAATACAATTCCTACACCCCCAACATGAGTGCAATGAGAGCCATCAAAGAAAAGTGTTAATTCAACTAGTATTTCTAGTTTGACATACTCCTCAACTTCTATGAAATGGAATATGGAATCATTAGGGTGATTAATAAGGAGCGGTTGATTATCAGACAATGGAACCTCGATGAGTTGGTTGATGATAACTTGTCCTTTTATGGACTTCTAAAAAATGAACTCTAGGTTGAATTTAGTGAAGAGCATAATACATTTAGCAGTGCGAGAGTTATGATAACTCTTGTTCATCATATATCGGAGTAGATTATCATGAGCAATGACAAATATGGTGTGATTAAGCATATAGTGGTGTAGTGTTTGTATCACAAATACTATAGCCAGGTAGATATTTTCCATGTATGTATATCAAATTTTATAGCTGACTAGCATATGATTGATGTAATATATGGCTTGCTCTTGATTGAGCATGTTCTTTTGAGCTAATAATGTACCAAGTGAAAAATCCATAGAAAAAATGTACAAGATGAATGATAGTTGTAGGTGTGGGGGATATAGAAATAGTGATGACATGAGGTACGTTTTGATTGAATCAAAGGCTTGTTGACAGTTTACATCCCATTTGAAGGTGACTCCATTTTGTAAAATATGATTAAATGATTTGCAATTATATGATAACTGGGCACGATGGATTGAATTTTACCCTACAAGATGCATAGTTTCTTGAGATTGGTGGGTGGAGACATCTCAATTATAGCTTTGGATTTGTTGGGGTCTACTTCAATGCCTCATTGAGAAATAATGAACCCTATGATTTTAGTGAAAGTAACACCAAAGACACATTTATTTGGATTGAGATGAACATTGTGTTCTAGAGGGCGCTCGAAGATCTTGTGTAGATTAACAAGATGGTGTGAATGTTATTTGGATTTACCGATGAGGTCATCGATGTAATATTCCATGATTTTATGAGTCATGAAATATATATGTCATGGCACACTGCTAAGTTGCCCTAGTGTTTTTAAGACCAAAAGGCATGAAATTATAACAAAAAATACCCCAGGGGATTGTGAAATATGTTTTGTGTTGATCGGCGGGGTTGATTTTAATTTAATTGTAACCATAAAATAATCCATGAGGAAGATCATTTTGACACCTGAAATGGTGTCAACTAGTGATTCAATGTTTTGGATGAAGAAGTTATCCTTAGGATAAGGTTTGTTCAAATTGTATAAATCGATGTAGATGCAAACGTCATTGGAGGGTTTAGTTATCGACACCATACTTGAAATCCATTTTGGGTAATCAATAGGTTGGATAGAATTTACATCAAATAGCTTTTGGAGCTCAAATTTTACTAGCAACACAACCGTAGGATGCATACATCACAATTTCTATTTGACAAGTTTGGCATCACTATCGAGGGTGAGATTATTAACCACTAGAGAGGGATCAATTCCAGGCATATCCATGTAGGACCAAGCAAAGAATATATTATATTATTTAAGGAAGGTGTTAAATAGGATGCACTCCTCTGATGAGTGGTTGGTACTGAGTTTGATAATATGTGGATTGGTTGGATCATAAGCAATATTGACATCAATGGTATCTTTCACAAGCATGTGGGAACCGTCTCTAAGTTGTTCTATGATTGCAATAAGATGGAGGTCACTAATAGCCCTAAGAAAATCAAATTCATCATCTAAATATATGTCAGTTTGATGAATGCATGGGGGTGATAGCAAGAAGTACTATGGTGAAGGTAATGGTGAAATGTGAGTAAAGTTAATGAAGTTTGGATTTGGTGTGTTTTCATGGCTCAAATGAGATGTGTATCGAAGTGGTGAGAATAGATCCACATCGACCATGTTGATGAAAGTAGTAGAGGTCATCGAATATGATGAGTTTGATAATGAAGACTTAGAAGCATGTGAACATGGTGGTAGGATTAATGGTGGATGTAAAACCATGGGTGGAGAATGAGGTTGAGTTATGGAGTGATGAAGCTATCAAAAAGTAGGCAATGGTATAGCTATATGTATTGGTGATGGAGGGGGAGGTAAAGTTTTGCACTCTAGAGAAGTAGCTATGAAGCACAAGGCAACAAATTTGTCAACTAGTGCATCAATACAATAAGTAGATGTGGTGTCAGCAAAAGATATTTCTTGGAAGAAACTGCATGGAATGGTGATGGTACAATAAGGACATGGAATATCATATAGGATATCCATGTTGATGTATTATTCCAATGAGTGTGTAAGAATTGGTGTGGGACGTAAATAGATATTTTAAAGTTTATCCTCAAACTTATGAACGATTGTGGGGTGATCACCTAGACCGGATTTATCAGTGGGTCATTGAACATAGGGGTTGATAGGCATGCATAGCCCTTGCTTGCAGTGGCCTAGTCCAAATCCATGCCAATGAAAACATCGAAGGTAGCATAAAGAGAATTTAGGGTTGGACATATGGTCAAGAGTACCGAAAAAACTAGATTGTAGTGGTGGAGGTATAGTAGCTGGGAGCGATGAGTCTAGACCTACATACACAAAATTGGTATGATTTTTGGGTGTACCAAGTGGTATGAAATTACCAATGGTTAGTACTGAAGTTGAAGGATGATAAAAAACATGGGTAGATTGGATCATCAGGGGTTGAACATGAGCATCAAAAATATTATAGTCATCAGACCTAAAATTTGTCATGAAAATTGACATTCAAGGTATCGTACATGTTGGGGAATGAGGTGGTGAATAATAATTAGAGGAATATGATGCTATTTGGGAATCATGAATGATAGAAAGAGAAGAATGGATTAATTGGGTGTCTAAGTGGGAGGCTTGTTGTTCCCAATCATGGCATTTAGCTACAGTGGAAGGAATTGGATGGTTCACATGTGGGAATTGTGTGGTAATGGGAGGAGGCATAGGTGTTGGGATACGATAAGATTTAAAATACCATGGTATGGATGAAAAGTAAGTGGGCGTGTTTGAGGAGTGGGAATGAGAGGAGGTTTTATAGAGAAATATGTGTGAGATGTAATAGGAGGCCACAATGAGGGTGGTTAAAAAGGCACAGGTGTGGGAGGTAGATACATTGAAGAAGATAGTTGAGGATGTGGAGGCCACAAGGAAGATGGCAAGAAAGGTATGGTAGTAAGATGATGTTTTGGGATAGAGGATGAGAGTGGTGTGGATATAGATAGAGGGAAATGTGTATGTTTCCCTAATGATTATTGCAGTGATGAGGTTAGTGTAGAAGAATATGTAGATGCTCCCACTGAATGATGAGAAGGAATGGGAAGAACCTAAGTAGAGGATGATGAGGGTCCTAGTGGAAGGTCTATAATATTGCAAAATTTTAAGGGGTCCCCGTTAATGCGAACACAATGAACAAGTCCTTCATATACATACTTGAGACAATGATGCAAGGAAGAGGAAACACATTACGTGTATTTAATCCATGGATGTTTGAGTAAGATATTATATTGCATATCACCCTGAATGATGTGGAATAAAATGGATATGGTATGAATACCTATGTAGATAGGTAGGACAATGGAACCTACCATGGGTCACATGGAACCATCAAATGCATGAATATCGAGTGATGGGGTGGTAAACTGAGTGGGTGTAATTTGAAGGTGATGTAGTAGAAATGATACTGATATATGAACTGGTATAAACAAGGAAATGCTTGTAGGTGATACCATTGATGTTTGCTTGGATGTGGAAAGGAGGATAGGCTTCATCGCCTACAAGCTCTATAATATCATGGTCATGGAAACTAATAAAAGGTTGAAGGCAGCATGGGATGTTCCCTACAAAGTTTACAAATGTATTTGTGTCATGGTTTTCAAGTTTAATGGATCAAAGGATGTCATTCAACGCCTTATAATTGGGTTGAGACTACTGTAAAAGGTCAAAAATGGATATCCTGGCTGGGGAATTATGTAACTTATGTGTAAGGCTACTATGGATAGTGATGATGTTTTGAGGTAGGTGTGGTGAAGTATTTTAATTTGGTAAGGATTGCAAAGAAGTAAAAGGTACAAGAGGGGATACGATAGGCTCATCCTGATGTGGTAGATTACACTGAGTACGAGTTGTAAGATTAATCATGCCAACTAAGCAACATGAGGGGGGTATCATTGAGTATTGTTAATGTATATGGGTTGCTCTTGGGGATTGGACTAGGCTCCTTGGGGATTCATACCCCTGTGTTTGGGTAGCAAGTTTTGATAAATACCCAAATTTTGGTTTTATGGTGCAAGCGGGTTTGAGAACTAAATGATACCCCGATCAATGAGCCCTTGGATAAGACCACAGAAGGAGTGATACAATTCTATATCATGGTCACACTGTTGATGGTATGCATAGAAGGCTTGCTCAATATACCCTTGAGGCTTGGGTTGATTTGGCTCAATAGGTCAAATGTTTGATAAGGTAATATGATATGCATTGTATAATCTAGAATAGAGATGACAAGGGCTCAGAGAGTGGGGTCTAATTATGTTGTGGAAGTTGTGGATGAAGACTACACATATTTTATAATTTAGGTGCAAGGGATGGGATAGTTTGGAATAACTACTACTATGGAGGGGGAGGTCATGAGATGGATAAGTATCTGGAGAAGCTGTTGATACCTGATTAGTTTGTGGTGGTCTAAGGAAGGGTTAATTTGGTGCATTTTGGTTGAAGTGAAATTTGGACTTGTAATATGGTTTTTTTCCTGAGTTGTAATGTCCTCAATAACCTTGGCTTGAGTGATAGCTTCCTCAAATGTGTGGCTTTGATGAAGCTGCAAGGAAGTGGAGATATATTTGTGATAACTCTTGGAGAAGAGTGTAACTAGTTTAGTATATGGGAGGCTATGGGCTAGGTCATGGATGACCGATCTCCATAAAGAGATAAATTTTATAATGGGCTCATCGTCGACCTATCGTAAGCTATAGACATCAGAGAAGTTGGTTTTATTTTTGATATTAATGGAGAAATATTCCAAGAATAGATTGTCCAACTGCTCAAATATGAAAAGGCGATGGCATGGGAATATTATGTACTAGTCAAGATCTTGTCCCCCAAGTGAGAGAGAAAAGGTACGTAACATGAGGGGATCACTACTATGAAGTTGATAACAAGTAGAGTGGTAATTGCTGACGTGTTCATGGGGGTCCTATTTACCTTTGCAATGATCAAATTTTGGAATCTCAAAGCAGTAAGGATAAGGAATAATTGGAACTGATGGGTTAACAGGCTTGTTGCACAAGTTAGTGTATGTGGGTTTTTGGGGCCCATAACTAGCTATACAAATATTTAGCATCCTAACTTCCTCTTGTAAGAGTTGGAGCTCGAGTGCTAGAGGTGTAAAGTATTGTGCTAAGGCGGTTGTAGCTTGAGAATGTAGTGGGTATTGGAGTTGTTGTTCTTCATTGTGTGGAGAAGGAATGTATTACAACTATGCCTATGGATGTGGTTTTTGAATGGTGTAAGATGTCAAAGTAGATGAGACACTCTATTGTGGAGAAAACATCTATTGGGGATAGTAATATTGTAGTTGCGGGGTTTACGATTGCTACACAAGGATTTACTAGAGAGGGATCTATTATAATGTTTGGATTGTAGGGAACGATGACCAAGAAGAAGGTGGCATAAAAAATGTGGGTCCTGTAGATGGTGGTGGAGGTAGTGGTGTTTGGATAGATGGTGCAAGTGGTGGGCAAGATGAGGTGTCAAAATATGGTACCTACATCTGATTAGAAGAGTGATAAGTGGAGAAGCCAGGTTGAGTAGAATAGCATGGAGGATTAGTGGGATAGGATAGGTGTAGTGGATCATAGGTAGAAAGGGGATTGGAATATGGAGCCTAAAACAAAGGAGGTAGAGGGAGTCAAAAAATTAAAGTAGATGAATATGGCAGTGGAATAGAATATGGAATACCATACACTCTAGGATAGTGGGATATAGGTAAAGATGATGATGAGGAAGGAGTGTAGGCCCCAAAGGTGAGAACCTGAGAAGATGGCATGGTGAAAGTGTTCACACATGATTGAGGAGATGAGTTCTATTGATGTTGTTGATATTGGAATTTTTGTAAGGGAATAGGTGGTTGTTAATATTGGAATTGTTGTGAGGGAAGAGGTGGTTGTGATACAACTATTGGGAAGGTGGTGGTTGTGATACTTGAGAAGTGTACTAGTATGATGATGTGGGTGGCATATATTATTGCTGTGACAAAGGCTATTATGGGGGATTTGAGGTGAAAGTCCCTTAGTGCTTATAGTGGAAGACGAGGGATCTGAGATCATCCCTACGATAGGGGTGAATGATGTAACCTCAGGGTGAGTACGGTTGAGCAAGGAGTTATTCTCGAAGAGGGAATGAGATAGAATCTGAAATAAGGAATGTGAAAAGGTAGGTGAGGTAGGTGGAGTTTCCTCATAAATAGTGAATAAGGGAGGTGGATATCCCAGAGTAGTGTAGATTACGTGGTCACAAAATTTGGAAGGTATATTAGGTGAATGCATGAGGGGAAAAAGTGGGTGATCTTCACTTGATGAGGTGGTGAGGGTATCACTTGGGGTAGAAGTATTGCCATGAGATATAATGCATATGTGATGTAAATCATAACCTGTAAGGATATCTATAATGAGTGTGTATTTACCCCTTGTGACTAAAGGGGAGGAATAGATTTAATGTAAGTAGCACAAGAAGCCTCCTCTATAAGACGTGTTTTCTCATGTGCTTGACTATGGGTGACAATAGGTATTGTGTTGTGTACTATGAATTGGTACTCAAAACTACCCAAAAATAGAAATTTGAGGTTTTGGGTGTGCTTTGCATGAGATTTTTGGGTAACCCTATGAAATTTAGGAAATTTCTATGTATCAAAACAAAGTTCATATGCCACTATGCAAACTTGGATATGGTTCACAGGTTGACCTATGAACTAGAATAATATTGTGAATCTAATAGAAAGCCAAGAGTAATAGGCTGAAGACAACCAATAGATGGGTTGCTAAAAGGTGAATGTGTTGAAACAAATTTTATGAGCATTCAAACAAAGCATAAATATAATCGGTGCTAAATATATATATATATATATATATATATATATATATATATATATATATATTTGTTTATTTTTTGTGTTTTGATGTTGAAATATACCTCTATAAAATATCATGGGAAGTGGGTGAAATTATAGAAATAACCTGAATTTCATAAGCATGGAACCTCCTACAAAACCCAAGGGTGCATAAAATAGAACAATGTCTCAACAGGCAAATGATAACCTAATGTAAAGGTGCGGTAAAATGATAACCAAATAGGGGGGAACTCAAAATGCTCTGATGATTCTAGAATCCTCTTATGAGAAGAGGTGGAATTGTCTAAGATCTACTACTGACATACCCATGCTTTTGCTTCACCCTTAGGTAGGATTAGTCAAGAAAAATAGTTATCGGTTCACTAATTATGTGAGCCTCATGAACAAATGTGTCTAACCCTATCCCACTCTAAAGTTTCCTTTTAGTAATGAATTTTTGAAAACTAGTCTCAAGAGTAGGGTATTTTTTGGTGATGAAGTATAGAAAACCACTCTTGGGGGCTACTATGGTATCTAGGACATGAGCTAGTAGAAGGAGATGAATTCCAACATCACCAATATTGACTGATGTATTGGGGATGAAGTCCAATCTCACCACCATGCATGCCACATGGGTGTGTGATGGTGTGTTATCTATCATTGATGTGAAAGCAAAATAACTAAATAGATGCATTTTCAAAATGAAAATAACCCTAGATGCATTTTAGAAAAGAGAAAACTAACCTAGATGCATTTTGAAAAATAAAATTTAACCTAGAAAGTACAAAGGAAAGCAAAGAGGAAAGAGATGTGAAATCCTAGTTTAATGTCTTGAAAAGAAATTGAAAAATTTACCTAAATGTGATTTTGTTAAAGAGGTTAGAAATCTTAATCTAATGACATGAAAAGATATTGAAATGTGATTTGCAAAATTAAAAAAAAAATGAAATGTACCCTAAGAATTTTGGAAATATATTTGAAGTTCTAATTAAATGACATGAAAGGAAAGTGAGATTTGAATTGCAAAACTTGAAAGAAATTGAAATGTACCCTAAAGATTTTGGAAAGAGATTTGAAGTTCTAATTAAATGACATGAAAGAGATTGCAAAACCCTACTATAAATGCAATTTTGAAAAGATATTTGAAAGGAATTGGAAAAATTAACCTAAATGTAATTTTGAAAAGAGATTTGAAAAGAAATTTGAAATGACATGAAAGATATTGCAAAACCCTAATCTAAATACAAATTTGAAAAGAAATTTGAAATGACATGAAAGAGATTGTAAAACCCTAATCTAAATGTAAATTTGAAAAGAGATTTGAAAAGAAATTTGAAATGACATGAAAGAGATTGCAAAACCCTAATCTAAATGTAAATTTGAAAAGATATTTGAAAAAAAATTGAAATGACATGAAAGAGATTGCAAAACCCTAATCTAAACATAAATTTGAAAAGAAATTTGAAATGACATGAAAGAGATTGTAAAAACCTAATCTAAATATAAATTTGAAAAATATTTGAAATGACTTTTTGAAAAGAGACTAAAAAGTCTGATTTGCGTGTAAATTTAGAAAGAGATTTTAAAATATCTATCTAATGCATTACAATATGATTTGAAAGAAATGATTTGCAAAAGTTGAAATTAAATGAAAATCTATTTTTGCAGTGGGTTAAAATTGACCCACATTAATAAATCCTAAGTTACAAAAATTAGAAAAATCAAATTAAACTATCCTCTAACTTGCTGCGTCAATTTTTGTGCCCGTTGCAAGTTTTTTTAAACCATTGTACAAGATCATACAATTTTGTACGAGATCAAATTATTTTATACGAGATTGAATCGCTCGATCTCGTCAAAAAATGAAAATTGCCCTATTTATCAAGGTGATAAAATTGATTGCAACTCTTTTGTCACTACCTAGCCAGATGCATGACGGTTACGGGATCGTTTCAAATGATCTCATCTACAATAGTAGTCGTAACCCTTTTCATTTTTAGCCCAACCTATCAATTAATCCCATTCTGTTTAATATAAGCTCCTCGTCCTGGATTCCTCCTAGAAATTTTGCATACCTTTTCTTTATTACTTCTTATCTTTGTTGTGTTTTTTTAGGCTGTATTTGTACATTGGCTAGATACGTACAGTATTGTACCACTCAATATCTAGATAGGACCGATCGATCTCAGATAAAACTACTCGTTCTTATCTACATCAAAAAAATTTGCTGCTAAACTAATTAGGGGCATCCAGACCTCACTGTTTGCATTTTCTCTCCTTATTTATCATGTCTTAGATCAAATTTATTATCTATTATATCATTTAAAATCTATTGCCATTGATACATTACATTTTCCACTCATATTTTATTGTTTTTTTTTAAATATCCATGTTTCTGGCTTAGATTTGTATTCATTCATTCAATAATTATCATTTTAGTTTTATCATTTAATCTAATCCACCTTAACAAATGCATATTATTATGTAAATCTGCTATCTTATGTGCCAAATTGTTGAACTACAAAATTTTTGCTCTGATCGGCTCAATCGATCGCTGATCAGGCCGATCGATCACCAAATTGTACCACTCGATTTGTTCTTGTTTTGATCGATCCTATCTGTAGCAAGCATAAAAGTTGTAGAAATCAGTCATCTAGATCTAGGTCATATTTTCAAATTTCTTTTCAAGTATTGCATTAGTCATTATTTCCTATTTTCTATTATTTACTGGTTGCATGTGAATTAAAATTGCATATAGGTTAGCATAGTTGCATATTGGCCAAACTAGGTGTATGTGAGACTATCTAAAAGAAATACATCAAACAAACTCCAAAACCTAGGTGTGGAAACTGCCATAAAATGTTTCCTAGTGAACCCACCTAATTCATCGAAAAATCACCAAAGAGGGCATGACTTCAAGTGCCTCTCCTCTAAGATGTAGACCTACTATTCTCCCATTCCCATTAGAGGCATTGATCCATTACCCTGGAGGAAAGGAGTGTTAGAATTTTAGAGCTACATTCTTTGGTGAACCTGATGTGAATAACATAGACATATTTATGATTCATAAAAACATAAAAGAATCACAAAATTTACAAAACAAAAAAAAAACCAAAAAGATCATAAATAAAAACTTGCACATTTTAGGTTCATTTCATAGATGTTAAATTTTAACATAGGAATATCTGTAAGCATAAATGTTAGAACATTATTATCTACACAAGAAATATCTCTAATAGTTGAAAATTCTTGTATCACATGTCAAGAACAGTGGATTGAACTCTAGAAAATATTAAAAATTATAAAATCCAAAGAACCAAGACTTAGCCAAATTAAAATATTTGGCATAACTAGAATACTAGAGCCTGATAACGCTTCTCATTAATTTGATATTCAAAGGGCATATGATAGGTGGTTAATGGATAAAAGAGCAAGTATTTCGTCAACTTTTTATACTTTTTATGATTATATTGAAAACACTATAACAATACACAACTTTATAGCACACATTGAAGATCAAGAAATAGTCTTGGAAAATAAGAGAAGATTTTACAAACCTCCTAGGACAGTCCAATATCAAGAGTATTGTCACGAACTATATTTTTATATGTAAAACTCTAAATTTGATAGTATCACCATAGCCCATTTTGTCAAATTTTTGAAAGCCAACTTTCAATTTGAGGAAGAACATTATATGTCACATGTCACCTGAAGTGCTTGAACCTATCAACGATATCTATAGGCTCTTTCAGGAAGATTAAGTATAATATCTAGAACATTATAATTATATTTTCTACTTTGTTTTCAAAAATACAAAAAAAAACCAAAAAATAAAATATATTATATATTTACATATTTGCATATTTATATAGGTATATATATAACACATATACCCCAATAAATTAAATATATATATATATATATATATAGCATATATATATGTAAGATAAAAATATCCTAAAATAAAATGCCTAGAATTTTGAGAAACGAAAAACAAATAGAATATGATGAAAAAGATAAATAAAACCTTGATGATAGGATAATTATTGAAGATAATAAACTCATAGAACTGTTGAGCAAGGTGTAGCAAAAGCATTGAGAAAGTATTGTCATTGTTGTCAACACAGACAGATTGATGCAGTTGATGCAGTTCAGAGGTTAGTCAGATCAAGTGCAAAAAGTTTCAAGCAAAACAGAGGTGACCAGATTCAAAAATTGGCAGAAAGAGACAAGGAAGAAAACTGTCACGATTTCGCGACAAAAAGGAGGAGAGAGAAAATGCACGCCAAAATGTCGCGATGTTGTGACATGTCGAGTTTTCACTGAGGAGAGAGAAAATGTGTCGTGATTTCATGACAAAAAGTAGGAGAGAGAAAATGCATGCCAAAATGTCGCGATGTCGCGACATGTCGAGTTTTCGCTGAGGAGAGAGAAAATGTGTCGTGATTTCGTGACATAAATGGAGGAAAGGAGCTTGCAATGAAGAGAGTAGCGATTTCCATGCATGTTAAAGTTTTGCATTTCAAAGCACAGTTGGAAATGTATGGAAACAAAGGTGTAGCGATTTCTCTACAAATCGGAAGTTAAGAAAACTGAGATGCAGCGATTTCGACACAAGTAAAAATTCACAAGAAGAAGGTGTAGCGATTTCTCTACATGTTGAAACAAAGAGAAACTAAGGTGTAGCGATGGCGCTACATATTGAAACAAAGAGAAACTAAGCTGTAGCGATGGCGCTACATGTTGAAACAAAAGGAAACTAAGGAGTAGCGATTTCGCTACTAGTCAAAAGTGTAGAATTGAAAGATGCAACAATGATATTACAAGTCAAAATTTCATGAAAAGAGGCAAGGTGAAAACACAAGGCACAAAGATGTAAAAATTTTGCCATTGCATGAAGCATAGTGTCGCGATTTCGTGACATGTTCCATTTTCGTTGGAGTTGGCAAGGAGAGTTGTACGGAAGAGCAAAGTGTCACGATTTCGCGACATGTTCCTTTTTCGCTGCTGCTGGCAAAGAAGAGTGTACGAAAGCCGGAAGTGTCACAATTTCGCGACAAGCAAGATGATGATGTCAGCAAGAGTCAGAAATGTCATGATTTTGTGACAAGAAGGATGACGACGTCAGCAAAGTTGAAAAGTGTCACGATTTCGCAACAGGATGAAAGAAAAGCCACTGGAAGCCAGAAACGTCGTGATTTCATGACAAGAAGGATGATGACGTCAGCAAAGTTGAAAAGTGTCATGATTTCATGACAGGATGAAAGAAAAGCCATTGGAAGCTGAAAACGTCATGATTTCGTGACAACCTTCAGGGTGACGTCAGCATAAGTTAAAAATGTCGTGATATCGCGACAAGTGACAGGTTGGCAGGTAAAAGCCAAAAAAGCAGGCATGGTGACACGTGTCATAAAAGATATCATGCAACCGGTTACATAAAATGTAACTGATGTCAGATCTGCAATTACAGATTGACAAGTGTTAGTCATGCATTCGAACAGTCGTTTGCATGTATTCGAAGAATCAAATATAAATTATCGAAAGGTTTTCGAAAAGTTTTTTTTCAGCTTTCGAATTGTCACACTCATGGAATCGAACAGACATTTTGCTTGTATTCAAAGAGCCAAATATGAAGGATCGAGATATGCTTTTTGAGAATATATGTTTGCAGCATTCAAAACAGCCATACCACAAGAAATCGAAACGCCGTATTGCAGGGTTTCGAACAGTCATTTTTGAACAGCCACTTATTTGTAGGAGAAAATAATTCGAACAGTTGGGTATATGATTCGACTGCGTGCCAGATTGGATGTATATAAATGAATAGCTATAAAGAGAAATTGTTGAAGAAAGATAGAAGTTGTTGCAGTAAGAAGGGAATTGCTATGAAAAGAGGGTCTGTATAGAGAAATAAGCAGAGACATGAGATTGTGCAGAGGTTGTTAAAATTACAGCACCAGTCAGGGTCGAGTTAGTAGTGAAGACATTTTTATGTCATTTTGATTTGATTAGAATTGTAGTCCAAGTTGGTGCTTGGTACTAGGGGTTGGTGCTCCATCTGTTGCAGCAAAAAATTACAGGGGTTGGTGCTCCTTCCAGTGGATGCTGGTAAAGAAGTTGTAAAATTGAAATTTTGCAAAGACTGGATTTGGATTGAAGTCCAAACAGTTAATTTTTGAGTAGCCAAATTGGTGAACCTCGTTATATTGTGTGTTGTGGTGTGCTCTCATTTTGTTCTTCTGGTTTTATAAGTTTTCCCGTGCTTCAGTATTTGAATGCTGTTGTTTTGAAGTTAAATAACTACACTGATTCACCCCCCTCTCAGGTGTCATTGTGTGAACATCAATTGGTATCAGAGCAAGGTTCCTTGTACAAGCTTAATCGGATAAGGAGATCTTAGAAGAAACAATGGCAGGCGGTGAAGGATTTTCATCCAACAAAGCTCCCTTATTTGATGGAACAAATTACACCTTCTAGAAACTTAGAATGCAAACATATCTGAGTGCATTGGGATATGATATTTGGGATTCTGTAGATAGTGGATACACAACACCCACTACTCCTCCAATAGATACTGCTGAGAAAAAGAAATTTGAGAACAACTCCAAAGCTAAGAATGCCATAATGTGTGGTCTTGTTGACAGTGAACTGATAAGAGTCATGAGTTGTAAATCAGCAAAATACATGTGGGATAAATTGAAGAGCATCCATGAAGGAGATAGTAAGATTAAGGAAGCAAAACTACAAACTCATCGAGCACAGTTCGAAGCACTGCAAATGAATGAAGATGAAAACATAGAGACTTATATGCTGAGAGTCAACGAAATTATTAATGCAATCAGAGGACTCAGTGAAGAAATTGATGATGCAATAGAAGAGGCAAAAGATTTAATTCCAAAGTCTCTGCAATAGAAGAGGCAAAAGATCTAAACAACTTCAGCATGGATGAGTTGCATGGTTCCCTGACAGCATATGAAATGAGAATAGGACAAACCAAGTCTACGAGACAGAGAAGCGACTTTTAAAGCACACAAGAATGTAAAAAGCTGAACATGAATCTGAGGATGAAGGAACATTGGATGAAACAGAAGCCAATTTTGTTTGAAAACTCACAAAAGGAAAAGGAAAATATAGAGGGAAGCTACCTTTTAAATGCTTCAATTGTGGAGGAGTCGGTCATTTTGCAGCCAAATGTCCAATGCGGGAGAGAACCAAAAATGGTGAAGGTTCACACCAAGAAAAAGGTGGCTGGAAGAAGAAACAAAATTTCAGAAAGAACAACTTCAAGAAGAAAAGCTTCATAACCAATAATGTCAGCAGTTCTGAAGAAAGCACAGATGAGGAGTCTGAAGAAGGAGGTGAAGCTCTGTTCATGGCACTTGAAGAAGAAAGAACAGAGAAAAATCAGGAAGGTGATGAAAATTCCAAGGATGAAGTTGAAGTTTATTTGGAAGGAGAATTGGTTGCTGCACTTGAAGAGTTGAGTGCAGAAAGGAAGAAGAATAAGAAATTTTCAAAGAAATTAGAGAATGCCACAAACATAATAAACAATCTGAAAATACAGACAGAGGAATTCAAGAAAATGTCTGAAGTTCTTGATGAACAATTAACTGTAAATACAGTTGAATGCGGCAAGCTAGAGGAAGACATTGTTAAGTTAAGGATGCAATTAGAGGAGATGAATAGAAAATTGAACTGTTTTCATAAGTTTGAAGAAAGTACTGTAAAGCTAGATAAAATGTTAAATAACCAAAGGCCTTATGGCATAAAATTTGGTTTAGGCTTTGATGAAGGAGAATCTTCAAAGGATTCAAATAACTTGAATATAGAACCCATAAAGAAAGAAGAAAAGATCAGGGTTGAACCAGAAAAACCAAATCATGCAAAAGAAAACAATAATGCCAGATTCAAGAAGAATACTAAAAAAGATGGATTCATAAAAGTCACACATCCAAGGAGGAGAAGAGTCATGGCTCCTACTTCAAACTGGCAAAGACCGGCACCCAGGTTTAATCATGCATTTTCTGGTTATTGTTTTAAATGCAATGTTTATGGCCATAAGATTTTAGATTGCAGGCATAATGTATCTCAAAGGAATTTTACCAAGCAGAAATGTTTTTTCTCCTTTAATGAATTATGCAGTTGAATTTTATAATTGTCATAATTTTGGACATATTGCTAGAAACTACAGAAGCACTTTTGCATCAAATAAATATCAGGGTAGAAAATCTCAGCCAAGTGGGTTGAAACAAAACCAAAAATTTCCTAAAAAATAGGCACATGCTAATGAAAGGACAAAGACAAAAAAAGTAGCAAAATCTGCTATCAAACCATAATGGAAAGAAAAGGAATCTTTGATTTTCCAGATTGCTTTTAAAGCTCAGAAAAAATCAGCACCTTGGATACTTGACAGTGGTTGTTCTAGTCACATGACAGGTGACAAGCAAAAGTTTGAGAATTTACAGAATTATGAAGGTGGTTCTGTGAAATTTGAAAATAATTATGTAGCAAAGATTGTTGGAAAGGGATCAGTCAAGATCAGTGATGGCAATATAAAATCAAAAGAAGTCTTGTTTGTAATTGGCCTGAAGCATAACTTGCTAAGTGTAAGTCAAATATGTGATAGAGGTCATGATGTAATCTTCAAGAAGGAGGGCTGTGAAGTAAGAAAGACAAAAAATGGAAAGTTAATAGCCACTGGACTGAGAACTTCTAGAAATCTGTATACACTTTCAGAAACTATAGAAGGAACATGCTTGATTGGACAGAAAGATGAAAACTGGCTATGGCACAAGAGGCTTGGGCATATTAGTTTTGACAATCTGGAAAAAATCAGTTCAAAAAGAGCAGTTAGAGATATACCAAACATTGGCAAACCTGTAAATAGCATTTGTGAGTCATGCCAAAAGGGAAAACAAACTAGAGCCACTTTCAAAGCAAAAGAATACTTCACTAGCAAGCCATTAGAACTAATTCACACTGATCTATGTGGACCCATGAGAACTGAAAGCATAAATGGACACAAATATTTTATGTTGTGTATAGATGACTACTCAAAAATGACATGGGTACTATTTCTAAAACTCAAGTCAGAAGCCTTTGAGATGTTTAAAACCTTCAAAAATCTTGTTGAGAATCAATCAGGAAAAAGAATTAAATGCCTAAGATCAGATAGGGGAGGAGAGTTTATCTCCAAAGAATTTGTAGAATATCGTCAAAAACATGGGATAAGAAGACAGTTTTCAGCAGCTAGGACACCTCAGAAGAATGGTGTTGTAGAAAGGAAGAATAGAACAGTGCAGGAAATGGCAAGGACAATGCTGGCAGAAAACAAAATAGCTGACAGATTTTGGAAAGAGGCAGTTCATACTGCAGTTTACATTCAAAACAGGTGCATGCTGAGACCACATGAAAGCAAAACACCTTATGAGTTGTGGTTTGGCAGAAAGGCAACAGCAAGACATTTCAAAGTATTTGGTAGCAAGTGCTACATAAAACGGACTGAAGATAACCTCGGTAAATTTGAAGATAGATCTGATGAAGGTATCTTTCTTGGTTACTCAACAAAAAGCAAGGCCTACACATGTTACAACAAGAGGTTGAAGAAAATTGTTGAAAGTGCTGATGTGAAAGTTGATGAAGGTAGAGAACAAGAAACTACTTATCAAGAAAACTACCCTATGTATGAAGAAGTCATTGAAGGTGATGATGAAAAAGAAACAAAGAAGAATCAGAAAATTGATCCAGATGGTGTAAAAACTGAATCTGAAGAAGAAGAAAACAGGAAATTTAAAACAGGCAACTGGCAGAAAAATCATCCAAGTGAACATATTATTGGGGATCCCACAGATGGTATTCAGACAAGAAGAACAATAGTGAGGAACTATTCTCTGTTATCTAGTATTGAACCTAAAAATGTTGCTAAAGCAAGCACTGATGAAAGTTGGATGAAGGCAATCAATGAAGAACTAGATCAGATAGAGAAAAACAATACATGGGAATTAGTACCTAGACCAACAAATAAAAACATAATTGGCACTAAATGGGTTTTTAGAAATAAATTGAATGAATATGGGCAGGTTGTCAGAAATAAGGCAAGATTGGTATGTAAAGGCTATGCTCAGGTTGAAGGCATTGATTTTGAAGAAACTTTTGCACCGGTAGCTAGACTAGAGGCAATCAGAATGTTTCTGGAATTAACAGTTCATAAAAACTTCAAAGTATATCAAATGGATGTAAAATCAGCATTTTTGAATGGAAAACTGGAAGAAGAGGTTTACATTGAACAACCAGATGGCTTCCAACTTGGTGACAATCCAGATTTTGTTTGCAGGTTAAAGAAAGCTTTATATGGATTAAAACAGGCACCCAGAGCATGGTATGCAAGGCTGGATAATTATCTAATTAAACAAGGGTTTAAGAAAGGTTTGGTGGATAGCAACTTATATGTCAAAACAACGAAGGGTCATTTTATTGTTCTTGTTGTTTATGTAGATGACATAATATTTGGCAGCAGCATGGATGAATACTGCAAAGACATATCAATTAAAATAAAAAAAGAATTTGAGATGTCAATGATTGGTGAACTTTCTTATTTCTTAGGACTGCAGGTCAATCAAAATGAAAAAGGCATTTTTATTTCTCAAGTTAAATATGTAAAAGAAATGCTGAAAAAGTTCACAATGGAAGACGATAAACCGGTCAACACTCCCATGACAATAGGCTGCAAGTTGAGCAAGGATGATAAATCTTCAGATGTGGATCAAACAATGTATAGGTCTATGATTGGAAGCCTGTTGTATTTAACAGCTACTAGACCAGATATACTATAGGCAGTATGCATGGTTGCTAGATTTCAGGCAAGTCCCAAAGAAACTCATGTCACAACTGTAAAAAGGATCTTCAGGTACCTCAAAGGTACCATGGATTATGGGTTGTGGTACCCAAAAGGCAAAGACTTCACTTTGATTGCATATTCGATGCAGATTGGGCGAGGTGCATTGATGACTAAAAGAGTACAAGTGGAGGAGCATTTTATCTTGGAGACAGGCTGGTAGCATGGCACAGTAAGAAACAAGAATCAGTCTCTCTATCCACTGCAGAGGCAGAATACATTGCAGCCACAACTTGCTGTACATAGATATTATGGATGAGACAAACTTTGAAAGATCTTGGTATCCACTTCAAAGAGCCAATATCAATAAAATGTGATAACACTAGTGCTATCAACATATCCAAGAATCCAATTATGCATTCAAGAACCAAACACATTGCAATCCGATATCATTTCTTAAAGGATAAAGTTGCAGAAGGAGAGGTCAAGTTGGATTTTGTTCCAAATACAGAGCAAGTAGCTGATATATTCACAAAACCATTGCCCAAGGATGTTTTTGAGTACCTTAGGAATAAGTTGGGAGTGGTCACAATTCCCAAGAACTGACTATCATTAGGGATCACATTCTCAATGGGTGCATGCATGCCTATACTTATAGTTTTGCTTATATTTATGATTTTTACTAACTATAACAATATTTTCCCGAGAATGGTGTACAGAGACTTAGGGGGAGTCTGCAGCGGCCCTTTGGTATTATTGGCAAAGGGGGAGAAGAAGTTGAGCAAGGTTGTTGTGTGTTGCCAACAATTCCAAAGGGGGAGATTGTTGATCAAGGTGTAGCAAAAGCATTGAGAAAGTATTGTCATTGTTGTCAACACAGACAGATTGATGCAGTTCAGAGGTCAGTCAAATCAAGTGCAGAAAGTTTCAAGCAAAACAAAGGTGACCCAGATTCAGAAATTGGCAGAAAGAGACAAGGAAGAAAACTGTCGTGATATCGCGACATTTTTTGTTGTGATTTTGCGACAAAAAGTAGGAGAGAGAAAATGCACGCCAAAATGTCATGATGTCGCGACATGTCGAGTTTTCACTGAGGAGAGAGAAAATGTGTCACGATTTCGTGAAAAAAAGTAGGAGAGAGAAAATGCACGCCAAAATGTCGCGATGTCGCGACATGTCGAGTTTTCGCTGAGGAGAGAGAAAATGTGTCGCGATTTCGTGACATAAATGGAGGAAAGGAGCTTGCAATGAAGAGAGTAGTGATTTCCATGCATGTTAAAGTTTTGCATTTCAAAGCACAGTTGGAAATGTATGGAAACAAAGGTGTAGCGATTTTGCTACAAATAGGAAGTTAAGAAAACTCAGATGCAGCGATTTCGACATAAGTAAAAATTCACAAGAAGGTGTAGCGATTTCGCTACATGTTGAAACAAAGAGAAACTAAGGTGTAGCGATGGCGCTACATGTTGAAACAAAGAGAAACTAAGGTGTAGCGATGGCGCTACATGTTGAAACAAAGGGAAACTAAGGAGTAGCGATTTCGCTACTAGTCAAAAGTGTAGAACTGAAAGATGCAGCAATGATATTACAAGTCAAAATTTCATGAAAAGAGGCAAGGTGAAAAAACAAGGCACAAAGATGTAAAAATTTTGCCATTGCATGAAGCATAGTGTCACGATTTCGTGACATGTTCCATTTTCACTGGAGTTGGCAAGGAGAGTTGTACGGAAGAGCAAAGTGTCATGATTTCGTGACATGTTCCTTTTTCGCTGCTGCTGGCAAAGAAGAGTGTACGAAAGCTGGAAGTGTCACGATTTCACGACAAGCAGGATGATGACGTCAGCAAGAGTCGAAAACGTCGTGATTTCATGACAAGAAGGATGATGACGTCAGCAAAGTTGAAAAGTGTCACGATTTCGTGACAGGATGAAAGAAAAGCCACTGGAAGCCGAAACGTCGTGATTTCACGACAAGAAGGATGATGATGTCAGCAAAGTTGAAAAGTGTCATGATTTCATGACAGGATGAAAGAAAAGCCACTGGAAGCCGAAAACGTCGCGATTTCGCGACAACCTTCAGGGTGACGTCAGCATAAGTTAAAAATGTCATGATATCGTGATAGGCGACAGGTTGGCAGGTAAAAGCCAAAAAAGCAGGCATGGTGACACGTGTCATAAAAGACATCATGCAGCCGGTTACATAAAATGTAACTGATGTCAGATCTATAGTTATAGATTGAAAAGTGTTAGTCATGCATTCGAACAGCCGTTTGCATGTATTCGAAGAATCAAATATAAATTGTCGAAAGGTTTTCGAAAAGTTTTTTTTTAGCTTTCGAACGGTCGCACTCATGGAATCAAACAACCATTTTGCTTGTATTCAAAGAGCCGAATATGAAGGATTGAAATATGCTTTTCGAGAAGATATGTTTGTAGCATTCAAAACAGCCATACCACAAGAAATCGAAATGCCATATTGCAGGGTTTCGAACAGTCATTTTTGAACAGCCACTTATTTGTAGGAGAAAAGAATTCAAACAGTTGGGTATATGATTCGAATGTGTGCTAGATTGGATGTATATAAATGAATAGCTGTAAAGAGAAATTGTTGAAGAAATATAGAAGTTGTTGCAATAAGAAGGGAATTGCTGTGAAAAGAGGTTCTGTATAGAGAAATAAGCAGAGACATGAGATTGTGCAGAGGTTGTTAAAATTACAGACCGGTCAGGGTCGAGTTAGTAGTGAAGACATTTTTATGTCATTTTGATTTTATTAGAATTGCAGTCCAAGTTGGTGCTTGGTACCAGGGGTTGGTGCTCCATCTGTTGCAGCAGAAAATTACAAGGGTTGGTGCTCCTTCCAGTGGATGCTGGTAAAGAAGTTGTAAAATTGAAATTTTGCAAATACTGGATTTAGATTGAAGTCCAAACAGTTAATTTTTGAGGAGTAGCCAAATTGGTAAACCTCGTTATATTGTGTGTTGTGGTGTGCTCTCATTTTTTTCTTCTGGTTTTATAAGTTTTTTGTGCTTCAGTATTTGAATGCTGCTGTTTTGAAGTTAAATAACTACACTGATTCACCCCCCCTCTCAGTGTCATTGTGTGAACATCAAGAACAACGTGAGTATGATAATGAAGGATAAGAAGAAGAAGATCCTAACCAACCTCTTGGAGATCCTCAAGGTAATGTTAGCTTTAAGTCTATCTAATAATTTACAAAATTTTTAAAAGAACATATAGATGAACTTCATCATGTAATAAATATAGAACATTTAATCCCATCGGGAGATTATTCAATGGATGCCACTATATAAGCTACTCTCCAATTAAATGCAAATACAATGACATACATAAGTGACACAAACCAAAATAAAGCTGGTCCATCTCATCAAAACATATAGTTGAACAATAAAAAATCAACAACACAATAAAATACCAAACAAAAACATAATTCTTCTGCTTCTCAAGCTCCTAATAAACAAGTAGCTACATCACAAAGAGCTAAGAAAATTCAAAATACCAATCATCATCAACAAAAAGTTCAAAAAAACACAATCCCATATAAACTTCAGAACACCATTCCCACAAACACTTTGCACAATAGTATTTCAACTAGAAATCCCTATGTGACAACACAACCTTATTATAAAAAACATAACAACATGGTACAACAAAATAAATTTGATGGAAAACATCGATGGTCCCTCATACAATTATAGAAAGATGTGTATCCAACCCTTGGATCCTATTGTTTTTTCTCAACCTTACCCAAAACATTTCCCTATGATTGTCCTCCCGATATATAAAAGAACCAAAGATTCCATTGAGCATATTCGTATGTTTAGGATAACATGTTATGATTTTTCTTATGATGAATTGTTGTTACTAAAAATATTCCCTGAAAGTCTCGGAGGCATGGCCTTAGAATGGTATTATCAATTACCAATAAATTATTTGAGAAATTTTGAAGAGATAGCGAAAATGTTTGTCCACCAATTTAGTGCATACATAGAAAGACATGTCACTATTAAGTATTTATACAACTTGAAACAAGGGAAAGATGAAAGCTTTGCAGAATTCCTAGCAAAATGGAGGCAACTTATAGGAAAATTACATTTTGATTTACCTCATTGAGAGATGTTGGAAATATTCATTGGAAATTTACAAGAACAATTATCTTATGAGCTTGCTACGCCTACAATAACCTCTTTTGATAAATCTATAGACTTAGCAAGAAGGGTAGAAAATGCCCTTATCATAAGAGGCTAATTTAAGAAAAAGGATGAGGATAAAACTTCCAAGAATCAATATAAGAATAAACAAGTAGTAGGTGATGGAGTCATTGGTAGTAGAAACACTTCAAACGTCAATACTACAAAAGTTGTAAAGAAGTTTTTGTTAAACATTCCTGATAACCCTCCAAGAGAATTTACAAATTTAAATCAACCCTTAACCAAGCTTTTGCCTCAATTATTAGAACAAGGTTTAATATAGTTGCTAGAGATACGACAACTAGATACAACTGCAACTGGATATAGGCTTGATCTACATTGTAATTTTCATCGTGGATGGATATTCAACTAATTATTGTAAGCGGTTCAAATATATGATACAATATTTGATTAACAAAGGCAAAATGAAAGTTCAAAAATTTCCTGCAAACAATAATACTCAAAATAATATAAAAAAAACCAACTCAAAATGCAAATTAAAACATAGATATTTTCAAAATCCTTTACCCAAACATGGTAAAGGGGTTGTAAATAAATTAGAACATCATAATGTTCCCCCTCCAACAAAGTATGTGGGAACCATTAGAAAATTTTTACCACAACAATATTTGCAAACCTCCTATGTACCTATTCTATCTGTAGTCACAATAATACCAATACAATATTTTCAATATTCATATTCAGAAGATACAAAAAGTGACAGATAAAAAATAGAAAGTGAGACAGAAAGTGAAATAGACATCACCTCAAGTAATTTAAACAAATCTAAATATGAGTCAGATCGAATTCTTCCCATCACAGTATTATTAGTTCTAGAAGAACCATTCCCTAGAAGAATGACCCCTCGACCCTCATATTAATAAAATATTTCAAATGAACAAGCATAAAATGCTAGACCTCACTTTGGTCATTTAAAAAACAATAATATTGTGGGTACTATTGGAGCCATCACTAGACAACAAGCCAAAAATCAAAATCCTCAATCACAAACTCAAACTCAAAATGAGAGATCACCTCCATTTTTATTAAAAGCACCTACAAAAGTAAATAATATATCAAATCCACAACAAAAATATCCTTATGATAGTAATGAACAATTGGCAAATATCACAACCAAAATTTCTCTTTTGGACCTTCTAAGAACTTCATCTATCCATAGAGAGGAATTAATGAGTACCTTAAGAAAAATGATGGTACCTCAAAATATAGAACCTGATGCTATGGTTAATGTCATAATATCTCATGGAACAAATTATATAGATTTTCAAGATAAGGAAATTCCTCCTCAAAGTATGTATAGAGATAACCCTTTATACATTACAACTGTAATTGGGGATGTAGGTGTTAAAAGAGTTTTAATTTATAATGGATCATCATTAAACATATGCACATATGACTTTTTCCAAATATTTGTATTTAGAAGTGAAGATTTAAAAATAACTAAAATTATTATTAAAGCATTTAATGATGAAACTCAAGAAATATGTGGAGTATTGGTGATTCCTTTGCAAGTTGGTCTAAGGATTTTAGATACGACTATGATTTTTGTATATTTTCCTACATTGTATAACATCCTTCTAGGTCGAAATTGGATCAACACAATGAGAGCAGTACCCTCTACATTACATCAATGTTTTAAGTTTGAGTTTAAAAATCAATTGGTTACTATTCATGATGACCCTAGACCATTTGACATGTGTACTTTGGTAGAACCAATAGGAGTCCCATTTTGCCCTGCTATATCTTCAACACACCCTAGTCCTCCCCCATCATCAACACCTTCATCATCTAAATCTACATCACCTAAACCCATGACTAAAGAAGATAGTACTTCTACTTTATATCCTACTTTGAATTAAGTGTTACTGGATTTATATTCAATACTCACAACTTCAAAACATAATAATTTTACCACTCAAGATTCCCTTGTGTTATCTCAATTACTGCCATCTCCTTGAACGATGGGCTTGCCACAAAATTTGGTAAGTATCTATCATGTTGGGAGTTGTACCTTTGTTTATGCAGGGTATGATTATGGTAAAATTAATATTGTGAGTCTTACAATTGGTCAAGATGGATTTGCTAGGTGCTATTTTTCTAATGGATATATAAAATCAAAACAAATAATGTGTAACATGGGTTATAGAGGTAAAGGTTTGGGACCTCTTGAAAATGGAATATAGGAACCTTTAGAAGTTGAGGAATGGCCTACCCAATGTGGTATTGGTTACATTCCTACACAAATCCAACCATTCCCATTTGAGGATGATGACCAACTTGTAACATACCAAGAATATTTGACACATCAATAATTTTTTAAACCAAGTAGAAGGATATATTATTGTAACATGCTATCAATAGTGTATCCAAAAATTATTGCTACACCAAAGGATTACTTAGAAGGAGATATATTTCATAATATTTCTCTTGATGAAGTTTTAAGGAACCAATTCTTCTTTGATGGGTCTATGTCGTGCATAGCAAAGGTTCAAAAAACTACTCCATAAGAAAAATTGGCTAAGTTAACCTTAGAATAATTACAAGAAATGGGTGTATCACCCGCTCCTCCTAAATTTGAAAGAGAATTAAACATTGTGGTAGAAAATATTCTACAAGTCAACATTGGAATAGAAGAAAACCCTCACATGGTTAAAATTGGAGCAGAATTAAGTGAAGAAAGACAAAACCAATATATTGTATTTCTCATAGAATATGCCAATATTTTTTCTTGGACATATGCAGATATCCCAGACCTAGATTCTTCTGTGGTCATGCACCATATAGTAGTGTGCCCTGATGCAAAACCTGTAAAGTAAAAACTTAGAAAAATGCATCCCAAAGTAGCACTGCTAGTCAAAAATAAGTTAGAAAAACTTTTGAATGTAGATTTTATCCAAGCTATTGAATATGTTGTTGTATATCAAATGTTGTTCCAGTAACAAAAAAAGAATCCACTAAAATTAGGGTTTGTACTGATTTTAGAGACATTAATTATTCATACCCTAAGGATGAATTTCTTCTCCCTTATATGGATCAAATCATATATTTTACAGCTGGGAGTGGGATGTTATCCCTCGTGGATGGTTTTTCAGATACAACCAAATACGAATAGCTCTTGAAGACCAACCTAAAATAGTTTTCATCACACCATGGAGAAAATTTTGTTGGAAAGTAATGCCCTTTGGTTTAAAGAATGCGGGAGCAACATATCAAAGAGCTATGATGTATATATTTCATGATATGATGTACAATATTCTAAATTATTATGTAGAACATATTGTAGCTCGTTCAACTAAGGAAGAAGAGCATATTAATTATTTAAGAAAATTGTTTGATAGATTAAGAGAATATAAGATTCTCTTAAATCCAGACAAATGTGTATTTGGAGTTAAATCTGGAAAATTGTTAGGGGTCATTATTTCTATGCATGGTATAGAAATAGATCCCCTTAAAATTAAGGCTATCCTTGATATGCCACCACCTAAAAACATATCAAAATTAAGGATTCTACAAGGAAAACTTTAGTTTATTCTTCGCTTCATTGATAAGTTGGCAAATAAAACTTGACCTTTTATTAAGTTACTTAAGAAAAAAAATCCATTTCAATGGGATGATGAATGTAAAGAAGCCTTCAAAAATATTAAACAATATCTTCTTAATCCTCCAGTGCTTTTTCCTCCTAAACCATATTGTCCTTTTATTTTGTACATTTCTACTTCTGAACTTGCACTTGGAGTAATGTTGACTCAAATTGATGATGATAAGAGAGAACAAGCCACATATTATATAAGTATAACATTAATAAACTATGAAATCCATTATACTCCATTAGAAAATATTTGTTTGGTAGTTGTGTTTTCTATGCAAAAATTGCATCATTATATGCTCAGTCAGAAAACATTTTTCATTGCTAAGTCTGATCCATTAAGGTACTTGATGAGTAGACCTTACTTGTCAAGACGTACAACTAAGTGGGTTCTTGCTTTGAGTGAGTTTAAAATCACATTTATCAGCCAAAAATTAGCTGTTGCACCTCTAGAATATACTCATCCTATAAACATTGAATTTTCTTATGAGTGTCTTAACTTGGAAGGGGATATTTCTGAATCTTGGTCTTTGTATTTTGATGGATCTAGATGCATGAGCGGTGCAGGTGCAGGTATTATATTAATATCTCCACAAAAGCACCTTATTCATTTGTCATTAAAACCTTAATTTCTTATACTAATAATACTACAGAGTATGAGGCTCTAATCCTTGGGTTACGAGTCGCTTTAGCCTTAAAAATTAAAGTTCTATTAGTCTTTGGATATTATTAGCTTGTGATAAACAAATTAATGAAGTTTATCAAACATGAGATGAGAAAATCCATCCTTATAAAGAGTATGTCTTAAAGCATATTTCATTATTTGAGAAAGTAACTTTAGAAGCCATCCCTCACACTAGCAACTATGCTATAGATGCCATGGTTGTTGTTGCCTATTTGTTACCTTTGGATTTGGATAATGAATATTCTATGATTATTATTCACGAAATCCAAGAACCAAATTCCTCTAAGTCTTGTCTAGAACCATTGGATGTATTTTTAATTAATGAAATAACCCCAGAACCTTGGTACATATATATATTTAATTTTCTCCAAAAAGGTACCTTCCTAGAAGGATTAGATAGAAACCAATGTAGGCTATTACGTAAGCGAGCTGCTCGTTTCGTAATTATTGGTAATACCCTATATAAGAGATATTTTGAAGGTATCCTATTAATGTCTCAATCTAGAAGATTATAAGAAAGCCTTAAGTGAAGTCCATGATGGATCCTATGGAGGACACTTTAGTGGAAGTGCCATTGCTAAAAAGCTCTTTCGAATGGGATAATTTTGGCCTTCAATGGAAAAGGATGATAATTATTATGTGCATCATTGTGACAAGTGTCAAAGACATGCAAAAATTGTTCATGCTCCTGCTCAAGAACTCCAAGCTATATCTTCTCCTTGGCCCTTGTCTAAATGGGGTTTAGATATTATTGGTAAAATAAATCCTATTTCTTCTAGTGGTCATAAATTTATCATAACAATAATAGAGTATTTTACAAAATGGGTAGAAGCTATGCCATTAGCTTCTTGCACAAGAGTTCAAGTTTCTAAATTCATATTTAATCAAATCATCTGTAGATTTGGAATTCCACCAACTCTCATATATTATAATGGAACATGGTTTATGAACAAATATATTAAGAAATTATGTCAAAAATATAAAATTCAACATCGATGGTATACTCCTTATTATCCACAAGGAAATGACTAGGCTAAAGCTTCTAATAAAACCTTGATCAAAATCCTAAAAATACTGGTTAATAAATCAAGCTGTGATTGGCATATGCAATTATATCCTACCCTGTGGGCTTATCGAACTAGTGTTTGTACTCCTATAGGTGTTTCACATTTTGTCTTGGTCTATGGTGTTGAAATAGTTTTTCCATTTGAGTAAGAATTTCCTTCTCTAGCTCTCCTACTTCAAGATGTTGAAGTAGGAGATGAATATCATGCTGATAGACTAAGTCAGTTGGAGCTTACATATGAGAAGCGTATTCATGCTCTAGAGCATATTCACTCTTACCAAGAAAAACTCAAAATATCATATGCCAAGAAAGTTCATAGTCAATATTTTGAAATTGGTGATTTAGTACTTAAATAAAATTAAAAAAATACTAATGCTAGAAAATATTTAAAACGTAAATTTCAACCTAATTGTCTTGGACTGTTTGTCATCACTGCTAAATTTGGATCAGGTGCATATCACTTGGCTACATTGTATGGAAAAGATATCAATGATCTTATGAATATCATGCATCTCAAAAGATATTATGCATAAAGCAAAAATTCCATTTATGTATATATTTGTAAATAAACTTCTTCATCAGTTTGCAATTATCATCAAAACAACAAAAAAAACCTGAAAATTTTCCAATAATACTTCAAACTATTGTTAAGTTCTCACTGTCACATCAATGTGTGTTTTATTTAAAAATTCAAGTTATATTTTATCTTATTTCAGATAAACTCAAAAGTTATCTTGAACCACTTAATTCACATATTTACTAAATTTTGATTTCATCACTTTGATTATAAATCTCTCTTGTATTAAAAAGCACTATTACTTCACTAAATTTTTTTTTGAGTTTTGGGAACTGATATTTCTACTTATTGAACCAAGAACACATTCTCAAATCTTAAAAATGATTTGTTGTAAAATTCGAAAAGGATACTACATAGTAGTCTTAGTTCCTTAAGTGAAAAGTTTCCCCTTTTATCCTATTATGCACATGGTCTAGAATACTAAGAATTGGAAAAATGACAAGCTCCCCCCTACCCGAATAAAATACCTTGCTCCTTGTCTAATCTAAGCAAGTATCCCAAAAAAGTAAAAAGTAAAGAAAAGCAAAAAGCAAATAAAAGCAAAGAAAAGAAAAAGAGAAAAGAATAGAAAAAGCAATAAAATACCCTTGTTCAAAAATGGACAAGAATATCTACTCCAAAAATCAAAAGAAAATAAGGGGGTAATGAGCTTGAATCCCTGGAATTCCTCAGTTATTCAAAAGCTATGAGGTGAGCCCCATAATGCGCAGTTTGTTCCCAACCTACATGGCCTTGGGTAAGCCTTTCATGTGGTGATATGTATGTCACATTAACGACCTTATTTTGTATAGATAAATGTTCACTTGTGGATTAGCTAGATTTTTGTAACTTGACATAAATAGTAGTTTGGTACAATGGCATGCACAAAATCATGGTTAAAGAACATTTCAATTGCACAAAAATTGGTTCATAAAAGTTTGCTTGTATCATTTATCATTTGCTTGTATTATTTCACAAGCACACATATTTGATCCTTGAGATATTATGTATCATTATGACAAAGCAAAATGGATAATGAATTCACACGTTGTATCGCTCCAAATTTTTTGCATCCTTACCTTAAGGCTATAGGATCCGCGCTCGGAAGGGGGATGCGAGAATGATGGGACAATACCTCGGACTGAGAGGCCCTTTGAAGGTCCCGCCTCTTGGGGGAGGGGTATAAGGGTGAATTTTCGATGGATGGTGGGTTCACCAAAAAACTTTTGAGTGGCGGTTCCATGCCTAGGTTGATAGTAGGTTTGATGTGTTCATTTTGTGCTTTAATCATTCAATTCCTAGGTTTGGCCAAGATGAATCTAAACTATTCTATATGCCAATGTTGATTTTATGAACACAAAAAACATGAAAAAATGCTAAACACAGAGAATATGCTAAATAGGACATAACATACATGATTTCGGATGTCTGATGAAGATTATGAGTCTTGAAGTAGTCCAAATCATCTCAAATCATACGTAATCATCTGAAATTGCATAGAATCATCTTAGATCTCAGTCGATCGTCTGAGATCAAACGAGATCGTCGTCGATTTGACGAATTCGTTAGATGAATTTTTTAGAAACCTGCAATCATAGAAATAGATACAAAATACCAAAAATGCAACTGCAAAAGCAAGGGGAAATGATAGAAATAATAGTAGATTTTTCTAACTGATAGATCCAGATAGCAATTAAAAGGAAATGCATCAATTTAACAATTTATTTTGACTTTATCATGCATTTATATTAAATGAGGTGAACTCCAATATGCATAAATATAATAACTAAGATAATGCAAAAAAATAATAAGAAAATGTAGAAAAACAATAAGAAAATGCAAACTCTGGGCTCTGATTGCCCCCAATCTGGACTACAGTCGAGATCACCTCCAATCGTATGAGATCGTCGTTGATCTGCGATAGGATCGTCCGAAATTTTTTGTATTCGCCTACGATGATCCAAGCTTGTTCCGGCTGAAGAACAGTAAGATCCCTGCAAGAAAACTTGAAATATGCAATGCAAACAAAAGTATGAAGGTGTTCTAAGGCACAAGGAACCAAATTTGCAGGGAAATCCATCAACTAGGGGGTTCAGGGGGATAAACCGAGAAAATCCTAGTTTATATAGGATTAGGGAGAGGTTAGGATGTTGGAGATCATCCCAATTTGGGAGATCTCCAACGGGGGAGACTCTAACCGTGCAGACACGCTTTCGCCTGAGGTTAGAGAAGTCGTTGAAACATAAGCTAATTATGAAAATTCGGTTTTGGGATGAAATCATCTGGATGTTCTATTCCAGACGAATTCGTCAGATCTGGGATGATTTCATCTAATCTGAGACGATATTGTCCAACGGTCAAAACAAATCCTAAAAATGGCACGAAAAACAAGGAAAGCGGTTAACGGGTGGTTTGGGGTTAAAATTCAAATTTTTATCTTTTTACTAAGGTTTAACTATGCCAATTTTGGGGTGCTACATTTTGCCCCCTCTTTAGCGAATTTTTCCAAAGAAAATGCTTTAAAGACGATTTTTTCCTGTTTTACGAGAAAGCAAAAAATGTACTCAATATTTTAGACGAAGATTCTAGGTCGAATCATACGACTGCTTACTATGGTGCCCCCTCCATGTTTTTACCCAAATCGAACATTTGAGGTAAAAGCACGGAAAAGCAAAAAAAAAAAAATGTTGTTTTTAAATAAAATTAAGAAAAATAGGGTAAAACCCTAAGTCATTTTTACTATTCAGTTTTACCTGGTTTTAGAGCTCGTAGACAAAAAAAATGGTGGAGTCAGCACACCGATCGACAGAGGTCCAGCGCGGGCTACGGGTAAGGATCTAATCCTAGTAAATTAGGTTTGAATTTAATTTGTGTAATTTTTTGTTTGAAATTTTGATTGTTTTGGGGCATCGCGGCCATTTTTAGGCCATCAATGACGTTGAGATGAAATTGTCCCAATTTCATCAGAATCATCCCTAGATCGTCGATTTCATCGGAGGGCAAAATCATCGAACTATAGGCTATCCCGTTCAACAAGGGGCGATCCCCAAGTTGCGAAATTGGAGATGATTTCTTCCTACAAAGGATGATTTTGCCCAATTTGGGACGATATCATCCAATGGTGGACGATATCATCACTTTTAAGAAATTAAGCTTGATTAAAATGTTTTTAATTTTATTTTAATGATTGGTTTATTAATGAATTTTATTTTTTTATTGTTTGTTTTGCAGAGGGGATTACTAAAGAGTCAATAATGGAAATACGATGGGTTGCGAGATGACATAGCCGTGCTCGATCAGGTGGAGCATGACTGACTGGATCAGGTCGATTTGCAGCATGTGGCAGAGATACCACAAGTACCGATAGACATGGGGCTATTGATAGCCCTAGCAGAGAGATGGTATCCGGGGTCATCCTGCTTCCGGTTACCGACAGGGGAGATGGCTCCCACACAAGAGGATGTATGGAGGATCATGAGGATCCCCATACAGGATGTTATAGCCATGGCCTATCAGGGCTATGATATGATGAGGTTGACCAAGGACCCGAGCTTCGCCTTAGAGAAGGGTGGAGTGAACATCGAGTCTATGAGGCAGATGCCTGGGGCACCTAGGTTGACTCAAGTTTCAGCTAGGGTAGTAGGTGGCTTACTGTTGTGCCACCAGAGTGGGTGCAAACTACCGTGGCTCCTCTCAGATGTGGTTTGTGATATGAGAGACCACGGCTATAAATACTCATGGGGCAACTTTGTGCTATACCACTTGTATAGGATCCTACATGGGGTCGTATACAAGGGAGGATAATGTCTGGTCTTGAAATCTCTACTACAGGTTTGGTGCTGGGAGCACATCACAGTGCGGAGGCCGGTAGGGCTCCCACTGACAGGGGTTGACCGGGAGAGGCCCCGATTTTTCTATTGGTGGTTACAAAGGGGGTCACAGTGGAAGATAGATCTATCGATGTCATGAAGGTTGCTGGATGACCTCATCCTCTACTAGATCACTTGGAGGCCATGGAGAGAGCACCCTGGGTAGGCAGAGGATGGGTAGGATCTAGCTTGCATCAGGCGAGTCTATTGGCTATGGATGGAGCAGGGAGAGGTAGAGCTCCATCGCTATGACCAAGTTCTATGACAGTTCGGTCTACAGTAAGGGATACCTTCTCTTAGGGATTACGAGTACTCCCTGAATATCTGGGATAGTACCATGCTGAGCGGGGCTCTAGACATGCAGTGGTTTTGGAGTTAGGATGTGGATGATGCCCCCATCCAGCTAGTGTATGGTGATGACATTGGGGTTGTAGACGGCTATGATGCCTGGTACGTAGGCATCTACCCTCCTCTAATGATGAGGGCATAGGGTCTAGTGCACGCTGTGGTGCGACGGTTGGGGAGGTGGCGTCAGGCTGCTATTGAGGTAGCACGAGGTCACGATGGGAGAGAGCAACGATGGTCTCCATAGGAGAGATTCTAGATGATGGGTCGGGCACCATAGAGACCTCAGGAGACAGGGAGGAGGGAGAGGGGAGTCTCTTCTTAGCAGGGGGAGAGACCATCATCGCCTGATAAGGGCAAGGGTTTCAAGGTAGGGGAGAGCAGTGAGACGATGGCTCTCTGGGTTGAGGTTGCCTACCTTTAGGCTTAGGTACAGATACTACAGGACGAGGCTACATGGCTCAAGGCTTGGATTAGAGGGGCAAGCACTCGGGATCTAGAACGGTCTATTGCTTAGACCGCATTCTACTAGGGGCTATATTACCACATGGTCCCAGAGGGACAGAGGGTACCACTACCAGCCCCCATTGTAGAGCCAATCATGATTGGATCATCGAGGACATCCTCATGATCGATGGCGAGGACCCGGGACATAGCCCGGACCTCTATGGGACCACCTCCTCCATGCTAGGGTGGGGGAGGAGAGGAGGCTGAGAGCTCGAGGGCTTCTCGAGGCTAGCTACTGCAGAGGGTAGATTGTATATATTATATATAGTTTTTGAGGGGATTGAGTATGCCAGGGTTTTGATTGTGGCATACCAATCCAGATGATGTACATAATTGATTGAGATATATAGATTATATTTTTGATGATATGACTTATGTATATGTTGTATGATGCTTTAATTTTGAATTTTGTGATTAATTATTTATGTAATTATATCGTTGGAAAGAAAATATTTATGCCATGCTATAGAATTGGAAATGAAATAATTTGATGTAAATAAATTGGTTGTTTTGTGGTATGTTTTGATGAAAAATAAAAGGGACTTCTAACAATAATTTCAAAGGACATTGTTGCTGGTATAGACCGTTTCATGGAGTCACCGCTCACTAGGTCGTCAAGCTAATTCCAGGATAGAAATATTGTTAAAAGTAAAAGAATGATTAAGAGACTGTCTTAAGACTTTGTGTTGTCATGATGGAAGTGATGATGGTGATGATTTGTTTTCAGATTTTCATAAAAAATATTATACATGACATATTAAAGAAATATGATTTTGCTAGGCATAAATTCCTAAGTGTGATAAATTTTTTGAATAAGTCCCTAGGAACTATACCATCATTGCAAAATTGAATATTGACATAATGACATAAAATAAAATAAGTGTTCATTCATTTTTAAAGCTCAATTGTGGAACATAATGATGTAAATCATATGTTTTTATAAATTTTTAAAATAAATGGGAAAATAAAATTAGAACAATGGTTTGCGCTAGGCATAGAATTTTAGGTATAGACTTATACCATCATCGTGAAATCCAAAGAAGAAATTGATATTTTAGTTTTATTGCATGATTGATTTTTGAATTTTGATAAACATAAAATAATAATATGAACATGACTTTATTTATTATATTTGTGTCATATGTTGTGTGAAAGCATTTTGTGATTTTTGAAAACAATGTATGTAATTGTTTTTATACAAAATAGATGTTCTGAAAGAAGATAAAATTATTCCAAAAAAAAAGAAGTTGCAGAAATATTTTACATTATCTCAAAGACAAATATAGATTTATATGGAACCCTCATGTGCAAATGTGAGTTCATTACCGATCTTGCTTTATCATAATGATACGAGACCCCCAAAAAAAAAAATGGGGGAGTTTTTTTTTTTTTTCTCCAATTTTTTCGAAAAAAAAATATAAAAAAAAATTATTTTAAAAAAAAAAGAGGGTTGTTCATCCATTATTTTTTTTTTAAAAAACACAAAAAAAAAATTATAAGGGGGGGTTAAAAAAAAAAAAAAAACCATAAGCCGACATAGGTCTGTACAAAAGAAGGTCGCTAATGTGAAAGACATATCACCACGCTAGGAATTACCCAAGGCCAAGTGGGTTGGGCACAAACCACCTATTATGGGGCTTACCTCACGGTTTTTGAATAATTGAGAATTCCATGGATTCAAGCTCATTCACCCTTCTTTTCTTTTCAAGGGGTAGGGAAAGGGATTTTATTGCTTTTTTTTTTTTTTTTTTTTGTATTTTTTCTTGGAACTGAGACAATGCGGAAATATGGCTGTGATGGTACAAAATAATATTTTTCTTTTTCTCATTTTCTTTGACTTTTTTTTTTTTTTTTTTTTTTTTTTTTTTCTTTTTTTTTGTCTATGCTAGGGATACTTGCTCAGATTGGCTGTAGAGCAAGGGAATTTTATTCTGGGTAGGGGTGAGCTTGTCCTTTTGTCAATTCTAAAAGATTCTAGACCATGTGCATGATAGGATAGTAGGGGAAAATTTTCACTCAATAAACCACTTCTACTATGTAGCATCATATTGAATTTGCAATGAAATCATTTTAATGTGAAAAGATATGCTTGGTTCAAGTAAATAACAAGATCAATTATCTATGCTCAAAACTTTATTTAATTCAAATGTGGACTTTGATATAAGAGAGATTAATAATCATACCAAATAGAAGCAAGATATTTATGTATGTGAGTGTGAAAGTGCGAGATTCCAAATAAATGCTAATTTATCCAAAATAATTAAAAATATAACTGCAATACTTCAAGAATTGATAGGTATGAAAATAAAAGATGTTTTTGAATATTTTGAGGATTTTGATGTTTTTATATTTTTATTTTGATTGATGAATGGAAAGAAGAAATACGATTACCGTTTTTTGAAATTTTTTATGTAAATAACTAAAAGGAAACAATATGCAAAATACACAATATATACAAATGATGAAAATGACCAAATGTTACGCATAATAACGCTTAAGATGCATAATGTTCATAGGTTCTTTAATATCTTTACCATCTAAGGTAGCTAATCGATATGCTCTCGATCCAAATTTAGCAGTGATGACATATGGTCCAAGCCAGTTGGGCTCAAATTTACCTTTAAGGTCTTTAGTTGCATTAGTATTTTTTTGATTTTCTTTTAAGACAAGGTCATCGATCTCAAAGGATCGATGATGAAATTTCTTGAGGTATGCTCTCTTAAGCTTGTTTTGGTAGGCACAAAGATGCTCCAAAGCATTGATGCACTTTTCATCTAGGAGTTCCAGCTAACTAAATCTACCAGCACGATATTCATCTCCTACTTCGGCTTTATAAGAGAACTTTTCAAAGATAAAAAAAAGTGGTGTTTCCAAATTTGTCGATAGATTTTTTTTATTTTTCATTTATTTTTAACAATCCATTTGAGTTAAACTAAAAAAAAAACTGACGGCAACTGTTCTTAAAGCGAAAACACCCAACAAGCCTACAATTCTTGTGTAGGTGCATGGACAAGGTCGACGTGTTTCTAGAACATGTCGCAATGGTGCACATAATCATGTGCATCATTCTCCATGGTAGGCCAAAAATATCCTCTACTAAGGAGCTTCTTAGCAATGGCGCCACCACTAAAATTCCCCCCACAAGATCCATTGTGGGCTTCACTCAAAGCTGATTTAGATTCTACTAGATTCAAACATCTCAATAAGATGCCTTCAAAATATCTCCTATACAAGGTATTACCAATAATTATGAAGCGACTTGCTTGTCTACATAACAACCGACACTGGTTGCTATTACAACCTTCAGGGAAGGTGCCATTTTGTAAAAAATTAAATAAATCAGTGTACCATGGTTCGAGAGTAGTTTCATTGATTAGAAACACATCCAAAGGTTCTAAGCATGATTTGCTTGAAGTGGGTTCCTGGATTCAACGAATAATGATGGTAGCATATTCATCATCTAACTCAAAGGGCAAAAGAGATGCAATTGCAACCATAGCGTCAGCCGCATGGTTGCTAGTTCGAGGAATAGCTTCCAAGGTAACGTGATCAAATAAAGATAATAATTGTAAGACATACATTTTATATGGGCATAATTTATCATCTCTGGTATGATAAACATCATTTATTTGATTTATGACAAGTTGAGAATCATCAAAAACCAATAAATTTTTAATTTTTAGTGCCAAGGTAGCTCGTAATCCAAGGATTAAAGCCTCATATTCAGCAATATTATTAGTGCAAGCAAATTTTAATTTTAAGGACAGAGGGATAAGATGTTTCTATGGAGATATTAAAATAATACCTGCACCATCCCCACTCATGCATTGGGCTCTGTCAAAGTATAGGGACCATTTCTCAGGATGGTCTGCCTCTAACCTAAGGCATTCGTTAGGAAACTCAATGATGGGGGGATGGGTAGACTCTAAGGGTGCAGAAGCTAATTGGTCTGCTATAATTTGACCTTTAACAGAATTTTGTCCTATAAATGTGAGTTCAAACTCACTTAGCGCAAGAACCCACTTGGTTGTGTGACTAGATAAGTACGGTCGACTCATGAGATATCACAAAGGATCAAATTTAGCAATAACATACATTTTTTGACTGAGCATATAATGGCGTAGTTTCTATGTAGAAAATATGACTATGAGACATAACTTCTCTAATACCGTATAACGATTTTCATAACTGATTAAGGTTCTACTGATGTAATAATTAGCATGTTCTTTCTTCTCATCATCAAGTTGAGCTAACATAGCTCCTAAGGCACAATCTGAAGCAAAAATGTACAAGATAAATGGACGATCAGATCTAGGTGGGGAGAGCACCGATGGTTTAAGGAGATATTGTTTGAGGAGTTCAAATGCTGACATTCGTCATCCCAATGAAAAGAGACATCTTTTTTAAGAATCTTAAGAAAGGGTCCGGTTTTGTCCACCAACTTATCGATGAAGCGATGAATAGCTTGAATTTTACCTTGTAGACTTCGTAATTCAGATATGTTTGTGGGTGCGGGCATATAATTGATAGCCACGATCTTGAGAGGGTCAATTCAATGCCACGTAAAGAAACTATAACCCCCAATAATTTATCGAACTTAACTCCAAATATACATTTGGCTGGATTTAGTCGGATAAAATATTACCTTAACCGATCAAAAACTTTTCTCAAGTCATCTAAATGATCATCTTCTTTGATGGAACGAGGTATAATATCGTCTACATAATCATGTAGAATATCATGCATCATATCATGAAAGATATAAGTCATGGCTCATTGATATGTTGCACTCGCATTCTTTAAATCGAATGGCATCACTTTCCAACAAAAGGTTCCCTAAGGGGTAATAAAGGTTGTTTTAGCCTGATCTTTAGGAGCTATCTTGATCTGATTATAACCATAGAATCCATCCATTAGGGATATCATTCCACTCCCAGTAGTAAAATCAATGATCTGATCCATGTTGGGAAGAGGAAAATCATCTTTAGGGCATGCAACATTAATATCTCTAAATTCTATGCAAACCCTAACTTTGGTAGCTTCTTTCTTAGTTACTGGAACTACATTTGAGATCCATTCAGCATAATCAATGGCTTATATAAAAATAACCTTCAAGAGGTTTTCTAATTCTCCTTTGACTAATAAGGCCACTTTAGAATGCATTTTTCTAAGTTTTTGTTTAACAGGTTTAGAATCCGGATGGACTACTAGGTGATGCATAACTACAGAAGGGTCTAATCCTGGCATATCTTCATATGTCCAAGAAAAAACGTCTTCATATTTTTTAAGGAATGAAATGTATTTATCTTGTTTTTCTTGGCTCAATTCTGATCCAATGTTGATTATGTGAGGGTTATCTTTGGTTCCAATGTTAATTTTTATGACATTTTCAACTTCCATATGTAGATCTCTCTCAAAATTAGATGGGGCGGGTGAAACACCTAATTCTTGTAATGCTTCCAAGGTTAGCTTGGATAATTCATCTTGAGGAGTCGTGGCCTCAAGCTGGGCTACACTAGGTATAGAGCCATTGAAATAAAATCTGTTATGTAACAATTCCTCAATGGAGACATCATGGAAGATATCCCCCTCCAACTCATCGTTGGATTCAAAAATCATCTTAGGGTAAGCTATGGATAGCATATTGCATGTAAATGTATTATCCCTTAAATGCAAAGCATCGTGTTTATCCAAATAATCTTGGAAACATATGAGATGGTCATCATCCTCGAATGGGAAGGGCTAACCTTTAATAGTAAATAGGCCCATGCCGCATCGGGCGGGCCATGGTTCTACCTCAAAAGGTTCTTTCATACCATTCTGGGAAGGTCCCAAACCTTTCCCTTTATAGCCCAATATAAGAATTATAGGCTTAGCTTTAATATACTCATTAGAAAAATAACAATGAGCATACCCATCATAATGAGTCTTTATGTTTCTAGGTATTCTTCCTCAATCATATCCCTTATAAATAAAAGCACAACTCCCGACTTGGTAGATACTTCCCATAGGCTATGGGAGGCCCAAGGTATGAGGAGAGGGTGGCAATTTATTTAAAATATGGTAATCTTGCATAGCAGTGTTTGTTTTCTCTGATACAAGAATTTTAGATAAATCGGGTAAGAGCTCGTTAGTAAGAGCATAAGAGGTAGAAGGATCATTTCCTATGTTTTTAGATGCGGGAAACATGCTTTTGATAGGCGTAGACGTTGTAGAGATGTCGATGGATGGGTCTAAAGGTATGGAAGTTATAGGAGTAAAACAAGAAGCATTGGTTGTGGGTTTAGGATCCTTTTGGGGTCCTAATGTGGTTTGTTCGGAAGATGGTTGAACTATATGTAGAGGTGTAGTTGGTGGGGAAAAAGTAGATGATGTTATGAGTGTGTGTTTCACATATTTAGGTGGATGATTAGAATTAGGATGTGTGGATGATAGAGTAGGGTAAAATTGAACTCCAACAGGTTCTACCAAAGCACACATATCAAAGGGTCTAGGATCACCATGAATGGTAACCAACTAATTTTTAAATTTGAATTTAACACACTGATGTAAATTTGAGGGAACAACTCGCATCGAGTTGATCCAAGGGTGACCCAAGAGTATATTGTATGATGCAGGGCAATGTATAATAAACACGGTCGTGTCTAAGGTTTGAGGACCAACTTGCAATGGGATAGTAATAACTCCACATGTTTCTTGTGTTTCGTCATTGAAGGCTTTTATAATCATATCAGTTCTTTTCATTTCATCACTTCTAAACCCAAATATTTGGTAGAAGTCAAAAGTGCATATGTTTAAAGATGAACCATTTTCAATAAAGACTCATTTGACTGCTACATCTCCAATTAGGGCAGTAATATATAAGGGTTATCCCTATGTAAACTATGTTGTGGTATATCTCTATCCCAGAAGTCAATACAATCGACTTCTCGAGTTATGATAGTATTGGACATGGCTTCGAGGTTGAATATTTTGTGGTACCATCATTTGGCTTAATGTGAGCATTAATTCATCCCTATGGGTAGGAGAAGATCTTAAAAGGTCCAAAAGGGAAATTCTAGCTGTAGTATTTGATAATTGTTCATTAATATTATAAGGAGGTTTAGGTTGAACATTAGGCGCATGATTCCCTTTATTGGGATTTTTCAAAACGAATGGATATGATCCATCGTTTTGAGTTTGATATTGTTGAGAATTTTGAGCCTATTTTCGAGTAACAACTCCGATGGTACCTACAATATTATTTTGCGGATGATGAATGGGTCTTGGTCTAGCGTTTATGGCTTGTTCATTAGAAAGTAATTGTTGAGACGATGGTCGAGTAGTGACTCTTCTTGGAAATGGTTCTTCTGGAATCATAGAACTTGTGATAGGTTGAATAGGATCTGATTCATCTTCAAAACTATTTGATTGATTTGAGGTGATTTCCATGTCATTTTCAATGTCGTATTTGGTATCACTAAGATCAGGTGTCCAAATATTATGTAGAGGTCTGGCCGTAACCATGGATAAAATTGTGTCAAATATTTGCAGATCATGAACAGGTAAATGTCAACTAATAGTTCCTACATATCAAGTAGGAGGGGGAACATTATGATGCTAAATTTGATTAGCCACCTCTTTACCATGATTTGGTAAAGGATGTTGAAATATATCCAATGATTGATTGGCATTCTGATTCTGATTTTGGGGGATGTTCTTTTGAGCATTATTAGGAGGATTTTGTTTAGGTTTAAAGGATTGCACCTCCATCTCATTGTTATTAATCAGGTCTTGTATTTTATGTTTTAATATTTTACAAGAATTGGTAGCGTGTCCAGGTCCTCTATGGAAATCACAGTGTAAATCAGCCCTGTATTCGGGTATAGTTGGATTAGGTTCTCGGATATTTGGTAATTGGATCATTCCTCATGCTAGTAATTGTGGGAGAATGGTTGATAAGGGTTGATTTAACCTAGTAAATTCTCGGGGTGGTTTATCAGGAGGTTTCAGTATAAATTTCTCTATTGTTTTTGCAACATTAATAGTAGCAATATTTCTACTATCAGTGACTCCTTCGCCCACAACTTGTTTATTTTTATATTGATATCTGGATGTTTTCTCATCATATTTCTTTTTAAGTTGACCTCTCTTAACAAGAGCATCTTCCACTCTTCGAGCTAAATCTATAGATTGATCTAAGGTGGTCAAGGTAGCAGTTGATAACTCATAGGATAGTTGTTCTTGTAAATTATTGATAAATATATCCAAAATTTCCCGATAAGGTAACACAAAGTGCAATTTTCCTATCAACTGTATCCACCGAGCTAGGAAATCAACAAAACATTCATATTTGTCTTGTTTTATGTTGTAAAAATATTTAATGGTTACATGCCTTTCAATGTAGGCACTAAATTGATGCACAAAAGACTCGGTTGTCTCTTTGAAATTCCTCAAAGAATGAGTGGGTAATTGGTAATACCACTCTAATTCCATTCCTCCTAAACTTTTTGGGAATATTTTTAGTAATAACAAATCATCATGTGATATATCATGACATGCTATCCTAAACATACGAAGATGCTCTATGGGATCTTTAGTTCCTTTATATATAGGTAGGATAGGCATAGGAAAGTGTTTAGGATATGGTTGTGCTACAACTATACAATCTAGAGGCTTACTACACATCTCTCGATAATTGTACGAGGGATGGTAGGGATTTGTCTGGTCCATGCGGGAGACTAATTGTTTCACCATGGCTTCTAGATTACCATTTTGTCCACCATATTGGTTTGGTGGTACATGAGTATGGTATTTGTGAGCGTAGGATGGTGTGACATAAGGATTAGATGCTATATTGCTATTATGCAAATGGTTGGTAGGAAGAGTATTATGAAGAAGATTTGTTGTGGCATTATGTTGTACCCCAGATTGTTGGAAATTGGTATTTGGTTTTGTTTTAGGTTTTTGTTGATTTGAGGTATGTTGATCAATAACTTGGTGAAATAGAGCAGTGAATGATGGTTTCTTTTGTGTGGGAATAACCCTAGGCTTGGTAACAGGCACTCTAGATGGTTGGGTAACTTGTTGTTGTTGCATGTTCTAGATTATAGTGGCCATATCCAAATTGGATGGTCCAACTTGATCACTTTCTTGATCAACGAAGGACAAGGTATTAGTGCGTGTGTGATATATGTATTCTAGGGTTGCTTGAGTGTCACTAATTTGATCCTTTTCCATATGGAATGCTCTATTAAGAGTGCCAATATTAGTATTGAGGAACTTCCAGAAATGTTCCATGTTTTCAAAAGTAATGACTCCTTCCGGAGATATTTTAGGAGATGAGGATCCTTCCTCTCTAACAATTTCTCTTTGTTCATTTGCGTCAACAAACTCTTCTTCTTGTTGGTCTAGGGTTCCTTCTTCCTGAATTGGGTCTTCAGGAAGGACATATGGTTTATTTACTGGTCTTTCTAACCAATATTCTTCTACTTCAGTCTGTTTTCCATTCCTGAGTCTAGTCATTATGTCTAAATTTAGATTTTAGCAAATATATATTAATATATTTGCAAAAAATTTGGGAGGTATATATTTTAATTATATACCTACTATAATACTTAAAAGAAAATGGTTTGATTTTTGTTATGATTTTGTTTTGTTTTTATTTTTATTATTATTATTATTATTTGTTTTTATGATTATAAATACAACAAACAACACACTAAATGCAAGAAATAATAATAATAAAAGAATGGTTTAGTTTTTTATATATAGTTTATAGATGTCATTGATAGGATCAAGTTCATCAGGAGTCATGAAATGCTCCTCTTCAAATTGGAAATGGTTTTTTAGGAACTTAACAAAGTGTGCTATGGTGATGTTATCTACTTCTGACTCTATCTTGTAAAAATAGAGCTCATGGTAATACTCTCGATATAACACAGCTCTAGGAAATCTATTCCATATCTTTCTATCCATAAGTACGACCTCTTTATCCTCTATACGAGATAGAAATTTATGTACTACAACTGCATTGTCGAGGTATTCCTCAAAGGTGTACAATTCAGAAGACACAAGGGCTCTTTTATCTGCTAACCACCTATGGCAAGCTCTTTGAAGCTCATGATACAAGGTCACTTGATCAGGATCCAGGATTCTATCTAGGACAAACCTCTTGATTTGCCTAAGTTTAGTTGATCTATATTCAATGATATTCAATCTCCTATTAAGTTCATCCCATAAAGGTTGAACCCTATTTTTTTGAGGTACTCTAAGTACACAAGTAATATCTATAGCTGCTAATTGATTCTGAACATTAATGGTGAAAACTCATCTTTTATTATAATCTACCATCTAAATATGATATGCAATATTTTGTTCTAAATGCATTTATGTTTTGTTTTTTTTTTTGGATTGTTTTCAAAACGTTTTTTAGTTTTCACATCAGGTTCACCAAAATGTATCGCTCCAAATTTTTCACATCCTTACCTTCAGGCTATAGGATCCGTGCCCGAAAGGGGGATGTGAGAAGGATAGGACAATACCTCGGATTGAGAGGCCCTTTGAAGGTCCTACCTCTCGGGGGAGGGGTATAAGGGTGAATTTTTGATGGATGGTGGGTTTACCAGGAAAATTTTGAGTGGCAGTTTCCACGCCTAGGTTGATAGTAGGTTTGATGTGTTCATTTTGTGCTTTAATCATTAAATTCCTAGGTTTGGCCAAGATGAATCTAAACTATTCTATATGCCAATGCTGATTTTATGAATACAAAAAACATGAATAAATGCTAAACACAGAGAATATGCTAAATAGGACAGAACATACCTAATTTTGGATGTCTGATGAAGATTATGAGTCTTGTAGCAGTCCAAATCATCTCAAATCGTACGTAATCATCTGGAATTGCATAAAATCATCTCAGATTTCAGTCGGTCATCTGATATCAGACGAGATCGTCGTTGATCTGACGAATTCATCAAAAACCTGCAATCATAGAAACATATACAAAATACCAAAAATGCAACTACAAAAGCAAGGGGAAATGATAGAAATAATAGTAAATTTGCCTAACTGATAGATCCAGATAGCAATTAAAAGGAAATGCATCAATTTAATAATTTATTTTGAATTTATCATGCATTTATATTAAATGAGGTGAACTCCAAGATGCATAAATATAATAACTAAGATAATGCAGAAAAACAATAAGAAAATGCAGAAAAACAATAAGAAAATGCAAACTCAGGGCTCTAATTGCCCCCAATCTGGACTACAGTCGAGATCACCTCCAATCATACGAGATCGTCGTTGATCTACAACAAGATCATCTGAAATCGTTTGTAATCACCTGCAACAATCCAAGCTTGTTTCGGCTGAAGAATAGTAAGATCCCTGCAAGAAAACTTGAAATATGCAATGTAAACAAAAGTATGAAGATGTTCTAAGGCACAAGGAACTGAATTTGTAGGGAAATCCGTCAGCTAGGGGTTTCAGGGGGATAAACTGAGAAAATCCTAGTTTATATAGGATTAGGGAGAGGTTAGGAGGTTGGAGATCATCCCAATTTGGGAGATCTCCAACAAGGGAGACTCTAACTGCGTAGACACGCTTTCTGCCCAGGTTAGAGAAGCTGTTGAAACAAAAGCTAATTATGAAAATTTGGTTTTGGGACGAAATCGTCTAGACGTTCTATTCCAGATGAATTCATTAGATCTGGGATGATTTCGTCTACTCTACGACGATATTGTCCAACGGTAAAAAAAAATCCTAAAAATGGCATAGAAAACAAGGAAAGCGGGTAACGAGCGGTTTGGGGTTAAAATTCAAATTTTTATCTTTTTACTAAGGTTTAACTATGCCAATTTTGGGGTGCTACACACGTCATACACTGGTTCTTGATAAATTTGAATTTGTATTAGAAATAACTTAAAATGTTTCACTGAAATTCATCAGACAACATTAGTTTATCGATATATTAATTCATTACATATATTTTAAAAAAATTTAAAATCTTCAAAATAACTTATTCTAAAAAAAATTGCATTTCCAAAATCATTTATCATGCATTGCATTTTGACTTCGTGATTATGGTATAATTCCTAGTAATTATTTTTCTCAAATTTCACACTACGAATTCTATACCTAGTGCAAGTCATCCTTCTCAAATTTTTAGGTCTAAATAATTTCATATTTCTCAATATTATTAAATATGTGACACAATGATTTTATTTACACCAATTTGTACTTAAGAACAAAAAATTTCATATTATCATGCATTGCATTTTGACTTCGCGATGATGGTATAATTCCTAGTAATCATTTATTCTCAAATTTTTCACACTAGGAATTCTATGCCTAGCGCAAGTCATTTTTCCTAAATTTTCATGCTTAAATCACTATATTTCCTTACAACAATAATCTTTATCAAAATATTTTCTTTAAAAAAGAAACAAATTTTCTCAAAAACAAAATCAACATCTTCTTTAAACATCATAAGCCTCAAGATTACTCTTGAGCCCCACAAAAACTTTTCTATTATTAGCAATACAAAACTCCCTCGTAATAGGATTCACTTCATGACCTAGCGAGCATTTGATCTCCACCAACGGTCATATAACAACACAACATCCTTTGAGGTTCATTGCTAATCAATCAATTCTATCATCATTCAAAAATATCATTTTCAAAAATATTCTTTACCAAAAATCAAAACCATTTTTCTTTTATGTTAAGCATGATCAAAATATTTAAAATAGAAAGCATGATTATGAGAAATTTAAACATCATAAAATAAATAAAAAAACAATCAAATCATTCTAAGTCACATAAGACAAGAAGATAAATATATAAATATATATATATATATATATATATATATATATATATATATATATATATATATATATATATGTATATATGTATCGAAAGTCTATATACAAAATAGAGTTTGACCGGTATACCATAATCTCCAAACTCGGCATACTCAACCACTAAGGGATAATAGTACAAAAATAATATCCATATAGATCACCCTCTAGAATCCCTAGACATCTGAGCATCGTCATCCCCACCAGGGGGTCATGATGGTCTGAATACTCCTACTCCTATACTGGTAGCTATCCTAGAAGTTGAGCGAGATACTGATCTCGAGTGACTAGGAGCCTCAAAATCTATGGGGTATGGCTACCTTTGATTTGTAGGTATGGTAGCAAAATACAAGCCCTAATAAAAGCCTACCCATTCGATAGACTGCATAAGCTCATCTCCTGAACCACTCCTCCTAGACTGAGTCATCTGAGAATATGTAGGAGTTGGAGCCACAACTACCTGAGATGCCTGAGCCCGTGCTTGTACGACCTCCATATCTAATATTTGAATCCTACCCCTCAAAATTCCATCTTGTGCCTCTAGAGTCTGATTTATAACCCTCAAATTCACAACCTCTACTCTTAGAACCACCATATCACTGTTATATCCCTCCTCCATAATCCTCTTGACTCTCTCGAGCAAATTAGGTACCATCTTCCATTGAGGAGAGACTCTCCTCTTCCCCTCCCTCCCCTCATCCCTAGTCCTCCTATATCTCTCACCGATCCCAGATGCCCTCTCCTACCTCAGACGACGTTGATGCCCACCCCTAGTGTGAGGCCCCTCTCTCCTAGGGGGTACCTATGTCCTCTACTACTACTTCTGGATAGCTAGGCATCACTATTGTTGGACCTACTCAATTTCTTGCTCTACTATAGTCCTTATCCTGGTAATACTCGTAGGTTGGATCCTAGCATACCACTCTCTATATCCATCTGTCACCTCACTATCGTCTCTATCATCCATAATGACCACCTCATCATCTAGTTAAATATCTATAAACTATGCCATTTTTGGAGAACCACTCAATGTGGTAGCATCCCGAGTCACCCTCAAAAAATTAACATCCCTAGTCGTAGTAATGTCTTACTACAATCCAAACTATCGTATAACTCGATCCATGCAATGTAGCTCCACATCACCTTTGTCCATACATAACCAAATAACTTACCTCATGCGAGCCAGATCATAATGATCCTCTCCCCACCTTGGATGGCCTCTGTAAGGTATCCATATGATTTTTTCTACTGTCAACTCATCCAATAGCCTCCTAGATGTGTCAACAGTAATATGACTCCTAGGAGCTCTACATGGATACCAATAGAAATCCCTATATCTCTCTATGACTACCCCTATCAATGGAATCCATAAGCCTCTGTATGACTATGTGCTCCCATGTCCATAACTGTAGGAAGGAATTAAGGGCCAATGCTACACCATCCTTGTATACGACCCTAAAAATAGTCCTATAAAAATGACATAACATAAAGGGCCCCCATGCAAAAGAGTATCCCCTGCTCCCTCATGTCTATCACAAACTCTGCGAGAGTCCATGGTAGATGGAAGTTGCTAAAGTGGCTCAAAAGTAGTCCCCCAATTATACCATCAAGAAAAACTATTAATCTATAAATCCCATCTCTCTCACTCAAGAGCTCAATACCAATGCCTCCCTTATTCAAAGGGAATCTAGGGTCACTTGTCAATCTCTAGAGCACCTACCTTTTATTACCAAAAGTAGTGATGAACATACCTCTGATAGGCACTATAATAATCCTCTAGATGTCCTCCAATGTAGGGGTCATATCCCCTGTACATAGTGGAAAGCAAGAATAACCCAGGTACCACTACTTAGCCAAAGCGATCAACAACATGTCTACTAGAATTTGTGGTATTTCTACCACATGTCTCAAACCAGTAGCATCTAGAGTCCCCCTATCTATTGGTGAAAGAGCATTTAGGTTAGCCTGAAATCCACCGTACCTCCATTCCTGGTTCTTTAGAGGTTTCCTATGTTAACAAAAAATCAATCAATAACTTATCAAATAAACAACTCTATTTTATATCGGGTTATTTTATCTAATATCGGTTGGTTTTATGTGATATATATTAGACCGATATCGATAAAATTAGATCGATATCATCAAAGTCACACCTATTTTGATGATATCACCAAAATCAAGTCGATTTTGTGAAAATCGATCCGATCTTGTAGACATGGTCGTGCGATGGCGATTGTGCCCTACAAATCCAAAATTTAAGCAAATTAAAAATAAAAATACAAAAAATTTAAGTGAAAGGTAGTCTAAGATCCTTATCCGTATCTGGATAGCTCTCGTTCGTATCAAATTAGATTGTTGTGGAACTTTTGCCATTTTCCTCAGATCTCAATTCAGAATAACTACAAATTAAAAATGAATTAGGTTTTATCCTAATTTTTCTAATTTTATTAAAATTTACCCTAAAAAAGAAAATTTCAAGTTATTCACCAAACTTGGTACAAAAACTCGAAGGGCGTATTATATCTAACATAGTTTGATAATAAAACTTGAAATTATCAACAAAATTTGGAATAAAATTTTACTTTCTCGTAAAGTGTGTCATCTTATATTTAACGCATTTTTTTCAAAAATGCGCTAAAGAGGGGGCAAAATATAGTGGGTTAAAATTGATCCATATTAATCAATCCTAAGTTAAAAACATTATAAAAATCAAATTAATCTATCCTCTAACTTGCTGCCTCGATTTTTGTACCTGTTGCAAGTTTTTTTTTTACCGTTTAATGAGATCATACGATTTTGTATGATATTGTATAATTTTGTACAAGATCAGATGATTTTGTACGAGACTGGATGGCCTGATCTCATCCAAAACTAAAAATTTTCCTAGTTAGCAAGGCGACAAACTTAGTTGCATCTCCATTGTCACTACCTGGCTAGCTGCATGACGATTACGGGATCGTTTCGAATGATTTCGTCTTGAATAGGGTAGTTGTAACCCTATTTATTTTAGCCCAACCTCTCAACTAATCCCATTCTATTTAAGCCAAGATCGTCATCCTGGATTCCCCCTAGCAATTTTGCATATATTTGCTCTGTTACTTCGTATCTTTGATATGTTTTTGTAGGTTGGATTTGGACATCATCTGGATACATACAGGATCGTACCACCTGATCTCTAGATAGGACTGATCGATGTCAGAGAAAACTACCCGATCTTGTCTGCATCAACAAATTTTGTTGCTATGCTACTTGGGGACATCCAAACCTCACTGTTTGCATTTTCTCTCCCTATTTCTCATGTCTTAGATCAGATTCATTATCTTTTAGATCATTTAAAATCTATTTCCATTGATACATTAGATCTTCCACTCATATTTTATCACTTTTTCATGAATATCCACGTGTCTAGCTTAGATTTGTATTCATTCATTCAATCATTATCATTTTACATTTATCATTTAATCTAATTAATCTTGAAAAATGCACATTATTTTGTAAACCTGCTATATTTTGTGCCAAATTTTTGAACTACAGGTTTCTACTCTAATAAGCTCAATCGATCGTTGATCGGGCCAACCGATCACCAGATCGTACCACCCGATTTGTTCATGTTTTGACAGATCCTATCTATAGCAAGCACAAAAGTTGCAAAAATTAGTCATCTGAATCTGGGTCAAATTTTAAAATTTATTTTCAAGTATCACATTAGTTTTCACTTCCTATTTTCTATTGTTTTCTAGTTGCATGTGAATTAAAATCGCATATAGGTTAGCATAGTTGCATATTGGCCAAACTAGGTGTATGCAAGACTATCTAAAAGGAATACATCAAATAAACTACAAAACCTAGGCATAGAAACTACCATAAAATATTTCTTGGTGAACCCACCCAATTTTTTGAAAAATCACCAAAGAGGGCATGACTTCAATTGCCTCTCCTCTGAGGTGTAGACCTACTATTCTCCCATTCCCCTTCGACGTGCAGATCCATTAACCTAGAGGAAAGGATTGTGAGAATTTTAGAGCTACAATTTTAATGGCTTGAAAAAGTAATGTAACCTTAATATAAAGGATATAAATGAGATGAGATATGATTTAAGCTAATTGATTTTGAAATAACATGATAATCCTAATTGATGTGTTTGAGAGGAAATTTCACAAAATGACTCGATGCACTTTATCGTGAAACTTCTTTGCAAATAAATAACAAAAAAAGAGGTTCTAAGGGACAAACCTGACTCCTATGGTGTCATATGAACTGCTTGATATCTCTATTGTAAACCTCTATAATTTTAGGGTTTTATTAAATAATTTAGGAGAGTTCATAGGGCAGCCTACGAACTAGAATGCTAGTTCACAGGTCGAGGGTGAACTAGTTTTAGGGGCTTGAAACTCCTGTTCTACTAACTTGATGTGCATGTCAGGGTTTTCTTGGGTCTTGTTCTGTATTTAGAGTACCTAAAACAACAAAATAAAACCAAAAATGTATTCAGAGTAGTGAATACAACTATTCTAACACAACTATTGTGGTGGTCTCACCGGGTGTGCCAGAATGAGGTGACTAAAAGACAACCATTTCTAAAACTAATAGAAAATGTTCAAAGTGCTACTTTATTCATTTAGAAGTAGGATTACAAAATAAGTTTCTCTTTCAATGGTAATTTTTATTCCTTGTTTTCATCACAAATTTGAAACATATGATGGTGTTTTTAGGAGCTCCTCAATGAAGGTGGACTTTTGTGCACATGTGCCACTGTTAGTCTACTTGTGTGTGTCCTTTTATACATATTTTGGGTCTGTAAAAGAGTGTTAGTGTGTTTGGGGGTCTACCATGTTCAAGCCTCATAGTTATGAAGACAAATCAACTCAAATATGAAGAAAAACATGATGAAAGTTACTAGAAATATTACAGATGCTACTAAAAATCTATTTATATCTGATGTGATGTTATATATCTACTGTAGGGTCGGTTCACAGGTCAACCCATAGATCCGGGTTCGGAGGATGGGGAGAAAACTGGACTGTAGTTAACTTTTGATGAAGGTTTCGTATCCGGATGGGCTTTAGATGTTGTTTGATGTTGTTTGTCAAAATAAAAGTGGTATAAGATGATTCTGGTGTGATTTTAGAAGAGTTTGGGTAGGTTGACTAAAAATGTGAGAGATAAAATGAGGGAAAAGACCCTCCATTTATAGTAAAAACCAAGGTTATGCAGGGTAGTTAGGTGTACTACAACCTAGGGTCAAGTCCTAGTATGGTTAAGTTAGGGCTTGTGAGGTGGTAAGCTTAGTCATCCTCTCACATGCCTTGAAGGAAATATCCTTTCCTCACACATGTGTGAGGGAGGATTAGGGCAGGGTTATGCATAGCGGCTATTGTTCGCCAAATTGGCTAAAATTAGGATTTTTAAAATTTAGAATTGGCTAATATTTAGGACCCTTGACCAGGGCCCATTAGCCAAAAAAATTTGGGTGTAATTTTTTTTTAGGTTGATTTGCCCCAATTTTATAATAATTTGACCATTTTAAGTTTAAATTTCCAATATTACCCTTAATAATAGTGAACCTTCTTCATGTGTTTGGACACTATTTACCTAGATTTCGAAATTGATTCGCCAAATTTTTATAAATATATTTTGGGGTCGACCCCTTATGCATAACCCTAGATTAGGGTTAACTAGGTTTAGCTAACTCCTAGGTTAGATGAGGATTGAGTTAGGGTTTCTAGGAAATATCCTAACCAACATAGGGTGCACACATGTGTGAAGACATGTTTAGGAATAATTTAATCATTAACCCTAATTAAAACCAATTTAATGATAAAGTGTAACTTAAGTGAAAGTCAATCACAAAAAAAATTTCTAATTAGTCGAAGTAGGAATTTTGGTGGGGAATGGTCCCATGCGGACCCTAATTAGGCATAGAAAATGGCTTAGGTGGCCTTAGGGAGCTAGTAGGTGGCCCTCTTATGGATAGAAGGCATTTTATGGACACTTTACATGGTTTTGTAGGTTTTGCACCTACAGATAATTATGGCAGCCTACGATGGCCTATGGTGGCCTACGATGGCCTATTATGGCCTACTATGGCCTATGATGGCCTACGATGGCCTATGATGGCATACGAGGGCCTATGCAAACCTACAAGTGTCTATGCAGATCTACAAGTATCTAGGAATGATCATGTATGACTTTTAGGTGTCTATAGTTTTATTTTGGAATCCTTGTTATAGGATGTATTTTTTCTGCCAAAGGTTAGTTTTTTTGGCTATAGGGTTTTTAATGGACCAAAAAAATATTTTTTACATTTTGATTCATATTGGAGTAGTTTACCACCTGGTTTTGTTTCATGTTTTCATTTTTTTTGGTGGGGAGAGGGGAAATTAAAATTTGAATTTGATCCAAATTTAGGTAGGAACCTGACAATGCTTTTGTTTGTTCTTTCCTACTAGGTATTTGTCCTAAAGAAGTTGTGGTGTATGGTTGTGACCTCTTGACAACACTGGGTAGAAGGATTTTGTGGTAGGATATTCTAGTAGGTTTTATTTGGGGTTTGACCCTACGTGCCTGCTACTAGAAGGTAGAGTCTAGCTTAATTCTAGAAATAGGGTTTCTTGGATGGGAAATATTTTTAAATATTGAATCAGTGAAAAAGTGAGCCAAAATTTGGGTGGGATCTGATTATTTGAGTAGATTTTTTTATGTGATGGTTGTAGGACTTATTGTTCTTGGTTGTTGGATACCTTCTAGTGGAGGCCAGAGTTACCAGAATCAAGATTCATGTTATGGGCGAGAAGGCCTAATTTTTATCTATGATTCAAATTCAAGTTCTCTTGGAGTTTGAGATTTTTTTTCCAAATTGATTGCTCTTTTTATTTTTATTTTAAAATTAAAATTGACATTGAATAGCATTGTTGATTGTAATGTTGGATCCATCGATCAATTTTCCTAATTCCTAAGGTAGTTAGTTATTTGGCTTGGGTAGGAAGCTTCATTTTATTTATTTTTAATTCTCCAAGTTAAGGTAGGAATGTTGTTTGTTTTGAATTCGTAGGATCTGGCTCATCTTGGTTTTTGGATTCTTGAATGTAGGATCAGTTTATGTTGAATATAGGATCCAACTCTTAAAATTTGGTTTCCTTTTGGTTTAGGTTTGGTAGGAGCCACTTGAGCTTGGTTTAATTTATCTAAAGTTTGGTCTCCTTTTCCCTTGGGTGGGTCAGACCTTCTTGTATTTTGCCTTGGTTTCTCTTTGGATGTTTTTATTGTCGGATCTTAGATTCAGGGACCCTTTCAAAATGCCTTCTATAAAAGGTTTAGGGGCCCTTTCAAAACCCCTTCTATAAAATGTTTAGGGACCCTTTCAAAACTCCTTTTTATACTTAATAATATATATATATATATATATATATATATACATATATATATATATATATATATATATATATATATGTATATATATATATATATATATATATATATATATGTATATATATATATATATATGTATATATATATATATATATATATATATATATATATATATATATATATATATATATGTATACATATATATGTATATACATATATGTATACATATATATATATTTATATATATATATATATATATACAAATATATGTATACATATATATATATATATATCTATATATATACATATATATGTACATATATATATATTTATATATACATATATGTATATATATATTTATATATACATATATATATATATATATATATATATGTATGTATGTATACATATATATGTATATACATATATGTATATATATATATGTATATACATATACATATATAGAGATATATATATATATATATATATATATATATATATATATATATATATATATATACATATATACATATATGTATATACATATACATATATGTATATACATATATATATATATATATATTACATATATATATATATATGTATATACATATATATATATATATATATATTACATTTATATATTTATATATATATATATATATATATATATATATATATATATATATATATATATATATATATATATATATATATATATATATATATATATATATATATATATATATATATATTACCTCTTCAATTTATTTAAAGAAAATTAAGATTCATAACTAACTAAAATTAAATACATATATTATAACATTTGAAACTAAATTAAAAAAAAAAAGAACTTAAAAAAAATATATTAAAACAATATTATTTACAAATTAGAATAAGACTCCTCCCAGTCTTAGCTGACAAAAACACCTATTTACAATAGTAAAAGGAGATCTACATTAGAGCCAAATCTCCTAAACCATATGTCTACAATGGTTATCCAAATTAGCTAAACAATGGATTCGCTCACCAACCTACCTAATCCTATCATCCTCAATAGCCAAGCCACTGTGCCATTGAACCTCTACCTCCTTCTCAGTACCCATCTTAGACAGGAAATCTCCTACTATATTCAGAGCTCTACCCACATAAATAAAAATCATATCATCTAATTCACTCTAAAATTCCTTAATTTGGGTGACAAGAATTCTCAACCTCCATGTATCCAAAGCAAAGTTTCTTATGCAATCTAGAGATTCCACCAAAATTTGAGAATTTTATTCTATTATTATCCTCCTATAACCTCATCTTACTATCCAAATAAAATAAAATTTGATAGTTAAGGCTTATGCTTCATTGCTCATTGTTCGTGGACCTACCCCAAGCCCTACATTTCTCATTAGAACAATGTCCCAACATTATTCATTTAGACCACTCCAATTCTAGTTCTATGGAGATTGCCTTTTGCAACTCCATTAGTATTAGTTTTAATCTAACCTTTTGGGGGTGGTTTCCAACTAGCTCTATCCTACCCCTCTTGCATGTTGGCTTCTTCTCCAGCTTCATTCTTCATCACCCCTATATCAACCCGAGTTTCCTATTTAGCATACATTATCATATTTTTTGTTATATTGCTCCAAATAATGTGTAAGACGCCATCGAAGGATACAAACTTTCTATCAAAATTCTATAATCTCTCCAACCACACTTGCCACCAAATAAATTTTAATCCAAGCTTCCACTTGAAATGAAGAGCTTTGTATTTAAATCTATCCCTCTTTCATCTTTTCCAAATACTAATCCAATTCAAAACTCCATTGGCTCAGATGTTTCCTTATTTTTTTAGCATTAAACACATTGGTGTGAACCCTCGATTCCACTATGTCTCTGATTATCAAAAGTAATGTGGTCAGATGTTTTTTTGCTTTTGTAGCCTAAAAAAATATGAACCAATGATTTCCCTACATCTCATATTATCAAAAGTAAGAATTCCATTGTGCATGAACTGCCAAGCAAAAAAGTGTACTTTCAACCAACCCTTGGATTGCTAGCTCTTTCTCCAATCCTCAACCTGATATGCATGAAGATGAACTTTTGAAAGGATCAATATAAATATTAAAATCATAAAAATATAATTAAAATATGTATATATAATTATAAGAAAATAAGGTGTTAAAACATCTTTTATAAAATAAAAATATTTTACAAAATATATAACATTGAAATAAGGTCTACTATTATAACTATTAGAAATATGTTATATAAGTCTCCCACCATTTATGTTATATTATAACCAATAGATGTATGTTATATAAGTCTTCGACCATTTGTGGTATATCTATTTTTTTCAAAATTTAATGAGTTAATTTCATACTATTTTAAATATTATAAATTAATATAATATATCTATATATGTGCATATAGCTTTAGGTAACTTAGATAACAATCTAATAACATACCAATATAATGTTTTTAAAAAACATAATATATAATTTTAATTTAATTAAAATGTAATTTTTTTTTTTACTAATTAGTTAGATTATAACTTTAATTTAATTAAAATGTAATTTATTTTTACTAATTAATTTCTCTAACGTAAAAGTGAAAGATACAAACTACCTATTTTGTCGATAATTAAACCACAGTTGTTAAAGTATGACACAACTAAATAAACTCAGTTTTTTATAAAAGTGAGACATACAAACTACCTATTTTGTCCACAATTGTAACAATTGTTGAAGAGACAACTAAATAAAGCCAGTTGTAAACACCTTTGAAGAGACAACTAAATAAACCCAGTTGTAAACACCTTGCAATGAGAGTACCAAGCTAAAACCTGTATTCAAATTTTGTCACATGCATTTCTGCGACATCCCTTGCCGGTTGGTGAGGCGCAATTGCCGGCAGTACACGTTTATTTTGTTATTTCCTTTTTTAAAGTGCGCTTTACATCATTTCTTTGAGTGTAGCGCTACACGGAAGAAAAAGCTGGAAAGTACTCTTCGTCAAAGAAGATGTTGTCTATTTTAATTAATTTATTTAAAAATTTTGAAAGCTTCACCATTAATCTGCATGATAACGTCAACAGAAGCTTGTGCAGGGTTCCTAAAAGCCTTAACTTTATTATAATCTTTGATCTGACAGAAATGGTTTAAAAAAATAACAAATAAAAAGTAAAAAGCTGACAATCGCGGGGTCGGGTTTGGTCTAATCTTGTCTTTTTGGGCGTCTTCTCTGCATTGACAATCGCTAACAAGAATATAATCCGGGCGTAAAGGACCATATGAAGATTGAATTCATCCAACTGTTTACATTTCAGTAAAACTCAACTTAGATCGTTGAGCTTGTTATTTGATTTCGTAAGGCAATGGACTGCTTGTCCATTTCTTAGAGTGTCGGCAGGTTTGGTTTTAACATTTTCCTGCTATTACTGTTGGCAGAAAATCAAACTTACACTTGTTATCACTCTACCTTATGACAGCAATTTAATTCTGTGTAGTTGAGTTGAAACATTCTATCCTTCGATAGACATTCTACCTCTAGCAACGCTTTCCATTCAGTCCACGTCCACTAGAAAAGAAGTTACAGTTGTCTAATGTCATCAAATCATATGTCATTAGTTTGAAAGGAAGAAGGTTTTTGTCACCGACTTTCAAAAGAATGATGTTGTATTGGTGTTCGACAGATTTTTTTTTAATCACTTTATATATAAATTGATTTCATTTATATTACATAATTATATAAGAGTATTATTATGTATTATAATTATATAATAATATTATAATTATTACAACTTACATGTTAATATTATAACAATAGTATTAAATTAAAATTATATAATAATATTATAATTGATTTCATTCTTATTACATCATAATTATGTAAGAGTATTATGTATTATAATTATTTAATAGTACTATAATTATTACAACCTGCATATTAATATTATAATAACAGTATTAAATTAAAATTAAATAATAACTTGACTATATATAAACTTTATTTATTTTTTATTTGATTAATGTGAAAAACCCTTACAACCAATATTCAGGGCTGAACATTCCCGTTCCACTTTGATTGAAACTTAATCTTCAAACTAATAAATTTTAAATATTAATAGTTATTATTTTTCATTTTATTCATAAAAATTGTTATGCATATATTAGTTTATATATATTTTTTTAATTGGAAAAGAGGGTAAAAATTTATTAACTCAGCAAAACATTCAAGATACAAATAAAAAGAAGAAGTTATTTAGACATATCAACTCTCAATAAAAAAGAGAGAGATTGAGAGCAATTAGAAGAAAGTTGAGATCAATTCTAAACATCCCAACCATCCTAAAACTCAGAAGCCCATTTAACTAACAAATCCCCTACCCCATTCACTCCCGAGGAATATTCACAAAAAAAATGAATTCCTATTGAGTAGAGATATTGAGAAATTTCTGAGCAATCCAACTCAACCACCAACTCCCATGAAGACTATCCCGAGAATTCAAAAACTTTATAACAATCTGAGAATCAGATTCGCAAACAATCTGACGGCAACCCAAAGCATACCCTTGCTCCAAAGCATATAAAATCGCAAGGGCTTCCATGAAGTTATTAGAATGATATCCATTAAAGTAAGAGAAAAAAAATCGGACAGTACCACTATGCCCCGCCCCACACCACCAATACCGACACTACCTGGATTACCCTAGGAAGATCCATCCGTATTAATCTTCAGCACTCCCAGAGGAGGCGAATTGCATTTAACAGCCCTTCGCACCCGATTACTCTAACCCATCCATCTACAAGAGACATTAGGACCAAGACCATTAACCAACAAACCTAATATTTCCATGATTTGACGTTCCGCTTGGTCCACGGGAGAAATAATTTGATATTTTGCAGACACAGTTTCTTGGATCATTCACAAAATCCTCTTTCAGACCTGAGAAGCAGTTAACTCCTTCCCTTGGAAAATCTGACGGTTTCGTTCAAGCCAAATCTATAAAAAAATACACAAAGGACCAATGCTCCACCGAACTTTTAAAAAGAAGGTCCCTGCAGGAGGTCACCCCATACTCCTCCAAAAATCAACTACAGACAAAGCATGCCAACAAGATTGATTTCACACTCCCACCAATATATATCAGTTTACACTATTATAACAATTTATAATTTTATCTTATTAAATTATAATTACATAATAATATTATAATAATTTAAATATATAATATATATATATATATAGTTCAAGCCAAATATATTAAAAAAATGCATAAAGGATCAATACTCTACCGAACTTTTTAAAAGAAGGCTCTTGTAGGAGGTCGCCCCATACTCCTCCAAAAATCAACTACAGACAAAACATGCCAAATTGATTTCACACTCCCCACCAATATATATCATTTTATACTATTATAACAATTTATAATTTTATCTTATTATAATTACACAATAATATTATAATAATAATTATATATATATACTTAGTTTAAAACTATTGAAACCAAACTCTTTAAAAAATAATTATTATTTTTTCCTTATTCATGGACACCCTTTTTCATAAGATTTTGCTTCATATATTTATTATTATTAACACATAACTTACCACACTTATAACGTTAACCTTTCCTTAGGTAGGTATACATGTAGTGTGCTGTGACATGAATTTTGCACCTTGCAATTTGTAGTTTTTTTTTTTTAGAAGTTGGCTCTTATATATTAATTGTAATATGCTTGCTTTATATGGAAAAGAAAGAGACTTTAAGGGATTTCATTCGTACTGAATTTGGGTTTTTGCAAGAATAAATGAACTTTATGTCTACTCAGTAATGAACTTTTGATTTTTTAATAGTTGAAGTATTTAGTTAAAAAATCTTGGGTCATTTCATTTAGGAATTGAATTTGGATTTTTGCACGAATTTAAGAAGATCTTAATGCTTTTATTTTTGCAGTGTGAGGTGAATTTTTATTTATATTTAAAATGTTTATGTTTTGAATAAAAATTATTTATTTATTTTTATAAGTTGGAAGAAGGGGTTTTGAAAGGGTTCTTAAACCTTTTACGTTATAACCATGAAAAGAGATAAGAAGCATAAAATAGAGCTAATTTGAGAACCATCAAGTTCAACCTTAAAACGGGATCTTGGATGAAGAATTTAAGAGAAATAAAAGAGAATACAACTATATAATAGAAAACAACTATATAATAGAAAACAACTGAAAAAGCCAATAAGGGCAATAGGGCTGCAATCCAAACCCACTAAACATTAATCTTTCAAGTCATCCCCATCTAACATTCCCTCTTCAATATGAATCCACCATCATTTAGGTTATTCTTTATGTTGATCAGAATATAAGCCGCTTCATCTGCACAATATTTCAATAGGATGCTCAGCCTTTGCACTTGAAAATAGGAACAAAAACTAGCAAATGAAAGAGACAACAAAACATTCTAGGAAGAATCAAATAGGGATTCGCTGAAACCACTCTTATCTTGAAAAAAAAAATAACCTAAAAAGTCTTCATTGTATATAAATGACTTCCATATCAACTTTAGAAACTTGAATCATTTCTTGAGGAAAATAATTTATCAAAATATCAAGGGAATCTTAATGGAGTCGCAAATTTTCCATAGAATTAGCCACTGTATTTACCTCATGGTAAACATGCTTGAACTAAAAAATTTCTAGGAGGTTTAATTTTTGTTTGGCCTCTTCTAAAAAATTTGCAATGTTCCAAGTGGGGGGTTGAGCATTTTTCATAATATTAATGATATTCAATGAGTCTCCTTCAATAATGAGCTTATTGTGGTTGAGCTCTCCCATCATAATAATCGCTTGGAACAAATATCAACACTTTGCAAAGTGATTTCATTGAACACCCAGATTGTTCATAAAAGCAAGGTCTTTCCTTGGGTTTCCTTTTGTTGTGTCATCGAAGTTAAGCTTCAACCAACCAGGAGAAGGGAGTTCCCATTTGAATGACTCTCTATCTTGGATCTCACCCTAGGAAAGCTTTAAATTTTGGAGGCCCAATTTCCTCACAATATTGATCTCATATTTATTCTCTCAGCTATTGGAGATAGGAAGGATAAAAAAATTTTCAACCAAAGATTATATAATTATAAGGTCCACAACCTCAGGTTTTCTTGATTGATTTTTAAAATCTCTATTGTTTCTTTCAAGCCAAACTCCCCATAAAAAGTGTGGGAATATTAACCTCCAAAGAGAATGAATACAAAGGTTGTAGAAAGGGTGGGACCACTAGATGCACATATCTGCAAGATTCTCTAAATAAACCCAATCCTCTTCAAACCTTCTAAGGATAATGGTAAAAACATTTCTAGAGAAAAGGTACTCCATGAAAAAATGTTTAGAGCTTTCATAATTAAATTCACATAGTTAACATCTATTGGTAATGACCATACTTCATTTTTGGAAAATTTCTAGTGTCAAGATCTTGTTCTAGACAACCAACCAAAAGAAAAAATTAATCTTCAAAATAAGATCCTTGTTCCACACTTGTTTTGTTGGGAACCAATTATCCATTTCTTCCTTTGTTAAGGCATAAGCCAATAAAACAAAGAAGGATCCATTGTTTTCTAGTTTCTAGACCAAAGCATCTTTAGCATCATAATTTTTAATGCATTGAGTTCTTAACATACCAAAAAGACTTTTAATAGTCTGATCACCATTTTGATAAAGACCTTAGATATACAAATATTTCCAATATTTCTTACCATTTTTCATTTCAATAAAGTCTAAAACTTTGTCTAAATACATAAGAAGAGGCAGGCTCGATAAAATTTATCTTTAGGTTAATATCAATGGGAGAATCAAAGATCCAAGGATCTTTCTAAAAATCAAAATTGGTGTTAGTACTCAAATTCCATCTTCTCTCAATCTAAATCAAATTTATAGTCTTCAAAATATCGTTTCAAAAGAAGGAACCTTTTGAAAGATTGCACTCTCTAAGAAAATCTCTATCTTGCAAAAGGTATTTGATCCTAAGAATGTTTACTCATCTAGTGTTTTCTTTCTTCAAGATTTTGCACCCCAATTTGGACATAAGGGCAAAATTCATCTAACTTAGCTTTCTAAACCCCAATCCACCAACACATTTTCTAGAGCATATTTGATCCCAAGAAAACTAGTCCAAAGAAAAGCCTTTTGAATTTGTTCAACTTGAAGGCAAATAGACTTGGGAATATTGAAAAGGGATAGGAAGAAAATATGTATTTTTTGAAGAGTAGCTTTGACCAACTGGGCCTTTTCTTCCTGGTTTAGGAGAGCACCTATCCAGCTAGCCAACATTTTTTGAATCCTTTCTAGAATTAGGTTCCAAAGTTATTTTTCATCCATCCCTTAAAGAGGTGCATTTTCAAGTAGATAGAGGGAAGCTCAGCCATTTCATATACAAGAAGTTTTACAAAGTTTTACTGCATTGAAGTTGTATTTTTACATTATAATAAAAAAATTATTTTCTAAAAAAAATGTTTCATTTTAAAATAAAACAAAAAATGAAATGCGTATTTTATACCCTCATATAGGCCTTACTAAAAAATCACATTAAGAGTTGTTCAAAATCTTAAATTTCTTAAAAATTATATCAGAATTGATACATATAAAAGCTATGAACAACCTAATGTTAGGCTTTAGTCATATTATAGAAGTGTCATTTTGATACTTCAGCCTCGGGGGTATTAGTCATATTATAGATATGACCTTAATTACCAATAAGGTTTCAAAAAATATAAAAAATGTGCTAAACCACAACTTCTATCAAATAGAAACAAGTATCAAAATGGGTCAGATTATGGTGATTGGAATATCCAAGGTAGCTTTTGATAGACCATATAATTCCTCATTTAATTATCTATAAATATGATTATAACAAATATTGGTAAATGATGCTTCTAGCAATTTCACCTGCTCATCATAAGGCATGAGTATCAACCTTTGCATTCCCACTAATCCTAAAGCCCAATACACCACCAATTTCTTTTTTAGTATTGATAAAAAAGTGGGTTGAAGGGCCCCAACCCTTTACAAAGAGTTGTACAGGAAAAAAACAAGAGAAGAATATACAAATGCAAGATATCCCTATCTTAGTAAAATAAACAAACCTAGGCTTGAACTGCTAATGGAGAAGATGAAATAATATCCTTCTCGTAATCCTTCTATTTGACAAGGCTTTATGGAATGCTCAATGCTTTACATAATTGATAAAGAAACCACTGACATCAATGTAATTTGGTGTGCTCAAATCCTTCATCGCATGATCCCAATAAGTATTTTGCTTTGCTCTACCCTCTTTATCTTCTAGTTTCATTATCAATTCTTATAATCTCTTTTAATTTAATGGGGGTGTATGACTAGACCTTAAAATTCTCAGATATAACTACTATGTTCATCATTTTATCAGTAGCTTTATTTCCCTCTATATAAATATGCTTAATTTGAATTTCTTTTAGTTTTCCCAAAATAGTCCTCGTATCTGTAATTATTTGAAAAATATTAGAATTATTTAGCTCCTATTTTTGAAGGGAAGTTATAGTATTTTTGGAATTCCCCTTGAGAACAATTTTCCTAAAACCCAAATTCATCACAATTCATAGGCCCATAAGCATCGCCCTTGCTTTAGCTTGGCGATTTGTGGTAATCCTCAGCATATGCAACCACTACCTAACCTTTGTCATTCCTTATGAGACCACCACCACTAGAATAACCTGGGTTACCTTCCATAGCCCCATCAAAGTTAATTTTTAACCAGTATTTGTGAGGAAATTCCCATCTAGTATCTAGTCTCACCTTATTAATTTTTTCCATACTTAAGATACCTTTTTCTCTAGAGAGGATCATTGCAATATTTTCCTGGTCGATAATGTTTTTAATATAATCCTCTGAGAGGGTTTTTTTTATCCTAGCGTAAACCCCAATTATTCCTCTGCTTTTATTTTTGAACACTCATATATTTCTTTCTAATCAAATCCCCCAACAAATATGTGAAATGTATTTTTGCCAAAAAATACTTCTTCCTAAGTGCCACTATTCCCAAATCCTAATTAGAGAATATGAAATGACCCTAGCAACATTAAATTCTCTCAATAAAATATTTAGGATATCACAATAAATATTACAAGTTCCAAATAGGTGTTCATGTGCTCATCCTCTTTGTTACACAACACACAAACAGTTGGAACCATAATTCCTTTTTTGAGCATATTGTCTTTCATGAGGATATTATTGAGAATGGTAGTCCAAAAAATACAACCTTAGGGATGATTTTTAGCTTCCAAATTATTTTAAGCTCAGGTTTCCCTGAAGTTAATTTACCCAAGACTCTATATCCATCCTTCACCAAGTACTAGCATTACTGGTTTCTTTCCTAAATTATTTAATCCTCCTCTGAACCTCTACCTAAATAATAACTCCTTAAAAGGTTTTACAAATCTTTACCCCCTGAGCCTTCCATATCTTCTTGCAAGATTTTCCACTCTTGAAAATCAGCCACCCTATAAATGTATCCATTAATTTTCTTACCATATGTTTTGGTTAGATGTTATTTAATATCTTTGAACTTTTTGTAGTTCACTAAAGGATTCTCTTGAATTGAAGGATATTTATAAAAGTCTATTTTTCCCTACCTACTCTCAATTTTAGATATTGCCATAGAACTTTCTTGCTATTGATAATATTTTACCTCCATTCGACCATTTGTGAGCATACATCCTAGTGGACATATATCTTATTTTCTCCATAAATTAGTGATCACTACAACCATAGCAGGTACTACTCCACCCTATCCATATTTACAAGCTAACAACCCTCATAGGATTACTTCATGACCACACACAAGGGGTAGCCTCCATCTCAATCATTTGCAAGCATACATCCTCATAGAATTTTGTGCTTTTTATTTTCTTTTCCTTCTTTGGCCTCTTTGGAGATTTGTGCCTTCCTCATTGCTTCACTTTTACTTTATCTATATTATCTTTTTTTTTCCACTCACCTGTGCACTTTATTTTAGGTTTTGCATTTTAGATTCATTACATTTTCTTAGATTCATACCATTCCATCTCATTTATCTAGGATTCATTCATTGCATCCATTATTTTTGTGTTTACCATGCATGCAAATAAAATTATGAATAATAATATAAAAGAAATCAAACATAAGCACACACATTTTAATCACACCATAACATATAAATAAATCATAGCTAGTATTACTTAATAGCACTAAGTACGTTCTTGTTGATTGGTGTGCCATAAAATAGAGCTTGGGACACTCGACCATCCCTAGTGATGCATGCCATAATCAAAATTGACATGTCATCCTAATATTGGCCCTAGATATGTGAGCCTATCCTCTATTCTCCACATTCTAGAGATGGTGGGGAAGTCATATTCAAAAATCATGAACTAGATCATGCTCACAACTGTGAACTATTCTATGACCATCAATATGATGGTTATGAAACCCTATGATCAGTTGGGATGACATGGTGATAGGTCATATAGTAGTAGAAAGCTCTCTATACTACCATATTATATGAATCCATCATCCTCTACAACTCCATTAGTAGGTGGTCTCCCTCACCTTGTTTGTTATCTACCACAATAGCTATCCTCTCTACCTGGGCCTCATGGTACATCTCCCCTCTGAGGTGATCTACCTCAACTTGTGCCCTATCTTAGTATGCTCGAGTATAGTCTAGCACACTGTGGATGGACTCTATCTCTATCTAAATTACTACCACTATAGATCATAGCCCCTCTACCACCCTTGGACCTATCACCTTAGGTATTATCTATGCCATAGTGGTGGTAATCCATGTGGTTTCTCCTCCTACTAGTCCATATATCATGATGGTCCTCCTCATGGTGATCATTATCTCCACCCAACTATGTATCCATAATGGTTTGGATGGGACCATGCTATTTTTCTACCTCTTAATGGAATTTCAAGTGGCATCTTGAAGTGCCAACTACACTCATTGACTCATCACTTGGTGTCTCTACATTGACACTAGTGGAGAAATACTTAGGGGTATAATGCTCCTATACCATCTCTTGTACCTGAGAGCCACCTCAATGTTTTCCACTTCTATATCCATATAAAGTGGGTCATCCAAGTCCTCCTCTACCCACCTAATCACATAAAGAGTACCTTTGCATCTTGGTGGGTCCCTCATCACCCATCTAAACCAGTAGTATCCTAGATATATAATCTCTTGTAGAATGTTGAACTAGTATTGTACTCGATTAAAATTAAACAACTCTCACTCACCCTTATCAGTTATGAGCCACCATATCCTCCTCACCCAAGCCATATTCTTCGTATCCTCATACATATTGGTTGTGGATGCTATGATCACCATATAATTTTTTGCTATTGTAGCTCATCTATCACCTACCTCCCTAGGGGTAAGATACTAGCGTACAACCTATACCCATGCTTGTAGTGTCAGCTCCACCTATATATTATTGGTTGCTTCATGTTGGGAAATGATCATGGTAGCGTACTCAATATTCACACCACTATGTGCTCCCAACACCACACCTAGAGCAATGTCATATAGATCAGCCCTGTATACCACTTATACATGATGTTTTGTAGCATCTTGTATAATCGGACCAACACATATAGTACCCATGTGAATCTCACCCTCTAATCCTGCATGTCTACCACTAATCTCGCTAGTACCCATGGCAAGTATCACCTACTAGTATGACACATCAGTATCTCTTCCATCACTCTGTATAGTATAGACATTAGTACCACAACTCCATATTGATGTGGCATCTCATCAACATGGAATCCACTCTACTAGATCACATGTGTCGGGCCCCTCGACATTATATCTTATACAACCATTGATACATGTACCATGTAAATAGACCTCTCCCTAATGGATATCCTTAGAATATACCACACATCCTCTAGTATGATCATCATATATTTGATTAGTAGATATAATTTGAATAATTATAGATACCATCACTCTTCCAGAGCCATTAGTAGGGCTTAGTCCACCTCAATTTGGGGTATCTCTTCCAAGTGTAGTAGCCCCATGTTCTCTAGTGTCTCCCTCTCTACCGTTGTGAGCTCTCTCATAGCATCCTTGAGTGTGCTCAACCACCACTCTCTTCTCTTGAGTAAATCTAGTTGTACGATAATTTTATCATCATTTCACACATATAAAAATCATAAAAGCATAAAAATTTAAAACTCCAACTCCTTTTGTGCAAAATTTACCAAATTTATACCCTCGAATGACTCGACATGAATTCAAAAATACCTCCCAACCAAATTCGTGCCTCATCCATATAGGGTGCAAATTTGGCTTAGGTATCCTACCAAATTCATGCTTGATGATCAAATTCATGGTTGATGGCAAATTTTGACAAAAAAAGCTTAAATATTAAAAACTTACAAAAATTACTAATTTTTTTCTGTGTAGGTTTAAAATAAAAAAGAGCAAGTGGGTCTTGATCTGTACCTTTGCTCAGTAAATAGTGGTCCCCACGTCTCCCCTTGTTATGGTAGCATGGTAAGTTGGTAGCACATTTCTCCTTTTCTTCTACAGATATCTTTTCTACTCCTTGTGCAATGAAAATGAGCCTCCTTTTCCTCTTTTTCCTCTTTTCTTACCTCCCTTTTCTTTTCCTCCCCTTTCTTCTCGTCCTCCTTTTTATTTTCCCTCCCTTTATTCTCTCTCTTCCTTATTTTTTTCCCTCTTTCTTCTCTCTCCTCCCATTTTCCTTATTTTATCTCTCCTTGTCTTGTCCTTTGCTATTTTTCATTATTTTTTGTTTTTTACCCTTTGCTCACATTTTTCAAGTTTTTATCTGGAGTTTTGTATTCCTTCCAAAAAATCAAGGGGGAACCCTAGAATCATAGGCATTCATGGTAGTAATGCTTCATTTTGCATGTAAATTTGCAGTGTTCAGGCTAACACCCCTTCGTGCACCGCCCCTTAGTCCAAACTTGACCACCCCTTTTTTGTGTTTGTCCATAGGAGTCTACATCTTTATTTGATGCATTTATTTAGCTATAAATGCATCAAAGAGGAGGGAAATATAGATATGAAAAGATGACCCACAAAAATGAGTTAATTCTTCCTTAGACCCCTAGCTAGCCACCCAAACTTGCTAAGTACAAATTTGGGGTCCTTTTGCCTTCCTCCTTTGCCTTGTTTTCTTAGCTTTACAAAATTTGTGCCCAGTCTATACGAGGTATGAATTTTGCTTACCATATTTATGACTTGTAATGACGAGGCACGAATTTGGTATTTTAGAAATTTTTCTCACTAAAATATCTCCCCTTGTTGGCCCGTTTTGGGGTTGGCCTTTCCCCAAATTTTATTTTCTCTCTTGTTTTGCTTCCCAAACCTCTTATAAATAAGTATTTGGATTCCCTAAACTTGTCTAATAATTTCTAAGGAGATTCTAACTATTGACTCACACATTTGCTCATGCTATCAAGTGTTCTTTTACTACAAGTTATTATTTCTTTTTTATGCTTTGGTGATTTATTCCCTTGGGTATTTAGTGGAGGAGTGTTGATGATTGGATAGATCAACCTTATTGGAGTGCTTCTTCCACCTCTTCATTTTTAGCATATTATTTTGTTTGTCCTGTCTGCATTTCAGTTCATTGTTACATATATATTTCACTTTGTTTGTGCATGTTTCAAAGGTCAAATATCAATTTGTTTTTAATGGTCATATAAAAGGACCAAGGAAGCTTGACTGATGAACCTCCAATCTCAATCTTATAGCAGCCTAATTAGGATCCCAAATGTTGATCAAATTTTCTAGGATTTGTGAAGTTATTTTACAGGTTTAAAACCACTAGATATTTTGGATGCAAGATAAATATTAGATCAACCACCAGATCATATAAGTTCCCTAATAGATTTTTAGGCTATTTTATTTTTGTTTTCTATTCATATTTGCTCCAAAACCTAGATTATAAGGAAAAATATTTGGTTAAATTTATAGGCATTTGAAAGAAAAACAACATATATTGTGCATCTATATTTTTAATATTGTTTGTGCATGTCCCTTGGACCATTTCTCAAAGGTTTTATTTCACAATCCTAGGATTAGACATTATTGAATTATAGACTTATACTAGTATTAGTTTTTGTCTTCTTGCATCTTTTGTATCTTGCATTGTTCTTTCCTTTTGATGCAGGAGCATCCGGCGTCGGCAAGGAAATCTTGCATCAAGGCAAAAGTTTTGTCGCCAAGTCACGGCATCTAAGGGAAGTTAAGGCAAGACAGAGTTTTTGTCGCGATATTGCGAAATTTTCTAGAAACAATGGCGAAGGGGGAGTTGCGTCGCGATATCATGACATTTTCTGGAAACAATGGCGAAGGGGGAATTGCGTCGCGATATCGTGACATCACGATTTCACGACGTCGTGATATCACGACCGCTTTTGGAAACGAAGGTGCGTGCGAGAGTTGAACCGAAGAACCTAAGGCAAGGCGGGGTTCTTCGCAGGAAAAAAGAACCCAAGGCAAGGTTGGGAGGCGGGGGTCATGAAATCGTGACCCCAAAGGCTGCGACAAGGCGGAGGCTAGTTTTGTCATGATATCGCGACGTCACGATATTGCGACGATTTCGAAGGCTAAGGCTCAAAAGGGGTTTCTGTCACGATATCGCGACGTTGCGATGTCACGACATTTTTGAAGGCGAAGGCGGAGTTGACGAAGGGTTCAGAAAACAACGAAGGCAGAGTTGACGAAGAGTTCGAAGCGAGGATCAAAGGCAGAAAGCATGAGGCTTGGGCTCGAAGGCAGAAGTCAAGGAGGCTATTTTTGTCGCGATGTCGCGATATCACGATAGTTTTCGAAGCAAGGGTTCGGAGGTGGTTTTCGTCACAATATCGCGACGTCGTGATGTCGCGATGTTTTTGCAGCTATGGTGTGAAAGGGGTTTTTGGTCACGATTTCTCAACGATATTGGTAGGCAAAGGTGAGGCGACAGTTTGGTTGCGATATCATGACATGTCGCGATATCACGACCGATTGGAGACATTAATTTTTAACACATGGATAGGCCGCGCGCGTGGGAAAGAGACAGCTATTGCAGACAAACATTCTGACAAAGCGACGGTTGCAGGTGAAGGACCAATGAACTATGTGCTTTCATGGCGAATCAGGGAGTTGGTCAATTACGGAGGGAAAATTTAAAGACTCGACGGGGGAAGCCGATTGTGGGGGTTTTATTTAATGTTTTTTTTTAGAAGGGTCATTAATGACCTAGAGGGCCGAGACCTCGATAAAAATTGGAAAATTATAATAGATCGGGATGGTGGATGGGAAGTTCGGAGGACAGAGAGTGTGTTGTGGGAAAATACCAGACAAGCTCTGGTTATTGTAAGCCTATGGGCTGTTTTATCAATTGATGTAAATGAATCAGATTTAAGAGAAGAATTTTTTTTTGTGCATTTTGGGGGTTGTTTGACTTTCTCGTCCCCCGTCACCTTTTTATAGTTTAGTTTAAAAATGACAAATAATAGGTGTATGCTTAATTGACACATAAAACACTTCCACCCCAAACTTGGAGTGAGTCCTAAAAATATTCTTTGTGAACTCATTCTTTTGTGTCCCCAAGTGTAGAGAAGATAACACACCCCCATGGTTCACCTCGACTCCTAGTATATCCAACCAAGAATGATACGTGGTAGGGTAATTTTTCCCCTCTTCACTTTGGTGAACTTGACATTGTAATGTCCCTCCTCACATGACCTTTGATTAGCAATTAAATTAATGATATGAACTTGCCCTTTTTTTTGGAATGTGGTACTGCTAATGGCTTTGTTTATGTAGGACCAGGGATATTTATTTGATAGATAAGAAAAGTCAACAAAAAAAGTAAGTGTGAAAGTGATGATTTGACCCGTGAGTACATGGAAGCACACATGGATGAGACTCATATAGGTGCATTGGAATGAAATTTATTATGTTTGTGTGTGTCATTTATAAAATAATTTATTTGCTTTTTGTCAAAATATATATGCATTCATATATGTTAGGAGAGCAATGAAAGTGCCAAAGGTATGGGAGCATTCATTCATGTAGTGATGATTTAGATTTGTTGGTGTGTATTTATCAATAAATTTAATTAAATAAGGATATATATATATATATATGCATATATACCTACATAAAAATATAAATAAAATATGCACATATGAATTTGAAAAAATGTGTTGGATATATATTTATTGCACATGTTTACATGTTTTTTTAATGTAAATAAATATAGCTTCATTACCCACGATTCAACTAAACGAGTGGGAAAATAATGGTGGAACAATCAATGAGATAATTTTGGAGGAAGTGATGGCTTAAATAAAAACAACTTTATTTTTATCTGAGAGGGAGAGGAGAGGTGTAAAAAAATTAATAAAAATAATTTGAAAGAAGCATGCAAAAAAGAAATCAGTGAGGGGAGTTTTTGAAAAAATGATCTAGATTGTGTGTGGAGGATGAGTTTTTTTTTGTGTGGCTGATTTGCGTGTGAATTGGGATAGTTGGAAAGTCTGGGTGAAAAAATTGGTAGAATGTAAATTGCATATCAATATTTAGCAATTTATTACCAGGTTGGAACATTGCCACTCATGTCTTGGTTTTGTTTGAGCTAAATTGATGTTTTGTATAAGAGAAATTAATGTGAAATTCAAAATATTTCTCCGTGAGAATTTTGTGTGTGTATATTGTGCAACTATGATGTTTGCTATGAAAAATAAAATGAGTTTCCGAATGCACAATTTACATTTGTTATATTCTAGATTTGAATCTGCTTTACTGTGTGATTTCTTGAGCTATGGTGCAATCATGGAATCTCATAATGAAACTCGAATAGTTTTGAAATACCCAAATCTATTGTGTGGTTACTATTGCTTGGAAACCATGAAATGGTATTAAAAATGTAAATATTCATGGTTTTAATGGCAATAGGATAATGTACGGTTATTTTTGTGATTATTGGTTTGTATTATTTCATGTGATTTAAGCTACATTAGTTAGTAAATTGCATTCATGAATGAACCAACTATGATCTCCTATTCTCTATAAAATTCAACAACGGTTACTCTAGTAGCATTGGAGGATATTTCATAGTGAGAACAAATATCTTTCTCTTTTATGTTATCCAGTACGTTTTGGAGAGAACATATAAACCAACACTTGCAAGATAAATAGTGGAATCCTTGAAACCTGTTATGTAATGTTGTGACAGTGGTTAAATTATCCAAAAATAACTTGATTGGGTTATTTACTATTTAGGATTGGCTTATGATATTTTATATGATGGATAGTTGCTAGTTTTGCAAAAATAAAAATTGTAACATGTATGTGTTATCATTTTATGAGAGATTTTGGGGAACTGAAAATATTAAGGGATAATTATATTTAGCCTTTGTTACAGATATTGATATTACTTCATAATTTAGAAAACTATGTAGAGTTTTTGGAGTAATTCAACATTATAGTTTTACTTCGCCTATGTGTAAGATAAATGAAGATCCTATTATAGTATTATTCATTAGGGTAAAGAATTTAAAGGAATGAGAGGAGTCGCTTATATAGTTATAATTGCTATATTGTAAATGATCTATTAATGTACTTTATCAATGCAAGACTTTATTATATTTGTAATATTTAAATTATAATTGCAATGCAATCCAATTTCTATATTTGAAATTAAAACTATCCTTTTATGCACTTGATTGGTTCGGTGTTGAATTAAACCTTGTTAGACTTTAAATATGAACATGAATTTTATTTGGAAAGGGTTTGTGGAGAAATCATGTGCAAGGCATCAGGTAGATATATCTTAAAACAAGCATGATAGGAAGATTATGATATGTAGTTTTATAGATTTTATTCGATAAATTTAAAGATGTTAGGTCAATGTCATTAAAACTTTAGGGTAGATCCTTAAAAATTTAGAGTATATCCTTAACTATCAGTGCATTATTTTCATAAAGGAATAGTTAACATGAGTTATAGTGGATTTAAGTGTAGAATTTCACTATGTTTGGTTTCAACAAACATTGTTGGTAAAAATATTTATTTATATAAGTAACTCTTGGCTGGAGTGTAAAATCAAATTACTAAATCTTCATTTAGCTACTTGTAATATCTTTAATATGACATTTGTGTTAAAATAGAAAGAGACAATCATTGTAAGATATTAGTTTCAGAGGGTTTAAACTTAATATTAAGGTCAACCATGGAACCACTTGGGATTAGGAAAGTAACATCTTTATTTTATGGAAAACATCTTTTAATAAAAAAAAATTGATTTGTATAGTTGTTATGTGGAGTTTAAATGATATACATATACATTGGAGTGGAATATAAATGGTACTGTACTTTCTAATTCAAATAAATTAGAGTAGATGTTTATTTTTATAAATGTTTTTTTTGATAGAAAAATAATCATTTTAATGAAGATTATCTTTAAAAATGTGAGTTTTGTATTTAATTCCTATATTTTGGTTTATAGTAAAATTAAGTGATCAAGTCTATGTTACGCTATAACCTTGGGCTTACTATAAGGTACTTATAGTACATGTTAGACAACAAAACCAATCATGATTAATATTATCTAGGGGATCAAAATTAGTAACCTTTGTATCCTTTATGTAGATAGTTAGAAAATAGATATTGTTTATAAAATTTATGTACTCCTTTGTGTAGAGTTTATTAAATAATATTTAGAAATCCAATGATGTTGAGATGCAGGTATGCATACAACATATCTTGAGAGTGACTATAGTTTGGTAGAATAGGTTAAAACATGAGACCTAGCCAGTACTTATAATGATAAATGGAATGGACGTCTTCTCTAGGTCACTACCTAAGAGTATAGTGATAGGTCAATGCATCACTATGGTTATAGAGACTAGCATGACATCAGTAGCTAGATCTACCACACCATTTGGTATGGGATAAATGGATGTGAATTAAAGTGGACATTATGACTAAGACTAGTTTTAGGGTAATGGTATAGCTCTTGTTGACTTCGAGTAGTAGGACAATCAACAAGACAATTGGCATATGTACGCTAGACTCTTGCATATTTAATTGGAACAAGTTGATCAGTTGGATCAAGGTTCAATATTCTAAGGTATGGGGAGTGTATACATCCAACCTTTAGGTGTTATGGACCCTAAAGGATAACCTTTATCATGGTTTAACCCTCCTACAAAATCAAGAGGATGATAAATAAAGCAAGTTGATTCCACAAAAATATGATTTTCATGGGATTTGGTTGATCTCATCCACTTGGGTAGTTTTTTGCAGTAGCTTTAGAACTCAAAAGTGGTTTGTTATACTAGTACTAATTTATCTGTATGATAATGATTCATTGGATAAAACAAAATAGTAGTAAACAAGATAGTACTCTTAGGGTTAAACATTGATTTAAAAAATAAAGTTCCTTGTATTATTGATTGGCTTATTTATTTGCGACAGAACCAGGTGAGTAGAATTGGGTTGTTACATGTGGTATTAGAGCAAAAGGGATACTTGAGTTGTAGGACTTTGAATAAATGTTTATTTTAGAAAACCTTAAACTATATATTAACTTTATACTTTTACCTATAGTAGAATGTGAGGTGGATCTTTGAAAAACCCTTGGGGAGCTAGGGAGGAAGAAACCATCACAAGATCACCTAGATGACCGAGAACTGGTTTAAGGAAATAAGGTCCTCAAATGGAAATAAGGATGAAACATATTAATGAACCTCCTCTAAATGAGTCTAGTGATGAATATATTAAGGAAGAAGAAAATCTTGTAAGAATAGTACAATTGTTGCAAACTCATGTGGAACAACAAAGAGAAGACATGGCCCAAGAAAAAATCCACATGGCGCAAAAAATAGGAAATTATAGTTCAATAGCAAAAAATCATAGAATATTTGGTCAGGGGTAGGGAGAATGTAGGGAGGAAAAAGGAAACACCTAGTGAACCTACAATATCTAGTACTAGTAGGGCCAAAGTAAGTATAAAATTGTTCAAAAATATGAGGAAAGTGGTAATATCTAAGTTTAATAGAAAAGTATATGGTGATCTAGAAGAGAATTGGTTAAACAAACTGGAGTCATACTTATCCTTGGTAATTATATCACAAGAATCTAAAAATTCCTTGGATATTATGAACATGGTTGAAGTAACTCTAGAATAGTGGAAAACCTTCAAGAGAGGGCAAGGTATTGAAGCTGCGGATCTCAAATGGAAATATTTTGATAAGGAATTTAGGAATAAATTCCTACATAATTGTAGCACCCTAAAATTGGTGCAATAAAACCTTAATAATTACAATTACTCTAGTAAATATTCAAATTCAAATTTCAACCTCCAAAACCGCTTCCAAATCATCATTTAACCTGTTTCCTCCTTTCCTCAGATCGAATGATTTTGTCTGCCGTAGGACGTCCAGATGATCTCGTCCCAAACTGATTTGTGCATAGTTGGACTTTGTTCCAACGGTGTCTCTAATCTGGGTAGAAGCATGTTTGCGTTGTTAGAGACCTCCCCCATTGGATATCTCCCAAATTGGGATGATCTCCAACATCCCAACCTCTATCCTAAGCCTATTTAATCCTAGGACCTTCCCTTAGCATCCCCCTGGTTGAAATTCCCTGTAACTCGAATTCTACACGCACTAGACCATCTTAAATCACTATTTGCATTTGTATTTTTCCAAGTTTGTTTGTAGGAACTTCATTGTTTTTTAGCCGGAACAAGCTCAATTCGTCTCAGACGATCTCATACAATCTCGGACGATCTCGACCCAATTCGATACGATTTTGACTACAATCCACATTGGGGGCAATCAGTGCCCAGAGTTTGCATTTTCTCCACTCTTTTCCACTGCATTATTTTGCATTTAGTTAATTCTATGGTTATTCTTTATTATCCTACATCTTGGAGTTCACCCATATAGCTTATATGCATAATATAATCATGATTTGTCAATAAGTCATTATATTGCACTTGTGTCTTAGTTTGTTATCATCATTTTAATGTTCTTACTATCATTTTACATCATTACCCTCTGTTATCATAGTTGCATTCTCTGTATTTTGCATCTATTTTTTTGTTTGCAGGTCTCTGATGAATTCGTCTGACGAATTCGTCAGATCTCAGATGATCTTGTTAGATAGGAGACGATCCTATCGAATTCCAGATGATCCTGACTACTTCAAAAATCAGAACCTTCATCAGACATCCGGATCAGGTATGGGTCTTTAATCCATCTTGTTCTTTCTATTTTTCTGTCCAAATCTATTTTTGTCTTCATTTAAATCTACATTTCATATAGAATAGCTTAGATGAATTTTGGCCAAACCTAGGACTTGGATGATTAAAAATAAAACTAAACACATCAAAAAAATTCCCAACATAGGCATGGAAACTGTCATTCAAATGTTTCCTAGTGAACCCACCATCCGTCAAAAAATCACCATAATACACCTCCCCCGAGATGCGGGACCTTTGCAAGGCCTCTCAGTACAAGGTACTGCGCCATCCTTTTCACATCCCCCTTCCGAGAATGGATCCTATAGCCTGAAGGTAAGGATGCGAGGATGCAAAAAATTTGGAGCGATACATTTTGGTGAACCCGACGTGAATGCATTTAAAACCTTTTGAAAACAAAAAACAAAAAAAATAAAACAACCAAAAACATAGATGCATTTCAAATCATTTAAAACTAATAAGTTTCATATCATGTTTAGATGGTAGCTCCTAAGAAAATATTAGCAAGTTACTATAAATCGTTGAAAACCAATTAGCAGCCATAGAAATCAATTATGTGCTTAGTGTGCCTGAAACAGATAGAAATCAACTTTTGTGGGATGAACTTGATAGAAGACTGAGTGTTATTTCATCTAGGTCAACAAAACTTGAACAAATCAAGAGGCCTGTCCTAGATAGAATCTTGGATCCTCATCAAATCGTCTTTTATCATGAACTTCAGAGAGCCTGCCATAGATGGTTAGCTTATAGGAGAGCTCTTGTGTCTTCAAAATTGTTCACCTTCGAGGAATACCTTGAGAATGCAGCCATTATACACCAGTTCCTAGGTCATGTAGAAGACCAAGAGGTTGTTCTTACGGATAGGGAAAGATGGAATAGAGTTCCTCGAGCTATGTTATATTGAGAGTATTGCCATGATCTTTACTTCTATCAACTAGAATCTGAGACAGATAATATCACTATAGCTCTTTTCATTAAATTTTTGAAAGAAAATTTTCAATTTGAAGAAGAACACTTCATGACTCCTAAAGAACTCGAGCCCATTAATGATATTTATAAATTGTTTATAGAAAACTAGATCATTACTTTTAGTATTAGTTCTTGTATTTATTGTGTTGTTTGTTATCTTTACAATATTATTACAAAAAAACAAGAAAAACTAAAAAAAAAAACATAACAAAAACCAAAACCTTTCATTTTAAATATTGTAGTAGGTATATAATTAATATATACCTCTTAAGCTTGTTGCATATATATATATATATATATATATATATATATATATATATATATATATATATATATATATATTTGTTGAAATCTAAATTAAGCAATGCCTAAACTTAGGAATGGTAAACAAACTGAAGGAGAAGAAGAAGATTGGTTAGAAGATAAAACTAGAAACCCAAATGTCCTTCCTAAAGATCCAATTTCGGAAGGAGAAACTCTAGATCAACCAGAAGATGACCTAGGTGAAGACAATGAACAAGAAGAAAATGTTAAAGAGGATGGATCCTCATCCCCTAGAGTAGCTCTAGATGGAACTATTGCTTTTGACAACTTAGATAATTTTTGGAAATTTTTCAATAATAACATTGGCGCTCTTAATATGGCAGTTCATATTGATAAAGGGCAAATTAGTGACACTCAAGCATCCATGGAACATATGTTTGATGTGCACACTAATCCCTTGTCTTTCATTGATAAAGAAAGTGATAAGGCTGGACCATCCAATAGAGATATGGTCACTATGATTCAGAACATGCCAAAACAACAAGTTACCCAACCTCCTAAGGAACCTGTTATTGAGCCTAAAATCATTCCCACACAAAAGAAAACTTCCTTCACTGCTTTACTTTGCCAAAATATTGATAAATATGCTTCAAGTAAACAAAAACCTAAAATGAAGCCAAACACCAATTTTCAACAATCTGGAATACAGCATAATACAACTTCAAAATTCCTTCATAACACCTTTCCTACCAACAATTTACACAATAGCAACATAGCATCTAATATTCATGTACCTCCATCATATGCTCACAAATCCCATATCAATGCCCTACCGAACCAATAAGGTGGGCAAATTAGTAATCTGGAAGCCATGGTAAAACAGTTAGCTTCACGTATGGACCAGATAGATCCTTACCGTCCCTCGTACAATTATCGAGAGATATGTAGTCAACCTTTGGATCCCATAGTTGTAGCACAACCGTACCCTAAGCATTTTCCCATGCCCATCCTACCTATATATAAAGGAACCAAAGATCCCATAGAGCATCTTCCCATGTTTAGGATAGCATGTCATGATATATCACATGATGACTTGCTATTACTAAAAATGTTCCCGAAAAGTTTAGGTGGAATGGCATTAGAGTGGTACTATCAATTGCCCACTCATTCTTTGAGAAACTTTGAAGAAACAACTGAATCTTTTGTCCATCAATTTAGTGCCTACATCGAGAGGCATGTAACCATTAAAGATCTATACAATTTAAAACAAGACAAGGATGAATGTTTTGCCGATTTCTTAGCTAGATGGAGGCAGTTGACAAGAAAACTGCACTTTGTGCTACCTTATAGGGAAATGTTGGACATTTTTATTAATAATTTACAAGAACAAATATCTTATGAGCTATCAACTGCTACTTTAACTACCTTCGATCAGGCTATAGATTTAGCTCGAAGAGTAGAAGATGCCCTCATTAGGAGAGGCCAAGAAGAAGGATGATGAGAAAACATCCATAAATCAGTATAAAAACAAAAAAGTTGTAGGTGACAGAGTCACTGATAGCAAAAATGTTGCTAATATCAATGCAACAAAAACAACAAAAAAATTTATATTGAAACCGCCTAATAAGCCTCCTCGAGAATTTACTAGATTGAATCAACCATTATTAACTATTTTACCTCAATTACTCGAAAGAGGATTGATCCAATTACCAGCTATCCGGGAACCTGATCCAACTATACCCGGATACAGAGCTGACTTACACTGTGATTTCCATAAAGGGCCTGGACACTCTACCAATGCTTGTAAAAGGTTGAAACATAAAATACAAGATCTGATTGATAATAATGAAATGGAGGTGCAAGCCTTCCAACCTAAACAAAATGCTCCTAATAATCCTCAAAAGACCATTCCCCAAAATCAAAATCAAAATGCTAATCAATCATTAGACATATTTCAACACCCTTTACCAAGACATGGTAAAGAGGTGGCCAATCAAATTGAACATCATAATGTTCCTCCTCCTACCCGATATGTAGGGACCATTAGCGGACATTTACCTAATCATAATTTACAAAAATTTGACACAACTTTATCCATGGTCACAACTAGGCCCCTACATAATATTCAAACTCCATATCCTAGTGATATAGAATCAGATACTGATAGTGAAATAGACATCACTTCAAACCAATCGAATAGTTTCAAAAATGAATCAGATCCTATTCAACCCATCACAGATGCTATGGTTCTAGAAGAACCATTTCCTAGAAGAGTTACTACTCGACCCTCTTCTAATCAATTCCTCCCAAATGAACAAGCCATAAACGCTCAACCAAGACCAGTTTAGCGTCTTCAATATAACATTATAGGTACCATTGGAGTCGTTACCCAACAACAGGCTCAAAATTCTCAACAATAACCAAACCAGAATGATGGATCAACTCCATTTGTTTTGAAAAATCCTAATAAAGGGAATCATGCTTCCAATGTTCAACTTAAACCCCCTTACAATATTAATGAGCAATTATCCAATACTACAGCCAAAATTTCCCTTTTGGATTTATTAAGATCTTCTCCTACCCATAGGGATGAGTTGATGCTTACATTAAGCCAAATGATGGTACCTCAAAATATTCAACCTGAAGCCATGGCCAATACTATCATCACTCGAGAAGTTGATTGTATTGACTTTCGAGATAAAGATATCCCACAACATAGTTTACATAAGGATAATCCCTTATATATTACTGCTCTAATTGGAGATGTAGCTGTTAAACGAGTCCTAATTGATAATGGTTCATCTCTAAACATTTGTACTTTTGACTTCTACCAATGATTTGGCTTTAGAAGTGATGAAATGAAGAAAAATGACATGATTATCAAAGCTTTCAATGACTAAACACAAGAAACATGTGGAGTTATTACCATCCCATTGCAAGTTGGTCCTAGAACCCTAGATATGATCGTGTTTATTGTACATTGCCCCGCATTGTACAATATACTCTTGGGTCATCCTTGGATCAATGCAATGCAGGTTGTCCCATCAACTTTACACCAATGTGTTAAATTCAAATTTAAAAATTAGTTGGTCACTATCCACGGTGATCCTAGACCCTTTGATATGTGTTCTTTGGCAGAACCTGTTGGAGTGCAATTTTGCCCTGCTCTATCATCCACACATCCTAATTTTTCATCTAAAACTGTGAAACACACACCCATAGCTTCACCTATTTCCCCTCCATTCATTTCACCCTCATATATAGATCAACAATCTTCTAAACAAACCACTCTAGAACCTCAAAAAGATCTTCAATCTACAACCAATCCTTCATGTTCCATCCCCATAATTTCAAAACCTATAGACCCATCTATTAACACTTCCACATTATCAACATCTATCATACCTTCCACATCTAAAGATATATGGAATGATCCTTCTACATCTTATGCTCTTTCTGATGAACTTTTACCAGATTTATCGACAATCTTAATATCAGGAAAAACAAATGCTTTCATGCAAGATTCTATTCTTTTAAATAACTTGCTGCCATCTCCTTATACTTTGGGCCTCCCACAATCTATGGGAAGTACTTACCAAGTCGGGAGTTGTGCCTTCATTTATAAAGGATATGACTAGGGAAGAATCCCTCGGAATATCAAAACTCATCATGAGGGATATGCTCGGTGTTATTTTACCAATGAATATATTAAAGCAAAACCCATAATGCTTAAAATGGGATATAAAGGGAAAGGCCTGGGACCTTTCCAAAATGGCATGAAAGAACCTTTCAAGGTAGAACCATGGCCTGCCCACTGTGGTGTGGGCCTATTTCCTAGTAAGGTTCAACCCTTTCCTTTTGAAGATGATGATCAACTCATATGTTATCAAGATTATTTGGATAGGCATGATGATTTGCCTCTAAAAAATCAGCCATTTACATGTAACATGCTATCCATAGCTTACCCTAAAATGATTGTTGACTCCGATGAGGAGTTGGAAGGAGATATCTTCCACGATGTCTCCATTGAAGAGATGTTACACAATGGATTTTATTTTGATGGTTCTATACCAACTATAGCCCAACTTGAGACCACTAATCCTCAAGATGAATTATCCAACTTAACCTTACAAGAATTACAAGAATTGGGCATTTCACCCGCCCCACCTAATTTTGAAAGAGATCTACACATGGAAGTAGAAAATGTCATTAAAGTTAATATTGGAACTGAGGATAATACTCACATAATCAATATTGGATCATAATTAAATCAAGAAAAAAAAGAGCAATACATTGCATTCCTTAAATAATATGAAGATGTCTTTGCTTGGACATACGAAGATATGCCAGGTCTAGATCCTTCTGTAGTCATGCATCACCTAGTGGTCCATCCGGATGCTAAACCTGTTAAACAAAAACTTAGAAAAATACATCCCAAAGTGGCTTTGCTAGTCAAAGGGGAGTTAGAAAAACTCCTGAATTTTTTTTTTATACAAGCTATTGATTATGCTGAATGGATCTCAAATGTAGTTCCAGTTACCAAGAAAGAAGCCACTAAAGTTAGGGTTTGCATAGATTTTAGAGATATTAACGTTGCATGCCCTAAAGATGATTTTCCTCTTCCAAACATGGATCAAATCATTGACTTTACTGTCGGGAGTGGGATGATGTCCTTAATGGATGGATTCTCTGGTTATAATCATATTAGGATAGCTCCTGAATATTAGGCTAAAACAACCTTTATTACCCCTTGGGGTACCTTTTGTTGGAAAGTGATGCCATTTGGCTTAAATAATGTAGGTGCAACATATCAACGAGCTATGACTTATATTTTTCATGATATGATGCATGATATCCTACATGATTAGGTAGATGATTTTATAGCTCACTCTATTAATGAAGATAATCATTTAGATGATTTGAGAAAAGTTTTTAATTGATTACGAGAATATCTTATTCGATTAAATCCAGCCAAATGCATATTCAGAGTTAAGTTCGGTAAACTATTAGGGGTTTTAGTTTCTTTACGTGGTATCAAAATCGACCCTCTCAATATTGTGGCTATCACTGATATGCCCACACCTACTAATATATCTGAGTTACGAAGTTTACAAGGTAAGCTTCAAGCCATCCGTCGCTTCATCGATAAGCTGGTGAACAAAACCGATCCCTTTCTTAAACTTCTTAAGAAGGATGTCCCTTTTAATTGGGATGACGAATGTAAAGAATCTTTTGAACTTCTCAAACAATACCTCCTTAACCCACCTGTGCTTTCACCGCCTAGACCTGATCACCCATTTCTCTTGTATATTTCAGCTTCAGATTCTACCTTAGGAGCTATGTTAGCTCAGCTTGATGATGCGAAGAGAGAACGTGCTAATTATTATATTAGCTAAACCTTCATCAGTTATGAAACCCGCTACACAACATTAGAAAAACTATGTCTAGCAGTCATGTTTGCTATGTAAAAATTATGCCATTATATGCTTAGTCAGAAAACCTATGTCATTGCTAAATATGATCCCTTAAGGTATCTCATGAGTCGACCTTATTTATCGGGTCGTACAGCCAAGTGGGTTCATGCTCTAAGCAAGTTTGACGTCACGTTCATAGGACAGAAGTCTGTTAAGGGTCAAATCATAGCAGATAAATTAGTTGCTGCACCCTTAGAGTCTACCCATCCCCTCATCATTGAGTTTCCTGATGAATGCCTTCAATTAGAGGCAGACCATATTGAACAATGGTCCTTATACTTTGATGGAGCCCAATGCATGAGTGGGGGTCAAAAGTGGGTATTATTTTAATATCCCCACAAAAACATCTTATTCCTTTGTCCTTCAAATTGACATTTGCTTGCACCAACAATACTGCTGAATATGAAGCTCTAATCCTTGGATTACAAGCTGCCTTGGCGCTAAAAATTAAACATATGTTAGTTTATGGTGATTCTCAACTTGTTATAAACAAAATTAATGAAGTTTATTAGAACAAAGATGATAAACTATGCCCATATAAAGCCTATGTTTTACAATTAATGTCTCTATTTGATCAAGTTACCTTGGAAGCTATTCCTCGAACTTGCAACCGTGCAACTGATGCTATGGTCACAGCTGCATCTCTCCTACCCTTAGAGTTAGATGACGAATATGCCACCATAATTATTCATCGACTCCAAGAACCCGCTTCAAATAAGTCATGCTTAGAACCTTTGGATGTGTTTCTAATCAATGAAACTACTCCTGAACCTTGGTATATGGATATATTTGATTTTCTCCAAAATGGGACTTTCCCTGCCAATTCTAATAGAAGCCAACATCGGTTATTACGTAGACGAGCAAGTCGATTTGTAATAATTGGCAATACTTTATATAGGAGATCTTTTGAAGGTATCCTATTAAGATGTTTGAATTTAGAAGAATCCCAATCAGCCTTAAGTGAAGCCCACAATGGATCTTGTGGAGGACACTTCAGTGGTAGTGTCATTGCTAAAAATCTCCTTAGGATAGGATACTTTTGGCCTACCATGGAGAATGACGCACATGATTATGTGTGCCATTGCGACAACTGCAAAAAACATGCTGATCTTGTCCATGTGCCTACACAAGAACTGTAGGCTATTTCATCTCCTTGGCCCTTTTCAAAATGGGGTTTAGATATTATTGGCAAAATCAATCCCGTGTCATCTGATGGACACAAATTCATCATAACCACCACTGAGTATTTCACGAAGTGGGTTGAAGCTATGCCTTTAGCTTCCTGCACCGGCACACAAGTATCTAAATTTATTTTTAATCAAATCATTTGTAGGTTTGGAATTCTCGCAAATCTCATCTCTGATAATGGAACTTGTTTCAAAAATAAAGATGTTAAAAAATTATGCCAAAAATATAAGATTCAACATCGCTGGTCCACTCCCTATTATCCTTAGGGTAATGGTCAAGCGTAAGCATCTAACAAAACCTTAATCAAAATTCTCAAAATATTGGTCAATAAATCTGGCCGTGACTGGCACATTTAGTTATATCTAGCCTTGTAGGCCTATCGAACTAGTGTTTGAACCCCCATTGGAACTTCACCTTTTGTTTTGGTTTATGGTGCTAAAGTTGTTTTTCCCTTTGAATTAGAATTTCCTTCTTTAGCTCTACTACTTCAAGATACCAAAGTAGGAGATGAATATCGAGCTGGCAGATTCAGTCAACTGAAACTCCTAGATGAAAAACGCATCAATGCTTTGGAGCATCTCTGTGCCTACCAAAACAAGCTTAAAAGATCATATGCTAAAAAAGTTTGTCATCGATCCTTTGAGATTGGTGACCTTGTTTTAAAAGAAAATAAAAAAAATACCAATGCAACTAAGGACCTTAAAGGTAAATTTGAGCCCAACTGACTTGGACCATATATTATCACTGCTAAATTTGAATCAGGAGCATACAAATTATCTACCTTAGATGGTAAAGAACTTAAAGAACCCATGAACATTTTGCATCTTAAACGTTACTATGTATAAATTTGGTCATTTCATCCTTGTATATATTTGTTTAAAATATTTCACAAATCACTATTTTGTATTTCTTTCAAATTCAAAAACACCAAAAACATTCATAATCATCAAAATCTTCAAAACTACTTGTTGTATTTATTTATGGCACTTGTTAATTCTTTCAAAAACAAAAAAATAATAATAAAAATAAAAACAGCAATATTCTTGACTCTTTCGAAACCAAAACAACATAAAGAAGAAAGAGAGAGTCAAAATTCTCAAAACTTCTCAAAAAATATTTATATATATCTTTTTAAAAATGTTGCAGTTATATGTTTCAAATTATTTTGGATAAATTAGCATTTATTTGGAATCCCTCACTTTCACAAACACAAAATAAATATCTTGATTTTTATCTGACATGATTACTAATCTCTCTTATATCAAAGTCCACAAAATTCAATTAAATAAAGTTTGAGCACAGAGAATTGATCTTGTTATTTACTTAAACCAAGCACATCCTTTCACAATAAAATGATTATATTTGTAATGTCCATGCTATGCTACATAGTAGAAGTGGTTTCTTGAGCGAAAAGTTTCCCCTACTATCCTATCATGCACATGGTCTAGAATATTTGATAATTTGCAAAATGACAAGCTCACCCCTACCCAGAATAAATATCCCTTGCTCTAAAGCTAATCCGAGCAAGTATCCCTAGCATAAAAAAAAAAAGGCAAAGTTCCAGAAAAAGAGAAAAATAAAAATATTATTTTATATCATTACAACATTATCAAGCAAAAATACAAAAGAAATCAAAAGAAAGCAAAAGCAAAAAGCAATAAAATCCCTTTCCATACCCTTTGAAAAGAAAAGAAGGGTTGATGAGCTTGAATCCCTGTAATTCTCAATTATTCGAAAACTATGAGGTAAGCCCCATAACAGGTGGTTTGTGCCCAACCTACTTGGCCTTGGGTAACTCCTAGCGTGGCGATATGTCTGTCACATTAGCGACCTTCTTTTGTATAGACCTATGTTCGCTTATGGATTAGCTAGCTCTTGATAATCCGACTTACATAGTAGTCTAGTATGGTTATATGCATCTACATCATGGTTAATGAACACTTATTTGGTTCATTCAAATCACTTGTATCATATTATCTTGCTCAAAACTGGTAAATGAACATATCAATTGCACACACATTTGTATTTGAGAGATTTTGTGTATCATTATGATAAATCAAGATTGGAAATGAATTCATATATGCACATGGGATTCCTTATAAATCTAACTTTTGTCTTTAAAATTCTTTGAAATATTTTTTTTGCAAATTGTCTGGAATAAATTCATTTTCTTCTTTGAAGAATAGTTGTTTAGTATAAAGACAACTATATGCATAATCAAAAATCAAAATTTCTTTCAAACCATACAATAAAAACACATCTATATATATAACTTTTGACTTTCGCGACGATGGTATAGTTCCAAAACTAAAATTGGAATTTTATGACTAGCGCAAGTCCTCATCTTCATATTTTCTGACTATTTTCAAAAATTAAAAATCAACCATGCAATAAAACTATCTCTTTTTTTGGATTTTGCGATGATGATATAAGTCTATACCTACATATTCTATGCCTAGTGCAAACCATTGTACCAATTTTTATTCCCCATTTATTTAAAAATCATGAAAACCATATGACTTAAATCATTATGTTACACAATTATGCTTTAAAACAACGCACATTGTTACTATTTCATGTCATTATGTCAAACTTCAATTTTGCAATGATGGTATAATTCCTAGGGAATTATTCAACAATTTTATCACACTTAGGAATTTATGCCTAGCAACATCATATTTTCATGCATACTATTTTTATGAAACTCTGAAAACAAACCATCATCATCATCATTTGCACCATTGCACCAAAGTCTTAAGACAGTCTCTTAAGCACTCTTTTACTTTTTAACAATATTTCTATACTGGGATTAGCTTGACGATCGAGTGAGCGGCAACTCCATGAAATGGTCTATAATAGTGACAATGTCCTTTGAAATTATTGTTAAAAGTCTCTTTTATTTTTTTATCAAATCATCACATCACAAACAACCAATTTGTTCTATCAGATTATTTCATTTAAATTTTTTAAGCATGACATTTCAACCATAATATTTCCAATGACGTAATTACATGAATCATCAAATCAATCAATCAAAACATTAAAAGTATTATAAACATACATAAGACACAAGTCATATGATCAAAAATATCTCATCTATATTTGTATCAACCATAATATACATCATATCAAAATCAAATCGGTATGCCACAATTTGTACCTCGACATACTCAATCCTCTATCAAAAATAATAAATACTATATATCAATCTATGCAGTGCAATCTATAGTAGCTAGCCTCGAGAACCCCTCGAGCTCTTAGCCTCATCTCCTCCCCCGCCCTGAGGTGGACGAGGTGGCCCCATCATAGTATGTGTGGTACTACGAGTCCTAGTCATGGATCGAGATGAAGTCCTTGACAACCCAATCCTGATCGGATCCGCGATGGTAGCCGATAGTGGTAATCTCTCCTCCTATGACACCATCTGGTGGTATAGTGTCTAATAAAAAGTGATATGGGCAATAGCCCGTGCTAGCTCCCGAGTGCTCGCTCCTCCACCCCGTGCTCTAAGACGTGCAATCTCATCTCTGAGCTATGTAACCTCAGCTTAGTGGCGTGTAGCCTCATCCTGCAATGTCTACACCTATGCCTGGATATGGACTATCTCTGCTCAGAGATTTGCTGTCTCACTGCTCTCCCCAGTGTCAACACCCTTGCCCTTATCGGGCGATGGTGGCCTCTCTCTCTAAGGAGAAGGGGTTCTCTCTTCCATCCTCTCCCGCTGCCACAGCCTCTGCTATGCCTGTGGTCTCCTCTGCTCTCTCCCACCGTGACCCTGGGCTGCCTCAATGGCCGCCTGGTGTCACCTCTCTATCTGATTCACAACTGCATGAATCAGACCCTAAGCCCTCGTCATCCGAGGAGGGTGAATGCCTATGTACCAAGCATCGTAGCCATTGGCTACCCCAGTGTTGTCCCTATCCACTGGTTAAATGGGGGCATCATCTGCATCTTGACTCTAGAATCGTTGCATATCTAGAGCCCCACTAACTATAGTGTTATCTCGGACAGTCCGAGAAAACTCGTAATCCTTGCGATATGGGATCCCATGTTGTAGATCGAACTATCACAAAACTCGGTCATAGCGGTGGAGCTCCACCTCTCCCCTATCCATCCCCAGCCAGCAGACTTGCCTAATGTGAGCCAGCTCATGTCCATCCTTGGTCCACCCTGGATGATCTCTCCAAGGCCTCCAGGTGATCTGGTATGGGACAAGGTCATCCAGCAGTCTCCAGGACATCGGCAGATCAATCCGTCATTGTGCCCCTCTCTGAAGCCATCAGTAGAAAACTCGGGGCCTCTCCCCATCAACCCCTGTCAAAGGAAGCCCTATCGGCCTCTGCACTACAATTTTCTCCCAGCACCAAACCTGTAGTAGCGATGTCATAACCATACATCAGCTTCCCTTGTACATGACCCCGTGCAGGATCCTGTACAATCGGCATAGAACAAAGCTGCCCCAAGAAAACCTATAGTCATGGTCTCTCATGTCATAGACCACATATTCTAGTACCCATGGTACCCTACATTTGCTCTGGTGGCACAGCAGAAGTCCACCTACCACTCTGGCCAAAACCCGTGTAAGTCTCGATGCCCCAGGCACCTGACGCAGTGACTCGATGTTCACTCCGCCCTTCTCCAAGGCAAAGATCGGATCGCCACACAACTACATCATAGCATGGCCCTGGTTGGCCATGGGAGTGATCAACTGTCTTTGTATGGGGATCTTCAAAATCCTCCATACATCCTCTAGTGTGGGACTCATCTCCCCTGTCGTTAACCAGAAACAGGAAGAACCCGGATACCACCTCTCTACCAGGGCTATCAGTAGCCCCATGTCTGTAGAAACTTGTGACATCTCTGCCACATGCTGCAAGCCGACCTGTGCTAGCTAATCTCACTCTGCCTATGATAGAGCGGCCAAGTCATCCCTCAACCCACCGTATTTCCATTCTCTACTCTTTAGTAATCCTCTTTGCAACATAAAAACAACAACACAATAAAAATCATTAATAAAAACTCAGTAATTAATAATGCAAGTAAAATTAGTTCAATTTTATATAAATGATGATATCGTCCACTATTGGACTATATCGTCCCAAATTTGAGCAAAATCGTCTCTGATTTCGCAAGCCGAAATCGTCCCTAATTTGACGAAATTGTCCCCCTTTCGCCAATTTCGCCCTTAGATGAAATTGGCGAACTTGAGACGATTTCGTCGAAATCGGGAAGATTTCATCCCGACGACATCGACGGCCCAAAAATGGCCGTGATGCTCAAAAATTGCTCAAAATTCACCTAAAAAGCATGTAAATTCAACTTAAAGCATTCTAAACTAAGTTTAGACTCTTACCCATAGTCCGCGCTAGACCTCTGTTGATCTATGCGCTGTCTTGACCATTTTTGTCTCCAGAGCTCTAAAAACCAAAAAAATGAATAGTAACAATGAATTAGGGTTTTACCCTATTTTTCTTAATTTTATTCAAAACACAATTAAAAACATTTTAAAATTTTGCTTTTCCGCATTTTTACCTCAAATGTTCGATTTGGGTAAAAACACGGAGGGGGCACCATAGTAAGCTATCGTACGATTTGACCTAGAATCGTCGCCTAAAAATGAGAATAATTTTTGCTTTCTCGTAAATAAAAAAGAACTCATATTTAACGCATTTTCTTCAAAAAATTCGCTAAAGAGGGGGCAAAATGTAGCACCCTAAAATTGGCGTAGTAAAACCTTAATAATTACAATTACTCTAGTAAATATTCAAATTCAAATTTCAACCTCCAAAACCGCTCCCAAATCGTCGTTTAACCCGTTTCCTCCTTTCCCATGCCATTTTTAGAGTTTGTTTTTTCCGTTTGATGATATCATCTCCGATAAGATGATATCGTCTCCGATAAGATGATATCACCTCAGATTGGATGATTTCGTCTGGCGTAGGATGTCCAGACGATCTCGTCCCAAACTGATTTGTGCATAGTTGGACTCTGTTCCAACGGTGTCTCTAATCCGGGCAGAAGCGTGTCTACATCGTTAGAGACCTCCCCCATTGGAGATCTCCAAAATTGGGATGATCTCCAACCTCCCAACCTCTATCCTAAGCCTATTTAATCCTAGGCCCTCCCCTTAGCATCCCCCTAGCTGAAATTCCCTGTAACTCGAATTCTACATGCACTAGACCATCTTAAATCATTGTTTGCATTTGTATTTTTCCAAGTTTGTTTGCAGGAACTTCATTGTTTTTCAGTCGAAGCAAGCTCAATTCGTCTCAGACGATCTCGTACAATCTCGGACGATCTCGACCCAATTCGAGACGATTTCAACTGCAGTCCACATTGGTGGCAATCAGTGCCCAGAGTTTGTGTTTTCTCCACTCTTTTCCGCTACATTGTTCTGCATTTAGTTAATTCTATGGTTATTCTTTATTATCCTGCATCTTGGAGTTCACCCATATAGCTTATATGCATAATATAATCATGATTTGTCAATAAGTCATTATATTGCACTTGTGTCTTAGTTTGTTATTATCATTTTAATGTTCTTACTATCATTTTACATCATTACCCTCTGTTATCATAGTTGCATTCGTCTGACGAATTCATCAGATCTCAGATGATCTTTTTAGATAGGAGACGATCCTATCGAATTCCAAACGATCCTGACTACTTCAAAAATCAAAACCTTCATTAGACATTCGAATCAGGTATGAGTATTTAATCCATCTTGTTATTTCTATTTTTCTATCCAAATTTGTTTTTGTCTTCATTTAAATCTACATTTCATATAGAATAGCTTAGACGCATTTTGGCCAAACCTAGGACTTGGATGATTAAAAATAAAACTAAACACATCAAACACATTCCCAACCTAGGCATGGAAACTGTCATTCAAACGTTTCCTGGTGAACCCACCATCCGTTGAAAAATCACCATAATACACCTCCCCCGAGAGGCGGGACCTTCGCAAGGCCTCTCAGTCCAAGGTACCGTGTCATCCTTTTCACATCCCCCTTTCGAGCACGGATCCTATAGCCTGAAGGTAAGGATGTGAAAATTTTGGAGCGATACAGTAATATTATGTGGAAAAATTTAGAGAATTTACTAATCTTCAACAAGAGGTTATTTCAATAGATGACTATCATCAAAAGTATATTCAACTGCTAAAATATGCCACCCAATATGAGAGTAATGAATAAATCAAAGTTCAAAATTTTATTTTGGGACTACATCCCAAAATTGGTATGGTGGTGAATATGCATGATCCAGTAGATATTCCTACTACTTTTGATTTGGCATGAAAAGAGGAAGCAAATCAAGAGACCAAAAAGGCATACTTTAATTATCAAAAGTTATTTGAAAATAAGCTTAGGAAGTAGAAAAGAGCTAGTTTTATGAAGTGGGATAAATATCAGAATAAGAAACCAAAATTTGAAGATCAAAATAGGCATGGAGATAAGAACAAGAAAAATTCTCAAGGGAATAAGTTTGAAAGATGTAGAACACAACACACATACAATGATTTAAATAAAATAAAATGCAAGGTAACACAAGATTGCACAATAGAATAAATTCTTTATTGATGGGGGGAGCCTAGAAACTTCATTGTTTACAAGCTTGGATCCTTGAATCCTTTTGATACAATATTATAACAATTTAGGGTTATCTGAAACCCTAAGAAGCAACGTCATGGTGTCTTCAAGCATGTCCTTATCCCAACAAGGTTGAGTGGGATTTTCGATATCCAAACTTGGGCCACTCTAGATTCTAATGTAGCACCTTCATATCTGCACACAATAACACAACAAATAGTTAGTAGTATATTTGAGGGCTCCACAGTGTGAGGCCCTTTGTATGTAATAATAAAACCCTAACTAGATACTGTAAGTATAGTGAACAGAAATAGAAAGCACATTCATAAAAATAACAAATAATAGATCTATTTTACTTACGTACTATGTTTTGATGTGAGAAACCTGATGTAGAGGACTGGTATGGTGATGCCCTAGCATCGCTCGAAGGCTGAGGGGCTTCAGGAATGGGAGCATAAAATGCCCTCGAGTGCTTGGATACTGTAGGAAACAACCATGTATGCTTGGGGCTGATGGAAAGTATTCTACAGAAGTAGATCTGACAAAGGCTAAAGGATAGCGATGGTGATGGGGTGTTACGACGAGCAAGAATGATGGTTAAAGTAATACCAGGTGGTTTAGGGCACTTAAGGATCTTAATAACCCTAAAACTTGTAATACTCAGGGAATCAAGAATCAAACATAGAAAATACAGTGGTTGAGCCATCAAAATGGCTCTTATTTATAATCTAACCTAGGGCATGCTAGGATTTCAATGACACTAATTGTGTGGTTGAGATTAAAGCACATCCAAGGGTAGATAATAAATATAGGGTGTGGCATGTATTGATGTAAATGGGTGATCAGGATTAAATGAAAATTGATGGTTGAGATTAATTCACTAAAATAAATACATATTTATTTAATATATATATTAATATATAATATAAAATATTATATTTAAATATATATAAAATAAAAATATATAAATAAATGTAAATAATGATAAAAAATGATGGGAAATAGAAATGGTGGACAAATTGGCTAAGCTTTGGTGGTGGAAATTCTGGGGAGGCTAATATGGAAGGCAAATGGCTAGTATTTGGTGTCTATAGATGCCCATTTTTGTATTGTGTTGCATGAAACATGATACAGTTCAAAAATACAAGACACATGTTTTGGCTAGGTGTAAAAGCATATTATTTTGGGATGTGGAGCACGAGATTGAAGATAAAATAATAAAATAATTTGGACTTTTTCGTAGCTTATATCCTCAGTTGGAGAATGAGGTTACAGATGAATCTCACGAGCTAATTAAAAAACATCTATGCAAATGAATGAAGGATGATGTGATACCATTTTTTCCCCAACGGTGGGAAGGGGGTTAGTGGAAAATGTGATATGATGTGTCTATTTTTGCCCCAATATATGAAGGGTTTTGTGTAAAATATGATGTGAAGAGGACGATATGAATGATGTAAAATTTGGTACTATTTTTGCCCCAACAGTCGAAAGGCGATTTTTTGCAATTTGGCAACATGATTGTGTCTATTTTTGCTCCAACATAAGAAGGGATTTTTTTCAAGTGTAGATGCCATGATCATGTAAGATGCATCCCATTGCATGAAAGTTAAAACCAAAAGTGGTTATCCCAAATTTGGGGTGATTCGATGATGTTGAAACACTTCGTCATTTCAGAGTCATTGATATGCAAAATGATGATGCAAAAGAAAAGAATCAACCTTGGATGGTCTACTAGTGACTGTGGAAAAATCTTCACTTAATTCTTTGATGAAACCAATTATCCTAGCTAGTGCCTATATTTGAGGTGTTAAGGAAATTTTGAATGATGAAATTTGGGTTTTTTTCCATGTTTAAAGCCCCACAAACTAGGCCATCAATGACAATGGTTGTGCAAATTATTCTTGATACTGTTTCACTCAAAATATGAGGAAATAGAAAATATGATTATGATTTTAAGCAAGGAGATAAATGATGATGATCGTGAACAAGTGTCCTTATTGTAAGTTACTCATCTTACTAAATTGAATGGACACAAATCGCTACAATCACCAGTTATATAAAATGACCCACTAGATACAAGATTCACTTGTATGTTAGTTGAACTTGGAAAATATGTAAATGATGATGTGAAATGAGGTGAAGATAATGTATGAATTATGAAAATGTTGTTGATCATCATTTTGTGAATATTTGGACCCTCGTGAGGTGCTTTTGTGGTGTGTTTGGTTAATTTTTGTCAATATGGTTGTAAATGAGATTTATGCATCCAAATTAGTTGGAATATTCACAAAACCTGATAAAATGATGGAATGCATTGGTGAGTGAAAATTTGCATGATTTGGTAAGGGGTAGTTACTATTTTGTGTTGATTTAGATTTTATCAATGCTGACACAAAATGCCCGTGGGTGCTTTCGATATGTAAAAATGCCTGTAGGTAGTTCAACATGCCAGGAAACGCTCATGGGCACTCCAAAGTGCTTGAAACAGCTATAAATAGCTTGTTGGGTGAGATTGAATCTCATTTGTGCATCTATGGATTTTAAGAAGCTACATATGAGGAGTGAAGCATAAGTGTGGAGGAAAGTGATGTGATGCATTTGGAGCACAAAATCTATGGTGGCAGAGGGAGCTAGTGTGGGGGTTAGGGATGCGGCTAGGGCACAAGCGACTTAGGTAACCCATTTATTATGCTTTTTGTATTGTGCAAATTTTTTGTTGTTTTTTTTTAATTATTAACAAATATTTTGTGTTGTGTTGCAACTTAGACTTTTGAAGGCTCAGCACCAGTTTTTGTCTTATATCTTTGGAATTATGAAGGCGATTACGGGGGATGAGTGGGAGCTACTTAGGGAGGTGGGGCTAATGGAGGTAGCCTAACTGGATGTGGTGAGGGTAGATGAAGGGTACCTATCTACCTTGGTATAGAGGTGGGATGCAGATAGGGGGATTTTTAATCTCCCCATAAGCAAGGTGACCATTACCTTGGAGGATGTATATCGCATCCTCAACGTACCAGTGGAGGGGGTCTGGGTTGAGGTTGGTCTCAACTAAAATACAAAGATGCGATGGATGTTTGGTGACACATGGGATTGGGTGAAGGTAGATATTGGAGGTATACCTTATCTATCCATGAAGGATTTGGACCCCCTTTGGGCATTGGTGATGTTCATGTTGGCTAAAATTGTGGCCCCAACTAGTACCAGGTGTAGGTTCCCTTGGAACCTAATAGGTGTGGTGAGTGACATGCTCATGATGAGGTAGGTGTATTCATGGACTCCAGCCTTACTATTTTAGGTGTATTGGGAGCTTTATTATGTGACGAGGTAGGGGTGAAAGGTATTGGGATGTATCTTACGGCTGCAATGCTAGGGATGTGAGCACTTCAAGGTTGCTCAACTGAATGGTATACCTATGGGGGATTTTTGTAGAGAGTAGCCCTATGCTAGGCAATGGGTATTGGTAGACGATATGCAGATGAGTTGTCTAGTGAGGACGAGTCAGTGGTATAGGGATTTATGGGCTGGATTGACATCCACACAAGTGGTATGGAGGCCATAGTTTGGTGCCTAGTGGACTAGTTATGGAGAGCATCTAAGGTGGGTGCATCAGGGTAGGTGGGTGGTTGGGAGGCATAGGAGTGAGGTGGAGTACTTCTAGTTCTTATGAGTACTCTGCCAGTTTAGGCTGAGGTAGGATGTTCTTGATGAGCTAGTGTGGTGCAGGAGGCATCAAGAAGAGACAGGACTACCATGAATAGATCCATAGAGGGTAACCTTGGAGGACGATGAGGAGGTGGACATCCTAAATATGGAGGATGCAGGTATGACCACAGAGTATGATGCATGGTTTGCGATGCATTCACCATGGGTACCACCTTAAGGAGTGGCTTATGGGGGTGGTGGTTGAGGGGCTAGGAGTGAGGATACCTAGGAGACCCATTATGAGGGTGCCATAGAGACTCAGGGTGAGGGGACCTACAATTTCAACAAGAGGTAGCAACATATTCAATTTAATAGTCAAATATGGAAGGTGAAGGATGCGATGCAACAGACACCCAAGGCTGGAGTAGATGACAAAGATAGGTAGGATATGAAGGAGGTTTAATATGTACCCCTATGCCAAAGCAAGGAGGAGTGGGTACAGTTGGATCAGTAGGTGGTGAAGCGATATGTGAGGATTACGGCTCTCTAGGAAAAATTAGCGAAGAGAGAGCATCGACATGAGGTCGACATATGACACCTTCGCTCTCAACATAGATATATTGAGGTATTGTAGGATAGGTTGATGGAACATCATATTCTGCTTCCATATCCTCCAACCTCTTATGGATTTGAGGGTGCTAGGCATAGTCAGTATAGGTATAGCTCTAGGTCTAGGGCTTCTACTAGGTCTGAGACTCCTACTATGTCACAGGGGTCTTCTTGGAGGATGTAGCTAGTGCTTATATGCACTTTTTGTATATGAGCCTTGGTGCTCCATTGTATATAGCCATTTGGCACTCATTGTACATGTGATATTCATATATATATATATATATATATATATATATATATATATATATATATATATATATATATATATATATATATATACATGTCTTTGACTTTTGTGTTATATTTTTTTATGAATTATTTTTGTGGAATGTATGTTTATGCTTATGACCAATGCGTATGAGATGTTATGGATTATTAATGCAAATATGGCATGTGTAGATATTCTAATGATCATTTATAGTTTAGATATTTTCTTGGCCATTTTTTTGGCATTATTTTTTAATAAAGGGCACCTGAATTGGTGGTATATGAGATGAATGACGTATGAATTGACATAGATGCTGACATGGAAGAATATATAGATGTTGATATGGAAGAAAATATGGATGTCGATATGGAAAAAAATATGGATGTAGATATGGAAAATTTCTTGTTTTACAAAGACTCAAACATCCTAGTGGCTTAAAAAAAACTCACTAAAACTATCTAGTTTTCTAGGACCAAATGTGTGTACAGTGAGTTCATTTACCAAATCAAGATCAAGGTGATAACCTGAGATAATTAGGAACCAGTGTATGTGCAAGTGAGTTCATTAACTCATCTTGGGTAAATTGGGTAAACATGTTATGGTTGAAACCAAGAGGATAGATTTTCTATATAAGCGGTCAGAGGTATCTTTTAAAGAGACATGTCTCCACGCATGAGCGTACTCCACTGCCAGTCAAGTGTCTACAGATCTGATGGAGGATAACTCCATAGTCCATGATTTTATTTTTGATCTCTTGAATTTTAGGTATGACCACCTAATCGTCTGATTGGAAATGTAGTATGATCCTTACAATCCAATGATCAGTGGTATGTGATGTAAAAGGTTTAGAGCTTTGGGGAATTGGATTCTCAACCTAAGTATGATGATAATTGTACCCTTATCCTTACTACTCTATATTTTAAATTTGGAAAAACTATGATAGTGGTGAAAACCATTGTTCTTATGGACTATGTTGCATGATGGGACTAGCAAGGATGACCCTTTTCACCTTGAGGTTCATACCAAGTATGGTGTTATCCCTCTTTGATACAATATGTTTTTAAGATGTGAGAATTCTTCTTGGTTCAAGAATATTTTTGGAATCAATTTCCTTGACTCAATATTTTGTTAGTGTAAGATGTGCAATGGTCCTATGAAGAACTCGACATGTTTTTTGGAGGTTGTTTAAAACACTAGGAGTGGTTGAGTGACCAAAAAAACCTAGGAATTGTGAATGTGGCTTATGTGCATGACAATTTAACTTTGGAGAATTGTGTGGATGACATTAGGAAGGTGCCCCTGATTAAGGCAACATAACTTTTGTTGGACCAATTAAGACCTTGAATAAATGATCCCTATATGAAATGTGGAATGTGGATGTGAATGCAGTGTATGACATGCAATTTTGTGAAATGTGGAATGCAATATGAAATGTAGGTGAATACACTATTTTTGGAATGTAGGTGCAAGTGAAATGTAATGTTATGAATGAAATGTATGCAAATATTTTTGTGTATTAGCCATGTATACATAAAAAATTATAGTAATCATATCATGCATATAATGCTTTCAAGTGGATAACATTCAATGGTTCAGATTCTCCCTCCCCTTCTAGACTAGCAAGAATATAAGTACCATTACCCACTCTTTGTGTAACTATGTATGGACCTAGCCAATTAGCCATAAATTTATCATGAAGATGTGGTAATGCATTGGTGTTTTGCTCATTCTCCTTAAGGACAAGATCTCCTACCTAGAATTCATGTAGATGAACTTTGGCATTGTAAGCATGCTTTAGGTGGTCTTGATAAACTCATAAATACTCTAAAGCATTGACTCATCTCTCATAAAGAAGTGTAAGTTGGTCAAGATGTGCTTGTCTAAAAGTGTTTTCATCTATGAATTCCTGTAAATAAATTCACAAGGGATATTGAACTCAAGAGGTATGATTGCCTCAGCTTCATAGACCAATGAAAATCATGTTGCCCTCGTAGGTGTGTGGATGCTTATTCAATAATCCCATAATGCCAATGGAATTTGTGTATGCCAATATCTATGATTTTATTTGACAAGTTTCTTGATAATAGTAATTAAGGTCATGTTGGAAGCTTCAGCTTGTCCATTTGCTTATGGGTAATAAGACGTCGAGAAACTATGTTGAATGTTATATTTCTCGCAAAGTGCTCGAACATCCTTGTTCTTGAAAGACTTGACATTATTTGAAATGATTTTTTGATGGGATACCAAAACAAAAAATGATATGATGGAGTATAAAATCCACAATTATAGGTCCCGTTGTGCTAGTTAGAGGAATTTCCTCAACCCACTTTGTGAAGTATTCAATGGCTGTGATGATGAAAGTATGTTGTCCCAAGGAAGGAGGTGAAATTTTGCCAATTAGATCTAGGTCCCATTGTGAAAATTACAAAAGGATTTGAATAGGCTATAAATCTTGTGATGGTATATGATTTGGATTAACATGTTCTTGGCACTTTTTACAATGTTTAACATAGGTGTAACAATCACCTTCCATTTTGGACCAATAATAATCCATGTATAGAATATGCTTTGCAATGCCTATTCCACTAAAATAACCATCGTAAGTACCATCATGGGCTTTAGATATTGCTCTTTGAGCTTTTCTAGTCTTGAGACAATGAAGGAGGACTCCATCATAACCATGTTTATACAACACATCCCCCAAAATAATGAAACAGGCTACCTTCTACTTGAAAGTGTGCTTGGTAGTTTGAGACATGTAATATGAGAGTGTTCCAAACTTTACAAAGGCTACTATTTGGATCAACCAAGGATCATATAAATCTGATTGGATAAAGCAAACATCATTTTCATATTTTTACTCAGCACGGGAAATTATAGATTTAGAGACCATTGAAATGATAAGGGGTTGTACCTCTCCAAAGGAATATTTTGAAATAAAGGATCCAAGGGAGGCCATCACATCTGCAAATATGTTAGTCAAACGTGGAAAACTATTTATTTCATACCAATCAAACTTAATAGAGAAACTTCATTATTACTTCATAATAAATCTTAATGGTAGGTTCTTTGAATTGGTATTCTCCATTGATTTTCTTTATGACATGTTGAGAATCACAAAATATCCAAATATGCTTAATGCTCATATTTATAGCTGATTGAAGACCTAATATTAAGGCTTCATACTCTGTGGTGTTGTTTGTACATTGGAAGTCTAGTTTGAATGACAAGGGGATAGGTACCCCCTTTGGTGTGTGAAATACGACTTTAGCACCTTGACATTTCGCACAATTAGAGCCATCAAAGAATAGTTTGATATCGAAATATTCCTCTGGAATGACATCTTCATATTGCTCAATGATAGAAAATATCGAATCATCTAGGATCTCAATAATCAAAGGATGATCACTATGTAGTGGAGCTTCCACAATTTGATCGACTATTACTTGAATGTTAATGGATTTTTGTCTAATGAATTCTAGGTTGAATTTAGTAATAAGCATTATCCATTTAGTGGTGTGGGTGTTATTCTAAGTGCAGGACGTCATGTAATGTAGAGGATTTTCTCTAGCTATGACATAAGTTGTGTGGCTAAGTTAAGCACAATTTATCTACATAAGTGTATTTAGTTTCATATCTTACCAATGTTTGAATAGTGTAGTAGACAACTTGCTCTCAATTTTATTCATTCTTTTGTGTAATCATTGTCTCTAATGCAAAATTTGTTGCTGAGATATAAATATAAAATGGGACCCTCGTATGAGGAGGAGCTAATAATGGTAGAGAAGCTAAGTATTGCTTAATGTCATCGAAGGCTTGTTGATATTCATCTATCCAAGAGAATGCCATCCCCTTTTATAGTAGATTATTGAATGGTCTACACTTTTTAGAAAGTTGCATAGTTAAACGATGGATTGATTGAATATTTCCTTGTAAACTATGCAATTATTTTAAGTTAGTTGGTGGAGACATCTCTAGGATCCCCTTGACCTTGTTGGGGTTCACCTCAATGTCTCTTTTGGAGACAATGAATTTTATAATTTTTCCTAAGGTAACACCAAAGACACATTTCTTGGGATTCAACCTTACATTATGTTGTAGGAGTCAGTCAAAAAATTTCTCGAATTCACCAATGTAAATAATGATAAAAAATTATGGGAAATAGAAATGGTGGAAAAATTGGCTATGCTTTGGTGGTGGAAATGGCGGGGAGGCTAATATGGAAGGTAAATGGCTAGTATTTTGTGTCTATAAAGTTCAGGAAATATGGTAAAGGACATCCTAGATGGAATGATCAAAGGACATCAAATAAAGATAAACCTAAAGATGTTACACCTCAAGGAAAGAATGGGAATACTAAAAGAGGTGATAGAGCTTCTGTAAATGGTTGCTATGTATGTCAAGGACATAATTTTACCAACAAGTTCTCCCATATACCTGATATTTGTCATACAACACTAGAATAAAACACCCATAGAATATTTGTAGTGATAGGTAGTCCTATTCTTGATGGTCAAATTACTCCTTTTTGTTAAATGGTAAAATTTATAATAAGGATGTATGTATTTTTATAGATAGTGGATCAACTAATAATTTTATTTCCACTATATTACTGAGGGACATACCTGTAAGACATAGATTTTTGGCTAATGGTTGGAAGGTGGAGTATGGGTTAAGGTAAACGTATCAAGTAAATAAATGTCTATTTGATCCTCACATTATTCTACCTCAAGGTGAAACCAGTTAGTATTTGTATGTGGCAACTTTGCGTACCTTTGATATCATTCTTGGTTTTTATTTGTTAAAATCTCATAAATATCTTTTGAAATTTGAGGATAGATGGATGGAGTTTGTGGATGAATCTAATCAAAGTATTAGGATTCATTGTGATCATGGTGCAATTAAGCCACATATATTATCTGCAATGTATATAAAGGAAGTCCTTAGGAAGAAGGGTATGATTTTTGTAGTTAAAATGAATAAGAAAGAAGAGTTTAAAATTGAATCTGATCTATTCCAAAAGCATCCTATTTTGGAGGAATTCAAAGTTGTGTTCCTAGAGGACCTTCCAATATTACCTCCTCAAAGAGAATTTGATTTTTATCTAGAATTATTTCCTAGAGATGTGCCTATTGTTAGGGTGCCATATAGAATGACTCTAATTTAATTACAATATCTCAAGATGCAACTACAAGATCTATTAGAGAAAGGGCTAATCAAGCCTAGTATGTCACCATGGGGAGTTCCTATTTTATTTGTTAAAAATAAATAAGGAAACTTAAGTATGTGCATAGATTATCAGATTTTGAATAAGGTTACTATAAAAAATAGGTACTCATTACCTAGAATATATGCTCTTTTTGATAATTTAAAATAAGGAACCATCTTCTCAAAGATTGACCTAAGATAAGGTTATCATCAGTTGAGAGAGAAGAAGACACTCTTTAAAAAAAATTAGAACAAGATATGGATATTATGAATTTACAGTCCTACCTTTTGGGTTAACTAATATCCCAAATTCATTTGTGAATCTCATGAATAAGGTTTTTAGAGAGCAGTTGGACCAGTTTGTGCTTGTGTTTCTATTGTGGCTGCTCCACAACGTACCCCAAAATTGGGGACCAACCTTTTTGCATATTTTCCAACAAGACCGAAGTGGCCCATATGCTAAAGATCAAAGAAAAAGAAAAACACCACAAGGAGAAAAAAGTGTCTCGATATCACGACATGTTGCATTTTCACGGTCCAAAGCAAAGATAAAAAGCAAAGAGAAAAAAGTGTCGCGATATCGCGACATGTTGCATTTTTGTGGCCAAAAGAGAAGAGAAAGGGCAGGCAGAGAAACAAAAGTGTCGTGATATCGTGACATGTTGCATTTTCATGACTCAAAAAGGGTAGGCAAGCAGAGAAACAAAAGTGTCACAATATCGTGACATGTTGCATTTTTGCGACTCAAAAAGTGCAGGCATATAGAGAAACAAAAGTGTTGCGATATCATGACATGTTGCATTTTCATGACTCAAAAAGGGTAGGCAGGCAGAGAAACAAAAGTGTCACGATATCACAACATGTTGCATTTTTGCGACTCAAAAAGGGTAGGTAGGTAGAGAAACAAAAGTGTCACGATATCGCGACATGTTGCATTTTTGTGACTCAAAAAGGGCAGGCAGGCAGAGAAACAAAAGTGTCACGATATCGCGACATGTTGCATTTTCGTGACTCAAAAATGGTAGGCAGACAGAGAAACAAAAGTGTTGCGATATCGTGACATGTTGCATTTTCACAAAGGGAACGGAGTAGTGGAAAGTGCGTCTGATATTAGTGATGAACACTAGGATAGTGAAACTGAAGACTGCATAGTTACGTGGACCTATAAGGAATAAATCAAAGATTGAATAAGGTAATTTGTCACATAAGGACAAAATCCAGTGAGTAAGACAAAATGTTACATAAGAAATATTTAATGATTTGAAATTATTTAAGATGGTTGTTACACATGGAAGGAAGCAGACGCATGCCCATGTGGAGAAAAGGAAACATTTTTTTGAAATCAAATGAAAAGTGAAGAAAACAAAACATAGGAAGCCAAACCATGGGAATGAAACGAAGGGCCACAAAATAGAAACGAAAAGATTTTTTTTTGGATACCAAAACACATGCATGCACAAGGGAAGGTGAAACGAACAGCCATTGGAAAATGAAATGAAAAGCTTCTTGAAAATTTTAAATATGCCAGGAAAGGATGTTTTGAGGGGTTGGAAACTACTATGAGCAGAGTTGCAGATTTGTAGACAAGAGGGCCATTCTGGACCTATTTGAGTCATTTTCTTCCATGGACTAGTTTGGGAAAACTAGAAATTTATGTTATTTTAAAATGACAAATTTTGAATACAAAAAATTTCATAAAGTTGCATCTTATGGACAAGAAAGGAGGAGTCATTTTCTGCATGCAATATTAAATGTCTATTTTTCCCCTTTTTAGATTTTAGGCTTGTAAATGGAGTTTATGAAAGTTTCTTGATTGCTTCATGTGAATGTTTAAATCTGAAAATCTCATTTAAAACCCTAGAAGCCATCACTTAGCTTATCTGGATTGTTCTTGTTTTGCAAGTCCAATAGGTTAGGTTGCATGCATGAAAACCTCACATCTTTAGTTTTGTCGAAATAAGATAGCATCATACTGAATGCATTTTATTTTCATTTTCTGCATTTCAATTTTCATTTTTTTTTGCATTTTATGTTTCCAAAAATTTTAACTTTTTTTTAATTTTCAGGCATTAAAATAAACATTTAAAAATTTTCAAAATCCAAAAATAATTTCACCATTGCGTAGGTTATACTTCATACTTCCAATACGCACTTTGAAATTTCATTTTTGGAGTTGTCTAGTAGTTTAAAAATTCATTGAAGTTGTTTTAGTACATATTTTAAAAAATCCAAAAATAGAAAATTTCCATTTTTGGACCAAATTTCATTTTTTCAGTTTCATGTTTCATTCATGAGCCTATGATGACATTTCCTTCATGAAAATTCCAATTTCATTGAAGGAGTTATGTTTTATGGCATTTCAAAAATTTCCATTTTGAGCCTAAAATTACCCTCTCCTCATAAATTCTAATTTTACGAAAGAGGGGTAATTTGAGTATTACATTGAAGGTCATTTCTTCAAAGCACTTAATTGTTCATCTTAATTAAAATTTGATTTCATTTAATAGGGATAAGTTAAAGTGACATTTAAAGTCCTTAATTTAAGGCCATAAATTATTACCTCTTTGTGAAAACCTATTTCACCAAAGAGGGGTGGTTTATCGATCACATTGAAAGTTATCTTCATCTTCATGATACGAAGCCATATTTGGACTTAATAAAGAAGATAAAATCTATTTTAAAACCCTCAATATAAAAGGAATTAAGGCACTACATCGTAGTCATATGAGGGCCAACTCACATGTGCTTTATTTGGTTCAATGAACAATCACTAAAGTTTCATGGTAAAATAAACCAACATTGCCCCTTGTTTATAGTTACTTGCAATCACTAAGGTGTCCAAGCATTTAAAATTGAATATATTTATTTGAGATTACTAATACACATATGCAAATGCTAATACAGTGGAGACCTTGGAGAATGTGTTTGTTTAACTTCTTTACAAGAGGGTATTTGGAACCAAAATCCTAAGGGAGAGTATACTTTCACAATTGGGTGAAAATACCACTCAACATTTTGGTGCTAGAAGGAGGGCCTGATTTGTTTTATTTCAGTGTGATTTAAATGCTATAGGGATTTAAATTTTGAATATTTCATGCCCTATTGATTGTTATCTTTAGCCCTATTTTAAACAATACAACCTTGTAGTGTTAAAAGGAGGACATGAATTGCTATGCATTGTTCTAACGCTTTTGATTGTTCATACATGAATAATGTGTTTTGATTTGATTTTGAAAAATTTTGGTCTTGACTAACGAGGTTGTCTCCATGCAATTACTTTCATTGGATTTTAATTGTTGAGGATAACTTAGGCTTATCCACTTAAGCCTAAGTTAATTATTATTATTATTTATTATTCCTATTCCTTGCACTTTGTATTCACGTGAGGCATAGTATGCCCATGTTAGAAATAGGTTGTTAGCATATTGTTAGCATGTTGTTAGATGTTAGTTAACTGTTAGAGATCTTGTTTGTCTTCTAGCAGTTAGTGGACATCCATAGTTAGCATTTTGTTAACTAGTAGTTAAGTGGTTGGCCATGTTTGGCATATTGTTGCAACCACTTAACCTACGTGAGATTCCTATGTAATCCTATATATTACTTGTATTTCATGAATAATATAGCTTCATACTATTGTTCCTACATCATTGGTATCAGTTAGCTTCAGGAGAGTGTAGGAAGGAGGACAAAAGTACCACTTTACTGCTTGATCCTAGGAAGGTGTTGTTTGGAGTTGGCTTGAAGTCATCTACAACACAAGTGAAGCTGAGGTGATAGAGGGAGAAATTACCCCTACACCAGGTGTTAAGCACTAGTTGGAGGCTAAGTTGGCCAAGAAGCAGACTTTGGCTTCAAATTTGCATGTGGAAAAAGAGAGCTTGAGGGGGAGTTCACTCTCTCTTTCATCAGAAGTGAAGAGTGCATGCAAATATTTTATAAAATATTCATAAAAGTTTGAATATTTTATTAAAAAAAAAACAAGCTCGCGATGGCAAATTTTTTGAGGATTGTTACATAAAAAAAAAAAGGCATGCAGCCAAATTTTCATTAGGCTCTTGCCTATTCTTGGAAGGAGAGACCCTCGACACTGGTCGACCAGCCATTTTTTGGCTACCATAGCAGCTAGCTCGATAGCAATGTCCACCAGCCGACAGCATTGACCATCGAACATGGCAGCAGGGGCTAGGCCCACCGGCCAGCAGTCGGCCAACATCAACGACACCAACCCGATAGCACAGGCGACACCACCCGTGTCGGCCACCACCCACGTCGACCACCACTTTTAGTGACACCCACCTCTGGCTAGCATTGTCAGCTAGCGCTAGCACCGACTATCAGATAGCACCAGCGCTGACGACACCAACCCTAGCAAGCGAATGCAATGAAGAGGGGGAAAGTTTTTATGGGTTCACAGTTATCTGAAAGTGGGTCTCTATTTTTGACAACAAGAAGCTATTTTACGATGGGCAGTTTCATTATTTTCCAGTAGCATCGATCGCAGGATACCGCAACAAGCAACATAGATCATAGGATACAACAGGTTACCGACAAACAATCGACAAGAAAAATCAAAGGTTTCTAAGGTTTTTTTAATTTTCTCAGCCACCAGAAACTTTCGTCGTCACCGGTGATCGAGGTCTAAAGGGTTCACAGTGGGAATTATAGTCCCACATTGTCCACAGGGTGGGCATGAAGGTGTTGATTAACACCTCCACATAGGTAAGGGGTTAACCACCTCACGGTGGTCACCCTTGCCACATCGTGCGTGTGGTGCTCTGCCATTTTTGGGCACACGATCCTCGAGGGGACCAGAGCCTGTGAAGGCCTCTCTGTTGACACGTGGTTCGAGGTTGTTGTTGAGTTTCCTTGCAACAAGAGCTTGTGAAGGCCTCTTTGTTGACACGTGGTTTGAGGTTATTTTCGGGTTCCCTTACGATAGTCAACCAGCGATTTACCGATAGGTTGACCGTTCGTAAAAATTAAAAACAAATTTTATTTTATTTTTGGCACCCATTTCAAAACTGGTAGGAAGAGAATATTCTGAAGGAATATTCCAGAATTCAAAAAATTAAATTCAACTTTCACCTTTTGGCATCAAATCAACACAAAGGAGGAGTAAAACTTCAACGGGTGACAATTGATATGGAATAAAATGAAGCTAAGTATTATTGAAAACATAGGACTTTAAATAAGTCCAAAAATACAACCGTAATCCTGGAAATCATCAACGACTCCAAGGATTTATGTACAAAATCAAGGAAAGGCTAAAGATGAAAGCCCTAAAATAATGAAAAGAAAAACACCTAGACCTAGACCATTCAACGGAGGAAAGAAACAACTCACGTTGATTATTCTGAAGACTAAGTCCTAATGAACATATCCTAGGTCTAAAAATAATTAGCCCCTAGGTCTAAGATTCCTCATCATTCGTCCCAACAAAAGAAGCATTGGACTCCAATGCTTTTAACAAAGAGGGAAAATCCCGAGACAGAATGTGAGCAGAAATCCAATGAGCCTGATGTGGAAATTGGCCTCATCGGGCCACAAGATATGAAGTAGAAGCACCTTGGCGTGTTTGTCGGGTCTTCGTATCAAAGACTGTATCGACGTCAAGCGGAAGCTGAGCATCAGGAACCACATCAACTGGATGAATGATGGTTGGAACTATTTCCAATGTGGAATCATAGTATGGTTTGAGAAGATCAACATTGACGACATCGTGAATGCCAAGATGAGCTGGAAGGTCCAAGCGAAAGGCATTCTCAGAGATTTGCTGAAGAATAGTATAAGGCCCATAACGAAGAGGCTTGATTTTGCTATGTGCCTTATCTGCAAATCGTCGTTTGTCAAGATGAAACCATACTTTGTCACCAACCTGAAAGGAATGAGGAGTGCGGTGCTTGTCCATCTGTTGTTTCTGCTTTTGTTGAGTCTTCTGAAGAATTTGAACCACTTTGGCTTGAAGACTCTGCAAATGCTATACAAAAGAGTTGGCCTTGTCTTGTTCCTTCTGAATGTGCATTGTGGCTGAAGAAGGCAAAGACAAAGGTAACTCATAAGGAGCAAGTGGCTGAAAACCAAAACACACTTCAAATGGAGAGTGCCCGATAGAACTGTGGATGGCCCTATTGTAGGCGTGCTCAATGTGAGTGAGGCTTAAGTCCCACTTGGCTGGAGTGGAATGATGGTAAATCCTCAAACTCTGCACTAGAGTACGATTAACTACCTCTGTCTGCCCATCATATTGAGGATGATAAGCGATAAAGAAGTTAAGAGATACTCCCAAAATCTTCCAAAGTGATCGCCAAAAGTGACCCACAAAGCGTGAGTCACGATCAGAGACAATGCTGGTAGGAAGACCAAAAGAACGCCATACCACCTCAAAGAAGAGTTGGGCAAGATCCTGTGTAGTACTTGTCTTGCGACAAGGAATGAATTTGGCCATTTTGTTGAATCTGTCCACCACAACAAAGACACAATCATGCTTGCGTACTGTCATTGGAAAACCGCTCAAGAGATCCATGGAAATGCTTTCCCATGGATGAGAAGGAATGGGCAAAGGCATGCTCATTCCCAATGTCCTATTGGCTGATTTGGAGCGATTACAGACTGCACATTGTCGCAAGAATCGAAGAACATCTCTTTGCATGTGTGGCCAAAAGAAAAACCGTTGAAGATGATGAAGAGTTTTATGCCTACCAAAATGTCCCCCATAGAGTGTGGAATGAGCCTCCTTCAAAAGAGACTCCCTGTTCCCATGAGGAACACAAAGTTTGTCCAATTTGTACAACATTCCATCCTGAATATGAAAGTCCTGAAGAGCTCTCAAATTTGAAGAAGAAGGATTGGAAAGTTGGTGGAAAACTTTGCCAAAATCTGGATCCATAGGATACTATGTAGGCCAAGTTTGGAAGCCAAGATGGGAAGTAGTGACAATTGTCAAAACAAGAGTAGAAGGAGGATGACTCAAACAATCAACCACTGCATTGTTTCGTCCTTTCTTGTACTTGATTACCAAATGGAATTGTTGCAAGTACGATGCCCATTTCATGTGCCTAGCTTCCTCAATTTTTGTTTGAGATTGAAGAAACTTAAGGGGCATGTGATCTGTATGAACAATTGTTTCTTTTCCCAAGAGATAATGCCTCCAATACTTGATTGCTTGAACCAAAGCATAGAACTCCTTATCATATGTAGAATAGTTCTTCTTGGCCTCTGAAAATGTTTCTGAATGGTAAGCCACTGGATGGCCATTCTGCATGAGCACAGCTCCAAGTGCAACTTGCGAAGCATCAGTTTCTATCTCAAATGGTTGAGACAAATCAGGAAGAACAAGAACTGGTGCAGTACTCAATTTGTGTTTCAATGTGTCAAAGGCTTTTTGTTGATCCTTTGTCCACTAAAACTGAACTTTGATCTTTGTCAAATAGTGTAAAGGTGCAGCAATAGAAGAATATCCTCCAATGAACTTGCGATAGAAATTAGCAAGTCCAAGAAAACTCCTTAACTCCATGACTGAAGTAGGAGTTGGCCAAGAGAAGATAACTTCAACTTTGGAAGGATCTACTTGCACACCTTTTTCACTAATTACAAATCCAAGATAGGCAATGAATGTTTGCCCAAAGGAACATTTAGGAAAATTTGCATACAATTGGTTCTTTCGAAGAGTTTGAAGAACCGTTTCCAAGTGTTCCAAATGATTCTCCCAAGTAGAAGAATATATAAGAATGTCATCCAAATAGATGATTACAAATTGATCCAAACAATCTCTGAATACTTCATTCATCAGCCGCATGAATGTAGCTGGAGCATTTGTAAGGCCAAAGGGCATGACAAGCCATTCAAAGAGCCCCATTTTGGTCTTAAATGTTGTTTTCCAAGTGTCTTCTACTTGAATTCTCACCTGATGATACCCACTTTTGAGATCAATCTTGGAGAAGAATTTTGCACCTTGCAATTGGTCCAAGAGATCATCAATGCGAGGAAGTGGATAACGATTCTTGATTGTAATCTTATTGAGTGCCCTGAAATCAATGCATAATCTCCATGTGCCATCCTTCTTCAACACAAGCAAGATAGGAGAAGCACAAGGGGAAGTACTTGGGTTTGATGAACCCTTTAGTCAACAATGCTTGAATTTGTTTCTTAATTTCTTCCATTTGCACTATTGATTGTCTATACATTGAAGAATTAGGAAGAGAAGATGCAGGAACAATCTCAATACTATGATTAATCTGTCTTTCAGGAGGAAGACTTGTGGGTTCTTGAAAAACATCAAAAAATGATTGAAGTATTGAATGAACTGAAGAACTCCTGTTATTAGTGTGCTTAGGTGCTTGCTTTTCTTCTTGAATTGGTCTGATGAAGATGAGTGCTAATTCCTTTGCTTGATTTATAGCTTTGCATGCTTGTCTACAACTCAACATCAAATTATGTGGAGTTTGTTGTGTACTTCTGATTATGAAAGCTTTATTGTCTTTGTGCAAAGTGTATGTATTTTTGTACCCATCATGTATAGACCTCCTATCGTATTGATAGGGTCTTCCAAGCAACAAGCCACAACAATCCATTGGAGTTACATCGCACACAACCGAGTCCACAAAAGAAGGACTGAAAGCAAAATTCATAGTGCAAGTGTGTGTGATGTCGGATGTAATCCCATTGTCCTTCCATCCCAAAGGATAAGGATGAGGATGGGGATTCATCGATAACTTCAGTTTGTCAACAACGGACCTCGCAATTAGATTTTTCTGTGAGCCGCTATCGATTATACAATCAACCATAAAGGTGTCACTGAGATGGACCGTAGTCACAAACAAATTCTCGTGATCACCTTGTGAAGTATTCATAAGGGTCAATTTGTTTAACCCTGCCAATTCCTTATAAGGCTTACGTTCCCTTGTAGCCTCAATGGGATTTTCTTGTGAGTCGTCATTGGAAGGCTTTACAACTAGGGATTGTTTCTTCACATTTTGCAACTTAAAACACCTCTTTTGAGTATGTCCTGGATTTTTACAATAATTACAAATCAAAGGTGATTTAGAAGAAGAAGATTTTTGTGAAGAAGAAGGGGAAGATGAAGAAGAGGGAGAAGGAGAAGAAGAAGATTTAGCTCCCTTGGAAGGTTGAGGAGAAGCCTTCTGATTTCCTCCTGACGTAGAAGAGCGAGTCCCACGTGATTGCTCCCTCATTTCCTCCTCAGCAAGAAGGGCTTGATTGAAAGCCATGTCAATGTTAACAATCAACTTGTATTTCATCTTCCTATAAATGGGTTCCTGCAAGCCACTTTTGAATTTGTTAACAAGTTGTGCCGCATTATCCTGAATAGAATTCAAAATCCGCAACTTGTTAAATTGAAAAATATAATCATGAACAGTCATATTGGAGGTTTGTCGAAGACGAAGCCACTTGATGTCAAGCTCAGTGGCATAGTTTGAAGGATAAAAATTATTCTTCAAAACTCTTTGCAATTCATCCCACGTGTCAATGGGATTTTGGGTCCGTTGTCGATCAGTGACAAGGACCTTGGCAATGCCAAAAAGCTTCAACTTAGCAAAGTTAACTTGCTGATCCTTTGCTATCTTGGTATACTCAAACCAACTGTCCATGTCCAAAATCCAACTGTTGAGGACCTCTGGATCTCGTGAACCAGTGTAAATGGGAACCTCACATTGTTGTTGGACTTCATTAGAAGTAACCTTATCAGCCAAAATGCTGACAAGTTGGGTTACTTGAGCCAATTTGTCGGCTAATTCAGAAGCCATTTGACCCCGAGTGATCGCCAGCAAAAATTGTCACAAAAAGACAAAAAGTGACAAATTGTGCAAAATAAAATGTGCCCAATTTAATTTGCAAAAAATTGCAAATTAATAACATATAAGGGCAAAATCTGCACAATGCTTAAAAAGTCAAAATTTGACTTGTTGTGAAAGACAAAATTATCCTCCTTTTTTTTTTTGTAATTAAAAAGGTGGTTTTTATGTTTTTTTTTTTATATCGAATGCCACACAAAGTTGGGAAGAACCAATAAATGGTCAAAGGCGGACCACCAAAGTCCAAAAACAATTAAGTGAGGCACGACGAGCACGGTATGCTTGGCAAGTTTTAATAGGCAAAATGCCTACTATAAAGGGCAAGTCGGCTGGCCTGCGCTAAATGTGGGATTAACCCACGGGAACCAAGCCAACAGGTCGACGTACTACAACGGAGGACTCGAGGAAAACCAACTGTCGAACTGCCACGTCGTCGATTTCCTCGCCCTTCACGAAAACAAACAAAAACCTGCACGTAGAAAAGATGTCACGAAAATCAAAGATTGTACGGCAAATTTGGTTTTTTGCACCCTACAGATTTCTATCAACCGCCTGCGTGTAACAAAGAATATTTGTCGCGTGTAGCCAATCGAATCTGGCAGGTGCCAGATGACGTTGCAAAATTTTGACAGAGATCAGAGAATACAGGTTGCATCCGGATGGTGTGTCTTTTATGATGGCTATCGACGTGGATCTGCCTGTCCTCCCGCCGTGGCTGGCTCCTCCTGGCAAGTCTGACTGTTGTCAGAGAACACAGGAGCCCGAAAGCGATAGTTTCATCATGGAAAGGGCATTCGGATGGTCTGACAGATCTGGTACGACGGATCATCCTCACTTAAACACCCTGACAGTGTTGGAATTCGCCATGGAAGGTATGTTGGTGTGTGGAAAATGCAGGTCATAGAAGACAGCTTGGCCAGTGGCATCGAAAAGCATGATCGCAGAGGCGTCGATAATCACTGTGGCTGTGTTCCCAAAACGAATCAGGCAAATTTTGTAGAAATCTAACTGCGTTGGGCACCGAATTGCAAACTCCTCGCAGAACTTCTGGAGGGTCTACGGACAACGCAGTTGTGCGACACTGGTTTGGAGGGTCTCAAAAATCGTACAAGGTTCCTCATGGTTAGTGTCGAGGAAGCACTATACAGTCGTGGTATTGGCATCCGAAAGGGCTGTGCAGCACGCAAAAATTTGATGCAGCCGCTATCGCCAATGTTTGGGTCCCCTCGAAACGTCGTATGCTGCCTCCCAATGAAGACAAACTTCTGCACAAGTGTCAACAAATATTATTGTTGCATTTGTTGTCAACAATAATTTAAATCATAGTGCACAATTGACACTATTTTATCAACAAGGATAATTGCTTCAATTTTTCTGCAATATTGGCAGCAAAAATTTGTGCAATTTTTCTGAGCTTCACACTGGAACGAAGGTGGTGGAAAACTATCCAAACCACACTATGGAGATCGAATATAACCCAAAACCTCCAAAATTACTTCGCTCTGATACCAACTGATATGGAAAATATGAAGCTAAGTATTATTGAAAACATAGGACTTTAAATAAGTCCAAAAATACAACCGTAATCCTGGAAATCATCAACTGCTCCAAGGATTTACGTACAAAATCAAGGAAAGGCTAAAGATGAAAGCCCTAAAATAATGAAAAGAAAAACACCTAGACCTAGACCATTCAATGGAGGAAAGAAACAACTCACGTTGATTATTCTAAAGACTAAGTCCTAATGAACATATCCTAGGTCTAAAAATAATTAGCCCCTAGGTCTAAGATTCCTCATTAATAACTTTCCCGTTATTGGTCCGTTTTTGACCAAATTTTTTGTGTTGGGTTCAAAATTTTCTGCAGATTCATATTTTTTGCTCCTAACCTATTTTTGGCATTGTAAAAGGGCTAATTTTTCAGAATTTTTAGTGCACCTTTGTAATTACAAAATTGAAATCCATTTTGTAAAAGCACTAACATAGCCCTATTTTTCAGAGCAATTTTTTTGTAAAATCTAGGCAATTTGGCTGCATAGGAAACTAAAATTGTTCCTAAGCCTAGATTAGTTCTTGCAAAGGCCATTTTGTAATACTCATAGTCTAGCATATACTAGGCAAAATATGGCTCATGATCTCAAAACAAACATGGAAAACCTCACTGAAGTAGTAGACATTTTGGCAGAAAAAGTGAGAGACATTGTTGTGCAGTTTAATCCTGGTGAACTCAAAATCCACCATAATCATGCAAACAAATCCAAATGTGAGGTTAAAATGTATGATGGATCTAGGGATCCCGATGTCTTATCTGCATGGATTTTGGATATGCAAACTTGGTTTGCTTATGCTAAAATTCTGGAGGATGAAAAAGCCACATTTGCTACACTAAAACTCACAGGGTTAGCAAAAGTTCTCATTGTAGAAAGACAGAGTCATAATGCCACCATGACTTGGAAAGAATTAACTCAAATTCTGAAAAACACCTTCTTTCCACCAAACTACCAATGTGACCTCACTACCAAGTGGTATATATTGAGGCAAACCTATGGAATGTCAGTTTCTGATTTCATTTTCCAATTTAATAGGTTGAGGGTATTGCTTGGTGTGAAATATTTAGAAGATGATTTGATTAATAAATTCACTCATGGCTTGCAAGATCATATTTTTAGGGAGATCAAATTCAATGTCTTCCTCATTTTAGATGTGGCATTCAATCATGCCATTCTTGTAGAGGAGAAAGTTGGTGCATGTCAAAAGTCTCGTTCATCACAGGAGGGCTCTTCCAAAGGCGATAATCAACATCAATAGAAGATGAAGAACAATTCTCAATCTTCCCCTCATTCTTCTTCTCCTCCCACTTCTCCTAAAGCACATTCTTCTTTCTTTCATGCTAAAGATTCTTCTTCTTCATTGTATTGTGACTTTTGTAAAAAGCATGGACATGTAAAATCCAAATGCTATACTTTTGAGAAGTTTAAGAAGAAGAAATCCCTAATTGTACATCCTACACATGAGGAACCACAAGATGGTCCCATTTTGGCTACAGGGACAGAAGAAGAATATCCTACTTTAAAGGGTAAACTGAACAAAGTTACCCTAATGTCCAATGTGTTTGCTCAAGGGGGCGTGATCATTTGTTTGTCACTAGAGCCCACTTGACGCATGATTTATATGTTGATTGTATCATTGATAATGGATCGCAAAAGAACCTCATTGCGAAGTCCATTATGGAGAAGTTGAAACTTCCCATCAAACCACATCACCAACCTTATGCACTTGGGTGGAAATATGTAGACTCCACATCCAACATCACCCATACTTGCACCTTGAATTTTGCTTTTGGTGACAAGTTTATGGAAAAAGTTAGGTGTGATGTCACAGATATGGATTGTTGTGGACTCTTGCTAGGTAAACCCTATCAATTTGATAGGAATTCTATTTATCATGCTAAAAATAACACCTACACATTGGATTTGCATGGTAAACACTACTTGATACAAAGCACTACACCTACTTCCAATTTTATGTTAAGTTATAGGCAAGTAAGGAAGCCATTAAGTCAAGCACTCATTTTGGCTCCTACTAGCATTTTTCCAATACAAAATGAAGAAAAAGCACCACCTAAGGAACATGCAAAGGAAGAAGTTTCACTCCCACATGATGAACAATCACAAGAGCAAGTGGTTAAGGAACCCACCATTCTCACTCATGAGAAAGATGCCATTGATTCCATTTGTATAATTTTTTGTACACCTACAACTACTGAACCACTTGTTCCATAGAAGTTACCTTTGGCTTTGCCCACTCCCACCATTGCACACATGGAGGAGCAAGCTAAGGTTACTTCCCTTATTGAGCACCAACAGAGCCTTCTAGGCAAGATACCACATGACTTGCAGGAGACTCCGCAGGGAGTGGTGCGAAAGCATCACAATCCTCACTCACCACAGGTTGGAGGCAGAGTTTGGGTTCCTTTGGATGAGCGCCGCTTTCCAAAGACACCATTTCAAGACCCTCTTTTGGTACCTGATCCTGTTTTTAGTCCTACAATAGTAGTGGCACCTGATCGTCAGTTTCTGCTCATTTTAGATAGAGTTTTCGAGATGAAGACTCATCACACAAGATAAGGTTCTTCCACTACTTACCTTATCGCTCGTCACGGTCACTTTCCACACATGGCTCGCTGGATTCCTCACCATGAGATGGCCCATGACTTTCCACATTTGTTGAGAGCATTGGGATCCAATGCTTATATGGTTGGGAGGAGTGTTGAGGATAACTTAGGCTTATACACTTAAGCCTAAGTTAATTACTATTATTATTTATTATTCCTATTTCTTGCACTTTGTATTCACGTGAGGCATAGTATGCCCATGTTAGAAATAGGTTGTTAGCATGTTGTTAGCATGTTGTTAGATGTTAGTTAACTATTAGAGATATTGTTTGTCTTCTAGCAGTTAGTGGACATCCATAGTTAGCATTTTGTTAACTAGTAGTTAAGTGGTTGGCCATGTTTGGTAGATTGTTGCAACCACTTAACCTACGTGAGATTCCTATGTAATCCTATATATTACTTGTATTTCATGAATAATATAGCTTCATACTATTGTTCCTACATCATTAATGGATACATATCTTGGTTGATGCTAACATGATTATTCATATGTTACATTTTTGATACTTACGAGTCATTTCATGCTTATTTGTAAGGAATTATTTTGTCTAAAGCGTATTTGTTGTCGGTATTATGCTCTTCACTTGCATGTAATGCGATCTTGTGAATCAGAAAGCCTACAACACTAGGAGTATGCTCTTCACCTACGCATATGTGATCTGGTGAATCAAAAACTAATTTACATTTTTAGAATATTGCTTTATCATGGTTCCTTCTTTTATTCATTACTAACAAATTGGTTTTGAAGTTATTCTTTGAGTTTCACTAATGGCAACATCTGAGGAGCAAATTTTATCCCTAAGAGAAGCAATGATGTCCCTAAGAGAAACGATGGTATCTGCATTAGGAAAGTATTATGAATGTCATTCTACCTTTGGAACACCTTATCAAATTCATGAAATGTTATTGGATTTTCTATGACTTTTTAATCAAGAGGTGGCATCAGGATACCTACAAAATCTACATATCTATAAGTTCACATTATGTCAATTTCAAATATTTTGTGAGCCTATTGCTTGTAGGTTCTTCCCATACATTGTGGGTGATAGATCATTCTCATGGTATTGCAATCTACCCATGGAGGTTAAGACTTCTTGGAGACAATTAGAATCAACCTATATTTATCACTTTGGTAATCAATTTGACTTGGATAGGTTGCAAAATCAATTCATCTCTATGTGTAAAGAGCCTAATGAGTCCATGAGTCAATTCAGTGTGAGGTTTTGTGAATTTTACTCTCAAATGTGGGAAATTTTGGGTACATCAGAAGAGGAAGCTATTGAAGTATACCTAAGAGCCATACCCCCCACACTTGCTACACTCATTAAGGAAAACTTGGATGACCTATCTCTAGAGACAATCTATGAGATCTTTGAAAAGGTAGAACAAGTTTTGGAAGAAGAAAAGGCACAACATGTTCACATGAGAGATTGTTCTTTTGGATTTAGTGATGCCAAACGACACCAACCAGTAAATATAGCACCCTCCACTCCAATGATACCTAATGTAAATGATCAAGGAGATAAATTTGAAGGTCCAAATGTTACAACCACCTTAGATTTAGTCCAAGAGGAGGTGCAAATTGCTAAGTCGACATCCACTAGTGAGGATTATGCAGAGATGATCTCATTCATAGAGATACATGATTATTCGGATAAAGGGGTCCTAAATTCAACAAGGTTTGAGATAGGTGATAAGACAAAAACTGTCATAGAATTGAATTAAGTGGTTGAAAGTGAAATTGGAAGAAAATCAATAAATGAATTTGAAGATATGATAGAATTTCACCACTTGTTCTTGGAAGACACTCTCGATGAGAATATTGGAACTAATGATCAAAAAATTCTTCACCCTCCAAATTGTGATAAAATCGAATCATGGGTTACTAATTTGGACGATGATAGCCTTACAAATTTGAATTCAAGAAATAACCCACTTTTGAAAGTTATTGAACCATCTAAAGAAGGTGAAGGTGAATTTGATGAGAAACACATTGATGAATTGTAATATGTTGAAGAAGTAGTTGAACGTCACCACTTAACTTTGGAAGATGATTATTATGATGCTTGGAAGAAGTGGGAAGACTACACTCACTCCAAAACTACTAATAAAACTTGTGTGCCAATTGATATACAAGACAATATAATCACCTACTCAAAGGAAGATATTTCAACTCCTGTACAATTTGAGGATGTTTTGGAAGAGGGTTTAAAATCTCATCAAATTTTGGAAGATTATAATGATCCTATGACCAAGGACAAAGAAGAAAAAGAATCGACAAATGAATCAAAAAATCATGTCACAAATACCATGGAGTTTCATCCCACAAATTTGGAAGATAATTTTTACAATGGTTGGGGAAGATATGAAGATGTGTTATTTCCTCACACCCTTATGGATGAAGCCTCTATTCCAATTTATATGCAGGATGTTGAAACTTCTACTTCATACGAAGATCTCACATTCACAATATTTGAGAAGGTTACAAAATTCGATCATGTTGAATATAAATTCATTGAAGATTCGGATACAAGTTTGCATGATTATTTTGAGGATTCAAATGAAGAGATACCATGGATACTAAACAAATAATGGGAATTAAATGACAAAGTGATTGATCTATTAGAAGTAACGCAAGTGATTGATCATGAAGATGAGTTACTTGACATACACTTTGACCAAGAATATTTGAGGTTTGAAAAGGATGGGCATGTTTTCAATTGGGTGCCCAATTTTGGTATGTTTGATGAAAAAGTAATCAATGAAGAATATGAAGACCATGAGGTGAAAGAGGGAATTGCAAATCCTCATCAAATTTTGGTAAATGAAAATGTGAAAAAGGTAAAATCTAAACCTTTGGGTCCAAACATCCAAGATTTAGGTGAAGATTTGTATAATTCAAATGATATTTATGATGAAATGCCATTGAAGGTGAATGAAGAACAAGGATTAATTTATAACCACACCTTTGATAAAATTACTTTAATGAATGAAAATGAGCTTGATGCACTTAAATTGCTAAATCAAATTCATCAACAATTAATTCTTGAACCTAGGATAAAAACTTCTAATGATCCCCATTTAGTAAATATCCTAGATGCTTGTAAATTGTTGCACAATCTTGATTGGCCTAAGAACATGGAAAATGAATTAGCTTTGAAATTTTTAGAAATAGGCTCTTGCTTACAAAATTTCATTTTGAATAAAGAAAGCCTAGTTCTAAATCATGAATGGAATTATGAAATTTACACCTTAAAGAATAGACAAGAAAGAATTGAAAATCAACCATTGTCTAATCAATTTGGTAATTCGAATCTCACCTATGAGAATACTAATGGAACTAAATCTAATTGGTGGGATGAGAGAGGAAAGTTGAAGTTGGTTGCATTGTTTGGTCTAATCTTGTTTTTGTTTGATTCCTTCCACATTTGGCATGTGTATCACATTATATGTCTTTTGGAATGCTCAAATCATGTTTGGGATCCAGGGAAGTGACAATTCAAACTATGCATCATCTTGTACCATATTGTACATTTGTATATAGTATTTGGTTTTTGGTTTTGGTTTGTGTTTTCAAGTTTTTTTTTTGTGGACTGCATTTTGGGTTTGGTTTTAATTTTTGTGTGTTGGTCCTTTGGACACTATTGGTTTGTCTTAAAAAAAAAAAAAAAAAAAGAAAGAAAAGCGATATGTCAACTTATGTCCTTATGAATGTTGACTTAGACTAAGAGAATATGAAACATCGAAATTGCATTGCAGAAAGCTCCACGAGTATCGCAAACACATTAAAGAATATTGTTTGGAACTTGTGATGCATGAAGTTGTCAGTTTTACAAATTATGGTAAATTAGGTGGTATAATCCATCCGCATTTCAAAAATAGCAATGCGTTCATCCATATCTCATGTTACATTCGACATTGCATATACATTTCATCTCAATTGCATCTACATTTCAAATACAATCATTGAAAAGGTGTCAAATCCTCTTAGGGTTATTACATAACATATATTAAAAGGATCCTAAGGTTGGGAACTGATGCCCGAACTTTCTTGAACCAAGCACGTTCTACACATTTTAAAGAGGATCTTGAGCAAAATGGTCAAAACCATACTTGGAAGAAAAGGTGAGGCGAAAGGAGTATTTCGTGTCTGTCCTATAATGCAACATAATCCTTAAAACTGTGGTTTTTTACCACTCCTATAGTGCTTAAAGCCTAAAATCATAGTATTAAGGGTAGGGTTAAATCCCCATCAAAATTAGGTTGAGGATCCAATTCCCCAAAGCTCTGATTTGATCTTCATGAAGTAGTAAGGATAGGGTCTAATTCTCATCTCGCTTAGGTTGAGAATCCGATTCCCCAAAGCTTCTATTTTACCTCCATAACACTTTAAGAAATTAAAAGCGTGACCTACACTCAAGAACTTGAAGTTCCAAAGTAAATATTTTTCATTCTACTTTTATTGCATCATTGATATTGGATTGGAAGGATCGTACTACATGTCCCTTGCAAGGATGGGTAGTCATCCCCAAGGTTCAAGAAATCAAAAGTAAAGTCAAATCCTAGACTATGGGGTTGATCTCCACCGAGGCTATAGACACCTGACTGGCAGTGGAGTATGTTCATGTGTGGCAACATGTCTTGTCTAAAAGCAAGACCACTGACTGCTCAAATAGACAGGCTAGCCTGATAGTTTCATCCATAACAGGTTAAATCATTTTGTTCAAGATGAGGTAATGAACTCTAGATCAGAGTAGTAAGGATAGGGTTAAATTCTCATCTCGCTTAGGTTGGTAATCCTATTCCCCAAAGCTCTGATTTCACTTACACTTGCACATGGGTTCAAGATGGTAGTGACACATAACCAACTTTGGGATCTAGTAAATTAATTTAGTATACTCATATTTGGTCTTAAGGGGATTTGACAGTTTTAATATGTTTGTTCATGGTACTAGAAATTTTGAGCCTTTGCAAAGCTTGTTATATCTCTAGCATATTCACCATACGTTAAATCCTACAGGAATCATCCATAACTTCTCATACACATGAATCATAAGTGAAAATGACAATGGAAAGTTGAACAAGTTTCAAACGATAGGGAATGAAGCACATTGCACACATCGAGCTGATGCTTAATAATTCTAATTCTTCATGTGTTTCTCGTCTAGTTTCATTCTTGAGATATTTGTTGATGCTTGTGTTTGATTTTTTAAGGTGTTCAGGTTGAGTTCTCATCGAAATGCTCAGGAGCATTTCCTAGCAGAGTCGCCATTTGTTGTGGTTGCTCCACAACATGCCCCAAAATTGGGGACCCACCTTTTTGCATATTTTCCAAGAAGACCGAAGTGGCCCATATGCTAAAGATCAAAGAAAAAGAAAAACACCGCAAGGAGAAAAAAGTGTCGCGATATCGCGACATGTTGCATTTTCGCGGTCCAAAGCAAAGAGAAAAAGCAAGGAGAAAAAAGTGTCGCGATATCGCAACATGTTGCATTTTCGCAGCCAAAAGAGAAGAGAAAGGGCAGGCAGAGAAACAAAAGTGTCACGATATCACGACATGTTGCATTTTTGTGACTCAAAAAGGGAAGGCAAGCAAAGAAACAAAAGTGTCACGATATTGTGACATGTTGCATTTTTGCGACTTGAAAAGGGCAAGCAGGCAGAGAAACAAAAGTGTTGTGATATCATGACATGTTGCATTTTCATGACTCAAAAAGGACAGGCAAGCATAGAAACAAAAGTATCGCAATATCGCAACATGTTGCATTTTTGCAACTCAAAAAGGGCAGGCAAGAAGAGAAACAAAAGTGTCGCAATATCGCGACATGTTGCATTTTCACGACTCAAAAAGGGCAAGCAGGCAGAGAAACAAAAGTGTCGCAATATCACATGTTGCATTTTTGCGACTCAAAAAGGGCAGGTAGGCAGAGAAACAAAAGTGTCACGATATCGCGACATGTTGCATTTTTGCGAAGGGAACAGAGTAGTGGACAGTGCATCTGATATTAGTGATGAACACCAAGATAGTGAAACTGAAGACTGCATAGTGACGTGGACCTATAAGGAATAAATTGAAGATTGAATAAGGTAATTTTTCACATAAGGACAAAATCCAATGAATAAGACAAAATGTTATATAAGGAATCTTTAATGATTTGAAATCATTTAAGATGGTCGTTACACATGGAAGGAAGCGAACGCATGCCCATGTGGAGAAAAGGAAACATTTTTTTGAAATCAAACAAAAAGTGAAGAAAACCAAACAGAGGAAGCCAAACCATGGGAATGAAACGAAGGGCCACAAAATAGAAACGAAAAGCTTTCTTTTTGGAAACCAAAACACATGCATGCACAAGGGAAGGTGAAACGAACAACCATTGGAAAATGAAACGAAAAGCTTCCTGAAAATTTTAAATATGCCAGGCAAGGATGTTTTGAGGGGTTGGAAACTTCTACGAGCAGAGTTGCAGATTTGAAGGCAAGAGGGCCATTTTGGACCTATTTGAGTCATTTTCTTCCATGGACTGGTTTGGGAAAACCAAAAATTTCTGTTATTGTAAAATGACAAATTTTGAATACAAAAAATTTCAAAAAGTTGCATCTTATGGACAAGAAAGGAGTCATTTTCTGCATGCAATATTAAATTTCTATTTTTCCCCTTTTTAGATTTTAGGCTTGTAAATGGAGTTTATGCAAGTTTCTTGATTGCTTCATGTGAATGTTTAAATCTAAAAATCTCATTTAAAACCCTAGGAGCCAACACTTAGCTTATCCGGATTGTGCTTGTTTTGCAAGTCCAATAGGTTAGGTTGCATGCATGAAAACCTCACATCTTTGGTTTTGTCGAAATAATATAGCATCATACTGAATGCATTTTATTTTCATTTTCTGCATTTCAATTTTCATTTTTTTTTGCATTTTATGTTTCCAAAAATTTTAATTTTTTTTATTTTCAGGAATTAAAATAAGCATTTAAAAATTTTCAAAATCCAAAAACAATTTCACCATTGTGTAGGTTATACTTTAGACTTCCAATACGCACTTTGAAATTTCAATTTCGGAGTTGTCTAGTAGTTTAAAAATTCACCAAAGTTGTTTTAGTACAGATTTTAAAAAATTCGAAAATAGAAAATTTCCATTTTTGGGCCGAATTTCATTTTTTCAGTTTCATGTTTCATTCATGAGCCTATGATGACATTTCCTTCATGAAAATTCCAATTTCATTGAAGGAGTTATGTTTTATGGCATTTCACAAATTTCCATTTTTGAGCCTAAAATTACCCTGTCTTCATAAAAATTCTAATTTTATGAAAGAGGGGTAATTTGAGTATTACATTGAAGGTCATTTCTTCAAAGCACTTAATTGTTCATCTTAATGAAAATTTGATTTCATTTAAGAGGGATAAGTTAAAGTGACATTTAAAGTCCTTAATTTAAGGCCATAAATTATTGCCTCTTTGTGAAAACCTATTTCACCAAAGAGGGGTGGTTTATCGATCACATTGAAAGCTATCTTCATCTTCATGATACAAATCCATATTTGGACTTAATAAAGAAGATAAAATCTATTTTAAAACCCTAAAGATAAAAGGAATTAAGGCACTACATCGTAGTCATATGAGGGCCAACTCACATGTGCTTTATTTATTTATTTTTTTTATTTACATGGTGGAAATCAGTAGAACGACATCCCTGATCAAAACATTGGCATTTGAGGGGCTGCCGATCGAACCGCCAGCATTCAGTTTCCCAATATACCGCTCCTATACCACCTTGCCCCAGTCGATTTAAACCTTTTACATTGCTGACACACCCAGAAGGGGACAGGCATTCAGTACGACGAGGCCCGAGGGAATGGAACCCCAATATCCCTACTTCGAAAGAAGCGCTTTTACCGTTGGACCAGGCCCCCGGACCCTCACATGTGCTTTATTTGGTTCAATGAACAATCACTAAAGTTTCATGGTAAAATAAACCAACATTACCCCTTGTTTATAGTTACTTGCAATCACTAAGGTGTCCAAGCATTTAAAATTGAATATCTTTATTTGATATTACTAATACACATATGCAAATGCTAATACAACGGAGACCTTGGAGATTTTGTTTGTTTAACTTCTTTGCAAGATGGGATTTGGAACCCAAATCCTAAGGGAGAGTATACTTTCACAATTGGGTGAAAATACCACTCAACAGATTTTTTGATGACATATTGATCTATTCCTAGAATAAGGAGGAATATGATCAACACATGAGAACTATACTTAAGACTCTTAGAAAGAACCATTTGTATGGAAATTTGTCAAATTATGAATTATACACTCCACAAGTACAATACTTAGGTTGCATAGTATTTTTTGAGGGGATAGCAGTCGATGCCAAGAAAATAGAAGCAGTTATTTATTGGCTTGCACCCACAAATATGACTAAGGTGCAAAGTTTTATGGGGTTTGTGGGGTATTATATGTTATTTTTCAAGGGTTTCTCAAGAATTACTCAACCAATTACTAACCTTAAAAGGAAAGGAAATGTTTTTAAATGGATAGAGTAGTGTGAAGAAGCCTTCCAAATTTTGAAAGAAAGGCTGACTATAATACCAATTTTACAACTACCTAATCCAACTAAGAATTTTATGGTATTCACTGATGCATCAATTGATGTATTAGGAGTGATTTAACCCAATATTATGTGGTTATTGCCTTTGAATCAAGTAAAATTAAGAAGCATGAGGTTAACTATACTACCCATGACTTGGAATTGGCAAATGTTGTGCATGCCCTTAAATTTTGGAGGCACTACTTGCTTGGGAAACCATTTGAAATTTAGATAGATCACAAATTTTTAATATACATATTTACTCAAACCTTATTGAATGCTAGGAAAAAATATTGGATGGAATTTCTAGCTAAGTATGATTTTAGCATTGAGTACATTTAGGGAAAGTAGAACAATGTAGATGATGCTTTAAGTAGAAGAGAGTGCATTGCTGCAATGACAAAATATCAATATGATTTTGTAGATGAAATTAAAGATATGCAATAGAAGGATGAATTTTATCAGTCTTGTAGTGCTGAAATTGAGTAAGACCCTAGAAAATATATAGGCTTTGTAAATAGTGATGACTTACTGTATTATAAGAATAGATTAGTTATTCCAAATTTGAATGTATTGAGGGAAACAATCCTTAAGGAGTCACATAATACTCCCTATTTAATGCATCCTAGAGGGCAAAATATGTGTGAGAACTTGATAAAGACCTATTTGTAGACACCTAAAATACATAATTTTTAGGATACTACCCATATGGACATATTCACAGACCATATGAATCCTCTTGGATCTCTCCAAGAGCAAGTAGTGGCACTAACCTCTCAAATAGGGCAGTTCTAGCCCATCCAAGCTTGGTCGCTCTCAAGCAGAGCAACCACCACACTTGGCTACTGAAGACTACAGTGGCCACATCTAGCCATTAGACCTGATAGCTTCTAGCACCATGCACAATTTGGTTGTGAAAATGGGCCCATAACACGCAGCTTTACAGCACCTTTGCATTGTTTACAGGTAGATTTTGGTGAGGAACTCCATGAGTTCCTCCTAAATGCCTCTTCAATGCTAGTTTGTTACTGATTCTTCCCACCCAGGATGGTTAATCACATGCAATTTGGATTGAATCTTCTCCACAAAGCCAAGGTCCAAATCTGAGAGAGGAAAGTCTATATATGGACTCTCCCACAAAGATAAATAGATCCACAATTTTCAAAGTTTATGTAGTGTTGAGTGGTGTTTTCACCCAATTGTGAAAGCACACTCTCCGGTAGGATCTGAGTCCCGAAATCCTCTGCTTGCAAAGAAATTATGACCGAATAATTTCTCCAAGGTTCCTGTTGTGTTAGTTCTTCACTCACCAATGATGCTTTCAATTTGAATGCTGGGAATACCTTAGGGTTGCAAGTGGATGTTAACAAGGGGCACTGTGGTTTATTTACTTTGAATTTGCAATGGACTCCAAATGAACAAATGTAAGAAATAAATCTATTTGATCTTAGGCTGTGGTGGATTTTTAGTTATTTTACTTGAATAAGAATAATTAAAATGCAGAAACTAAAATGAGGGTTTGAAAATAAAAGGAATGCAAAAGAAGATACAACTAAACTACATCCAGAATGTTGTCATCAATTCGATGAAACCGAAGATAATGAGGTTTCTACATGCAACCTAACCTACTGAATCTGCACATTCGCACAATCCTGATAAGCTAGGTGCGGGTTTCTAGGGTTTTACTGTAATTTCAGATTTTAAGCGTTCGCATGAGGCAACCGAGAGGACTCGCATTAAACTCCATCTATAAACCTAAAATCTGAAAGGGAAAGATAAACATTAAATCATGCATGCAGAAATAACTCCTTCTTTCTCATCAATGAGATGCCAACTCTCTGTATTTCTGTATTAAATGATATGTCAGTTACATTTACAGAATGTTCCAGGTTTAAATAATCTAGAACAAATGAAGGAAATTGCTCCAAGTGCAGGCCCAGAATGGCATGCAGCCCTTGTCTCTGCAACTCTGCTAGCAGCAATTTCCAACCCTCTGTTCAATCTGTGCTTCCGATTTTATACTGTCTGGCATGGCTCTTCGGTTCACCTGCGTCGCTTCGTTTCACCTCCCAGAATGCGTCTTTTCAAATTCCTGCCTTTTCGATGCTTTTACTTCATGCTCGATGCCGAAACGTTCGAAATCTTTCATTGCATGTAACGCTTCTGCAACTCTGACACCTGTATGCCACGTGTCTCACGCTTTCTGCGCCTTCTGTAATGGTCCCATGGAAATCGCAACGTTTTCATGCATGCAGCTTGTTCCTCTGTTAACACAGCGAAAATGAAATAGGTCGCGATATCGCGACGTTTCTCGGCCAACAGCCTCCTTGCCTTCTTGCTCAGCGAAAACGTGACATGTCGCGAAATCGTGACATGTCACGAAATCGCGACGCTTTCTGTTCCATACACTTTGCCCATTTTCTGTCACGAAATCGTGACAATTTTCATTTCGGACTGCCTTGCTACAATCTGTCGCGATTTCGTGACGCTTCTCCATTCTATGCCCTTTCGCTCGTTTCTGTCATGATTTCATGACGCTTTTGTGCTTCGGACCCTTTCGCTCGATTTTGTCATGATTTCATGACATTTCTTACACTTCATGCCTTTTACCTGCAACCTATCACGATTTCGCGACGTTTTTCACTCTGCGCTGCTTTGGCTGCAACCTGTCATGATTTCGTGACGTTTTTCACTCACTTGCTTTGCCGCAACCTATCACGATTTCACGACATTTTTCACTCCCGCTTTGCTCAACTGTCACGATTTCGCTTTTTTCCCTTCCTCTTTGCTGCAACCTGTCACGATTTCATGACGTTTTTCACTCGGCACTGCTTTGACTGGTTTGACCCACGATTTTGCGACATGTCACGATTTTGCTACGCCTTTCTGCTTCTCCTCTTTCGGTCGTGACGGAGCTACATGTCACGATTTCATGACACTTTTTCATTTTGCCTTTCTCTCTCCTCTTTCGATCGCGACGGAGCAACATGTCACGATTTCGTGACACTTTTCTATTTTTCGACAGCGATGGCGCGACATGTCGCGATTTCGTGACATGTCGCGATTTCGTGACACTTTCTATACTTGTGCATTTTTGCCCCTTTTTCTTGAATTTTAGCATCTGGGTCACTGAGATTCCTTTTGAAAGCATGCAAAAAATATGGGTCCCCAATTTTGGGGTGTGTTGTGGATCAGCCACAACAAATGGTGACTCTGCTGTCAAATGCTCTTGAGCATTTTAGTGAGAACCCAACCTGAAACATATACAAACTCGAAAACATGTGTTAGCACATAAGCAATATAACAAATGCCCAAAGATCAGAAGTACATGAATCATCAGAATCATCAAGTATTAGCTCAGTGTGTGCAATGAATTTCTTTCCCTATCATTTGAAATTGATCCACACTCCATTGTCAGTTTTGCATGAATGCATATATGAGATTGTGAATGATTTGTGTAACCTAATGAATATGCTAGGAGATCTTGCTTTTATAAAATGCATAGTCTTTCTTCTAGTATCATGTACAAACATTCAAGATTGCCAAACCCTCTTAGGATCCACTAATTAATTGCCTTATTATATCCCAAAGTTGGTTATGAGTCCCTACTATCTTGAACCCATGTGCAAGTGAATGTGAAATCAGAACTTTGGGGAATCAGACTCCCAACCAACCGAGATGAGAGTTTAACCCTATCCTTACTATTCTGATTTAGAATTCATTACCTCACTTTGAGCAAAATAATTTAACCAATTATGGAAGAAATGGTCATGCTAGTCTAACCCTTTGGACAATCAGTGGTCTTGTTTTTTAGACAAGACATGTTGCCATGCATGGGCATACTTAACCCCACAATCCAAAACTTATCTTCATTTCTTTGGACCTTGGGGATGACTACCCATCCTTTGCAGAGGACAAGTAGTACGATCCTTCCAATCCAATATAAATATGAGATGGGAAAAATTTATTTTTTACTTCTTGGACCTTAGGGATGACTACCCATCCTTGCTAGGGACAAGTAGTACGATCCTTCCAATCCAAACTTTAGATGTAAATGGAAAATATTAATTTTATTGCTTAGACCTTGGGGATGACTACCCATCCTTTGCAGAGGACAAGTAGTACGATCCTTCCAATCCAAGATTTATTATGAAATGAGACATAGGAGCTTTGGGGAATCAGATTCTCAACCTAAGCGAGATGAGAATTTATGCCCTATCCTTACTACTCCATGTAGGTCAAATCAAAGCTTTGGGGAATTGGATCCTCAACCTAAGTTCGATGAGGATTTAACCCTATCCTTACTACTCTGATTTTAGGCTTTAAGCTCTATGGAAGTGGTCAAAACCACTGTTTTAAGGATCATGTTGCATAATAGGATAGACATGAAAAACTTCTTTCGCCCAACCTTTTCTTCCAAGTTAGGTTTTGATCATTTTGCTCAAGATCCTTTTTAATGTATGAGACGTGCTTGGTTCTAGATATCTCAAGACTCAGTTTCCAACCTTAGGATTTTTTCTTACATTTATGTTATAACACAACCCTAAGAGGGATTGACATACTTTAATGATTTGTACCTAAGATGCATATGCAACTAAGATGGAATGTATATGTAAAGTGAGATGTAACATGAATGCATTATCTCTTGAATTGCAAATGAAATACTTGTCATGCAAAACTGACTACTTCATGCATCACAAAATCAAACGATATAACTTAAAATGTTTGTATGACATGTGGAGCTTTTACAAGACAATTCCAATATTTCATATTCTCCTAATCTTAAGCATAAGTTGACATCTCAATTTTTTTATTATATATATATATATTTTTATTTTTTTATTTATTTATTTTTTATTTTTTTATCAAAATAAACAAAACATGTCAATTGAAATCAAATCCACAACCAAAATCCTAACTAAGCTAACAATCCTAAACAGAAACAAAATCTGAAAATCCCCACCAAAACCGAAAAGAATAACATCAAAATCTCACAACCTAAGGGCTAAAATAATGCTTTAAAATCTGCCCATTAACCGGTAGCATAAAATCTCTCCCTTCTAAAGTTTTTAGCCTGAAGGTATTCTTCCCAAGAATCTCTGAAATCTGGTAGGGGCCTAACCAAAGACAATCAAACTTTTGATGATTCCCTTTTTCCTCATGTCTTTTGTCCCATAGTAATACCAAATCTGAAATTCTGAATGACTTAACTTTGGCCCTTCTATCAAACCATATTTTGATAACTTCCTGGTGTTTATTCATGTGATTCATGGCTTCTTCTCTCTTTTCATCAAGATGCAGCAAATGACTTAACCTGGCTTCAACTTGATCATCTGTCCCCAAGTACTCTTGTATGAAATGCAAGGTCTGCAACTTCAAATTTGCAAGAAATATCGGGTCTTGCCCATAGACCAAATGATAGGGAGTATTCCCTATGGATTCTTTCACTCTGGTCCTATCTGCCCAAAGGGCAAACTTCAATTGGCTGTGCCAATCCCGAGGGTTCTTTTCCAGCAACTTCTTAATAGTGTTCAACAAATTTTTATTTGAAGATTCGGCCAAGCCATTTCCTTGAGGATAATAATTAGATGCAAACTTTAAGCTCACTTTGTTGTCATATGCCCAATCTGCAAATTGTGTAGAAATAAAAGCTTTACCATTGTCACTGACAATAGAATCGGGCATTCCAAATCTTGTTATAATATGGTCCTCAAGGAACTTTATTACAACGTCTGTGGTGGCATGTTTAGTAGGAATCGCTTCTGTCCACCTTGTACAGTAATCTGTAGCTGTCAATATGAATTTATGGGAATCAGACGAATTTGGGTTAATAACCCCAATAAAATCTAGTCCCCACTGTGCAAATGGTCTCATTTCAACTACAGGTTGTAACGGCATGGCTGCATTTCTTTCTCTATTGGCAGCCACTTGACAGATATGACAAGATCGTACATGGGCATGTGCATCTTTGAAAATGTGTGGCCAGTAGTATCCTGCTCTCAGGATTTGATGCACTGTAGCATTTGCCGCACCATGACCAGTTCCATGTTTCCCGTGAAATTCCTGCAACACCCTGGCAGCTTCTTCTTTGTTCAGGCACCTCAGGTAGATCCCTTCATGATTCTTCCTGTAAAGAACACCAGATTTCATCAGATAATTGACAGACTTAAGCCTTAAAGCTCTTCTCTGGGTTGAATTCAGATTAGAAGGACACTTACCATTCAATAAAAATTGCACAATATCAACATACCAGTCATCCTTAGCAATGTATTCTGTATTCGAGTATTGGCATGTTATTTGCGGATTATTTTCTGCGATCGCCTTCGCCAGTCCCTGTCCTCGAACTAGTTTCATAGGTTGGATTTCGAGATCAAATTCTTGGATGGTGGAAATCCATTTCCCTCTTTTCTCACCTAGTTCATTTTGTAAAAACATGGTCTTAACAACAGAGTCAGGCACGATGGCAATAACTCTGCTGTGCACAATGTAATGCCTAAATTTTTTCACCGTTTTAAAAAGTGCGTACATTTGCTTATCAAGGATTGAATACCTTAATTGAGCATCTTTCAAGGGGGCACTTAAAAATGCTATGGGTTTTTCTGCACTATCCTCGCCTTTTTGGGTTAAGACACTCGCAAAAGAGTGTTCTGATGCAAAAGCATAAATATAGAAAGGCTTAGAATAGTCTGGACTTATGAGGACCGGGGCCCTGGAAATGGCATCTTTGATGTTCTGAAAGGCCACTCTACTTTCCTCGTTCCATTTTACATCCACATCCTTCTTGAGCATCTTGTTCAGAGGTTTGGCTATCTCAGCAAAGCTAGAGATAAACTTCCTCACAAAATTAACCTGCCCAAAGAAAGATCTCAATTCTTTTTTACTACTCGGGAGAGGTAAGTTTTGGATAGCCTTGTATCCTTTTCGGGTCGATGGATATGCCCTCTTTTGAAATGATGTGACCAAGCAATTTTCCTTCTCGTTACTCCGAAAATGCACTTTTTGGGATTTAAGGAAATTCCATGTTCTCTCCATCTTTGAAGCACTTTCTTTAAATCTTTGACATGGTCCTCTCTCTTCTTCGAGAAAACTGGGATATCATCCACATACACGATGATACATTTGCCTATGAGCCCTTTGAATGCATAATCCATGGCGCGTTGAAAAGTTGCACCAGCATTTAACAGTCCGAACGGCATTCTCTTATATGCAAATGTCCCCCACTTGGTGGTGAAGGCTGTTTTCATCCGGTCATTTGGATGTATAAGAATTTGGTTGTATCCAGAATACCCATCAAGAAAGGACATCATTTCAGATCCATTTACCGTTTGTAGAATTTCATCGATTGATGGCAATGGATAATTATCTTTTTGAGAGGCTTTATTAAGATTTCGAAAATCTATGCACAGCCTAATCTCTCCACTCTTTTTTCTTACTGGAACGAGGTTAGCAACCCAGGTTGAGTGCCTAACAGGAAAAATGATTTTCGCTTCCAATAATATTTTGACCTCCCTTTCGATTAAAGGCTCCAATAGCGGGTTAACAACTCGTTGTCTTTGCCTAAAAGGCTTGGAATCTAGCTTCAAAGGGATGGTATGTGTGATAATGTCTTGGTTGTATGTCTTCAGCTCATTGTAATTCCAAGCAATGCAATCTATGTAATGCTTCAATGCCTGCATTATGTTGCTCCTTTCTTCATCTGTACATGCCTTTGCAATGTACACCTCCTTTGGATTGTCTGCACTTCCTAGATTAATTGAATCACATGCATCTTTAGGAAGTGGGACTCTTTTTCCTCTTTTGGTCTTGTATCCCACATCGAACATTTTCTCCAATGAAACCACATCTTTAGGTATTTTGTTAGATTGACACGCGGTTTCACTCTCGCTTTCTGTTTCATCTTGCCACCTTTGTTCCTCATCAATCACCTGATTTTCAAAAATACCCGAGTTCGTGACAAATTTGAAGATATGTCTGTCATTTTCAAAAACCTGGAAATTCTTTACATTATCGGGTATTGATGGACAAGGAACCAATTCAATGGAGAAATTTTTACACCTTTTTATATCAACCGGGTTTAACATGCCCGCGACGACTGCAAGAGAGTCTGCTATTCGATTTCCTTTTCTAGAAATAAGGGCTATATTGAATGCATCAAACTCCTCCATGAGGTCCATAACCCTAGTTCTATAAAGGCTTAGTCTCCTGTCACGGCATGTATACTGTCCTTTGATCTGCTTGACTACCAGCTCAGAATCTCCCAAAACCTTCAAGCATTTAACTTGCTTGCTCAATGCTAGACGTAAACCAAAGATCAATGCTTCATATTCTGCCACATTGTTCGTGCAAGGAAATTGCAATCTGTAGGCAGCCAATAATGGTTTACCTCCTGGGCCAGTGAGCTCGACTCCAGCTCCTGCTCCCTGTCTAGATTTTGATCCATCGAACCTGAGCAACCATGTGCAATCATTTTCCTCAGGAGAGCCACCATGACATGTTTCCTCTTTAGGCTCTTCAGTAGCTTCCTCAACATCAAGTGCATAAACCCCAGCTTCGGCTCGAAAAATCGAACTTCATTTAGCTTGTTAAATTCTGTTATGATCTCCTTGAGCCTCGGTTCATTTTCCACTCTAATTTGATTTGCAATTCCTTTCCATGGTAGCCACATATGTGAGCGGTCTGTTGAAAAATAGCCATTCAGAGTTTTCATCCAATCTCTCGCAAGTAGCATTCCATATCTACTTGGGATATTAACAACCAGAATGTCGACAACCTGTTGGACCCCGGGTTCAGAATTTAATTGAATTTTGACATCATATAGGGTCCCTACCACATTTACCTCTGATCGGTCCAATTGCAGGACCTTGCATTTGGATGAAACAGGTTGCAGACCCAGCATTTGACATATCTCCGAAGGCATGAGGTTGCTCGTGGCACCCGTGTCCACCAAACAGTTATGCAAATTCTTACCCGCAATTCTCAGAGTCAGTAAGAATGGCGGGACATCCCTTCTCTCCTTTCGCAAAATCAGATGGGACTCAACTCCTTTTCCCTTCCACATTGGATCAGGTGAGTTCAAAGCTTTTATCAACGCCTCCTTTTGGCCAGGCAATCTAGCCGCGTCCAAGAATGAAAGGCTAGATTTGGACTTCTTCAGATCCTCCACTATGTCATAATTTGGTTTTTCGAATTTGACTGTCTTCTGCACACCATTAGACATTTCTCTTCTGAGTGGAGGAGGAGGATTATTATCTGCCTTAGTATCTGGAGGAAGAATAGAGTTGTTTGGAGGTGTTGATGAGGTCTTAGGGGCTTTAGATTTACTTCTCAATTGGTATCCATGATTCCCCTTTCTGAAATCTCGAAAAGCTTGCACCTCCTGTTCCAAAATTTCGTCTTCTTCTTCCTCACTCTCACCTTCTTGATGATATACAATTTCCATCACCATAATATTATCATCTTGATGTTGCGATGGATACTCATTTGATACCGGTTCCAAATCATCAACTTGTGCTCGAAGACAATGAGTGTATCTAGCAATTTCAGGGCAATTCCTCTCATTGTGTTCTTTTGTGTTGTGCAACCTGCACCCCCTTTCCCATGCCAAATCTGAAAGATTCAAAAGAGAATTGGATTGGCTAGGTCCTGCAGAAGTATCTAGTTGATTAGCAATGGGAGCGGGAACTCCCCCATTGTTTGGCTTGGTGTTCCAGTGTCTCCCTCTATTGTTAAAATTTTGATTTGAGTGAGGGGCATGGGACTCATACTTCTACTGTTGAACCCTGTCATTGCTCAGTTTATGAACTAATTTCTTGAGCTCTTCGACTTCTGAATAAATCTCCTTCGGTGGAATCACATTGTTGTTAACCCCCGTTGGATTTGCATAATTGGTGGGGTCTTGATTCAACATTTGGGTCGGGTTCTGAGGAATTTGATTCCCGTATGGATTGACACTTTGAATCGGAGTTGGATTTGGAAAAGGAACTATGGCCTGAGGATTAACTTGGCTAGTTCCTTGCATAGTCGATTGACTATTCTGCAAAAATGCGGGGACAGGTGGAATGGATGTGATTGGTTGGATTGGAATGGGTGCATACGCAGGTGCTGGTGGATACGGCTGCTGATATGGGAAGGCGTTCATGCTTGGCACTTGAGGTGCCATGATCTGATTTGCCAAGGGAGCTTGACCATATGGAGCATACTGTCCCATCATAGGCATCTGGGTAAACCCGTAGCCTTGTGGTGTCATTTGTTGCTCGATAGTCATGGCTTCATTATAGGCTAGAGCGAGCGTGGTGACTTGAGGATTTCGTCTTGCAAACATGGCTGTCATGGGGTCCAATGCCCCAAAATATATCTGCAAAGCCACTACGGGATCGATGGCAAAATGCCTAATTGCTCTATTATAGCACTTTTGGAATCTCTGATTAAACGTTCTGATCGGTTCCCCCTGGCCCCTTTTGCACGTAATAAACTGATTGTAAATGGTTGCGGGATCCAAGGGTGACCTAAACTGATTGACAAAAGCATTCTCCATTTGCGTCCAAGAAGTGATTGAACCAGTTGGTAAGCATATATACCATTCATATGCTATTGGATCTAAGCTCATGGGGAAAAGTCTGCAAGCCACATCTTCATATTGGACTTGCAGCCTAATTAAAACATCCCTATAGGCTTGGATATGTTCTTCTGCTATTCTTGGGCCATCTGGTTTATATTTAGGCAAAAATATTTCAATGTTCTTGGGGATTTCATGGATATCCCCAGCAATGTTCAAAGGAGTATTGTTAGCTCCATACCAAGGAGCTGCTGGAGCTTGAGCCATTTGACTCAAAATCGATGAAGACAAACCTACAATAGCAATAGAAATATTATTGACAATAGGAACACTAGTGGCAACTGATATTACTGGCGTAGGTCCACTCGATGTTCCTGGAGAAAATAGGTCTTTTGTGACTGGTGAGCTTACGACTTGCTTGGTTTTATTCTTGGGAGTACCAGTGAGCGTAAGGTCATGAAAAATGGTTTCCCCGGTTGTTTGGGACCTGGTCGCAATACGACGCGGTGGGTCCAACCTGCTTGATGAAACCCTCGATTATTTCAAAGAAAACTGCAACAAAAACAAAAACAAATGCTATAGTTAGCCGTTTGTGAGATTTAAGAAATGATTTCAAAATTAAATCAAAAGATATTACTCATGTATGAAAATCAAAATAAAGTAAACCGATTCGGGCCCTCCTTCTAGCGCCAATCTGTTGAGTGGTGTTTTCACCCAATTGTGAAAGCACACTCTCCGGTAGGATCTGAGTCCCGAAATCCTCTGCTTGCAAAGAAATTATGACCGAATAATTTCTCCAAGGTTCCTGTTGTGTTAGTTCTTCACTCACCAATGATGCTTTCAATTTGAATGCTGGGAATACCTTAGGGTTGCAAGTGGATGTTAACAAGGGGCACTGTGGTTTATTTACTTTGAATTTGCAATGGACTCCAAATGAACAAATGTAAGAAATAAATCTATTTGATCTTAGGCTGTGGTGGATTTTTAGTTATTTTACTTGAATAAGAATAATTAAAATGCAGAAACTAAAATGAGGGTTTGAAAATAAAAGGAATGCAAAAGAAGATACAACTAAACTACATCCAGAATGCTGTCATCAATTCGATGAAACCGAAGATAATGAGGTTTCTACATGCAACCTAACCTACTGAATCTGCACATTCGCACAATCCTGATAAGCTAGGTGCGGGTTTCTAGGGTTTTACTGTAATTTCAGATTTTAAGCATTCGCATGAGGCAACCGAGAGGACTCGCATTAAACTCCATCTATAAACCTAAAATCTGAAAGGGAAAGATAAACATTAAATCATGCATGCAGAAATAACTCCTTCTTTCTCATCAATGAGATGCCAACTCTCTGTATTTCTGTATTAAATGATATGTCAGTTACATTTACAGAATGTTCCAGGTTTAAATAATCCAGAACAAATGAAGGAAATTGCTCCAAGTGCAGGCCCAGAATGGCTTGCAGCCCTTGTCTCTGCAACTCTGCTAGCAACAATTTCCAACCCCCTGTTCAATCTGTGCTTCCGATTTTATACTGTCTGGCACGGCTCTTCGGTTCACCTGCGTCGCTTCGTTTCACCTCCCAGAATGCGTCTTTTCAAATTCTTGCCTTTTCGATGCTTTTACTTCATGCTCGATGCCGAAACGTTCGAAATCTTTCATTGCATGTAACGCTTCTGCAACTCTGACACCTGTATGCCACGTGTCTCATGCTTTTTGCGCCTTCTGTAACGGTCCCATGGAAATCGCAACGTTTTCATGCATGCAGCTTGTTCCTCTGTTAACACAGCGAAAATGAAACAGGTCACGATATCACGACGTTTCTCGGCCAACAGCCTCCTTGCCTTCTTGCTCAGCGAAAACGTGACATGTCGCGAAATCGTGACATGTCGTGAAATCGTGACACTTTCCTGTTTCGTACCCTTTGCCCGTTTTCTATCGTGAAATCGCGACAATTTTCACTTTCGACTGCCTTGCTGCAATCTGTCACGATTTCATGACGCTTCTCCATTCTATGCCCTTGCGCTCATTTCTATCGTGATTTCATGACGCTTTTGTGCTTCGGACCCTTTCGCTCGATTTTGTCATGATTTCATGACATTTCTTACACTTCATGCCTTTTACCTGCAACCTGTCATGATTTCGTGATGTTTTTCACTCGGCGCTGCTTTGGCTGCAACCTGTCACGATTTCATGACGTTTTTTCCTCGATGCTGCTTTGGCTACAACCTGTCACGATTTCACGACGTTTTTCCCTTGGTGCTACTTTGGCTGCAACCTGTCGTGATTTCACGACATTTTTTCCCTCGACGCTGCTTTGGCTGCAACCTGTCACGATTTCACGATGTTTTTCCCTTGAAGTTGCTTTGATTGGTTTGACCCATGATTTTGTGACATGTCACGATTTCGCTATGCCTTTCTGCTTCTCCTTTCTTGGCCGCGACGGAGCTACATGTCGCGATTTCGTGACACTTTTTCATTTTGCCTTTCTCTCTCCTCTTTCGATCGTGACGGAGCAACATGTCACGATTTCGTGACACTTTTCTATTTTTCGGCAGCGATGGCGCGACATGTCGCGATTTCGTGACACTTTCTATACTTGTGCATTTTTGCCCCTTTTTCTTGAATTTTAGCATCTGGGTCACTGAGATTCCTTTTGAAAGCATGCAAAAAAGATGGGTCCCCAATTTTGGGGTGTGTTGTGGATCAGCCACAACATGTAGCAAAGCCTTGTGAAATTGAAGAGCAAATCTATGCACCCTTGAGGAGCAACAAAGTGTTGTCCAATTTAGGAGATACTATGCATATGATATTCACATCCATTATTATTCAGCACCATTTCATGTACCTGATACATCCAATGATTCTTGAACATCAATTGGAGTAGAGAACCTTGTTCTACAACCCATGGAGTGTGAGGAGAAAGATCTATTTCATGGCTGCTATCCTGGATATTGGACCACAAGCACAACCTAGGGTTTGACATCAATTTTATTTGTGCTAGGATTAGATTCGATCATTTTCTATTTCAACAGTTATTCCTAGCATAGATCTAATTTACTGTATGCATTTACATTATTACTTTCTAAGATATGCCCATATTTTTCATTACTATTAATGCATTTAGTCATAGTATGCTTATCTATCTCTCTTATCAGGTTTTATACTAACAAACTCATCCTGGGAGGCAACCCGAACTACTAAGCATGCTTTATTGTTTCCATGTGCGTAGATCTATAGGTTTAATAGGACCAAGTCAAAACACTTGGAGCACAAGATCCCTCCTGGATGAGAGAAGGAGAAGGAGGCATCTATGAGCCCTCATACAAGTTTGTGTGTGGGATAGGGAAGCTTGTGAAAGCACACCATCCCCTTACGAGGGGATTTATTCCACCACTTGTGTCCCACTTGTAATTGATTGTATCAAGAAAATTGGTTATCCATAAAAAGGATGAATATGTGATCAAATTCATTGTTAAAATCAATAAAATGAGGTTCTTTATTTGTTGTTTTTATTTTCAAGTTATGCATATTTACTTTGTATATTTTTCTGTTTGATATAGCTCCCCGAGGTTGTACTTATGGCAATCATGGTGGGACCCCCACTAGATTTTATTTTTTAGTTAATTTATTGATATTTATGGGTTTTTCTGTGTAGGTATGGTCACTATGGTCGACAGCGACTTGTAGGTCTTAGCCGCTCTAGTTGATAACAACCAACTAATCTTAGCCGCTCCTACAACTAGTGGCTAGAATCAACCACTCTGGTCAAAAAAAACCAACAACAAAGTGTAGCAAATAGGGGAATTTCCATCATCAGAGTGGGATTTAAGGTTGGTTTCATCCTTTGTTTTCTCTGTGTTTTCTATCTACAACTTTTTATATCGAGAAATAGTAAGCAAAATCATAGTTTAATCAAGAAAATATAAAGAAAAATGGGAAAATAAATTGCACTTGATGTTTCCTAAGACTTTATTTAGTTTATATAGCTCTACTATGAACAACAGGCCTCTGCTTGTAAGGTCTGCCCTAGTCTCCAGCATGCTAGGCCTCTGTGTATTTAGTTTGCTTACATGCAACCCAACCAGTGGCTCTTAATTCATAGAATCAAATGCATTCTTTGAAAATCATATACACTAAATACATGCATCTTTTTCAAATGAAACATCTTTTATCTTAGGCATATAGGAAAGATCATTCTTTCTTTGTGATGCATTTTATTTACATGCAAGGTTAAAAAGAACCACACACACCATGCACCATTTTAAATGCTAGTGATTTGGAATTCATGACCAACCACTAGTAGAGATCCATTGAGGTGGCTTTAATCTCCATACGATGACTCAAATATCACACACCCTCTATTTTTTTCAAATACCAGATCCAAGAACCATCATAACCCATGGAAAATCTCCATGTATCTCTTCTTGAAGAGGTATATCACTAACTGCGGGTGAACTGGGTAAGTACTGGGAGGACCTATGCTCCTTTACTGTGTGTGGAATTCATTACCACATATTATAGGTTGGATTACATGTCTTATATTTCATCACGAGGTTGTCGAGCTACGAGTGTATAGGTGAAAACCCTTTAAAAAATTAAGTATACCATCCAAAAAAATGGAAAATACGATGAGAGTTAGTTTATATATCCAATGAATCAAAATACACCAAATAGTTTAGGATACACACATAAATCCTTAAAAGAGATAAATATCTACTTGTTTTTTTTGTGTGCTTTTGAATCTACTTAAGAAGATAACTCATAAGTCACCATGGTATACACACAGATCAACTACCCTCGATACAAAATTGAGGGGGAAGCTAATGCTCCATACACTCACAGTCACACTGCCATTAAGCCACCCACCCATAGTGTCATCAAAAGAGTTCAACAAGTCTTAGGGGTAACAACTCAATCCTTGGGGGACTCCTCAAGAAACCCTAGCAAGAGATCCACATCCTGGTTCCTTGTCACATAGACATGAAGAGGCCTCATGGCCTCTTTCATCACTTAGGCACACAGAGGCATATCGACCTCCTTCATCACATATATATGAGTAGGCCTCAAGGCCTTCATCATCACATAGAAAATAGAAGGAATCATGACCTCCCTCTTCACACTGACATGTGGAGGCATCATGACCTCCCTCATCACATAAACATGCAGAGGCTTCAAGGCCTCCATCATCATGTTGATATGAAGAGGCATTAAGGCCTCCATCATCATGTTGATATGAAGAGGCATTAAGGCCTCCATCATCACATAGGCATGTAGGATTTGAAAGACCCAAAGATTCATATGATACACATAGGATAGATCATCCCACTAAGGAGTAAGACCTTAGGGATATGCCCAGTCATAAACCTAGGACATCCTACAACCTCCCTATAGATGGGAGGGTACCCTTGGACTATGAGCTCATTGGTGCAAATAGGACTCTATAGGATCAACCGTGGAGAACCCGATAACTTTATGAGTTTGATCGAGTTCCCTCAAGACCAAATCCTAGAAGTATTAATACCAAATATTTTTCTTCAAAAAATTTACATAGTGTAGCTACGAGATGCACCAATGAACCAAGAGAAGCTTCAAAGAGACCCCGTAGTACATACACTACTTCATATCATGGGGGTACTCAACCCATAACTTTGTACACAGAATAAGTCACCCTAGTGGACAAAGAAAAGTGCATAGCAGGAGCCTCCCTAAGGGGCCTAAGAATTATAACTCCTAGCATAGAGTTAAAAATACATGAACCTTCAATAGCAGGTCAATCTAACAAAATACCTAGGTTAGACGAAGCGCTACACATCGAGTGAGAGTGTGTAAAATATCTTGAGCAAGAAGAGTGAAGGAAGAGGAATCTGCACCTACAAGAACAACACTCAAGAGAATCATGATCTAAGCACGAGGAGCTAGCAGAGAGGCTAGCTTGAAAAAATGCACACATAGGTGGCGAGAGATAGCAACATGAGATATGTGTTGATTCTTAGTAGGAGAGAAGCACTAGGCAAGGAAATGAGCATACTCACCACACTTCATAGCATCAAAAAAACCTGGATATTGAACAAACATAATTCAATGAGGAACTGGTAGGGATAGAGGATCAAAAATAGACATATCTTGAACCTCCATCCATGGTTATGGGAGATGAGTATAGACACCAAAACTAGGGAAACATAGGGTTATATCCCTTACCACCACGAGCAAACCTTTAGGAACATGATATTATTTCCTCTAAGGTATACCAAATACTCTTCAAGAAAGTCAAGTACCTCGAAAAGCAAGACATGGGTGGACAGAAGCTGACATTGAGAAAGATACACAACCAACCTTTGTACCCCTCATTCCCAAGTCCTGCATATCCTAGGTACTTTGAGATACATAGGCTATACAATATTAAGGGAGAGGGAGACATGCAAGAACATGTGACCAACTTCATGAACGCATGCTTCCACCTTGAGTAGAACAATACCCTAATGCTAAGGACATTTATCATGACATTCGTAGGCACAATAAGTCAATGGTTCAACCATTTGCCCAAGAATAGCATCACTAATTTTGAGCAACTGGTGAATGCATTCCTTGAATTCTTCTCCTTCGATGCCAATAAGAAGGTGAACCTATCCAATCTAGCTAACTTGAAATAGTACGATGATGAGCCAATTATGGACTATGTAGAAATGTAGAGAAAAATCATTGCAAAGCTATCATTCTATGTCCCCACTAAAGAACTCATCTGGATGTTCACAAAGAGCTATGCAAAACACATCTCTCTATTATTACAACTATATAAATATGAGTCATTCGAATAAGCCTTGGCTTAATCCAAGCTTATTGAAGACATACAGGTCAATGAAGGGGACATCAAACTCTGCAACAAGAAAGAGTGGAGCAAGAATAATCAGAGTAACAAGAATAAGCAGAAGTAGGCCAAGCCTACTCAAGTTAATCAGGTTGTATTGGCCACATTGAAGGATGGGAATAGATAGCAAACCCAAAATTGTCAAGCTCTCCCCATGCCAGCCAACTATGATCCTAAGAACAACCAGGGCCAAAACAAGAAACTTCGATTGCCACATTATTACACACCTCTGAACTAATTGATGTAGTCAGTATTTAATCAATTGAATGAGGCATAGAGGATAATATTTTTTGATGTACATCATATTGACCCTAACCATCCCAAGCCAAGGAGATATAGGGAAGATCAATACTACCCATATCATCGGATATAGGGGCATGATATCGAAATTTGGATCGAATTCAATAATATTATGCAAAACATGATTGAAAAGGGAGAGCTAAAATTTGACAACCTTATAGATCCTAATAATAGAGATATGGGTATATTTAGGAACCCATTGCCTAATCATGAGGTCCCTAGAGATTAGGGCACCTAAGTAAACCAGTTCCAGGTCAATCCACCTATTTAGGGATGCATCAAAATGGTTGAGTTGGTTAACATGGCAACCAGGAGTTAGATATATGGGAAACCACAACCTCCGGTGGCTCCCATTAACATCTCAACTACACCTCGATAGAGATAGGTGCATAACAATACTCTAGGTCCACCAGTGAGACATGTGGTAATTGTTCGAAGTAGACTAGAATAGAATCTAAAAATGACTCCAGCCAAGTTGTCCATTTACGATCTCATACAAAAATCCCCTAGGAATAGGGAAACTTTAATGGAGATTTTGAGATCACACATTTTATGAGGCAAGTGCAACAATTCCAAGAGCTCATGATTCATTTTTAGAATCATAAAATTAAGGTAGTCCCTACTACCTCAGCAGACCCACCTTTGTACATTATTATGTCAATAAATAACATACCATTCAAGCGGGTTATGATTGATACAGGCTCATCAATCAACATCATCACTACCAAGGCTATAGGGCATTTGAAAATCCCTAAGTCCTCCATTATCCAAAATTCCTACAATCTCAGGGCTTTCAACGATGCATTGTGCTCCATTGTGGGTACAATAATTTTACCTATAGAGGTAGGACATAAGACCATCACCATGATGTGTCACATGTTAGAAGGGGTGATACAATATAATATCATTATAGGGTGTCCTTGGATCAGGAATATGTAGTATGTGCCCTCAATCATACACCAATGCATCAAGTATGTGCATGAGAGAAAAGTTCATGTGGTTCCATACGATTAAGAGCTATTCATGTATGTGCATCAATTCAACTTATCGAGGGAATTTTTCCTTTCATCAACACACTTGTACATAAGGCCTTCATCCCCAACCATGCATCCAGGAAGCAAAAGCAGATCAATGTGAGGTGACCCATCCACATCGACACCACCTCCTACATCCAAAGCTATTGGTGCTTTTGAAAATCCTTCAACATCTAAGGAAAATATAAATAGAAGTTGAAGGCACCCCTAGTGGAGGAAGGACCCAAGGAGATTCTGACCATAGCATCTATAGGAATCCCTACTCCCATGGAGGAGGAAAATTCCCAAGAAATAGTCGAGGATGTACCTCAACCTTCCTCACCTACATCATAAATAGTGTTATCTACACCACAGATAATAGTTCATGCAGCCAATACAACACTAGGTGAATATCTTGTGTAGAATGTGAATTTAACACTAATTATCGAGTCTACACAAGACATGGGATGACCAAGAGTCCCAAATCTACTAGTAGGGATAGTGGTTCCCTCAAGGGTTCCACCCATACAAACTAATTTGATATATACTAGTCTAGATTATGCCCATAGTACTCCTAACCTTGAAAGGTATGAGGATGAGTCATTCACCATGAATGTTTATTACTTGTCGAATCCTAAGTTCACTCTAAAGTACTTTGAGTAGTTTTACAATAAAAGCTATGGCCTAGGCCTATATGATCAAGGGCACCGACTACCATTTTAGCAATAGTACCAACTACCTACTGATAGTTGTGGCTTAGTATATCAAATGTAGAATCGTGATGAATCTTTGGAAGTAGCCTTAGATAGGTTAAGCATTGGGTTTGGGGAGGACATCGACTGGAATTCCTATCAACCCCCTAGCTACAACTATGTGGGTGGTGGATGGGTGTCGATGGTCAATATAACACCACCTAATAAATGTCACCCTAAATCCTCTCTTGAAGTGCCTCCATCGGAGCTATCTTATGGGAGGATGAGCAAATGCATGGATATGAGCAATATGAGTATGACTATGTCCCAAGCAAGGATGAAGATGAAGCTGGATTGGCCTACCATAAGCCTCGGTATGTGAAAAACCTTGCTTGGATGGGCCACAAAAAGAGTGGGTACATATCAGACGAGAGTGAATACATCTTGGATGAGGGTGGATACATGTCATATGAGAGTGGCTATGAGTTAGAGGATTCAATAGAGATGGCCTACCTATGGCCCAGACATGTGAGACACATCATTGTGCAAAAAACCAATGCCAATGGATTATTCATAAGTGATGATGACTATGAATATGAGACTGAGCTGGCCTATCTGGGGCATCAACAAGAAAGCCACCACCCCATCCTAAGGCTAGAAAAAATACCAATGGTTTGTTTATAAGAGATGATGACATTGAGGATGAGACTAAGATGACTTATCTTGGGCCTCGACACTTGTGTCCAGTTGATCTACTTGTGGAGAGAGAAGCAATGCTTCACACCATAGATCTAACCTTTGTTTCCTAGGGAGAACCATAAACCTAGATTCAATCTATCACATGGTCTTCCTAGATCCCCCAATATTTAGAAAGCAACTGTTGCCTAATGATCCCATCATCTCATCTATCCATAGATCGAATCCTGAGATCCCTATACCCTTAGAGCCTCATCATGAGTATGGAGGGTGCACCCAATATGTAGAGTTTCACACACATGGTCAATTCCATCCATAAATATGATATCCATTGATTTGACCACTCCACTCCATAACCTATTAGATCCTTCAAAACCATTCTATATTAACATAGAGTCTATTGATTGGGATCACATTGATTCACCCCTAGAGCCTGAATATTTCTTCCCCAATGAAGAGATGCTATAACCATTCCATTTTGCATCAGGTTGTGCACATGATATCTATCACATTGGTCTCGACCCTGAGTCAGTTGGAACTATAAATCTAGTAGATGACATTCATTTAATCCCCACTCCTCATCAGATTGATGAGGGGTCACATATGAAAATAGAGGAGACTTTTGAGGTGGACATCAGTAATGATCCTTCTCAACCAAAGAAATTCAATTTCAAATAAATCTTATCTCCAAAATAATATGCCATAATAATTCCTCTACTGGAATAGAGATCAAATCTCTTTGATTGGACCTACAAAGACATGTCAGGGCTATATCCAAAATTAGTTATCCACAACCTTTCACTAGATCCCATGAAGAAATAAATCAAGCAGAATCTCAAAAAGATGCATCCAACCATCGCTTTGATAGTTAAAAATAATTTGCAAAAACTATTGGATGTAATCTTTATTGTTCCCATTGACTATCCAAAATGGGTGTCAAACATGGTGCCCATAGGAAAAATTGATGGAAGAGTCTGAATTTGCATGGATTTTAGGGATCTCAACAAGACAACCCTAAAGGATTCATTCTTGTTGCCTAACATAGATCCTCTTGTAGATGCAACTATAAGTCATGATATGCTTCCCATAATAGATAGTTTTTCTAGTTACAATAAGATTCAAATTAAACTTGAATACCAGCATAAAACCATATTCACCACTCCATGGGGGACATTCTGTTACAAAGTGATGACATTCGGTCTTAAAAATATTGGTGTGACATATCAGTAGGCGATGACATACATTTTACATGACTACATGCACAAGATCCTAGAAGACTACATCGATGTCTTACTAGCCAAGTCATTGCTATGAGAATATCATGCTGAGACGCTCAAAAAGGTCTTCGATCACCTGATTGAACACAATGTTAGGTTGAACCCCAAGAAATGCATATTTGGCATAACTTCTAGAAAACTCTTGGGATTCATCATTTCTAAATGAGGCATCGAGGTAGACCTAGCAAAGGTAAAGGATATCTTGGAAATGGTCCCACCCATGAACATCAAAAAACTGAGAAGCTTATAGGGAAAAGTAGCGTCCATTAAGTGATTTATTGCACAACTATCACATAAATGTTGACCCATGAATTTACTACTACACAATGGGATCCCATTCCAGTGGGATGAAGAATGTTAGCAAGCCTTTGCTAAAATCAAGGAGTACATGGCAATGTCGCTAGTCTTAGATCCACCAAGGCTAGATGTGCCATTCCTACTATATATATCCACTATAGATTTTGCTTTGGGCACCATGTTGGCTCAAAAGAATGTGCAATACAAGAAACAAGAGATATATTACATCAATTGTACCTTGGTGAACTATGATATAGGATATGCATATGTAGAAAAGCTATGTTTAGTAGTGGTCTTTGCAACCAAGAAATTTCACCACTACATGCTGAGCCATGCAACATATGTAATATCCAAGTAAAATACTTTGCAGTATATGATTACCAAGACATATCATAACACCCATACTACAAAGTGAATCATGCTATAATATAGTTCAATTTGGAATTCATAGGCCAAAATTCCATCAAGGGACAAGTCATAACTAATTAGTTAGTTGAGGTACCTCTTTAGAATAGTAGGCCCCTCACCATAGAACTTCTTGATGATGTTGTCTTTGCATTATCAGAAGCACATTAACCCGAAGAACTAGAAAATGAAGCTGACATGACTCTGTTATTTTATGGTTCGAAGTGTGAACAAGGAGGCAATGTAGGGATTGTCTTTTTCATACCACAAGGTGCTCTAATGCCCTTGTAATTTAATCTAGACTTACCTTACACTAATAAAAACACCAAATACAAGGCCCTAATATTGGGTCTCCAAACATACATCACCATGAGAATAAAAAGGCTAAATATCTTTGGTGACTCCCTCCTCATAGTCAAACATGTAAAGGGACAATTTCAATGTTGAGATCCAATACTAAAATCTTACAAAGAGCTTGTTGACATGTATCTAGCCAAAATAGAGTGGTATGAAATCAAGACAATCCCTAATTTGTTAAATAGATTTGCATACACCATGGCATATCAAGGATCCTTTATCCCTCAGAATCCATTTGCTGATTTCACTACCATCCATGTCAAAATGCTCTTATACTCTGATATCCAACATGAGGATTTTGTTAAAAAGGAATCCATCAACATGATTCATATAGATCTAGAACATGAATGGTTCTATAAAACCAAATACTTCTTAAAGAAGGCACCTTGGGGTTCCTTGATCTTGCAAGGTCCTATGGAGAATTGTACCACTATTTGCCATAAGGTCATTTATGAATCTAAATTTGTGCAAATCAAATTGCAGGAGGAACATGCCATATTATATGTCGAGGTTGTAGCCTATCAAGATTGGCTATCCCAATTACAAGACTTCCTTAGGCTTGGAATTATTCCACAGGGACTGTTGCATGCCAAAATATGACCATTCAAGCAAAAGTGACAAGATATGTCTTTGTAGGAGGTATATTGTATTGTCAAATCTATGATGGAATTCTTGTACGTTTCTTAGATCCCCAAGAATCATCTTGGACGATTTTGCAAGCTCACAATGGTACATGCGGTGGCCACTTCAATAGCATGACCATTGTCAAGCACATCCTTCGAATGGGTTATTACTGGCCCACCATGGAGAAGGATTGTTATGAGTATGTCAAGAAATGCGTTAAATGTTGACATCATGCAAATCTGATGCACTTGCCATCTTAGGCCTTATAGCCCATTCAGGTGGCTTGGCCATTTTCTTAGTGATTTTTTGATATGATTAGAAATATTTCTCCCCCATATTTAAGCTAACACACATTCATCTTAATGACCACTGAGTACTTCACCAAATTTGTGGAAGCAGTCCCTTTAATATTGACAATTGCTCCTCAGATTGCGGAGTTCATACTTCACAATATTATCTATCGTTTTGGGGTACCCTTCAATATAATCTCAGATAATGGTCCATCATTCAAAAACAAAAATGTGTGAGCTTTAATGACCAAATACAATATTCAACATATTTTTATGACACCATACTACCCATAGGAAAATGGGCAAGTAGAGGCCTCAAAAAAGACAATAGTAGCCATCTTAAATAAGACGGTGAAAGAAAATCATAAGGATTGGTATTTGTAATTACCCTTATCATTGTGGGCTTATAGGACTAGCATACGAATGCCCACTGGGGCAACACCATTTTTGCTTGTATATGGCACTAAGGCCATTATGCCCTTAGAGTTTGAAATTCCAATATTGTGCATTGTATTGAAAGAGTTCATCAATGACGACACTACGTGACAAGCTCATCTGGATCAATTGACCCTTTTGTATGAATGACACATCAATGCTCTTGAACATATTTGTGTTTACCAGGATCATCTATCATGGGCTTATAACTATAAATTCCACTTGAGAGACTTTAAAGTTAGCGATCTTGTTCTTAAAGAAAACCAATTGAACTCAAATCTACTATCACATCTGCAAGACAAATTTACTACCAATTGGATAGGTCCCTATATTATATCTAAGAAGATTGGGCCTAGGGCATATCACCTAACAATGCTAGAGTATGTTGAGGAGCCAGATCCTCTCAACATCATTCATCTAAATATGTTTCACACATAAATCATCAAAATATCAAATAAATTCAAATAAATTTCAAAAGTTTCAAAAACAATAGAAATCATAAAAATCCAAACAAATCAGAAAACATCAAAATTAAAAACAAAAAGCTCCAAAGACATCTTAAATCCCTTTGGTCAATCACAAAAAGCTCCAAATGCACCTTAAATCCCTTTGGTCAAATCACAAAAAGCTCCAAAGGTATCTTAAAGACCTTTGGTCAAATCACAAAATCCCCAAAGGTACCATAATCCCTTTGGTCAAAAGCAAAACATAAAAGCACAAAAGCAATTTAAAATCAAAAAGTTCAAAAACATTCTTAATAGTCAAAACTCAAAAAAAAATGGACAACATCAAAAATACAAAAACATTTGCACTTGCATCCACATAGTCGCATTGCATTAGGTATTCACATCCGTTTCATTTGCATTTAGTAGGTTGTGACCATAATCTTACAAATGAAACCACATTTGTATATCAATCATGCATCTTCGAAATCCCTCATCTTCCATCATCCATGAGTGTAACTGTGTTTGTCAACACAATCCCTCCTATTGCTATGAGTAATGTACTAGGGTTTTACAGTCATTCAACCATACCTAGTGGTTTTATTAGACCTTGTAGAAAGTTATCTTAGCTTTTAATAGATTAGGTTTAGTTTTGACAGCGTCTGGTACATTTCAAAATCCTATCACTAATAAAAATACTAAAATCCTAGTTCAAACAAGGGAAATATGAACACTACAAACCGACATTAGGTATCCTAAGGTGAAAATTTTATCTTGCTCATCCCCCTATGTGACCGGTTCAGAAATACTGAGAATTGGCAAAATGACAAGTTCATCCCTACCCAAAGAAATCCCTTGCTTTAATAAAAAAAAGAAAAATCTTGAACAAAGCAAAATTCAAAAACAAAATAAATAGTGGTTTTCATCACTAATCATGAGCAAGTATCCCAAATAAATATTAAGAAAAAAAGATATGGCGGGAATGGGAGTGGGAGCGACGGTGGACGATGGCAATGGTGATGGCGATGGCGACGATGGAGGGATCTTGGAGAGAGCTGGTGTGGCAGGTTTGTCCTCGGGACCTACAGGTGGTGTTGGGCCTTCTGCAGGCCCACTCAGCAAGATTCGCGATGAAGACCCAAACGGCGTGGTGAAACCGACGTCTGATAACGTTAGGGTTTCACCCTCCTCTCCTTCCAAAGCACCTCCTTGGTCTTTATCCTTTGCGGACAAAGTTAGGTCTTCGTCAGGAGCATTTTCTTTCCAAACTCCTTTGCCCTTCTCTATTTCGGGCACTGAAGTCTCTTTCCCGAGTGAGGTTATGGAGCCACTAATCTTCCAAGAGTCTCTCTCTCTCGTTGGGAAATTTGTCGGTGCCCGACCTGATATGGAAACTATTCGCGAGTGGGCTCTTTCCAAATGGCGGCTTTCGGGCAGCTTGGAGTTAGTGGCCTTTCCTAGGGGGTTTTTCATGATAAGGCTAAACAACGCCCTTGACACCCACCGCATCCTTACTGGAGGACCTTGGTTTTTTGGCCGTCGTAGCCTATTTCTGCGGAGATGGGGGGAAGACTTTGACCCTGAGACTCAGTCTATCAACATCGCTCCAATTTGGATCAAACTCCATGGGCTTCCCCCATAGTTCTTCTACAATGATGCACTCAAAGGCATCACTCAACCGATTGGAGATTTGGTCGCCATTGACCCTGCTACCCGAGCCAAAACCAGAATGACCTATGCTCGTGTCTGTGTCATGGCTAATCTGGATTCGGCTCTACCTACCTGCATCGACATCAACTACGGGAGCTACAGAAGACGTCAAGGAGTTGAGTATGAGAACAAGCCCGCTTTTTGTTTGGAGTGCAATACTCAGGGCCATCTGGCTTCTCAATGCCCCTCCCAGAAAAAAGAAATCCCCAGCGATTCGGGCCGAAAGAAGGACTCTCAGACCCTGAACACCCAAAAAAAGGCTTCTGGCCGGGGTCGTGGCCGATCTGTAGGTCCTCCCAAAACCTCTGCATCAAATCATGGCAAACCCAACAATGTAAGTGCTCTGCCTTCTCGTTCTAATCATTTTGCTCCCTTAAACAATCTTCATACTAGAGAGGACATCTCCGATGACCTTCCCATAGATCTAACCGTCTCGTCCACACCCACTTTGATTCAGTCTCCCTTGTCCAAAGGAAAGTCTGCAATGACCTTTCCAAACTCACCCACCGATTCTGGTCCCTCTCACCTTCCTCTTCCCTTCCCACCCCTTCCCCCGACTCAGAACCGTCCTCTTTCCCTTTCCCCTGAGTCTGTTTCCCTGTGCCAATCTCCCCGCTCTCCATCCCCCCATCGGCCTGCCCCAGGGACTGATTCCACCGATATTCTCCAAACATCCAGCCCGCTGAAATCTCCCATTCCCGCACCCAAAGCTGACGTCAACAAAGAACAGAGAAGGGGACGACCGTCAAATGCAGAAAAGCTTGCCAAAGCAGCTGAGATCGAATTGGCTGATGGCTCAGTGCCTACCTCCTTGGGCCCTATTTCCGAACACCCCAACCACCAAGATGAGGATGAAGTTAGACCCAAACTTACTCCGTCTCAAGGGAGAGGCAGAGGCCGCAAAGCAAACCCCAAATCAACTCGATGAAGTTCATCTCCTAGAATGTCAGAGGCCTCAACGGAACTGCTAAACAGAGGACTGTTAAATCAGTAAGGAAAAACCTAAAACCAAATATCATGTTCCTTCAAGAATCCAAACTTGACGAGAATAGCAGCACTCAAGTTTGCAAGCTAATCTGGGAAAATAGCAATTTTGCCTTTTGTCCCTCCTCAGGGGCATCTGGGGGTCTCCTTTGTTTGTGGGATCCGACAACCATTGATGGAAGGGTTCTTTCAGTCTTTGACAGAACCATCAACATTCTATTTACCAATAAAGTCACTAACCTCCAATGGATCGCCACCAATGTTTATGGACCTAACAGTCCTGTCAATAGAAGACTGTTGTGGGATAACATTTCAGCAATGTGCAACAACTTTGCTGACTTTCCATGGATGCTCTGTGGTGATTTCAATGCTCCCCTTCACCTGTTTGACAAGCAAGGAGGCAATCCGATCACCAGCAGCTGCATAGAAGATTTCAACGATTTTGTCAACCATAATGAGCTAATGGACATGCCGCTCCAAGGATCCAACTACACATGGAGCAACAGACGTGCGGGCATCCATCACATCCAAATATGGCTTGACAGATTTCTCTTATCCAAAGAACTCATTCCTATTTTTGGCGATGGCAGGCTTCATAGCCACCCAAAAATTGGCTCCGATCACAACCCCTTAATTCTGGATTGTTCCCGCCCCCAAAAAATCTTCAAAACCCCTTTCAGGTTTGAAAAGATGTGGCTCACCCATCCAGATTTAGGTCGGTGCATTCGACAATGGTGGCAGCAAAACCTTTGTCCAAACCCTCTCACGAATCTGTTCCTCAAACTCAAAGCGGTCAAACTCAAGCTGAAATGCTGGAATAGGGAGGTCTTCGGCAACCTCTTTACCGAGAAAAAGCTTCTGATGGATGAGCTGAAAAGGGTGGAAAATCTGATTCAGGGAGGAGATCTGAGGGTCAAAACTTTCATGGAAGAAAAAAGCCTCCTTTCAAACTTTCACAATGCCTTGGCTAAGGAAGAGTCCTACTGGAGGCAAAAATCTAGAAACCTCTGGCTCAAAGAAGGAGACACCAACACGAAGTTTTTCCATGCTTCCACCATGCGCCACAGAGGCTCAAATAAAATCTCTGAGTTGACCAAGGCTGATGGATCCATTGTCTCTGACATCCAAGCTATCAGACAGGAAGTTGTGCGCCACTTCCAAGAAATCTTAGGTCCAAGCGTTGACTGCCATCCCCGCACTGCAAGTTCTCTACTTCAGAACATCCCAAAGTTGGTGTCTAACGATGATAATGGGAAATTGCTTCAATGCTTCACTAAAGAGGAGATCAAAGAAGCTCTGTTTGCAATGGAACCTGATAAGGCCCCTGGACCCGATGGCTTCCCACCCCAGTTTTTTCAACACTTTTGGGATATTGTGGGCCCAGATGTCGTTGCTACGGTTAAATTCTTCCAGAGAGCCAAAAAGATGCCGAGAGAGGCCAATTCCACCTTCATTGTTTTAATTCCCAAGTCCAATGATCGTGCTTCTCTCTCTGACTTCAGACCTATTAGTCTCTGTAGTGTCATCTACAAACTTATCACCAAAGTTATGGCAAACAGGTTGAAAGACATCCTTCCCTCCATCATCGACCAGTGCCAAGGAAGCTCGGTCAAAGGCAGATTCATTGCTGATGGAGTGATAACCGTCCACGAATTGGCCCACTCGGCATATAAAAATAAAAAACCCAGCATGTTCCTTAAGCTTGACATGAACAAGGCTTTTGATCGGGTTTCCTGGAAATTCCTATTCGAGGTCCTAGAGAAGTTTGGGTTTCACAAAGAATGGATCAAGATGGTTCGTGAATGTATCTCGACTGCATGGTTCTCTGTTCTTATCAATGGTTCACCCGCAGGTTTCTTCCAAAGTTTTAAAGGCATCCGTCAAGGGGACCCTCTGTCCCCTTTTCTCTTCATCATTTTGGCCGAAACCCTTGGAAGAACCCTTACAGCTACCTGCAATAGTGGTCTCATCTCCGGGATCAAACCAGCCTCAACAACCAATGCCATATCCCACCAACAGTTTGTGGATGATACTATTCTATCCTCTCATGCTTCCGTTCCCGAAGCAAAAATCATTAAGAACATTCTTGATTCTTATGAAGAGGCGGCTGGCCAGAAAGTCAATTACCGCAAAAGCAAGCTATACTTTCTCAATACTCCCATTCATAGGAAAAATAGGATTGCTGAGATCCTTGGGTGCATCATTGGGAGCCTTCCAACTACTTATCTTGGATTACCGCTTTTCCACGATAGATCTGTCTCGGCTATGTGGAATCCTATTTTAGATCGCCTCAACAAGAAACTTGCAGGTTGGAAAAGCTCAATGCTCAGTCAGGCAGCCAAAGCCACTCTGGTCCAGGCTTGCCTGCAAAGTATTCCCATTTTTTTCTTATCCATATTCAAAGCTCCTACTTCCATCTGCCAAAGAATTGAGCAAATTCAACGTAGATTCCTTTGGGCGGGAAACGAAAACAAGAATAAATTTTCACTTGTTGCCTGGGATAGGGTCTGTTCCAAGAAAAAGGATGGAGGACTAGGATTCAGAGACATCAAGTGGATGAACATGGCCCTCATTGCCAAGCAGTCCTGGAGACTTACCATCAATGAAAAAGTCACTTGGATTGACATCATCAAAGCTAAGTACCTCCATCAGGTTTCCTTTCTTGGAGAGCACAACCTTCCTAGCGGGTCTCATTTCTGGAATGGCGTCACCAAAACAAGGAAGATCATCATGGAAGGCTTAAGGTGGTGTCTTGGAACTGGAATGAACATTCATTTTTGGGATGACCCGTGGATCCGTGATAAACCTCTCAGCCAAGATCCGCATCTTGCAGTGCTTAAGACGGTTACCGAAGCCACCTTTGGTGATAAGGTGTGCCATTTCATTAACCCAGGTATCACAAGACCTGAATGGAAACACCTGGCTCTCAACGGGCCTAGGCATATCATCGAGGCGCTCAGGCGGTTACAAAACTTGCTGAGGAATTGCATCATCCCCAGCTCACACAAAGATGATTCCATGGTCTGGAACCTTGAAGATTCAGGGAATTTCACTGTTAAATCAGCTTACTACAGTCAAGAAACTCCCAATGATGGTCGGGACTTATCTAATCAGGTCTGGGTTCCCAAGATCATTCCCAAGGTCAAATTATTTTGCTGGTTGGCCATCCAAAATAGAATCCTCACCACTGACAACTTGATAATCAGAGGGTTACTCATTCCCAATTGGTGCATCCTGTGCAAAAATGCCTGTGAGTCAACTTCGCATGTTTTTTTGGAATGTCCCTTCTCTCTAGCAGTTCTCAACCAGGTTCTTAACACCTTCGACATCTCCGTAGCCCTCCCTCATTCCATTCCCCTCCTTTTTCAACAATGGCCCCGGCCTTTCAAGAGCAATCAACTTAAATTCATGTGGCAAGCTTGCCTCCACCTTTTCCTGTGGCAGATATGGCTCGAGAGAAATGCCAAAATTTTCAAAAACCAAGCCACTGATAAGAAGATTATTGTTGCCAAAATCTTGGCCCTTGCTACGGAGAATGCCTCTCTTGTTTCGTCTTCCAAACCCCCCCTCCTGGCCTTGAATCGGACCTAACAAAACTTTTCAATCTTTCTAATTTCTCTGCCATGCCCCGCACTTCTGTCGACAGGTCTGTCATCAAGTGGGTCTTACCACCTACTGGGTGGCACAAGCTCAATTTCGATGGTGCGGCCAAAGGCAACCCAGGAGCGGTTGGCGGAGGAGGAATTCTCAGAAATCACAGAGGAGAAATAATTTTGGCCTTTGCCAGAACCTGGGAATTCAATCTAACAATATGGCAGAGGCTCGGGCTCTGCTTCAAAGCTTGATCCTCTTGGAGGGTTTGACCATCAACAAACTTATCATAGAAGGAGACTCGCTGCACTGTATCAACTGGCTCAATGGGACTTCTGTGCCTCCCTGGGCCCTTGCTTCGATTTTCCAAGACTGCAAGGCTCTTATTGGCAAGTACCCAGAATTAGTCATTAAGCATCAGTATCGGGAAGGAAACAAAGCTACGGACTGGCTTGCTAACAAGGGTGTAGGCGAACCTGACATTCATGTTTGGAGAGACTCCTTCCCCATTGGCCTAAGGAACGATTCTATAAGTGTCAATGTTTGCACAATGTGAGTGGTGGGCAGGGGACCAGTTTAGTTTGCTCATGGAACTGGTCGAGTTTTCGTGTCCTTTCTTCCTTCTTCTCCTCCTTCGGCCATGTTTTGGCAACATGTCACGATATCACGATGCGGTCTTGCATCATGTCGCGATATCGTGACACTTTTTCTCTTCGACCATGTTTTTGCAACATGTCGCGATATCGCGACACTTTTTCTCCTCGGCCGCATTTTTGCAACATGTCGCGATATCGCGACACTTTTCCGCTTTGGCCACGCTTTTGCAACTTGTCGCGATATCGCGACACTTTTTCTCTTCGGGCGCGTTCTTGCAACATGTCGCGATATCGTGACACTTTTTCTCTTCCGACGCGGTCTTGCAACTTGTCGCGATATCGCGACACTTTTTCCCTTCGGCTGCGGTCTTCCATCATGTCGCGATATCGCGACACTTTTTCTCTTTGGTAGCGGTCTTCCATCATGTCGTGATATCGTGACACTTTTTCTCTTCGGCTGCGGTCTTCCATCATGTCGCGATATCGTGACACTTTTCCTCTTCGACAGCGGTCTTCCATCATGTCGCGATATCGCGACAGTTTTTCTCTTCGACAGCGGTCTTCCATCTTGTCGCGATATCGTGACACTTTTTCTCTTCGACTGCGGTCTTCCATCATGTCGCGATATCGTGACACTTTTTCTCTTTGGCAGCGGTCTTCCATCTTGTCGCGATATCGTGACACTTTTTCTCTTCGGTTGCGGTCTTCCATCATGTCGCGATATCGTGACACTTTTTCTCTTCGACAGCGGTCTTCCATCATGTCGCGATTTCGCGACACCTTTTTTCTTTGGCAGCGGTCTTCCATCTTGTCGCGATATCGCGACACTTTTTCTCTTCGGCTGCGGTCTTCCATCATGTCGCGATATCGCGACACTTTTTCTCTTTGGCAGTGGTCTTCCATCATGTCGCGATTTCGTGACACTTTTTCTCTTCGACTGCGGTCTTCCATCATGTCGCGATATCGTGACACTTTTTCTCTTCGACAACGGTCTTCCATCATGTCGCGATTTCGCGACACCTTTTTCTTCGGCCGCCGACAGACACTTTTTCTCTTCGACCGCGATTTTGCAACATGTCACGATTTCGTGACACTTTTTCTCTTCGGCCTCGATGATGCAGCATGTCACGATATCACGACACTTTTTCTCTTCGGCCATGATTTTGCAACATGTCACGATTTCGTGACACTTTTTCTCTTCGGTCGCGTTTTTGCAATCTGTCATGATTTCGTGACACTTTTTCTTCTTTGGTTGCGATAACGCTGCTTGTCACGATTTCGTGACTTTTCTTCTCTTCTGGCACCAACCTTGCAACATGTCGCGATATCGCGACACTTCTTTTCTTCTGGCAGCAACCTTGCAACATGTCGCGATTTCGCGACACTTTCTCTCCTTCGGCTCCGATGCCGCTTCTTGTCATGATTTCGTGACTTCTTTTCCTCTCTTGGATGCAACGGTGCAACATGTCATGATTTCGCGACATCATTTCCAAAATGGTCACGATTTCGTGACACCTTTCCTCGTGTGGCGTTTTGCTCGTTCTTTGATCTTTAGTTCTTGGACCACCTCGGTCGATCTGGAAATCATGTAAAACTCTTGTACAAGGTTCAGGGACCTTTCAACACCCTTTCTACCAATAAAAAAAATATTAAGAAAATAAGGGAGTATTGAACTTAAATCCCTAGAATGAACAAGTCACAAGGTATCCTTACGCACGATGGTATGTCCATCATATTAGCGTTTCGCTTTTGTACAGATAAATTTTTGCATGTGGAAGAGCTAACTTTAGGTGTCCTATACCGCCTAGTGGTCTAATCAAACTGAGTCTAACTTAGGATCAGGATAAACATTTGAGGATCCCCAATATAGCAATGGGCTGAATTAATCCCGCCTAGCATTGGGGTATGCTTATGTTATATCTATTATATTTATTTTCACACACAGGGATAATGAATATCTATGTCTTCATAACAAAAACTTTATCCTTCAGAGATATTTGTACGATCAATATACAACTTTTGATGGAGAAACTAGGGTTTTTGAGTCTCATGGAAAATGTCAAAAATCCTCTCATAAAAACAAATCATATCATCACTCATATCATCAATTTTATTTAGGAGGTTTTTTTCATTAAGGGGTATCCATGAAATAGGATAGATGCCAGATAAATGTCAACAATGATATTTATATGGTATTTGACTATTTTGTGCATATATTTTAATGTACAAAAGCTAATAAAGAAAGTACATACATATCACCTCATATCATATCACATTTGGATGTTTAAATGATTAATTATTATTATGAGTTATTATTTATTCATGATTTTTATACATTTTGTGGTGTCATCCATTAATTGTCAAACATATATTTTAAGTGATTAAAGCATACAAGTTCATTCACATTAGATCATCAGCATAATGCATAACACATTTAATTTACCATATCATAGCAACGTAAGTTAGATGCATAAAATACATCAAAATTAAACATGCATTTAACAATAAGCATTGCATCCATATATGCATCCATCATCATCATCTATATCATGCCATATAATAATACACACACCATATAGCATAACATCATAAATTAGTCCATCTACACATCCACACCATAACATCTAGAGCATCACATCACATCATATCACATAAGATCATGATACTGCATCACATAAACATAAAAACATAATCATAAAATATACACATAATGAGTCTCAAATTCTAGATATCATATAAATGTATGTCAAAATAAGTACATGTAGGTACAAAAGGGCCATAAGGATATAATCGTGTAGGTCAACCGACCTTACACTCAAAATAGTACAAAATGCCAAAGGGGCCATAATGTTCAAGAGTGGCCTACACCACTAGCATCATCTCTACCCTCACTGCCCCCTCTAGGAGGCGACATAGAACTAGCACCCCTAGTCCACTCTGTCCAAGTCCTAGTCCTATGGCTCGAACGATCTGATGAATACCCTGAGGTACTTTGGTTGATTCTTAGTGACCCTCCAATCATGGGCCTATCTGGTAGACGACCTCCTCAAATCTTGATATCATGCTCTAGTACCAAGATATAGGAGGAATCTAGGGTTCACTCGTCCAAGTGCTCTACTAAAATCCTAAGCAAACACTAGATCTTCGCACCTACATATAGACCACCATGTTCCTGAGGCATTGGAGTAGATGGAACAATATGTCCCTAAGCAGAACCCCCATCGATAGTAAGTTTATCTATCCTACCTTGTAGTATGGCCCTCTATGCATTAAGGTACTGAACCTGAGCCTATAAAAAAGCAATAGTGGCATCCCTCTATTGCAGCTAGATATGAGATACCTACAACTTGACCTCCACCTAATGCAACTGATCCTAGATATGAGAATCCTACTCCTTAGAAGCCAACTCCTCCTCCTCATCTAGAGCTACCTTCTCCTATACTACCTCCTAATATGCTAGTTGGCCCCAACCCTCTGTTCGATCTTGCACTCAGTATCCATTAGGATAATCCCCTACAGTAGCCACATCCTAGTCGTGGCCCAAACTACTGCCACCCTACCATAATCAGATGCCCCACCATTGAGTGTAGTCCTCTATAACTCTACCATTTGCAATACCAGCATCCATTGCTGGAGGATCATCATCCTCTATCACTTTTGTAACCTGAGGCCACAGAAGATCCCTCTCTGTAGTTATCTACCTATACAAAACTAGTTGGAGTAGAACATCCTACAACAAACCAAAAAATTGAAGCACCCTAGAATAGTGGAAGAACTCCCTGATGTCATCCTTACGGTCAATGACCCATCGATCGCATCGAGTCCAAGCTATGAAACTAGTTGGATCTCTCCAAGTAGGTCACTCATAGTAAGGCCTCAAAATGATGTCCTGGGACCAAAAACTAGTCAGTGTTGCCATGTAGTGGGAAATCTCCCCTGCATGAGGCCAACTATTATGCTCCTCGAGCTCTCTAGGCCACATAGATCCATAGCAATGGTGGGAATCAACCAACCTAGTAATCTCCACAGTAAGTCCTATTGGGTGATCCACCTTGATATGCTCCCATACCTAGATCTAGAGGAGAAAGCTACAAGTGATGCTAGTGCATCCCTGTCATTAGATTTGATAGATCTCATCATAGCATTGAGCCAGTAGGGCACTACCCCAAGCATAGATAATAGGTCATGCACTATCCATAAGATCTTAAACCATAGCTAAGAGGTTCCATGGGAACCTTACTCCCAAGAAATTAGGAATAATGATGTTGTATATGACCATCAACAACACAACATGCCTACAAGAGAAGACATTCTCCTAGTACCACCAAGAAAATGATACCCCGCTAGATCGAGTATCCCTAAAGGTAGTATCAGTATGTCTCCCAAAGACCCTCGCGAAGACTGCATCTTGGGAATCAATGGAAGAAGAAACAATATGCACTCCATAAAAAGGTATCCTGAAGATCTTGTAGACATCCTCCAACATAATGGTCATCTCACCAATAGGGAGGTGGAAAGTATTAGTCCTGAAATCCCACCTATGGTCTAGGGCAATAAGATAGGCTTGATTCAACATAATCAATGAAATCCTGGTAACATGTTGTAGTTCAGGAGCATCAAGCCAACCCCAGACCGTGTCATCCATGGTAGGCAAGATGTCCACAAGAAATTGTAAGTGCTAGGCCCACATAGAAAAAATATAGAAGTGTAAAATAAATGCCTAAATCAAATGCACTAACAAACTAATAAATACATAAAATAAAAATAGTGCTAGATAATCTAAGATGAGCTTAAGGCAACAAGCAAAGCAGTTAAATGCACCTAAACATCCAAAAAATTCAAAAACTACTATTCAAAATCTTAAAAAGATCAATTAAAATTACTTTAAAATGAAAAAGTCAAAAAAATAAACCTAAGGCCACCTGGACACTCATGCCAGGAGTGACCATGAAGCGATCGTTGGAGCCGGTAGCGGCCAGTTTTAATAATAAAAAATTTAACTGTTGGATGTTAAACTGGTCACTGACAGTGACAACGGCTAGCCTCATGCTAGGATAGCCACTTTGGGTGGTAGTAGCCAGTGGGTGACATGCCAATGGTATTCCCTCATGGTAAAAAATCACAAAAAAATTGCAAAAAAATATAAAACTAAGGGAAACCCATCTGCTTAAACCCTAAACTAGTCCTATCTACTAGTTTAGTTCATTGCCAATAGGGTTAATGAGGTTCCTTTACCAAATTTTTTAGTTAGGTTTATTTTACCACATTAAAAAAAATGGGGTTAGGTTTTAGAAATGTACCCATGAAGCTTTGACTCCTTCACTGGTCAAAGCTTCACCCTACTTAGCTATGGCATCAAATCAACAATGTTCTGGGTCACAAGTAGTCACTCTCACCTTAGAGATCCAAAAGTATAATGATAGCTAGAAAATGAAAGGTCAAAAACCCTAATTTGCTTTTGTATTCCAAAAATGCACCTCAGCCACTGCTTGCATCAACGGCCCACAATTCCTAGATGCAAGACCTGATAGTGGCCATGCAACAACAATTGGGGGTCACTGGATTTGAAAATGGCTAAGCCATAGGGAGAAATTCATTCAATTTATCACCACAAAGCACCTCAAAATGAGTCAATAAGCACATCCACAAATAAAAATCAACCAAAATATATACAAATACCAAAAAAATTACATATATTAAAATACAAAATATCATAAAATCCAGATAAACACAAACAAAATAAAGTAACATCAAAATATCAAGTGAGCCTTCTATGCAATTATTTTCTCTATACACTTGGTGGTTGTAGTGACTAGCGCACCATGCAATTCGACAAGATAAGTAAATTATCATAAGGCCACTTGGGGTAAAATGGTTATGATAGAATTGAGACGATTCACTTCAAATCCAAATAAGGCCATTATGGCCGGACCGCCCCACGGGAGTGAGGATCCATTTCATTTCTCCTATAACAAATAGTGATTCAACACAAGCCACAAGATAATTGCTATCACCTTGATTCCCTAAGAAGGCCATTGTGGCCGAATTGCCCCATGGGATAGAGATGTACAATTATCAAAAGTTTTTGAAATCACACCTAGATGAGAACAACCCTATAAAAACAAAGCAACCCTCTAAATATATATAAATCATTCATATTCATCAAGCAACTTGCCACTTTATTGATTATCCTTTCCTCATCGATTCATCGCTTGAGGGAGTAGTCAATTTTTTTTTTCAAAAAATCATAATCAAAGTCAAAAAATATCACTCGATCATGTCAAATTGTGTTCATATTATGAATCATTACCAACAACTATCATAAGCTTATAATTTTCTAGGAAAAAAAGCAAATAAGATAGTTAATTTTGTAGCTCTCCTCCTTTCAAATCTATAGTAGTACTAAATCTACTCGATCGCTGATGAACGAGTGCAAACTTCCACAAATTTAAGTCTTCCACCTTGTTAGAAGCAATGATTCTAGGATGCACACCTCCCTCATGACTGGGGCATCCAATTTTTATCAGATCAATGATCATCATCCAACATACAATGTAACCCTAGGTGGTCTAGTTTTGCTCCACGTTGTATTTTCCCATAATGCATCCCAAAAAGGGGCATCTGTAGACACCTAAAATACATCATGTTTAGGATTCTACCCATATAGACACATTTTTAGACCATATGAATCCTCTTATATCCTTCTAAGAAAAAACAATGGTCATAACCATTAAAAAAGGGCATTTCTAGCCCATCCAGGCCTGGACACTCTCAAGCAGAGTGGTCGCCACACCTAGCCATTGAAGACTATAGTGGCCACATATAGCTATCAGACCTAATAGTGGCTAGCAACATGCATAGTTTGGATGTGAAAATAGGCCCAAATCACGTAGTCTGACTGAACCTTTGCATTTTTTGTGGGCAGATTTTGGTGAGGAACTCCCTAAGTTCCTTCTAACTTCCCCTTCAATGCTAGTTTGTGACTGATGCTTCCCACCCGATACAATCAGTCACATGCAATTTGGATTGAAGCTTCTCCAAGAAGCCAAGGTCTATATCTAAGAGAGAGAAGTCTACATATGGACTCTCCCACAAAGAGTAAGAGATCCACAATTTTTAGAGTTTATGCAATGAAGCCCTATCAGATTGGAGAGAAAAACTATGCACCCTTAAGGAGCAATGAAGTATTGTCCGATTGAGGAGAAACTATGCACCTGATATTCACATACATTATTATTCATCATAATTCCATGTACTTGACACATCCAGTGACCCTTGAACATCAATTGGAGTGGTGCTATAGCCCTTAGAGTGTGAGGAGGAAGGTCTATTTTATGGTCATTGTCTTGGATAGTGGCCCGTAGGTACAACCTAGGGTTTGACATCAGTTTCCTTTGTGCTAGCATTAGATTTGATCATTTTCTATTTTAACAGTTATTCCTAGCATAGATCTAATTTACTATATGCATTTACATTATTACTTTGTGAGATATACCTGTATTTTTTATTACTATTAGTGCATTTAGTCATATTATGCTTATCTATCTTGCTTATCAGATTTTATACTAACACCTCATTCGAGGAGGTAGCCTAGAATTCTAAGTGTGCTTTGTTGTTTCCATGTACGCATATCTGCAGGTTTAACAAGACCAAGTCAAAACATTCAGAGCATGAGATTCCTCCTAGACGAGAGAAGGAGAAGGAGGCATTTGTGAGCCCTCAAAAAATTTTGTGTATGGGGTCAGGAATATTACAAAAGTGCACCAACCCTTTGCAATGGGATTTATTCCACCATTTGTGTCCCACTTGTAACTTATTGTATCAAGAAAATTGGTTATCCCTCAAAGGTACGAATATGTAATTGGATTCATTGTTAAAATCAATAAAATAGGATCTTTCTTTGTTGTTTTTATTTTTGAGTTACACATATTTGCTTTGTGTCTTTTTCTATTTGATATAGTAATCATTTCATTTCAAGTGGGGCTGTGGTGCATGGTCCCAAAGGTCACACACTATTATTGGCCACGTATGAAAAATATATCAATGGTTATGTTTCTAGGTGCTTGGAATACCAAAAAGAGAAAGCAAAACATCTGCACCTAGTCATTCGATTATACCCACATGCCATACCTACACAAAAATGGTAAGTTATTTCAATAGAATTTATAGTGGGTCTACCTAAAATAAGGTTTAGGCATGATGCAATATTGGTATTTGTGGATAATTTAACCAAGGTTACAATATTATACCTAGAAATGTGCAGGATTATGCACCTATTGTAGCTAGTAAATTTTCTATACAGGTAGTGCGACTTCATGGGTTTCCTAAAATTATAATTTTGGATAGAGATTCCCACTTCACTTTAAAATTTTGGTAGGAATTACATGAAGCATTGGGGACTAAACTGAATATCAATTCACCATACCACCCTAAGATAGATGGACAAACTAAGAGGGTGAATCAAATTTTAGAGGATATGTTGAGAATGTATTGCATGGATCAACATACCAAATGGGAAAATTACTTGTACCTAGTTGATTTTGCATACAACAACAGTTATCATGCATCACTAGGTATGACACCTTTTGAAGCTTTGTATGTAAGAAGATACAAGACTCCCTTGTATTGGAATAATCTGGAAGATCAGGTAGTTATTGGATCAAAAACAATAAAAGAAATGGAAGATAAATTAAAAAGAATTTAGAAAAATTTGAAGGAGGTTGTATATCGTCAAAAGAGCTATGTGGATCTCAAAATAAGACCAAGATAATATTTTGTAGAATATAGAGTATTCTTAAGGGTGAAACCAACTAAAAGTTATATAAAATCTTCCAAAATTGATCCTAGATATGTGGGTCCATTTGAAATTATGGGCATGATAATACTTATTGCATAAAAAATTGCTCTACCACCAATATTATCCAAAATCCATAATTTCTTTCATGTGTCCGTCTTTAGGAAGTATATTTATAATCCCACTCATGTTTGGGATGTTTCTAAATTGCAGATTTTTGACCCACTAAAAATTGAAGTTATGCCTATTTGTATACTTGGTTATAAGACCAAAAACCTAATAAAGAGGACTGTAGAGCAATGTCGGGTCCAATATAACCACTACTCAGATAGAAATGCCACATAGGAGAATATGGTAGATATGCAACAACAATTTCTTTATCTGTTTGAGAAGATAGATATTATAAAATATTTTGTATGGATTGATGATGTATTTATATATGGATGTGTGACTAGACTATTGAGTAGAGTAGCTTCGTATATGTTTTGGTTTAAACATAAATATGTGATTTGCTATATTATAAAATCTCATGTGAGTAGAACATGCAAATAAATTTGATTTATTAAAGAGCTAAGTATGAATGAAATTGCATGATGTATGATTTGAGAAACAAATTCTATTGTTGATCAAATGAATGAATATGTTTTAATTTTTTCTAACCATGTATGAAATATAGGGATTGTGTTTGTTTCTAATGGGGGAGGATGTTATGACCCTCATCACATGACCTTTGATTAGAAATTAAATTAATGATATGAATTTATCTTTTTTTTTGAAATGTGGTATTGGTATTGGCTTTGTTTACGTAGGATCAGGGACATTTCTTTGACACATAAGAAAAGTATATGGAAAAGGTAAGTGGGAAAGTGATGATTTATCTCATGAGTACATGGAATCTTACGTAAATGAGCCTCATAGAGGTGCATTGGAATGAAATGCATTATGTTTGTCTACACCATTTATAAAATGATTTGTTTGTTGTTTGTTAAAATATATATGCATTCATATATGTTAGGAGGGCAATGAAAGTTCCAAAGGTATGGGAGAATTCATTCATGGCCTAGTGATTATTTAGATTTTTTGGTGTGTATTTATCAATAAATTTAATAAATAAGGATATATATATACACAAAACTACATAAAAATATATAAATAAAATATGCACATATGACTTTGAACAAATGTGTTGGATATATATATATATATATTTCACATGTTTACATGCTTTTTAAATTAAAAAAATAGATAGTTCTGTTACCCATGATTCAACTGAAAGAGTGGGAAAATAATGGAGGAACAATCTATGAGTTAATTGTGGAGGAAGTGATGGCTTGAGTAAAAATGACTTCATGTTTCTCTAGGAGGGAGAGGAGAGGTGTAAAAAAATAATAAAAATAACTAGAACATGCAAAAAAAGAATCTGGTGAGGGGATTTTTTGAAAAACATGATTTGTATTGCATGTGCGGGATGTGGTTTTTTTCATGTGGATGATTTGCATATCAATTGGGATAGCTAAAAAGTTTGGGTGAAAGAACTGGTAGAACACAAATTGCATATCAATATTAAGAAATCGATTACCAGGTTGGAATGCTACCTCTAATGTCTTGGTTTTGTTTGAGATAAATTGATGTTTTGTATAAGAGAAATTGATGTGAAATTGAAAATATTCCTTTGTGAGAATTATGTGTGTGTATTTTGTGCAACTATGATGTTTGCTATGAAAAAGAAAATGATTTTTCAAATGCATAATTTACATTTGTTATATTTTGGATTTAAATATGCTATATTGTGTGATTTCTTGATATATGGTGCAATCGTGGAAGCTCATAATGAAATTGGAATAGTTTTGAAATGCCCAAATATATTGTGTGGTTAATATTGCTTGGAAACCATGAAATGGTATTAAAATTGCAAATATTTATGGTTTGAATGATAATAGGATAATGTACGATTATTTGTTTTATTATTGGTTTGTTTTATTACATGTCATTTTTAGTTGCATTAGTTAGTGAATTGCATTCATGAATGAGCCAACTTTGATACCCTATTCTCTATAAACTTCAACAGTGATCACTCTAGTAGTAGTGGAGGATAGTTGACAGTGAGGACAAATATTATTTCTCTTTTATGTTATCCAATACATTCGGGAGAGAACTTATAAACCAACACTTGCAAGATAAATAGTGGAATCATTACACTCGTTATGTAATTTTGTGACGGTGCTTAAATACCCCAAAAAGAACTTGATTGTATTATTTACCATTCGGGATTGGATTATACTATTTTAAATGATGACTAGTTGCTAGTTTTTCCATAAGAAAATATTGTAACACATATGTGTTATCATTGTATGAGAGATTTTGGGCAACTAAAAATATTAAGGGATAGTTATATTTATTTTATAGAATTTTGTTCCCTAATTAGTGAAACTTACCCTCTATTCTAGATATTGAAATTACTTTGTAATTAGTAAGCTATGTAGAGTTTTGGGAGTAATTCAACATTATACTTTTACTCAAGCTATGTGTAATATAAATGAATATCCTATTATAGTATTATTCATTAGGGTAAAAAATTTAAAGGAATGAGAGGAATCACTTATATAGTTATCATTGTTATATTGTAAATGATATATTAATGTATTTTCTCAATGCAAGACTTTATTATATTTGTAATATTCAAATTATAATTGCAATGTAATACGATTTATATATTTGAAATTAAAACTATCTTGTTATGCGCTTGTTTGGTTCGGTGTTGAAGTAAACCTTGTTAGACTTTAAATCTGAACATGACTTTTATTTGGAAAGGATTTTCATAGAAATCAGGTGCAATGCATTAGGTAGATATATCTTAAAACAAGCATGATAGGAATATTATGAGATGTAGTTTTATATATTTTATTCGGCATAGTTAAATATGCTAACTCAATGTCATTAAAATGTTAGAGTAGATCCTTAACTATTAGTGCATTGTTTTCAGAAAGGAATAGTTAACCTAAGTTATAGTCGGTTTAAGTGTAGATTTCCACTATGTTTGGTTTCAACAACCATTATTGGTAAAATTATTTATTTATATAAGTAACTCTTGGTTGGATTGTAAAATCAAATACTAAATCTTCATTTAGCTACTTGTAATATCTTTATTATGGCATTTGTGTTAAAAGAGAAAGAGCCAACCATTGTAAGATATTAGTTCTTTGAAGGGTTCAAAATTAATATTAAGGTCAACCGTGGAACCACTTGGGATTAGGAAAGTAACTTCTTTATCTTACGGAAAACGTGTTTTAATAAATTTTTGCCAATTTTCATAGTTTTTATGTGGAGTTTAAATGATTTACATATATCTTGTAGTGGAATATAAATGGTAGTGTTCTTTCTAATTCAAATAAATTAGAGTAGATGTTCATTTTTATAAAGGTAGCTTTTGATAGAAAAATAGGGATTTTAAGGGAAGATTATATTTAAAAATGTAAGCTTTGTATTTAATTCCTATATTTTTGTGTATAGTAAAATTAAGTGATCAAGTCTATGTTATGCTATAACCTTGGACTTACTATAGGGTAATTATAGTACATGTTAGACAAAAAAACCATTGGTTATCAATATTATCTAGGAGATCAAACTTAGTAACCTTTGTATATTTTAAGTATATAGTTAGAAAATAGATCTTGTTGATAAAAGTTATTTACTCTTTTGTGTAGATTTTACTAAACAATATTTAGAAACCCAATAATGTTGAGATGTGAGTGTGCATACAATATGTCTCAAGAGTGATTGTAGTATAGCAAAATAGGTCAGAATATGAGACCTAGCAAGTACTTATAATGATAAATGGAATAGGATATCTTCTCTAGGTCACTACCTAGGAGTACAATGATAGGTCAATGCATCACTATGGTTATTGAGACTAGCATGACATTGTAGCGATCCCAGGGAAGCGGTGCACCATCCACTTACTCTATTTATGATTATTATTGAATATTTTAATGTTTAACATGCATTAAATGAAAAAACATAAATAAAGGCATAGCCGAAGTACGAAGAAAAAAATGAATGAATTCTTTGTATTGATATTTACAAGATCCGATTACATATAGATCTCTCTATGATATACCCTTCATTTGATACATGATTTCACACAAATAGGGTAGAAGATGTATAAAATATCCCATTTAAAAGGGATATGTGCTTTTCTAGGCTTACCGATGATGCACACGAAACTGTATGAGGGTTTACCTCCTTCTCCAGGTCTAATTCCTAGAGGGATCCTCTTGCTTTCATATGTTGTGGATTTATATGATGAACCTATAGCTCTCTCAGTTAGCTAACACTTAATTGCTCCTCAAGGGTGCTTAGATATTCTCTCCAATTTGATAGGGCTTCATTGTGAAATGATCTCCAAGGTAAGCTCTCCAAGTCTTTGAAAGCTCTCCTTAATGATCCCTTAGTGCTCTTAGGTTTGTACCTTATAATGTGTTTGAAGCCCTAGGTCAACATTCAAACCCTAGGACTGAATCCCTCATGCACACTAGATGTTATCATGAGAAATCTGTTGGACTAATCGCCAGCATCCCTCCTCGAGAATCGTGACATGGACTAATCACCTCCCGTAGGTTAAAGCCCTGGCCTGTAGCGACTACCTCAAGTTTGAGCTTTTGGTAGAACGGCAGGTTTCACCTTTATAACAATTGGTATCAGAGCAAGGTTCCCAATTTTGGCTAAATTAGTCAGGGTTGATCTTGGATTAGTACACAATGGCTAAGAAGAATAGATCCTCATCCAAAAAGGCATCCCAACCAGTTTCAGTTCCTATGGTTGAGAAAATTGAACCAGAAATGGCAGAAGGAATGAACTCTAAAGTTGAAGAAGTTGAGGCTGAAGTTGATTTAGAGGTTGAGCTAGTGTCTGCCCTTACGGAATGGGAATCGGAGAAAAAGAAGAATGAAAAATTGTCAAGGAAACTTAAGGATGCAAACAACATTATTGCCAGTTTAAAAATACAGACTGAAGAATACAAGAAAATGTCTGAAGATCTAGAAATATAGGTATCCATGAAGATAGACCATTGCAGCAAATTGGAAGAAGAAAATGTGAGTCTTCGAATACAGATACAAGAGCTGGATCAAAAAATCAACTGTCATGTAAAATGTGAAGAAAGCTCGATGAAATTGGACAAAATTTTGAGCGATCAAAGATCCACAGGTGTCAAATTTGGTCTCGGATTTTCTGAAGGAGAATCATCAACTGGACCAAAAGCAAGCAATGTTGAAAGTGAAAAGAACAAAGACAAGAATCAGGCAAAAGAAAGATATAATGCCAGACCTAAAATAGTAGCTGACAATGATGGCTTTACTAAGGTCACACATCAAAATAATAGAAGATCCAAGGCTCCAGCAACAACCCTGGCCAAGACCATCTTTCAGGTTTAATCATTATTTCTATGGTTTTTGTTTCAAGTGTAATGTTTATGGGCATAAAATTGTTGATTGCAAATACAACGTAGGTCCAAGAAGTTTCACTAGTAGAAATGTGTTTGCTCCTTTAATGAGTTATGCAGTAGAGTGTTTTAAGTGTCACAACTTTGGTCATATTGCTAGAAATTGTCGTAGTATGTCTGTTTCATATCAACCTCATGAAAGTAGATTTCAACCGTATAGAGCAAAACAAAATAGAATTTATACTGAAGGATATGTGCAAAATTCTAAAAAGGGGAAGTCACAGCTAGAACCCAATACCACAGTTAAAATAGAATGGAAACAAAAAGAACAACTCAGGAAATAACAGGATTCTTTAAAAGTGCAGACAGCTTTTAGAGCTCATAATAAACATGTTCCTTGGATTCTTGATAGTGGTTGCTCAAGTCATATGACAGGTGACAAACAAAAATTCAAAAATCTACAAAAGTATGAGGGTGGTTCTATAAAATTTGGCAACAATGACGAAGCCAAAATAATAGGTAAAGGAATGGTCAAAATTAGTGAAGGAAAGATCAATTCAGAGGAAGTTTTATATGTGGATGGTTTGAAACATAATCTATTGAGTGTGAGTCAAATCTGTGACAAAGGACATGAAGTAGTTTTCAAGAAGCATGGTTGTGAAGTCAGAAAAATAAACAACAAGAAATTAATAGCAACCGGCTCAAGGACGTCTGGCAATCTGTACACACTCTCAGAGTTTTCAGAAGGTATGTGCTTCATGGGACAAGAAGAAGAGAACTGGTTGTGGCATAAGAGGCTTGGACACATAAGTTTTGATAATCTAGTAAGAATTAGCGCTAAACAAGTAGTGAGAGATATTCCAATCATTAAAAAACCTACAAATAGTATGTGTGCTTCATGTCAGAAGGGTAAACAGACCACAGTTTCATTTAAAACAAAAGAACATCACACTAACGAAGCTTGGTCAAAACAGAGTTTAGTCGAACCGGCTTAGTCGGAACATGTGGATTCAAAGAACAGGTATGCCTAAAAGAAACAACACTATTACTTGTTATAAGTGCAACAATAAAAGTCACACTGTTAGATAGTGCAGAGTTGAAATTCCAGGATATAGGAATAGGAACAGTGGCATGAACAGGTCCAAGGATCAGAACAATGACAGGAATAAGAATATGGTCAAAGAGTTCAAGAGAAGACCCGACAAGGAAGTTATAGACGTTGATGTTGATCAGTGCCTAATGGGAGTTTTACTCCCACCCTAGAATTAATCACCTCATCAGGAGGTGGGGGAGGGACTAAGCTAAGAGGCTCATTCTTAGTTCCGAGCCCCAAAGGTGGCCCTTTGCCATTGATGACAAAGGGGGAGAGATATGAGTAAGGGGGAGAGCTTCAAGTGAAGAGGAAAGCTTCAAGTCGGTGGGGAGCAAAACTTCAAAGAGATTGATTTCGGTTTTGGCTCTTGAAGATGTGTTTTTAGTAAAGGGTTGCCATCAATGACAAAGGGGGAGATTGTTGGCAATTTTGGGTACCTTGGGTACATTGCCCTTGCTCAAGTGTTGATGTTGTCATTGATGTCAAAGAGCGAAAGGGTTTTTGTGAAAACCAAGGCAGACTAAATTATAGGTTTTGTTTAAATCCATGGTTAGCAGTTTTGAAATGGGTTTTTCTTAAAACCCAAGTTAGCTCTTCGTTTTGTTGAAAAAGGTGCTCCGATGATGAAGATATTTAATTTTAAATATCCAGTTTAAATTTTATTTATTTATTTAAAATTTAAATTAATATTTTAAAATTAAATTAAAGCTGTTCATCGGCTTGTTTTCAAAGCCAACGTTGCTAGGGTTTTGCAATGGATCAATTAGGGTTTCCTACTGACAAAGCAAGATTAAGCAACCAAAAAATTCTAGGGTTTCATGTTGACCTAATTAGGGTTGCAGCCGACGTGTTTGAGAATGTTTTGATGGGATATTCTCTTCTATAAAAAGGTGGGACTGTTGCAAGGTTGAAGTGTGGGCGTGATGTGATATATGCGAATGAAGTTCATGTGCAGCAGAGTGTAAGTCGGTGATAGTTCTTTGGAGTTAAAGAAAAGAGATCACAACGATGAGATAGTGAGTGAGTGCATATCGACTGATCAAGAACAAAGAGAGCGATATGCAGACGACGTGTTTAAAGTCCGAGGCAAAAATACGCAGATGGTAGAAGTGAGATTTCATGGAAGGTGCAGCAGAGTGAGTGGTGCAAAGAGAAGATAAGAACGCGGTATGCAGAAGTCGTGTTTCGAGTGTGAAATGATAGTGTGCTGGCTATAGAAGTAATATTTCTATGAAGTTGCAGCAGAGAACGTGGAGAGATATAGAGGAGTGGTTGAAAAAGTGCGAATCATTTTTCACAGCAGCAGCCGAATGCCGACAAGCAGCAGAATGCAAGAAAAACAGCAGATCGTGCAAATTGAGGTGACAATTTAATTCTGCAATTTTTATTACTATCTCCAAGTTGTAGCTTGGTAAAAGGGGTTGGTGCCTCTTTCCAGTTGGAGCTGGAAAAATTGGAGTTGGTGCTCCATTCTGTTGTAGCAGATAAAATTTAGAGGTTGGTGCCTCTTACCAGTTGGTGCTGGTGAATGATTATGTAAAGTTGTAGCTTTGCATTTGACTGGATTTGGATGGTAGTCCAAGCAGTCTTTTTGAGGAGTAGCCACATCGGTGAACCTCGTTAAAATGTTGTGTTATGTGTGATGCTCTTAGTACTTTTATTATTTCTGTTTTAATCTGCTGTAGTTTATTTAAAAGTCTAAATTGCTTTTAAGTTTTTAAAGAACACACTGATTCACCCCCCCTCTTAGTGTCATTGTGATTATAACAATTGGTATCAGAGCCGGTCTCGGGTTCGATTCCCTTCGGGTAACGTTGGGGGGGGATTGTTGGACTAATCGCCAGCGTCCCTCCTCGAGAATCGTGACATGGACTAACCGCCTCCCGTAGGTTAAAGCCCTGGCCTGTAGCGGCTACCTCAAGTTCGAGCTTTTGGTAGAACGGTAGGTTTCGCCTTTCTAATAAAATTGAGCTTTTATCTACCCTTGAGGGGCATTTAACTAATGTCTAAATCTGGACTTGAGTATTTCATGTAGACTGGCTATGAGGAGGAATGTAAAGTTATCCCCGCTCAACCTTATTACATGTAGACTGCAACTTCCACCTGATATTAGGCTATATTTGTAGCAAAATGAATTTAAGGTTTAGCCACTACTATCTATAGTGGCTAATTTTTGGCCACTCTTAGCTATAGCAGCTAGGATCCAATCACTTTGGTCCATAGCGACCATGATTGGATGGGCTAAGAATACCCCAGATGAGTGGTAAAACCACTTTTGATACTTGGAATTTCCCTAGGTTTAGTCACATGATCTATGGATGTGCCCATGTGAGTAGTATTCCTAATTATGACACATTTTAGGTTTCTATAGATGCCCCTTTTTGCGATGCATTGATTGGAAAATACAACGCAGACCAAAAACATAGACTGCTATGTTTATAGGGTGTATGATGATCATTGATCTGATCAACGTTGGATGGCCCAATCAAGTAAGACAACATGCATCCTTGAATCATTGCTTCAACCTTATTAAAGTCTTAATTTAGCACAAGGCTTGCACATGTCCACTTGCACTCATTACTCAAATGCAATTGGGTATCTTATGTTGCTACAACAGAACCAACTAGAGGAGAGCTACAAACTGAAGATGTCATATTTGCTTATGAACCTAGGAAAAGGGGAAAGTTTTGTATGAGTTGTATGAAATGATTCGTAGGATGAACACAATTTTGATATGAATGAGTGATATTTGGTTTACTTTGATTATGATTATTTTAATATTTGTACTACCCCCTCACACAATGAATTGGTGAGGAAAGGGCAATGAATGAAGCGACAAGTCGCTTGACCAATTTGACTAGTTTTGGTTCCTTTCTAGTTGTTTGTTCTTTTAATGGGTAAAACCCCATAAAAGTGTGATTCCAATTGTTTATGATAATATTTCATCCCTATATCGGGGAGCGGTCTGGCCACAAATAGCCTTCTTAGGTATTTAGGATGAGTGATTCTATTTATACTTGTATTACATCACTTGGTTCAGTATTTTTATATCATAAGAGAATTAGGATGATTCCATCGTACCCGTGGAGCAGTCTAATCATTTTGATCTTCTTCGATGTTGAGGTGATACATCATAATTCTAAAATGAGTATTTTGCCTCAAGTAGATCTATGATAATTTACTCAGCTCACCGAATTACATGGAGTGCAAATCGTTGCAACCACTGAGTTGATAGAGTAAGTAACTGAGCACGAAGCTTACTTGAGATTTGTTTTTATTTGATTTTTTTGTTATTTTGATCATTATGATGATTAGGGACCATCAAAATGTGTTTATTTGCTCATTCTACTATTCCTACTAGAAGGAATCTTCTTGATTTTTCCTATGCAGCCAACTGCTGTCAAATCCAGTAGTCGTTAATTTCCTGCCTATGGCTGCTCTCTCCCTAAGCGACCAAGATATTTTGGCCACTGACATCAAAAATAGCCAAGGCATAACTTGGGGAGTATAAAAATGATCTAGGCTTTTGAATTTTCATTTTTCTAGCTAGCGATTTGCTTTCCAGAGCTATGACAAGAAAGCGACATTTACGACTTAGAGTGTTGTTGCATTGGAGACTATGGCTGCATAGGGTGAGACATCGACGAGCAAAGGAGCCAAAGCTTCTTGGCTATTCTATCAAACCTTAACCCTTCTTTCCTTTTCAGTAAAATTAAACCTCACTAAGTAATCGGTAAATGAATCTCATTAAACTCATTGAAAATGAACCGAACATGTAGACAGGTTTAGGTTAGGTTTTTTTTGGTGGGCTTACCTCAAATTTGCATTTTTTTCAATTTTTTTGGCATTTTTTGCCTAGGACGTACACGTCTACCATGTCCCCGTCAGTCATTGTTGCTCAGAATGACCATTTTGGCCTACAGTTTGGCTGCTATCACTTAGAGTAGTTGGTTTTGAATCCCAACGATTAAAAATTTGACCATTGGGATTTGTCCACTGCTAGCTTCAATGGCCAATTTTTTTCCACTATAGGCGATAGTGGCCAAGATACTTAGGCAATTTTTTGTTATTTTTCTGGATTTTGTGACATGATTAATTGATTTTTTTTTTTTTTCTAAGCTGCTTTTTTGTACTATGTTGCATGATTAGGTGCATTTATTCTTCTTTTGCTCAGACTTAGGATAGTTTATCATTATTTGGACCTTTTTTCATGTTTTACTATGATTTATGCCTTAGATGCATTATAATTATGTATTTTATTTATGCTCTTAGCTTCTCACTGCTCAAAATCAGGACCCAAAGCTCCTAAATGACCTCCTTCCACTCCTAAATGATATGGACTGGGCTTGGTTTAAGGCTTGTGGACTACAATATGATACCAGGATGCCACAGATTATGTCGAAATAGGCTTACCTGACAACCCTGGTTCATTGATGGGACCCCAGGAAGAACACCTTCCATATTCCTACCCGTGAGATGACTATCACATCGAAGGATGTGTACAGGATTTTTTGGATCCCCTTTGACGGAGTGGCCATCGTATTTTTGGCTACTAATGATCGTAATGAAGTATTTCTTCGAGTGTTCAGGAGGTATGTTGTAGCTACCTTCAAGGAAACCAAGTCTAGATATTTATCTATTATACGCTGGTATAAGGAGCGTGTCTTCTCAAAGAGGCATGTGGTGTTGTTGATGGTCATCAACAACATTTTTATCCCATATTGCTCAAGCTTGAGGTTCCTGTGGAACCTTCTTGTGATGGTTCAGGACTTTATGGATAGTATAGAGCCTATCATCTATGCATAGGAGAGGTCTTTGCTAGCATAGTTCTATGATGAGTTATATCACATATGCTGGCGGGGTCACATCAACATTGCTTATAGCTTTCTCCTTCAGGTATGGGGATGGGAGCATATTAGCATGGATCATCCCAAAGGTCTCCCTACTAATATTACAATTATTGATGCTAGGATGCAGTGCTATGCATCCAGATGGGCTCGAGAGCACAAGGAGCACAAGAGCCACCCTAATGTGGGGGAGCTCCTTCACTATATTTCTACTTTCACTAGGCTTTAGGTCAGAGCCATCATGTGGCACCCATATTATGAATGCCCAGCTTGGGATGATCCACCCATTTTTATAGCTATGATGCAGCATGACCGATGGCTCATTGGTCACAAGGTTGACATCAAGGAGTATTTATTCTACTCTTGAGTTCTTCATTAGTATGTATTGCAATAGGATTTGCCACTTATCATGTTCTTGTATAGGTGCATCGAAGCAGAGAGACTTCCCTCTCCCACATATCACATATTTGTCTTATGAGGAGGATGACCCAATAGTTGACCCATGAGTCATTGGGGGAGTCACAGATGCATTTGTGCAATGGTGGGGTGATCTGATATGGCATGGTAATGGTAGTCTGAGCCATGAGGATGATGGCAGAGATGGTGGTGCAGATCCAATAGGGCACAAAGTCTGAGCTATGACTAAGGTATGGGGACAACTAGTAGAGCAAGTGGCAGTAAAGGAGTAGGAGGCTCTTGAGGAGGAGGAGGAGGAGTTGGATCCCAAGGAGAGATATTATACTCTAAGAGCATAGTTGCATTATGTAGAGATCGAGCTCCAGTCGGCCAAGATCGAGGTACAACAATGTGATGCTATTATAGCCCAGTTGTTAGGATTAAATAACAAATACGAGCAATAATATAATGTGGAAATAAACACAAAAAGAATTATGTCATACACAATAGACACAAATATAACATGGTTCACCCAAATTGGGCTACTACATGGAGAAAATAACCAGGTCCTTTGTATTCCATCCAAAAAACCCCTCTGTACATAGCCATGCACCTCATTACAATGTGTTCCCCCCCTTTGGGGGGATGTCCGAACATTCACTAGTTTCTCACATTGCCAGCCTATTCTTCATTCTCTCAAACCCTCATGCAAGTGTTGCTTTATATACCAACAACACATCAAGGGGTTTTACAATATCATGACCACAAAAATTGGGTTTAAATATATTAACCCAAATATAATAATCCATGGGTTCAAATATATTAATCCAAATATAATAATCCATGGGTTCAAATATATTAACCCAAATAAAATAATCCATGGGTTCAAATATATTAACCCAAATATAATAATCCATGGGTTCAAATATATTAACCCAAATATAATAATCCATGGGTTCAAATATATTAACCCAAATATAATAATCCATGGGTTCAAATATATTAACCCAAATATAATAATCCATGGGTTCAAATATATTAACCCAAATATATTAACATGGAAATATTCAACACATTTCCAACAATCTCCCACTTGTTGAATACTTTCCATAAGGTCTAAAAACTGCCATTGTCAATTGTTAATTGGACATATATCTGCTAACTACTCCCACTACATGTTTAATATCTAAACATATTAGCTTAACCTGTTACCCTCAGCCATATACTGGCAAGATAACAAAATAGTCCAAAGAACCACTTTAAAAACATTACAAATATTGCTGGAGCTAACTCTGAGAACATTATACCAGGAAACCACCACTAGAATCCACACCAATCTCTTTTGGGCACAACTACACTAGTTACAGTAGCTTCTTTAGGTACAAGCTACACTAGTTATAGTAGTTAATGGTTGCCCAAAAACTTATGGTACAACCAATAAACCATCTCAGACATTTTTAGCAACTTTGTAATAAAACCATTAGAACAAGCATTTCCAACCTTAAACTCTAGATCTACCACTTTTAAAGTTCACTAGATCTACCATTGCTAGATCTCACCAGCTCCACCACTCTTGGAGCACACCAAATCCACCACTACAAGAATACACCAGCTCCACCATTGTCGAAGCACATCAGCTTCATCGCTGTTAGAGCACACCAGCTCTACCACTACTAGAGCTCACTAGCTCTACCGCTACAGGAGCACACCAGCTCCATCGATGTCGGAGAACACTAGCTCTACCACTACCAGAGCACACCAGATCCATTGCTACCAGAGCACACTAGCTCCACCACTACCGAAGCACACCAAATCCACTACTTCCAGAGCTCACCAGGTCCACTACTATCGAAGCACACCAAATCCACCACTATTGGAGCACACCAGCTCCATCATTGTCGGAGCACACAAGCTACACCACTATCGGAGCACACTAGCTCCACTACTGCCATAGCACACCAGCTCCACTGCTATTGGAGCTCACCAAATCCACCCCTACCATGGCTCAATAGATCCATTACTCCTAGAGCTCTTTGGATCTACCATTCATAGAGCTCACCGGATCCATCACTACTGAATCTCACCAGATCCACTGCTTCTAGAGCTCATCGGATCCACCACTACTAGAGCTCACTAGATCCACCATTGTCGGAGCACACCAACTCCACCACTTGCCTTCTTTTGCCATTGCTCCCACTTGAACCAAGAAACCCTCCTTTCAAGTAAATAAAACCCTAACCTGGCTTTGATACTAGTTGTTAGGATTAATTAACAAATACGAGCAATAATATAATGTGGAAATAAACATAGAAGAAATTATGCAACACACAATAGACACAGATATAACATGGTTCACCCAAATCGGGCTACTCCACGAAGAAAATAACCAGGCCCTTTGTATTCCATCCAGAAAACCCCTTTGTACACAGTCGCGCACCTCATTACAATGTGTTCCCCCCCTTTGGGGGGATGTTCGAACATTCACTATTTAGTCTCTCACATTGCCAGCCTATTCTCCATTCTCTCAAACCCTCATGCAAGTGTTGCTTTATATACCAACAACACATCAAGGGGTTTTACAATATCATGGCCACAAAACCCGGGTTTAAATATATTAACCCAAATATAATAATCCATGGGTTCAAATATATTAACCCAAATATAATAATCCATGGGTTCAAATATATTAACCCAAATATAATAATCCATGGGTTCAAATATATTAACCCAAATATTCAACACATTTCCAACACCAGTGAGATGATAATATAGTATAGCGATATGCTACTATAGAGCATCTCACGGTTTAGATATAGGTCTTGTAGGCTGCTATCAGCGACATTACTACCAGGATGTAGGTTTTTGTTGATCCTTCCACACCTCAGGGTTCTATAGGGGAAGATACAGGGGTAGATATCAAGTGGATGTAGAATTTTCTAGATGAGTATGAGGTGGAGATTGTTGGTCATGCAGGCCACATTGCTTCTCTCCAGATGCAGATCAGGAGGCTAGGAACCACTCCTAGGGAGAGGAAAGGTGCAGGTGGATCATAGGCTAGCGTAAATTCCACCTCAGGGTAGTCTTTCATCTGGCCTAGTCATAGAACCCAAACTCTTACAGAGAGGCCAACAAGCTCACACTGCTCCACCCGATATCCATCCACAAGGGGTGATGCTGTAGGGGGTGCAGACCTAGTGTTTGATTGATGATGCATTAGGATTTTATTTTTGAGGTCATTTGACCTATATGACTGTAGCATATTTATATGAGATATTTACATTATGCTTCATTATGTGTCATTTATTGCTCATGTTTTTGTTTTACTTATGTGATATGATGATGTAATTATGATGAGTTGATATATATGTTAGATGATAGACAATATTTATAATGATATGGATATTGAGATGGATGCTTATGTAGATGTTTATGTGGATGCTTATATGATTTGTTTATTGTGACATGATGTGATGTATCATGAGTTGATTTGATGACAGATTTTATGAGTCTATGTATGGGTCGATGTGATGATGAGATCTTAGATGTGGATGGATGATTCATGACATTATGTATTTATGGATGCAATATATTTTCTGGATGCACATTTAATTTTGATTTAATTGTATGCATATAACTTATGTCATGATATGGTAAATGCAATGTGTAATGCACTATTTATATGATGTTTAATATAATGTGAATGACCCTGTATGCTTTAATCACTTAAAACATAAGGAATGCATATGATATGATTTCATCAATGTGAATTGGTGATACCACAAAAAGTATAACAATCATGAATATAAATAATAATTCTTATCATAGGAACTAATCATTTGGGCATTCATATGTGAAATTTGCTGGTGTAGAATGTATGAAATTTCTTGATAAAGCTTATGTTATTTAAAAGGTTCAAAATAGTTAGTGGTTGTGTAGATATTATTTCTGACATCTATCTGGTATCTAGCCTACTTTGTTAATACCCCTTAATTCACAAACTGCATAAAGAAAATTGATGATGTGATGAATGATATGACTTGTTGCTATGTAGGAATTTTTGAGGTTATTCCTGAGACTCAAACACTCTAGTTACACTATCAACAGCTACGTACTAACCATACAAGACTTTTGAAAAGCAAGGCTTTCATCATGGACCTAGAGATTCATTATCCCTGTGTGTGCAAATGAATATATTTAGATAGAACTCAAGCATTTCCTCCGATGTCATGCGATATTATTTTATCCCATTGCTAAGATCGTGGATCCTCAATTGTTCATCTTATCCTGTGTTGGACTTAGTTGGATTATACCACTAGGTAGCATTGGGTTACCTAAAGCTAGCTCATCCATATGCAAATATTGGTCTACACAAATGCAAAATTCTATTGTGATAAACATATCGTCATGCGTAAGGGTACCACCATTTCTATACATGGTTGTACACCAACCTGTAATGGGGATCACCTTCCAATTTTATGCAATGCTAAGAATTCCAGGGATTAAAGCTTCATTCCCTTATTTTATTCATTTCATTTGGGATACTTGCTCATGCTTGGTGATGAAAATCACTGTTTATTTTTTATCTTGAGAAAGGGACTTATGTAAGGATGAAAATCACTTGTTTGTTTTGTTTTTGTACTTTTTTCTTTATTTTGGGATTTTGAATTATGACTTTGGATACTAGGATTTTGAATTTGTGCTTTGTTTCGGGATTTCTTCTTGTTTTAATGAAATCAAGGGATTTAAGTAGTGATGATAATCACTCATTTATGGGTAGGGAAGAACTTGTACTTTTACCAATTCTTAGTACATTTGAACTGGTCACACATGGGGATAAGCAAGGAAGACCCTTTTTGCTTAAGATAACCTACACAACTTTTGTAACTTTCATTTTTCCCTTGTACCAACTAGGAATTTAGTGTTTTTTATTAGTGATAGGATCCTGAATATCTGATGCATTTACGACTAGACCTTATTCTCTACTAATCAAGATGGCTTCCCACAAAAACTGATAAGACCACTACATATGGTTGAATGACCAGAAAATCTTAGCCTATTCCTTATAGCAACATGATATGGTTGTGTTGAAAAACACAATTACACACATGGATGAATGAATGATGATGGACTTGTGTATTTGTGGTTGTGATACAAATTGTGGCATCATTTGCAAGAGTGTGATCATAACATATGAAAATGCAATGGATATGCATGTTTGATTTAATGTGACTATATGGATGCATATGTGAGATGCAAATATTTTTGTATTTTTTTATTTTACATTATTTTTCTATTTTTTATTGTGTTTTGACCAAAGGACTTATTGTGCCTTTGGGTATTTTAGAGTTTGACCAAGCGGTGTGAAGCCACCCTTGGATAATTTTTGATTGAATTTTGACCAAGCAGTGTGAAGATACCCTTGGAGCATTTTTGATTGAATTTGACCAAGCAACTTGAATACCCTTGGAGCATTTTTGATTGAATTTTTGACCAAGCGATGTGAAGATACCCTTGGAGCATTTTTGATTGAACTTTGACCAAGTGGTGTGAAGATACCCTTGGAGCATTTTTGATTGAACTCTGACCAAGCAATGTGAAGATACTTGGAGCATTTTTTATTGAACTTTGACCAAGTGATGTGAAGATACCCTTGGAGATTTTTTTATTGAAATTTGACCAAGCAGTGTGAAGATACCCTTGGAGCATTTTTTATTGAACTTTGACCAAGTGATGTAAATATACTCTTGGAGAATTTTTGATTGAAAATTGAACAAGCAATGTGAAGATACCCTTGGAGCATTTTTAATTGAAATTTGCATTTTTATATTTTTTGAATTTGTTTGTATTTTTTATGTTTTATATTTGGATGTTTTTGTATTTTATGTATATTTGAATGTTTTTGTATTTTATTTATAAAATATCTTCAAATGAATGATATTGATAGGCTCAGGCTCTTTAATACCATCCAATGATGTGGGGTGATATGCCCTAGGTTCAACCCTTTCTAAAATCATGTAGGGGCCTATCCAGTTTACAGTAAATTTGTCTCGTAGGTGTGGCAACAGATTTAAGTTTTGCTGGTTTTCATTAAGCACAAGATCCCCAACCTTGAATTCTCTTAAGTGGACTTTACTATTGTAGGCTCGCACAAGGCAATCCTGGTAGAAGCGAAGATGCTCCAAGGCATTGACTCGACATCAAGAAGCGTTAATTGATCAAAGCAGCCTTACCGCGCAATGTCATGATCTATGAAGTCCTTCAATGCTATGAGTAGGGTTGGAATTTCTAACTCTAATGGCATGATGGCCTCAGTTCCATATACAAGTGAAAATGGTGTTGCCCCAGTGGGCATCCACACACTAGTCTTGTATGCCCACAATACCAAAGGCAATTGCAAATTTTAGTCATTATGATTATCTTTCACTATTTTCCTCAATATGGAGACTATTGTTTTGTTTGAGGCTTCTGCTTGATTATTTGCTTGTGGATTTTAGGGTTTTGAAAAACTGTGCTAAATATGGTATTCGCTCATCAAAGCATGCACATTTTTTTCTTGAAATATGGCCCATTATCCAATATTATCTTCGAAGGGACCCCGAAATGACTTATGATATTGTGGAGTATAAACTCCACAATCCTAGGTCTAGTTGTCGATGTCAATGGGATCGCTTCGACCCATTTGATGAAATAATCAATGGTTGTTATGATGAATGTGTGTTGGCCTAAGGATGGGGGTGATATATTTCCTACTAAGTCTAGTCCCCACTACGAGAAGGGTCATGTTGCCTGGATGGGTTGCAAGGCTTGTGATGGCAAGTGAGTGAGGTTTGCATGATGGTAACACTTAACACATTTCTTGACATACTCGTAACAAAATTTTTACATAGTAGGCCAATAGTAACTCATTATCAATATGTGCTTAACGATGGCCATGCCACTAAAGTGACCACCATACATACCATCATGTGCTTGCAATATTGCCCAGGATGCTTCTTGGGGCTCAAGACAATGAAGGAGCATTCCCATGTAGCCTCATCTATAAATGATATCTCCTAGAAAGACATACCTCATCACCTTCTATTTAAATGCTTATCTTTCGACATGTGATAGGCCTTGTGGCACCATTCCAAGTTTCAAGAAATCTCATAATTGGTAAAGCCAATCATGATAGGCCACAACTTCTATGGATAAAATGACATGTTCCTCCTGTGATCCAGAATTTGAGAACACATATTGAGAAACAATCCTATGGTGAATGGTCATACCACACTTCGTAGTACCTTAAGAGATCAAATATTTCCAAGGTGTTGTTTGCAAGAAAGCTCTAGATCTGAATGACCAATCCTAATTTAGTTCAGTCTAGATTATGTTGACTGACTCTTGATTTTCCATAGCCTCATGTTATATTGTTGAGTGCATGAGCACTTTTACATGAACGGTTGTGAAATCAGTAGATATATTCTAAGGGATTAAGTATCCCAAAGATGCCATGGTGTCTACATATATGTTTGACATGTGAGGGATTGTCTCAATGTCATACCATTCCAGTTGAGCTAGGTAAGTGTCAACATGCTCCTTGTAAGCTTTCAAGAGTGGGCATCTACATTGGAACAATCCTTTGACTTGATTAACTATGAGCAAGGAGTCACCAAAGATATTTAATATTTTAATGCCCATTGTGATGGTTGTTTGGATTCCTAAGATCAGGGCCTCATATTCTGTGCAAATTCAAACTCTTCCATTAGGATTTCACATGGACACCATGTTCGAGACCCATTTACGATAGTCGATGGGAACTATGAAAATCATGTCCAAAAGTTTTTGTAACTTATTTTTTACCATCAAAGCGACGGTTGGATGCATTTTACTCAAATTTTGGTTGACTGGATGATTCATGGGATCCAATGAAAGGTTGTGAACAACTAAGTTCGGATCAATCCCTGACATGTATTTGTAAGTCCAAGCAAAAATATTTGGTCTCTTTTTAAGGAGAGGAATTATGATGGCTTGTTCCTCTAGAGATAGACTTTCTTCGAAATTGAATTTTTGTGGTTGCGTAGGATCATCACTGATGTCCATATCGAAAGTTGTTTTTATATCCATATGTGACCCATCATCCAAATGGTGAGGCATGGGTATCAAATGAATGTCATCGACAGGATTTGCAAGTCCTACTGAGTTAGGATCCAAACTGGCATGGAATACGTCATATGCACAACATGATGCAAAATGAACTAGTTGTAACACTTCTTCACTAAGGAAAAGGTCTTCAGGATCTATGGGTGAATAAGCATGATCCTAATCAATAGCCTCTATATCAAGACATAGTGGTTTAATAGGATCCACTGGGTTATGAAGTGAAGTGGCCAAATAAATGGAGATCATATTGATGGATGGAATGAAATCTCTAGGACCACATGGGTGAAATATTGTCTCAGAGGTTTCCCCTCCATAATTGCGATGAGGCTCTAGAGGAAAAGAAATCTCTAGATCTGGCCCATGAGCAGGATGAATAATAGGATCATTGGGTTCTAAGAGCTCCCTAAACGTAGGTGGATGGGGATTGACCACACGATAAATAACATTGAAGTAGACAGGTATCCCTAAAAATCACAAGCTAGGGTCTATGGAACGAAGTGCCACTTATCTTCCTACTAGCATGTTGAATTGGTGCAAGTGGCAAGGCCCAAGATAAGCCATCTCAGTCTCGTCATCAAAGTCATAATCACTTATCCAGAAACCATTAGCATTGGTATGTGGCCCCAAGATAAGAGGCACATATCTTGGCTCCAAGTAGGCCATCTCTATTTCATCCTCATAATTTTCATCACTTATGAAGATGCCATTTGCATTAGTATGTTTTGCCAAGTCATGGGGCCATTACCTTTCCCCTAGGTAGGCTCTCTCTATTGAGTCCTCTAACTCACAACCACTTTCGTTCGATATATACTCACTCTCATTATGGCTAGACTAGGAAAGCCTTTGTAAATCATGAGGCCCATGATAGGCTAAGCTTGCTTGTGTTTCATCATCGCTTGCCTCGTATCCATTTTCTTCTTGCTCTTCATCCCACAAGTTGCAACCTATTGGGATGACATCAATTGTGAAGCTTAGATGATAAGTCTTGGGTGGTGGTATGTTTACCACATCCACTTGTATATTGATCATATGTCTTGTACTTGGTGGGTGATAAGAAATAAAATTGATGTCTTCTCCTACTTCCAAGCTTAATCTATCCAAGGTTGTTTCTAGAGAATCATATCAACCTCTGATGTGATACCCTAACACAAACCTATCAGAGGGAAGCTGGTATTGCAGTTTGAGTAGCCACCTACACCCTTACTCATATATGCCAAGACCATAGCCATGCCAATGGCAATGTTCAAAATAACTTAGAGCATACTCGGGATTGGAGAGGTAACGAAAATTAACAATGAATAGTTCATCATTGTCCTCTTCTATGTCTGTAGACTTATGGGTGCAGTCCAAGACAACACAGACAAATTTGGTTTGGTTGGGAGGGATTCCAAGTGGAACCATTGTTCCCACTGGTGGTATTAGGTCTTTTGGCCATCCCATGTCTTGTATAGACTCTATGATGGGCATGAATGTTATGTTCTATACAAGATACTCTCCTATACCTGTAATTGCCAAGTGTATTATCACATGTGATGTGGATGATCCTACAGATGACACTGGCAAAGTGGGTTTTAGTGTCTCCTCAACTTGATCTTGGAGGTCTCTTCTTCCATGGGACTTGGAATTTTCTTAATGGCTATGGTTAGAACTTCCTTGGGCTTTATTTCCTAAACTAAAGGTACTTTTAGCTTCTAATTGTCTTTTGGTTTAGACATTGATGGTCTCTTAGAAGCATCAATCATTTTGGGCGTAAGATGAGGTGTTGCAGTGTCTAGGCCTTTACGTACCCCTTTGTCCCTATCATCTAGTTGCATAGTTGGAGATGAAGGTACTACATATAGGTTGGTAGAAGGAATCATAAATTCTCCTAGAAAATCCACCTGATGGACATATTTGAATGGCTCTTCATCATCCAACACCACATAGACTTTGTCATCATGCACATACTTGACATATTGGTGTAAAATCAAAGGAACCCACTTCATATATCTTATACATGGGTGCCCTAGGAGGATGTTTTATTGCATGGCCCCTTCCAAGACATGACACATCACAAGGATGGTATTATACCCCACCTTGATGGGTAGGACTATCGTCCCCACAATATTGCATAAAGCATCATTGAAAGCTCTTAATGTGTAAGCTCTTGGAATGATATTTGACTTGGGGATCTTAAGGTGTTCTATTGTTGTTTTTGTGATGATGTTTATGGAAGAACCCGTATAGATCAAGACCCACTTAAAAGGTAAATCATTGACTGATGCCACAATGTGTAGCGAAGGGTCTAGTAAGGCAGTAGGCACTGTCTTAATCTCATGATCATAAAATCAGATTACAAGTTCTTGGTATTATTGTACTTGTCCTACAAAACAAGTGAATGCATTTGGATCTTGTGGTTGGAGCTAAATTGATCTCAAGAACTCCATCAATATCTCCCTATGTTTTGGGGATTTTTGTATGAGCTCATAGATAGACAGCTTAGCCGAAGTCATTTGCAAGTTTTGCTATAGTATAATATAAACAGTTACCACAGGTCGAGTTGGTGGACTTGGAAGATTGTTTCGACCTTGCCTTTGCGTAGGTGTAGATGGGACATTAATGGCAGCCACAGGAGGTTGTGGTTGACCATATCATCTTGTCCTGATAGCTACATTGACAATTTCAACCATCCCAACACACCCATGGGTAGGCGTATCAATTCGTACCTGATTGACTTGGGCACCTTGCCCTCTAGGGACCTCATGGTTGGGCAAAAGGTTTTTGTATATGCCCATATCTCTATTATCAGGAGCAAATGGGTTGTCAACTTTAAGTTCTCCCTCCTTAATCATGTTTTCCACCTAGTGCTTAAAACCAATGCAAACTTCAATGTTATGCCCCGATATTTTATGATAAGGGTAAAATTGATATTCCCTATATCCTTTTGGCTTAGGACGTTGGGATCTACAAGAGGTACATCTGGAAATCTGATCTTCCCAACCTCACTCAATTGGTTGAAAATTAATTGCATTGACTCTTATAGAGGTGTAAAATAGCGAGGTGGCTTGTGTTCTCTATTTTGCCCCTAATTTTTCTTCTGATCGTAATTGGTTGGGGGGGCTATGCTTGATAATTCTGGGGTTGTTGTGCAACACCATCCTTAGGTGCAACCAATACTAATTGATTAACTAGAGTAGGGCTTGCTTGCTTCTGCTTGTCTTTTTCATTCTTGCAATTTTTGTTCCACTCCTTGTTTTGGAGCTTTATGGTTACGTCATCTACTTTTATATCCTCAATGAGTTTGGCTTGTGCCAATACTTCCTCAAATGAAGGATATTGTTGAAGTTGTGTTGTGGCTGCTCCATAACTAGCCCCAAATTATGGGGACCCACTTTAGAATTTTAGTTTTTGAGTTTTATTTGGTTGTTTTGAGTAGCAGCTTTCATAGGTTCCATTCATGGGAGTGCAATGCAATTTGCTTGAGAGGAGTGCCTCCTTGTTTTATTCTAGAGCCTCTAATTCGGTTGCTTTGAGATTGGTGTTGAAATTGCTCTCATAAGTTTTGTTGCAATGTTCCGATAGGTGCCACCTAGGGGTTGCAATTCATATTTCTAAAGTCCATCTTTGGCTTATACCTTCCCGTCATTTATTGCAACATATATTGGAAAGAGCTTGGTTTGAGATTAATTTTAATGTCTCAAAATAAAATCAATCAAATATTTGATGTCTATTTAAATCTAATTTAAATAGACATTGGAATTTAAAAAATAAAAGAAAATGATAATGAAAAATATATATATTTCTTTATATAAAAATATATATCTATATATACTCTATATGTACAGATCTAGTAATATATATATATATATATATATATATATATATATATATATATATATATATATATATATATATATATATATATATAATAGCGTTATTATTATTATTATTATAATATTTCATATCATAATAATAATAATAATAATGTGTTAAAAAAATAAAAAAATAAAATATAAATAATAAAAAAAGAAAAAATAAAGTTGGTAATAAAATACCTTACCTTTATATCGTATATATAAATAAAGGTAAGGTAAGGGCGAGTGAAAATCACATGCTTCGTGACATACAAACTTTAATAAAGCTTTTTCAGTTTGTAATTTTACAAAATTTAAGGCGGCATTTAGAGATTGTATTATAAAATTAAAAATGGTGAAGTTATTGCCTTTTTATGAGGCTGATTTTAAATTTAAATTTTTTTATTGTGCAGGAGACGACGCGGTGCATGGGACCTCACAGGAATGTGAGTTGCGTGGTCTTCGAAGAAGGTCGGCGGGACGAATGCAAGGTGATTTACCGGATGACATGGAGATTCCACGACAAAAAGGTAAAAGACCCCACAGTAGAAATCCTAACACGATGAATCAAACGATGACATGGCATGGTTTAATGATATATGGATAGTAGACATGGAACATGGTCTACGAGGTCTTGACGATACATTGGATGAGACTTGGTCAAGGTTGGACCAGTATCATGATGTTAGGTGGATACCAGACGCCATGTCACCGGATGAAAGGTTGAACATGAATATGATGCGTAACGGCCCTCCATATGGTCTTCGATGGCAGACTCGACGTTTGAAAACCTCGAGACATGGAATTCAATGATAAGTATCCCCAGTTAGAGACTAACATGGTCATAGGAGCACGGTAACAGGCCTCAAGGTGGAATTATTTGTATGGCGCATGGATAGCCATACAAATAATGTAATTGGTTTTATTGTTTTGTTATTATTTATTTTAACATCACCCAGCATGAGAAGTGGAAACGGAGGGACTTTTACATCCTTTAAAGTCCAATGAAGACATTGCATAAAAGGGGGCTGGAAATTTTGTAACCAAGGAGATTTTTCGGAATATAAAGATTTCATTTTGGCAAGAGCAACCTTTGTGAGCAAAACCAAAGGGAGATTACGTCTAAAACTACTATTTACTGTTTATATTTTTTTGCATTGTTTTATGCTTATATCTATTTGTTTATGCCATGAAATGGGTTACAATAGGTGAATGCTAAAGATAATACAAATTTTATTTTGTCCTTTGAGTCTCGCACTTGGTCTAATCTAATTGTGCTTATGTTGCAGGTCCGTTAGGTCAGGTTGTTTTAGATTCATCTCACAACTTGGGGTTTTGTAGGGAGGGGATTGCTAACCAAATTTGATGTCATTTGTTTTTCCAGCTAACCTTGTAGATTCTGTTTCTATTTTTGTAATTAGAATAATTTTTTTAGTTGCATATTTTTGAGTCTGGTCCATTCCAGAATTTTTGTTTGTTCCATTATGGTCCATTCTAGAATTTTTGATTTTTCCATTCTGGTCCTTCCAGAATCTGTTTGTTTTTTTAATTTAAGTTTTCATTCTGTGATGAGCAAGGTGCAACCAAAGTATTGTCATTGTTGTCAACACAGTCAGGTTGATCAGTTGATGCAATGGACAGGAGTTCATTGATGAGCAAGGTGCAGCCAAAGTGCAATGGACAGGAGTTCATTGATGAGCAAGGTGCAGCCAAAGTATAATGGACAGGAGTTCATTGATGAGCAAGGTGCAGCCAAAGTATTGTCATTGTTGTCAACACAGACGAGAGGATCGGTTGATGCAATGGACAGGAGTGCAGAGGTCATTAGATAGATCGGTTGATGAAGTGAACAAGAGTTCAGAGTAGTCAGAGCATGTACAATGAATTTCCAAGAAGAACGAAGTGGCCCATATGCAAAAGCTCAAAGAAAAAGACAAGTAAGAAAAGTGTCGCGATATCGCGACATGTTGAGCAAGCATGAGAAACTGTCGCGATATCGCGACATGTTGAGAAGAAAGAAGGCAGAAAGAAAAACTGTCGCGATATCGCGACATGTTTGGCCAGAAAGAAAAACTGTCGCGATATCGCGACATGTTGGAGAGAAAAAGCAAGCAAAAAAACTGTCGCGATTTCGCGACATGTTGGAAGCAAAGAAGCCAAGTAGAAAAACTGTCACGATTTCGTGACATGTTGGAAGCAAAGAAGGCAAGTAGAAAAACTGTCGCGATTTCGCGACATGTTGGAAGAGAGAGAAAGTGCAAGAAAAACTGTCGCGATTTCGCGACATGTTGGAAGCAAAGAAGGCAAGTAAGAAAACTGTCACGATTTCGCGACATGTTTGAAGAAGATCGCATGCAAGAAAACTGTCGCGATTTCGCGACATGTTTGGAGAGAAGATGCAAGCAAAGAAAACTGTCATGATTTCGTGACATGTTTGGAGAGAAGGCGCAAGCAAAGAAAACTGTCATGATTTCGTGACATGTTCGGGGAGAAGGCGCAAGCAAAGAAAACTGTCACGATTTCGCGACATGTTCGGGGAGAAGGAGCTTGCAAAGAAAAGTGTCACGATTTCGCGACAATCTGCAAGAGAGGCAGTACGGACGAAAATGTGTCACGATTTCGTGACATGTTTGAGAGAAAGAGCTTGCAAGGAAAAGTGTCACGATTTCACGACAATTTGCAAGAGGAAGCGCTAAGGAGAAAAAGTGTCACGATTTCGCGACATGTCGGGTTTTCGCGATCCGATGAGAAGAAAAGCGCTAAGGAGAAAAAGTGTCGCGATATCGCGACATAATGCAGGAGAGAGAGTCCGAAAGAAAAAGGTGTCACGATTTCGTGACATGTTTCATTTTCGCGGTCCAAAGCGAAGAGAAAGAGGAGAGAGAAAAAGGTGTCACGATTTCGTGACATGTTTCATTTTTGCGGTTCAAAGCGAAGAGAAAGAGGAGAGAGAAAAAGGTGTCACGATTTCATGACATGTCATGTTTTCGCTAGTGCTTGCAGAGAAGAGTGTACGAAAGAAAAAGGTGTCACGATTTCATGACATGTCATGTTTTCGCTAGTGCTTGCAGAGAAGAGTGTACGAAAGCGAAAGATGTCACGATTTCATGACATGTCATGTTTTCGCTAGTGCTTGCAGAGAAGAGTGTACGGAAGCGAAAGGTGTCACGATTTCATGACATGTCATGTTTTCGCTAGTGCAAGCAGAGAAGAGTGCAAGGAAGCGAAAGTGTCACGATTTCATGACATGTTCCATTTTCGCGGGCAAGAGACAGAGAAGAGCTCAAGGCAGCAAAAGTGTCACGATTTCGTGACATGTTATGTTTTCACTGGTGCAAGCCAAGAAGAGTGTACGGAGGCGAAAAGTGTCGCGATATCGCGACATGTGTTTTCGTGGATGCAAGCTGAACTATGAAACAAGGAGGCGAAAGTGTCGCGATATCGTGACATGTTATGTTTTTGCGGTCAACTGCCAAGAAAAAGTCAAAGGGGCAGAAATGTCGCGATATCATGATATGTCATAGTTTCGTGGGTAAAATCCGAGAAGCATACACAGGGACAGTTGCAGAATAAGTTCATGCAACAAAATAAGAACTATTACAGGTGGAGTTATAGTGAGATCATGTAAGCTATAATAAGAAATGTGAAAAAGAGTGCGGCAGTTACAGAAATGCTACACAGTGAACTACAGATAGTACGATAGTAACAGAGGCAGTTATAGAAAGAATTCATGCAGCCAGAATAAGAAGAGTTAACTGGAGTAGAACAACAGTTACAAGGGCAGTTGCAGAGGAAAATCATGCAGCCAAAATAAGAAGAGTTAACTGGAGTTAGTGCGACAGTTATAGGTGCAGTGACAGATAGAAATCATGCAAGCTAAAATAAGAACAAAGCATTAAAGGAAGAACGGTAGTTATAGGGCACATGTCGCAGTGAAACCATCGAGCAACGGTTATACTATCAGTCCAAAACAAGAGACAAATCCATTAATAGGTTGCGTATAAGAATAGTGTGTCAGAAAGGAGTTACTCATAGGAGTAGCTATGAATAGGCTGCATGCGGGTTAATGGCAGTTATAGAAGACTTAGGGTTTCAAGATGAAAATATTGTTATAAAAGGGCAGTTGCATGCAGAAGAAAAAGTTTAGCTCAGAATTGAAAAGAATCGAAAAGAGTAAATGTGCCACGAGGATTCATAATGAAAAGGCTCTCAAAATTGAAAAGTGTGCCGCCATAAAGAGGGAAGGTGCCACTGATGAAAGAATAAATGTGCTGAGAAAAGTAGGTGGAAAAAGTGTGTTGTAAGAGAGTGTTGAGCTCCGTGCGAGAATAGAGAGCAGCATGTTGCTGAATAGAGGGATAGTGTTGTGGGCTGTTATAAAGCTGGAAGAATGTTGTAAGAAGAACAGAGCTGTGAGAGCTGCAAGAGTAAGCCATAAGAAAGGGTTGTAAGTGTGTAGTAAGTAGAGCTGTAAAAGAGTGTATGCTTTGTGGACAGGGAGTTGAGATTGAGAGTTAGAAATAGAATAGATTGAGTCTCTAACAATTCTCCTTATGCTTCCATGAGATTGATTTGAGTTAAGATAGACCAGTGAGGGTCTTGTAACATAGAAGGCATTTTTATGTCAATCAAGATTTAAAATAGAAGTCCAAGTTGGTGCTTGGAATCAGGGGGGAAATCAGGGGTTGGTGCTCCTTCCAGTGGGTGCTGGTAAACTGATTGTGAAGTTGGTGCTTTGCAAAGGCTGGATTTGGATGGGAGTCCAAGCAGTCTATTTTTGAGGAGTAGCCAAAACTGGTGAACCTCGTTAAATCTTGTGTTTTGTGTTGCTATCTTGTTACACTTGCTGCATCTGGTTTTAAGCATTCATTAGTTTTGAATTAAGAGATGAAGATTTAAGTTTTTAATTAGCTACACTGATTCACCCCCCCTCTCAGTGCCATTGTAAGACTAACAATTGGTATCAGAGCCAAGTTCCCAGTTTTGGCTAAATCAGTCAGGGTTGATCTTGGATTAGTACACAATGGCTAAAAAGAACAGATCCTCCTTCAAAAAGGCATCCCAGTCAGTTTCAGTTTCTGTAGAAGAGAAAATTGAACCAGAAAAGGTAGAAGAAGTGAATCCTAAAGTTTGTGATGAAAATCTTGAGATTGAAGTAGATTTAGAAGGTGAGTTGATCGCCGCACTTGAAGAGTTGAGTATAGAAAAGAAAAAGAACAAAAGAATGTCCAAGAAGTTAGAAGAATATGGGGATGAGATTGAAGATCTCTTCCTACAAGTTCAAAAGGCCAAGAAATAGAAGAAGCCTTGAAGACACACCTGGATGAGAGGATGATGTATGCAAGCACAAGTGAAGAGGAATCTAACAAAGTTATTGTTGATCTAAAGCTGCAAGTAGAACAAGTACAAAAGGATTGAAGATATTCTTCAGGTCTCAAATCAATGAGAAAGAGACTGTTTGCTGCCAACAAGAAGAAGAGATTGTTTCATTGAAGAAACAACTAGAAGAGGCCAATATAAATCTCAAATTTGAGAAGAGCACAGAGTTGCTAGATAAAATGATAAAGCAACAAAGAAGCTCCACGGCTAAGCTTGGTCTTGGATATGAAGCTGAACAACCTTCATCTTCCAAAAGTACAGAAAAGAAGAAGTCCACTGCTGAAGGATCAAAGCGAGAAAAGTCTGAAGCTGAACAACCCTCATCTTCCAAATATGCAGAGAAGAAGAAGTTCAAGGTTGAAGCTGAATCTTCAAAAGGAAGAAAGCATCAAAGAAGATCTACAACAAAGCAACCACAACAAAAGAGGTTCTCTCACTCTCACTCTTTTAATAATAATGCTTTTAATGGCTATTGTTCTAAATGCAACTGCTATGGTCACAAGGCAATTTATTGTGGACTGAATAATAGATCAAAAAGTTATGCTGATAAAAATACATCTCGCTTTCCTGAGTGAACACCCTGTGCAATGTTTTAAATGTAATGGCCATGGGCACATTGCAAGGTTTTGTCCAAGCACTTCTGTATCTAATCTAAGGCAAGACCGTAGATTTCATCAGACACAAAGAGTGCAACACAGAAAGGGGACATATCATGTGCAATGTTTTAAATGTAATGGTCATGGGCACATAGCAAGGTTTTGTCCAAGCACGTCTATATCTAATCTAAGGCAAGACCGTAGATTTCATCAGACACAAAGAATGCAACACAGGCAGAGAACATATCATGTGCATAAAAGAAAGGAAAATAATCAACCATCAAGGATGCACAAGAAACAACTACGCAAGAAGAATGTTCAAGTTCACGAAAAGGTGCAAAACGGGGATGTAGTTGAAAAACTCAAGCCCAAGTTCAAGAAAGTCTGGAGAAAGACAGAAGAAAGGGAATCGTGTCTCCTTGGACTGAAGGAGACTACTCCGCTATTGCACTAAGCCACTCCAGGTGGCACATCCTCAGGGGGAGCAATCTTAAAGTCTTATTTTAAATGCTCCTATGTATTTGTTTGGTTATCTGAGGATGAAAGGAAAGTAGTCGGGTTATTGTTGTATAGTTGTCAAGTGTGTTGTCAGTTCATGTAGTTGTTTGTGGAAGTGCCATGTAGTGTGTGTGGAAGTGCCGTGAAGGGTGATGATTAAATTGAGAATTGTCACCATTGGTAGTATTGCTATATGTCATTGTTGTTCTGTTGATAGTTCTTACTGCCACTGTTCAAAGCATCAGATTATAACAAATAGTTTCGTTTTAACTGTTGATAAAATGCCAATCCGAGATTAAGAAGTATGAGGTTGAGTAAGGTGCACTATGGTTGGCCATAAAGTGTTTGACAAAATGTCTTCTCCTGATTTGCACAGTTGAAAGTAAGGTGTGATCTACGATAACTGTAGAAAACATAGATCAGGTTGTAAATATAAAAAGGAATTTGGTTGTCTAGTACAATATTTGATGCTTACACAGAGTTGAAAGTGGATTGAGGTAGCCTGTTAGATTCTCACTGAAGAGAGAGACAAACAACTGTCATTAGGTTCAAGCTTGTTGAGAATATCCAAGATGCATGGTGGAGATGTATGTAGATGCTGCTGGCATTGCAGAACAAAAAGTTGGCTATATAAGATTATTGTATGCCTTCACTAATAGTGGACAAGTTTGAGTTTGCAAAGCAACAGAGGGTAGTTGCACAGAAGACAGTAGTCCAGCCATGTTCTTACACATATTATATTGGTGAAGTTGACGGTGATGGTGTCATTCACTAGTTATTGCTGCTACTCACATTATTGATATTGTTGATGCCTATTATGCTTATCATGATGTTGTCAAACAGTGAAATGAAGTGGTCACATATTCCCAAGAATAGACTAAGAATTGACTAGCCATCGGGATCAAATTCTCAGGGGGAGCATTTATGCATTTGTTTATCATATTGCTCATGTTTATGCTTTTTGCTAACTGTAATAATTTTTGCTTGAGAATGTTGTGCATGGACTCAGGGGGAGTTTTGCAACCGCCCTTTGGTATTATTGTCAAAGGGGGAGAAGAATTACAGGTAATTGCACACAATTACGTGTGTTGCCAACAATTCCAAAGGGGGAGATTGATGAGCAAGGTGCAACCAAAGTATTGTCATTGTTGTCAACACAGTCAAGTTGATCAGTTGATGCAATGGACAAGAGTTCATTGATGAGCAAGGTGCAGCCAAAGTGTAATGGACAGGAGTTCATTGATGAGCAAGGTGCAGCCAAAGTATAATGGACAGGAGTTCATTGATGAGCAAGGTGCAGCCAAAGTATTGTCATTGTTGTCAACACGGACAGAGGATCGGTTGATGCAATGGACAGGAGTGCAGAGGTCATTAGATAGATCGGTTGATGAAGTGAACAAGAGTTCAGAGTAGTCAGAGCATGTACAGTGAATTTCCAAGAAGACATAAGTGGCCCATATGCAAAAGCTCAAAGAAAAAGACAAGTAAGAAAAGTGTCGCGATATCGCGACATGTTGAGTAAGCATGAGAAACTATCGCGATATCGCGACATGTTGAGAAGAAAGAAGGCAGAAAGAAAAACTGTCATGATATCATGACATGTTTGGCCAGAAAGAAAAACTGTCGCGATATCGCGACATGTTGGAGAGAAAGAAAAACTGTCACGATTTCATGACATGTTGGAAGCAAAGAAGCCAAGGAGAAAAACTGTCGTGATTTCATGACATGTTGGAAGAAGAAGCGCATGCAGGAAAAACTATCATGATTTTGCGACATGTTGGAAGAGAGAGAAAGCACAAGAAAAACTGTCATGATTTCGTGACATGTTGGAAGCAAAGAAGGCAAGTAAGAAAATTGTCGCGATTTCATGACATGTTTGAAGAAGAAGCGCATGCAAGAAAAACTGTCACGATTTCATGACATGTTTGGAGAGAAGGCGCAAGCAAAGAAAACTGTCATGATTTCGTGACATGTTCGGAGAGAAGGCGCAAGCAAAGAAAACTGTCACGATTTTGTGACATGTTCGGGGAGAAGGAGCTTGCAAAGAAAAGTGTCACGATTTCGTGACAATCTGCAAGAGAGGCAGTACGGACGAAAATGTGTCACGATTTTGTGACATGTTTGAGAGAAAGAGCTTGCAAGGAAAAGTGTCGTGATTTCACGACAATTTGCAAGAGGAAGCGCTAAAGAGAAAAAGTGTCACGATTTCGTGACATGTCGGGTTTTCATGATCCGATGAGAAGAAAAGCGCTAAGGAGAAAAAGTGTCACGATATCGTGACATAATGTAGGAGAGAGAGTCCAAAAGAAAAAGGTGTCACGATTTCATGACATGTTTCATTTTTACGATCCAAAGCGAAGAGAAAGAGGAGAGAGAAAAAGGTGTCACGATTTCGCGACATGTTTCATTTTCGTGGTTCAAAGCGAAGATCAAGAGGAGAGAGAAAAAGGTGTCACGATTTCGTGACATATCATGTTTTCACTAGTGCTTGCAGAGAAGAGTGTATGAAAGCGAAAGGTGTCACGATTTCGTGACATGTCATGTTTTCGCTAGTGCTTGCAGAGAAGAGTGTACGGAAGTGAAAGATGTCACGATTTTGTGACATGTCATGTTTTCGCTAGTGCTTGCAGAGAAGAGTGTACGGAAGCGAAAGGTGTCACGATTTCGTGACATGTCATGTTTTCGCTAGTGCAAGCAAAGAAGAGTGCAAGGAAGAAGAGTGCAAGGAAGCGAAAGTGTCACGATTTCGTGACATGTTCTATTTTCACGGGCAAGAGACAGAGAAGAGCTCAAGGCAACGAAAGTGTCACGATTTCGTGACATGTTATGTTTTCATTGGTGCAAGCCAAGAAGAGTGTACGGAGGCAAAAAGTGTCACGATATCGTGACATGTTGTGTTTTCATGGATGCAAGCTGAACTATGAAACAAGGAGGCGAAAGTGTCACGATATCACGACATGTTATGTTTTCACGGTCAACTGCCAAGAAAAAGTCAAAGGGGCAAAAATGTCGTGATATCACGATATGTCATAGTTTCATGGGTAAAAGCCGAGAAGCATACACAGGGACAGTTGTAGAATAAGTTCATGCAACAAAATAAGAACTGTTACAGGTGGAGTTATAGTGAGATCATGTAAGCTATAATAAGAAATGTGAAAAAGAGTGCGGCGGTTACATAAATGCTACACAGTGAACTGTAGACAGTATGATAGTAACAGAGGCAGTTACAAAAAGAATTCATGCAGCCAAAATAAGAAGAGTTAACTAGAGTAGAACAACAGTTACAAGGGCAGTTGCAGAGGAAAATCATGCAGCAAAAATAAGAAGAGTTAACTGGAGTTAGTGCGATAGTTACAGGTGCAGTGACAGATAGAAATCATGCAAGCTAAAATAAGAACAAAGCATTAAAGGAAGAACGGCAGTTACAGGGCACGTGTCATAGTGAAACCATCGAGCAGCGGTTATACTGTCAGTCCAAAACAAGAGACAAATCCATTAATAGGTTGCGTATAAGAATAGTGTGTCAGAAAGGAGTTACTCACAGGAGTAGCTATGAATAGGCTGCATGCGGGTTAATGGCAGTTACAGAAGACTTAGGGTTTCAAGATGAAAATATTGTTATAAAAGGGCAGTTGCATGCAGAAGAAAATGTTTGGCTCAGAATTGAAAAGAGTGCCACCGAAAAGAGTAAATGTGCCGTGAGGGCAGTTGCATGCAGAAGTGAAAAGGCTACTCAAAATTGAAAAGTGTGCCGCCATAAAGAGGGAAGGTGTCGCTGATGAAAGAATAAATGTGCTGAGAAAAGTAGGTGGAAAAAGTGTGTTGTAAGAGAGTGTTGAGCTCCGTGCGGGAATAGAGAGCAGCGTGTTGCTGAATAGAGGGATAGTGCTGTGGGCTGTTATAAAGCTGGAAGAATGTTGTAAGAAGTATAGAGCTGTGAGAGCTGCAAGAGTAAGCCATAAGAAAGGGTTGTAAGTGTGCAGTAAGTAGAGCTGTAAAAGAGTGTATGCTTTGTGGACAGGGAGTTGAGATTGAGAGTTAGAAATAGAATAGATTGAGTCTCTAACAATTCTCCTTATGCTTCCATGAGATTGATTTGAGTTAAGATAGACCAGTGAGGGTCTTGTAACACAGAAGGCATTTTTATGTCAATCAAGATTTAAAATAGAAGTCCAAGTTGGTGCTTGGAATCAGGGGTTGGTGCTCCTTTCTGTTGGTGCAGATAAATCAGGGGTTGGTGCTCCTTCCAGTGGGTGCTAGTAAACTGATTGTGAAGTTGGTGCTTTGCAAAGGCTGGATTTGGATGGGAGTCCAAGCAGTCTATTTTTGAGGAGTAGCCAAATCTGGTGAACCTCGTTAAATCTTGTGTTTTGTGTTGCTATCTTGTTACACTTGTTGCATCTGGTTTTAAGCATTCATTAGTTTTGAATTAAGAGATGAAGATTTAAGTTTTTAATTAGCTGCATTGATTCACCCCCCCTCTCAGTGCCATTGTAAGACTAACATTCCGGTCCATTTTTTAGAATTTCCTATTTTATTTTTGGTTTATTTGCTTTTATTTTAGTCCTTATCCAGAATTTCTGTAGCTACAAATACATCAATTAATTTTTAGATAAAATAATGGTTTAGGAGGGCTACTAACGCCAAATTCACACTAAGGTAGATAAAGCAAATGAACACTGAAATACTAACTTACTAACTTTTTCTAACACCAAATTCTAATATAGGGATAGTGGAACACTTACATTGAAGATAAAATGAATCCACTAACTCTAAAATGAATCAGACATTAAAGGCACATATTTTAAAATGAAGTGGATAATTCCATGCACTTTTACATTTGAAATCCTTCTAAGTTGAAGATACAATCCATTTACTAACTGGGATTCAAGGTAGATCATACTAATATCAAGAGCACTAAAAAAATCAATCTTTTTGCATTTTGGAAGGTTTTAAAGATCATAATTGCTAAGCATTGTTTGAACTATTCAAAGGCCCCTTATTAACTGTCACTTGTAGGTTTGAATTAATTCTAGTATACATTTGTTGTTATCTCAATTTTCATTGATCATATACTCACAAATGTTTACTAACCTGAACCTTGGAGAAATGGGTGATTTCACCCAATTTCTTTGCAAGAGAGAGTTTTCAAATTTAATACTTTATTGGTGGTGATTATTTTGAAATAGGGAAAAATATATACTCAACAAGTTGTAGCAAGAGGGAGATGTGCTTAGAATAACTCTTGGTGAACATGCAAACAATTTATTCTGTGGGGACATAGAATGATAACTTTACCATGAATTTTCTCCATCTATCCCCATAATCCATTACTAGCTCATCATCATAATTTTTTAGGTTGTCCAGGTCTTAAAGGTTCACCTTTATTTTATAACCAAAGGAGAAATGCTTTAGGAATGCATTTGCTAGTTTTTCAAAACTAGATATGTTGTGCTTGGGTAGTTGGTTTAACCATTGAGTGGCAGCGCCCGAAAATGTCATAATGAAAGTCCTTAGCATAAGAACATCATTGTATTCAAGATGAAAATATGCATTGATGAAATTGGTAACATGCTCTTGTGCATCCTCTTCACCCTTAAAATTTTCTAACCTAGGAATCTCAAAATGCTTAGGATATGCAGGGCTAGGGATTGATGGACATAATGGCTGGTTGTGTATTTTACTCAATGTTGGTTGGTTCCCTATCATTTTTTTTTCTCAAAGGACTTCATATTTTTAGTGAGTTCCTGGAATGCCTTTGAGGCAAGGAGTTCCTTTTCTTGTAGGATCCCTCATGGTGGTAATGGAGGTAACCCTATGTGCATTGGACTTGTTCTATTCTCTTCCCTCATACGAGGGGATTAAGGATGTGTTTGATCCTGATTTATCATGTTTACCCTTCCTCCACCAGTTTGACATTGTTCATGATTTGAGTGGCAATTTTTTTGTGGGCTTTATTCTTGTCTGGTGCACCCTTCTCTTGGTGAGTTAGTGCGTTTATCTCTTTGGTGATTATTGTCATTGGATTGTAAATTGATATGAGCTAGTTGTTCAACTTGTTCTCTTAGACACTGCTCATTTTGGTGCAAAAGCCTTTCTCTTTTTTTGTCATGCTCGAGAGCTTCCACTATTTCTCGCTCTTTGCACAATGCATTTTATAACTATCACATGTGGTTTTATTACATTGTTGAAGAGGACTCATGTTTGTCTAATTTTGTTGTTGTGGTTTTGATTTGTAGATTCCTCGAAGAGGTCTCTGCTTTTTCTTTGATCTTGCTAGCTACTGTAATCTATTATGTGTGTTGATAAGTGTCCCTATGGTCAGAATCTATATGGTACTTGAAGATTAACTTTGAAGCATACCCAAGTTGAGAGGTGCACTTATAAGTAACAGTTCATGAACTTCCAGATGTAGATTTTTTTATGGCTCCAATTTTGGGAGGTGGCCTCAGATGCAACCGATACAACTCACCTAACTATATTTTTTTTCATGGCTGATCCCTTGGGGTACCATTTGCTCTAATGAGGTCATAATATATTTGAATCCTTCCTCTTGTGTGAATGGTATCTTCTGTTTGATGTCTATGACTGGATATATCTCTAGTTTCTTGCCATTTAGTAGGTAGACCTATTCTCAATGTCTCATGTCAAGTTTGAGATGTTATGACCCTTGCGTGTATTTTTGGTGATGAGGGATTTATGGCACGATCTACCCTCCATGAGGATGGATATGGGGAAACTTCATCATCCCTATACGAAGAATGGGGTCTAGAACCCTACTTATGTCCATGTGGGGAGGAAGCTCTTGAAGCCTCCTCATGTATTTGAGAAGTTTTTGTGTGTTTAGAGGAAGGCCTTGAGGCTTACTTGTGTCTCCTTTATTATGATGGCCACGGAGCATTTTTGTGTTTTTGTGATTTAGTTCCATGATGTGACTCCCTATTTGGGGTTTCTCGAGGAGAACCCCCAAGGATTGAGTTATCACCCCTTAGACTCATGAAACTACATCTCATGATCTTATGAGCATGTGGTTCAATGTTACTATGACTTTGTCTATGGGTATATGTTGCTTCAGATTCTCCATCGGTATTAGACCGAGGATGTTTACTTCTAGTTTTGACCATTGTGTTTATAAATTAGTATTTTGGAGTGCACTTTAGAGGTAGCCAAACAATATAGAGCAAAGTGTTTATCTTGATTACCAATTTATGTGTGCCCTAAACTGTTTGATGTGTCTTTGATATGTTGTTGTTCTTGTTTCTTGCTCTTTCTTTGGATTTAGAATAAGGAGATTCATCCATAGTGGGAATCAATAACACCCATGCCAAACATAATTTTCTCAAAAAGAGACTAGGGTACACCGTTGAAGTCCCAGTTAGGGGGTTCGCATAGCTCTTCCACTCTAAACGAATTGTTCCAATAGTGAGAGATAGTTTGAACATGAGTAACATAGTACCACTATAAATAAGTTCCTAATTATATTCTAAGAAGATCTAGGGGGCAATCCGATGGAAGGAGATGAATGCCAATGTAACCGGACTAAATTGAGGGTTGGTGATGAAATCTGACTCCCCAATTTTTAAAACATGCATGTGTGTGTGGGGTTCATTTTAAATTTACAACAAGTAAAATGCATCATAAAACAACAATGACTCTTTCTTATATGTATGATATGAATGATGTTTCACTTTTTAGAAAGATGCATAACTAGTATGAGATTCATGGATGCACTCTATTTTGTGCAAATATGGCCTTTAGTAGGGCCTCAAAGCAAGCAAACCAACACATGATTTCTAGCACGCTAGATTCTAGGGTGGAATTTACAAGCATAAGCCGCTATTCCTAGCAACGCCTAGTGGAAATCTAAAAAACTCTAAGATGCACAATATGCAAGTTCTTTCCTTTCCATTCCTTGATTTTCCAAATCAAAATGTGTCTTAATTTCACAATTTTAGGAAAATAGAAGTAGATAAAATAACACAAATCATCTAGAAAAGCTATACCAACCTCTGATCCAGCTTAGAGAAACAATATTTTAACCTCTGCTACACTCCATTTCTGGCCGTTGTTGACTAGAGTAGCTAATTTCTGGCCGTTGTAGATCAGAGCGGCTACTTTCTAGTCGTTGTAGACTAGAGTGGCTGATTTTTTGCCACTGTAGACCAAAGTGGCTAAACCCTACATACAAAAACATGGATCAGTAAAGCAACATAAAATAAAAACTAGGTGGGGGTCCCACTGTGATCACCATCTGTAGTGATACCAAGGAAGCAGCACACCATCCACTTACTCTATTTGCAATTATTATTGAATCTTTTAATTTTTAACATGCATTAAATGAAAAAACATAAAAGAGAGGTGTAGCTAAAGTATGAAGAAATAAACGAATGAATGCTTTGTATTGATATTTCCAATATTCGGTTATATATAAATCCCTCTACGGGATACCTTCATTTGATACATGATTTCACACAAAGAGGGTAGCAGATGTATAAAATATCCCCTTACAAAAGGAGATGCACTTTTCCAAGCTTTTCGATGACGCACATAGAACTGTATGAGGGCTTACAAATGCATCATCTAGGTCTTATTCTTAGAGGGATCCTCTTGCTTTCATATGTTGTGTATTTTTTTGATGAACTTGTAGTCCTCTTAGTTGGATAGTACTTCGTTGCTCCTCAAGGGTGCTCAGATATGCTCTCTAATATGATAGGGCTTCACTGTGAAATTATCTCCAAGGGAAGCTCTCAAAGTATCTGAAAGCTCTCCTCAATGATCCAACCTATTCAAAATTTTCATATATGATATGTGATTGATCCCTTGGTAATCTTAGGTTTACACCTTATAAAGTGTTTGAAGCCCTAGGTCAACATTCAAACCCTAGGACTAAATCCCTCATCCAAACTGGATGTTAGCATGAGAAATTGAGATTTTTTCTACCCTTGAGGGGCAGTTAACTAATGTCTAAATTTGGAATTGAGTCTTTCATGTATAATGGATATGAGGAGGAATGCAAATTTGTCCTCGCTCAGTCTTATTTCATGTAGAATACCACTTCCATCTGATATTAGGATAGATTGGTGGAAAAATGCATTTAAGGTTTAGTCGATGTCATCTACAACAACTAAAGTTTAGCCGCTTTGAGCTGCAGCGGCCAGGATCTAGCCATTCTTATCCATAGAGGCCATGCTTGGATGGTCTAATAATGCCTTGGGTGAGTGGTAAAACCACTTTTGATACTTGGAAGGTCCCAAATTTTAGTCACATGATCTATGGATGTGCCCATATGAGTAGTCTTCCTAAACATGACATGTTTTAGGTGTCTACAAATATTAGTAGTTAGATATGCCACACAATTTGGTATGGGATAAAATGATGTGTATTATGGTAGGCATTGTGACTAAGGCTAGTGTTAGGGTAATGGCATAGCTCTTGTTAACTCTGAGTAGTAGGACAATCAACAAGACACTTGGCATATGTATGCTAGACTCTTACATATTTAATTGGAACAAGTTGATCGGTTGAATCAAGGTTCAATATGCTAAGGGATGGGGAGTGTATGCATCCACCCTTTAGGTGTTATGGTCCCTAAAGGGACAATCTATACCAAAGTTTGATCCTCATGCCAGATTAAGAGGATGATAATAAGGTAAGTCAATTCCACAAAAAGATAATTTTTACAAGATTTGGTCGATCTTGTCCACTTGGATAGTTGTCTGCGTTAGCTTTAGAAATCAAAAAGTGGTTTGGTATACTGGTACTAATTTATTTGTGTGATAATGATTCATTGGGTAAAACAAAATAGTAGTAAACAAGATAGTACTCTTAGGGTTAAACATTGATTTTAAAAAAAATTCCATTTATTATTGCTTGGCTTATTTTTTTGCAGCACAAATAGGTGAGTAGAATTGGGTTGTTATAGACATGAACACACATACTAGTGGCCAATATAGTAAACCTTCTCCTTTGCTTTTCTCTTGAAAATTTTAAGAAGACCACTAATGTTGTTTGTTTAGGTCAAAAAAAAATTAAAAATATATTAAAAATCTTTATGTGTTTCACTAGTTTTGGTTCTTTTTTCTCCATCCTTTCTCCTTATAATAATGGCTTTCATACTTAAAAGTAAGTCAAGACTCTTATATCCTAATGATATTTTTCAATAATATGATCATATTGATAGATAAAATCATAATCTAGAGGAGGAAGAAAATGAAAAATTTGGCAATGACCTTGATCTTACTAAGGGGTCCAATGGGAACCTTATATTTAAATCATTTGAACATGTCTGGAATTTCTACAAGCATCATAAATATGCTTTGGATAAGGCTATGGATGAGGAAGCCCAAATCAAGGAAGCTAGAACTTCTCATCATTAAATAATTTCTCCTCATAATGTTTACAACAACCCGTTATTTGAATATTTACATCATGATAATCCTCACCCTCAACCAACACATGTTACTACTATAACCACCAATATTGGAATAATTCTACAAGTTCCTCCAACTAGTAGTGCCACTCAAGATTATGTTCAATTTCCTCCTCATTTAGCTAATCTCAATATTTTTGTTTTTGTTCCACCAATTGTTAGTTATCCTCCATAGTAGGATACCACATATCACAACCCATACCATAACAGTGTCAATACCTCTAACATGAGCCAAGTTTCATTCCAACAACCTACCTATACCCCTCCCCTAGGGAAACTAAGGAAATTACACAACAACAATATTTAAATGCAAAGTTTAACTAATGTGGTGAAACAATTGGTTTCAAGAGTGGATATGGTTCAACCACCTAGACAATATAGAAATGTAAAATAAGCCCTTAGACCCTATCGTTACATCTAGGACCTACCCTAAGCATTTCCCAATGTTATATTTACCTATTTATAAGGGAATAAAATATCCAATTGAACATTTAAGAATGTTTAGGGCAATATGCCATGATATCATACATGATGACATGTTGTTGCTAAAGATGTTCCCTAAGAGCCTTGGTGGTATGGCATTAGAGTGGTATTATCAATTGCCCAATAATTATTTGAGGAACTTTGAAGAGAGAAGTAAAATGTTTGTTCAAAAATTTAGTTCTTATATTGAAAATATTGTGACTATGAAAGATGTATATACGTTAAAATAAACTAAAGATAAAAAATTTCAAAAATTTAGTCTCGTTCAAGAAGTTTAGTTGGACGTTTGAGATATACCTTACCTCATTAAGATATGCTTGATATATTTATTAGGAATTTACAAGAACAAATATCTTATGAATTGGAAATGAAAACCATCAAATATTTTGACCAAGCAATATATCTAGAAAGAAGGGTAGAGAAAGCCCTTATTAGAAGAGTTAAAATTAATATATAGAGGATAGGACCACTAAAATATAGTATAATAATAAGCATGAAATTGGTGATAGGGTAATGGATAGTAGAACTATTAACATTATGTTTAACACCCTACAAAATATGGTGCTTCAACAACCTCAAAACCCCCACCAAGAAATTTTAACTCAACACACCTATGAATGTGGTCCTACAACAACTTTTGAAAGATAATATGATTGAGTTACCTCCCATAAGGTAACCTAATACCACAACTGATTGGTATAAGTTTGGTCAACATTATGAGTATCATAGAGTGGAGGAACATATGACAAACTCATGTAAGAGGTTGAAACATGTGGTTCAAGACCTAATTTATGAAGGATGTCTTGTTATAGAAGGTTCTCAATCCAATCCTCCAAAAAACAATCAACATCCTACTCAACAAGCACCCACAACTAATCAAGACATGGTAACCTTCCAATATCCTCTCCATAAGTATGGTCAACCAGTAGCTAATCAAGTATCATTGATGAGCACCAAAAATGATCATTTTATATACATTATTAAGGGGTATTATTACTGACCCAAATGTTGTAGGTGAGTTGGAGAGGAGAGGGCAATCCTCAAAGGGAGGTCCCAGGTTTGAATATCCACCCTACCAAAAAGTTGAATTGGGTACCCAAAATCCAATTGATAATGTTGGTGCGAGTAGGGCTGGGTGCGACTCGCGGGTGACTTTGACGGTGTAGAACCCCCTGTTCGTGGTCTCTCAGACCAAGGCAACCCCATAAGGGGTTTTTCTCTTAAAAAAAAAGGGGGCATTATTACTGGTTAATTAGCATGTGAGATATATTTTTATTTAACTTATGCATATAATTGATAGAAAATCTGGTATTATGCTTGACAGGTATTTTTAGTGGGAACTTTGTATAAATGCAGGTTTTTCTCATAATCTGGTGTTTTCTAGTCTACATCCCACTTGGACATAGAAATGTTCAAGAAATAAAGGTGGTACCTTAATCTGGTGGTGCCTTACTCTGGTTGCGTGGTGCCTTACTCTGGTGGCATGGCACCTTACTGAGATAGGCACCTTACTGAGGTAGGTGCCTTACGGAGGTAGGTACCTGACTCAAGCAGACACCTTACTAAGGCACCTTACTCTGACCCAGTCAACTTTAACTGGTTGACCAAGGAGCTACGGAGGATGTTGCACATGAAGACAAAGGAGATATTCTATTTTATACATTATTATTAAATAGAATAAATCATCTATTATTAAGTGATTTTCTAGTTAAACTTTGCAAGGTGAGGATTATTTTCTCATGAACAGAACAAAGCGATAATTATCCAATGAATCAATGTGTGTGAACAAGACAATACGATTATCTAGTGAATCAATGTGTGTGAACATACAATGCAAGTATCCAAAGATCAATGTGCATAAATAGACAATGTGACAAATCAAGAAAATAATCTATTGTGCATTGGTGACTAAGATGGACAAACACACGAATGGATTTATTACTGATTATAATATCAGACATGTTCTAATAAAAATAGAATACACCTGATTTATCCTACGGGTAAAATTAGTGCATGACTGTTATTATTAGTGCATGATTGTTAGGATTGTCTAGCTGGAATGTTTACAACATATCTACTATAACTGTAAGTCTAAAATAGACTTGCCTAAATTTGTAACAGAGGAAGGTTGTGCATTGTATAAATGCACAGGTCTTCCCTGAGAGAAAGGATGATTAATTTTATAGAGAAATTATTCTATTTTATTTTGTCTAAATTATTTAAGAGTGCAATTCCTCTTAATTAATTAAAGCAAGCTCTACATAGCTAGTTGGGCGGACTATCTGTGGAAGCTTGGGCCCACTCCCTATAGTAGTCCTCCCCTATTTTATTTATGCATTTATTTTTTGTAGATTAGTTTATTGCTTTATTTACCACTTTAATTTAATTCAATTGTGTGTTTGTTTTTCTACACATTTAATTCCTCATACATTTACTTTCGGTACTTTAATTTTAGTTGTAATTTATTTATTTAATTTTCCGCACTTAGTTTTATTTGGTTTGGCTTGAATCAAAATGCACAACCATCCTCCACCAAACTAAATAATGTAGAGATGGATTAATTCCCCAACACCACAGGCATATACTATGCATGACACATAAATTTACGAACTTACCAGATTGATAATTTATGGAAGAGAAATTATTGTTTTTTGAGACATGATTTATGTTCACCATTTTGGCATCATTGTCGGAGAGTGTCAAAACTATAGTGTTATGATTTACAGGTCAGATAAAAAGCTCATTTAAAATTACCTCTAGATATTTTACCTAAGAAGTGTGAGTCCACCAAGGGCCTTTTTATAAGGCCAAAAATAGTTGCTAGCATAGTCAGAGCCAAATCCCATAGGCAACAGTTTAAATTTACTAGCTTCTTAGGTAAATATGGGAATGAACCTGATGTACCATAATTAAGTGTAGAAGTAGGAATAAATTGTGTTGTTGATTTTTTTTTAGAAAATCAGGCGATGAAGGATTTCCATCATGTTTTGAATGGTTTCAAGAAATCAAATAAATAGCACAACCTAGGTCTGATTGAAATTTTTTTAGGGATGTGTTTTTATACAAATACCATTGGAAAATTGTGCCTCTAAAAGCTTGGTTTAAACAATTAATTTTTTTTTACATGCCTAACGCTTTGCAACATATTGGAAAAAAAATTATGTAGGAAAAATGATATAGCATAATTTAAAAATAACATCTTGCTATGGAGTATGCTCTTCACTTGCGCTTAAGATGACCTAGTGAATCAACAAATGGCACGTGTTTTTAACATATTGTTATGCCATGTTTTCTTCAGGTTTCTAGTCCTCAGATAGTCATTTTTCAACCTTCACATTTTGTCGTAACTTTGAAAGAGTTTGGTTGTGAGGCCATGAAGGAAAATACTCTTCTCATGCTATAGCGCATCATACTAGTTGATCAGGAAGGAGATGATTTTTGGAAGACTAGTTCAGATGTAGGTATGGGAGGACACCACCTTCATCATTACCACCAAAAGCACAATGAACGTTGTTTATAGTGTTCATGGAAAAAAAATAAAAATAAATCTTCTACTGAAAAGGCTCCAAATTAAAATGAAGAGCTAAAATAGAGTTTTTTCTACCCGTTGGAAGAGAGTATCCTCTTTCCCGAGGACCAGCTTGGTCCAAAAGGGAAATGATAAATCTCCAACCGGTAGCTAAAAAAATAGGGGAGGATCCTGGAAGAAATCAAATGTCTGCACAAAGTCCACATGGTGCCTGAGCATAATAAAAAAATATGAATGGAGCTCATAGTGGCTAGAAAAAAATAGCACATAAAATCTCAACGAGGTGTCTCATGGAAGTGTCACACCTGAACACCCGACACATGCCACAAATGATGAATAAAATTGTTTCACTTCACTCTAGAAAATAAAATAGAGGATTGTAGTGCTGTTCTAATTCTACGTGCGAAAGAAAAAAAATTGGAGGGGGAAATCATTATGGTTTGGATGCATGCGTGTCAGGAAAGTTTAGTTTACTCAATTGAAAAAGTGACACATTTAGGAGCACACAATGAGAAAATAATACATAAATATTAATCCCTGTGATGCCTACGGAGAGTTTAGTACTCTTGAGACACATCAGAGCAGGATTGAAATATTTTTTTATGTGCTAATTAATGAGGAGCTTGGTGTTTCAAAATCAAGGGCTGTTGTCTATCAAAATCCTCTAATAATGGTATACGGGATGTAAATTTTTGCACACCAGGCTGCATAGTTACCTGGATTGCATGAACTCTACTTCTTAATGCATCGTTCCAGTATTACAATTTTTACGATAGCATTTCAGTCTGTGGAAATGAAATAAAATCACCGGCTCACACCATAGATGTTCTCTGATGCAAATGATGAAAAAAATGAGCCAAGATCTATTCTGGTCATGGCATAATAGATGAAAAAAAAATATTAGTTAGAATTTTATTAATGCCTTTAGTTTAGTTTTTTATGTTTTGCAGGATAGCATGAAGTGCAGAGATGTCATACCAATAGTTTTTAGGTGCCTTACTAAAGTAGGCACCAAGCAAGCACCTTACTCTAGTGTCTTACTGAGGTAGGTGCATTACTCAGGTAGGTGCCTTACTGAGGTAGGCACATTACTGAGGTAGACACCCACCTTACTGAGGTAGGCACCTTACTAACGTAGGTGCCTTACTCAGGTAGGTGCCTTACTCAGGTAGAAGCCTTACTCAGGTAGGTGCCTTACTAAGGTAGGTGCCTTGCTAAGGTAGGAACCTTACTTAGTAATGTGTATTACTAAGGTAGGCACCTTACTCATGTAGGTGCCTTATTAAAGTAGGTGTCCAGAAGGCGTCTTACTCAAGGAGGTGTCACGCAGGCACCTTGCTCCATCAGTAGAGGTATGCGCCGCTCAATGTCCATCAGAGAAGGGATGTGTCGCTCAATGTCCATCAGTGAAGGCACTTGATGAGATACAAAATGCTCATTATATATATTAAAATGAAGGATTACAATATTTATATAGGCTATGAAACCCATAACAATATCTAACAACCTATAGTCTAGGACTAGAATAGCTTAGGGAGATATTCTCAAATCAACTAAACATGTACTAAATCCTATGAATCAAATAACGTTACAACAAATTTAAAATAAACTAATTAAATATTCCAAAATTCTACCCCTTGATGTTGATGGGACTTCTTCTAGTTCATCAACATCACAACATTGGAAGAAACTCAATCTTTTTCGTCTCGTCTAGTTTTGTAACAAGAAATCAAAAATTGTAAAAGTTTGTTGTGGGCACTCCTTCCACTTTTCTTGTGGGATATCCTCCATTTTAGTTGTATTTTATTCCTATAAGTAACTCAGTAACTCCTTTTGATGAGCTACCGCCCCTTCATCAAAAGCTCCTTCAAATTATGACATTCCCATAATTGCATAAGTATTGGTTTTCAGTAACCAATCTAGCACATTTCTTTCATCATTAATTCTATGGTATTCAAACCATATTTCAGATCCTAATACTCCTTTTGAGTATGTACAATGCATCATATTATGTAGATGGTTTTGACATATTATAATTTCACATACCTCTACACAAATTTTCAAACAAAATATAGCTATCCAATAGCTAGTTACAAATACAACAATAAGTTATTGCTCCTCACACAATGTTTCACTCTTTACTATGGCTTTACATGATTCCTTCCAAGGAATTTTAAACAAAAAATACAGCCAAAACATATCCATGGTTTTCATCACCATGTTATCCATGTGCATTGCAAATTAAAGTAATTCATTTGAAGATGTCTCTACAAGACAATTTTCCTTCAACAATGCCTTTGAAAGACATTCTCCTTCATTCTTCAAATACCTGTTCACAAAAAACAAATCATTAATCACAAAAATATTACCTCCAATGTGATTAGATTTGGTGCTCCCTATAAATATCTTTTGTGGAATTTCTCCTTCATTGTATGTTGCTTCAAAAACAACCATGAAATCTTCACCAAGAGTTCTCTTCCTTTGTTCAATCCATGTTGGTGTGTTGAAACACCATTCATTCCAACAATCATACATTGTTGCTTTTTCAAGATAAATTTTTTTCCTTCAATGTAGACACTTCAAGTGAGTGATCTTCATTCATGAGTGATGTTTCCTTTGCCATTACAACAAGAAAATCAACAATCTCATTTTTATTTTCTGTTTCTATCTCATTTGCTCTCTCACTTTCCACCTCCCAAATGAGATAATCATTTGTGCTATTTTCTTCACACAAATCATTTTCTTCTTTGAGATTCACAAAATCTCTCTTCACACAAACTTCTTGGGTTGATGAACAAGAAGTATCTCTATTTTTCACATTCTTCTCCCCCTTTAGAGGAACTCTAACAATTTTATCTTCTCCTTGTAGGAGATCTTCATTTGCTCTGTCAAGAGAGCATTTATCCATTCCAAGTGAATGGTCTTCATCTTAAGTGATCCAATGGTCTGCCATGGACATTGTTCCTTTATCATCATGCCAACAATTTGTGGTTAGCTCATCATAATGCTCCTCCATGAGAATATTAGGTGCATTCTCAATAATGCACTCTTCATGTGTGAGACATTCTCCATCATACACAATATCATATTGGTGTTATTATAGCAAGGAACACTCCAATGTGAGTGTTTCTCTTCCTTCCACTTTTGAGTGGTCTTTATGCTCAGATTTTGTACTTATCTCCCCCTTTGGAGGAACTCCAACATAGGTAAAATCTCCAACATAGATATTGTCTCCTTGTAGAGACTCTTCACAACCTGTAACTCCATCAAAATCTCCAATAACAAACTGATTTGCATTAGTAGTAACAATACAATCATTCTTATTCATGAGAAGATCACAAACATTATGAACCTCAACATTTTCAAAAACTATAGGTGCCTCCTCCATGAAGCACAAATCTGGAACAACAGTACTTGGAGATTCAATCTCCCCCTCAATATCAACAATGCACTCGTCAAGTGCTTCACAAACAACCTCTGGAACAACTATGCACTCCTCTTCATATTCATAACTCACAAAGCTTCTACAAGAAGAAAAACTCTCTTGCCTCCTCTTCCTTTGGAAGCATAAATACCTCTTCTTCTCAAAATGTTCTCTTCAAGAAAGAATTCATCATCATAATAATGGATATCTTCTTCAAAAGACATTACTGCATATGAATCTTCACAAGACTCTTCAAAAACTCCTTCAAAGAAGCAAAGCTCCTCCTTACTCAAATAATCTCCATGATTGTCACACAAATTTTTATGGGTGTTATCATCAAACCCATAAGTATCCTTCAACACTTGCCATGCTATTGTAGCTGATCTACAATTAGCTATGAGAGGGAAAACATTCTTTTCCACTCCTCTTCTTAAATCCATAAGAGCTAAGCAATTTTCATATTGCTTTCCTTTCTTCATCTTCTTTTCCTCTTCACCAAGCATGCTCCAAGTGGGTTCCTCATAGCCTTCTTCTACAATGCTCCATAGGTATTTAGCCAACAAGAAGGTCTTCATCATTATGCTCCAATAAGCATAATCTTCACCATTAAATTTTGGTACAACCAAGTCTACATACATGGCTGCCATCACATTCAAGTCTTTATCTCATGAAATAATTTTTCAAACTTGAGCAAACTGGGCCTTCTATTTTAATTAAATTAAATTTATTTAAAAAAAAAAAAATAACTTTAACAAAATTAAAAATTGAACTTAGCAAAAAAAAAATGGGGACACTTTTTTTTGTGGGTCGAGGGATATTGAACCCTGAACCTGTCGATTGGTAGCGTCTTGGCTATCGACTACCAACCACCCTAGCTACAACTAACGATGGTTGTAAAATAAGATGAAATTATTTTCAAGGGTGGTGCCTCTCCAAATGGGCACAACATCCACAATGAACGGTGGCTCCTCCTGCAGGCGATGACAATTTATTTATTTATTATTATATGATTTATCTATCAATTCAAAGTAAGCCTCTACGCATAGATCTAAGTAGAAATTTTTATCCACATGAACAAACCTGCAAGGTTATTATGAAAATATTCCTCCCAGGTTGTAGATTTTGGATGCTTCCACTTACAGATCCATTTCTCCTCTTCGTCTTTCAAAGCTGAAATGTGCATCTAGCTTCCACTGTATCCTTACACCATAGAGATTTATCTATGATCATATGCAATTCATAGTAAATGGTGTTCCAATCGTATTTTCATTATTCAATGTTTAACCTCAAGGTTCGATGACAATTTGGTATGACAAATGCGATCGCTTTAGGCTGTTGCAAAATACGTTAAATAGATCAACATATCTATTGCGATCGATCCTTCTCCACATGTGTGTGGTCCTCCTCTCCTCGTAAGGATCCACTTGGAACACAATTTACTATCGTAGAAATTCACCACAATCCTCCATCATAAACCTTCATCTCAACATCCACTAAAAATATCTGCAATTTGGATCTACGAAACAAGAAATTTAAAATTGCCCATCAATGCAACTGAAATACTATCGGTGCTTGTCTGCTGAATAATGCATAGATAAAAAATCTTGCAACACATCCAAATCGTGGGTTGGAAAACTAGGTATTCTATGATATCATCCTGAGAGCCAGGGCCTAACAGGCACAAATGTCATGATTCCTTTTTTCCCTACTTTCGTGTGTTGTAGTTATTTTTATTTCATAGGGGAAGTGGCCTGATTGTACAAAAAATAGGCATCTTGGGAGGCAAGGCCTAAATCGGCTCAGCATCCATGAACTTGCACATTTTTTTAGGAGGTAGAAACTCCATGGTTTCCATCCATAGGAGATAGTCACCATCTATGCATTGACGTGGGTGTTAATTTCTTGCAAAGGGAAGATGTACCCACCTCTGTATTTGGGCAAAGCAGATGCTGATGCAATACAAAAAAGAAAATTGGAGGGCCTGATCAAATCTTCAATATTAGATGCGTTAGCAATTGCGCACTTCTAGGCACCTTGATGCTCATAAATAGAAGCACATAACTTATGTGAGAAGCCATTTAAAACAAAAGAGAATCAGATGGCTTGGAAAGAGAAGAGTACTAAAAAATATTTGCAGCTCTTCATGGAGAAGAGAACTGTAGATCCACTTTATCCCAACATTGCTCAAAATTCTTCTCCCTAGATTGGAGGTTCATATTGCTCAGTGTGGGACCTGATGTTTAGAGGGTTGCAGATCTATTGCATAGAGGGACCTATTACTGGTGATGAGAGCATCACCAATTTAAGTGGGGGAGGATCTAGGTGAACCTGTTACTGGTGATGAGAGCATCACCAATTTAAAGTGGGGGAGGAGTTGGTGCAGTCGTGTGTGCAAAATTGTCCCCCTGCCTATTTTTCATCAGGGATATGGAACTCACTTTTATAAAAAGAATTCCCCTATTTTCCAGGAAAGGTGGTGCATGACCTACACAAAATAACTGGAGCTCATCATTGTTTGCTTAAGAGAAAGAATTCCATGGTCTATTCATTGTTCTCAACTAGCAATCCAAATGGGCACAAAATTTTATATCTGACATTTGGAAGTTGTGTAGGAAGGATTCGGCAGTAACAATTTAAAACTGCATCATTTCTAAAATTTTCATGCTTAGGTAAAATGATGTCTTCATGGCTATTTAGAGTCATTGATGGATCATGATGTGTGTAAATCATTGGATTCATTTCTAGAGAAGCAACGCTCCGAATAAGAACAATGGTGATTAACGATGCGGAAGATGAAGGCAGCCAAAAAAGAAATAAAAAAATAAAAATAAAAAATTCTCCAAGAGCATCAACGTCACCAAAAATATTTTTTTTTGGAACACCTTGGTTACGGGCAACATGGAAATGTTTTTACACCACCAACATGCTACATATCAGAATCTATGAAATTCACCCAGGTATGTACTGAGTTTTTCGTTAATTATGTGTATGATTATTTTAAAAATAATTTCTATGCTAAACTCAGTAGATGCCCCTTATAAATTCTTTCTGTCAAAATATCCCAACCACATGATATGCCTCGGATATAAAAAAATTTATTACCCAAGAACAATTGAAAAAAGAAAAAAGAAAAAAAAAGAAAGCAAGTTATGGCATTTGCGTGAATAAATTTAGCATTGTTGCATCATAACAATGGCATCTAGGTTGCACGAAGACATATATATGATGCTATTATATTCTAGAGATGGATCAAATGTGTTTCAGATGTGGGCAAATGTAGCGGTAGGTGACCACACTTATTTTAAAATTTGGTCTCACCAAATTTGACCAATGTGCAAAACTAGAAGGCGATAGCTACATGAAGGCTCGGATGGGTAATTACATGGCAACACCTATCAAAATTAGTGTAGTGTGCTTTCACTAGTACCACAATGCTTAATGAAGAAAAATACAGTATAGTGGTAATCCGACCTAAACAGTATAGTCATGATTTACCCATTTGCCCACAATGATCAGTCATGAAATGTTTTCGACTTCCGTAGGTGTCATAGTGCTTAATAAAAAAATAGCAGTGCTGAATGAAAAAAAAAAAACACAACAGTGCTCAGTAAAATAAAAAATCAACAACACTCAATGGAGAAAAAACATCAATGCCCAATGAAAAAAATAGCAGCAGCCACTCTCAAAGGGAGAGAAAAATAGAGCAATGCTCAATGAAAGAAAAATAAAATAAAATCTATTATTCCAGGGGTTATTGTCACAAGGACGTGACAATATTTAGGCATGGGGGGATGATTAGCACCAAAAATGCTCATTTTATATACATTCTTAAGGGGTATTATTATTGGTTAATTAGCATGTGAGATATATTTTTATTTAACTTATGCATATAATTGATAGAAAATTTGGTATTATGCTTGATAGGTGTTTATAGTGGGAACTATGTAGAAATGCAGATTTTGCTCATAATCTGGTGTTTTCCAATATACACCCCACCTGGACCTGGCAGTGTGCAAGAAGGAACCTTACTATGGTGCCTTACTCTAGTGGTTTGGCGGCTTACTCTGGTGGTGCCTTACTCTGGTGGCACAACACCTTACTCTTGTGGCACATAGCCTTATTGAGGTAGGTGCCTTACTAAGGTAGGCACCTTACTTAGGTGCCTTACTCTGACCCAATCAACTTTGACTGGTTGACCAGGGAGCTGCGGAGGATGTTGCACGTGAAGACAAAGGAGATATTCTATTTTATGCATTATTATTAAAATAGAATAAAACATCTATTATTAAGTGATTGGCCGATTAAACTTTGCAAGGTGAGGATTATTTTATCACAAATAGAATAGAGTGACAATTATCCAGTGAATCGATGTGTGTGAACAAGACAATGTGATTATTCGACGAATCAATGTGCGTGAACAGACAATGCAAGTATCCGGTGATCGATGTGCATAAATAGACAATGTGATAAATCAGGAAAATAATCTATTTTGCATTGGCGACTAAGATGGATAAACACGCGAATGGATTTATTACTAATTATAATATTAGACATGTTCTGATAAAAACAAAATACACCTAATTTATCCTACAGGTAAAATTAGTGTGTGACAGTTATTATTAGTGCATGATTGTTAGGATTGTCTAGCTGGAATGTTTATAGCATATCTACTGTAACTTCAAGTCTGAAATAGACTTGCCTAAATTTGTAACAGATGAAGGTTATCCATTGTATAAATTCACAGGTCTTCCCTAATATAAATGATGATTAATTTTATGGAGAAATTATTCTATTTTATTTTGTCTAAATTATTTGAGAGTCCAATTCCTCTAAATTAATTAAAGCATGCTCTACATAGTTAGTTGGGCAAATTATCTGTAGGAGCTTGGGCCCACTCCCTGTAGTAGTCCTCCCCTATTTTATTTATGCATTTATTTTCTATAGATTAGTTTATTGTGTTATTTACCTCTTTAATTTAATTCGGCTATGTGTTTGTTTTTCTACACATTTAATTCCTCGTATATTTACTTTCGGTACTTCAATTTTAGTTGTAATTTATTTGTTTAATTTTTTGCACTTACTTTTATTTGGTTTGGCTTGAATCAAAATGCACAACCATCCCCCACCAAACTAAATAAGTTAGATATGGATTCATTCCCCAACACTGCAGGCATATACTGTGCATGACACTTGTAAGTTTACGGACTTACCGGATTGATAATTTATGGAAGAGAAATGATTGTTTTTTGAGACATGATTTCTACTCACCATTTTGGTGTTGTTTCCAGGGAGTGTCAAAATTGTAGTGTTATGATTTACAGGTCAGATAAAAAACCCCCTCTCCTTAGAGCAAGGGGGTTTTGTAGAGGGTAGGCAGATATTGGATGGTGTGGTTCTAGCTCAGGAGGCAATCCATTCAATGCAAAAATTTGTAATAGAGGAATGTTCATAAAATTATATATGTCAAAGGCTTATGATAGGGTGGAGTGGAGCTTCTTTTCAAATATTATGGAAGCCTTTGGTTTCTCTCAGGATTGGATAGAATGGGTCATCAGTTGTGTTTCTACTTTGATATAATCAGTATTAATAAAGGGTCTTCCCTCGCAATCATTTGGAGCTACTCGAGGCCTTCATCAAGGATATCCTTGCTCTCCCTATATTTTTCTCATATTGGCTGAAGGATTGGGAAGAATCATCTTGAGGAGAATACAACAAGGTTTGCTAACAGGTATCAATGTGGTTGAGGAAGTTTTTACTCACCTATAGTTTGTGGATGACACATGATTGGTGGGAGTGGCCAACTTTAGGAAAGCAAGAATGATTAGAGATACACTTAATGTCTACCTTAGGTCTACAAACCAAGTCATCAACCATAAAAAATATAAATTTTTCTTTTTAAATCTTGATAAAAGGCTTCAGGATAGAATTTTAGAGATCTTGGGATTCACAAGGACTTCTCTCCCAATGGTATACTTGGGGGTCCCTTTGTATTTTAAAAAACTAAAAATAGATATCTAGAGGAATATTTTGGACTGTATCAAGGAAAGAATTAATCATTGGTCTCACAAATGGTTAAGCTATGGGGGTATATTAACTTTTTTACAGTCAGTCATTTAGGCCATGCCAATTTATAAATTTTCTATCCTTGTTTCCCCACATAACATATGGAAATATTTGGACAAGATGGCTAGAAAATTTTTATGGGAAGGAGTAAAAGTAGAGAGGAAATGGGTCTTAGTAGGTTGGAAGAAAGTAAGGCAACCCAAGGTAAAAGGATATTTGGGACTAAGAAGATCAAAATTAAATAATAAAGCTTTGGCTAGAAAACTTTACTAGAGGTGGATTTTCCAACCAACTTCTTTATTCAGTAGAATCTTAACTAGTAAATATTTGGGACAGGTAAACCCAAATGATGTGGGTCATTTCCATTTGGATGGTAATGGATCCTTAGTGTGGCAAGCTCTGAATTTAGGATCTCAGGTAGTAAACTATGGATTATTTTGGAAAGCGGGGAGAGGGGAGAAGGCACGATTTTGGACAGATTCATGGGATCAATACCCACCTATCATTGTTGAATTTCCTGAACTACAACCAATAAAAACAACCATAGAAACCAGGGGGTGGGTCCAAATTGAAAGTTATTTCAACACTAGTCAACTAGGGGATTATAATTTTAAGCAATTTAAGAAGTTGGATGAGTGACCAATTTCAATCCCTCCAGATTTGACACCCATCATGACTAAAATATTGGCTGAAATATTTCTCATATGTAAATATGAGGAGGATGAATTAGCTTGGGGCTATGGGATCATTTGTGTCTACACAATGAAATATGGATATGATAAGATCCTTCCAGAGCCTCCTCCTCATACATATTAGGTTGAGGATTGGAGAAATATTTGGCAATCCAAGGGTTGGCCGAAAGTAAACTTTTTTTCCTAGCAGTTCATGCATAATGGAATTCTTACTTTTGATAATCTCATATGTAGGGGAATCATTGGTCCATATAAATGTGTTTTATGCTACAAGAGTGAGGAAATAGTTGATCACTTGATGTTTGGCTGCTCATTCACATGCCAGATCTGGGAGAGATGGTTTTTATATTATAAAATTCAAGTTAATGGTGATTTGAATCGGATTAATATTTGGGAAAGATGGAAGAGGGGTATATTTAAATATAAATCCATTTGTATTGGTTGGGATTTTTTATTAAACTTCATTTGGTGGCAAGTGTGGTCAGAGAGAAATACAAAACTTTTTAGAGAAACTTTTTCTTCTTTAGATGGAGTTTGGCAAATCATTTGGAGCAAAGTCACATAAACTGTGGTAGTATATTCTAAATAGGAAACTCAAGTTGTTATTGTATCAATGGATAATAAATTTGAAGTGCAAGAGGGGTAGGACAAAGCTAGTTGGAAACCACCCCCAGAAGGTTAGATTAAAATTAATACTGATGGAGCTACAAAAGGCAATCCGGGTAGAGCTGGAATTGGAGTGTTTTTCCAAAATCATGTTGGAACAGTGCTCTATTGGGAACTGCAAGGCTTGGGAATAGCCACAAACAATGAAGCATAAGCCTTAGCTATCAAATATACTTCTATTTTGGTAGTAAAACAATGTCACAGGAGGATAATACTCGAATCAGATTCTCAAATAATGGTTGGATATCTAGATTGCATGAGGAACTTTTATTTGAAAAAATGGAGGTTGAGGATTCTTGTCACTCAAATTGAGGAATTATGGAGGGAATTAGATGATGTGATTCCAGTTTATGTGAGTAGAGATATAAATAAAGTGCCAGACTTCCTGGCCAAGATGGGTACTGAGAAGGCGGTATGGGTTCAGTGGCATAGTGACATGGCTATTGAGGATGATATGATTAGGCAGGTTGGTGATAAAATCCAGTGCTTAGCTAATTTGGATAACAATTATAGAAGTATTGTTTAGGAGATTTGTGCTTCAATGTAGATCTTCTTTTATAGTTGTAAACGAGTGAATAGTCATTGTAGAAATATAGTTTAAGAGATTTAGCTCTAATGCAAATATTCTTTTAATGTTGTAAACAGATGTTCTATTTGGCTAAGGCTGGAAAAAGTCTCATCCCAACTTGTAAATGATCTTTTTTTAATACAAGTTTTTTCAAATTATTTTTCAAAAAAATTATTTGAGAGTGCAATTACTCCTAATTAATTAAAGCAAGCTCTACGTAGCTAGCTGGGCAGAATATCTGCGGGAGCTTGTGCTCACTCCCTGTAATAGTCTTCCCTATTTTATTTATTCATTTATTTTCTATAGATTAATATATTGCTTTATTTACCTCTTTAATTTAATTCAGTTGTGTGTTTGTTTCTCTGCACATTTAATTCTCTGTACATTTACTTTTGGCACTTTAATTTTAGTTGTAATTTATTTATTTAATTTTCCTCACTTAGTTTTATTTGGTTTGGCTTGAATCAAAATGCACAACCATCTCCCACAAAACTAAATAAGGTAAAGATAGATTCATTCCCCAACACTACAGGCATATACTGTGCATGACACTCGTAATTTTACGGACTTATCGGATTGATAATTTATGGAAGAGAAATGATTGTTTTTCAAGACATAATTTCTACTCACCAGTCATATCATAATGGTATACCTCTCTATGGTAATATGGTTGGTATGATAGCAATAACTAAAAGGCAACAAACACAAAAAAAATGACTCAACATTTTTAGTAGGAGATGAGTTCTTCATTCAACCTACCTTCAAAACCCACCTTATTTTTTAAGAATACCCAAAAAAGTAGAATAAGGATAGAAAATACACCTTTAGTGTTGAAGTCACAACCTAAAGTCTCCTTTGAAATATAGTACCCTAGCTAAGGTATCTCTCTTAGAACTTTTGCAAACTTCTTCTATTTATGGGGAAGCCTTGGTGAAGCTCCTAAGACAACAATTTGTTCCTCAAGATATTTACCCTAGTGTTCTGGCTAATGTTGTGAGTTATCTTGGGATACATCATATCACATTTTTGGATGATGATATTCCTTCCTAAAATTTACTAGGGGATTCTTCCCTCTACATTACTTCATTTATTAGAAAAACTTTTATCAATTGAATTCTAATTGATAATGGTTCTTCCCTCAATTTTTGAACTTATCAATTCTTTGAAAATTTTGGATTAAAATAGGAAGACTTAACTAATTCTGATATCATCATCAAAATTTTCAACAATGGGTCCCAAGAGGCTTGCGATATTGTGTCTCTCCCTCTTAGGGTTTGACCTAAGATCTTAGATACCTTGTTCTATGTCATATATTTCCCTGCATATTTTAATATTCTTCTTGGAAACCCTTGAATCCATGTGATGAGGGTCATACCTTATAAATTTTACCAATGTTTGAAGTTTGAATTTAAGAATCAATTTATCACCATTTTGGGTGATCCTCACCCATTTGAATATTGTTCACTAGTTGAGCAAGCTCAATCTAATATTCATTTATGCCCATTAGTTTCTTCATCTCACATGACTAAGAAATTTAAAAATCTAAGAGTGAGTGAGGAATAATTAATCCATGTTTCATCACAAGATCAAGACAATCCTTTTCTTCAAAAGCCTCTTTTGAATATATCTTATCAAGGGTTGGAGTGGAGTAATGAGGATGAGGGACCATCTTCTCCTTCTCTATTTTATAATGAAGTGCATCCTGAGTTAGTTGGTACCCGAAAGGAGTATACTGAATGCAACACTCTTTGTGATATAGCTCATGAGGATGTCCCTCAAAATTGCTTCTTCTCTAGTGGGTCAATCCCTTGCACTAGGTTGAATATTCTAGTTCTCAAGGGGACTTTGGTTCTATGTATCCCAAGTATATTTAGCAACTAGAAGTGATTCTTGCCCCACATCCTCTTGAGGATGAGTCATCCATTCTCATTGAGGAGACCATAGATGTTAACATAGGTTCTAAGGATACCATAGATGTTAACATAGATTCCAAAGAAACCTCTAGAATCATTAAGCTAGGTAAATCCTTGTCCATGGATGAGCAAGATCAATTGACAAATTTTTTAAAAGAGTTCCATGATATTTTTTCTTGATCATATGCCAAAATGCTGGGGCTTGATCCCTCCCTTATTGTGCATCACTTGGTATTGAAACCTAGTGCTAAGCCTATTAGGAAAAAGTTAGGAAGATGCATCCTAAGGTCACCCTTTTAGTCAAGGAGGATCTCCAACAAATCCTTGATGTTAATTTTATAAAAGCCATTGAATATTATGATTGGATATCCAACATCATTCCAGTGGCTAAGAAGATAGGAAAAATCAAAATATGTATCAAATTTTGAGACATTAATTTAGCATTTACCAAGGATGGTTTTCCTCTCACCAACATAGATGAGCATATATTTGACCACTAAATATGGTATGCTTTCGCTCATGAATAATTTATCAGGATATACTCAGATCGTGGTTATACCTAAGGATTAGGGTAAGATATATTTCATCACACCATGGGGTACCTTATGCTATAAATTCATGCCTTTTGGATTGAAAAGACATGGTGCCACATATCAAAGGGCTATAACATATTTTTCATGACATTATGCATGATATTTTATTGGACTATGTGGATGATATGATGCGTTATTTCATACATCGACTTGATCATGTTCATGATCTAAATATTTTGATAGTTTAGAGTTCATCTTAAGCCCTCCAAGTGTGTGTTTAGAGTCACATATAGCAAGTTGTTAGGTTTCATAATTTTTAGGTGATGTATCAAAGTGTACCCCACTAAGATAGTGGTTATAAATGATATGTATCCTCCCCACATATTGTTTGAGTTGTGTAGTTTGCAAAGTCAACTTCAAGCTATTTTTCAATTCATAGCCTAGTTAGTCGATAATTGTTAGGCCTTTCTTAAGCTTCTTAAGAAATATTTTGTGTTCCAATGGGATTCTAAGCATCAGTAATATTTTTATGAACTCAAAATTTATCTCACTTCCTCACCTATCTTAGTTTCACCTCTATCATATAAGCATCCGATGCTTTACATAGAAGCCACAACTCAAACTTTGGGAGCCTCGTTGGCTCAACATGATGATCAAAATAAAGAGTGATCTATCTAGTATATTAGTAGAATCCTGGTCAGATATGAAACCTGGTACACTCCCTTATATAATATTTAGCTTGCTATGGTGTTCACTTCCTATAATCTAAGATACTATATGATCAACCATAAGATATTGGTGGTTGCAAATTTTGATCATGTGTGTCACTTATTATTTAAGCTAAAGAACACAAGCTTATAATGATAGGGGATAAAAAGTATAAGACCAACTTTTACTTTTCTTTCCCAAAAAATATTATCCAATATAATCAATGGCAATATCAATAGTAGTAATAAAAGTAATGCATAAATCATCACACACAATAGAGACACCAATTTAATGTGGTTCACCCAATGTGGGCTACTCCACAGAGAAAATATTTCTACTAAATTTTCTCAACAAATCTCTTGGGAATCACTTTCCTATTACAATGTTTATGGACCTCTATCCAAAGGAGACACCAATCCCCTAATGCTTTGATTTGTGGATCTCTCTCCATAGGAGAAACCTTTTCTCTTTTCTCTTGTTTTGTAGAACTTGAACCAAGAGAACTCTTTTTCCTCAATTGGTTCATGGATATCTCTCCATAGAAGAACTCTATCTTACCAACTACTTTACAAATTGTGCTCCACATGAGAACTCTTTCCCCTTACTCTAGTTTGTGGATCTCTATCCATAGGATAACTCTTTCTCCTCTACTATGGTCGGTGATCTTCTATAAGACTATTTCCCTCACTACACTGGCTTGTGGATCTCTTTTCATAGAAGATATTTTTCCTCAATCAAAATACCTTTGTCCTAACTTCCCTATCTAATGGATCTCTATCCACTGAAGACTAATTTCCTCTGCTCTATCACCTCCAAATATTACTATCAACTCTATCTCAGATATGAACCAAACACTATCCTCGATCTAGTACAAATATAATTTAACTCTATCTCAAGTCTAGCACAAATCTGCTCTCAAATATGTACCAAACTTTATCCTTAAATCTATCCTCAAGCCTTAACACAAAGCTTGATCCAATCACAAATAAACTCTTCTTATATTTGCCCCAATCCTTAGCACAAAGCTTGAACAAATCAATCAATCAAATTTTCTCTCAAGTCTACTCAAAGAATTACCTTAAATATGCCCTCAACTCCTCTAAAGAACTTTCTAAATCTACTCTCAAGTATTCACCAATACTTAACTCAAATCTACCCACAAGTTTTCACAAAAGCTTGCTCAACACTACTTACAAGTCTTTCCAAGACTTGCCTAAATATGCCCACAATATTTCATAAAATATTTTTCAACACTGCCTACAAGTATTTACCAAGACTTACCTCAAATCTACCTATAATATTTCACAAAAGCTTGCTCAACACTGCTTACAAGTCTTCACCAAGACTTACTTTAAATATGCTTACAAGCTTTCACAAAAGCTTGCTCAAGCCTATTCTAAAGCTTTCACAAAATCTTACTCAAATATATCCTTAAGCTTTAAAAAAATCTTACTCAAATTTTCTCAAACACATGCTCAATAATCTCACAAGATATGCTCAATCAAACTCAAATCTTGCACACAATGCTATCAATTTCTTTATCTAATATTCAAAGTAATTTTTTAAAATTGAATCAAAATTTGTTTAACCTTTGGAACATATAGAGAAAGACTCAATATTTTCTACTTAACATTTAAGTCTGTCGCATTCATAAATCTAATTTCTAATTTTTGCACATTCACTTTCAATATCACTCAAAACCAATTCTCAAGAACTTTCACTCAATCATTCAATCAATGGAACACAACTTGATTACAAACCCTAACCAAGTGTTTTCAATATTATTCAAACAACATGCACAATGTGGGTCTCAAACCCTAAATCCAATAATCTTCAATATCTATCTCAAATGTTCTCTTAAACATTCACCAATCATGAATATAAAAACTCACTCAAAATTTCCAACAATGCTTATCAAACAAACTTTTTCACTCCACCTTTACATTTCACAACATTTAATCCAACAACATTTTAATCATAAGGATGATGTGCCCATACCTTTTGTTTTTATGGAGATATATCTTCAAAACCTGTTTTACTCACAACCAAATCCTTTGCCAACTCTAGGTTAGATAGCAATAGCCTATCTCAAAATATCCACAAGAATATTTTATCTCAACAAATATTTCACCATACAAAAACACAATAAAGTGTCAAGACTCAAATACACCTTATTACTCCTTTAAAAAATTAAATCCCAATCAATAAATCATTCACTCACTCAAGGAAAATAACAATATCCCTATGGCTCCTTTTAACTCCAACTCAACAAAGAATATTTCAACCAAAAATTCTTTAATATTCTAACTCAAAATAAATTTCAAATTACAATAATAAAGTCCTTGAATACACCTTATCCTCTCCAATTCTCAACCCAACATATATTCCAAAATATACTAACAAAATTCCTTGCACACCCTTATAATCTCCAAACCTTAATCAACACATGGCAAAAATTAAAATTATTAAATCATACCTTAGCCACTTTTATCAAAATTTAATTCATGTGCCTCAAACAACAACTTGTAATCCATGTGATTATAACCCATGTTCACCACCCGCCAGGTGCCTTAGCCATGACTAGGTAGCCACTCAGGCTACACGCTCACACAACACCAATAAAGAACTTGCCACTATTCATAACCTCTGCAGGCATCAAAAAAAAAAAAAAACTCTTCCCTCTGGTGCCACTAGGAATCAAATGTGGGACCTCTATTCTGCCAAATACTTACACACGAAGTCTTGCCACTAGGTTATATAAGCAGATGGTGATAAGAAAGTGCCCTCTTTCTGCTTTATCCTTTCGATGTCAGCCTTAAGATTTAAAAATTAAAAACCTTTGTCTTATGCCTTGCTCACAAAATCGTACGAATATTTCTTTTTGACTTTCACATATATATTTTGAAGACTTAGTTTTATGCCATCCAAAAATTATGGTATAAATACAATATCCTCCCTTGTTCGAAATGTCAGTGGAAAAAATATTAATTTTAATATTTTGCGCCACAACCCTAACTTAGGGTTTAAATAAATTATATTAATTATAATATAGATATTATAATTAAATAACCTTAGGCTTATCTTTAATCCTTAATATTATAATAATATTTCTTTGGGCCTAGGTGTTTTCCTTTCAAACCTTGGGCCTTATATTAACACCTTTAATATTATAATAATAAATATTATAATATTATTTCCTTTGGACCTAGGTATTTCCTTCATTCATGGTGTTTAGCCAACCTCTTGACCAATCATGTGAAGCTTTTAAACCAAATATCTTGTGATTAAAATATAAATATTTTAACCCTCCTTTTTAGTGAATTAATTAAACTATATTAACTATATGTTTTTTGTTTTGTTGTTTACCTCATTTCTTGTTGTAGATTTCTTGTGGGCTCTTTTTAAGATTATTTAATATAGCTTAATTAAGTAAATGGGAACAAATTATCAATGTATTAAGATCCTTGTTAATGTTTATTAGCAGATTGATTAATATTTGGGATTTGACCCACTCAATGTTTAAAATCTAACATTCCAAGTGACGCGTGATCGTCTGATTTCATTACAATTAAGCGTTGCCCTTAGATATTTTGGATTTGCATTATATTTAATCAAATGGGGCACATAAATCTTATTCTAATTAGTTTGAATACCTTTAGACTATAGGTTATAAAATTTTGACCATGCGATTATTTGATTAACCTTAGGGTTTTTTATGAGAGTGCCTCCATCCAGATCTCGAGAAACCAAGCACATCCATCTATATTAGCAAAGTTGCATGGATTTTACTACAATGGGCTTGCACTAACTTTTGACATCACTAACACTATCTCTTGACATCAATGACAACACATCTACTCAAAATGTCCAACAATATCCTCCTTTGTCATTGATGGCAACCTTTTTTCCTTAACCATTCCTTTTTCCTTTTTCCAAAAATTGCTCCCCCTAACTGAATGCTCTCCCCCTAACTCAAATATATTCCTCTTTGACATCAATGGCAAAGGGACACCTTTGGGGCTAAATATAATACTCTTAGATCAACCCCGTCCCCACCTCCTCTCCTTGGGGTGGTTAATTTTGGGATGGGATTATATCTACTCCCAACATACACTACTCTTTTTCTTTGTCCACCTTCTTACTCAATAGATCCTTCTAATTCTTTTGAGTATTCCTATTCCTGCTTGTATTTGGAAATTCTATTCTAAACCACTTAGCCATATGCCCAACATTATTGCACTTATAACACTTAATGTTGTGGTTCCTTGAAGGTGCAAATATCTTTAAGTTACTCCTAGTGAAGCCATATCCATTCATGAAGCCTACAATTAACTACCTTATGACCAAAATGATTACAAGAGTAACAATACCCTTGAAATAGATACCCATTTCTGAAATTTCTTTTAGTGAAACCATATTCCTATCTTTCATGTGTACTCCACTACATAGCCTTATGTCCAAACCTATGACATGAGAAGCAATGTCTATTGAAGAAACCTTGCCTTAACCCCATTGTTCTCTTAGCCACTTCTTCCTTGTGATGTTTCCTATTCCATCTGTTCCTTATTTATGCATTGTTCATTTCCTTTTTGAACCTTCTATTTTTTAACTTATCATTATAAGTCTCACTTTCTCCTTCACTCTCTTATTATGAAGCTTCTTCTTTTTTGGATTTTGAGCTTGAATATTCGTGTTATCTTTGTTCCTCTTCAAAACCAAGTCCAATATTGTTATATGAAGATCTTTGTACCTTGATAATCTTATCCAAGGTATTTGAGCTTCTCTCAAACCTGTGTATATTATCTTTAGATTCTTTTACTTCATTCCTTAGTAAAGCTTCCTCATGCTCTAATATTTCACATTCTAAGATTTTGGACTCTAATTGTTCTTTAAATCTCCTTGTCTTAGATATTGAGTTTTTTAGATCTTGTATGAGATTTCCTTTCTCTTCATCACATTATTGAAATTGAACCTTGAGTATTGAATTCTGCTTTCTAACCTTCCTTAATTCCTTAAGAGGAGAAATAATCTCACCTTCTATATCAACCACTTCTTCATTTTTTTATTCTTCCTCTACCTTTTTGTCTTAAAGAGCATCTTCATACCTTTCATATTTATCTCCAATAAAAGCACTTCCTTCTTCCTCTATTTCCAAGAAGATAATTTCTTCTTCTCATTACCTAAATATATTTCATCACTATCACTTAAAATCTTACTTGTATTATCTACATAAAAACTCTTCTTATGCCTCTGGAAAAACTTCTTTTCATACCTATTTTGTCCATACCTATTTTTATTTTGATGCTTGGATTTTCCTACTTTCCTGTTCCTCTGATCTCGTTTCTATTCACCACTGCTACTTCTAGCTTTTGGATAGTTAGATGCATAGTGACCATATTTACCACAATTGAAACACTTAATTGTTTTTGTACCTTTGTGCTTTCTTGAGTCCTTTTTCCTTCTACCATAGTTTACTTCTTCTTCATTGGATGACTCATTACTTGAATTTAAATTCTTATCCTTTGTCTTCTTTGCTACTTTTAAGGCTACCTCTATATTGGGGATAGGATCCTTTCCTATTATCATCTAAAAAGTTGTGAGAGTTCCATGTAACTCATCCTTAGTCTAAGTTTCAATATATCTCGTCTCCTCTATGGCTAAAACCTTTTCACTATACCTCTTAGGGAGTGACCTTAAAATTTTTTGACAAACATCTGATTCTTCACCTTTAAACCCAAGTCCTTGCATGGAGTTAACAACCTCATCTACATGAAGTAAGTATGTAGCAATGTATTCCTCCTCCTTCATATTCAAGTCTTCAAATATTTTCTTGTGATTTTACAATTTTGGAATCTTGACCTTTTTGTCTCCCTCATATTTTTTCTTCAAATTTTACCAAATATCTTTTTTTGATGTCCAATGCATAAATTTTACAAACTCTGCTTCTCATAAAACACTTAAGATTGCATTCATTGCCTTTGAATTATTCATATGTAGAAGTTTACTATATTTATCTATAGGAGGTGTAGTGGGCGGTGTGTACCCATCCTCAACTGCTTGCCAAGTCTCATTTCCTTGTGCCATTAGGTACATATTCATTCTTACACTCTAAAATTCATAATTTTTCCCATCGAACAATGGTACCTTATTTGTTGAAGATCCACTCTGGGATGCCATCTATGTTCTTGTATACTTTTTCTTCAAACTATTAAAATCTTCCGAAGGAACCCGCTCTGATACCAATTGAAGAACACAAGATTATTCTAAGAACAAATAGAGAGTAATTATAATATAATCAACTGAAGAACACAATCTTATTCTGAGAACCAATAGAGACTAATAAGGATGCCATCTATGTTCTTGTATACTTTTTCTCCAAAATGCATAATTGTTCCCATAGAATAGTAGAAGATCAAATTTTACTTTTCTTTACCAAACAATATTATCCAATATAATCAATAGAAATATCAACAACATTAATCAAAGCAATGCACAAATAATCACACACAATAGAGACACCAATTTAACATGTTTCACCCAATGTGGGCTACTCCACGGAGAAAATATTTCTACTAAATTTTCTCAACAAATCTCTTGGGAATCACTTCCCTATTACAATGTTTATGGACCTCTATCCAAAGGAGACACCAATCGCATAATGCTATAATTTGTGGATCTCTCTCCATAGGAGAAACCTTTCCCCTTTTATCTTGGTTTGTGTAACTTGACCCAGGAGAACTATTTCTCCTCAAATGGTTCATAGGTCTCTCCATAGAAGAACTCTATATTCCCATCTACTTCATATATCATGCTCCATAAGAGAACTCTTTTCCCTTGCTTTAGTTCATGGATCTCTATCCACAAGATAACTCTTTCTCTTCTACTCTGGTTGGTGATCTTCTAGAAGAATACTACCCCCACTAAACTGGCTTGTGGATATCTCTCCATAGAAGACCTCTATCCTCACTTAGAAGACCTCTATCCTCACTACCCTGGCTAATGGATCTCTATCCACTAGAGACTATTGTCCTCTACTATGTCACCTTCAAAGCTTGCTCTCAACTATGTATTAGATCTGAGCCAAACACTATCCTCGGTCTAGTACAAATATGATTTAACTCTATCTCAGGTATAGTACAAATTTTCTCTCAAATATGTACCAATCTCTATCCTCAAATCTATCCTCAAGCCTTAACATAAAGTTTGATCCAATCACAAATCAAATTTGCTTAGATTTTCTCCAAGCATTAACAAAAATCTTGAACAAATTAATCAATCAATTCTTCTCTCAATTCTCCTCAAATACTTACCTCAAACCTGCCCTCAAGTCCTCTCAAGAACTTGCTCAATCTACTCTCAAGTCTTCACCAAGACTTACCTCAAATCTACCCACAATATTTCACAAAATTTTGCTCAAAACTGCTTACAAGTCTTCACCAAAACTTTCCCAAAAATGCCCATAATATTTCATAAAATTCTTGTTCAAAACTGCCTACAATTCTTCACCAAGACTTACCTCAAATATTCCTACAAGCTTTCACAAAATCTTGCTCAACACTGCCTACAAGTATTCACCAAGACTTACCTCAAATTTACCTAAAATATTTCACAAAATCTTGCTCAAACTTTTCCTTAAGATTTCATAAAATATTACTTAAATCTCTCCTTAATATTTAATAGAAGCTTAATCAAATATTCTCAAAAACATGCTCAATACAGATCACAAGATATGCTCAATCAAACTCAAATATTGCACATAATGCTATCAATTGCTTTGTCTAATCTTCAAAGTAATTCCTTTAACTTGAAGTAGTTTAGACATATTCTATTCAGAATTCATTTAACCTCTAGAACATATAGAGAAAGACTCAATATGTTCTACTCAATCATTAATTTTGTCACTTTCACAAATCTAATTTCTAATGTTTGCACATTCACTTTCAATATCGCTCAAAACCAATGCTCAATAAAATTAACTTAATCATTCAATAAATGAAATACAACTTGCTTACAAACCCTAACCAAGTATTTTCAATATTATAAAAAAAACATGCACAATGTGGGTCTTAAAGCCTAACTCCAATAATCTTCAATCTCTATCTCAAATGTTCTCTTAAACATTCACCAATCATGCATATAAAAACTCACTCAACATTTCCAAAAATGCTTATCAAACAATCCTTTTCCCTCCACATTTGCATTTCACAACATTCAATACAAAAAAATTTTAATCATAATGATGATGTGCCCATATATTTTGTTTTAATGGATATATGTCTTCAAAACCTGTTTTACTCACAATCAAATCCTTTGCCAACTCTAGGTTAGATTGCAACAACCTACATCATTATCTCCACAAGAATATTTTATCTCAATAAATATTTCACCATACAAAAATACAATAAAGTGTCAAGACTCAAATACACCTTATTAATCCTTTAAAAAATTAAATCCCAATCAATAAATCATTCACTCACTCAAGAAAAATAACAATATCCCTATGGCTCCTTTTAACTCCAACTCAACAAAGAATATTTCAACCAAATTTCAACCTTCCAAATACTTTAATATTCTAACTCAAAATAAATTTCAAATTACAATAATAAAGTTCTTGAATATGCCTTATCCTCTCTAATTCTCAACCCAACATATATTCCAAAATAGACTAACAAAATTCCTTGCACACCATTATAATATCCAAACCTTAATCAACACATGATAAAAATTAAAATTATTAAATCATACCTTAGTCACTTTTATCAAAAGTTAATTGGTGCACCTCAAACAACAACTTGCACTCCACTTTATTCAAACTCATTTTCACTGCTATCCAAGTGCCTTAGCAATGGCTAGGTAGCCACTTAGGCTACGTATCCACACAATACCAACAAAGTGCTTGCTGCTATTCGTAACCTCCGTAGACATCACAAATAAAATAAAATAAAACTCTTCCCTTCATTGTTGCTGGGAATCGAACATGAGACATCTATTTTTCCAAAAACTTATGCACCATGTCTTGCCACTAGGCCACCCAAGTGAATGGTGATAAGGAAAGCACCCTCTCTCTTCTTTATCCTTTCGCTATCCACCTTAAGCTTTTAAAAATAAAAAACATTGTCTTCTGCCTTGCTCATGAAATAGCGCGCATATTTATTTTTTCCCTTTGCATATATATTTTAGAGACTTAGTTTTATTCCATCCAAACATTATGGTATAAATATCATATCCTCCCTTGTTCGAAACATCGACAGGGAAAATATTCATTTTAATATTTTGCATCCCAACCCTAACTCAGGGTTTAAATAAATTATATTAATTATAAATTAATATTATAATTAATTAACTTTAGTATTATCTTTAATCCTTAATATTATAATAATATTTCCTTGGGCCTAGGTGTTTTCCTTTTAAACCTTAGGCCTTATCTTAACACCTTTATTATTATAATAATACATAATATAATTTTATTTCCTTTGGGCCTAGGTATCTCCTTCCTTAAGGGTATTTAGCCAACCTTTTGACCAATCATGTGAAGATTTTAAACCAAATCTCTTGGGCTTAAAATATAAATATTTTAACTCTCCTTTTGTCAATTCCTTGCACTAAATTTTGACATCACTGACACTGTCTCTTGATATCAATGACAACACATCTACTCAAAATGTCCAACATAAGCCCCACCTTTCAAGTTGATGTGCTAAGTGGGTTTTATACCTTAGTGAGTTTGACCTAACTTTCATAGGTCAAAAGGCTATCAAGGATCAGGTGATTGCTGATAAATTAGCCTTTGCTCCCATAGAAGTTGCCAAGACTTTGGTCATTGAGTTTCCCAATGAGTTCTTTGGAATAGAGGTTGAAGAGCTAGAGTCTTGGAATTTGTTTCTTGATGGACTTTAATGCATGAACGGTTTTGGTGTTGAAGTCATTCTAGTTACCCCACAAAAATAGATCATCCTCCATTCCTTCAACCTTCATTTTTTCTACATGAACATAAGCTTATATTGAGAGGGAGGATGAACAGTATAAGATCAAACTTTTACTTTTCTTTCCAAAGCAATATCATCCAATATTATCAATTGCAATAATGAAATAATGCACAAATCATCACACACATAAGAGACATAGATTTAACATGGTTCACCCAATGTGGGCTACATCCACGAAGAAATATTTCTTATAAATTTATCAATAAATTTCATTGGAACCAACCCACATGGGATACAAATACCCTATTACAATGTTCATGGACACCAATTCACAAGAGACACCAATCTCCTCTCAAGTTCATGGACACCACTCCATAGGAGACACCAATTCCCCTACTCTAGTTTTGTGGACACAACTCCATAGGAGACACCAATCCCCTCTAATTTTTGTTTTGTGGATACCACTCCATAGGAGATACCAATCCCCTCTACTTCATGTTTTGTGGACACCACTCCATAGGAGACACCAATCCCCTCTAATTCTAGTTTTGTGGACACCACTCCACAAGAGACACCAATCCCATCTACTTTAGGTTTTGTGGTCACCACTCCATTGGAGACACCAATACCCTATACTTATGGTTTTATAGACCTCTATCCATAGGATAAACCAATCTCTTTGCTCTGGTTCATGGACCTCTATCCATAGGAGATACCAATCCACTTTGCTCTAGTTTGTGTACCTCTATCCATAGGAGACATTAATCCTCTTTTATCTAATTCATGGACCTCTATACACAGGAGACACCAATACCCTTTGCTCTAATATTCTTCAAACCTTTACACAAGGCTTGCTCAATTTTTCTCCACGCCTACACACAATGCTTGAATAAATTTTCTCAAAAATCTATTCTCAACTCTGCTCAAATGTGCTCCAATACTAAATACAAGGCTTGTTAAAATCTACTTTAAAACCTGCTATCAACTCTGCTCAAATTTACTTTATGCCTACATACAAGGCTTTCTCAAATATAGTCCAAGCCTACTCACAAGGCTTGCTCAAATCTACTCATAGAACTACTCAAATCTACTCCAAGCCTTCTCACAAGGCTTGCTCAAATCTGCTCACAATCACAACTCAAATTTTCTCAACATAACCTACTCAAATCTACCTCAAACTTGCTCACACAACCTGCTCAAATCTACCTCAAACCTGCTCATAAAACCTACTCAAACATTCTCAATTCTTGCATAGAAACCATTGCATATATCTTTCCCAAAACTACTTTCTTTGACTAAAGTAATTCATACAGATTCTACCCAAAATTATTTTTCTTCATGAACATATGGAGAATGATATGTAATACAATTACCCAATATATTATTTCACATTCATTAAGTCTGTCGCTTTCACATGTCCCACTTTTATTGCTTTCAAAAGATATTTCTAGTATAGCACTTGATAATTGACCTTCTTATGCACTTCCCAAAATCAATCAAAGCCAATGCACAAATTTGCTTCACAAAATTGATCTATAACTCTTGCACTTTCATTCCCAATGTCACTCAAAACCAATGCATAAATTACTTCACAAAACTACTCTATAACCCTTGCAAATTTATTCCCAATATCAATCAAAACCAATGCATAAATTACTTCACAAAATTGCTCTATAACCCTTGCAAATTTATTCCCAATATCAATCAAAGTTAATGCATAAACTTGCTCTAAAATACTTGCTCTTATATTTTTAATTTCTATTAACAATAATGCACAACTTTGTTCTCATACCCTAACACATATGTTTCAACAATAATGCACAACTTTGTTCTCAAATCCTAGCACATATATTTCCAACAATGCACATAAACTTAATCCTTATATCTCCAACTCTATGACATAAAAATATTTTCTTCAAACAAAAATCACCATTTAGAAAGGAATAAAAAACACCATACCTTTAAAAATTCCTTGATGATGACGTGCCTTCAAAACATGTCTCAAAGTAATTTTCTTTTTGATCCTTCAAAATTTTGGTTAGTGATTTTCAAATTCTAGCACAGATAGAAAAATCATCCACTCAAATCTTTCCAAAATATCCATAGTAAATCTAGAAAATAATACCTTATTTCTCCTCTTTAATATTTCAAAAAGAAGCTTTTAAAACCCTAAAATTTCAACTCACAATACATAGAATATAATAATCATTAAGTACACCTTATAACTCCTAACTTATAATCATTCAACAATACACCCTAATTTTCAACTCACAATACACAAAATATAATAATCATTAAGTACACCTTATAACTCCTAACTTTAGAATATAATAAAAAATTTGTTTTCCTTACCTTGCTCAAGGTATTGGTGCACTTCAAATATCATTAACTACCATCAACACCAAGCAACCTTAGTGTGTTTCCCAAAAATCATCAACTACCATCAAAAGCCAAGCAAAACACACCCGATGGGTTTCAACTTGTGGACCTCTCCAACATGGTGTTATCATGAGCACCCTGACCAACTGCACTACCATGGTGGTTGGAACCAAAGGGAGCATCCATCGAATATATCTTTGTCCTTAGCATGCAATCCAAAAAACTCAACACACAAAAAAACGTCGAAGGATTTTGACCCTGCGACCTTACTCCCGTTAGTACTCACGCAAGCCACATAGACAACTGGGCTACCCCAGCAAATGGAACAACCCAAGCGCACATGAAATTTTGACGGGGACCGGAAAATATGCACATACACACTCCTGCAAAATTTCAAACTTTTCTTCTATTAATTCAAAAATTCTTATACATTACAGCCCGCAGGCTTACATTAACCGATGCTCAGCTCGGTTCTTCCACTCTCACTCTTCTGCGCCTATTCTCCAGTCCCCCTCCCTGACTAATACAAAAATCCAAGTTTTTATCGAGGCCTCGATCCTCTAGGCAATTAATGCCCCGCCTAACAAAAAATTCAAATTCGATTTCCCCCTCGGCCGAGTTTTTCAAATTTGTCTGCCATAAATGGGCAACTGCCCGATCTGCACTGCTGTATCATCCCATACTGTCTATGGTCTGCAACTATCACTTTGTCAGAATACGTCCTTGCGATGGTTATTCCTGTTTAATACACGTGGCTGTCATCTTCATTTTAAGATACGTGGCCTTCATCTTTGTTTTGATACACGTAGCTGACCGCATGTTTAATTCGGCTTTACCTTCTTCTTGTCGCACAATCTTCAATACACGTGCCCCTCACAACTGTCTTAATACACGTGGCTGTCCACGTGTCAATTTTGGCCTTGCCTGGCCGTCCGCTTTTAAACTTTACCCTGTCTTCTTATTGGCTGCGATATCGCGATAGGTCATGAAATCGTGACATGTCGCGATATCATGACCAAAAGTGCCTTCCCCTGCCGAAGCCCCTTTGGGGTCACGATTTCGTGACATGTCGTGAAATCGCGACATGTCATGATTTCATGACCCCCCTTGCCTTTGCCTTGGTGAAGCTCCTTGGGGTCACGATTTCATGACATGTCATGATTTCATGACCCCCCCCTCTATCTTCTCTTTTCCGAACCTTGCCTTGCTTTGTAACAGCTTTGGAAGCTATTTCGAGTCCATGCCACGTGGCAGCTTTTCACTAGTCGTGATATCGTGACAAGTCACAAAATCGCAACCCGTCGTGATATCACGACGGGACTTCCCCCTCACCTTAGTCTTTGCAATACGTCACGATATCGCGACGAAAACTTTCCTCTGGCCTCTGCCTTCAAACTCGTTGCGATATCGCGACGAAAACTTCCCTCTGCCTTGTTGCTGCTTTTGGGGTCGCGATTTCGCGACCCCCCCCCAAACTTGGCCTTTGAACATAAAATAAATTGCTTAGAAAATCTGATTGCTGCCAGATTGTCCTGCTGTCACCGGATGCTCCTGCATCAGACACCCCAGGTAAAAAGGAGAAGTGACCTTCACTTCTATGCTATTCGGTCCGCGTCTTTTGTAATATCTCCAAACACTCCTCAACCTTTGCAACCTGCTCAAATCTTGTTTCCTGGCAAAAAAAAAAATTGCCCTCTACCAGACAAATTTTGGCATTGCTACACACCTTCTCATCCACTGTCTGTAATGGCTTCAACTTGTGTCGCACTCCATATTTCATCAAGGAGTACGTATTTGCACGACCATCATGCACTGCACTCCGATCAAACTGCCATGGCCTTCCCAACAACAAATGGCAAGCATCCATGGGGAAAACATCACACAGGACCTTTCTAAACTTGCAGTTTGGGTTCTTCATCTTCTTTCTGATTCTGGCTGCTGCTAACCTCTTCTTTCTTATCTTCCTTTCCTTCCTCTTTTCTTCCACCGATATTTCCTCTAGGCCCTCTTCCTTTTTGCTTGCTCTCAAACCTTCTGTTTAGTTTTTCTTCAACCTTCAGAGCAAACTGGTAAGCATCTTCAATGGTGCTCACCCGCACTAAGCTCAACTCTTCCTGGACACTGGGTCTCAACCCATTAATATAACGGGCCACCTTTTCTTTGCTTGCTTCTAAATGGCCGGTTCTGATGGAGATTTTATAAAATTCCTCCGTATATTCTTGAACAGTTTTATTCATCTGTCTTAAACCCTGCATTTTTCTTAGCAGATCCAACTCATAATCTGTCGAAATAAACTGCCTTTTTAATTTTTCAACCATCCATTCCCATATTGTTATCCGTTCTTTTCCTCTTCTGTTCCATTCCAGATGTATCCCCTTCCACCATATGTTGGCATGACCTTTTAATTTGGTTTTGGCAAATCTGACCCGCTTGGGATCTTCAACTTCCTCATACTCGAAGTATTCTTCCAGGTCACTTATCCAATCAATCAATTCCTCCGGATTCAAGTTCCTAGAATATGTGGAAACTTCTATCTTCGGCCTCTTCCCGATCTGGGATATGGCCTTGTACAGTCTGGCTTGTGCCGGATCTATAGCTTCTTCTTCTTCTTCTTCAAACTGGTTTTCCTCTTCATCTACTTCATCTTCACTATCTGCATCTCTTCTTGGTTCGTATCCTCTACGCAGTTCTTTTTGCAAGGCCTGAACTTGCTGCTGCAAAGCTTGGAAATCTGCTGCTGCCATGCCTATCCCACCAATGGGGTTTCTTCTCGGAGGCATCTTCTCACTTTCTCTCGAGCCTTCCCACAGATCTTGGTGTGACTGCCTCACATCTGGAGATCTGTCACACACTCAAGAACTATCGGCTCTGATACCACTAACGGGGATCGGAAAATATGCACATACACACTCCTGCAAAATTTCAAACTTTTCTTCTATTAATTCAAAAATTCTTATACATTACAGCCCGCAGGCTTACATTAACCGATGCTCAGCTTGGTTCTTCCACTCTCACTCTTCTGCGCCTATTCTCTAGTCCCCCTCCTCGACTAATACAAAAATTCAAGTTTTTATCGAGGCCTCGATCCTCTAGGCAATTAATGCCCCGCCTAACAAAAAATTCAAATTTGATTTCCACCCCCGGCCGAGTTTTTCAAATTTGTCTGCCATAAATGGGCAACTACCCGATCTGCACTGCTGTCTCATCCCATACTGTCTATGGTCTACAACTGTCACTTTGTCAGAATACGTCCTTGTGATGGTTATTCCTGTTTAATACACGCGGCTGTCATCTTCATTTTAAGATACGTGGCCTTCATCTTTGTTTTGATACACGTAGCTGACCGCGTGTTTAATTCAGCTTTACCTTCTTCTTGTCGCATAATCTTCAATACATGTGCCCCTCACAACTGTCTTAATACACGTGGCTGTCCACATGTCAATTTTGGCCTTGCCTGGCCATCCGCTTTTAAACTTTACCCTGTCTTCTTATTGGCCGCGATATCACGACAGGTCACGAAATCGCGACATGTCGCGATATCACGACCAAAAGCGCCTTCCCCTATCGAAGCCCCTTTTGCGTCACGATTTTGTGACATGTTGCGAAATCGTGACATGTCACGATTTCGCTACCTCCCTTGCCTTTGCCTTGCTGAAGCTCCTTGGGGTCGCAATTTCGTGACCCCCACTTTGCCTTCTCTTTGTCGAACCTTGCCTTGCTTTGTAACAGCTTTGGAAGCTGTTTTGAGTCCATGCCACATGGCAACTTTTCACTGGTCACGATATCGCGACGGGACTTCCCCCTTGCCTTAGTATTTGCAATACCGTTGCGATATCGCGATGTTGCGATATCGCGACGAAAACTTTTCTCTGGCCTCTGCCTTCAAACTCGTCGTGATATCGCGACGTCGTGATATCGCGACGTCGCGATATCACGACGAAAACTTCCCTCTGCCTTGTTGCTGCCTTTGGGGTCGCGATTTCGCGACCCCCCCCCCAAACTTGGCCTTTGAACATAAAATAAATTGCTTAGAAAATCCGATTGCTGCCAGATTGTCCTGCTGTCACTGGATGCTCCTGCATCAAATTTTGATCTTCAATTACTTCACACATGATTTTAAAAAAAAATTCAAATATTTTCCGTTTTCATTCGAAATAATCACCATGAAATATATCAAAATAAAGCTTGCATTTCATAACATTACCAATATGGAAATAAAACAAGATGTATATATACATATATATATGCTTCACATGGTCTTCGAACTTCAGCGTAAATTTAACAATTTTATTTGAAATGAAAAGTTTGGCGCCTTTGAATTGGGTCATAATATTTAAAATGAATATTATAACATAAACCTTTTTGAAACCTTTATGATAATGTTAAATAATATTATAATATTATCCTGTTGCCCTCCCTTTTAAACCTTTGCCTTCTAATTAACATTTAAAATTTGCTTTCTTTTAAACCTTTGTCCACTTTTAGAAATTTGTCCCATTCTTAAACCTCTTTGTCCTTCTTTATAATATTTAAAATAAATATTATAAACCTTTGTTTTTTACCAATTTTATTTGCTTTGAGATATTCCTTGCCTTGCATAATTGTCCAACCATAGAATAATATTTCTACCTTGACATTCATGCTTTCTTTCACATCAATGAAAACTTAATATGCTCAATATTTCCAATAATATCCCCCTTTGTCATTGATGGCAACCCTTAAAAAAAAATTATTTTATTGCAACTGGATTCCCAAACTGCTCCCCTTGACAAGTTGCTCCCCCTTTGGGCTAAAAATAAGACACTTAGTGCAACCCCCTAACCACCTCTTTTTCTTGAGATGATTAATTATGCAATGGGAGTGAAATTACTCCCAAATTTCCTCTAAGATACTCAAAAGTTTATATTGGAAATTTTGAGTATATTATTGTCATTGATGTAAAAATATTGATGTCATAGGTTAATGACATTGGTTGTCATTAATGTCAAATATAGATTGGCATGGCAAAAAAATAAGGTTTATAAGTTGGTTAATTAATGCAAGGCAAACACCTCCATTGAAAAAGGAAGACAAGGTAGACAAAGATCCATTGAAAAAGGTTTATAATTTGCAAGGTTGAAAATTATTTCAAAGTCAAAAGACAAAGGTTTTAAAAGATAAATTATAATAATTAAATTAAATTTTAAATATTATAATAAAATACATTTAAATTTCATATGGTGCCAAATATTCAAATTTCCAATTATGGGGTAAAGTGTCGACGTTTTTCTAAGTTTCAAATTGCACATATAAAGTGGAAGCCAAAAATATTTTCATGGGGTGTTGAAATTTTTAAGTGGTATCGATATAGTGCATTCATCCTTTCATGAGCATAGTGCATAGGTTTCAAACGAAGTCAAAAAGGAGTAAATGGGATGCACGTATCTTGAATACAAGCAGATGGTGCACAAGACTCAAGAAGGAGTAGCACATGATTAATTTACAACCAAGCGACTAGCTCAGGTGGTAGGCAGACCTTGCGTAAGGTATGCCAAGGAGGACGTCTCAAGGTTGACACTCGATGATGACATTTTATTTGTAGTTTTTGTTGACCAAAGGAATGCAATAGGTTTAAAGTGAATATTATACATTAAGGTTATTGTGTGGGTAGTTATCCCATGCGGTGCTCTAGCACATGCTAGAGCATGGGCTCCGTGAGGTCGCACGTTTGATTCCCCATGGCAGCAAAAGTGGTAAGGACAATTTTTTTTATAAATTTTTTCTTGGTATTTAGGGAGTCATAAGGGTGTAAGTTTGATAAAGTGTGCCATAAGGGAGTCATAAGGGCTGAATTTAGTAAAGTTCAATTTTGCACTTAGGGAGTCATAAGGGTGTGAATTAATAAAGTTTTAAGTGCAAGGTTATGTTTTAAAAGATTTCTATTTTGCAAAAAAAATTATAAGAGTGATTTATATAGTTTTATTTTGCAAATAGCATAAAGGAAAAATATGTTTTACATGCATTAATAGGAGTAATAAGGTGTTATACTAGCTTGATATTTTATTGCTATTCTTATATTGTAAAAAGTGAGTTTGACGATTTTGAGTTATTGAAGATCATTTTAAGATTTCTTTGAGCACATATTTTGAGAAGAAAGTTCATGTGGATGTTTTGAAAAATTATTTTTCTATCTAACTTTTGAAGTGGCACAAGAAGGATTAGTTGTTTATGCGATAGGTTTTTGAGGACATATCTTCATCAAAGCAGAATAAGAGGTATGGGAATATCATTCCTTCTTTAAGGTGTTTTTTTTAGAAATATTTTCTAAAACATAATATGGAGATAAAAGGGTTGTTTGGTATGCATTGTTCAAAATATTAGAGTTAGGTTTTGAGACCTACATGTGCTTCATTGTTGAGAGAAAGTGGAAATAATTACATTAGGGTTTGAGAACTACTTGTGCTTCATGATTGGAAATACTTGAGATAGGATTGAGACCAAGTTAATACATCATTGTGAAACACTTTGAGAAGTGGTTTGAAAGACATTGAAAGTAATTGTGAAGTGTTTGAGATCAATATTGTGAAGTAAATTTGTGAATTATTGTGCATGATCCTTGAGAATAAACTTGCAAGAAATATTGACTAGTTTTGTGAATCAAAGTTATACACTAGTTTGATTTGATTTGAAAGGGATTTTGCATGAGGTAGAAATAGGATTAATTGAATGTAATATTTATGAATTTGAAGAACATATTGGGTATTTGATAGTACATATCATTCTCTATATGTTCTAAAGGTTAAATGAATTCTAAGTAGAATATGTTTGAATTGCCTAGTTGAAGAAAGCATTTCTAAAAGAGATATAAGCATTGTTTGTATGCAAGATTTTGAAATATTTGAGCAGGTTCAGTGAGAAACACTGAGGTAGATTTGAGCAAGTCTTGTGAGAAGACTTGAAGTAGCATTGAGTTATATTTGAGAAAATATTGTGAGAAGACTTGAAGCAACATTGAGACAAATTTGAGAAAGTCTTGTGAGAAGACTTGAAATAACATTTATGGCAGAGATTTATGAGTATATTTGGAGCAAATTTGTGTTAACCTTGTGAAAAGGTTTGGTGTAGATTTGAGATAGATTTTAGAGCATGCTTTGGAGTAGACCAGAGCAGAGGGGATAGAGTTCTCCTATGGAAAGAGATCCACAAACTAGAGAAAAGGGGATAGAGTTCTCCTGTGAAGAGATATCCACAAACCAAATCAGAGGGGATAGAGTTATCCTATGGAGAGAGATCCACAAACCAGAGCAAAGAGAATAGAGTTATCCTATGGAGAGAGATCCACAAACTAGAGCAAAGGGGATAGAGTTCTCTTGTGGAGAGAGATCCACAAACTAGAGCAATAGGGGATAGAATTATCCTGTGGAGAGTGATCCATGAATAAGAGCAAAGGAGATAGAGTTATCCTATGGAGATATATCCAAAAAATAGAGTAATAGGGGATAAAATTATCCTATAGAGAGATATCCACAAACTAGAGAAAATGGTATATAGTTATCCTATGGAGAGAGATCCACAAACCAGAGCAAGAGGGGATAGATTTCTCCTGTGGAGAGAGATCCATAAACTAGAGCAAAGGGGATAGAGTTCTCATGTGGAGAGAGATCCACAAACCAGAGTATTAGGGATAGAGATCTCCTTTGGACATAGGTCCATAAACATTGTAATAGGAAATTTATTCCCAAGATATGTTTTAAGAATATTTAGAATAAATATTTTCTCCATGGACGTAACCCACATTGGGTGAACCACATTAAATATGTGTCTCTCATGTGTGTGATGATTTGTGCATTGTTTTATTATTTATATTGACATTTCAATTGATAAAATTGGATATTATTATTTGGGAAAGAAAAGTAAATTTTGATCTTATACTTCTCACCCCCCCTCTCAGTATAAGTTTGTGTTCTTGAATTGGTATCAGAGCGGGTTCCTTCAAAAAATTCTAACTTGAAGGAAGATATTATAAGAACACACATGGATGAGCTACATATAAATCTCATAGCTTATGAGATAAGGACAAAGAAATATCAAACATACAAAATAGAGACAACATTTAAAACTTCTAATAAGGATATAAGAATACTCAAATGTTTTATTTATTGTAACTTTGGTCACCTAGCATATCAATGTTTGAAATTTGATTTTTCTCACAAAAAAACTATTACTCAAGAAGAGGAAGTGGAAACAGAATCAAGTGAAAAATCCAGTGGTAGATAAGAGGATAAATTAATAAAATTTTGGACTAAATGTGGTAAGATAGGTCACCATGTAACTTATTATCCACAATATGAATGTAGTAGCAGTAAATATGAACAGGTATACAAGAAAATAAAAGAAAGAAAATTCAGTCATGAAAAGAAAGACATGCACCATCAAAGCAAGCATGAGAAGAAGGTATTTCAAAGACATAAGAAGAGTTTTTATGTTGAAATAGCAAGCAGTGCTTCAAGTGACAGTGATGAAGGCCTCTCAGATAGTGAAAAAGAGGAAATTCTAATTTCAACAATAGAAGAAAAAGAAGATGCTCCTATTGAAGATCAAGTAGAAGAGTATGAATATGCTCTTGAATACCAAGAAGAAGAGAAAGATTCATAAAAGGAAGAGGAAGCCATAGTTGATATATAAAAGGAAATTTTTAAGTTGAAAAGGAAAAAATTAAGTTTGAAGACTCAAGTACAAGGTGATGAAAAAAATAAATGCAAAGCTTCCACGAGATCTCACTGAAATAAAAATTAAGGTTGAAGAGACAAAGAAAATTGAAGAAGGTATGGTTGAACAATTAAAGGTAAAAGAGTTAGAATGTGAAAGATTATAAAATGAAGTGGTTTCTATAAGGATGGAAGTGAAATATTCTAATGATAAGCTACATAAGTTTGATAAAATATTCAAAAAAATGAAAGATATTATCAACTATATAGATCCTCAATTACCAAAATTGGACTTGTTTTTTAATAAGGACAAGAGGAACAAGAAGAAGAGCTAAGCTCAAGTTCAAAATAAATAGAAGAACTAGAAGTGATTGAAGAAGAACCTAATACCTACGCTAATGTGTTGAGATGTGATAATATCAAAGAGGAAGAAAACAATGAACCATAAAGGTAAAAATATCATCACAGGATAATCAAAGCAAGAATAATGAGATCAAGACAAGATGAATATTTCTTCAAAGGGTATTGTTTTTTATGTAATCATTTTGGTCACAAAGCTATGCATTGCAAGGTTCATGGAAAGAAGAAGTATGGCTTCACTAAGAGGAACCTCAACTCATTCAAAAATGGATATTTATTTTAATGGTATTGCTAGTCTTGTAATCAACTTGGTCATAAAGTGATCCACTATAGGGTTCATGATAGAAATGATTATGGCTTCACCAAGAGGAACTTCAAGACACTTACACCTTCCAAGAACTACAACATTAGGTGTTACAAGTGCAATAATCTTGGGCATAATACCAAGTGGTGTAGAACAAATTTTTTGAGTCAAGCAAGAACAAGGACACTCAAAAAGATCAAAATGGTATGATTACAAAAGTGTTGAAAAAGAAGGTTGACAAAGAAAAAGAGCATTGTATGCTAGGAGTAGAGATACTCCCACTCCAAAATTAATCACTTGAAGAAAATGAGGTGGGGAGGGGGCTGAGCTAAGAGTCTTATATTTATCCCCAAATAATTCCCTTTGCTACTGATATCAAAGTGGGAGAGATTTGAGTAAGGGGAGACCATTCAGTTAGGGGGAGCAGTTTCTCAAGGGGATAAGATTTGGAATGCAGTGGTTGGAAAAAGAATTTTTAGAAAGGGTTGCTATTAATGAAAAAGGGTGAGATTGTTGGAAATTTTGAGTATATTGTTGTCATTGATGTCAAAGGATTGATATCATAGGTTGATAACATTAGTTGTAATTAATTTCAAAGATAGCTTGGCATGGAAAAAATATAAGGTTTATAAGTTAGTTAATTAATGTAAGGCAAATATCTTCATTGAAAAAGGAAGAAAAGGTAGACAAAACTCCATTGAAAAAGATTCATTATTTGCAAGGTTGAAAAGGATTTCAAAGTCAAAAGAAAAATGTTTTAAAAGATAAATTATAATATTTAGATTAAAGTTTAAATATTATAATAAAATAAATTTAAATTTGATATAGTACCAAAAATTCAAATTTCCAATTATGGAGCAAAGCATCGATGTTTTCCTAAGTGTCAAAGTGCATATATAACGTGGAAGCCAAAAATTATTTCATGGGGTGTTGAAAGTTTTAAGCGGAATCGATATAGTGCATCCATCCTTTCGTGAGTGCAGTGCACAGGTTTCAAGTAAAGGAAACAAGGAGCAAAGGGGATGCACATGTTTTGAATACAGGCAGATGATGCACAAGACTCAAGGAGTAGTGCATGATTAATTTCCAATTGAGAGGCTAGCTCACATGGAAGTCAGACCTTGCATAATACGTGGCATGGATAAAGTATTAAGGTTGAGACTTAGCAGTGACATTTTATTTGTAGTTTTTGTTAAAGAAACGTGATAGGTTTAAAGTGAATATTATGCATTAAGGTTCTTGTGTGGGTAGGATGGAGACCAAGTTTGTACATAATTGTGAAACACTTTGAAAAATGGTTTTAAATATATTTAAAGTAATTTTTAAGTGTTTGAGATCAATCTTATGAAGGAAATTTGTGCATTATTGTGTGTGATCTTTGAGAGTAAATTTGCAAGAAAGATTGACCAGTTTTGTGAAGCAAAGTTATACACTAGTTTGATTTGATTTGAAAGGGGTTTTGCAAGAAGTAGAAATTGGATTAATTGAATGCAATTTTTGTGAATGTGAATAAAATATTGGGTATTTGATAGTACATATAATTCTCTATATGTTCCAAAGGTTAAACGAATTCTAAGTAGAATATGTTTGAATTTCTTAGTTGAAGAAAGCATTTATGAAAGAGATATAAGCATTGTTTGTATGCAAGATTTTGAAATATATGAGAAAGTTCAGTGAGAAAAACTGAGGTAGATTTGAGAAAGTCTTGTGAGATGACTTGAAGAAGCATTGAGGTAGATTTGAGCAAGTCTTGTGACAAGACTTGAAATAGCATTGAGGTAGATTTGAGAAAGTCTTGTGAGAATACTTGAAACAATATTTGAGGAAAATATTTATGAGAAGAGTTGGAGTAGATTTATGCTATCCTTGTGACAAGGTTTGGTGCAAATTTGAGATAAATTTGAGAGAAGGCTTTGGAGCAGACCAGAGAATAGGGGATAGAGTTATCCTTTGGAAAGAGATTCATAAACTAGATCAAAGGGGATAGAGTTATATTGTGGAGAGAGATCCACAAACTAGAGCAAAAGGGATAGATTTCTCTTGTGGAGATATATCCATAAACCATAGAAAAGGGGATAGATTTCTCCTACGACGAGAGATTCATAAACCAGAGCAAAGGGAATAGAGTTCTCCTATGAAGAGAGATCCACAAACTAGAGCAAGAGGGGATAGAATTATTTTGTGGAGATATATCCATAAACTAGAGCAAGGGGGATAGATTTATCTTGTGGAGAGAGATCCAAAAACTAGAGCAATAGGGGATAGAATTCTCCTACGAAGAGAGATCCACAAACTAGAGAAAAGGGGATAAATATCTCCTCTGGAGAGAGATGCATAAACCTGAGCAAGAGGGGATAGGTTTATCCTATGGAGAGAGATCCACAAACTAGATAAAAGGGTATATATTTCTCCTATGGAGAGTTTTGGGAGTACTCATTGGCTCCATTCCTACTTTTTATTCTCTCTTTCTAGCTGGATGGTTTATTTTCCACATGTTTTTCCACCTTTTGGTTTAGGAGCTTCTGGATACACATTGTACATGAGTACCTAATCATGCCTTTTTGTCTGGATGAATATGCCACTTTACTTTTTTGCACCTAGCTTCACTTGAGGGGGGGTGTTATAGTAGGTTGTTTATCTTAGCTCATGTTCACCTAGGTAACTTATTTTCCTTTTTTTTAGTTATTCAATGTATTTTCCCCACCCACTTATGTGTGGATAATTCATTTATCTTATTTAGATATTATGATATGTTACATATTTATTTCTTGTATATTATGGGGATATTTCTAGGTTTTACTGTTCCTAGGATTTACGAGGATATTTTTAGGTATATTTGGAGGGTTGATATTCTTTCTCCCCATAGCGGTTGCAGATCTATGGACCATATCACTTATTCCATTTGTATAGTGGATATTTATCCTTATATTGATCCTACCACTATGGTTGATCATCCTTTTCTATATAAGCAAGGCACCTTCATTGCACTTAGAGAGGAAGTTCATTATTTATGTATAATATATGATATTGTTGCTCATTATTTTGCATATCCATTTGTAAGCTTATGCTATCAATTTGATTTTAGATTCTTGTTTTGGTTGAATGTGGTATTATGTTAACACTTGAGATCCTTGTAGCTTAGAATTATTTTATTATAATTTATTTCATGGTATCAAAGTAATATGTGTTGCAGTAATCCATTTGTGAGTGTTGTGCAGTTGTTTCTCTTACAGATTTGAAGATTGGTGTGGAAGCTTCAGTTTTTGTGATCAGGTCCATGGTGGAGTTTTTTTACAAGTTTGTGTCTCTCCTTCCATTTTTATATCATAATAATCCTCCTAAAATCTCTTATAACCATACTGTAATAGCCTCATTCCCTTGGATCTGTCCAAAGCCTTTTTTTTTTTTAGCATTTCCTTTTTTCGTAGGGTCACCAACCCAGCCCATTTTTATATTTTACATGTATCTCCTAATAGAAATGGAATTTTTATATTAATATTTTTGGAGGTCTGTATGTGTATTCATATTATTTGTGTCTAAAATTTCAGCTCATTTGGATAAGTATTCTACAAGATATCTCAATTTTATGAAAATGTGCACTTTTTTAGTAATCTGCATATGTCGTCATAAAAAAATAATTTTTTTTAAATATTGTTTTACACAATGTGTAAAATCATATAATAGACTTTACCATAAAATTTTAGAGCATTTGGATCTATATTCATACTGTTACAATGATTTTACTATTTGTAGTAAAATCATTCTTTCGGAAGAAATAATGGGAGTTGCTTAGAAAAATTGTTTCCAGGCCTGTAAAATAATGTTTCTGATATGTTTGTAAAATTTTAGATTTTTTAGATCTGTATTTAGACATTTATAATTAATTTATGACTGCACTCTCTAAATTGCATTGTGAAAAAGGTTTTTGCACTTGAACCGATATATGGACTATTGTTATAAAGTCCCATATTCCTTCATTTGTTGTTTGTCCACTTAGTTTGGAACTTTATGATCATATTACTTGGTTTTAAGTATTGGTGGAGCCTACACATTGTTGTTCTTGAGGAATCCTTTGTCTTTGACTTCCCTTGCTTTGTTGTGGTGCATCCTCTTGTGCCAATCTTCCTCATTGAGACACTTAGTTTGGAGGAGGAGATTCTTTTGGGAATTCCTTTGGAGATTTTTTAAAGTTCAAAAGCTTCATTTGTGCACTAATGTTATTTTGTGGTATTTTAAACCACCTTGTGACATCACACTAGACCTCTCACACTATAATGGCAATTGATTTTTGGGGGGCTCTTCTACTTTTTAGGACATCTTGAATTTTTTATTTTTTTAACTTAGCATAGAGGCAAATGCTGAAAATTTTGAAGCATGGTTTAAGGTACTTTTTTTATTATGTCAAAGTGAAGGTTTGGATACTTTGTTCATAACTCCAAAACCTAAACCAATGGTGAAGGATAAGGAGTATAGGACATGGTTCATAAACAATTTAAGGATATATAGCATGCTTTATTATTCAATTTATGGAGATCTTCAAAATTTTATTGGAGTTCACAAGAACACACCTCACCTTGCTTATCATATGTTGAAAAGAAATTTTTTACCTAAGGTACCTTCTCTTACAATTGCTTTCATGGAGGACATCATTTGTGACATTGCACCTTTTTTTTTGGATTCATTATCTCATGATGTTTTGGATGATGAGGTTGATGCTATAGTACCTAATTCATATATTTTATAGGATACATCTCCAAACTTGTATTATGTTGATGATCATGTTGATTTTGTAGCATATACAATAGATATTTCATGGCATGTTACATCCTTACATACATATGACTTTTTGGATGGTGTTGCATCTCTCTTCATTGAGAGTCACACATGTGATTTTATTAACATGTATGAGGAGCTCACTCATTTATTTGATGATGATGTATACATTGTATATCTTCCATGTACTTATTACTTTGTGGATCCTTTTTTGGTGTGCCCTCATTTGAGTTAACCACCTTGTCCACCATTTCCTTTTCCTGTTTCTTTCAAATTGGATGATTTACTCCTACAGGATTTGGATACACATATTTTATCTTCAGTTGGACTCTCACTTAGATATACTAAAGACCATGTTGATTATTTTGAGGATTATAAGCCTTCACTTATTTCTCTTGCTACTTCTATGGGCTCATCATTACTTATGCAGCAAGATATTAGTGATTCTTCCTTGATGGATGCTCTTCACACATCTCTTCCACTATTGCACACTCATGGTTTTGGGCACATTGATATTTTGGATGTTGATTGGGACTATATTCTACCCTATTTTGGTGTTTTTTTGTCTTCTACATTCTTGGAGATTCATTTTGATGAGCATCAGAAATGCTCGTATTTTGTATACATTTTCTTGATTATTATGCAATTGTATAATAAGGATTGCATATGTTTATGAATGATTATATAATTATTTGATGAAATTATGTGTGTTATCTAATTCATGTGTTTTTGTGGAATTATAGTTGATTTAGTCAGATTTGGATCAGTCGAGGTCTTTTCATGGACCTGGCACTTTGTTTCTTTCATAATCAATGCAGAGAAGGTAGGCGCATTCCTCTTCCAGGAAGGTGCCAAGCGTAAGTAGGTGTCTTCCTCTTACAAGAAGGTGCCAAGTGTAAGTAGGAACCTTCCTCTCCCAGGAAGGCACCAAGGAAAGACAAGTGCCTTCCTCTCCTAGGAAGGTGCCAATAGAAGGCCAACGCCTTCCTCTTCCAAGAAGGCACCAAAGGAAAATAAGCACCTTCCTCTCATAGGAAGGCACCGACAGGAAGGCACCACTAGAAGGCAAGCACCTTCCTCTCATAGGAAGGCACCAATATAAGATAAGCGCCTTCCTCTTCCAGGAAGGCACCAATGGTAGTAAGGCGCCTTCCACATAGAGAAGGCACCTAAAATACTTAGGCACCTTCCTCATAGGGAAGGCGCCCCCGTTCTTCATCCGTTGACCATACAAGCACAACGTGGACAACAGAGACTAGTGTAGTTCCAACTCTACGTCATGTAGAGTTAAATTGGGGATCACACCGACGTATGAGAACGTCCTACCAATGCCAGGTGAAGTGATGAGCACCAAAAATGCTCATTTTATATACACGGTTAAGAAGAATTATCACTGGTTCAATTAGCATATGAAATGTATTTTATATAACTTATGCATATAATTGATGGAAAATCTGGTATTATGCTTGATTGGTGTTTTTAGTGGGAAATGTGTATAAATGGAGGTATTGGTACTAATATGGTGTTTTCCAGTCTACATCCACTTGGACCTGGCATACTTCTGCTTACAGAGACTAAGGCAAGAGGGTAGGCGCATTCCTACAACCGGAAGGTGCCCAACAGAAGTAGGCACCTTCCTACAACCGGAAGGCATCCATGGAAGATGAGTGCCTCCCTACAACAGAAAGGCGCAAATGGAAGACGAGTGCCTCCCTGCAACCAGAAGGTGCCAACGAAAGAAGAGCGCCTCCCTACAACTGGAAGGTGTCGATAGAAACGAGCACCTTCCTACAACCGAAAGGCGCCCATAGAAGATGAGCGCCTCCCTAAAACCAGAAGGTGCCAATGGAAGATGAGTGCCTCCCTATAACCGAAAGGTGCCAACAGAAGAAGAGCACCTCCCTACAACTGGAAGGCACCTCCATGCCTTCATACTTTGCAAGATTTACCAAGTCAACTTTGATTGGTTAAATAAGGACTATGGAGGAGGTTGCATGTGAAGACAAAGGAGATCTATTTTTGCATTTATTAAATAGAATAAAGTGTTTGTTATTATTATCAACCGATTGGCCGGTTGACCTTGTAAAGTTGTTAAAGCATATTATTATTTTTAGGATGCATTAGTTTAGGATTTGTTGTTACATACACCTAAGGATATTTATATTTATCCTTCTGGTGAACGAGCATACTTTAAAATAGAAGAATAAAATATGTGTAGAATCAATTGTAACTAAATCACATCACGTGATTAAAATAGACTGATTGGTTATTGTAATGAGATCTGGTCGCCCTTTATATAAAGACGCAGGCCAGATGAACGGGGGGATCAAAGATAAATGATTAATTTTACACAGAAATTATTTTATTTTATTGTTTAATTAATTAAGAGTGCAACTCCTCTTATTCGAGCAAGCTCTACGTAGCTAGCCAGGCGGACTATCTGCGAGAGCTTGGGCCCACTCCCTGCAGTAGTCCTCCCTTGTTTAATTTGTGCATTTGCTTTCTGTAGATTAGTTTATTGCTTTATTTAATTTCATTTGTGTGTGTTTATTTCCTCGCATTTTATTTCCAGACCTTTAATTTTTGTTTAATAATTTATTTATTTCATTTCCCACACTTAGTTTATTTGGTTTTGCTGGAATCCAATTACACAAACCTCCCCACCAAACTAAATAAGGTACAACCAGATTTGTTCCCCAACACCTGCAGGCATATCTCGTGCGTGACACTCATAATTTTACGAACTTACCGGATTGGTAATTTATGGAAGAGAAATGAATGTTTTTCGGGACATGAATTTTTGCTCACCATTTTGGCGTCGTTGTTGGGGAGTGTCTAAACTGTAGTGTTCGATTTATAGGTCGGATAAAAAGTCTATTTAAAATTACCTGTAGATATTTTACCTGAGAAGTGTGAGTCCACCATGGGCCTTTTTATAAGGCCAAAAATAGTTGTCGGCACAGTCAGAGCTAAATTCCATTGGCAACTTTTTGCATTTTATAGCTTCTCAAATAAACGTGGGAATGAACCTGATGTACCAAATTAAGTGTAGAAGTAGGAATAAAACGTGTTGTTGAAAAAAATTAAAAAATAAAAATAAAAATCTGGCATTGAAGGATTTCCATCATGTTCTAAATGGTTTCAAGAAATCAAAAGAAAAAGCACAACCCAAGTCTGATTGAAATTTTTAGGGACATTTTTTTATACAGAAACCATTGAAAAATTGTGCCTTTAGAAGTTTGGTTTTAAATTAAAAAATTTTATAGGCTTGAAATTTTTGCAACGTATTGGTAAATGTTTTTTTATGATGAAATTAATAATGTAGGGAAAATGACAGAGCATAATTTAAAGAGAATGCCTTGTTATGGAGTATGCTCTTCACTTGCGCTTACGGCGACCTGGTGAATCAGAAACTAGCATGTGTTTTTAACAGACTGCTATGCCATGTTTTCTTTAGGTTGCTAACTCACGGATAGTCATTTTTTGGCCTGCACACTTTGCCATTATGTTGAAAGAAGTTTGGTTGCGAGGCCATGAAGGAAAATACTCTTCTCATGCTACAACATATCAGACTAGTTGAAAAAAAAAAAAAAAGATTTCGAGAAGACTAGTTCAGATGTAGGCATGGGGGAGACCCCACCTTCATAAAATGCCACCAACAGCACAATGAACGCTATTTATAGTTTTCATGAAAAAAAAAAAAAAAAAAAAAAAAAAAAGAGAACAAAATAAATCATCTGCTGAAAAGGCTCCAAGTTAATGAAGCAATTCAAAAATAGAGTTTTATTTTGCTGCTTGTTGAAAGAGAGTATCCTCTTTCCCGAGGACCAGCTTGGTCCAAAAGGGAAATGATAAATCTCCAACCGGTAGCTAAATAAAACAAGGAAAAATCTTGGAGGAGATCAGATTTCAAATGTCTGCACAAAGGCCACGGGATTAACATTTTTTTCTTATGTGCTAATTGAGGAGGAGCTTGGTGTTTCAAAAATGTGAGTTGTTGGTTGTCATATGAAAAAAATATACAAAAGAGAGGCAGAATATCACTATGGTGGAAGATAACATCAACTTTGAGAGGATCTGAAACCATGGAGAAATATTCTTTTCACAAAAAGTGTGAGGGCAAAGATGTTTTAGTACATGGTACATTTTGCCAAATTCTTAGGATGGATCATTGACAAACCTCCAGATGTGAAAATCACCAGCTCAAATGGTTGAAGTAGACATCCTATTCTTTGATGCAGATGATGAAAAAAAAAAATGATAATCCAAGATCTGTTCTGGTCAAGGCAGAATAGACCGAAAAAAAAATACAAAAAAAAAAAAAAACAGAGAAAAAAAATTAGTTAGAATTTTATTTTAACGTCTTTAGTTTAGATTTTTCTTTTATGTTTTGTAGGACAACATGAAGTGCGAAGTAGAAAAATAAGGAGGTGTCTGGGAAGATCTCATGAATTGAGATTCATATGTGGAGTTTGTAATAGCACTATATGAACTGTCTCGTGTACCTAATTGTGTAGCATCCAATCTAGCAGGTGAAAGATAGCAGAGTTTTGCCTTGGAAACATTGGCACTTGAAGGCAGGATAAGTAACCTTGATCAAGCGAAAGGCTTATAGCCCAAGGTGCTTGTGGAATTTGGGGGAAAATTTTGCTACAAGGTGCATGACTGTTACAACCTGAGTAAATTATGAGCGGAGTCAAAGATGCTACACCACGTACAAGAGAAGAGTGCTGAGACAATGTTCAAGTAACAGTCAACGAGCTCCATTAACCACTGCCTCACATTCATAAGAGTGGATCATACATCGGCATGGGGGAGACCCCATACCATACTAGTAGCTTGGATGAATGTTCAAACATTCGTTGAAAAAAGAAAAAAAAGAAAAAAAAGGAAGAAGAAAAAAAAAAGAGAGAAAGAAAAAGAAAAAAAAAGAGAACAAAAAAAGAGAGGGAGGATACGTAAAAAAAAAAAAATGAAGTGAAAGATGCCTTGTTTATCAAGAAGGCGCCATACATTGGAGGCGCCTTCCGCATCAAGAAGGCACCATACATTGGAGGTGCCTTCCATAGGAAGAAGGCACCATACATTGGAGGCGCCTTCCGCATCAAGAAGGCACCATACATTGGAGGCACCTTCCGCAAAAGAAGGTGCCATACATTGGAGGCGTATTCCGCATCAAGAAGGCGCCATACATTGAAGACGGATTCCACCAAAAAAAAAAAATGCGAATCCTCCTAGTGAAAAAAAAAAAAAACACGCATAGAACATGTCCTGTTTAGCATAAAAATTTTCTTTCTTATTGCTTTGTAGGAAATCATGAACCGAATGCAAGCTGCAGGCATCCTGAGAGCCAGGGCCTAATAGGCACAAATTCATGACTCCTGTTTTACTGCTTTCGTGTGTGGAGTTTTTGTAGGTGTAGTTTTGCAGTACACAACCATGAGCATGATCTGTAGGTGGAGCCGACTTAAACTAGGCCTAACAGATGTGACATTTTGTGCCCTACAATTAGGAGTGCGGCGAAGCAAAAAAGGCACTTACTAGGAAGAGAGTGCCTACAATCATCCCAATACAGCAGTGCCTTTTTCAACCTGGAGGAAGGCACCAATAAACAATTTTCTTCTCCCTTGGATAGGGGTACCTGTTCAGTGTGGGACCCGACGTTTGGAGGGCTGCGGACACTGTTATGCAGAGGGACCTGTTGCTGGCGATAAGGGCATCACCAATTTAAGTGGGGGAAGATGCGGGTGAATCAGAACCTCCCATAAAAAAAAAAATGGGGAGTTCGGAACGCTGTTGTCACGAGGACGTGACAAATTTTAGACATGGGGGTAAAGATGCCTTATTGTCGGCGTCTAACTTACTCCTATGGAAAAAAAAAAAAAACTTGTGTTGAAATAGCTCCACGATGAAATGCAAATTAGAAGCAAAGTTTTATTTTTTCTGCCCATTGGGAGAGAGTATCCTCTTTCCCGAGGACCAACCTGGTCCCGAAGGGAAATGAGAAATCTCCAACTGGTAGCTAAATAAAATGGGGGAGGAGTTTGAAAAAAATAGATGTCAAATATTTGTTTCCTTCGGAATCAACGCATGGTAAGTGGGCACCTTCCTCTTCAAGGAAGGTGCCAGAAGAAGGTAAGTGCCTTCCTCTTCCAAGAAGGCACCAAGAAAATATAAGCGCCTTCATCTTCCAGGAAGGCACCAATAGAAGGCCAGTGTCTTCCTCTTCCAGGAAGGCACCAAAAGAATGCAAGCACCTTCCTCTCACCGGAAGGCGTCGACAGGAAGGTGCCACAATAAGGCACCCATAGGAAGGTGCCACAGGAAGGCACCGACAGGAAGGCGCCACAGGAAGGCACCACAAGAAGGCGCCACAAGAAGGTGAAAACAAGAAGGCACCACAGGAAGGTGCCACAGGAAGGCATCGATAGGAAGGCACCGACAAGAAGGCTCCACCAGAAGGTGTCACTAGAAGGTGCTGACAAGACGGCGCCACAGGAAGGCACCGACAAGAAGGCGCCACCAGAAGGCAAGTGCCTTCCTCAGAGGGAAGGTGCCCATGTTCTTCACCCATTGACTAGAAAAGCATGATGTGGGCAACAAAAATTGGTGCAGTTCCAACTCTACGGCATGTAGGTTAATTTGGGGATCGCACCAATGGATGAGAACATCCTACCAACACCAACACATACAACACATACATCTCAGCAATGCACCTGACAGATGCCATGAATAATGAAAGAAATACTATTTTTCCTCACTCCAGAAAACAAAGGAATGCAGTTTTGTTCCAATTATGCATGCAAAATAAATAATTCAGAGGGGAGATAATTTTGGATGCACACGTGTCAGGTATTAATTTTAATATTTATCCTGTAAATGCATTCGGAGAGAGATACGTCAATGCAGGATTAAAATATTTTGTGTGCTATTGAGAAAAAGTTGGGTATTTCAAAGTTTAGATTCACCAGCTCAGTTGTTGTGGATTGACTCTATTCTTTGATGCAGAGGATGAAAAAAAAAAAAAAAAGAAAAAAAAAATCAAAAAAAAAAGAAAGAGAAAAAGAAAAAAAAAAGAGAGAGTCAAGATCTTTTTTGTTCATGGCAGAACAGATAAAGATACATATAAATAAATAAATAAAATATCCAGGAGCACCAACGTGAAGACGTCTCACACCACCGACATCATATATATCAGATTCTACGAAATTCAACCAGGTATGTACTGATTTTCTTATTAATTATATGTACCTTAAAAAAATTTCTATGCTAATACCAGTCGACGCCTCCACAGTTTTTCAAAATCTCCCATTAGAATTCAAACACATGATGTGCCTTAAAAAAATATATAATTGAAAAAAAAAAGAAAAAAGAGAGAGGGTATGACATCTACATGAATAAATTTGGCATCATTTTCATTGTCGCCTCCTTAAAATGGTAGTCATATTGAGCGAACACATATAAATGATGCTACTCTCTACCACAAAGGAGGTTCTGGAGATGTCAAATATGTTTCGAGATGTGGGTAAAAGTAGTAGTCGGTGATTGCACTTTTTTTAAACAAATTTGGTCTCACCAAATCTGACTAATGTGCAACACTGGAAAATGCCAACATTAGTGCAGTGGTAATTTGCCCTAAATAGTGTGGTCACAATATAACTATTTATCCGCAATGATTAGTCAGGATGTTTTTTTGACTTCTGTTGGTTCCGCATTGCTCTATGGATGAAGAATAGCAGCACTGAATGAAAAAAAAAAAAAAACACAGTGCTGAATAAAAAAAAATAGTACTGAGAAAAAAAAATAGTAGTGCTAAATGGAAAAAATAGCAGCACTCAGCGGCAGAGAAACAGAGATGCTGAAGGCCATTAAAAAAAAAAAGAGAGAGAAAAATATATATATATCCCAGGGGTTGTTGTCATGAAGACATGACAAACTTTTTGGCATGGTCATCCTGTGAGAGGGATAACTTCACCTTTTGGTGCCACAAGGGCGTGGCACATGTTAGGCATGGGGGGATGATGAGCACCAAAAATGCTCATTTTATATACACGGTTAAGAAGAATTATCACTGATTCAATTAGCATATGAAATGTATTTTATATAACTTATGCATATAATTGATAGAAAATCCAGTATTATGCTTGATTGGTGTTTTTAGTGGGAAATGTGTATAAATGTAGGTATTGGTACTACTATGGTGTTTTCTAGTCTACATCCACTTGGACCTGGCATACTTCTGCTTACAGAGACTAAGGCAAGAGGGTAGGTGCCTTCCTCTTCAAGGAAGGCGCCCAAAAGAAGTAGGCACCTTCCTACAACCGGAAGGCGTCCACGGAAGATGAGCGCCTCCCTACAATCGAAATGCGCCAATGGAAGATGAGCGCCTCCCTGCAACCAGAAGGTGCCAATGAAAGAAGAGCGCCTCCCTACAACCGAAAAGTGTTGATAGAAACGAGTGCCTTCCTACAACCGAAAGGCACCCATAGAAGACGAGCGCCTCCCTACAACCGAAAGGTGCCAATGGAAGACGAGCACCTCCCTGTAACCAAAAGGAGCCAACGAAAGAAGAGCGCCTCCCTACAACCGGAAGGCACCTCCATGCCTTCATACTTTGCAAGATTTACCAAGTCAACTTTGATTGGTTGACCAAGGACTATGGAGGAGGTTGCACGTGAAGACAAAGGAGATCTATTTTTGCATTTATTAAATAGAATAAAGTGTTTGTTATTATTATCAACCGATTGGCCGGTTGACCTTGTAAAGTTGTTAAAGCATATTATTATTTTTAGGATGCATTAGTTTAGGATTTGTTGTTACGTACACCTAAGGATATTTATATTTATCCTTCTAGTGAACGAACATACTTTAAAATAGAAGAATAAAATATGTGTAGAATCAATTGTAACTAAATCACATCACGTGATTAAAATAGACTGATTGGTTATTGTAATGAGATATGGCCATGCTTTATATAAAGACGCAGGCCAGATGAACATGGGGGATCAGATATCAATGATTAATTTTACCCAAAACTTATTTTATTTTATTGTTTAATCAATTAAGAGTGCAACTCCTCTTATTCGAGCAAGCTCTACGTAGCTAGCCGGGAGTACTATCTACGGAAGCTTGGGCCCACTCCCTGCAGTAGTCCTCCCCTGTTTAATTTGTGCATTTGCTTTCTATAGATTAGTTTACTGCTTTATTTAATTTTAGTTGTGTGTGTTTATTTCCTCGCATTTTATTTCCAGCCCTTTACTTTTTGTTTAATAATTTATTTATTTCATTTCCCGCACTTAGTTTATTTGGTTTGGCTGGAATCCAATTACACAAACCTCCCCACCAAACTAAATAAGGTACAACCAGATTTGTTCCCCAACACTGCATACATATACTGTGCATGACACTCATAAGTTTACGAACTTACCGGATTGATAATTTATGGAAGAGAAATGAATGTTTTTCGGGACATGAATTTATGCTCACCATGAAGCACAAAACAATCAATGAACATGCCACCGTTAGAAACAAATGCCAGATTTAGTAGACATCGATCACATTTACCAGACTGTATTAGTTTTTTCTGGAATGAATTGACTGTTATAACTTCTTTGTAATAGAAGATCTATGGGTGTGCTATATAAACACATGCAAACCTCTCTAAGTATATATAGAATATTTTGATAGTAAATGTAGAGATATATACAGAAGAAGCATTGTAATAATTCGATAATTATAATACAGTTCTAAGAGTTTCTAAGTGCGTGTTCAGCTGGGAGGAAGCTGCTAGAGCATGGGCTCACTCCAAGCCAGTATTTCTTCCCCTATTTTTCCTATGTTTTCTAGATTAGTTTATCGCTTTTTATAAGATTGTTTATCGCATTGTTATTTCTAGTATTGCAATAGGTTTACTTCTAGGAATACATGAATATTTCCTTTCTATATATTTAATTGTTTTTACATAAATTATTGAGGAGTGTATGAATGATTGATGACCATTGAAACACCCCCCAATAGTAGAACTAGTGGACTCATCTCAATTGGTATTGTAAGCAATCTTGTTCAAGACCCTTCGCAAGTTTATGAAGCTCTTTGGGTTGATAAATTAAATGCACGGGCATGTGACAAAAGTAGAAAAGAAGTTAACCTTGTTTGACCCACAACATTTTGGCACCGTTGTTGGGGAAGTGTCTCAACTAGATTATTTACAATACCTAGAAACCTTCCATCTGACCTTGTATGAGTTCTTCGAGAAGAAAAGGACCTGACAGTCAGTTTATAAAATCCAATCCACTAGAACCTGAGTCAGCCAAACATTCTGAATTTGAATTAGACTCGCCCGACCCACCACCAGTAATCCATTGGAGTGAGGATTCGCACTTTGTGCAAAGTGCCTCCTCATCCCATCAACTTGGGGAAGAACAAATCATCATAAATCCCCTGTTTAATAGGACACCCTTAGAGGAAGCCTTGTTGTGGAAATCTATAGAAGATCGGATGATAACACCAGAAAACCTTAGAGCCTTGACTAAGAAAGTCTTAAATGACCATAAGGCCGTAAATACTGCATTAGAAACCACATTTCCTAAAAAAATGGCTGACAACGAAGAAGTCTCATCTAGCTCTACTTTCCCGATTGATTAAGGAGTAGGAGATACCAAAATGAAAAACATATCCCCTACTCACCTTCCGACCTTCATAGGATACCCAACTAAGGACCCCGACCTATTTTTATTTAAGTTTGATGTCTTATCCAGGTATGTGGAATACAAATCTGATACGCAGAAGCTGAAACTATTTCCTTCCACATTGGACGATGCAACTCTATGGTGGTTCATAGGTCTGGGAGACAAACACATTACCACATGGGATCAAATGAAGAAGCTCTTTTTAAAGCAATACTAAGATTTTGAGATATCAAGAGACTCTAAAGAAGAGGTCCTGAGCATAACGCAGAAAGAAGATGAGTCTCTCGAGGAATACTAGGAGAGATTCAACTTCAATCTTCAACGATCTCCTCACATGAAACTATCTGATAAGTCCCTCAAAAGCATATTTTTGAGAGGACTTACCAATGAATCATTGGAGGCTCTTAACATGATTTTTGGAGGTGATGTCTACCAGCACACTATGGAAGACATCCGACAACTATGTCGGAACTACTCAAGAAGGAGAGGCAAGACCACTTCTAAAACCATGAAAGCGACTGCTTCAGTCACAAAGATAGAAATAAGTAACATGCTGGAAGATTTAAAGAGTGAAATGCTCTCATCTCTAGCATTGCATATGGATACACTACTGTTAGAGAAAAAGAAGCAAGAAAATGAAGCAACATTGGCTTATTTCTATCCAAAATGCAAAGGGAAGCATGCAAAGAATGCATGTCCGGAGAACAAAGTTATAGTATGCACAGTTTGTAGGCTGAACCATAAAAATCGATTGTGCCTGCAACTTCCCAGTAATCAGTAGGATGCTGAAAGCGCAAATACCTATTTCATAGGAAATCAGAAGAGTTGGCCACAACCCCTTGTGGGGAATATGCCAATCAAAATATCGTCATATGGGGAAGGACCATACATGCCCCAAGGCCCGCCTCAACCACCTAACATGGGGTGATGGGAACCATCACCCTGGTCCAATGCAACCCCAACAACATTCCTAAACTAGCATCCATGGATGCCATATCCATATCCTGGGCAGTAGTGGAGAGGTCACACTACATGGAATTAAGCTCCACAGAATGTAGCACCAGCTCACCCCCAACAGAATTTATCGACGTTCCCAGTAGTGAGACCTACGTAGCTACCCGCACAACCGATGGCAAATCCTAATAACAGGGTGAACCAGCTAGCATACAATGTGGAGGGTGAGATGTATCCGATGTACCATATTCAGCTTAGGTCTGGTAGACAGCTAGGAGTAGGAACACCTCCATTGGTAGAAGAGGAGGAAGAGGTAGGAGAAACACCTCTTGTAGAAGAGGTGATAGAAGAAACACCTGAGAGAGCAAAGGCTCCATTTCCCAACCGACTGCAAGAACAGAGGAAAGTAACGCAGCCAGAGTTTGATATCTTGTCTAGCTTGAAGAACCTCACTATGACAATTCCATTATTTCAAGCCATCCGAGATGTTTCGATATATACCAAAGTTATAAGAGAGATGTGTCTAAGGAAGCCAGGACAAAGAGCAACCCAGACTATCACTGTCATGGGTAAACAAGAAAATTTGATGATGGGCAAAATGTGCCATCCTAAGTATACAGACCCGAGCAGCCCAGTGCTGAATGTAAAAATTGAGGGACATTCCATGTCCAATATGTTGGTCGATCTCGGAGAAGCCATCAATGTAATGCCTTAGGAGACCATGCAGAGGCTAAAGCTCATGAACCTGAAACAAACTATGACAGTGTTGTAGTTGGTTGATCGATCAACTGTGGCATTAGAAGGAATTTTGGAAGACATAATAGTGACAGTAAGCGCATGGGAATACCCAACCAAATTTTTAGTCTTGCAATCTAAAACTAGGCTAGGCGATTACCCACTCATCTTGGGAAGGCCATGGCTGGCAACAACTGATGCTTACATCATCTGTCGATATGGGATGATGACCATATCCGATGGATGAAATGTTAAAAGGTTGACTATTTCACCCCCAACGTAGTCCGTCGACTCATTAGGAGAACCCATGTTGATCGAGCATGAAAATCCTAAGCTATCCATGATCCAATCGATGATGATGTTGGATGAGTTGGTAGAAGAAGATGAAGATGGTGCTATTGTGGAGTTCCTCCATGGGGAGTCCTCCATATCTACACCTGGATTTTCATTGGCTAGTGCCCAAGATCACCACATTCAGCAGATACACGTCGGGCCAAGAAGAACGTTGAATGTCAGTAGTGGGTTGACTCCCACATAATTGACAAAAGTAGAAGAGCTCCTAGTTAGACACCAACAGGCATTTGCATGGGATTACTCAGATATGAAGGGTATCAGCCCATATATTTGTACCCATCGTATATACCTCGATGATCAAGAAACTCCAAGCAGGCAACCACAGAGAAGAATGAATACGATAATGAAAGACATTGTCAAGGAATAACTGCAAAAAATCTTGACTTCCAGATTCATCTATCTGATTTTTGATAGCGAGTGGGTATCACCGTTAGTGGTAGTCCTTAAAAATAATGGGAAGTGGTGAATCTGTGTGGACTACAAAGCATTATACAAAGCGACCAAGAAAGACCTCTTCCCGCTCCTGTTCATTGATCAAGTCTTGGATACACTCTCCGAGAGGAAGTATTTCTCCTTCTTGGATGGATTTAGTGGATACAACCATATCCAGATAGGAGAAGAGGATCAGGATAAGACAAAATTCACATGGCCATAGGGAACGTTTTCCTATCAGGTATTACCTTTCAGATTATGCAACGCACCTGCCACCTTTCAAAGGGCGGTGCTTAGCATATTTTCAAACATGATGGGAGACACGGTCGAAGTATACATGGACGAATTCACCGTCTATGGAGAAACCTTTTATGAAGCAATCATAAACTTGGAAAGAGTGCTCGAAAGAAGCAAGGAAAACAATTTTTCCTTGAGCAACGAGAAGTGCTTTATGATGATGCAAGAAGGCATCGTACTGGGACACCACCTCTCCGCAGAAGGAGTAAAGGTTGATAAAAGAAAAATTGAGGTCATCAGAGACCTACCCAATCCCAGAACGTAAAGAGAGGTGAGGAGTTTTCTTGGATCAGTCGGGTACTACCAGCGATTTATCGCCAAATTTAGAAAAATTGCAAAACCACTACACACTCTATTATCTAAAGATGTCGAGTTCAATTGGACGGAAGACTACGAAGAAGTGTTTCAGTTGCTTAAAGAGAAAATTATATCCACATCGGTTTTAAGAGGACCAAATTGGGTCGTACTATTCCATATCTACTGTGATGCATCCAACAATGTGATTGGAGCAGTCCTCGGATAGAAGGATGGCAAAGAATTTTATGCCATCTACTATGTCAGCAAAAACTTGGTAGGAGCCGAGCTAAACTACATGGTGACGGAGAAGGAGTTCCTTGAAGTTATGTATACCATAAAAAAATTCCACCATTATATCATCGGGTATAAGGTATTTTTCCACATGGACCATGCAACCATTAGATACTTGATGAGCAAGTCGGCATTTGGTAGAAGAATTATTAGGTGGCTCTTGTTACTATAGGAATTCGACATCACAATAGTCGACAAACTAGGAAAAGACTATCTCATAGCAGATTTTCTATCCATATTAATACCGACAGACCATACAACAGTGGAAGACCAGTTTCCAGATGAACATTTATTCACCATTAGTGAGCAAATATCGTGGTACGCAGATATAGCCAATTACTTGGCCATCAGAAGAACCTCACCTGCTCTCTATTTTCAAGAAAAGTAGGCGGTCATAGAGAAAAGTGGATCGTTCCTATGGATTGATGGCCTCCTATTCAAAATAGGACGTGACCAGATTATAAGGAGATGCATAGTAGAATAGGAGTTCTCAGAAGTACTCAAAGCATGTCACGATGAACCATGCGGATGACACTTTGTAGGGAAATGAACTGCCTATAAAATCCTATAGGCTAGGTACTTTTGGCCCACTCTATTCAAGGATGTGGTTGCATACGCTAGCAAGTGCAATGAATTCCAAAGAATGGACAGACCAATCCATTGAGATGAAATTCCCCTCCAACCTCAGGTACACCTAGAACCCTTCAATAAGTGGGGCATGGACTTCATGGGACCAATTAATCCACCTTCAATAGGGATGAGGTTTATTTTGGTCTATACAAATTACATCACCAAATGGGTTGAAGTTCAAGCGTTGAGATATTCAAAAGAAAGAACAGTCACCGATTTATTATTTGCCCACATTTTTACATGATTTGGGGTCCCTAGAGAGATAACAACAGACCAAGGGCCTCAATTTACCTCCAAGTTGATCAAGGAGCTAATGGAGCAATATAGAGTTTGACACAATAAAACTACACCCTACCATCCGTAGGCAAATGGGCAAGTGGAAGTGATGAACAGAGAAATAGAGAACATCCTGATGAAGATCATGCAACAACACATAAAATATTGGGCTACACGGTTGTTGGAGGTAGTCTGGGCATATAATACCACGTGGAAATCCACCACGAGCTTCACACCCTTCCAACTGGTCTATGGGAAGAGTGTGATGATGCCCATTGAATTTGAAATCAAGACATTGAGGATAGCTTTAGAATTGAACTTGAGCTTGGATGACGCTAAAAAAGAAAGGATTTGGCAGCTAGATCAGCTGGACAAAATCTGAATGGATGCTTTGTAGAGAACATAAATCATACAAAAGCAAAGAAAGTGATGGCATGCTCGCCACATTAAACTAAAGCAGTTCCAAGAAGAAGAATGGGTGCTGTTGTACGATTCTCAGTTTCAAGAAATTAATGCAAAGATGGATGGGACCGTATGAGGTGGTAGAGCTCATAAAGAATGAGGCAATGCACGTTAGAACAATTGACAATAGCAACACCATGTTAACAGTCAATGGCCAACGACTGTGCCCCTATAACACATCTGAAACCTTATAGGTGGAATCTAGAATAGACGTGGGGGAGACCCCATCTTGTTAGATCCGGACCAAACTCTTAACAGGAAAAATGGTGGGCATGGAGTTGCTCACAAAAATTAGATAATTTAGTTTTTTTTCTCTTACAGTGTGTTTTGTAGGGAAGAAACCCATATGCAAGCTACAAGAATCCTAATCCAGGGCCTAACAGGTATGAAATGCGTCTAACTGCCTTTATTTTTTTTCTTTTCATTTTCTTTTTGTAGGTGGAGGACCTGACAGCATGAGGAATAGATATCTGGGAAACCAGGCCTGATTCAACTTAGCATTCCGACACCGACACTCGTAGGTAGAAGCTGAGGCAGTGTGAAGTGAGACTCAAAAGGCTTGATCACCCTTTCCCAATCAATTGCAACATGATTTCCAAGAATAAAGTGCCTTCGACATTGATAAGGTGCAGAAGAAGGCACCTTCCTTATAAATAAGATGCCCAGCCAGAAGAAGGCACCTTCCTTATAAAGAAGATGCCCAGCCAGAAGAAGGCACCTTCCTTATAAAGAAGGTGCCTATATAGAAGAAGGGGCCTTTCGTATGAAGAAGGCGCCCCACCAAAATAAGGCACCTTAATTATAAAGAAGGCGCCCAGCCAGAAGAAGGCACCTTCCTTATAAATAAGGCACCCAGCTAGAAGAAGGTGCCTTCCGTATGAATAATGTGCCCCATTAGAATAAGGCACCTTCCTTATAAAGAAGGCACCCAGCTAGAAGAAGGCACCTTCCTTATAAAGAAGGCACACACAAAAAAAAAAAAAAGAGAAAAAAGATGTGGAAGGCGCCACACAAAAAGCACCACAAAAAAACAAAAAATCCTAAGGCACCTTCCACATCAAGAAGGTGCATACAGACCGAGGCGCCTTCCACCCCAAGAAGGCATAGGTATATAGTGACACCTTCCACCCCAGGAAGGCGTAGGTATTCAGTAGTGCCTTCCACATCAGGAAGGTGCACCCATTCAGAAGCATCTTCCGTAGCAGGAAGGCACCATCATCAAAAGGGTGCCTTCTACCACCGAAAGGCACATCCATTTAAAAAGTGCCTTCCACATTGGGAAGGCACCACATAAGCACCTTCCGCATTAGGAAGGTACCAAAGAGCGCCTTTTGTGTACAACCAGCACTTAAGTATCACGGATGCCTTGATCAAAATGAAATCACCACACGAATGAGCAGCATCAGATTACCACCATCACCCATGTGATGGAAATCCACCGCAATCAAAAAAAATCTGAGAGAATTATGGGGCGATATAAGTGTGCACATTCCAAAGATGATGGACAGACGGTTTTTTGAGCAAATCAGGAGTTTGCCTTTAGCACCAACCATCAAACAACTCAACACCAAGTCCAGCATAATCTGCATAAATGAAATACCCCTCCCCCGTGTCACAAATCAATGAATCAACGCTCTTCACGATGCATGAAACACTAAATAAGGTATGCACATACTAACTCAAATATTTATATAATTATTCATAAATTATGCAGTACAAAAAAAATATTATCGTCATAAAAATCATATACCCCCATGGTCGGAACCACATGCCAATGATATGGCTCGAAAGGCATACCCTAGAATTAAATGCTAAGGTTAGGCTCCTTCCCTATGAGAATGTGCCTTCCTGAAGAAGTAAGGACATAAAAAAAGAAGAAGCACAATAGTAATGGAAGGCACCATGGGAGGATGGTTGAAGAATCATGCGGTGAAAAAGAATGAGCCGAGTGATACGGAAGGAATCAGGGGGATGATAAAAACGTAGTTCGAGTTCGAGGGATGGTTTGAATATTGTACCCTAGTTAGCCAGGGCTAGGATATGGAGGTAGCCAAGGAATTCACAGCCTCCTTGAGGGGCAATGTAGCTCAGGTGTGAGGGGTAGAAATTTTGGTCACCCCCGAATACATCTCGCAAGAGACTAGATTGCCCCTCACAGGTGAATGCATATACAAAGGCAGACTACTAAATTCGTATGCCAAAGTGCTGCTGCTAGGAGAAAATGTACAGATAGATAAGGAAGGGCTACCTAAAAGTAGCCTTCCCATGAATCTGTGGAAGATATTCGAGCAGGTTGCTCGATTATTTACATGCACCAAGAAGTATACCCATTTGCACACTACCCATGTGCAGTTTCTGAATCACTTGGTGCATGGAAGAAAGTTGAACGTGCCCTTCTACCTGGTAAATTCCCTGAAGGAAGAAGCAGCTAGGTATCAGAAGGGAGCACCATCTGCCTTGGCCCACCATGGGCTGATATCAGCACTGGTCCTCCATGCAGAAGCGTAGAGGTAGAACCTCGACACAGAGGGAGATGCTAGCCAAGAAAGGTAATAGGATGTTGTTGTCAAAATAGGACAAGAAGAGGTAAGCCCTGCAGAGGATATGGAAAGTATCGGTCAATTGGCATTGCTTTATTTCATGAAAGAAAGAGGGCATTCACCAGTGCCTGAATGCACAGAGGAAAGAGGGCATTCCCCAGTGCCCGAGTATGAAGAGGAAGGAGCACCGCTTATTAGCAGTGAGGCCGACTTATGATTGCTAGAACCAGTCCCCAGGAGGAAACACCTATAGCGACTCCTCCTCTCAGTAGAAGAAGAAGAGAACAATCAGGAAGTTGGAATTCTAGCCCAAAACATTTGAGAATTGACAAACCAGAGCCCACAATATGCAAGGACTTTCGAGAGCAATTATCAAGTCAACGCATCCTTGGAGGAAGTGTTGGAGTGGCAGACCAATTGGTATATGGCCCAAAATTTTTTGGAAGACTACTAGAACGAGCATAGAGGTGAATTGGAAGAACGAGAAATATGAATCACACATATCGAGCAAATGGTCCAGCAGTTGCGAGAGGAGAACTAGCAAATCCAAGATAGGGGAACAGAAAGAAGGGACACATCGACCCAAACTGATTGGGCAATAGAGGTCCCGATGAATTCTCCCACATATGCAGAATGAGTATTCTCTTTGGGAGAATTTCGATCAGACGCCCGACAGAGCAGCCCAAAGGTAGGGGAAAATTCCTCTATTTTTAGGAGTGAAGGGGAAATAAGTCCCACAACACCCCCTGTCATCAACCTGAGTGATATAGAGTAGGACGAGGGCCAACAACAGCGAACAGGACCGAGGGATAAGGAAGAACTCCTCGGACCTATGGAAGAAAGAGAAGAACCTGAAGGGTTGACACAGGATAGACAGGGGGGTGAAGAAGCACCCCTAGGGACGACAACACAGGTCCCCCAAAGTGAAGAGAATGCTCTAGTACCGTAGAGCAGACCCCTCGGAGCGAGAAGACATCCGCTAGGGAGAAAGGGAAAACCCCTATTCGAGCCGCCGCATTTTTTGTAGAGGCCAAAGGAAAATGGCCCAGGAAAGCTCGAAAGAAGGTGAATGTGACCTTCGCCAAGCCAAAAGAAGATGAGTGGGATATGCAGCCATTCACAAAGAGGCAAAAATAGTTTGAACGACTACTCAAAGAGATGATAGCAACTAAGGAGACTAGGAAGGCAACCTCAAGGATGCAGGGGGGACTCTGGTATCTATGTCAATTCGGCAAAGGACATCCAGTTATGGGAGATTTAGGGGTCATCCCAGGGATAACCCTCCAAGATAAGAAGGTATTTTTAACGATGGGGGGTATATGGCCCCAAATTGGAAGCCGCTGCCATTGCAAAGGAGAACGCAGGGCTTACTCCTGAAGCATCCTGATTGTACAAAGCCCAAGTAGTTCATATCAAGAGGTATAATTCAGATATCCCTATTGTAGTTGTCAGACCTTCAGAAACTAACCTATGGAAAGCTATAGAAGATACATTTCAGGTAGCAAAGATGATGTTGGCTAGATCACCTCCAATAGCAGCCAGGACAAGGAAAGCAAAGTCGACAACAACACCTGCAGCCCTACATAGAAAAAGAGGAACCACACCTCCAGATGCCAGTGCATAGAAGAGGCAAACACGGGCCGTAGGTACAGCCGGATCCACCAAGAAACGACAATGATGAGGGGTCAACAGGGCTACCTGCAGTTTTGATGCCATGAGGGCGTGTCATATGTTAGGCATGGGGTGATGATGATCATTAGAAATGCTCATATTTTGTATACATTTTCTTGATTATAATAAGGATTGCATATGTTTATGAATGATTATATAATTATTTTATGAAATTATGCGTGTTATCTAATTCATGTGTTTTCACTGTGTTTTTGTGGAATTGTAGTTGATTTAGTCAGATTTGGATCAGTCAAGGTCTTTTCATGGACGTGGCACTTTGTTTCTTTTGGAATCAATGCAGAGAAGGTAGGCGCCTTCCTTTTCCAGGAAGGCGCCAAGCGTAAGTAGGCCCCTTCCTCTTCCAGGAAGGTGCCAAGCATAAGTAAGCGTCTTCCTCTTCTAGGAAGGTGCCAAGGAAAGATAAGTGCCTTCCTCTCCCAGGAAGGCACCAATAGAAGGCCAGCGGCTTCCTCTTCTAGGAAAGCACCAAAATAAAATAAGCACCTTCCTCTCACAAGAAGGCACCGACAGGAAGGTGCCATTAGAAGGCAAGCGCATTCCTCTCACAGGAAGGTGCCAATAGAAGATAAGTGCCTTCCTCTTCCAGGAAGGTGCCAATGGTAGTAAGGCACCTTCCGCATAGAGAAGGTTCCCGACATACTTAGGCACCTTCCTCATAGGGAAGGCATCCCTATTCTTCGCCCCTTGACAAGACAAGCATGATGTGGACAACAAAGACTGGTGCAGTTCCAACTCTATGTCATGTAGAGTTAAATTGGGGATTGCACCAATGTATGAGAATGTCCTACCAATGCTACACGAAGAAAAAACCAATAAGTGAACATGCCACCATTAGAAACGAATGTTAGTTTTAGCAGACATTGATCACATTTACTAGACTGTCTTAGTTTAGTATGGAATGAATCAACTGTTATAACTTCTTTGTAACAGAAGATCTACGGGTGTACTATATAGACACATGCAGACCTCTCTAAGGATATATAGAATATTTTTATAGTAAATGTAGAGAGATATATAGAAGAAGCATTGTAATAATTTGATAATTATAATACAGTTCTAAGAGTTTCTAAGTGCGTGTTCAGCTGGGAGGAAGCTGTTGGATCCTGGGTGCACTCCAAGCTAGTATTTCTTCCCCTATTTTTCTTGTGTTTTCTATATTAGTTTACCACTTTTATAATATTGTTTATCGCATTGTTATTTCTAGTATTGCAATAGGTTTATTTCCAGGAATGCATGAATATTTCCTTTCTGTAGATTTAATTGTTTTTATGTAAATTATTGAGGAGTGTATGAATTATTGATGATCATTGAAACACCCCCCAATAGTAGAACTACCAGACTCATCTCAAGTGGTATTGTAAGAAATCTTGTTCAAGACCTTTCGCAAGTTTACGAAGCTCCCTGGGTTGATAAATTAAATGCACGGGCATGTGACAAAAGTAGGAAAGAAGTTAACCTTGTTTGTCCTGCAACACATTTCATAATTCATTGGTGACATCTTCTTCACTTCAGATTAGTTTGAAGGATTCTACGTCATAATTCTACATTTTATTACCATCTTCTCACACTCTCTTGTAGTGGTAAGACATTCAAAGGATGCTTCATGGCTACTTTATTCCTTGTGGGAGACACATTGTTCATCACAGAGGCATCCACTTATTCATAGGACTTATTCATGGAGCTCATCATTCTAGGGGAGTGTTGGGAGCACTCCTTGGATCCATTCCTACTTTTTCTTCTCTCTTTCTATCTGGATGGTTTTTTTCCACATGCTTTTCCACCTTTTGGTTCAAGAGCTTATGGATACACATTGTACATGAGTACCTAATTAGGCCTTGTTGTCGGGACTCATATTATATATATGCCACTTTACTTTTTGGCACCTAGCTTCACATGAGGGGGGGTGCTAGAGTAGGTTGTTTACCTTAGCTCATGTTCACCTAGGTAACTTATTTTACTTTTATTTAGTTATTCCATGTATTTTCCCCACCCACTTATGTGTGGATATTTCATTTATCTTATTTAGATATTATGAGATGTCACATATTTATTTATTAGATATTATGGGGATATTTCTAGGCTTGACTATTCCTATGACTTACAAGGATACTTTTAGGTATATTTTGAGGGTTGATATTCTTTCTTCCCATAGTGGTTATAGATCTATGGACCATATTCCTTTTGTATGGTGGATATTTATCCTTAGCTTGATCCTACTGCTACGGTTGATCATCCTTGCCTATATAAGCAAGGAACCTTCATTGTAATCAAAGAGGAAGTTCATTATTCATGTATAATATATGATATTATTGATCATTATTTTGCATATCCATTTGTAATATTATGTTATCAATTTGATTTCAAATTTTTTTTTTGGTTGAATGTGGTGTTATATTAACACTTGAGATCCTTATAGCTTGGAATGATATGATTATCATTCATTTAAAAGAGAGATCCATAAACCAAAGTTTTAGATATTGAGATCTCCTTTGGACAAAGGTCGATAAAAATTGTAATAGGGAATTGATTCCCAAGAGATTTGTCGAGAAGATTTAAAAGAAATATTTCTCTGTGGATGTAAGCCACATTTGGTGAACCACGTTAAATTTATGTCTCTCATGTGTGTGATGATTTGTGCATTGTTTTTTTATTGTTGTTGATATTGCAATTGATAACATTGGATATTATTATTTGGAAAAGAAAAGTAAAAGTTGATATTATAATGGTCACCCCCACTCTCAATATAATCTTGTGTTCTTCAATTTACTTTTAAAGTATCTTGGTAAAAATATCAACAATTTGTTCCTTTGTAGCAATGTATTCCAATTTGACTTGCTAATAAGTCACTTGCTCTCTCCAAAAATGATATTTGATTAAAATATTTTTGGTCCTTGAATGCATCACTAGATTTTTTGAGATATTAATGGCACTTGTATTATCACACAGTATGGGAATAGGATGATCATGTTCTATCTTGAAATCACTTAAAGTCTATTTCATCTATAAAACCTGTGTACAACAAGCAACTAATGCAATGTACTCTACTTTTATAGTGGATAAGGATACTAATGTTTGTTTCTTACTTAGCCAAGAGACTAAAGAATATCCAAGAAATAATGCTCCTCTACTTGTGCTTTTTCTATCATCAATGTTGCATACCCAATACACATATGTATATGCAGTGAGTGTGAAATGATTACATTTGGGGTACCACCGTCCAAAACTCATAGTTCCTTTCAAATACTTAAATATTTTCTTTACTGCCTATACATGTGTTTCTTTTAGTGAAGCCATACTCATTCTTACCATGAACCCTGCAATGTATGTGACCATAAATATTACATGAGTAGCAATAACCTTTAAATAAATATTCATATTGCCTTGGAGGATATGAATTGAAGTTCCTCTTGGTGAAGCCAAAATCATTCTTACCATGAACCCTGCAATGTATAGCTTTATGGCCAAAATTATTACATGAGAAATAATAACCTTGGAAGAAATATTCATATTGCCTTGATCTCATGGTTCTTTCTTTGCTTTTCCTGTGATGGTCCCTATTCCTTGATGATTCTTTGTTTGCTTCTTATGTGATACTATCACCTCTTAACACAATAAGATAGGTCTTAGGCTCTTCTTCAGTAACTTACTTTGAATCTTCCTTTTCTTTTGAATTTGATTCTCCCTTTTGTTTCTCTTGACCTTATTCAAAACCAAGTCCTATTTTTATAAATGGATATATTTATGCTTTGATAATATCATTCAAGATTTATGTGATTTTCTCTGACCTGATATTTTATTGTAGCTTTTCAACTTCCTTCTTTAGAGAAATAGCCTCATGTTCTAGTTTTTCACACTCTAGCTATTTTTCCTTTAATTTTTGAGCCATACCTTCTTCAACCTTCCTTGCCTCTTCAACTTTAATTTTTAAATCAGTGAGATCTTGTAGAAGCTTTACCTTTGTTTTCTCATCCTCTTGTATTTGAGCCTTCAATTCTAAGTTCTCCATTTTTAACTCTTCAAGATCAAAAAGTTCCTTTTCCATATCAACTGTGACATCCTCTTCCTTTTTTGGATCTTCCTCATTTTCTAGGTCTTCAATTATAGGATCATCTACTTTCTCTTTTACTTGGTCTTTGACAACATGAGCATGTTCATTCTCTTCTATGGCTAAGAATAAATTTTCTTCTTTTTCACTATCAAATAAGCTATCATCACTTTCACTAGAAGTACTACTTTCTTCTTCAACATAAAAAATCTTCTTGTGCCTTTGAAAAATATTCTTATCATGCTTGCCTTGACCATACCTATTTTTATTTTCTTAACAAAACTTTATATCCTTATTTTTATTGTAATACTTTTCTTCTTCATTGTTGCTACCTCTATTTTATGGATAATTAGCTGCATGGTGACCAATGTTACCACAACTAAAACATTTCACAGTCTAGATACTTTTGGCTTTTCTTGGACCCTTTTATTTCTTCTCACAAAGTTAGCCTCTTCTTCACTACCTGATTCATCACTTGATTCTTGTTATTTATTTTTTTCCTTCTTTGAAGCTTTGAATGGTGTCTCTCTTTTTTATGTTTGTTCTTTTTCTATCCTCATAGACTGTGAGAATTCCATGTAGCTCATCCATGCTTAAATTTTTAAGATCCTTCATCTCTTCTATTGCTGAAACATTTGCATCATACCTCATAGGGAGTGACCTTAATATTTTTTGAACAATAGTATATTCCTCAATATTTTCTCCAAGTCCATGAATAGTGTTGATAACCTCATCAACACAAAGTAGATACTTTCATAAAATTTCATATTCAAGTAATCAAAATTCCTTCTGTGTGTTTGATGTTTTGCCATTTTGACCTTGTTGTCTCATTCATATATTCTCAGTAACTTATCTCACATTTATTTTGCTAAAGTACATTGCATGGCCTTTACAAACTATGATTTACATAACCCACTAAAAATTACATTCATTGCCTTGGAATTATCTTCATATGGTTTCTTACTGCTTGCATATGTAGGAGGAGTTATAGATGGTGTGAATTGATTTTAAATAGATTGTCATGTATCATATCCGTGTGCCATAAAATAAGTCTTCATCCTTACACTCTAGAAAATAAAGTTAGTACCATAAAATAATGGAGCCTTATTTGATAAAAACCCTTACCTATGAGCCATGTGTGTTCCTATAATATCTTCCTTCAAGTTGTTAGAATTTCATGAAGGAACCCGCTCTGATACCAATTGAATAACAAAAGATTATACTGAGAGGGGGTTGAACAGTATAAGATCAAAATTTCTAATTTTCTTTCCAAATAAATATCATCCAATATTATCAATTGCAATAATAAAACAATACACAGATAATAACATACATAAGAGACACATATTTAACGTGGTTCACCCAATGTGGGCTACATCCATGAAGAAATATTGCTTACAAATTTCTCAAAATATTTTATGGGTACAAACCCACAAGAGACACCAATCCCCTAATACAATATTCATGGACACCAATTCAGATAAAAAATCAATATTCTCTCAAGTTTGTGGACACCACTCCATAGGAGATACCAATCCCCTCTAATTTTGGTTTTGTGGATACCACTCCACAGGAGACACCAATCCCCTCCATTTCTGCTTTTGTATACACCACTCCATAGGATACACCAATCCCCTCTGCTTTTGATTTTGTGGAAACCACTTCATAGGAGATACCAATCCCCTCTACTTTAGGTTTTGTGGACACCACTCCATAGGAGATACCAATCCCCTCTACTTCTAGTTTTATTGAAACCACTCCACAGGAGACACAAATCCCTTATGCTTTAAGTTTTGTGGAAACCACTCCATAGGAGACACCAAATACCTCTATTTCAGGTTTTGTGAACACCATTCCACAAGAGACACAAATCCCCTCAGCTTTTGATTTTGTGGACCTTTATCCACAAGAGACACCAAACCCCTTTGCTCTAGTTCATGGACCTCTATCCACAAGAGAAGACACCAATCCCATTTACTCTAGTTCATGTACCTCTATCCATAGGATAAACCAATCCCTTTTACTCTAGTTTGTGGACCTCTAACCATAGGAGACACAAATACCCTTTGCTTTAGTTCATGGACCTCTGTCTATAGGAGACACCAATCCCCTTGGCTCTAATTTCCTCCAAAAGTTTATGCAAGTCTTGCTTAATTTTATTTCAATCCTACACACAAGGCTTGCTTAATTCTATTCCAAGCATACACATAAGAAAAAATCTGCTCCAAAACCTATTCTCAACTCTGCTCCAAGCCTACATATAAGGCTTTCTAAAAAATTCTCTAAAACCTACTCTCAAATTTGCTCAAATCTGCTTCATACCTACATACAAGGCTTGCTCAAATTTGCTCTAAGCTTACTCACAAGGCTTGCTCAAATCTGCTCCAAGACTACTCACAAGGATTGCTAAAATCTATGCACAAAACTACTCAAATATGCTCCAAGCCTTCTCACAAGGCTTGCTCAAATATTCTCACAATCACAACTTAAATCTGCTCAAAAGAACCTGCTCAAGTCTACCTCAAACCTACTTATAAACCCTACTCAAAAATTCCCAATTCTTGCATAGAAACCATTGCGTATATCTTTCCCAAAAGTGGTTTCTTTAGCTAAAGTAATTCAGACATATTATATCCATAATTATTTTTTTCATGAACATATAGAGAATGATATGTAATACAATTACCCAATATGTTCTTTCATATTGATTAAGTCTATCACTTTCATGTGTTCCACTTTTATTGCTTTCAAAAGATATTTCTAGTATAGCACTTGATAATTGACCTTCTTATGCACTTCCCAAAATCAATCAAAGCCAATGCACAAATTTGCTTCACAAAACTAATCTATAACTCTTGCACTTTCATTCCCAATGTCACTCAAAACCAATGCACAAATTACTTCACAAAACTACTCTATAACCCTTACAAATTTATTTCCAATATCAATCAAAACCAATGCACAAATTACTTCACAAAACTATTCTATAACCCTTGCAAATTTATTCCCAATATCAATAAAAGTTAATGCACAAACTTGCTCTCAAACCCTTACTCTTATATTTTCAATTTATTTCAAAAATAATATACAACTTTTTTCTCTTACCCTAGCACATATGTTTCAACAATAATGCACAACTTTGTTCTCAAACCCTAGCACATATATTTCCAACAATGCACATAAACTTAATCCTTATATCTCCAACTCTATGACATCAAAATATTTTCTTCAAACAAACATCACCCTTTAGAAAGGAATAAAAAACACCATACCTCTAAAACTGCCTTGATGATGATGTGCCTTCAAAACCTGTCTCAAAGTAATTTTCTTTTTTATCCTTCAAAATTCTGGTTAGTGATTTTCAAATTCTAGCACAGATAGAAAAATCATCCACTCAAATATTTCCAAAATGTCCACAATAAATCTAGAAAATAATACCTTATTTCTCCTATTTAATATTTCAAAAATAAGCTTTTAAAACCCTAAAATTTCAACTCATAATACACAAAATATAATAACCATTAAGTACACCTTATAAATCCTAACTTATAATCATTCAACAATACACCCTAATTTTCAACTCACAATTTCACAAAATGTAATAATCATTAAGTACACCTTATAACTCCTAACTTATAATTATTCAACAATACACCCTAATTTTCAACTCACAATACATAAAATATAATAATCATTAAGTACATATTATAACTCCTAACTTTAGAATATAATAAAAAATTTGTTTTCCTTACCTTACTTGAGGCATTGGTGTGCTTCGAATCTCACTAACTTTCATCAATACCAAGAAAACTTAGTGTGTTTCCCAAAAATCATCAACTACCATAAAAAGCTAAGAAAAACACACTCGATGGGTTTCGAACCAAAAAAATCTCCAACACAGTGCTATCACAAGAGTCCTGATCCACTACGCTACCACGAGGATTGGAACCAAATGGAGCACCCATGGAATATATCTCTATCGTCAGCATGCAATCCGAAAAACTCAACACACAAAATGACATCCAGGGGTTTCGACCCTGTGACCATACTCCTATCAGTGCTTATGCAAGCCACATAGCCAGTTGTGCTACTCCAGAGGGTGGAAAAACCCAGACACATGCAAAATTTTAATCTTTAGCTACTTTGTGGAGAGAACTAAACCCTCTCTTCAAATATTAACAATCAGACTCTTAGAACTATTGATGCAATTCTTAGAAAATTAGTAAAAAAATATGCAACAAGAGTAATGATATAAGAATTTAAATAAATATTGTAACGAACAGTTTCCCACTTAGGGAGGGCACGTCCTTGCATTGAAGGCCTTATGAATACCGCATATGAAAAAGATAAAACAAAAGATAATAGATAATTAAATTAAATCAACATAGGTAATGTATATATTAAAATCCTTCTCTTGGACAACATAGCCGACGACTATGTTTGGTACGTAGCATGACTCCCCTCCTCGGAAATATTTGTCCTCAAAGTTGGAAATGTCTCGAAAATACTTTTTGGTTCCCATGTAGCATCTTCTTCTGGTATGCCCTACATTTTATGAGAAATTCATGGATGTGACAAGACCTCAGGATGCATGTTCTGCTTTGTAGAATGGTTTCCAACTGGAGATATATACTCTTTTCTATATCTAATATTGGTAATTCTAACTGAGATTTCACCTTCTAGCTGATCACCTTCTTGAGACATCGTCTGGCATGGTCATAGGATCCTTTGGGTGGTATTCCTTTTGGTTCGTGAAAAACCTCCTCATAGTTAGCCACAACTTTTTGTAGATCTTTTGGTTTGGTTTCTAGCACATCTTGTACTACTTTTTCCATGCAATTAATTTGGCCTATGAATCCGTAGCCACATTTTCTTGATATTTTTTCCATGCTATGTGAACTTACTATTTTTTATGGAGGTGTTGGCATTCCTTGGAGGCGAATGGTATTCTCATTTTCCTTCCATTCAATAAAGCATTGCTTGTAATTAAAACCAACCGTGGTTTCCATTTGTTCCATTCATGCAACGCCCAAAATAACTTCTAAATTCCCTTATCCCATGACAAAAAGAGGACCCTGCAAGTATAACTTCACATTTGTAATAAAATTGAAGATGTCTTACCTAGGCATTGACATGTTTCTTTGCTTGCAGTTCTAACTTGAAATATATCTTGACTGGAATAATAGATGTGCAAATTTAATGTCCTAGAGGGTTTTGTGTCAATAATGTTGTGAGTACTTCCTAAGTCAATTAATACTCTTACCTTTCTTTGTCGAATGCATCCTGATACCTTGATTATATGGTGAGAGGACAACCCCACAGGAGCATGTACTAAAATAGCCATGGGATCTTCTCCATATACAACCACCTTGTGTTCACTTTGCTCATCATATAGAGAATTATCAGGTGAGTTGTTCTCCTCTATTTCTTCATATTCCTTGTTAGTATATTCAATTTCAAAGTTCTGTTATGGTACACATGCCTAGTATTTTATATGGTGATTGTGACATTTATAGCAAAAATAACTTGATGGTTGATCATTTTTGTGAAACAAGTTGTGATGTTGAGGTTGACCATATGAATCACGTCGTGTGGTTGTTTCCAGTTGCACCTTCATCTCTACCAAATTGGCAATCCTTATACACTCATCTAACTTGGATGGATTTTGTAGGTCCACTTCAACTTTAATATTCACTTTCAATCCATTTCTAAAAGCTGCTACCACCACCCCTGGTTGTAAATCTTGTGCATAGTGAAGCATACTGGTAAATTCCAAAATATAGTCCCCTACTGATCCTGTCTGCTTAAGTGATAACAACCACACTATGTAGGAACCTGTGGGACCTTTTTCAAATATGTGAAGAAAGGCATCCCTGAAATTATCCCAAAAGAGAGCTTGGTGGTCATTCTCACATTTGTACCATGTAAACCATTGATAAGCTTCGGTGCCTAATTTGGTTGCTGCATAAGGAACTTTTTTTGACTGCCAAAACTGGTAGAAGTCTAAGATGCCTTCCATTTTGGCTATCCACCCACGTGGATCATGACCTTCAAAGGTGGGCATGTCAATGCATGGATAATTGACTCTAGTAGGACCTCTTGGTTGGTGGTGAACAATGTTCATATATTGTTCCACATTATTCCTTTGTCGTTGGATGTGATTTTGGTAAGGTCTATCAGAACCCCTTTGTTGCTCAAAAACTTCTTCATTACCCATATCCTCATTATTTTCGTGGTCATTGAGATTTGAGGACTGACTATTATGACCTATTTGGTGTGTATAGTCTTCATAGTGAATGTTAGTACTCCAGTGGTTGGGACTAGGAATATTTGGTTGGGGTTGTTTGTGGACTACTTGGTTGAAGCTGGTAGTCATATTCTTAATGCTTTCTATTAATTGGACTAACAATTCATCAGTGACCTTGGGGTGACCATTTTCTACTTGAGTGAGGTTCTCTTGTGAGGATTTTGAAGAGGTATTGGATGCCATTTTGTTGATCAATGGATGACCCGGATTATAGCTACCGATTCTGAAAGGAGAAGGAGAATTTTGTGTACCTTTGCTTCGTCAAGGTCTTATTTTTTATTTCGAGTTCTCTATGGGAGTCTTCGAGATTTATAGTTGACCGTTGGATCCTTTCGTCCACCTTTTGTTCATGCACTATTCATAACATCTTTCTTAGGAGCATTTGAGCTTCAATTTATGCAAAAAGTGTGTTAAATTACCTAAAAATTTGGTTTGTGTGATGCTTTGATTATTTTTCCAACTACGATGCGGAATAGGTGAGTCTCCCCTTGCTAGTTTATTTTGATTTTGATACTTTGAGTTTGACACTAATGTGAGTTTAAAATGTGCTAGATCTTATTATTTGATGTTACTTAGACCAATTGACACCCTCTTTAAATGAGACCAAGACTCGATCTTGACACAAAGGATGACTGGCACGAAGGATGAATAAATAGGACCAGGTTAATAGACCAGACACTTGACTCAAATGTTACTGACATGACACCATACATTGGGCATTGGAAATAAGACCCGACCCATGTAATAGAACTAACCCTAGATAGGACATGAAATAACCCTCGATACTAGAGAGATAAGAACCGACACTGACATACGAAGACCCGACATCGAATAACAAGACACTAGACATCGACTTAGAACAACAGGACATGTCGGATAACCAACATGTGAGATAGCTCAGACAGTACAAAATTGACCCACAACAGGACACGTGATAGATGATACGTCACCAAGGGTTATTACGACCAACACAACACGTAGGACATGCGATAATGAAGACTACTACTAGACAATAATTAGATGACAACGAGGTATGTAACCGGTACAGAGGGGACTTAGGAATACACATGAAAGCTTAGCTCATGTGTGCCAAAGCCACATAAAGCTATGTGGTGCTTCATGAATATAAAGACCCGCTCACACTATCCCTCTTGTATGTGGGATAAACCTGAATCCTAGACCAAAAAAAAGAAATACTCAATTAAAACCTTGTAACGTAAGTTTTAATCCTTAGTACCTAGTTTAATTATTTCATGTGATTGGCCAACAACAACAGTGATTCTTTCCTTAGCCCTAGTGAATTCCTCTGTGATCATTTGGACACATGGTTTATTTTATGAATGTCTTGATGTCTTTATTTGATTTGTACCCCTCTACACATGGCGTTTGTTTGATATTCAACCAGTTTCCATGTAGTCCACCCAATGAACTTCTTCCCTAAGTGGTGTTTAACTACAATGTCCATCGAGGAGAAAATAATTTGTTACCTTTATGGTTATGCTTGTGCATAGGTATAATGCTGCCCGAACAATATTAGGGTTACCGATTGAAGGCGGTTTCTGGGACTACAATTCCCAAATTTGTGTGGACGTCTGTAGGATACCCAGATAGCAGCCAAAAAAACTCGCACATGTCTCCTATATCTTTTGTGTGATTATGACATGCTTTCCTCGCTGCACACGTTCAACCTATAGAAATTTTTTTCTGCGGAATGCGCTAGGCGGCGGGAATGACACCCTTTTAAAAATTTGCTAAAATATTTTACACTATCGTTTGCAATAATCACCACGAAATATATCAAAATAAAGCTTACATTTCATAACATTGCCAATATGGAAATAAAACAAGGTGTATATATATATATATATATATATATATATATATGCTTCACGTGGTCTTTGAATGTTGGCACAAATTTAACCCTTTTATTTGAAATGAAATATTTGGCACCTTTGGGTTGGGTTATAATATTTAAAATAAATATTATAACATAAACCTTTTTGAAACCTTTATTATAATATTAAAGAATATTATAATATTATCCTTTGGCCTTCCCTTTTAAACCTTTGCCTTCTCATTAACATTTAAACCTTGCTTTATTTTAAACCTTTGTCCACTTTTAGAACTCTATCCCATTCTTAAACCTCTTTGTCCTTCTTTATAATATTTAAAATAAATATTATAAACCTTTGCTTTTTACCAATTTTATTTGCTTTGAGATATTCCTTGCCTTGCATAATTGTCCAACCTTAGAAGAATATTTATGCCTTGAATTACATGCTCTTTCTGATATCAACCCTTTGACCTCAATGACAACTTAATATGCTCAATATTTATAACAAGTTTTATACTTTAGTGAGTTTTACCTGAATTTCATAGGTGAGAAGGATATCAAAGATAAAGTGATTGTTGATCAATTATCCTTTGCTCCCCTAGAAGTTGCCCATCCTTTTGTCATTGAGTTTCCCAATGTGCGCTTTGGGATAGAGGCTGAATATCTAGATTCTTGGACTTTGTTTCTTGATGGATTTTGATGCATGAAGGGTACTAGTGTTGGAGTCATTCTAGTTACCCCATAAAAATAGCTCATCCCCCATTCCTTCAAGATTCATTTTTCTTGCATGAAAAACACTACAGAATATGAAGCTTTGATCCTTGGTCTTAAAGTAGCCTTAGCATTGAAGGTTATAGTTCTCTCTATATTTGGTGACTCTCAACTTGTGGTAAATTATATTAATGATGTTTATCAAAATGAAGATGATAAGCTAAAATAATGTAAATATTTTATCACCAAAATTTTATCCGCATTCGATTGGCTAATAATAGTGTCTATCCCTAGGTCCTCAAACCACCATGTGGATTCCATGGCCAATATTGCAATATTGTTTTCTTTGGAGTTGGATGATGATCAAGTGTTGATTATCATTAGACAACTATGAGAGCCCACATTGCTCGATTTGTATCTTGTCCTGCTAGATTTTTTGACCATTGGAGCTTCCTCGTTTGAGCCATGGTATATTGATATTTTTAATTTTCATAAAGATGGGCCAATTCCTTATGGTTTAGATTGTAATCAACATAAGCATTTTAATAAAAGAGCGTACTAATTTGTTATAATTGGTAATACTTTGTATTAATTCTCTTTTAAAAGTATCCTCTTACGATACCTTAACTCTGATGAAGCCCAACTAGCTCTTAGTAAAGCTAATGAAGGTTCATGTGGAGGCTATTTTAGTGGTAATGTCATTACCAAAAATCATGGGATATTATTGGAATTCCATGGAGAAATATGCATGTGATAATGTTTGATGCTATGACAAGTGTCAATACCATGACAATCGTATTCATGATCCTTCTCAATGCCTTTAGGTTATTTCTTCCCCTTGACCATTTTCCATGTGGGAATTGGATATTATAGGGAATATTAACCCAATGTTATATGATGGTCACAATTTTATCATAATAGATACAAATTACTTCACTAAATGGGTTGAATCCATATCCTTGGCCACGGTGACTGGAGTTCAAGTTTCCAAGTTTATCTTTAACCAAATACTTTGTAGGTTTGGGATTCCTTCAATGATAAAATTTACCAATTGTACTCCTTTCAAGAACAAGGATATCCATGAACTTTATGCTAAGTACAAGATTCAGCATAGCTAGTCAACCTCGTATTACCCCTAAGATAATGGACAAGATGAAGCATCCAATAATTCTTTGATCAAGATCCTCAAGAAGTTTATTATATCGGTCTTATCCAACTTTATCCAACTTTGTTGGCCTATCACACTAGTGAAGGTTCTTATTATGTCTTGGTCTATGGAATTGAGACAATATCTCCATTCGAGTTAGATGTTCCTTCATTATGCATCTTGCTACAAGATGCCTCATTCGACGATGAGTATCACTTGGCTCATTTGAATCAATTAGAGCTACTAGATGAAAAGTGCATTCATGCCTTAGACCATTTACGAGCCTATCAGAATAGGTTCAAGCGATCTTATTCCAAGAGAGTTCCTAATTATTCTTTTGAGGATGGGGATATTGTCCTCAAATAAAGCCAAAGAACACCAATGCTCAATCTGATCTTAAAGGCAAGTTTTATCCCAATTAGTTAGGCCCTTTTATAATAAAAACCAAGTTTTTTTAGGGGCCTAGTTTTTAGGTTCTTTAGATGGTAAAGAACTTAAAGATTCAATGAATATAATGGATCTAAAAAGATACTGTGCATAAATTGGTACTATGCATCTTCATATTGCATTAAGCTTAGTTTTCATACTTTATTTTGGTTTTCCTGTTCATACTACCTAACTACCTATCATATTTTACATGTTTTACCCGATATTTTATTCCTTGCATTTTTCTTATCATACAATTACATTGTTTCTTGCTCATATTTGCATGACTACTTGATCATATAGATTCTTGGGGATTTCACAACAATGGCAAGTGATGACACCTAGTTAGGTTGTAGGTCACTTGCACTGCACTCACACTAGGACTCTGATGCCTAGTGAATTCCCAACCTAGGGCTCATCTCCTTGCATTTCCATCATTGCATTCACTCATGTTGTTCTATATTCCTTGACCTTGAAAGTATAAAATGATCATCACAATTCTATCCAAGTCAAGAAATATAGTTCTTCTTCTATGTATCCTTGCCCCTCACATGTCTTATCCCTTTGTTTCATCAAGATAAGGATACACATTCTTTTATTCTATCTATGAATCTTGCTTTGTTCACATGTTCTCCTTCACACACACCATTATTCTTCTTTGTCTCTATTTCTTCCCTCTGAATTTTAGCACATGCAAACACAAGTTATACCTCACTCTGTTCACTCATCATTTTCACGTACCACACCCTTATCGGGTAGTACTCATTTTGGTAAATCAATCACATCATTTCAACACCCCATATGGGATAGCTTCATGGTCACAAGCGAGGGGTAGCCTATGTTTAACCATTTGTGAACATACATCCTAGCTGGTATATATTTTTCTCTCTAGACATATTAGGGAGCACTATACCCATAGTAGGTACTACTTCATATGACCATATTTGTGAGTGTAACATCCTTACATGATAGTTTTATGAACACTAGTGAGGGGAAGCCTCCATTCGGTCATTTGCATGCATACATCCTCATAGGGTTTCACTTATTTTTCTTTTATTTTATTTTGACATTTTGGAGATTTAACTTTTTTCTTATTTCATATTTCTTTCTTCTATCACCATTTGTTCTCTTATTCTCTTTCTTTCCACATTTTCCTCTTTCCATCTGTTCATTCGTGCATTTCACTTTACATTCATTTTAGCTTGCATGTTAGATCACATTTCATTTAGTCAGATTCACTCAAGAATTTTAGTTAGGATCATTTTGCATTGCATTCATTCTATTTGTGATTATCTTGCTCAACAAATAAATAAAAAATGCAATTTAACCTCTTGTCTTTCCCTTTTGTCTTTTTCTTTCTTCTTTATTTTGTTTGGCACCTTTTTTTCTTTGATGTTGTTTGTCATTCTCTTTTCTTCCGAGTCTGTAATTTTGAGTTTCCTTAGTAATTTTACATTCCTTTTAAAACTCGAGGGGGCATCCTACCTCATTTTGCATGTAAATTTATGGTGTTCAAGCTAACACCCTATTGTGACCACTTCACAACTTCCCCAAAATTGGGGACCCACTAAAAATTTTGAGATTTTGATATTTTGGTTTCCATGATCTTGATTGTTTGATTAAAAATAAAATATTTCTTTACTTTATTTCATATTTTTTTGGGCCTCTTTTGAAAATTTTAAGACTTGATAAGTGTGATTTTAAATGTTTTAATTTTAATGTTTAAAATAAATCATTTAAAATCATTAAAAAAATGCTTTAGAGTATAATTTTAATGTTTTAAATCATTCATTTTAAAATTAATTAAAATATTTAAAGTTCATTTTGAATTTATTATTTCAAAGTGTATTGTAAATGTTTTAATTAAAATATTTAAAGTACATATTATAAAAAGTTTTGTGTTGGTTTTTCAGTTTTTCAATATAAATTGTAGAATGGAATGAATGAACAAAGGAACGAAAAGTAAAGAGAGTAATATGGTTATAAAATACGTTTTAAACTGTAGAATGGAATGAACGAACATAATGTTAAATTATAAATAGGCCATTGGAAACCAAGAAAAAGGGTCAAACACTTTGTAGAGAGGAGACATATTAAAGAGGAGTAAGGAAATAACAAAGGAGGAGCAAAGGTGGATTACATAGGAGATCACACAATGAAGTGCAGAGAATTTTTGGAAAGAATTATTTGTAATATTTTTAATAATGTATCAAGTTTCATTTTATTAAAATGCGCATGTTGATGGTATTTTAAAATATTAAATGATTTGATATGTTTTATGTGGTTAAGAGTCCTCATAAGATAACACTCAATTTATAGCTAGATTGTGTTAAGGTTGGTTAGTTTAAATTGAGTTTAAAATCTAGAAAGCTTCTATTTTATTTTTGTAATCTGCAAGTCTAAATTTTCAATTTCAATTTATTTTCCTACCTTAATATTTTTATTTTATTTTAAAATTTCAAAGTTTGGATCATAAACCCTAATTCAATATTATAAAGTTTTAAAACTTTATAATTAGGGTTCATGTTTATTCACCATTCAAATATTACGTAAATTTATATTTGGATGAATAAACATTAAATTTAATGGGAATGTTTCATATACCATAATTCCAATATTATAAATTTCTAACTTTTATAATTAGGGTTATGTTTATGTACCATTTGAAATTTACATAAATTTATTTTGGAAAATAAAGATTAAGTTCTTAATTTTAATATTTCATAAACCCTAACTCAATATTATAAAGTTTTTAAACTTTATAATTAGGGTTCATGTTTATTCACCATCCAAATATTACGTAAATTTATATTTGGATGAATAAACTTTAAATTTAAATGAAATATTTTATAGACCCTAATTCAATATTAGAAGGTTTTAAAATTTATAATTAGGATTCATGTTTATTTACCATCATTTTAATTTTATGTAAGTTTTATTTGTGGAGATAAACATTAATTTTAATTAAAATGTTCAAAATGATTTATGCATGTTTTAATATAAAGTTTTGAGCATTATTTAGTTAAAAGTTTATTTTAAGGTTTTAATTAAATTTGTATTGCATAAATTTGAGTTTGAAGCAAATTTAATTATTAATTTCAATATTGGGAAAATGAACCTCATTGAGGATTACATCAAATTATTTTAAATTAAAGTTCCTAAAAACCAGGCCTCTTGTTAACATCAACATGTATTAAAGGACTGTTTAGAATTATTTTACAATTCAAATATTTGCACTATTATGACATATTGCGACACAGAACCTTGGAAGAACTAATAATTCTTTTGCAAGAGAGGGTTTTAATTGTAAAATCCTAACTGTGAGTGTGGTTTCACAATTGGGTAAAATTATCACTCAACACACCCCATTTTGCATCACCCCTTCATCCAAACCTAATCAACCCTTTTTTGTGTTTGTTGCTTTCTCCCATAAGTGTCTACGTATTTCTTTGAAACATTTATTTGGTTGTAAATGCGTCAAAGAGGGGGTAAAATATAGACATAGAAAATTGATCCATTGAAATGAGTCAATTCTTCCTTAAATCTTAAGCTAGCCACCCAAACTTGCCAATTACTAATTTGGGACCCATTTCTCCTCTCCTCTTGCTTTTTTTTCCCAGCCTTACAAAAATTGTGCCTTATCCTTTTGGGGCATGAATTTAGCTTACCGAATTCACATCTTGTAAATGTAAGGCATGAATTTAATATTCTAGAGATTTCTCTCACTAAAACCCCTCCCCTCATTAGCCCATATTGGGGTTGGCTCTTGCCCACAATGAAATTTTATTTTCCTACCTATTTGGCCTTCAAACCTATTATAAATAAGGGTTTGGACTCCCTCTTTCCATAGTAGTAATAATAATATTCCCCATATGGAAATACTTGATTCTAAATTATTAACTCATTCATTTGCTCATGCTAACAAGTACCCTTCTACTTTAAGTTACTATTTTGTTATCTTGTGTTCTAGAGTTGGCTACCCTTAGAGATCAAGTGGAGTCCCGATGATTGGAGAGATCAACCATATTGGAGTGTTTTTTCCACGTCTTCACTACTCCTTACTTTCTCCATCATCTCATCAGGTTCTTTGTTTACATTGTTTGCTTTACAAGTATACTTTTTGTTGTTTTACAAATTGTTTTCATTATTTTTGGGATTGAAAAGGGCATCTAAACTAAATTTATGCCCCAGAAATACAAGGCATAAATTTAGTAAACCAAATTTGTGCTCCCTATTTACAGGGTGTAAATTTTGTAAATTAGGGCCTAGGGGTAAGCTTTTGCATCCCAAAACCTTGATTTACACTTTGAATATTAGAATTATATCGTTATTATCCTATCTATATTTAATATCATTATTATACAATTATTTTACTCTATTTTGTTATGTTACAATGGTCAAAGTTCATTTTACTTTCAAATGGTCAGCTAAAAGGACCAAGGGAGCTTGACTGTTGCACCTCCAAACTAAGTCAAATAGCAGCCTAAGAAAGGCCCCAAATGTTAATCAAAATTTATAGTGTTTGTGAAGCTATTTTGCATGTTTGAAGTTGTTTGGATATTCTAGACATAAGTTAAAGCTAGGATCAAACATCGAAACAAGTACCTTGATTAAAGCTTCTAGGTTATTTTGTGTTTTCTTTCTATTCAAGTTTGTTCAAAACCTAGATCATAAGTAAAAAAAAAATATTTGGTTGAATTTCCAGGCAGTTGAAATAATAAAATCATATAGTGTGCATCTAGGGTTTTAATATTGTTTGTACATTTCCCTTGAACCCTTTCTCAAAGTAAACGATCGCGTTATTGTGCAAAACCTAGGTATAGATATCATCGAATCAAAGAAGAATACTAGGGTTAATTCTTGTTTTCTTGCATCTTGTGTGTCTTGCATTGTTCTTTCATTATCATAGCTTATTTTAGAAAGTCCAAACAATAGGTTTTTGCTTAATAAACACATCAAATATTTCCACCTTGAACTTGGAGTGAGTCCTAAAACTATTCATGGTGAACCCTTTTTCCTTTTGTCCATTGAGTGTAGATATTATAACTGGCCCCTACACTCACCTTGACTCCTATTTGATCCAACAAAAAAATGTACATGGTAGGGTATTTTCCCCCCTCTATAATTATAGAACTAAAGAACCATTAGAATTGATATATACAAGTTTATATGGTCCAATGAACATTACTAGTCTTAAAGGATATAAATATTTTCAATTGTTTGTTATTTATTACTCCACAAAAATATGGATATATTTTACAAAATTCAAATATGAAGACTTTAGTTGCTTTAAAACAATTCAAACAACTAGTAGCAAAAGAAACAAGAAAATAAATCAAGAATTTTCATTCAAATAGAGGTGGAGAATTTTATCAAAAGAATTTGATTCTTTTCTAGAAATAAATGGTATAAATAGATAGTTTACTACAACATATTCACCTAAAAAAATGACTTTACAAAAAGAAGAAATTGAGCTATTATGGAAATGGATCATTGTATGGTAAAATAAGATATTGATCATCAATATTGGATAGAAGTTGCTAAAACAACTTTTTATATACATAATAAATCACCTACAAAAATTCTAAATAATGTTACTACTGAATAAGTATGATCAAGAAAAAAACCAATAATAGAACAACTAAATATTTTTGGATGTAAGACATATGTACATGTTCCAAAGAAAGTAAGAGAAAAATTGGATGATAAGACTATTAGTGGGATATTTCTTGGTTATGATGATGATTCAACAAGATGTAGAATAGTTTTTCCAATTATGAAGAAAGTTCATAAAGTAGAGATGTAATTTTTTATGAAGGGAACAAAAATACTATAAAATATGGTACAAATATACACATCAACACCTCAAAATAAATATCCAAGATGGTACGAAGATACACTTAAGGACTCAAAACTAGAGAAAATATCATATATTACTAGTATGAGACCTCAAAACCGTAGCTTAACAGGAATAAATATGGGATTAATTAGTATAGTAGAAGAACCCGCAACCACTCTTTCTGCACTAAGAATTCTAGAATGGAAAGCTGCCATGGATTCAAAATATGATATAGTAATGAAAAATAAAACATGAAATATTTTTTATTTACCACAAGGAAAAAATAGTAGGATGTAAATGGATATATAATATAAAATACAAGGCAAATGGTTCTATTGATAAATACAAATCTTGATTAGTTGCTAAAGGATATACTCAAACATAAGGAATATATTATGAGGAAAATTTTGCACTAAAAACAAGAATGACTACTATTCAAACAATTTGTGCATTCACAGCACAATTCAAATGGAATCTTTATCAAATAGATGTAAAGAGTGCATTTATCAATAGTGATATTGAATAATAGGTATATATGTCATAGTTATAGGTATTTGTGATCAAAGGATAAGAACATAAGGTTTGTAAATTGAACAAATATTTATATGGTATAAAGCAAGCTCCAAGAGCATGGTATATAAAAATTAATAATCAACTATTATAGCATAATTTAAAAAGAAGTACATCATATCCAAATATTTATACAAACAAAATTGTACTAGAAAGAATAATACTTATAGCATATGTTGATGATGTAGTATCTATAGAAAGTTTTAAATTCTCATAGATCAAACAAAAAGTGACTGGGAAAAGGATTTTGAAATGATATATTTGGGGTTGCTTCATTATGTCTTGGTTTAGAAATTTCTTAAAATGAAAATGACATCAAAATAACATAGACCAAGTATGCAAAATAATTACTTGTAAGATATATAATAGAAATTTATAAATCTAAAGATACACCTATGGAACAAGGATTACAATTTTCTAGACATGATGAAACACCTCTAGTTACAACTACTATCTATTGCCAATTAATTAGAAGTCTACTTTATCTAACAAATATCAAACTATATATTGTTTTTGTTGTTATTATCTTTTGATATTTATGTAAGAACCTAGAGAAAGTCATTGGAAATCCACAAAAAAATAATACAATATGTCAGTAAAACTATATAATTTGGACTAAAATAATAAAAAATAATGAGAATTTTTTTCTATAGGGATATTTTGATTTTTATTTTGTTGGATCTATATATGATAGAAAATCTACATTAGGGTATGATTTCTATCTAGGATCAGGGTCTATTTCTTGGTACAATAAAAAAGAAGTAGTAGCACTTTCATCAACAAAAGCAAAATATCATGCAATAAATAATGTAATATGTGAATCACTGTGACTACAATATATATTGCTAGATATGGGAATAAAGATAACTCCTACAATAATAATAATCAAAGAGTTCTTAAAGTAATAAAAAATCTAATTATTCATGAAAGAAAAAAACACATCGAAGATTAAGGTCACTTTATCAGAGATCATGTACAAGATGATCGTATTCAATTAAAACATATAAGATTGCATACATATTTACAAAATCTTTTGGTCAAAACAAATATAAAATATTTTAAAATCACATCAAGAATTTGTCATACCAAATAATGTAATAGAAGGGGTATTAGAAAATATTTACATTATCTGGTACATGCTTTATTCCCTTTAATGTAAGTGTCTATGTGCAAAATGTGCAAAATTATCATGTATTAGAGCATGTAAATAATCAAGATTCGCGTATACAAGTGGTAATATAAAAAGCCAAAACATATGTGAGCATTTATCTTATGTATGGAATAGTAAAGGTTACAACTCCTAGGTATGTGAGGAGTGCAATAGTAAATTATTGAATGGACACATTTCTATGTCTATATTATGGAGAGAAATCCCCATGAATTATATAAACATATGTATGAAAACATTCAAGCATGAATATTAAATATTGAATGCATATTTTGGGTAATTCAAGTATAAGTGTTTTTCATGTTATTGCATGAATGACTTTGACCATTTTAAATTTATATTTGATATTATTTTCAATGTTATTATAATTTATATTTGCCAACTTATATATTGATTGCTCTTATATTTAATTCTACTCTTAATCAAAATATTAGGACTTGATATAGTTTGGCTTAAAAGCCAACAAAACTAGTTAACAAGAAAAAGGGGGATTAAGAAACATGAAAAATCTGGTAGCTCCCATGAATAAATAGCCCCAAATGTTCAATAATCAAGCAAGAGACTTAATGATGATAGGTTCATCACTAACTAGACAAAAGAATCATTCATAAGATACCAAATAGGTTCCCAAAGTCAACCTTAAGGTAGAAGACATCTTGAAAATTTGGTAACCCAAAAGAGGTGGTGAAAAATAAGACAAAACCAAAATGAATGCTAAACGCTAAGGACTATGTTATACTTTGGAATTTAATCATTGAAAGCTACAAATATAGATCAGCTGATGGGTGTAGCAACCAGGTCTGATTAGAAGTTGACAAAGAAACTAGTTGATGATCGAGGTAAAATCAAGAAGAAGAGTTTGATAATGATATTGTTTGAGCCTATATCCCCATAAAAGGGTAGAAAGGACACCATATAATGACACTTCCAAAAGACATCTCCTTCCTTAACAACATTTATGATAATTAAATTCCAATGCAACTTCAAACCTACCCAAAATAAAGGTAATACAACACCTTACATGCAATAGTTTGAAGCAAACCAACTTTCCTGCTCAAGGTACCCCTAAAGGGAATTTTGAATTTTAAATTTTAGATTTAGGCTATAAATAGTTAATTTAACTTGTATAAGGAGGAAAAATATTTTTATGCCTAATATATGGGCTTAGGTAGTTTTCTTATCGCTTTCTATTTTGTATATCAGTATGGACTCGATCCTTGAGTCACTACATGTATAGGCCATCAAAACACTCTCAATTATATATGATTGTAATTACACTTTAATATGAATGCAAGTAGCTATGACTACTCCAATTTATATCTGGGTCTTTGTGTGCATATATCTTTCCAAAGAGGGTTATGACAAGTATCTATCCTAGTTTTCATAGGAGATCTTTTATTTCCAATAATATTTAGTTATGATCATGTTCATTTTAACTATCATGTTTTGATGCATGTGTTCACTAATATCACTGATATCTAGAATGAAGTTTATAATATTTGGTGCATCACCACCCTTAGGTTGGGTTAGTTAGGCTAGTTAGATTTTACTTCTTTTTCTCTATCATTTTTTCCTAGTAAGAACCCAATAGACTAGGATTAGATTAAGGCAAGAAAGAAAGTGCATCGAAAATCACAACCAAACAAGGAGTCAACCTTGGTAAAAAAATGTAAAGGTCATCTGAAGGTATCCCATGCTCCATAGACTTCCCAAATCGGTGCTCCACTCAAGGTGTGAGCACAAGATGCTCCCAATGAACCACATGTAGGTGGTCATGATGCTCAAAGTGTAAGCACCAAATCTAGTCCCCAACACCTAGGTTATGTGTGGCCCATGCCAACTACCCATACACAATATAATATTATATCCCCATATTTTAATCCATAGGTACTAACAACTACTTAGAACATATTATAAATTAAAGATAATTTTTTATCACAAGTCTAAAGAGGATTTCATTATCAAGACAAGCTTCTTGAGTATCTTATAGATCATTAAATCTATTTTTTATGCCTTGTAGGTTGTTAAGGAAAATATTTATGTTGTTTTCATCTTGCATCTGAAGACTCATCAAGTTTATAATAATAACAATTTTATGGTTAGTTTTATTGGCTTCATATGCTTCACATATATTTTTTCCCAAATCATTGGGGGTATTTGGATTTCTTCACAAGTGCTCAATAATCATTACCTAGTGAATAATGCAAATAGCCCATGCCAACACATTACTTGTCCTTCAACAAGTTTAGATAGTTTGAATTTGAGAGTCATCCATAGTCCATTCATCATGAGGATCATATCCATGTTAGACTTTCATTCATGTAAGTTTTATTTGATAAATATTACTTGAGATAAAATCTTCATGTTTGTAATAGAATGAAACATTAAAAGATTTTAGTGTTTTAGGCATTGATGCTAAAATAACATGTTATTTACCACTTTCATCACTATTTAATCACTAATATGTTCAAATAAGTAAAGTGAGAGCATACTATGGGTAGTTATATTGTATTATGCCACTAACTCAACTCTTAAATATCCTTTGCATTAGATTTATAGAATAACATCCCACAAATTTTATCACTTTTTGGTCACCAGGATCCTCACATAAGCAAGGTAAAAGCATATGATGGGTAGTTGTAGTAGGCCATTGACTCAACTTTGATATTTGAACCAGATTTGAAAACCAAATCCTAGTGAAATAATTATTTCAAAAAAGAAATTCAAAAATATTAAATGTAAATATAAAATAGATAATAGGTTTTTTTTTTTTTTTTTGTAATATTAAGAAATAAGGGTTTTGACCAGGAATACCCAACCTGTTACAACAACTCTAGACACACACCCACCCCTTCACACACTCACCCATGCCACGGATTGAGACCTCCAAAAGAAGAGCCAAAACCCAAACCGTTGAGCTGCACCAGGTACTATAAAATAGATAATAGTTACTTGTATATTATTTTTATCATATAAAATAAAATACTACATTTATAATAAATAAATTATATCACAAAAAAAAAAATCTTTAAAATACATCGTTTCGTTAGTTATTTAATTAATTATTTAATTAATTAAATAATTAACTATATATAAGTTATAGAAATGAATGTGCTAATGAAATAATTAAAAGCAATGTTTCATAAGAGTACCCAATACCCACTTTGGCAATGCCCATTTTCAAAAAGTTGTATGTAAAAAAAAAAAAAAAAGCCATAAACATAAAAATCATTTAAAAATTAAAAGATTAAAAAAGAAAAGATTGTGGTTTAGTCACTTGACAAGGACCTTTACGTAGTCTTTGTAGTTATATTTTTCAATATGTTTTGGAACTAAGTTGGCTTTGCTAGTGGGTTTAAAACATGTTTGGGACACTCGGCAGAATTGCTCAAGATCTCTCTCGATAGGTAATGGTATCTACAATTCATATGTTAATTTGATGTATAGTGGACGGATTGAAAGGAGGCTGTGTTAGCCCACTTTTAACAACTGTTCAATTTTTTTAGGAGGTTGATAGTTAAGAGGTAATAACTTTTTCTAATCAAAAGTATAAGATTATAATAACTTAAAATAAACAAACATACATAGGAAACTTAAGCATTAATAAGCAATCCATAATTCCAGTTTCATAGCCATAACCACTCCAATATATATCAATACAGATCAAACACTAATGCTCCACCTTACCCCTATCTTTGAAATTGAAAATCTGAAAAACGTTTTATACAGTGTCTTTAATTAGTTAAAGAAATCATTTTTTATAAGTTTCATAGCCCTTTTGAAGGTCATCCATGGGATTCACGCATTCAAAGAAGACTTCACTATCTACAAACATGTACTTCTAGCACGGTTTAGTTTTCCTGGTACCAACTCTAGCTTTAAATTTTCCCGAGGTTGGCATGTGCCGCGCTGGTTGAGATTCGACAGTCGACCTTGCCCATGAGTTGAAAGCCTATTATGGCCTTTTCTGTCCTTAAAAGGTTCTTTTCACACTAAAAGGGTAGAGTTATTATAAAAATGATGACTGAAGGCTGTTGACGATGGCAGGATGTCATCTATGACGGTCCTATTTTTTGTTTGAACGCGTGAAATACGTTTAATTTTTTTTTGAATTCAATGTGAATGATAAGACAGCCTTCGTCCCTTCGTTCTGGATGCAACGTCGAATCAATCTCGTGCACTGAATTCATGTTTTTTCTGGCCATAATCTGCTCTTTTCGAAGGAAAAGATGGGAACCACCATTAATCTTTTTTTTTTTTTTTCTATCAGTCGTATTCATCCACCATGTACTCCATGATTACAGTGGGCAAGGAGACATTATAAAGGCCCTCTGAAGCAATTGCTATGCAATCATCGCCCGAAGATCTGTAATAAATCAGGGCTTTATACCTAATTTCACAGGCGTCAATCATGGGCTGCCAATCTTGTTGCCGCCAACAGAAACCTAAGAAGGGTTTCTGGTCTCCTGACGAGGACAGGAAATTAATGGCTTATATTACAAGGCATGGGCCGGGATGTTGGAGCACAGTTCCCAAAATAGCAGGTAATTAATCTTGACGTCATGCTCTTATTCTTAGAAGTAGTTTTACAGATTTTAAGATTAGCAGAAGTTCTATTCCATCCTTGAAAGGGAAAGATCAATTATTCTATCCGTTTTCTCTATGGTGGCCCTTAATTTCTAACAGCGGATTATGATTTTGCTCTTTTAAAAAATAAAGAATTCCATATCACCACAAAGACCTGAAACATTCCAGCAGGTAGCCCTGGTCATAGCATTTGGTTCCAACCCAGAATAGGCTGAGCATTTCCTTTAAAGGCCAAATTTTCAATCTCATAGCTTAACTGAAATTGAATGCTGTGGGTTTTCAGGAACCATTCTCGTTGTCACTGCCTTTGTAGGGTTTTCGGTTGATTGTTTTACTTCGCATTTATATATATATTTTATCTTTTAAAATAAATAATACTTATCTTATTAAAAAGATTACAAATGCTTACAGAAGGACATCCAACAATTACATTTGTTGGCATCAGAACAATCTATAATTTTTAATGTTTTTCATCAACCTCTTAAAAGTTCTACATTGATTTTAGATATCAATAAGAGCCCTAGAAGTAATTCCCAAAGCAATGAGTGCTTGATCTTGAAGACCAAACTGTATCTGACCCTTGATATAGGATACATAGTTGCTGCTTTAATGGTAGTCCACACACCTAACAGATATGGAGGACAACTAAAATCATCACCAAATAAAATTATTTTCCAACTAAATGGATTCTGAGAGTAAGGAAATATATGCACTCAAGGTTCTTCCAAACTTTCTTTAAATTTTTGTAAACCCAAAAAAAAATGTTTGAAAATTTTATTCCTTTCATAACTATTATATTGATCTGAAATCCTCATCTATTTTACCCATCTAAGCTGAAAAATTAATAACCATAAGAAAACTTTCACTTGGAGACGCTTTTTACATTTTTTTTTTCTCAATTATTGCATCTATTTTCCTTTGTCTTGTTACGCTATTTCTTATTGCATTCCTGGGCTGTATTCAAAAGTACACTAGTAGATTCAGAATAGGCAATCTTTGAAGTTTGTTTCAGTGAAATAACAGGAGTAGAGGTATAAGTTATTGATCTTACGTGAGATTCTTCTCCTGAGGTAATTGACCTTATTTCTTGAATGCATATTGGAATTTCATTTTTCAAGTATACGTTTTTATACATAATGTTCGTCGCTGTGTCATTCAACTATATAGATAGCGGAAATCAATATAATACATTGCTTCTCTGGTGTGTCATGATGCTCAGGTCTGGAGAGATGCGGGAAGAGTTGCAGATTAAGATGGCTCAACTACTTGAGACCCGGCCTGAAAAAAGAAGCCTTCTCCCTCCTCGAAGAAAAGCTTATCATTGAAGCACACGCAGTCCTCGGAAACAGGTAGAATTTATGGAAAGCCCTTAACATCTCATTTCAACTTAAGCGATATGTAACGTAATGTAAGTTTGTTTAAATTAAACAGATGGTCTATGATTTCGAAGCTGCTTCCGGGACGAACAGATAACGAGATTAAAAACTTTTGGAATTCGTGCATTAAGAGGAAGCTGATTCATATGGGCATTTATCCGAGCAATCACAGACCTCGTGATTCCTTCCCTGCATTGAAAACTACAACTTTTGCGAGACAGGAGTCTTCTGAGACTGATTTGACATGTCTTGACATATGCAAATCACTTCCAGGAGCTACTCACATGATGCACCAAGATTTCCAAAGTCTCGTTGTGGAGGGTGTTGGTGGAAGTTTTGGTAGCATTCAATGTCCTCATGTGACTCCTACTGTTGCACTACCAGAAAGAGACGAAAATAATGATTTCATTAACTTACAGCTCTCAGCAGAAGACTTCAATTCTTCTACAAAGCCAGAGATGGTCGTTCTGGCTGGGCATGACACAAATTCTGCAGTTGAAGGGTTTCAAGCACGAGATAACAGCGAAATACTGACATGGGAAAGTCTCCCTTCAGTGATGGAAGGAGAATTCGGTGGAGGACATATCCAGATGGACATGGATAGCATGGGATTGAACATTCCCATGTGTTGGGACTACGACTCAATTTACAGCCAACCATGATTAAGGCCATTAGCCGTGAATACATGAAATGAACAACGATGACTCAAATATTTAAAGCACCGCCTTACAGCATGTTGTTATTTGACTGGACAATATTGTTGTCAACTGGTACACTATCTAAATCATAATTTCCGCGCTTAGAGACCGAAGTTAAATAAATAAATTAAAAAAATCAATTTGGATCTCTCGTTGCATTCAATCGAAGAACTATTCTTGCAAGACTAATGTGTTGCATGTGTCCACACTTTTTCCATTTTATGTTTTTTCTTTTATGAACTTGAATCAGACCGAATTCTTTCACACTTAGCTTGTCCACCAAAATTTCAAAATTTATTTTAACATAAGTCAATCATTGGACCATGATCCTATTGGTTGCACTTATTAAATTTTAACTTATATAGTTTTATATATATATTTTTTAAATTAAATAATATAAAATAAATTGTTTTTAGTTATATTTTGTTGAAATTTATTTATTTTTTATTTTTGGTGGTGTGATAAACCCACCTACTATTGATATATAGGGTTAAGCCCATCGTAAGATCTAGAGCTATGAATAGGGGATTAACAACCACACACGCCCTAGTTTGAACCTTGGACCTCTTGAAGAAGAGTGAAGCCACAAACCATTGTAGTTTTGTTGAAATTTATTATTTCATGGACTTGATCATTGGCTGCATTTATTTTATCCTTTTCTCGTTTAACTTGTTTTCTCTCCCAAGGGCTAGGTGGATTGGTAGTTTTCTATCACTAAACACTTACCAAGAAGAGACCTAGGTTCAAACCTTGGGGTATGTCTAGCCAAATATTTACTAAGAAGAGACCTAGGTTCAAACCCTGGGGGCAAGCATATTGCAAAGGTAGTAGTCTAGAATCCTTTAAGTGTACGTCAGACCGACAATGATGGTACAAATCTTGAGCGATTATATCGACAAACCTTGGGGGCAAGCCTATTGTAAAGGTAGTAGTCTAGTTTGAATCCTCTAAGTGTGACTGATGATGATGATACAAATCCTAAGCGATCATATCGACAATGACGATATGAATCCCAAGCAATGATGACTAACCCTGAACAAATAGTCCATGCTAACCTGACTATGAATCTCAAGTGATTGGAATGGTCCACGTTAGAATGACGATGAATCTTAAGCGATCGGTGCTTCCCCTCACATTGGGTTTCAAATGAATGGTCCATGCTAGATTGACGATGAATCTCAAGTGATTCGTGATCTCTTTCATATCAAGTCAACAATAACATGGTGGTGTAAGCTTGTTGGAAGTAAGCTCTATAATTAAAACCTTATAATTACTAAAAATAATGTGAATGTAACCAACTCTTTTATGCATAAAAAAATTGTTTTCTATTTATTTTGTAATCCAAGTAATCTAGATTAGTTCTTATGATAGTCATAATATGTTTTGAGTGATAGTTATATCATTTCAACAAGTATAAATGAAGGTTAAGAGTATTTTTTAAATATTTTTTCATAATAATATAAAATATTAATTATTTTTTAAATAAATGTACTATTTAATTATTGAATGAAAAATTTGCAGAGTAAAATTAGTAAAAGTATAAACTATTATTTATTAAATTATATTTCGAATTAGGTTTGAATTACAAAGTATTAACTTTTTCTATTTAGGAAGTTCTTCATTATCAAATTTTGTTTGTCCTTATGATGTAATTTGGCCTCTAGTTCAACATTAGTCAAGCTTGAAGACGATAATAAAGAACTAAGAAAATACCTCTTAGTAAGAGAAAATAATTGTTGGTTGGTTATGTGCAATCTTCATGTCTGGACTAATACAAGTTATCATTTTTATTAATAATAAAATATGTTAATCTTATACTTAATGTATTTTAGAAAATATTTTTTACATCATTAAAATATTAAATTTAGAATATTTATTTGGGTAAATGTAAAATAAGAGTCGTCCAACCCAGGTGTTGTAGATGAGTTGGATAGGAGAGGGCAATCCTCCAAGGGAGGTCCAGGTTCAAATATCCACCCTATCAAAAATCTGAATTGGGTATCCAAAATCCAATTGATAATGTTGGTGCGGGCAGGGTCGGGTGCGACTCCCTGGTGACTTTGACGGTGTGGAACCTCATGTTCGTAGTCTCTCAGACCAAGGCGGCCCCACAAGGGGTTTTTCTCTAAAAAAAATTAAAAATAAAAGAGTCGTCCGTTAATCAAATTAAATGATAAAATATATTTTAAAAACAAATCTCCTATTCTACATTTGTTTAAGAAGAATGATTTTTTTTATGGTTCTGATAAAATATTATAATTTTTCATGTTTGTAAATACAATACAAATTTATATTTTATATATTTCAAAATTAGTCAAATTGATTATAGTATTGGGATGTAAAATTATGGCATTTTTTTAGAGTTGATATTTTTGTCACACTTTTTGAAGTTTTTTAATAAATTTAATAAAGTGAGGTTTTAGCCTGGTCGTGAGGTTCTTTGTTTAGGAAGGTCTTCCTAAGATATTCATGCTGCCTTATGCATTTCCAAGACCTTTACAGGATCTTCTTGGAGCCTCTCAGGAAGTGATTTTCCATCTCCATACATGATTGTTGTTGCCTGATTGGAATGTCTTTGAGATATTTTCCTCGATGTCCTTTGGTGTTGGTTGGATTCCTGTTAGCTCGGTTTGGGATATGGTGCTATCAAGATTTCTTCTATAGGTTTTCCTAGTCTTTTGGGTGGGACATTGTGCTTCTTTTGAGTTGAGATTTTATAAAGGGGTTCGGTGTCTTGAGCACACAATGTGTAAGTGGTCATGGGTTTTCTACTTCTATGTTTTATTGGTCTTGTTGGGGGACCTTGATCTTAATGTTCGTATATGGGAGACTCCTACAGCTGCTTTCAGGTTGAGCTCTTGGTGGTGGGTTTGGGGTCTTCCACTCTATTTGTTGAATATCCATTGCTTTTTTTCTTCTAAGGTTTTTTGGTGAATCTTTTCTCCATAGCTACTTTTGGCCGCTAGAGCCAGGGCCTTGTGCTTTCTCATTTAGTTGTGGTATTAGGCTCCTGATGATTACCTCCTATATAGTTATTGGTGAGGCTAGGCATTGATCTATATTTGGTGAGTGTTTGATGGGCCTTTTATGTAGTTTTTTATGGTCTTAAATGGAGAGACCTTGTGCATGCTCACTTGTTGAAGTTGTTGGGTTCTTGACAATAATATTTGTGTCATATTTTTCTTCCAGTTTTGGAGTGTTATGGTGCTATCTCCCATGGACCTTCCTAACTCATACTATGCATTCTGTATCTATTACAACAATATCTCATAGCCTGTAGAGATCTCCTTGTGCTGCTGATCCATATTTCAGGCTTGTGGAAGACCCTTGTGTGGGATTTCCTTGTTTGTATTGATTTTCCCTTATGGGATTTCTAATCCAATTTTTTGAGTGGAAAATTGGTTTCAAATTTGGATCTTTTGTGTTGTTCTAGTAGGGGCTAGGGGACCCCTATTATCGTTCTTTGTGCCTGTTTCATATTTTTCTTGCTGGTTCTCCCTATCCAAGAGGGAAATATTTTTCAAATTTTAGGTTTCAATTGTAGATGGTCTTGTGGAGATTGTCTCCCTATATTTTCTTTCCTAGTTTGTCTCCTAAATATTATCTCTTTTGATGAGTTATTTTTGTAAAATTTTTAGGGATCCTTTCAAAACCCTTCTTTTCAACCAATAAAAAAAATGAGGTTATAGCCATCTATTATTTAAATATTTCATATTTTAGTTTAAACAATAGATTTTTAAATTAATAATACACTAATATTTGCTAAAAATCAAGACTTTATATAATGTTATTTATAATACACTAATGCTTCATAATGATTAAGATTTTATAAAATGTTATTTATAATTTTTTTAATTAAAGTAGTATTTGATGAAATATTTTTACAATTCCAAATTTTTGAAATAAATTTTCCCTTTAAAAATATGGTCTTCATTATAACAATGGTAAGACAAATTATAACTTTGTCAAATTTAAGATATAGTATCATTAGAATCTCCACAATCCCTATTTCACTAAAAACAAAATATGTCACTATCCCCAGATAATAACCTTTAAAAAGTATAGAAGTTTAAACATTATCCCCATTAAAATCAAGTTATGATTTGTTTTACCTTTCTTCTAACTTTTGAATTTGCTCTGAAATCTAGAATTATGATAATTTTTCTTCTAATGGAATATTACACCCAATAATGCTAACCCCCATTTTATTCCTTCTTCATTCATTTTTTTAAATTTTCAAACAACTATTATCTAAAAAGTGAAACACGCGCTATGTTAATTTAGTTTAATTTAGTTTCTTTTGGAGTGCAAGCTAGGAGCAAGTGTGAGCTAAAAGTAAGCACAAAGCATAATTAAAAATTAGAAAGTAAAGTGCAAGCAATGAGTAATGACACTTTCTTTTGCTCTAGATCTTTGGAGACTAAAAAATAAAAGGACTCATGTGAAGAAATTCTAGGTAACATTGAAAGAAATTCATTTTTGAAAGTCCTTACTAGGAGTAAGGGTGTCCTAGTTGGAAGTAAGGATGCCCCATTTGGATGTATGGATTCATTAGTTAGTGATAAGGCAAAGAGCAAATCAATGACAAATGCTATCTTGGTAGTAGATACTAAACCATAAATGATTATTAAGGATGAGATGATTCAACATGATATCATGGTTTTTAAAACCAAGTTTTAATATGTAAGTTCCATGGATATTAGCCAAACTTTTATTAGATTCAAAATTGGATCAAGTGGTAGTGAGGGTTGAATTCAATTTACTCCATGGCTTTCTTTTAAATTAATTTTTCCTTATTATATTCTTTGGTTTAGAAATTAATTATAAAATAATAGATAGTTTTTCTTGGTTTAGGTGCAAATATGCATTATATTTAAGACCTTGCAGTGATAACTTTTTATGGATATAGAGCCTATTAAATGGATTCCCATATGGATTGCGCTTTTTAAACTTCCTTATAAACTCATAAATAAGAGGTTTTTGACAAATATTAGCAATATTATAAGGGAATTATTTTAGGAGGGACCAAATACTAAGGAGATAAGGCATGTTGTATACACTTGAATATGTTTTACCATGGATATTTCAAAATATTTATCATAATTTTATAGTATTGAATCTAAATCAAGAGAATGAGACCAATAAGTTGATTATCAAAACATTGCATTTAGATATCACAAATATCATGAGACTAGATACATAATAAGGGATTGTAAAGTGAAAATTATGGATAAAGGGATGGAAATATGTGTTTATGAGATAAACCTAATTATCAAATAATAAGATCATGTCACAGTAAAAGAGTTAAATAAAGGATTTTTCAATCTTAACAAAGTGGAAATAAAAACCCCTTTGCAACATTAAATGAAAAAGACCATTATAGTTCACTAGAATCAACCATTAGAAGAACACATGACAAGTGATGAGGAATACAATGCACAAGTTTAAATGCAAAAAGAGTTAAATATGCTAAGTAATATGGGGAGGGAAGTTTTAAATCGAATGAGGTGAACGAGGCCAAGGTTAATCCATCTAAATTATTTGTATTTTTGTCAAATATCATAAAGTTTTCTCCATGCAATAAAAATGAAATTAGTACAAAGTGTATCCATTGCACATTATGGTTTCTAGAAAAACATAACAAAGAAATGCATATGGAGGATATCCATGGAAATTCAGGGTTTCCATTGAAGCATAAGAAAGTAATTACTAGGGAGGATCATACTTGTAATTTAGGATTTTTGAGAAAACATAAAGTATAAAGTGTTTATGAGGATATTCCTTACATTTTGTATTATTTAAGACAACATAAATCTTTAGAACATAAGTCTCATTATGGAAAATATAGAAAAATAGAAGAGACAGATGAAGATGAAAGTTTTTGTGGAAATGGAAAAAAGAGAGGAAGTTCGTCAAAGCATGAACAAAGAGAAAAATAAACTCAAAGGGATATTGATTTGGGAATACAAATCAAATACCATAAGTGTTAATAATAAATGAGGTTAATCCCACTAATAAATATAAATTTGATGATAAAAATAATATCATGGAATATTAGAGGTATGAATAAGACCCCTAAAATTTTTTTATTTAGGAAATAATAGGTTGTTATAGTCTTGATTTTTTTTTAATACAAGAAATAAAATCAAGTAGTGAGAAATGTAAGGATGCTCTTAAAAATATTTGGAAGATGGATGATTGTGTAGGAGTTTCTTCTAGAGGATATTTAAGTGATATTACAAAATTATGGGACAAACACAAATGCGATGGATAAATTTTTGAAGCAAAAATTAGTTGGGTTGTTGGACTATTTTACAAGAAATAAGAAAACATCAAATTTGGGTTTATAAATGTATATGCTCTAAATGTATTCAATCCCAATGAAATATGTTGAAAGGAAGTTAGCATATTTTTCAAACATATATGGTACTATGCTATCCTAAACATATGATTTATCATTATGATCTATGGATTTTTGGGGGTGACTTCAATACAATTTTATATCCTTTAAAAAATAAGGGTGGTACTCTAGTATAGTCTAAATCGATGCAATATTTTGCTTCATTTGTCAATCCAAATGGCTTTTGGGATGTTAGTCCTTCGAGTTTTCAATATAAATAGGATAATGAATGCATTGAAAAATATCATATAGTTGAAATATTATATAGATATTGTTATCCAACACATGACTGCAAATAGAGTATACAATCTCTTTAAATATTTTATTACAAGCAATATCATATCACAAAACCATTCTTTTAACTTGTGATTAACCTAATATTGGTTATCCAAATCCATTTTTCTTTCAATCTATGTGGCTCCAAGACCTTGATTTATTTTATATGGTTATGATGGATGAAGCAAATTTTGAAGGATCATATGTACAATTTTGTTTAAAGGATGAAATAATTAAAGGTGCAAATGAATATTTGTAATTCCAAATTTAGTGATAATTTTTTTTTAAAGGAGTAAATTGAATATAAGCTCAATAATTTATAGGATATAGTAGAATTTATTAGAATGAACTATGATTCTTATGTGAAATAAAAACAATTACTTTAATATTATCATAATGCATTGAAAAAGGAGGAGCCATATTGGTTTCAAAAATATAGGGAAAAATGGATCAAGAATGGAGATATAAATACAAAATCTTTGCATGCTACAATACAATATATTTTTTTTTGTTGTATCAAAGATATTTTAACTCCATATGGAAGAAATAATTAGGAATAAGAAGATATAAAGAAGGTGTAGACACCTAAATTTGAAATCATGGATAATTTGTAACACTGACAATCCCTTCATCACTCAAATTTCTAATAACCCAATTTGAATTAACCTTCCATGTTCCTAAAACTAGAGCATTTAATGCTCCAATAATGATAGCACCTAGGTATGAGGGATAACATCAATGATGTTAGCATGACTCACTGATGATTTTGTAAAATATTTCACATTTTTCCTTTCTTACCCATTTTTGACCTCCAACAATCATGATATAATAGCATTAGCTTTTTAGGTACCACTATTACCTCCTAATGATTTTGATTTTTATATAGCAAAACCAATATTTGTTACCTCTTGCATCCTTCACATTATTTTCCAAATATTCCAAAACTTGATTCACAACATCTATGATAGATTCCAAGCCCAACTACCCACTTTTAGGACCTTCCTTTTGACACCACTTCAATTTATTACCTTCTTCACTCCTATTACCAATTAATGCATCTTCTCCCTCCAAAATGTAATGGATGTCTATATTTCCAACCCTTGGGGTGGCCTTGAAAGTAATAAAAATCAAGAATAAAAAATCTATCAAATTTTCTCTAGGATCTTTGCAATTTAACCTCTCATTAAGCATCCAAATATTAAAGAATCCATTTTAGTAATAAATAATCTCAAGAATTTGGAATGGTCCATCAATAAAAAACAAGTGAGATTGTGAAAATCTCCTACCAATGGAGGAACAACCTATAGTCTTAGGTTGTGCTCTCTACCCCTTATGCTTATTGGGTTTCCTTTACTTCATAGTTGGTAGCTTTAAACTTCTTTACTTCATAGTTTTTATATCTAATCTTATTGTCCTAGATTATCATGGGATACCAAATAGGGCACACAAGGATACTAGCCATGAATGCATTCATCCTGGGGATATCCACACTTGGGAAAGAGAGCATTGTTGCTAACCCATAATTGTGAATACATTTTAGGTGCAATGTTTTATCTTTGGTGGGATATTTAGGTTCTCCATGGGAATTATAAATTCTCTAATCTAGTTTAATGTATTCAATTTAGCAATTCCCTAGATTTTTTTCTATACTAGAAGCTAATATGTAGGATGAGGATGCAATGCAACGTGAAAAAAAAAGTGCATAAGACAAAGAGCTATCCTACATGCAAGTTTGGCTCGATGAATGCTAATTAAGATAGAGGATATGAAATATTATAAATTTCTTTCTTTTGTTGAGAATAAAAGTGCAAGATGGATTTAAAAACAAAAATTAACCTAGTGCAATACTATATGTAATATTTGTTTCGGATTCTTAATGAAGCAAAATAAAATGTTAAACTAAGGTAAAAATTATTTTGAATGTTTCTTTTCTTTATATGCTAAAAAGTGTTAGCTTTTGATGCTATATATTTAATGGAAAAACTACCACAAGGTCTAAAATGAGCATGCAATATTAAATATAATATAATGGTATTATACAAAGCATGTAAAACTCATAAGAAGCTTCTCTAACTACTCATAAAATTACCATTAATGAAATATCATAAAAATAGCATCTCCATACAAAATGTGGAGATCTCAAATACTCCATGCTCCATACAAGTTCTACATTGTATCTAACTTGTACTCTACTCTATCCTACCTTATCCTTGAAATGACAAGATGATGTCTGTTATGCTCACATAAAGGCCAATATATAATGGGATGTGGCTCTTGGCCTTCCATCTTCCTATGAATCTTCACTTTCCTATTCTATGGAATTATGTGCACATGGACTATGATGCACATTTACATTATTGAATACTTTGCACATTCTAATATTAATTTTGCATTTATCATATTATATAAAGGAAATACTAAAACCCTAATCTAAGACACATTCCTAATCTAAATATGTACCCAAGGTGGTACATTAGCATGTACCAAATAATGTAATATATTCCAACACCCCTATGTATTACATTATTTAGTTATTGAAGACTTCAGTATTCAATATGGTCTTCAAACTGAATATGGAATTAGAGCTCTTATTTTCTTCTTTCTTAATTTTTCTCTATATCTACATCTTGATCAAGTAAATAATTAGTATCTTCATAAAATACTATTTTTACTGAAAGAGCTTTAACTTCATGTTCATTTGTAGGTTCTTCCAGATCCTGAATTTCTAAAATTTCTTGAACTAAGTGTCCTTTTTATTTCTGTAGACACCAAAACAACACCCATCCGATTATGTGACTGCAAACACTGATCGCTTTGACAAACACAGCCCCCAGGGCAGCCCTCAGAGGTCAAACAGTGGTCCTAACCACTTCCATAGCAATTTTGTAAGGTCAGGAAGCAATTTGGTACATTTAGACACTTTGCCCAGTACTCGTCTCACCCAGGGACGATTACTAACTTGCAATCGTCCCACCCAGGGACGATTGTTTTAATCGTCCCACCCAGGGACGATTACCAAGTTTAACGGGCAAAACGACAAACGACGCCAAGTGGCAGCCCAGAACAGTCAGTTGATGACTCCTGCCTTGCACGCGTGTGTAGGTGGACAGAAGGGCCGTTAGAGGACTGTCACAAGAAGCAATTATGAAAACACAAGTCAATGGAGGACTCCCCTCCCTCATGAGGAGACATGACTGCCACATGGCGCCTATGACCAACACATGGCGTTTGTGCTTCCTTCCCAAAGGAGACCCCTTGGGTCTATAAAAGGTGAGACTTTTCTCACCCAAAAGAGACAAGGTTGAAGGAGTTTTCAAGCAACGAAGTGCTGCCGAATTGGAGACCCACTTGCATCCCCTTTTATTCATCTTCCCACATCCACCAATCTCTTTTGCAAGGGAGGTTGTTGGGTGGCCTTTGGAAGCTTGAATCTGACCCAAATCCAACACATGGACACCTGAACCAACCAATTCGCCGACCCCCCACTCCTAAGAGATTTTGGGCCCATCCCAAGTGGATTGGTGCCAAAATCAAGTTCCATCGGTGGGCTGCCCACTTGGGCACCCCGCACCTTTTGGATTTAGTTGTAGTTCATTTTTTGTCATTTGTTCATATTCCATGTTATTCTCTGCTATTCAATAGTTCAGAATCTTGAATCTTGATTTCAAAAGGTTTTCATCGAATATTATCATGCTTTTGTTATTTTGGTTGTCCCACTGACTTGCAGGTAACAACGTCCAATTTCTCGATGATGGAGGCCAAATTGGGAGAATCCGACCATCTGGGTCGTCCCAAAATGGCCCCAATTACATAACCCCCTTGTTTGTAGGCATTTTGCAGGTCTCGAGAATTGACATTGGAGCAGCGGCAGGTCGGCTTCTTCAACACAGTATCAATCGTCCCTGCAGGGGACGATTAACAACAGCAATCGTCCTTCCAAGGGACGATTAACAACAGCAATCGTCCTTTAATGGGACGATTAACAATAGAAATCGTCCTTCCGAGGGACGATTACCAGGTAAAAGCAGATTTGTCAGCTGTCTCAGGGGAAATGGCCTTTTGGTAACATTTTCCGTCTTTTGTCAAGTTTTCAAGCCATTTGGACTCACTGTATTTACTGTTTCAGGCAGATGTTTACATGCATATTTCATTGATTTTAGAGAACGAACCCCTTTCATTTGCAGCAGGTGCTACTGACATTTTCATTGTTTCTTTGATTGCAGGAAAAGCAATCAGAGGTGAAGAACTTATCCACATCAGCGGCGGCAGCATCTTGGCCCGCCCATTGCAATCGTGGGCACGCGGGAAGAGGAAGACTAGGTCACACATTGTAATGAAGACAAATTTAACGCTCCTAGCCCCCAAAAGGGGAGGAGACGTCTATGTAACCGAGGATAAGATATTTGAATAAAGAGGGCTGTGATTTCTTTGCATCTTGTCTTTCGTTTCCAAGTTGTCTCCTTTCTCTGTTTTAGTGCATAGGATCAAAGCGTTACATTTTCGTCTTATGTTGCATAGCTAGTGTTTCCTTTGCCCGAAATCTCGTGCTTTCAGTGGCGATCACGGTGGGACCCTGTCCCCTATTTTTAAAATCACAGAAACTGATTGAATTTTTGTGTTTGTGCTTGACAGGTACATTTTTTTTCTTGTAGACTGTTAATCGTCTCTGCAAGGGACGATTTCTATTCTGGAAATCGTCTCACCCTAGGACGATTGTAAAATCGTCTCTGCAAGGGATGATTTCTATTTTGGAAATCGTCTCACCCTGGGACGATTGTAAAATCGTCTCTGCAAGGGACGATTTCTGTTCTGTTAATCGTCTCACCAAGGGACGATTTTACGTCTGCAACTTTTTAGAGCAAAAATTTAGAGGCAACTCGGAGCAGCGAGAGAAGAGGTAGGGATTTTCATCATCTCTGTTGAAATTTTCTGTTTTCGTTTTTGTTTCTTTGACTGTTTTCATTTTTAGCATGCATTGCTTAGGAAAAGTCATTCATGCATGTTTCATTTTCGTTGGATAAAATGAACCTCACACACTCCACGAAACAATTTTAAACCAAGGAGCTGGTCGTAAGACCCCAGCCCTTGATCAAGACCATTGGTGGATTTAATCACCACCTTGGCTTGATTTGCATACATTTCCTGATTGTCAACTGTTGTTAGGCATAAATCCTGACGAAGACAGACCGAGCGTAGCTGGGGTGATTCCCATGCATGCGAGGATAAGTTTTCTATGGTAGGTGCCATTAACAGGACAATCCCCATTTCGTACCGCCTACGTACCACGTACCTTCTGCTCTCACGTACCTATAGTCTCCCTCTCGTAAGGGCGGGTATATAGAGAGGTTGGTATATCGGCCTGGTTGGTATATTGAAGGGGCGACCTTTTGGGAGTTATAAGAGCCTACATGATGCATTTAAACGTTCTACAAAACCTAAAAAAACAAAACAAAACACCAAAATACACTAAACCAGTCTAGGGCACACCAAGAATCCTTAAAAGAGATAATCACGATTTTGTGAATGTGTGTGTTTAATTCTGCTTAGTGTAGACAAAAAAAAAAAAAAAATCATTAAAAAAAAGATAAAAATCTACTTAGATAGTGTGGACGCACCGCAATGGTGTACACCCGCAGCCAAGCCCAATCAAGGGCAGAAGCTCCGGAAGGTACACAAGAAGCAGGCACAAGTCGCCTTCACTTCAGTCCTGAGGATTTGGTCATACCGCCTTATCGGTCTAACCTACAAAAGAATCCAATTCAAAATCCTCGGTGGGGTATGCCCATTCAAAGTAGCCCCTCTCGAAAAGACGCCCTACATGTAGACCTTAATGTAAATAGAGAATCACCCTCTCAAGCTAGACATGAGTGGCCATAGCGCGATGAAGCGCTAACGGGGCACACTGTCCATTTGGAGGGACAACGTGGATATGGCATCCCTTCTTTACCTCTCATCAGAACAGAGAGACCAAATCCAGAGCGTAGGGCTCCTTACACAGGGTGACCTAACTCCGCCTACCCCTTACGCACCTATGAGAGAGAATATGAGGAAGATCATCGCATTCCTCAAGGACAACAACATACAACTCGGGAACCTTATGCTTCTGCACCAGTCGGATATCATAATCACCCCTTGAGGCCAGAACCTCGAGCACATACCGCCTACCTCGACAGAGGGAAGCGACCCCTTGAGATTTTAGAGCATCAAAACCGAGGTAAACCCATAGGAGGAACATTTGAACCTTCTGAACAAAATAGGGTAGATCAAATTGACCCGACTGTCGTGAGATATACCACCCGTCAAGCCCAAATCATGCGGCTTAAACAAAGTCAACAAGAGATAGAGTATCAATACCGCTTGGATAAAGAATGCATGCAACGTGAAGCGGATGAGTTACAATATGAAATACTTGAGAGGGGGCCAACCCCTCGCATCCAAAGAGCCGAACAACATGAGAGGCATAACCCTTTAACGCAGGACAGGTCTCCACGACCTCGTCAAGCTCTGCCTCCAAGACCTCATAGATTCGAGAGGGAGGCAACTCCTCGAAACAATGATGGGTACCTTCAGCAAGAGCTTGATCAGGGTCATAGGTTTTGCCCAGAGACTCCTCAAGAATTTTATGAGGAGTATGAACCAAAAGAGGAATATGTTGAAACTCCCCATCAAGGCAGGAGGGATGCCATTCGGCCACCCCTCCATAGGCCTCCAGTTTACCGTAACTTGCAACAAGAGCGAACAAGAGAGGAAGAAATAAAATCTTCCGATGCATACCAAGCGCTATTGGAGCGTTTGGAGTCCGTGGAGACAAAAGCTGCTGGGCATCAAAAACCCACATTACGTCTACTCCGCAGTAATCCGGTGCATCCTTCAGTGCCTACGCCTCTTTACCCTGAACACTTCAAGTTGCCTCAATTGGCAGTTTTTAAAGGTGAAGAGGACGCACAAGAGCACGTTACAAGATTTCTAAGCCAATGCTTCGCAATCCAAGATAATGACGCATTGCTGCTTAGAACATTCATAACCACATTCGCAGGCCCTGCCTCGGATTGGTTCACACAACTGCCCAAACATAGCATAAGCAGCTTAGATCAGCTAGTAGATGCGTTTCTTGAACGCTTCGCCTTCAACACAAGGAAGAAGGCATCACTTAGTGATCTTGCTAGCCTTAAACAATTTGAGGAGGAAACAATGGCAGCATATGGGAACCGATGGAGAGCTTTGCTTTCTAAGTTACCCTACCGTCCTCCCATGTCTGATCTCACGCAGATGTTCGCAAAAAGTTGCTTAAAATCAATCTCCGGTCTATTTTTGCTGCGATAATACGACAGCTTAGAAGAAGCTTTGGCGCAAGCCAGAGTCATAGAAGAGATTAAGATAGGCGAAGGCGCAATTGCCAAGCCTAAGAAGAAAGAGTGGAATAAAACCACTAAAACTGGGACAACGCAACCACAACACGCTGCAGTCAATCAAGTTGCGATAAATGTTCCCGCGCCTGTGCAAGAAACGCAGCCTCAAAAGGCTAACTACCAGGCAGTGCCTCCTGCTTACGAAAGAGATAACAGAAGACAGGAGCAGTATCAGCAGCGTCGCCCTAGGTGACAATTCACCCCGTATGCGGAGTCTAGGGACTCCTTATTTGACCGCTTGTCAGCGGAAAATTTAGTTACTCTGCCAGAGATCCAAATTTTTGACCCTAACATTCCCAAGCCTAGGGGGTATAGGGAGGAATTGTATTGTAGATTCCATAGGCGCAGAGGACATGACCTAAATGGGTGCTAGAAATTCAAAGAACTAGTCCAAGATTTGATCGATAACAGAACATTGGTCGTGGACAACCCCATCGCACCAAACAACCAACAAATGGGGGTATTCAAGGACCCCTTGCTTGCCCACGAGGCACAGACAAAACCGCTCCAGATTAACGAGGTGCGACAAGATCTTCCCGTGCAAGGATTTGTGGGAATGATTAGCATTGTAACAAGGAACAGAAGATACCCAGCAGTTGCCCCCGAGGTAGCTGCGAGGGAAGTTTCGTCGACATCGCAGCCTCAACAACGCCCAACGCAGTTACCTCCGCCTAGACCCGAGGTCACGATACGAACCAAACTCACGCAGAGTTTGCGGACCACGTCGGCTAGGCTGTCCATCTACGAGCTTATTCAACAATCAGCTCCCCATAGAGAAGCTCTTATGGACATTTTAAAAGCCATTGAAGTACAACCCCATGAAGAAAATTCTTTCAACGCCTTCGTGGGACATGTGAAACAATGTACGGAGCCTGTCATCACATTCAGAGAAGACGAGGTCAAAACGATATCAAATGACATGGCGGATCCACCCCTACATGTTATCACGCGGGTCAACGGGATCCCGTACAAGAGAGTGCTGATAGATACTGGCTCGTCCAGTAACATTATAACCACTGCAGCGTTAAAACATTTAAAACTGCCAGCCTCTCACATCACCGCTTCCACGTACACACTACGAGCTTTTAACGATGCAATTTGCTCGACAGTCGGCACAGTTGTTCTGCCTATCCAGGTAGGAAAAAAGTCAATACCCACACTGTGCCATGTGCTGGAAGGCGAAATGGCTTATAATATACTGCTAGGGCGGCCTTGGATCAGGGACATGAAGTGTGTCCCCTCGATCGCACACCAGTGCTTGAAGTATGCCTATGAAGGGCAAATACATGTAGTCCCAATGGACTTAGAGCCCTTCAAGTATTGCAATGCGGTACAATTCATACCTCAATCGACCCTCCCATCAACGCATTTGGATTTTCAATTAAATCCATCTAAACAGGGTCCAATACCGCAAGCACCACTGGTGGCCAATAAGGCAAAATCCCAACCAGGTGAGACTTCATCATCGGCTCCTTCATCATCAACGCCACCTATCACGGCCCAACAGAAGGACAAGGGAAAGCAAATCATGGAAGAGGTTAAGCCTCTAGAAGAGGGGTTGCCCACAATTTCAACGATATCAACAGAGGAAACACCCAACACAACACAAACCAAGACTCCTGAACAACCAAACATGGAATGGACTCAGGAAGGACTACCGTTTCCTCCCACCCAATCATCAACAATCACTGTTGAAATGGCTAGTACGGGCCTGGGGGAGTACTTAGTGCAAAACGTTGTGGCAACCCCCACATTGGAGTCAGTGCAGGACATGGGAAGACCTCGCCTTCCCATAGGGACAATTGTTCCACTAGGCTACCCTCCCAACCAGACGAATTTTGTGTATGGGGGCCTTGATCATGGTTCTGAACCATGCGAACAAAAGGAAACAGATGAAGAGCCTTTTGTCGAAAACATCAATTATCTGTCGAACCCAGAATTTGCCCTAAAATATCTCGAACAATGCAATTGGCATGGATACGGGCTCGGAAGATATGAGCAAGGGATGCGGATCCTTTGCCAACCAAGATATCAGATGCCATATGACAAGTCAGGGGTAGGGTTCAACCATCCCCTGCCATTAGACATCTTGGTTGAAAATATGCAAGGCCTAGAAATAGGCAACAAGGGGGGATTGGCACAAGACCTGTACGCCAATCCAAACACAGAATACACATTAGGGGATTATCTCCCATGGTCTACAAACACCCCTGGAAATAACAATAATCCCTCTCCTTTGCTAGAGAGAGGTGAAAGTTCAGAGAGCAATCCTCAAAGAAAACATCAACGGCTGCCAGACATTTTTTTGAAACTGTTCCCCTTAGAGGTTCCAGATGAAATAACACAGTCTCAAAAGAATCAGGTCCCTCCACTAAGAGTGGAACAACCGCAATGGGACCAGATTAATTCATTGGAACAGGAAGAGTCCTCAACATCGCAAGCAACAGATGCTGAAGAGGATGAACAATTTTGGATCTATGAAAGTGATTCAGAAGACGAAACTGAAATGGACTATCTCAGACATGCACGACGACATCACCGCGCTCTAACTCATGAAGATCTAATGGGACAAATGGGTATACGATTAGGACATGAATGGCACGTAGACCCAGCGAGGTGGGACCAAGTGTTAGACCTATGGCTCCAAATTCAAGATGAGCATCGTCCACCTCGAGATCCCATCATGACAGCAGTGCCGAGGGAAGACCCCGCCTTCCTTTTCGCACATAGAGATGAGTTTGCACCTAGAGAGGATCCATTCGTGCCTGTTCCCGTAGAGCCAGATCCAGAGTATAGGGAACATCTAAAAGAATCAAGTCATCACACCCATGGTTCTGGAGACCAAATTCATTCCATCCACATGATCTCCATTGATTTGACCACACCCATCCGCAATCCGACCGATCCATCATGGTCATTGCATCTAGACATGGATGCCATCGACTGGGATCGCGTCAATTCGCCATTGTCACCATCAGAGTATTGGCATTTCGATGAAATGCTTCATTTTACCCCAAGGACAACTCAGGATATTTTTGAAGCTGAAGAGGGACCCGAGGTTCCAAACGCAGATCTTAACTCAGCTGATGAAGCCTTGCTCCTAGGTCTTCAAACAACAATCGCCATGAACATCAAAAGATTGAACATCTTTGGCGATTCGCTGTTAATCGTCAATCAAGTCAAGGGGTATATCAATGCAAATGTCCAGTTTCGAAGGCCTATAAAGCCCTCGTGGATAAATTCTTGGCAAAACTTGAGTGGTATGACATCGAGGCACTCCCTCGATCATCGAATCATTTTGCGGACACAATGGCCTCCTTGGGGTCACTAATCCCGCAAGACCTTTCCGGTGATATAACAACCATTCAGGTCAAAACCTTATCGCAACCCGCGATGGAGCGCACAAGCTCAGACTTGACGCCGTGAAGTCCACATGATCCAAATCGAACCATCTTCGGATAAGTTCTTTCGAATCCGAGACTGTTTGAAACGTGCCAACTGGGGGTCTTTGTTTTCCCCCACTCCCATTAATAGCAACACAACGCTATTCTTACAAGCTCTATCCCAATCAACATTTGTTAGGGAAGAACTTCAAAAGGGATTGGCTGTTCAAACTATCGAGGTTTCTGATAAATAGGACTGGTATTTACCCATAAGAGACTACCTCAAGTTAGGTAATCTTCCCTTTGGATTGACGCACGCCGCAAAACGAACATTCAAACAGAAAGCGGCTAAGTATGTCTTGATAGGAGACATTTTGTATCGTCGAAGCTATGACGGAATTCTTCTTCGTTGTTTGGACCAGCAAGAGTCCACTTGGGCAGTCGCCCAAGCGCATGACGGTACATGTGGTGGCCACTTTAGCGGTATGGCCATCGCAAAGCGCATTCTTCGCATGGGCTATTATTGGCCATCTTTAGAGCGAGATTGTTGCGAGTATGTCAAGAAGTGCGTAAAGTGTCAACATCATGCTAATTTGATGCACGTACCTTCCCAGGCCCTACAGACAGTCCAGTATGCTTGGCCATTTTCATAGTGGGGCCTCGATCTAATCGAAAAGATCTCCCCTGCATCGTCAGGCCGTCACACGTTTATCATAACGACCATAGAATATTTTACCAAATGGGTGGAAGCAATTCCGTTAACCTCTACGAAAGGACCCCGCATTGCGGAGTTCATCTTGCATCACATCATATGTCGTTTTGGTATTCCATCCAAAATAATCTCGGATAATGGGCCATCATTCAAGAACAAAGACGTGCGTGCTTTGACCACAAAGTACAAAATTCAGCACAGCTTTTCAACACCCTATTATCCGCAAGCAAATGGGCAAGCAGAGGCATCAAACAAGACACTAGTTGCCATCCTTAAAAAGACCGTCACAGACAGTCATAAGGATTGGCACATACAAATCCCACTTGCACTTTGGGCTTATCGCACTAGCATTCGGATGCCAACTGGGGCAACTCCATTTTCACTAGTGTATGGCTCAGAGGCAGTAATGCCTCTCGAGTTGGAAATTCCTTCCCTCCGCATATCAATGCAAGAATTCATCGATGATGACACTGCACGGCAGGCCCGGTTAGACCAACTTACGTTGCTTGACGAACAACGCGTTAATGCTCTTGAGCACTTACGTATCTATCAAGAGCGGCTTAAGAGAGCTTACAACATGAAAGTTCACCTAAGAGACTTTCGGGTTGGTGATTTGGTTCTGAAGGAAAACCAACAAAACTCTAATTTGCCGTCCCATCTGAGGGACAAATTCACGGCAAATTGGTTAGGTCCTTATGTCATTGATAGCAAAATAGGACCGGGAACGTACAGGCTAGCTTCTCTTGACGGTATCAAGGAAACAGAACCCTTGAATATCAGTCATTTGCGACCATTTCATATCTAAGAAAGCCATATCCCAAAAAAAAAAAAAACTCCAAGGATTATCGCAATCTCTTGGTCACCCAAAAAGCTCCAAGGATTATCACAATATCTTGGTCAAACACAAAAAGCTCCAAGGATTATCGCAATCTCTTGGTCAACCCAAAAAGCTCCAAGGATTATCGCAATCTCTTGGTCACCCAAAAGCTCCAAGGATTATCGCAATCTCTTGGTCACCCAAAAAGCTCCAAGGATTATCGCAATCTCTTGGTCACCTAAAAACTCCAAGGATTACACAACTTGGTCAACCCAAAAAGCTCCAAGGATTATCGCAATCTCTTGGTCAATACAAAAAGCTCCAAGGATTAACGCAATCTCTTGGTCACCAAAAAGCTCCAAGGATTATCGCAATCTCTTGGTCAAACAAAAAGCTCCAAGGATTATCGCAATCTCTTGGTCAAACCCAAAAAGCTCCAACGATTATCGCAATCGCTTGGTCAAAAAAATCAAGAAATTCAAAACAACAAAACAATAAAAATCATCAAAAACAACAAATATTTGCATCTCAATTCTAGGCATACTCAAATTCATCAAAAAATTCATATTCTCGCACCTCATCTTCACCTTCACCAAAAACAATCCATCAAAATTACAAAAATACGTAGTTGCATTAAGCATTGCATCCATACATTGCATATTTGTAGTCATATAGGTCAAAGGCACCATAAGCTGCAATAGCTCTGATAGTCCATCTTGTTCCACATTGTCTCATGTTACAAAAACAACAAAAACACCAAGCATAACTTTTACCACACTACAGTCAGTGGTCTGGGAATGTACCAAGAGTTTCAGTGATTCAGTCATCATTTTCCTCTTTAGCCATGTAGTGTATCAAGTCGAACAGATTTTACGAAGGTAGAGTCATACTTGAAATACACCTTGTTACGTAACATCCCAACACAAATCAAAACACATAAAACAATTCCCAAGTTGTGTGAACGAAAGATGAAACCTGCAAAGTAATCTAGGTCACCACAAGCGAAACGGTTATCTTGCTCATCCCCCTATGCGAATGACCCCTAGAATGCTGAGAGTTGGCAAAAGGACAAGCATCCTCCCTACCCAATTCCCTAAGAATCCCTAAAGTTCTCAATAGTTGCAAAACACAAAAAAATTTGCAAAATGTCAAAACTCCAAATTTGACAAACTACAGTGCACACATCAAAAGGCACAAACAACAGTGATTTTCGTCACTCCATATCCCCAATCCCTTGCTCAAAAAAAAAAAGAAAAAACAAATCAAAATAAACAGTGATCTCATCACTACAATGAGCAAGTATCCCAATACAATTGAAGAAAAGAAGGGAGTTGACCTTGAATCCCTGGAACTCTCAGCATTCTATAGGTCATAAGGCAAGCTTCAATACCAATTTGGTTGATAGCCAATAGGTAACAGAAGTAAACCTCCCGCATGATGATATATCTGTCACATTAACTTGCGTACAGATCAATGTTTGCATGTGGATGAGCTAGCTTATGGCATCCTGGATTACACCGCGGATTAATCTTAGTACATACAACAAAGGAATTCGTGGAGCTAATTAGGTGATCCTCAGTACGAGTTCGGTTGAAATCCCATCTGGCACTGGCGGTATCCTGATAAATACCACATAAATGAACTCAATTGCACACACAGGGATGTGAAATAGCTTGGTCAAAAACAAGTCTGATTCATACCTTGTTCAAAAATCATGTAAGATAAAGTACAGTCGTGGCTAGTGAGCTAAAACCGTCCGAGTCTCGGGAAACCTTAGCTACATTTCTAAACCAACTGCGCTACTTTTCATCCTTACAATACCATCGAAAAAATACAAAAAAAAAAAAAGAGTATACATACAAATTCATGCATCACAGCAATCGCCTAAAAACAAAATAACAGAGCTCTAAACAGTCTATGGTGCCATAGCCAAACATCACAAATCCCATTCATCCATTTCATCTCTCGCATATCACATATAAATCAAAAACATTTGCATTCATCATAGCATATGCATCCATAAAAATAAATCAACATGAATACATCCATATTCATCAACCATCATGCACAAGATCAAAGAAAATCAAAACAACAAAAACAACAAATAAAAGCAACACAAAAACAAACAACAATAAACATTGCCAGACACAAGTGCTCTTGCACTTAACCTCTTGGCATAGCAAAATTGATGTCGGGGTTTACATTGTCACTATCCTACTCCCTAAGAAGGCTACCATAGCCGGACCGCTCCACGGGAGGACGGATTGCCGACAATTTAATCCCCAAATGGTGTCACAAAAAAAACAAAAACAAGAAAAAATGCAACAAAAACAAACAGCAATAACATTGCCGGACACAAGTGCTCTTGCACTTAACCTCTTGGCAAAGAAAATCGATGTCGAGGTCCAAATTATCGCTCTCCTAATTCCCCAAGAAGGCTACAATAGCCGGACCGCTCCACGGGAAGTTAGGTTTTCGATGATTTCACCTCATTACGTCATCACCAAAAGGGTTAACACCCACCAAAAATAGGTCCATATGTTGGAAAAATTGCACACGCTTAACGGTAAACCCTTTAAAGGCACCCTTGCACAAGTCATCTTGGGTCAAGCGACTCGTCGCTTCTCTCACAAAGGTCATTCCCTCATCGATTCGTCGCTTGAGGGGGTAGTCACACTTAGTCACCAACCAACAATCACACACCCAATTAAGGAAAATGACATGCATTCAAAGAATCATTGACAAAGACAATCACGCTCCTGCTTGGGGCAATAAACAAGCAACAATCAAATCAATCAAACACTTGGCATTTCGTGAATCATGAATACAAGGTTCCCCTGAGGTAAAAACGCCCTTCGCCTATTCATGACTGATCAATGTCTAAGTTCAAGTCACACCTCACCAAAACAGGTTAACACTTGAAATCAAATTCCTTAGCTCGTCAGAAGCAAGGATTCAAGAATGCATGCCCTTTCCATACTTGGGGCATCAAAAGTTGGTTAGGTTACCAAGAAACCCTAATCATTAGTGCTTTGGTTATCTATTTTTGCTCAGCATCTGCGTCACCCGCAGCGCTTCCCAAAAAGGGGCATCCGTAGACACCAAAACAGCACCAATCCGATTATGTGACTGCAAACACTGATCGCTTTGACAAACACAGCCCCCAGGGCAGCCCTCAGAGGTCAAACAGTGGTCCTAACCACTTCCATAGCAATTTTGTAAGGTCAAGAAGCAATTTGGTACATTTAGACACTTTGCCCAGTACTCGTCTCACCCAGGGACGATTACTAACTTGCAATCGTCCCACCCAGGGACGATTGTTTTAATCGTCCCACCCAGGGACGATTACCAAGTTTAATGGGAAAAACGACAAACGATGCCAAGTGGCAGCCCAGAACAGTCAGTTGATGACTCCTGCCTTGCACGCGTGTGTAGGTGGACAGAAGGGCCGTTAGAGGACTATCACAAGAAGCAATTATGAAAACACAAGTCAATGGAGGACTCCCCTCCCTCATGAGGAGACATGACTGCCACATGGCGCCTATGACCAACACATGGCGTTTGTGCTTCCTTCCCAAAGGAGACCCCTTGGGTCTATAAAAGGTGAGACTTTTCTCACCCAAAAGAGACAGGGTTGAAGGAGTTTTCAAGCAACGAAGTGCTGCCGAATTGGAGACCCACTTGCATCCCCTTTTATTCATCTTCCCACATCCACCAATCTCTTTTGCAAGGGAGGTTGTTGGTTGGCTTTTGGAAGCTTGAATCCGACCCAATTCCAACACATGGACACCTGAACCAACCAATTCGCCGACCCCCCACTCCTAAGAGATTTTGGGCCCATCCCAAGTGGATTGGTGCCAAAATCAAGTTCCATCGGTGGGCTGCCCACTTGGGCACCCCGCACCTTTTGGATTTAGTTGTAGTTCATTTTCTATCATTTGTTCATATTCCATGTTATTCTCTGCTTTTCAATAGTTCAGAATCTTGAATCTTGATTTCAAAATGTTTTCATCGAATATTATCATGCTTTTGTTATTTTGGTTGTCCCACTGACTTGCAGGTAACAACGTCCAATTTCTCGATGATGGAGGCCAAATTGGGAGAATCCGACCATCTGGGTCGTCCCAAAATGGCCCCAATTACATAACCCCCTTGTTTGCAGGCGTTTTGCAGGTCTCGGGAATCGACATTGGAGCAACGGCAGGTCGGCTTCTTCAACACAGTATCAATCGTCCCTGCAGGGGACGATTAACAGCAGCAATCGTCCTTCCGAAGGACGATTAACAGAGCAATCATCCTTTAAGGGGACGATTAACAGCAAAAATCGTCCTTCCAAGGGACGATTACCAGGTAAAAGCAGATTGGCCGGCTGTCTCAGGGGCAATGGCCTTTTGGTAACATTTTCCGTCTTTTGTCAAGTTTTCAAGCCATTTGGACTTACTGTATTTACTGTTTCAGGCAGATGTTTACATGCGTATTTCGTTGATTTTAGAGAACGAACCCCTTTCATTTGCAGCAGGTGCTACTGACATTTTCATTGTTTCTTTGATTGCAGGAAAAGCAATCAGAGGTGAAGAACTTATCCACATCAACGACGGCAACATCTTGGCCCGCCCATTGCAATCGTGGGCACGCGGGAAGAGGAAGACTAGGTCACACATTGTAATGAAGACAAATTTAACGCTCCTAGCCCCCAAAAGGGGAGGAGACGTCTATGTAACCGAGGATAAGATATTTGAATAAAGAGGGCTGTGATTTCTTTGCATCTTGTCTTTCGTTTCCAAGTTGTCTCCTTTCTCTGTTTTAGTGCATAGGATCAAAGCGTTACATTTTCGTCTTATGTTGCATAGCTAGTGTTTCCTTTTCCCGGAATCTCGTGCTTTCAATTTCCCTTCTCTATATTGTAGTTTAGGATGACTATATTGATTATGAGAATAATGGATGTTGAAATTGTTACTTATGAAAATTATATTGATTTTGATATTGTCTTGATTTAAATGGTATAATCTGATAAGCTTCCAATTGTTTTTTATTTCCTTGATGTTGATTTCTTGGATTGAATCTACAATAATTGGTACTATATCCTTTCTTTTTGCATACTTGAAAATATTTATTATTTCATATTGATCTACCCTTTGATAATGAAGTAATATTTCCTTAAAAATTATCTTTTGAGACTAAGGCATTGTTAGTCATTTCATATTTTACTAAATTTCCCATCTCATATTCTTGTAGGATATTGACTAAATCATCAAATGATGTATATTTACTCAAAATTTGTAAATATGTGACTGGATGCTTGTAGCTATCTTGAAGTGCTCTTAGGATTACTTGAACAAGAAATTTATCTTCAATACTTTCTCTTAAGTTTAACAATTTTCCTTTTATACCTACTAATTTTCTTAGAAATAGTTCTATACTTTCACCACTATTAACTTTTAGAGAGTGCAATTGGGTTTGAAGATTCAATATAGTGGATTTATTTTTTCCTTAAAAATATATTGGCTAAAGTATTCCAAGATTCTATAGAAGTTGCTTCTAAAGTAATGTATGAATGTATATCATCTATAATTGCAAATGTTATTATCATAAGTGCTTTTGATTCATATTCTTCATAATTTTTAATCTCTCTAGTATATTCAGTAGGTTTAGTTTTTCCTCCTTTAACAATATCCCAAAGTTTTTCAACTATCAATATTGACCTCACTTTTTTTTCTATGAAGTGTAGTTAGGTCCTTTAAGAAGTTGGGATTCTGAAAGAAATAATTTATTTGTTGTCATGATGACACTTATAGACTACCTTATATCTCCCTAGTGTTTTAATATAGTTTTGGTAAAGTACTTAGCTTTCTAAGTTTTCCTTTGAGTTGAATCCCTTTTGTATCCCTAATGTTCAACTTCTAGTATTCACATTATTTCTCCCTATTTATGAATAGAAAGCTTAAGATAATTTTATTACAGTTTCAATTTATAAAATTTTCTATATTCAAGAAATTTAAGTTGGACTCCTTATGTCTCATTAATTTGAGCAAGAGACTAATTCCAATGTAGAATTCAAAATTTCTATCAACTCTATGTTGCGCTTCTTATATCTTTCAATTTTCAATAATCTATGATGGTGATGAATTACTTATAACTCTCTAATTAGAGATTTAGAAAATAAGTATATTTTAATATTTCAATTTCTATGTAGAATTTCTTATTCCTCCATGTCAAGTTATTTGTAAATTATTCTATGATTGAATTTAAAATAAAGTAATTCTAAAAGCTTTAAAATTAAATCCTCCTTACTTCAAAAAGTATTCAAATCATTTAAGAATAATCTAAGGTTATAGTTCATCAATGCAATTCCTTATACCTCCATTCATTTAATTAATCTCAAGCATAACAGATTATATAAGATTAACCTTATTATTGATATTCCTTATACCTTATTGACCTTTATGAAAATGAAAATTGATTTGAATATTTTAAGTACCTTCTTGAATATGGCGTGCTATGTATTCGATTTAAGTATTCTGTGATTTCTTTACTCTGCAACCTGCACTCTATTTTAGGAATTATCCACTTTTAAGACTTCAATGCAAAATAATATATTTCTTCACTACTTTTTAATGTTCTTCCTTATGTATGGTGCTCTCTAATACTTTGAATGTCCTCCTTATGTTGGTTGGTTTCTCTAACCATTGAATGTGTTGCGCTCTACTCACTTGCATTACATTATTATCTCAAGAATATTCTTGTATGACTTGGCCTTCATGCAAAGAAGATGTTTAGCTTCCATTACGTTAGTTGAAGTTGCATTCTGCACTATGACACTTCACAATGTAACTCTTCACTCCTATTATGAATATATTATATCCTTCTAAGTTGTGGCACTTCTATTCTACATAACATCTATACCTCTTCTTTGTAACACTCCTCTACTCTTCTTTGCTTGGTAACACACTACTTCTCCCCTACGTAGCATTTTTCCTTTTATTTCTAATGCTCATTTACTCCTCTTTGTTTGGTAACACACTACTTCTCCTATACACCTAGCAACAAATTAATTCTTTACTATAAATGCTTCTACTTTTTAGTTCCTCCATACTTAATATCTTATTTCCAACATAACCATAAATTATGTTTAGATTTATCTCAACGGCTCACTAATTTTTGTTTTCTCCACTTATTTGTAACGGTGCTTGCTCTTGGCTTTGGTGGCTCCTTGATTTTTGGCTCTTAGACTCTACTCTTCAATGTATCAATTTTTCTTGAGTAATTTTTTCTTCTATGGTGCTTAAGCTTTCTTTCAATAATGTTTTGTTTTTGTCTCTATCCAAAAATGGTGGCTCTTCTCCACTATGGTGGCTCCTCCTTCAATATGGTGATGCTTTCACTTGTACTTGGTGGGTATTAAATGCGTGGTAATGGATATTATTTTATTACTTCACTTCCACAATGGCTCATCCTCATTAGATATTCTTCTACAATGGCTCCTCCTCAGCTCTATGCTTGGTGGTTTCTTCTTTGGTGACTCCAAGATTCTTAATTTGTGCCAAAAAAATTACACTTTTTAATAGTATATTGCCTTCAATATTTACTATAAAATATTGGCTTATTTGTATTTCATAATATAGTAAGGGGTTGGTCTTTTATATTTCCTTATATCACATGTAAATTCTCCTTTCTTTGCTATATATTTTAATCCAATGTGAATGCTATCATATTCAACTTTGAAGACATAAACTTGAGACCTTTCCTTTTTGTTTTAGAAACTCAAATATGGTGCTTTTAAAAAACTTAAAGAATACTTGGGTAAAATACTTTTACTAACACCAATTTTCAAACCTTTTTTGGCTTCCTTCGTAGCTAGCTTTCTTGGTGATTTGATTCACCTTTTATTATCTTGAATTTATAAATTTTGTAGCTCTTCTTTCTACTCTATTTTTTCCTTAACCTTATCAATTTTGTAACTCTAATTTCTGTCCAAATTATTTGCCTTTTAGCCTTTAATTTTTTGCCCAAAAATATATTTTTCTTATGGCTTCAATTCTCCTCCAAATTCATTCGCTCAAACTCTGAAATTTATAGCTATTAGTGTTGCCCTCTTGCTGTCCAAAATTCTACAATTTTGTAGCTTCAAATGCTTCCAATTCTTCCTTACATTTGCTGTCAAAATATCTCTCAGATATGCCTTGAATTTCTATAAATCGTAGTTCTCTTTTTTACTTCTAATGCTGACCAATTTTACAGTACAAATCTCTTAATTTTTTACTATTAAATTATGATATCTTCTCCTTTATATTGCTGTCATAAAAAAAACATTCAATTTCTCTAAATTACTGCATTATTTTGTTGTCAAGCCTTCCTTCAATTGGTTGTTCAAGGGCATTTCAAAATCTTCCCAAATATTCTTCAATTTGTAGTTTTATGCCTTCTTTAATTTTTTTTTGTGACCTTTCAAATTCTACCTCAAAAATAAGCAACCTCCTTTGCAAATAAAACTTCAAATCCTTTATGGTTGACTTAAAAAAGTTCATATTTGATGGTCTCTTCTAGATTATTTCTCCTCATTAGTTCTCACTTAATTATTTCTTCAAATCTAACCTCTTTCACTAGTATCTTCTTGAAAAATCTATATTTCTTGATATCTTCAAAAAATATTTCCAAAATTTGGAAAAAATCTTACCAAATCCTTCTTCCTTTTGGGATTGTTATCATATGGTGATAATTGTCCCAAATTATTTATTTCAGGAGCAAATCCTTGTAATCTTCTACCTTGAGCTTTCTTAAAATCTTCTCCAATGTCCACTTCCTCAATTTCTTCAATAGGATTTCTCTAGATTTCTTCTTCTTTCTCCTTTCAAGTCTTCTTGAGACCTCTTTCCTTGTGTCTTCAAATTCCATAGCTACTCAAATATTTAAAAGGAATTTTCCTAGTCCTCCTATATCTTCAATATTAAATATTCTATCTTTAAAATCTAGAAGTTCTTCAATGGGACCTCTTTCATGGGTCTCCTCATTCTCAATATTTATTGAAGTTGCTTTCTTCTTTCTTAAATCTTAATTTTATAATTTTCAATCTTTTATGGGGACCTCCTTCTTAGTTCTCCCCAATCATCAATATTCTACTCTTTTGCTGCAACTAGAAACTAATATTCTACAATAAAACTTAGATAGCAACAAGCAAATACATATAAATATCTCGATCTATAAAAATAAATAAAATTCGCTAGTTATCCTTTAATCTAGTGGAAAGAGATCTATGTTGAGTCCTAGTCTTCACGAATTTTCCTACAACCCTGTGGAAAGAATAGCCAAAAAAAAATTTGAATTTTTTTAAAATTTGTTAGAATATATTACATTATTAGGGTACATGTCAATGTACCACCTTCGGTACATTATTAGATTACAAGATTATCTTAGTTTATTTGAGGAAGAAGTAATAAATGCACAAGTATCAATTTGCAATGATGTAAATGTATAAGGAGTCCACTTTTACATGAGTCATAGGTAAGGTAGTTTGAAAGAGTGAGGGCCAAGCAACCTATCTTCTTATATATATGCCTCATGATATAGATATAAATATATAAAGGAAATTACTATAGAGTTGTGAGGAGGTACAATGTAGTTTTCATTAGAATACTGGAGTGTTTATTTCCTCCATTATATTACATTGTATTATTTTCGTAACTCTTCATTAATAGCATATTTTAGCATTATTGTAGATTTTCATTATCTTATTTTTTTGCATTTCTTATCTCTTGTGATTTTTTCTCCCATATCATATATTATGAAAAGCTAATAGTGGTACTAGAGCTACGATAGATCAAATAGGAATAGGGAGAGCCACAAGATATATTGAAAGGAGAGAAGAAAATTTTAGTTCCAAAAATTTTGAGATTGCATTTGGCTAGAGTCTTTCCATAGAGTTGTAGAAAAACTCATGAAGACTAGGACTCAACATTCATTCCACTAGATTGACAAATCAACTAGTGAAGATTCATCATTTCTAGATTTATAATCATCATACTAATACTTTGTTGTAGGAAAATGATATTTAGAGAAAGTTGTGAATCTTCCTACAAAGATCTAGGAAGAAAAATGAATCCAACACTAGAAGAAACAATTGCAAGATTCCATATTTGGAGGCCTAAAGAAAAGGTCCCATTGCTAGATATTGTAAACCAGCAATATTATAGAAGAAGAAAAGACCATAGAAGCCTTGTTTCAAATCTGATAAGAGACTCCAAAGAAGAGTCCAAAAGAAGAGAGGAGATTGGTGATCTCCATTTAAGCCTATAGAAAATAGATTTTAGATATCTAATAAGAATATCTCATTGCCAACACTTCCATAGTAGAAGGTTGAATAAAATGTCTCATTGAGAAGACCAAAGAAGCTACAAGATTGAAGACCTTGGAGAGGTCTCAAGGATAAATAAGGAAAAGCCTTGGAGAGCCTTATTGTAGAGTTTGTTGAAGCCAGCAAATGAGTTCCTAGAAGAACTCACTAGATAAATTCACTACCAAGGAGAAGCACCTAATAGTAAAATATTTGGGACAATTATCACCATCTGACAACAAGCCCAAAAGGAGATGAATTTGGAAAGGAGTGCTAACTCCTAGAGGAGAAAACTAGAAAAGACTCAAGACATTTAGAATATTGAGAATAATACCCTATTTAAAGTTAAAATTCAACAAGAAGGTTGAAGGAGAATGAAGACAAAAGAAACCTGCCAAATCCAAGAGATTTGGAGATTGCCTTTCATAGCTAGAAGGCACATTTTAGAGATAAATATTTTTAAATCTACAAAATAAAATTGAAGGACATTTGCAAATATCTAAGCCACCAAACTCTAGTTTCAAGGTAAAAAAATTTCAAGACTACAATTTTGTGAAGTAAGAAGCTGTTTTGGACAACCAACAAGAAGTTATGAATTTCATCCATCTGAAGGCAATAAATTGGTGAATCAAAATACTAAGATATACATAATATTTTAATATCATTAAAGGTAAGCAACTTATATGCAAAGGGGTTCATTACTTAAACACTCATATTCAAATAATTACTTAGCTTTACAAAGCACCTCATTAAAATTAAAGTTGCAAGGAGAAGAATTCACTTTAAAGTCTTCAAGGGAAGTCTAGAAGAAATATTCTTTTAAGATTACTATCTGCACATTAAAATAGGAGTTGGATATATTTCAATAGAAGAAAAAATATCATCTACCTATCTAAGAATTAAGAAGACTACATCCTACAACATTTATTGTAGTGCATATTACAAATTGCTTTTAAGAATTCATTATACATTACTCTTAAGAATATTGTAGCAATTATAGAGCATTTGAGAGTTCTTTAAGAATTATCATTAGTGCATATTAAAGGTTACTTTTAGGAGTAATAAGGAGATTGCAATTGCACTATATTAATCCATCTTAAATATTATTAGAATTACACTTAGGAGTAGTGTAATATTAAACCACCTTAAGGGAATATTAGCTACATGATTATTAGCTTGGGTTTATTATTAGATTACCAAAGAAAAGGAGAGATTTGTCTAGTGAAGAAGACAACATCAAATCATCCCTTACATACAAGGTATAATACAAATAAATTGTCATTAAAACCAGTAGAAAGAAAGCTTGAAAATGAGATTTAGAGATCTCAGGTGAAGGTGCAAAATCAAGGTATTCTATTGTAAATTTGTTTACATTATTCTTATGCACCATAACATCGTGTCCTAAATAGAAAATAGTATATAATTTGAGTGTATTAAGTACACATCCATTGCAAGCAAGGAACATCACATAAGCGGCTACTAGAGGAGCACTATCCATGCAAGGTTGAAGAGATTTCAAGAATCTCATATTTTGGTGTACAAATACACCTCCATAAGCCATGGATTCAAGCAGTCATAGAAAAAACCTGAAGCACAAGGGATCCATTAGAGAATAGTCCAAGTAAGTTACTCTTCATCTACATCAGCCATCATCTACTATACATTGCAAAGGTAGTTCAAACTAGCATATTGAAAGCATAGAAGGATAAAGGATAAGGCTAAGCAAAAGGAGAAATACCCAAGATCAAAATTGGAGAAGATGTATGTCGATAAGGAGAACTCAAATCCACCCTTGGATCACCATATAACCACAATTTCATCACCTAGAACCATCAAAACTAGATACATACTAAAAATAGCAAAACTAGCATTTGATTGACAAGAAGAAAGAAGTGTTAGTACAATCATAGGCAAGAAGAAATAAGTGTTGAAGCAAACTATTAATAGATTACAATATAAGGGATAAAATAAGTGTTAGGTCATCTCTACATGCAAAAGTATATGTGCCACTTGTCTCTCTAACACATGGGTTGTAAGGAAATACTCAATGTCAGACAACTCTCACTCTAGAAGCATTATTTTGAAGAGCATATTTCAAGGACATAATGCTTGGAATAATTTTTAAGGAGAAACGTTACATTATTGTATAAATATTTAATAATAAAAGTAACATTCATTAGTAACTCACACACTTGAGTAATGCTAGTGCCAAGTGTTGAAAGTAGAAAGGAGGAACAATAAGGCATCAGTCACCTTCATAATGCATCTGCAAAGTGTTGAAGACATCAAGTAAGAGTAGTAACATATCTAGGGATAAGCCCATTAATAGACCACCTTGGAAGGTGCACACATCATTCAATATATTTAGGAAGGAGCACATAGATACAATGCTAAAGACGATTCGTAACAAGGTCAAATTCCATTCAAGAGTTAAAAACTTTTTCGAAGGAAAGAATCATTAAATGTTTAATATTACCCTACAAATACAACATTTAAAAGTAACGATTAGCAAGGAGATACAACATTCGTTGGAGAAGTAATTAACAAGGATCTACAATGTTTGTATGATTCACTGAAGCATCGAGTATATAGGAAAATAATATTACACATAGGAACATAAAGGTAACATAAATTCATTTACTTGTGTATATTAAGATTAAAGGAGCTATAAGGTGAACCTTATAAGGATTGAATTTATTACTGCATTGGAATAACATAGATTAACCAAGCACTAGTGAATTATAAAGCAAGTGATATTTCAAGATACAATATTTGAAGCACACATACATATTACAATATTTGCAATAATCAAGTAGGAGATATAAGGTTGCAAACCTTGATAAATTAAAATATCAATTTACAAACATATTACTATTTGTATAAATATTCCAAAAATAGAGAGTTATAAGGCATACTACATCAAACTACAAATATTTGGAATTTAGAAAATTAAAATTATTGAATAGAGAAGCAAATCTATTGCTTACATAGAAAGTTGGAATTAATTGATAATACTTGTCTCATACTCAAACTAAGGAGACAAAAGAAATCCAACTATAAGAACTCCATTAGAGCATTAGGAGAGATAAGGTAAAATTGGAAGTTGATTATTATTCTCAAATCAACTCATAAAGTGAACTATTTATTGCTAAGATATTTATCAAAGCCTAGAGCATATTTACTTTGGAAATATAAGGAAGCCTACAAAACCTAATCTTGAAAGGTTTTATCAAATTAGTTCACATACCTTGCACTCGGGAGTCATAATATAAGCTACTTAAAATACTCCATTCTCGAAGTCTCTATAGAAGCGCACTTAAATATCAATCAAGAAGAAATATGGATGAAATATTAAGAAATGCTTTTAATAATGAAGAACTATTCCATGAAGTAGAATTCTACTCCCAAAATTTAATAGATACTCTTGAAGGATATAAGTATCTATCTAATAGTGATAAAGAGAGATTCTCTTTATTCCTTAAGGAGGCAAAAGAAGGTAGATTTACAATATTAATTGGATATCTTCATGAAGTTCTATTCAGAGCATGGTGGGATTCATAAAAAATAGTCACATTTATTTGTCATTAATTATTTTTGTACTTGCTCAACATATGAATAAAATTGGCAATACAAATAAATATTATTAGACTAACTCATCATGAAACAAAGATTCCACTAGTATCAATGTAGAATCGTAGGAGAAGAAGGAGAAAGAGGATGATAAAATACACTAGGATAAAACATAGCAAAGAAGATATAAATAAAGAAGAAACCACAAATATTGAACCAAATGGTCATACTCAAGAATTGGAGGAACCTTCAACCAAAGCTTTCACTATCTTGTATGAAGATACTAACTACTTGCTTGAACATATTTTTGTAAGCAGATATGGAGAATACAACTTTCATTATCAAGAATAAGATCCATATTGAAGACTAAAGTCTTCAATACCCAAATAATGTAATATAGGGGGGGTGTTAGAGTATATTACATTATTAGGGCACATACCAATATACCACCTTTTGTACGTTATTATATTAGGGTATTATCTTAGGTTACTTGACGAAGAAGTAATGCACAAGTGTCAATGTGCAATGATGTAAATGTACAAGTATTCCACTTGTACATGAGTCATAAGAAAGGTAGTTAGGAAGAGTGGGGACCAAGAAACCTATATTTTTATATATAGGCCTCACGATATATATATAAATATATAGAGGAGATTACTATAGAGTTGTGAGGAGGTACAATATAGTTTTCATTAGAATACTAGAGTGTTCATTTCCTTCATTATATTGCATTGTATTATTTTTGTAACTCTTCATTAATAGCATATTTCAGCATTCTTGCAAATTTCCATTATCTTACTTTTTTGCATTTCTTATCTCTTGTGATTGCTTTCTCCCATATCATATATTATCAAAAGCTAACAAAAATTAAATCTCCCCATCTCCTATCAATATCTCTTGAGGCTCTCGCTATCTCCTATCAATATCCCTTATGATTTTGATATGACTGATAGCTTTTGATGCTATATATTTAATTGAAAAACTACCAAAAGGTCTAAAATGAGCATGCAATATTAAATATAAGAAAATGGTAATATACAAACCATGTAAAACTCATAATAAAATTTTATAACTACTTATAAAACTACTATTAATGAAAGATCACAAAAATAGTATCTTCATACAAAATGTGGAGATCTCGAATACTCCATGCTCCATACAAAATGTGGAGATCTCGAATATCATAAAAATTGTATCTAACTTGTAGTCTACTGTACTCTACTCTACCTTGTCATATGAAATGATAATATGAAATCTGTTATGCTTACACAAAGACCAATATAGAATGGGATGTGACTCTTGGACTTCCATCTTCCTATGACTCTACACTTTCCTATTCTATGGACTCATGTGCACATGGACTATGATGCATATTTACATTATTAAATACTTTTCACATTATAATATTACTTGTGCATTTATTATATTACATAAAGTAAATACTCAAACCCTAATCTAAGAGACACTCTTTATATAAATATGTACCCAACCTAGTACATTAGCATGCACCAAATAGTGTAATTTATTCCAATAAAAAGGTCAAACAACAAAATAGCTAAGGAGAATACAATTTATGCTACAAATTGAAAACTAGAGGATCAATACTTACCTATTTTGGCATTTGATTTTAATACACTATTTAGAATCAAATATACCTTTTAAGTGAATACTTCAACTAAAAGTCTTTCAGCTGGCATATTTGCGTAAACTTGTAAAATGGACAGAAGAAGAGATTTATTATAATTCAGGGGCTTGTCAAATAGCAAGAAGATAGTTTCTTACTATTTTACATAGTGAGGTCCTTTTTTTATACAAAAATTGAGGTCACCTTGCCTTTGATGTAGATGTTGAGTGATTTGTGGTGAATATGCCAACTAAAAATATTCTAGTTGGTAGATTTGTTATTATGAAAAAATTAAATAGACAACAAATAGATCAAATAATAGATATGAATTATACTATCAAAATAATTTTTAATAGTTTTAATTAGACTAGATGTTGGTATAGCTAGGAATATAAGTCTTCTCAGATGTATGGTGAATATGATATTTGTAATAGTTACAAGTAATGTATTTTATCTCAATATTGGAAATGGACAATGAATTCTATTCTAAAAAAATGATGGTGTAGCCACACTATGCGAATATGCCATCCAAAATTAGTCTAGTTGGTGTGTTCACCCAATATATAAATGGAATGTTGAATCTAATTATGGGGGATCTATGGATATCTTCTACTAGTGTAGTAGATATTTTGGTAGTTGTCTCTCTCTTACAAGAGTTTCTTAAAATGCCTATGGACCAAAACAATCAAAAATTCTAACAAAAATGGTTGTTAGATCTAAAAACATAGAATTTAAGAGTGCATGCTATGAATTTGAATCATAAAAATAAAATACTAATGATAATTAACAAGAAAACCACAATGCATAATAGAAGAATATCACGAGGATTTTGAGTGTGAGATGCCCCCTTTCCTTCCTTTGGAGCTAAATCATTGATGACTCCATAGAATATTTTTGGTAGCACTTTGTTAAGCTCAAATGAGTTTGGATTTTAGTAGAGTTTCATTTCTAAAATGTGTCTTCTACAAATGTTACTTTAAGGGGCCAATTTATAGAAATTGACCCTCTTAGTGTTTCCCAAGTGGTAGGGGTGAGGTGGCTGGCATGCTAGATATTTTGGTTGGTTGGTAGGGTATGTTGGCTATTAATTGAAACCTACAATAAATTGACCTTTTATTTGAGATTGATTAGGGCAAGTAAGGAGGTGGAAGGGAATCCATCTCCTTCCTTCCCTATCTGATGATCATTTAAACTTGTAGAAGGGAAATCAAGCAATATTTGCACCTTGGAAAGCTATTATAGGTATAAATTTGAGTTTAATTTATTGGGTGTAAATATGCTTGAATGAATACAATAGTGACCATATTCACAATCAGGCATATTCATGCATGTGACCATTAGAGGTCAAATTTAACAAAGGGTAAAGAAATTTAAACTGTTCATGAATACATCAAGGTAAAAGTGTTTTTTATCCCTAGTAGATTTGCTCTAAGATTATTGACTAGCCATTACTAGATTTTATTTACAATTCTTAGGGTTGGGTTAACTGTTATGGCTAATTTGATGTTTTTGTCAATTTTCTTTGAATATTGATGTAAAATAGGTGATCCAATTTTAGGTATCTATGTTTACCTCTTTTTAATGAATTTTAAATTTTAATAAATGCATAAAAATTGTTGGATATGACTACAATTATTATAGAATCATGATGATTGGGCTTCAATTAATCAATATAGGGTAAAATATATCAAGAAATCATTTGTTAGAGAAGCAAATTTTTTTGCATGCTTTTATTGGATAAATTTCTTGTTATAGTTGGTGAAAGGTTTAAATTGACTCTTTCCACTAGCTTGGATGCCACCTCGAGGTTTTTAGGGACATACTAGAGTCACGAAGGAACTCAAATAGGTTATATGAGATAAAAATAAAGAGAAAAATGACCTAATTTGGGGTAAAATAGGGTAAAAGGTTACGAGTAAAAGCCATTTTTACTATGCATGAGAGAGAAAAAGTGATCTAGAGAAAATTCTAGGGTTTTTAGAATAGCACAATAGATATTTTCAATCCATAGGTTGGATAGAGTGCAAGGTCTAGTAGGCCCAAATGGGGCCCCAGTAAAAGTATGGACCTTTTTGTTTGTTAGATTTTTCATTTTTTCCTTTTTACTTTTGGGACACCATAGTCAACATACTCATTCCATGAGCATGAATACATTGTGTTGAATACATTAGGAAGGTGTCATATTCATGATTTTCATGGGTTGATAGATTCATATTTTTCGACAAATGTGCTACTCGATAAATTTACTTTTAGCTATTAAATTTGCTAGAACTTAGAATTTTGAACATTGATTTATTTTTTGGGGAAAATTTAACAATTGTTATTTATCTTTCTTGGCTACAAATGTTAGATGTGTTAGAGTGCCAAGAGTGGCAGCCTCAAAAATTACTATAGACATGGTAAATTGACCCATAAAAATGAGTTACTTTTCCATTTAGATCCCTAAAAAGTCCATCAAGATTTCTAATGACAATTTTAGGCTTCGTTTTCTCCCTTTTGCTTTTTTTCTTGGCCTTATCAATTTTGTGGTCATATAGGATGGGATGCAAATTCAATAAAGTTAGGATTTTTCTCTTGAAAACTGCTAATTTTGGGTTGACCTTTGTGGCATCGGCTCTTGCCCAAGGTTGTTTTTTATTTTCCCACCTTAACCCCTCCAAAATTCCTATAAATAGAAGGATTGGATCCCCATTTTCTCCTAGTTCTATTTCAATTCAACCTAGCTAGAAAGATTTCAAGATTTATATTTGTGGTGATTGCAAGTGATTTGATGCTTTTGGAATGCTATAATGCTATACTTTTTGCTTTCTATGGATAAGGAAGTGGAGAAGCCCTAATGATAGATTGTGTACACCATTTATCTTCTAGAGAAGGAGGAGAGGTCTTCCTCCCTAGTTGTTATCTTTACTCCTACTTCCTCCATAGGCTTACTACGTTCTATCTATGTTATTAGATCTTAGATCATTAAAACTTAATTGTCTATTGCAATTTTTCATCCATAATTTAACTCTTTAGTCTTATTTCATAAATTTGTGATCCACCTTTACAGGGCATGAAGTTGGTGAAACCTTTGGTTTTTTGTTTCTTCTCTGTTACCAAATTCATGCTTTCTAATTACGAAATAGAAATTTGATCACAATAGCTAGGGGAAAATTTCCTTGCTCCCAAAACCCTAGTTATTGTTGGCTCATCCATTCTATCACTGCATTCATTCTATTTATATTATGTTTCATTACTTCATGCTATCATATTTTATCTGCTTGTTCCTAAAGATCAACACACATTTTTATTTTCAAATAGTCAACTAAAAGGACCAAGAGGGATTTGATTGTTTTAAAACCCATTTTTTTGCTAGTTTTCTTGTTGGGCGGGACTCTCCATACCTATTGGTTTTCCTGCAGGACGAGGTTTCTCAATTTATTTTTCTGCTAGATTTCTCGTTGGGTGGGATTTCCAATATGGTGGTTTTTGGATGTTTCTCGTTGGGCAGGATTTTCAAATTCATCATCCTACACATTTTAAGTTATGCGATATTTTTCAAAACTGGTGGTTTCCCGATGGGCAGGATTTTACAAAACTGGTGGTTTCCCACTAGGTGGGTTTTTTTTAAATTGGTGGTTTCCTGCTAGGCGGTATTTTCTAATCTACTATTTTTCCCGTTGGGCGGTATTTCCAATCTGGTGGTTTTCTCGTTGGGCGGGATTTCCAATCCCGCTGGGTGGGATTTTCAAATTCATCATCTTGAATGTTTCTCGCGAGGCAAAATTTTTAAAAATTGGAGATTTCATGCTAGGCGGGATTTTTCAAATTTGGTGGTTTCCCACCAGGCGGGATTTTTCAAAATTGTCTATTCTCGTTGGGCGGATTTTTCCAAAACTGTCTATTTTCTGCTGGGAAGGATTCTTCAAATTGATTATTCTTGACCTTTGGTTTGGTTGGTTGACCTATTGTACAAAGGTTTTGGGGTCCTTTCAAAACCCGTTTTTAATATAATTTTAACCTACAAAAAAAAATATGCATTATGCAAAGGTGCAAGAATATTTGAAATAAGATAATTAAAAAATATATTATTGATAAGATATATTGTATAAGAATATAAAAATAATTAACATATAGATTATTTCTAGAGTAAATAAAAGTTTATAAAATATAACAAAAAAAAATGCATGTTATAAACAAAAATAAATAAAGGTTGAAAGTACATGTTACAAAATTTAATGTAAGTAATATTTACTTTTTAATAATGTCGAGACGATTTTTTTTTAAATAAAAATTCTTTTAAAAATAATCAAAATTCATCACATCATAAATGAATACTTTAATTTTTTTTGAAATACAAGAGATTTGAACCTGGGCCTCTCCATAACTAGAGAGTTTTAAATACCCACTTGCTCTCCAACTCCTCTACATGAGCGGATATGTTGTATATAAAAGGTTCCTCATCAAAAAAAAAAAAAAAAAAAATACAATGTATACAAAATAATATCCATCTATAAAATAAGATTATAAAAAATAAGAAAATAATATGCTAAAGGGATAGGCCACTCACCATGATTCTCATATAGGTTTGATTCCCTAAATGGTTGAGGGTGAAGTTTGTTGATTTTGTGTTAAAAAAAACTTTTTATGTTTAAAAATTAATCAAACTTTGGAATAAAAAACATAAGAAAAAAAATAAGGAATCTTATAATGCACATCCAAAAAGTAAAAGGAATAAATATAAGATTAGAAATAAAATTATATTAGAGCCAACCCCTAAAAGTAATGTCACGGAAAAAAGCTAAACTTTTGTCACATAAAGAAAAGACTAGAAAGCTTTTCTCGCAAGAAACAATCAAAAGGTTTTTTAAGTTTTAAAAAACGTAACGAAAGAATCCGCTCATGTAGAGGAGTTGGAGAGCAATGGGTAGTTAAACCTCTCTAGTTGCTAAGAGGCCCAGGTTCAAATCTCTCGCCTCACATGTTGCGAATATGTTATGTAATGGTTCCCTCGTGGTCACAGTCTGTTTACCCCTTGTGGCCACCACCCAAAAAAAAAAAAAAAAAACGTAACGAAAGAAAAAATGCTTTTGTGGCTCAATATATGAAATAAAATTTAGCGTAGCTAGTTTTTTAAATTGAAATAAATAATTTAATTCATCATAATTGTTAAGATAAATTATACACAGGTACAACAATATTTAAAATAAGATAATTAATATATATATATATATATATATATATATATATATATATATATATATTGTTTTTTAAATAAATGAATTGGTTACAATTACATTTTTTAGTAACTGTCAGGGCGTTGGGTAGGGTTCAAGCAGGGTTCAAACTATCAGCGAAGACTTCCAACACACCCAACATCTTGTTAACGGTAACCTAGTGTGATATGGGACCGTTGAAAAGGTTCACACCGTCTTCTCGTGAGTCTAAACCCGACAAGCGGGAAACAGATCGTCATTTACTCAGATGCAACACAGCCATGGGATTAATTAACATATATATTATTGATAAGATGCATTGTATAAGGATATAAAAATATTTAACATATATTATTTGTAGAGTTAATAAAATTTTATAAAATATAACCAAAAGTTCACGCTATACAAAAACAAATAAATCTTAAAAATACATGTTTAAGATTTTATTTTTTTTTAAAGTATTTTTTAAAATAAACAAAAGTCACCAAATCATAAATAAATACTTTAAAATGTTTTAAAATATAATCCATACAAAAGAATATTCATTTATAAAATAAGATCATAAAAATTGAAGAAAATAGTACTTAAAGGGATAAGCGGCTCAACCTGATTCAATTCCTTAACACTTTAAAATATTTTAAAATATAATTTATACAAACTAATATCAATCTATAAAATAAAATCATAAAAAATGAAAAAAATGATACCTAAAGGATAGGCCGCTCAAATCCTTTCTCACAAAAAGAATCTCAAAACCTTTTCTCACAAGAAAATATACAAGTTTTTACGAGAATAAAAAATTAAAAGGTTTAGAAAAAATAAGAAGCCAAACGCCAAGGTCACGACATTGTATAACACATATATAATAATTTAATAATTTAGTTTATTATTTTATTGATAAACAAAATTATATTAAATGTAATAAAATATATTATATTACTTTTTCACTATATTTTTTTGGTTGGGTGGAGACCCTCTTTAAAACCTAGCCTATTAGGTAAATTAAAAGACCATCCAAGGAATCCAACCAGCACTGGATACTTTTTCAATATGTTATTTTTTATATTGTTTGGTGATTAAATCTATGAATTAAATTTTAATTAAATTAATTTTAAGTTTGAAATCAAAAATTTTATTTAACATATAATAAGTAGAGTCACATCAAAAACTACATATAAAAATTTTAATTTAATATAAAGATTTATAATATTTAGTGTACTTAGGTCTTTTTAATTTAATTATATATAATTATAATGAGTACTACAAAGTGATATAACTTTTTGAGCTGTGGAGAACAAAAGCTCTAGAATCATGGTAATAAGAGTTGTGACTCTTGGATGCAAAAGAGAGCTAGGGTTGTAGGATTTGCAAGCAAGAGAGGAAGAAAAATCCAAAACTAGAAAATCCTTACAAGGTACAAAACAAGGGTTCCACACTGTTTTTTGCTTCACAATGCAAGAGTAGCACATTACATAGATAAATTGAAAAAAGTATGGCAAGCTTCTTTGGCATCAAGATAAGTAGAAGATTGATAGATTCACAATTAGGTCTTTAGAATATCGTGAGTGAAGTTAATGAGTCTCTTGAAAAAGTATCTATGATAGGGTTTCAATGATAAAGATGAAGCGAGAGAGGCCAAAGAATTATGGGCCTCGCCAAATGGTGGCATGACATTGACTTTTCAATTTCGCATATCAATAGGAGTAGGGTTGGTAATCGTTCTTAGGATAAGGTCATCATCATCTCCAAAAAAAAAAACTGTGGAAAAGGAAATCTATTAAGATCCGATAGAAAACAAGAATTGCTTGTCTTTTTTTTTTTATATCACATAGAAAAGAATACTCACTGTATAAATCAAATTCATAAAAGGTAAAGAAATAATTTTTTTTAAAGCTACAAAAATTAATTAAACACAAAAGTAAATGAGACAAACACAATAAAATACAATAATGGAAGTAAATTTTTTATTCTCGTAAAAACTTGTATATTTTCTTGTGAGAAAAGGTTTTGAGATTCTTTTTGTGAGAAAGAATCCAAACGCCAAGGTCACGACATTGTATAACACATATATAATAATTTAATAATTTAGTTTATTATTTTATTGATAAACAAAATTATATTAAATGTAATAAAATATATTATATTACTTTTTCACTATATTTTTTTGGTTGGGTGGAGACCCTCTTTAAAACCTAGCCTATTAGGTAAATTAAAAGACCATCCAAGGAATCCAACCAGCACTGGATACTTTTTCAATATGTTATTTTTTATATTGTTTGGTGATTAAATCTATGAATTAAATTTTAATTAAATTAATTTTAAGTTTGAAATCAAAAATTTTATTTAACATATAATAAGTAGAGTCACATCAAAAACTACATATAAAAATTTTAATTTAATATAAAGATTTATAATATTTAGTGTACTTAGGTCTTTTTAATTTAATTATATATAATTATAATGAGTACTACAAAGTGATATAACTTTTTGAGCTGTGGAGAACAAAAGCTCTAGAATCATGGTAATAAGAGTTGTGACTCTTGGATGCAAAAGAGAGCTAGGGTTGTAGGATTTGCAAGCAAGAGAGGAAGAAAAATCCAAAACTAGAAAATCCTTACAAGGTACAAAACAAGGGTTCCACACTGTTTTTTGCTTCACAATGCAAGAGTAGCACATTACATAGATAAATTGAAAAAAGTATGGCAAGCTTCTTTGGCATCAAGATAAGTAGAAGATTGATAGATTCACAATTAGGTCTTTAGAATATCGTGAGTGAAGTTAATGAGTCTCTTGAAAAAGTATCTATGATAGGGTTTCAATGATAAAGATGAAGCGAGAGAGGCCAAAGAATTATGGGCCTCGCCAAATGGTGGCATGACATTGACTTTTCAATTTCGCATATCAATAGGAGTAGGGTTGGTAATCGTTCTTAGGATAAGGTCATCATCATCTCCAAAAAAAAAAACTGTGGAAAAGGAAATCTATTAAGATCCGATAGAAAACAAGAATTGCTTGTCTTTTTTTTTTTTATATCACATAGAAAAGAATACTCACTGTATAAATCAAATTCATAAAAGGTAAAGAAATAATTTTTTTTAAAGCTACAAAAATTAATTAAACACAAAAGTAAATGAGACAAACACAATAAAATACAATAATGGAAGAAAAAAAAAATCTTATAATGCACCTTCCAAAAAAAAAAGTGAATGGACCAAATACACGATTAGAAATAAAACTATAATAGAACTTGTAGACACCAAAACAACACCAATCTGATCATGTGGATACAAGCACTGACCAAATTGGCATACATAGCCCCTAGGGCAGCCCCTAGAGGTTAAACAGTGGTCTTAACCACTCCCAAAGCAGTTTTGGAAGGTCATATGTCAATTTGGCACCTTTCAAGCACCCTGCTCCTTACTCGTTCCACCCTGGCGTGAATAGAATGCTACTCGCCCCACCCTGGGATGATTAGCAGCAATCACTCCAGGGTGGGGTGAATAGCAAGTTTAACGGGCAAAAGTTCAAACCTTGACAAATGGCAGCTCAGATCCGCCACTCAACTCCACCTTCAATTAATGGGAGTGTGAGTGAGTGTTTTTGAGCTCAAAGAGGTAGTCATGGAGCCCTTAATCAGGGAGGAAACTTCTCTCCCCTAGGAAGGCATGATGGCCAAGTGGCGCCCCTGCATGCACATTCAAAGCAGACCTTTAGGTCTATAAAATGGTGAGTCTTCTCACCCTAAAAAAAGGATAGGGCAGTAGAATTTGGAGCAACAGAGTGCTATCGAATTACATCCTCACCCCTCACTTGTGCTTCTTACATCCTTGATCTCTCTTTTGGAAGGGAGGTTATCGGGTTAACATTGGAAGCGTAATCTGGACCCAAAACCTGAACATTTGGCCACAATACCCCATCTAATTTGCTGACACAACCACCTAGGAGGTTTTGGACCCATATCAAGTGGATTGGCATCGAAACCAAGTCCCAAAACGATGGGTGTCCTACCCCTGGGCGCCCCCTGCACTGCTGTAGTCCTAATCGTCCCACCCCAGAGTGTTTAGAAATCTATATAATATTTCTTCATTGTTTATTTTGCATATTATTTTATGTCATTCATATATGCTACCATTCAAATTTCATGCCATTCTAATGAGTTTTGACTATGTTTTCATTGTTTTTCGCTTTCACTAACATACAGGGAGCATCTTCGGATATATGGCGATCGAGACCGAATCTACAAAATCCGACCTTCTGAGTCGTCTCAAAATGCCCTATTCTGCATAACCCCAACTTTGCAGGTGTTTTGGACGCCTCTGGATGGGACATTTAGGAGGTTGCTTTCTGACATTTTATGACAGTCTTAATAGTCCCATCCAGGAGCGATTAGAAATCTATAGCATATTTCTCAACTATTCCTTTTGCAGTGTGTTCATGATGGTGTTTGCATGCTTCTTTCCAAATTTCATCTTATTTTGACATGTTTTGATTACCGTTTTAATTATTTCATGCATGCATTAATCGGAGGCCTTGGGGATTACATGTTTCCCTTCATCCGTAGGTGCTATTAATCGTTTGTTTTTTCTCTGAACACATGATATCAACACCGAAGGGGTTTCAAGGAACTACAGATTATTTCACATAAGCGAAGGTGACGTTTGGCCCATCCATTTTAAATGTGGGCACGCGGAATATCTCGAAAGGAAGTGTACCATCCGTGGTGTAACAAAACTATATCTAATGCTCCTAGCCCCTAAAAGGGTAGGAGCCATATTGTAACCTGATATCAAAGCAAAATTAATAAACAAAAGGGCTGCACTTTACATTTGTTTTATATCTCGTTTCAGTTCGTTTGTTTTCCCTTTTCATGCACTTTAGTCCTTTCTTCATTTGTAGGAGCTAGTGTTACATTTGCTTTTGTTTGCATCGCATCCGGTATGCCATTGCTTTCTTATCCTTGGTGATTTTAGTGGCGATCATGGTGGGACCCTGCCCCCTGATTTTAGGATCAAAATTTTGATCAAAATTTTATGCTTTTGCTTGTAGGTGTTAATCCTTCAAGAGTTAGACTGTTGCTCGTGTTACCCTGTGACGAATACAGACTAGAATTCATGTCACCCCAGGACGAATAAGGCATTCATCCTACCCTGTGATGAATACAGATCTGCTATTCATCCCACCTCAAGATGATTAGCTCTCTGTACAATTTTTTAACAGAAACTTAGTGGCATCTGGTGTGGGCAGAGAAGAGGTAGGTTTTTTGAACATCCTTTGTAATTTTTTGTCTCTATTTCTATGATTTTTCTATTTCTTTGCTTGCATAGAAAATTTTACTGCATGTTTTCTTTCTTTGTGCAAGTAAAAATAACCCCACACACCACGTGATAATATAAACATCAAGGATTTGGTCGTAAAACCCCAACACTTGATCAAGACCAACGGTGGATTTCATCACCACCTTGGCTTGAATTTTGCATACATAACCTCGATCGCGACTATTGCTAGACATAAATCCTGATGAAATCTGACCAAGTGTAGCTGGGGTGATTCCCAGTGCATGAGGATAAGTCTTCTATGATAGGTGTCAAAAATAGGGCGATTCCCCTTTCGTACCGCCTATGTTCCACATACTATTCTGCTCTCACGTACCAATAGTTTCCCTCACATAAGGGCAGGTATATTGAGAGGTTCGGTATAATGGCATGGCAGTGGTATATTGAAGGGGCAAACATTTTGGGAGATATAAGAGCCCTCATATTGCATATACGACAAAATTTTCTTTACAAGGTTTTCACCACAAAATCAAAACACACTAAACCAGATCTAGGGCACACATTTAATCTATAAACGAGATAATCATTGCTTTGATTATGTGGTCCCCTTTTGTTTAGTGTAGCATAAAAAATTGTAAAGAAGATAAAAACCTACATATATTTTAGGGAGACACCACCATGGTATACACCCGTAGCCAAACCCAATCATGGGCAGAAGCTATGAAAAGTGTAAAAGGGGGCACAAGTCACCTTCGCTATAGCCCCAAGGACTTGGTCATACCACCTTGGCAACCTGACCCTCAAAATAGTCCACATCATACCATGACGAAACGGGACTATAGAGGCACCCCTTCGAGGGGCAAGCCCATGCAACATAGACCCTTTCAGGAGGAGTCGATACACAAGGAACTCAACATAGATGGGAGGGCTCCCTTAGACACTCGTTATGAGTGGCCACCATGCGATGAAGCACTAGAACAACATAGGGTCCATAAGGAGGGGCCACATGATTACATCATCCCTCCTCTACCCCTTATTACTGTCAAAAACAATAGGCCAAATCCAGAGCATAAGGCTCTTCAGACAGGGTAAGCCAACTCTGCCCACCCCTTTCACGTATAGGAAAGGGAGCACGAGGAAAACCACTACATTCCATAAGAGCAATACACAACACGGGAACAATGCACTTCTACACCTGCTATTTATTAGGATCACCTACTAAGGCCAAAGCCTTGGGTGAATGCTGCTAACCTTGAAAGAGGGAAGCGACCTATAGAGATCTCGGATCACCACGACCAAGATATATGTGTAGGGGAGGCATCCCTAGACTCAAGACGGTGGAACAAATCGACTTGGTATTTTCCAAACATGCCACCCACCAAGTGTAAATCACGTAGCTTGAGAGAGACCAACAACAGTTAGAGCACCTGTATCACCTTAGCAAAGAGCGTATTCAGCATCAGATAAATTAGTTTCTCTAGAACACTATTCTTGAGAGGGTCCCAACCCCTCGCACGCATAATACAGAGTTGTATGAGAGGCACAAACCCTTGGTGAGAGACAGGTCTCCATGACCTTATCAAGTGTTGCCTCCAAGACCTCCTAGACCTGAGTGGGAGACCACCCCTAGAGCCAATGATGGGCACCCTCCGCGGGCACCCACCCATGTTTATAGGTCACTTCCAAGAACTCCTCAAGAAGCCTATGATGGATTCGAGCAATAAGAAGAGCAGGCTGAAATGCCCTACCAAGGCAGGGGGCGCTATCTGGCTACTCCTTCATAGGCCTCAAGTTCCCCGCAATTCGCAATGGGAACAAACCAAGGATGAAGAGATCAAATCTTTCGATGCATACAAAGCACTACTAGAGCGCTTAGAGTCTGTGGAGACCAAGACTTTTAGGCCCCAAAAGGCCACTTTACGCCAGCTTCGCTGTCACCCTGTGCATCCTTCAATGTCGACACCCCCATACCCTGAACACTTCAAAATGCCTCAATTGGCAATCTTTAGAGGGGATGAAGATGCCCAAGATCATATGACAAGATTCCTGAGTCAATGCTTTGGCATTCAGGACAACGATGCTTTGCTTCTAAGAACATTTATAACCACGTTTGCAGGCCTTGCCTCGGATTGGTTTACCTAGTTGTCGAAGCATAGCATCAGCAACCTGGACCAGCTAGTGGACACGTTCCTCAAACGTTTTGCATTCAACACCAAGAAGAAGGCATCATTAAGAGACTTATCTAGCCTCAGGCAATATGAGGAAGAGACCATGGCAGCTTATGGAAATCGATGGAGGACGTTGCTTTCAAATCTTCCTTACCTCCCTCCCATGGCCGATCTGACCCAAATGTTCTCAAAAAGTTACCTAAGATCGATCTCTGTGCTATTGCAGCTATAGTAATATGCCACTCTTGAGAAAGCTCTAGTGCAAGACAGAATCATTGAGGAGATCAAGATACAGAATGGCGAGATTGCCAAGCCACGCAAGAAAGAGTGGCCCAAAAATACCAAAATTGGGTCTGCACAACCAAAACCCGCTGCAGTCAATTAGGTTGCCATAAACATACCAAAGCTTGCACAAATGACATAGCCCCAAAAGTCTAATTATCAGGTAGTTCCTCTTGATAGCTATGAGAAGGAAAATCATAGGCAAGAGCAAAATCAGCAACGTCGTCCTAGGCGACAATTCACACCCTTCATAGAATCTAAAGATTCCTTGTTTGACCGTTTGTTTGTGGCAAACTTGATAAACCTGCCAGAAAGTTGACCCGTAGACCCCAATGTGCCAAAAACTAAGGGCTATAGGTAAGAGTTGTAATGTAGATTTCACCAGCAGAAAGGACATGACCTTTACTGATGCAGGAGCATCCGACGGCAGCAAATCTATCTTGCATCCTCAAAAATTTTCTAAGTTTTCTAAACACTTTGAATATTGATTTATTTCTCTCTTTTCTCAAGGCAGAAAAGCAAGTGGGAGGTCTAAGTTTTGGAAAGCATGTTGTTGAGAGGGGAGTCACGAAATCGCGACATGTCGCGATATCGCGACATGTCGTGAAATCGTGACTCCTAAGGCTGCGGCCAGAAGAAGGCGGGTTTTGTCGCGATACCGCGACGTCGCGATATCGTGACTTGCGAAGGTAAGTCAGTGGCAAAGGCGAGTGGTGTCGCGATATCGCGACGTTCCTCAAAAAAAATTTAAGTTTTCTAAACACTTTGAATATTGATTTATTTCTCTCTTTTCTCAAGGCAGAAAAGCAAGTGGGAGGTCTAAGTTTTGGAAAGCATGTTGTTGAGAGGGGAGTCACGAAATCGCGACATGTCACGATATCGCGACATGTCGTGAAATCGCGACTCCTAAGGCTGCGGCCAGAAGAAGGCGGGTTTTGTCGTGATACCGCGACGTCGCGATATCGCGACTTGCGAAGGTAAGTCAGTGGCAAAGGCGAGTGGTGTCGCGATATCGCGACGTCGCGATATCGCGACATCATTTCGAAGACGGTGGCATGGGAATGTTGCGTCGCGATATCGCGATGTCGCGATATCGCGGCATCATTTCGAAGACGGTGGCATGGGAATGTTGCGTCGCGATATCGCGACGATTTTTAAAATCAGAAGCAAGGTGGCAGTTGGGTCACGATATCGCGACATGTCGCAATATCGTGGCCAGTTAGAGGCCGACACGTGGCTTGGGTTTCGAGACATCAGAATGTTGAAGAATGCAGTCAAGATCAAAGAGGTTGGACCGACGGTCGGGCAAGGTCAATTTAGACACGTGGACTGCCACGTGTATCCTGGGGGTGTGAAGGGCACGTGTAACAGGTATGTTACGACAAGGAGGAGACATGGCAAGTTTTGCAAGCGAAAACATACGTGTACCAAAATGGAGATAAAGACCATGTATAGTGAATTAAAATTTACAGCCGCATACATTAAAGGAAGAGAACCACCTCATGAAGGTCTTTTCAGAAAACAGTTGTTTCAGAGCATGGCCGGTATGGAGAAGATGGCAGTGCAGAGTACGACGGTGGTTGCAGGTCGAGGGAGACCACGAATGCAAACAGCAGTGTAGATCGGGCAGAGATTGCCATTAATGACAATTTTGAAAACCCGAGAAGGAGGGAAATTCAAAATTGGAGATCTTGTTTGGTGGAGCATTGATTGTTGGGAGGACCGGGGGACCTCGTTAAAAAGACCGAATTTTTGTTTTCAGGGGGATGGCAGACCGGAGAACAGAGGAGTGGTACAGAGGAAGAACAGAGCCGAACTCGGCCTTTGTAAAGCCTGCGGGCTGTTTCACTCAAGCTTGTAATTTTTTTCTTAAATTTTAATGAAAAGGCAAGTTTGTTGAAGTGTGGGTTCCCGGTGCCCCGTCAATGGTATCAGAGCGGGAGTTCCTGAGTGCGTAAACAGACCGTCGGCCGTGAGGCAGTTTACGCCAGGACCTACGGGAGGGTTTTGAGAAAGAGAGAAAGAGAGAGTTTAGCATCCCCGAGCGTGTTAGCAGACCGTCGGACGTGAGGCAGCTACACCGGGATCAGTTAAGTTTGTGAGAAAAGCAAGCAAAAAGAATGCATTCCCGAAGAAGACGGGATAACCAGGAGGATGTGGTTTCAGAAGAAGAGTATTTAGCCTTGAAGCGGCAATTAAAATCATTGCAAAAGGAGTGGCTTGCAATGAAGTTACGGGAGAAGGAAGAACGACAGAAAAGGCGGGAAGAGAGATGGAGAAAGAAAGAAGAGAAGATGAAAGAGGTTGTAGAGGAGTATAGCAGTACCGGGACCTGCCCGAAAGAAAGCATAGATTTTTCTATGCAAGAAGAGGAAATACCGCAGGCTGCAGCAGAAGTTTGCAGCAATGAGAAAATTAGTCGGGAAGAAGACAGAGGCTGTATGGACCAGGAGCCGGGGTTAGAACAGTCTGCAGAGGATGAGAAGATGTGCAGTAATGCCAGAATTTGTCTGGTAGAGGGCAAAAAATTTTCTTGCCAAGACGCAGAAGTTGAACAAGTTGCAGAGGCAGGTGAAGGTTGGGAAGGGTTGCCGAAGGCGGTGACCGAACAGCACCGAAGTGAAGATCACTTCTCTATTTACCCCGGGTGTCTGATGCAGGAGCATCCGACGGCAGCAAATCTATCTTGCATCCTCAGAAATTTTCTAAGTTTTCTAAACACTTTGAATATTGATTTATTTCTCTCTTTTCTCAAGGCAGAAAAGCAAGTGGGAGGTCTAAGTTTTGGAAAGCATGTTGTTGAGAGGGGAGTCATGAAATCGTGACATGTCGCAATATCGCGACATGTCACGATATCGCGACATGTCGCAAAATCGTGACTCCTAAGGCTGCGGCCAGAAGAAGGCGGGTTTTGTCGTGATACCGCGACGTCGCGATATCGTGACGTCGCGATATCGTGACTTGCGAAGGTAAGTCAGTGGCAAAGGCGAGTGGTGTCGCGATATCGCGACGTCGCGATATCGCGGCATCATTTCGAAGACGGTGGCATGGGAATGTTGCGTCGCGATATCGCGACGTCGTGATATCGCGGCATCATTTTGAAGACGGTGGCATGGGAATGTTGCATCGCGATATCGCGACGTCGTGATATCGTGACGATTTTTAAAATTAGAAGCAAGGTGGCAGTTGGGTTACGATATCGCGGCCAGTTAGAGGCCGACACGTGGCTTGGGTTTCGAGACATCAGAATGTTGAAGAATGCAGTCAAGATCAAAGAGGTTGGACCGACGGCCGGGCAAGGTCAATTTAGACACGTGGACTGCCACGTGTATCCTGGGGGTGTGAAGGGCACGTGTAACAGGTATGTTACGACAAGGAGGAGACATGGCAAGTTTTGCAAGCGAAAACATACGTGTACCAAAATGGAGATAAAGACCACGTATAGTGAATTAAAATTTACAGCCGCGTGCATTAAAGGAAGAGAACCACCTCATGAAGGTCTTTTCGGAAAACAACTATTACAGGGCATGGCCGGTATGGAGAAGACGACAGTGCAGAGTACGACGGTGGTTGCAGGTCGAGGGAGACCACGAATGCAAACAGCAGTGTAGATCGGGCAGAGATTGCCATTAATGACAATTTTGAAAACCCGGGAAGGAGGGAAATTCAAAATTGGAGATCTTGTTTGGTGGAGCATTGATTGCTGGGAGGACCGGGGGACCTCGTTAAAAAGACCGAATTTTTGTTTTCAGGGGACGGCGGACCGGAGAACAGAGGAGTGGTACAGAGGAAGAACAGAGCCGAACTCGGCCTTTGTAAAGCCTGCGGGCTGTTTCACTCAAGCTTGTAATTTTTTTCTTAAATTTTAATGAAAAGGCAAGTTTTTTGAAGTGTGGGTTCCCGGTGCCCCGTCATTTACATGTGTTGGAAGTTCAAAAGCTTAATGCAATACCTAATAGAAAATAAAACGCTAGCGGTGGATAATCTCGTAGAACCAAACAACCAACAGATGGAGTTCTTCAAAGACCCCCTACCTGCCCATGATGCACAGGCAAAGAATCTACAGGTCAATGAGGTGACACAAAAATACCCCATGCAAGGTGTAGACACCAAAACAGCACCAATCCGATTACGTGACTGCAAACACTGATCGCTTTGACACACACAGCCCCCATGGTAGCCCTCAGAGGTTAAAAAGTGGTCCTAACCACTTTTGTAGCAATTTTGTAAGGTTAGAAGGCAATTTGGCACATTCAGGCACTTTGCTCAGTATCCATCCGACCCAGGGACGAATTCAAATTAGGATCCGTCTCACCCAGGGACGAATTCTGAATTCGCTCTGGGTTAGGACGAATTCCAGGTTCAACAGGCAAAAAGAAAAATGGTGCCAAGTGGCAGCCAAGGACAATCAATTAATGCCTCCTGCCTTGCATGCGCGTGTAGGTGGGCAGATTGGACATTAGAGGACTATCACAAGGGCAGTCATGGAAGCCCAAGTCATGGAGGACTTTCCTCCCTCATGGGAAGGCATGACTGCCACATGGCGCTTATGCATGCCCCTCCAAAGAGACCCCCTGGGTCTATAAAATGGTGAACTTTCTCACCCAAGAAGGACAAGTTGGAGGCATTTTCAAGCAACAAAGTGCTGCCAAATTGAATACCACATTTTACCCTTTTTGATTCACCTCTTCCACATCCTTGATCTCTTTCACAAGAGAGGTTATTGGGTGGCTATTGGAAGTGTGAATCCGGATCTAAAACCCGACATTTGACCACATTGATCTACCAATTCACCAACAACACATTACAAGAGATTTTGGGCCCATCCCAAGTGGATTGGTGCTGAAATCAAGTTCCAACGGTGGGCGGCCCACCCGGGCACCCCGCATTGATGCGAGCCTAATCTTCTTTTTAGAACGATTAGGAATTCATGGAATATTGTTCCTTTTTGTCACTTGTTTATCTTGCATTTCATTTTATGTTGTTTCAATAGTTTGTAATTCCAATTTTATAATGCTGTGATCAAATCTTATCATGTTTTGTCGCTTTTGTTGTCCCCACTAACTTGCAGGTAGCAACATCAAATTCCCATTCATGGAGGTCAAATTGGGAAAATCCGACCATCTGGGTCATCCCAAAATGCCCCCAATTAGCTAACCCCTATGTTTGCAGGTCTTTTGGAGATCCCGAGATGCGACATTTGGGCAGCATCACTTTGATGCTTTGTCATAGGAGAATTCGTCCTACCCGGGGACGAATTACAATCGAATTCGTCCTACTCAGGGACGAATTACAATTTGATTCGAATCGAAGACATTCTGTATGACTATTTTGATGGTAGTGGCCCTCTGGTAATGTTCCCCGGTTCCTGTTAAATTTTCAAGTTGTTTAGAATTAGTTCATTCATCATTTTATTTAGTTTTATGCATACATCCTTCATCATTTTTTTTTAGAGAACAAATGTTTCGTCTTTGCAACAGGTGCTACTAACAAGTTTGTTGTTTCTTTGAATGCAGGAGGAGCAGCAAGGATCAAGGATTCATTCACACAAGCGGTGGCAACACTTTGGCCTGCCCATTTTGCATGTGGGCACGCAGAAGAGAGATGACTTTCCATTGATGTGACCAAGAGACAAGTTTGATGCTCCTTTCCCTTAAAAGGGGAGGAAGCTAATTGTAACCAAATTTGAAATACATCAATAAAAGAAGAGGGTTGTTTCATTCCATTTTGGTTCCAATTTGTGTATGCTTTCTCCATTTTACGCATTTCTAATTTGTAGCATCAAGTTTAGTTTCGTTCTTGCATCGTGTTTGAAGTTTTCCCTTTTTGTTTTCTGAAATCTCGTGCTTTCAGTGGTGATCACGGTGGGACTCTGTCCCTTGGTTTTTCAAATAAAGAAACTGATCAAAAATTTGTGTTTTGTGCTTATAGGTACCATTTCTTCGAACTCTGACTGTTATTCGTCTTTTCCTGTGGCGAATACATTACTGTAATTCATCTAACCCTGAGACGAATTCTAATTCGTTTCAGACAAGGACGAATTCTGTTCTGTAATTCGTCTTACCCAGGGACAAATTTCGGTCTGTGCATTTTTAGGGCCGAGGATTAGAAACAACAAGTCTAGGCAGAGAAAAGGTAAGGGTCCTAAACTATTCCTATCATTTTCTTCTTTTATGTTTCTGTTTTCTGTCAATTTTGCCTTCTTAAGGAAAGTAGTTGCTTCTGCCTATTTTAATTTTTAATAAAAATAACCACACACACATCACATGGAATTTTTAAACCAAGGAGCTGGTCGTAAGACCCCAGCCCTTGATCAAGACCAACGGTGGGTTCATCACCACCTTGGCTTGATTTTTGCATCCATTTACCCCGATTGTCACTGTTGCTCGACGTAAATCCTAATGAAAGCTGACCGAGTGTCATTGGGGTGATTCCCAACGTGCAAGGATAAGTCTTCTATGGTAGGTTTCATAAACAGGACAATCCCCCTTTCGTACCACCTATGTTCCATGTACCATCTGCTCTCACGTACCTTTAGTTTCCCTCTCGTAAGGGCGGATATATAGAGAGGTTGGTATATCGGCCGGGAAATGGTATATTGAAGGGGCGACCATTTATGGGAGTCATATGAGCCTTCATTATGCATTTAAACGTTCTTCAAAACTTTCAAAAACAAAAAAAAATCATCAAAATGCACTAAAACCAGTCTAGGACACACCATTAATCTTTAAAAGATATAATCACCGTTTGTGTATGTGTGTGTTCATTTCTGCTTAGTGTAACAAAAAAAATAAAAATAAAATCATAAACAAAAAGATAAAAATTTGCTTAGCTTGTAGAAGAGCACCACCATGGTATACACCTGTAGCCAAGCCCAATCAAGGGCAGAAGCTATGGAAAGTGTACAAGGAGCGGGTACAAGTCACCTCCGTTTTAGCCCTAAGGACTTGGCCATACCGCCTTGGTGATCTAGACTACAAGATAGTCCGCATCATTCCATGTCAAGGTGGAATTATAGGGACACCCCCTGGGGGACATGCCCGTTCAGCACAGCCCCTTTCGGGAAGAAGCTTTACATGTGACACTCAATGTAGATAGAAGACCGCCTTTAGAGGCTATATATGAGTGGCCACCACACGACGAAGTGCTAGAGAGGCACAGTGCCCATGAGGAGAGACAACGTGACTATGGCATCTCTCCTTTGCCTCCCATCATTGTTAGAACCGACAGATAAAACCTAGAGCACAGGGCTCTCCACACAGGGCGAGCTAACTCCGCTCGCCCCTTTCACACCCATGAAAGGGAGTACAAGGAAGACCATCACATTCCTCAAGAGCAATATATAGTGTGGGAGCCTTGCGCTTTTGCACCTGCTAGATACCATGATCACACATTGAGGCCAGAGCCTCAAGTAAATGTCACCAACCTCGACAGAGGGAAGCAACCCATTGAAATCTTGGATCATCACGATCGAGGAAAATACATAGGAGAAACATTCAAGCCTCCTAAGCCTAATATGGCAGACCAAATTGACCTGGCAGTCGCCAGACATGCCGCCCGCCAAGCCCAGATCACATGACTTGAGCAAGATCAGCAGCGGTTAGAGTGCTTATACCACATTAACAAAGAGCACATTCAGTGTGAAGCAGACGAGCTACTTTATAACCTACCTAAGAGGGTTCCAACCCCTCACACCCAAAAAGCAGAACCATATGAGAGGCATAATCCCTTGGTGCAGGATAGGTCTTTGTGACCTCGTCAAGTTTTGCCTCCGAGAGCTCATAGACCTAAGAGGGAGGCCACTCATCGAAACAACGATGGGTACCCTCTGCGGGGACCCACTTAGGGTCATAGGTCTCGCCTAGAGACTCCTCAAGAAGTTTACGAGGAGTATGAACAAGAAGTAGAGCGGGTTGAAACGCCCTATCAAGGCGGAGGGGCTGCTATTCGGCCACCCCCCCCATAGGCTTCTAGTCTCCCATAACTCACAATGGAAGTAAACTAAAGAGGAAGAGATTAAATCTTTCGATGCATACAAAGCGTTGTTAGAGAATTTGGAGTCTGTGGAAACCAAAGCTTCTGGGCCCCAAAAGCCCACGTTATGCCAACTCCACAATCACCCTGTGCATCCGTCAGTGCCTGCACCTCCTTACCCCGAACATTTCAAGTTGCCTATTTTAATTTTTAATAAAAAGAACCACACACACATCACGTGGAATTTTTAAACCAAGGAGCTGGTCGTAAGACCCCAGCCCTTGATCAAGACCAATGATGGGTTCATCACCACCTTGGCTTGATTTTTGCATCCATTTACCCCGATTGTCACTGTTGCTCGACGTAAATGCTAATGAAAGCTAACTGAGTGTCATTGGGATGATTCCCAACGCGCAAGGATAAGTCTTCTATGGTAGGTGTCATAAATAGGACAATCCCCCTTTCGTACCACCTATGTTCCACGTACCATCTGCTCTCACGTACCTTTAGTTTCCCTCTCGTAAGGGCGGGTATATAGAGAGGTTGGTATATCGGCCGGGAAATGGTATATTGAAGGGGCGACCATTTATGGGAGTCATATGAGCCTTCATTATGCATTTAAACGTTCTTTAAAACTTTCAAAAACAAAATAAAATCATCAAAATGCACTAAAACCAGTCTAGGACACACCATTAATCTTTAAAAGAGATAATCACCGTTTGTGTATGTGTGTGTTCATTTCTGCTTAGTGTAACAAAAAAAAAAAAAAAAAAAATCATAAACAAAAAGATAAAAATCTGCTTAGCTTGTAGAAGAGCACCACCATGTTATACACCCGTAGCCAATCCCAATCAAGGGCAGAAGCTATGGAAAGTGTACAAGGAGCGGGTACAAGTCACCTTCGTTTTAGCCCTAAGGACTTGGCCATACCGCCTTGGCGATCTAGACTACAAGATAGTCCGCATCATTCCATTTCAAGGTGGAATTATAGGGACACCCCCCTGGGGGACATGCCCGTTCAGCACAGCCCCTTTCGGGAAGAAGCTTTACATGTGGCACTCAATGTAGATAGAAGACCGCCTTTAGAGGCTATATATGAGTGGCCACCGCACGACGAAGCGCTAGAGAGGCACAGTGCCCATGAGGAGAGACAACGTGACTATGGCATCTCTCCTTTGCCTCCCATCATTGTTAGAACCGACAGATAAAACCTAGAGCACAGGGCTCTCCACACAGGGCGAGCTAACTCCGCCCGCCCCTTTCACACCCATGAAAGGGAGTACGAGGAAGACCATCACATTCCTCAAGAGCAATATACAGCGTGGGAGCCTTGCGCTTTCGCACCTGCTAGATACCATGATCACACATTGAGGCCAGAGCCTCAAGTAAATGTCACCAACCTCGACAGAGGGAAGCAACCCATTGAAATCTCGGATCATCACGATCGAGGCAAATACATAGGAGAAACATTCAAGCCTCCTAAGCCTAATATGGCAGACCAAATTGACCTGGCAGTCGCCAGACATGCCGCCCGCCAAGCCTAGATCACATGGCTTGAGCAAGATCAGCAGCGGTTAGAGCGCCTATACCACATTAACAAAGAGCGCATTCAGCGCGAAGTAGACGAGCTACTTTATAACCTACCTAAGAGGGTTCCAACCCCTCACACCCAAAAAGCAGAACCATATGAGAGGCATAATCCCTTGGTGCAGGATAGGTCTTCGTGACCTCGTCAAGTTTTGCCTCCGAGAGCTCATAGACCTAAGAGGGATGCCACTCATCGAAACAACGATGGGTACCCTCTGCGGGGACCCACTCAGGGTCATAGGTCTCGCCTAGAGACTCCTCAAGAAGTTTACGAGTATGAACAAGAAGTAGAGCAGGTTGAAATGCCCTATCAAGGCGGAGGGGCTGCTATTCGGCCACCCCCCCCATAGGCTTCTAGTCTCCCATAACTCACAATGGAAGTAAACTAAAGAGGAAGAGATTAAATCTTTCGATGCATACAAAGTGTTGTTAAAGCATTTGGAGTCTGTGGAAACCAAAGCTTATGGGCCCCAAAAGCCCACGTTATGCCAACTCCACAGTCACCCTGTGCATCCGTCAGTGCCTGCACCTCCTTACCCCAAACATTTCAAGTTGCCTCAGTTGGTAGTATTTAAGGGTGAAGAGGATGCCCAAGAGCATGTGACAAGATTCCTGAGCCAATGCTTTGGCATTCAGGATAATGATGCATTGTTGCTGAGGACATTTATAACCACATTCATGGGTCCTACCTCGGATTGGTTCACCTAGTTGCTGAAGCATAGCATCAATAACTTGGATCAATTAGTGGATGCATTCCTTGAACGCTTCACCTTCAACACCAATAAGAAGGCGTCACTGAGTGACCTGGCTAGCCTCAGGCAATATGAGGAAGAGACAATGGTGGCCTACGGGAATCGGTGGAGGGCTCTGCTTTCTAAGCTACCCTACCTTCCCCCTATGTCCGACCTCACACAAATTTTTTCACGAAGTTGTCTGAGATCGATCTCTAGGCTATTGCAACTACAACAATATGCCACCTTAGAAGAAGCTCTGGCACAATCCAGAGTTATCGAAGAGATCAAAATACAGGATGGCAAAATTGCCAAACCTAAAAAGAAAGAGTGGAACAAAAACACCAAGACAGAGACTACACAACAAAAACCCGCTGTAGTTAATCAAGTTGCGATAAATGTCCCTAAGCCTGCATAAGAAATACAACCTCAAAAGGCTAATTATCAGGCAGTTCCTCCTAATAATTATGAAAGAGAAAATAAAAAATAGGAGCAAAATCAGCAGCGTCACCCTAAGCGACAATACACCCCTTATACGAAGTCTAGGGACTCCCTATTTGATCGCCTGTCAATGGAAAATTTAATCACCCTTCTAGAGATCCAAACCATAGATCCTAACGCTCCCAAGCCTAAGGGATACAGAGAGGATTTGTATTGTAGGTTCCACGGGCGAAGGGGACATGACCTGAACGCATGCTAGAAATTCAAAGGATTGATACAAGACTTGATTGATAATAAAACCTTGGTAGTTGACAACCCCATAGCACCAAATAACTAGCAGATGGGAGTCTTCAAGGATCCCTTGCCTGCTCACGAGGCACAGGAAAAACCACTTCAGGTCAATGAGGTGTGACAAAATTTCCCCATGTAAGGGTATGTGGGAATGATAAGCATAGTGACCAGGAACAAGAAATACCCAGGAGTTGCCCTCGAGGCAGCCACAAGAGAAGTTCTAGCAACGTTGCAACCTCAACAACACCCTGTGCAGTTGCCTCCGCCTAGACCCGAGGTCACGATATGGACCAAACTCACGTAGAGTTTGCAGACTAGGTCGGCTAGGCTCTCCATATATGAGCTTATACAGCAATCAGCGCCCCATCGGGAAGCTCTCATGGAAATTTTGAAAGCCATCGAGTTGCAGCCCCATGAAGCAAATTCCTTTAATAACTTTGTGGGACATGTAAAATGATGTACGGAGCCGGTCATTACCTTTCGAGAAGATGAAGTTAAATTAGTATCTGATGACATGGCAGATCTACCCCTACATGTTATCGCGTGGGTCAACGGGATCCCGTATAAGAGGGTTCTGGTAGACACTGGCTCGTCTAGTAACATCATTACTACAGCAGCATTGAAACATCTGAAGCTACCAGCCTCTCACATCACTGCTTCCACTTACACATTGCGAGCATTTAATGATGTGATATGCTCGACAGTCGACACAATTGTTCTACCCGTTCAGGTAGGACAAAATACGATACCCACATTGTGCCATGTTTTGGAAGGCGAGATGTCATACAACATATTGCTAGGGCGGCCATGGATCAGGGACATGAAGTGTTTCCCTTTGATAGCTCACCAGTTTTTGAAGTATGCATTCGAAGGAGAAGTACATGTAGTCCCGGTGGACTTAGAACCCTTCAAATATTGTAATGTGGTGCACTTGATGTCGCAATCGACCCTCCCATCGACGCACTTGGATTTTTAGTTAAATCCATCTAGATAGGGTCCGATGTCATGAGCACCACTAGTGACTAATCCATCAAAACCCCAGCCAGGTGCATCTTCATCGTTCGCGCCTTCACTACCAATGCCACCTGTCATGGCTAAACAAAAGGACAAAGGGAAACAAATCCTGGAAGAGGTTCAACCCCTAGAAGAGGTGCTGCAAGCAATATCAACCATCTCAACAGAAGAGATACCTGCACAATGGAAGCTGAGGCTCCTAGTCCACCCAACATGGAATGGACTCCAGAAGGGCTTCCGTTCCCTCCCTCTCAATCGCCAACAATTATCGTTGAAATGGCCGATACGGGTCTGGGGGAGCATCTAGTGCAGAATGTTGTAGCAACGCCCGTGCTAGAGTCAGTGCAAGACATGGGGAGACCTCGCCTCCCCATCGGGATAGTTGTTCCTTTAGCCTACGCACTGAACCAGACCAATTTTGTGTATGGGGGCCTTGACCATGGTGCGGAGCCATGTAGGCAAAAGGACAAGGACAAAGAGCCTTTTGCAGAAGATGTCAACTATCTGTCTAACCCGGACTTTGCTCTGAGATATCTTGGCCAATGCAATTGGCATGGATACGGGCTAGGCAGGTATGAGCAAGGAGTGTGTGTCCTTTGCCAGCCAAGATACCAAATGCCTTATGACAAGTCGAGAGTAGGGTTCAACCACCCCCTGCCCTTAGACATCTTGGTGGAAAACATGCAAGGCCTAGGAATAGGCAACAAGGGTGTTTTGGCATTAGAGCCTTATGCCAACCAAAACACAAAATATAAATTGGGAGATTACCTCCCATGGTCAACAACCACCCTTGGTAACATCAATAACCCTTCTCCTTTGATAGAGAGAGGTGAAAGTTTGGGAACTCACTTTCAAGGAGAGCATAAATAGTGTCCAGAAGGATCTTCGGAGGATGAATCAAAATATGAACCAGTGTCATATGATCCCTTCGAATCCAATAGTGATCACTCACGAGAGATTCCCATGAATAACTGGCAAGAGATATTTTTGAATTTGTTCCCTCTAGAGGCTCCAATCGAGCCAGCGTCGAGTCAAGAGAATCAGGTCCCCCCACGAAGTGTGGAACAATCGTAATGGGACCAAATTAATTTGCTAGAACAATATGAACCTCAGATGTCGCAAGCAGTTGTTGGAGAAAATGAATATTTATGGATCTCTGATAGCGATTCGGAAGATGAAACTGAGATGGCCTATCTCAACCACATGCGACAAATGCAACAAAGGCAACAAATGCAACAATGGTGTCCCTTGGAGATTAATGACTTATTTGCATAGATGGGCATACTACCAAGGCATGAGTGGTACATAGACCCAACAGGGTGGGACCAAGTGTTGGATTCGTTGCTCCAAGTTTACGACGAGCAACGTCCACCCCGAGACCCTATAATGACATCAGTGTCGAGGGAAGACCCTATCTTCCTATCAGTACATAGGGTCGATCCATTCGTGCTAGTACCTACAGAACCATATCCAAAACACAGAGAACATCCAGAATATTTGAGTCATCACACCCATAGTAATGGAGACCAAAAACGTTCCATCCACATGATCTCCATTGACTTGACCGCACCCATCCACAATCCGGCCGATCCAGCATGATCATTGCATCTAGACATAGATGCCATCGACTGGGATTATGTCAATTCACCTCTCTCCCCATCAGAGTACTGGCCTTTCGGTAAAATGCCTCATTTTACCCTAGGGACAACTCAGGATATCTTTCAGGCTGAAGAGGAACCCAAGGTTCCCAACGTAGATTTAAACTCAGCTACTGATATCCATTTGATCCCAACTCTACATCAGTTGGAGGACGGATCTCACATGTCCGTCGAGAAGACGACTGACATAGACATCGTCTTAGATCCAATGAATCCATAGATTATCAAGCTGGGGGTAAGCTTATCCTCCGAAGAGCAAGCCAACTACATTGCCCTTCTCAAAGAGAAGAAGGAGTTTTTTGCATGGTCATACAGAGACATGCTAGGGCTAGATCTGTAGCTAGTCATGCATAATCTAACGCTTGACCCGACAATCAAGCCAGTTAAGAAAAAACTATGTAAGATGCACCCAATAGTGGCCTTGATGGTCAAAGATGAATTGCAAAAGTTGTTGGATGCATAGTTTGTCATCTGCATGGATTATCTGCCATGGCTGTCCAACATGGTGCCCATCAAAAATCCTGATGGGAGGATTCACATTTGCACTGATTTTCGAGATCTAAACAAAGTGAGTCCTAAGGATGATTTCCCCTTGCCAAGCATCGATGCGTTGGTAGATGCTACAGTAGGTCACAAAATGCTATCCCTCATGGATGGTTTCTTGGGATACAATCAGATTTGTATCAATCCCAAGGATCAACTAAAAATGGCATTCACAATGCCTTGGGGGACATTTTGTTATAAGGTCATGCCTTTTGGCCTTAAAAATGCTGATGCCACCTACCAACGTTCCATGACGTACATATTCCACAATTACATGCATAAAAATTTGGAAGATTACATGGATGATTTGTTGGCCAAGTCTCTTTTGCGCTTAGATCATCTTGATGACTTAAGCAAGATCCTCAATCGCCTCATGGAGCATAAAGTCATACTGAATCCCAAGAAGTGCGTATTTGGTGTCACATCTGGAAAACTCTTGGGTTTCATAGTCTCAAAGCGAGGAATCGAGGTGGACCCAAAGAAAGTCAAGGCAATCCTTGAAATGGTTCCCCCGACTACCATCAAGCAGCTCAGAAGTCTATAGGGAAAGGTCGCATCAATCAAGCGCTTCATAGCGTAGCCATCTGACAAGTGCCGACCCATGAACAAATTATTGCACAAGGGGGTTGCATTTCACTGGGATGACAAGTTCCAGTAAGCCTTTGATGACATAAAACAATACTTGGCTTCGCCGCTAGTATTGGCACCACCTAGACCAGGAGTGTTGTTCTAATTATACATCTCAGCTACTGAGGTGGCACTGGGTGCCATGCTGGCCCAGAAGAATGAACTTCACAAAGAACAGGCTACTTACTATCTTAGTCGCACCCTGGTCAATTATGAACTTAACTATGCATACGTCGAGAAACTCTGCTTGGCAGTGGTGTTTGCTACCAAAAAGTTACACCACTACATGCTGAGCAACACTACGTATGTTGTGTCTAAGGAGAATCCATTACGATACATGATGAGTCGTACTTATCATATTAGTTGCATGGTGAAATGGATCATGTTGTTGACAGAATTTGACATAGATTTTATTGGACAAAAATCTATCAAAGGACAGGTCATAGCCAATCAACTAGCAAAGGCTCCTCTCAAAGATGATCTGCCTCTAGTCATAGAACTACCCGATGATGGGGTCTTCCATGTCTCAGAATCGCCAGATTCGATGATCCCGAGTCACGAGTCGACATAACCCTATTTTTTGATGGTTCTAAATGTGAGCAAGGTGGTGGCGTAGGAATAGTATTCTTCACATCGTAGGGCACTCCAATGCCCCTATCATTTAAATTAAATTTCCCATGCACCAACAATAATGCAGAGTATGAAGCCTTGCTCATAGGTCTTTAGATAGCAATCGCCATGAACATCAAATGACTGAACATCTTTGGTGATTCACTTTTAATTTTCAATCAAGTCAAAGGGGTATTCCAATGCAAATGCCCAGTTCTGCAAGCTTATAAAGCCCTTGTGGACAAATTCTTGGCAAAACTTGAGTGGTATGATATCAAGGCACTCCCTTGATCATCGAATCATTTTGCGGACACAATGGCCTCCTTGGGGTCACTAATCTCGCAAGACATTTCTGGTGATATGACGACCATTCAAGTCAAAACCCTATCGCAATTCACGATGGAGCGTGCAAGCTCTGACTTGATGCCAGGAATCCACATGATCTAGATTGAACCATCCTCAGATAAGTTCTCTCGAATCCACAATCGTCTGAAACATGCCAACTGGGGGTCCTTGTTCTCCCCTACTCCCATTAATAGCAACACAACGCTATTCTTACAAGTTCTATCCCACTCAACGTTTTCTAGGGATGAACTTCAAGAGGGATTGGTTGTTCATACCATCGAGGTTTCCGATCAACAGGACTAGTATTTACCCATTAGAGACTACCTCAAGTTAGGTAATCTCCCACTTGGATTGACGCATGCCACGAAATGAGCATTCAAGCAGAAAGTGGCTAAGATGTCTTGATAGGAGACATTTTGTACCATCATAGCTATGAAGGAATCCTCCTTCGTTGCTTGGACCAGCAAGAGTCCACTTGGGCAGTCGCCCAAGCGCATGATGGTACATGTGGTGGCTACTTCAGTGGTATGGCCATTGCAAAGTGCATTCTTTGCATGGGCTATTATTGACCATCTTTAGTGATGTAGGAGCATCCAGGGACATCTGATGCAGAGGCATCCAGTTGTGGGAAAGCCACTTCAGAAGAGTCGGCTCAGGAAGCAGAAGAAGGCAAGGAAAATTTTGCTATGGAAAAATTGAAAAAGAGTGGCAAAATTACGACGTCATGATTTCGTGACTTCACGAAATCACGACGTCAAGGCGAGGCGGAGGCAAGGGCCGAAAGCTATAGAAAAATTATGACATCACGAAATTGCGATGTCAAGTCGAGGCAGAGGTAGGAGTCAAAAACTGTAGCAAAATCATGACGTCGCAATTTCGCGACGTCATGAAATCATGACATCCAAGCGAGGCGGGGGCAAAGGCAGGAGTCGGTAGCGAAATCGTGATGTCACAATTTCATGACGTCACGATTTCACGATGTCAAGGTGGAGTTGGGGCAGAAGTCAGAAAGTGTAGCGAAATCGTGATGTCGTGAAATCGTGACATCGTGAAATCATGACGCAATTTGCAAGCAAAGGCAGAGCAGTTGGTAGGTCGTGATATCGTGATGTCATGATATTGCGACGTCTCGATATCACGATAGCAAGGCATCATCGAGGGAAAGTAGTTGAGTTGTCATGATTTCACGACATGTCATGAAATCGTGACTGTCGCGAAATCGTGACTAGTGCAGGCGGACGAGGGGTAGCCGAAGGTAAAGATCGTGATATCGTGACCTGTCGCGATATAGCGAGGAAAATCGAAGTAGAAGGCTGGAAGGCAAAACGGTCATGATATCGTGACGTCGTGATATCGTGACGTTGTGATGTCACGACAATTTTCAAAGCAGGGGAGTGAGCGGCGAAACAGTCGCAATATCATGACATCACGATATCACGACAACATTTGAAAAGCGGGCAAGCAGCGAGAGTTGGTTGTGATATCGTGACATGTTGTGATATCATGACCAAAATGAGAAAAGAACGCAGAGGAGCAGAAACGTCGCGATATCGCGACATGTCGCAATATTGCGATGAAGAGAGAAGAAGGCGTGGGAAGAGAAGGCGATGGCAGGAAACGTGACAGGTGGTATTTTTGGGACCGTTCAAAGACGACACATGGCACAAAGTGCAGTTAAGGCGGGTGATTACCCAGAAGCATAGAAAACAATGAGGATGGGTCACGCAGAGTGATCCGATGGAAGCGATGGTGTCAGGGCCGTGCGAAGGGGGGATTTTAAATCGGGTTGGTGTCTCAATTTTTGTGTTAAAGTTCCAGAGGGTCGGGGCCTCTATAAAAACCTAGGCTTTGTAATAAATTAGGTTGGTGTCTCGATTAATGCGTGACAGGTGTCTCAGAGGGTCGGGGCCTCTATAAAAACCTAGTTTTATGTATTAGTCGAGGTGGTGGATCGGGTAAGATTACGCGCAGAGTGAGAGAGTGAGAAGACCGAGCCGAGCACCGGTTAATGTAAAGCCTGCGGGCTATGTTTGTATGTATTGATTTTCAGATTAATGCATAAGAAATTATCTGCAAATTGCGTGAGTGACTGCGTGTGCCTGCGGGCTGTTATTTTACGTGCTTTTCCAGATTTAATAGAGAGAAAGTTTAGAAATGCGTGGAGTGTGTTTGCGTGTGATTTTTCCCTGGTCCCCCATCATTTAGAGCGAGATTGTTGCACATATTTTAGGAAGTGCGTGAAGTGTCAGCACCATGCCAATTTGACACATGTACCTTCCCAAGCCTTGCAGACAATCCAGTCTGCTTATCCATTTTTGTAGTGGGGCTTCAATCCAATTGGAAAGATCTCCCCTGTGTCGTTAGGCCGTCACATGTTTATCATAACGGCCACAGAGTACTTTACCAAGTGGGTGGAAGCAGCTCCGCTTACCTCTATGACAGGACCCCGCATTGTGGAGTTCATTTTGCATAACATCATATGTCATTTTGGTATTCCATCCAAAATAGTCTTAGATAATGGGACGCCATTCAAGAACAAAGACGTGCATGCTTTGACCACAAAGTACAAAATTCAGCACAGTTTTTCAACACCCTATTATCAGCAGGCGAATGGGCAAGCAGAAGCATCAAACAAAATGCTAGTTGTCATCCTTAAAAAGACAGTAGTAGACAGTCATAAGGATTGGCACATCCAAATCCCACTTGCCCTGTGGGCTTATTGCACTAGCATTCAGACGCCCACTGGGGCCACTCTATTTTTGCTTGTGTATGGCTCCGAGGCAGTCATGCCTCTCGAGTTGGAAATTCCTTCCTTGTGCATATCAATGCAGGATTTCATCGATGATGACGTTGCATGACAGGCCCAGTTAGACCAGCTTACGTTGCTTGACGAACAACGTGTTAATGCTCTCGAGCATTTACGTATCTATCAAGAGTGACTTAAGAAATCTTACAACATGAAAGTTCACCTGAGGGACTTTCGGGTTGGTGATTTTGTTTTGAAGGAAAAATAGCAAAACTCTAGTTTGCCGTCCCACCTAAGGGACAAGTTGCAGAAAATTGGTTAGGTCCATATGTCATTGATAGCAAAATAGGACCCGGGACATACCGGCTAGCCTCTCTTGACGGAATCAAGGAAACAAAACCCTTGAACATCAGTCATTTATGACCATTCCATATCTAAGAGAGCCATATCCCAAAAATGCTCCAAGGATTCATATAATCGCTTTGTCAATCCCAAAAATGCTCCAAGGATTCATATAATCACTTGGTCAACCCCAAAAATGCTCCAAGGATTCCTAAAATCGCTTGGTCAATCCCAAAATGCTCCAAGGATTCCTAAAATTGCTTGGTCAACCCCAAAATGCTCCAAGGATTCCCAAAATTGCTTGGTAAAAAATAAGGAAATTCAAAATCCAAATATCATCAAAAACAACAAAAAAAATTGCATCTCATTTCCAGGCATATTCAAATTCATCAATAGAGAGCTCTTCTCGCATCTCATCTTCATATTCACAAAAATCAATCCATAAAAAATACAAAAATATGTAGCTGCATTAAGCATCGCATCCATGCATTGCATATTTGTGGTCATACAGGTCAAAGGCACCATAGACTGTAATTACTCTGCTAGTCCATCTTGTTCCACATTTTTCCATTTTATAAAACAATCAAACATACGCCATTTACTACTTTTTACCACACTAGAGTCAGTGGTCTTATAATGTATCAAAATTTTTCGTCTTTCAGTCATAATTTTGCTTTCTAGCCATGTACTATACCAAGTCAGGTAGATTTTACAATGGTAGAGTTCTACTTGGATCACACCTTGTTACGTAGCATCCAAACACAAATTAAAACACATAAAAATTCCCAAGTTGTGTGAACGAAAGATGAAACCTGCAAAGCAATCCAAGTCACCATAAGCGAAACAGTTATCTTGCTCATCCCCCTGTGCAAATGACCCCAAGAATGCTGAGATTTGGCAAAAGGACAAGCATCCTCCCTACCCAATTCCCCAAGAATCCCAAAATTCTCAATAGTTGCAAAACATCAAAATTTTGCAAAACATCAAAACTCCAAAAATTTTGACATCATCCCCAGAGTGCATATAACAAAAGCACAAACAATAGTGATTCTCATCACTCCATATCCAAATCCCTTGCTCAAAAGAAAAACAAATAAAACAAAAATAAACAGTGATTTTATCACTACAAAGGAGCAAGTATCCCAATACAATTAAAGAAAAGAAGGGAGTTGAACTTGAATCCCTGGAACTCTTAGCATTCCAACAAGTCATGAGGCAAACCTCAGTACTGGTTTGGTGGATAGCCTATCGGTCACTGGCGGTAAACTTCTTGCATGACGATATATCTGTCACATTAACTCGTGTACAGATCAATGTTTGCATGTGGATGAGCTAGCTTATGGTATCCTAGAAAGCACCGCAAATTAATCTAACTAAATACAATAAAGGAGTTAGTGGAGCTAATTAGGTGATAACAATCAAAAAATACAAAAAACCACATGTATACATACAAATTCAGTTACCATAGTAATCGCCTAAAAACAAAATAACAAAGTCTTAAATAGTCTATGGTGCCTTAACCAACCAACACAAATTCATTTCATCCATTACATTTTGCATATCACATATAAATAAAAAACATTTGCATTCATCATAACATATGCATCCATCGCAATAAATTAACATGCATACATCCATACTCAGAACTCATCATACATAAGATCAAATCATCACATGTGCATAAACAAAATAAAGTCGATATATATATATATATATATATATATATATATATATATATATATATATATATATATATATTGTCAAAAAAAAATGCCCGCAAGCTACAAAATTGGTCCTCTGACCCCGTAATCATACAACAAAACCACCCAGCCTAAGGCGTCGGCCACCATGATCATGTAGGATCGATGCGACGGGAACTACCCCCCATGGTGTGGGTCCTATGGGACCCCTCAAGGTAGCTACTGCTAGCCCCCACATCACGCTTGCTGCCCCCTCCCTCATCCAGTCGCTTGTGACAAGATGATGCTGACTTCTCAGTATCAGTGCCCCTCGTCTGGCATGATGATCCACCTCTCGATGACTTAGGTAGCTGTCCACCGAGGTAGATAATCTCCCCATCCATATCTAGCCGATGCCACCACCAATATGATTCTTGTCGATCCCACTCTGCCTCCCGTCGATGATAGTAAGCTACTGCATCATCGTGCTGTGCCAAAACCCTATCCCTCTATGCCAACTACATCCGTAGGATATCCCTCTCTGGTGCAGCATCAGTATCCCCCTCCTGCCAATGATATGCCACTCGTGTGATCTCCTGCTCTACTAGCTAAGCCTGCAGGAGATCCCTCTCCCGTAGTGCATCCCCTATCTCCTCATCTCGCCTCCATAGCAGCTCTACCAACCGCACATTCTTAGCATGTACCCTAGACTCCATGTCCTTCGCATCCACCTAAGGCATGGGACTCTCTAGAATAGCAGCCTGCTCTGGCTCCCACTACTCTGCAAGGTCATGCATCTCTGGCTGATCTGAAGCCCCCAAATCCACATCCTCATCGTCCACCTCCACCATGTTCACATCCTCCAAAGGAGCTCCCCAATCATCCCTTGGTGCCTCAGCACCCTCATTCCCCGTCGTTGTTGCCTCCATGCCTCCTAGTGGCCCCTCTCCCTGCCACTGCCGTAGTACCCACCACTGGTCGTACTCTGTGATAGTTTCGATGTCATCCATGTCTGGGACGTCGATCACTACATTCGAATCCTCGCCTAGTGGCACTATGACCGGTTGGTCTAGAGTCCTCTCATCCCCCCAACGTCGATAGACCACGGGCTCACCAGGAAACCCCTGGCACACACCAAACTATCATGTCACTCGACTATATGAGAAGAACTCATGCTCGGTCTCATGTCGCCCAATCAGCCACCGATCTCTACGTACCCGTTGGAGCCACTCTCCAACCTTCGGCTAGGCTGGACAGTCCTGATAAGGGTGCCAGACCACCTCCCCTGGAGTAAGCCGAGAGAAGGTATCGGCATAGTGCCCTATGGAACCTACCCACCATCGACTCTGCCCTTGCTCCCCAGACCGTCGCCATAGAACTGCATACCCTATCTCCCTATCCTCCATCTTCGCCCGAGTCGTCCATGGTAACTCGGCTGGCCTCTCCACTACTATGTGCTTCCAAGCCTAGCACTGCAACAAGTAGCTACAGCTAATCCCCTTTCATTGCCAATAGCGGACCTCGTACAGCTCACCATAGAGCTGTGCCAATAGCGTCTGTCCCCATCTCATGATAAGTGGTGCCTCTACCAAGCACTCTACCAATTGCCAAACCAAATCCAGCAGGTTCCATGGGAACCTCCTGCCTGACGATTCAAGTAACAACATGTTGGACATGAGGCCCATAAGGAATGCGTGCCTCACACCCAACACCCCCCTCTCCAGCCATCGTCAGACCAAAATCACACCAATCTGGTAGTCGCCTTTTGCCCTCTCCAGTGGATCCTCCACACCCAACTCCTCCCCATGCCCAAAGTATCACATCAGTACAGTTGTCCGTTGGTCATGCAGCGATGTCCTGATAGGTAGTCCATCTATCAAAATCTGTAGAAGTCGATAGATATCCTCCAAGGTCATAGTCATCTCCCCTGTTGGGAGATGGAAGGTGTTGGTCCGTAGATCCAAAATATTTATCAGGGCCATAAAATAGGCCTGATCTGTGACCACAAGCTCTAGTCGAGCCACCTGCTTGAGCCCAAGGGCATCAAGCCACTCCCAATCAACCACAGTTAGTGCCCCCTGCGCTTCAGTAAAAGTAGTGGGTACACGGTACAGGCTCCTAATAACCTACAAAAGAAAACAATTCAAAAACATTAAAATCATGGAACATAAATGTACAACAAAACAAAAAACAAACATTCAAAATTCAAAAAAAAATTAATTTCTCAGTTCTAATCCTAACTGATTAATTTAAAAACAAAACAAAATTCAAAAAATTAATTATTCAGTCCTAAGGTTTCTAATCCTAACTGATTAATTTAAAAACAGAACAAAAATTTAAAAATACAAAAATTACGTCTTAGGGTTTTACGTTTCGTTTATCCTAGGGTTTAGTTAAAAGTAAAATAAAAACTTCTTTACATAGGTTTTTCACTACGTCTAGTTGTATACTAAGTCTTAGTTGTCTTCAGCTCAGTTTCAGGGTTTAAGTTTTAAAATTTTGAAAAACATCATCACAAAGAAAATTAAACAAAACACTTGCAATTTTAAACAAAAGTAATAACTCTAGGGAGCACTTACTGATCTCGCTTTGGCTCTGCCGCTCGATCCTATTTGTGTACTCATGATGATAGGGAAATCCAACAGCGCTTCACTTCACAGAATTAACCTCCTCCTCCCAAGAGCTCCAAATCGCAAGAAAATTCAGATGCAAATGAGCCCAAACCCTAGTTTTGGCCTTTAAATAGGCCATTTGAGCTTAAATTCATCTTCCCCTAAGACGATCACTCTTTTTAGTGCTCATCCCACCCTAGGAAAAATTCTAAGCTAATATTCGTCCCACCCTGGGATGAATTCAGGCCAAAAATTTCAAAAAACATCAAAAATTGAACAAAAATGCACTAAAACCGATAATAAACTTGCCCGATAAGAGTGTTGTTGAACTTGACATCCCGGGCATGCAAAACAGACGTTGGGGTCACAAATTTTCACTATCCTACTCCCTAAGAAGGCTATCTTAGCCGGACCACTCCATGAGAAGACGAATTTTTGCCAATTTCAGCTCCAAAAAGTATCACAAAAAGGGTTACCACCCACCAAAAATAGGTCTAAATGTCAAAAAACTGCACATTCTTAATGATAAACCATCTAAGGGCACCCTTGCACAAGTCATATTGGGTCAAGCGACTCGTCACTTTTCTCATGAAGGTCATTCCCTCATCGATTCGTTGCTTTAGGGGGTAGTCACACTTAGTCACCAATCGACAAGCACACACCCAGTTAAGGAAAACTGCATGCATTCAAAGAATCATTGACAAAGACAATTACGCTCCTGCTTGGGGCAGAAAAAAAGCAATAATCACAAATTGATCAAACACTTGGCATTCTCGAAGCATGAACACAAGGTTCCTCCGTGGACAAAAGGTTGTGCCCTTTGCCTATTCATGACTGATCAATGTCCAAGCTCAAGTCACACCTCACCAAAACAGGTTAATACTTGAAATCAAATTCCTTAAGCTCATCAGAAGCAAGGATTCAAGAATGCATGCCCTTTCCATACTTGGGGCATCAAAATATGGTTAGGTTACCAAGAAACCCTAATCATTAGTGCTTTGGTTATCTATTTTTGCTCAGCACTGCGCCATGCACAACGCATCCCAAAAAGGGGCATTTGTAGACACCAAAACAACACCAATCCGATTACGTGACTGCAAACACTGATCGCTTTGACACACACAGCTCCCAGGGCACCCTAAAAGGTTAAATAGTGGTCCTAACCACTTTTGTAGCAATTTTGTAAGGTCAGAAGGTAATTTGGCACATTCAAGCACTTTTCTCAGTATTCGTCCCACCCAGGGACGAATTCAAATTAGGATCCGTCTCACCTAGGGACGAATTTTGAATTCACTCTTGGTCAGGACGAATTCCAGGTTCAATGGGAAAAAATAAAAATGGTGCCAAGTGGTAGCCGAGGACAATCAATTAATGCCTCCTGCCTTGCATGCGCATGTAGGTGGGCATATTGGACGTTAGAGGACTATCACAAGGGTAGTCATGGAAGCCCATGTCATGGAGGACTTTCCTCCCTCATGGGAAGGCATGACTGCCACATGGCGCTTATGCATGCCCCTCCAAAGAGACCCCCTGGGTCTATAAAATGGTGAACTTTCTCACCCAAGAAGGACAAGTTGGAGGCATTTTCAAGCAACAAAGTGCTGCCAAATTGAATACCACATTTTACCCTTTTTTATTCACCTCTTCCACATCCTTGATCTCTTTCGCAAGAGAGGTTATTGGGTGGCTATTGGAAGTGTGAATTTGGATCTAAAACCCAACATTTGACCACATTGATCTACCAATTTTTCGACAACCCATTACAAGAGATTTTGGGCCCATCCCAAGTGGATTGGTGCCGAAATCAGGTTCCAACAGTGGGCGGCCCACCCGGGCACCCCGCATTGATGCGAGCCTAATATTCTTTTTAGAATGATTAGGAATTCATGGCAGATTGTTCCTTTTTGTCACTTGTTTATCTTGCATTTCATTTTATGCTGTTTCAATAGTTTGTAATTCCAATTTTATAATGTTGTGATCAAATCTTATCATGTTTTGTCGCTTTTGTTGTCCCCACTAACTTGTAGGTAGCGACGTCAAATTCCCATTGATGGAGGTCAAATTGGGAAAATCCGACCATCTGGGTCGTCCCAAAATTCCCCCAATTAGCTAACCCCTATGTTTGCAGGTCTTTTGGAGATCCCGAGATGCGACATTTTGGCAGCATCACTTCGACACTTTGTCGTAGGAGAATTCGTCCTACCCGGAGACGAATTACAGTCGAATTTGTCCTGCTCAGGGATGAATTACAATTTGATTCAAATCAATGATGTTCTGTCCAACTGTTTTGATGGCAGTGGCCCTCTGGTAATGTTCCCCAGTTCCTGTTAAATTTGCAAGTTGTTTAGAATCAGTTCATTCATCATTTTATTTAGTTTTATGCATACATCCTTCATCATTTTTTTAGAGAACAAATGTTTCGTCTTTGCAACAGGTGCTACTAAAAATTTTGTTGTTTCTTTGAATGCAGGAGGAGCAGCAAGGATCAAGGATTCATTCACACAAGTAGCGGCAACACTTTGGCCCGCCCATTTTGCATGTGGGCAAGCGAAAGAGAGATGACTTTCCATTGATGTGACCAAGAGACAAGTTTGATGCTCCTTTCCCCTAAAAAGGGAGGAAGCTAATTGTAACCAAATTTGAAATACATCAATAAAAGAAGAGGGTTGTTTCGTTCCATTTTGGTTCCAATTTGTCTATGCTTTCTCCATTTTACGCATTTCTAATTTGTAGCATCAAGTTTAGTTTCGTTCTTGCATCGTGTTTGGAGTTTTCCCTTTTTGTTTTTCGGAATCTCATGCTTTCACAAGGGTATGTAGGGATGATAAGCATAGTGACACAAAACAAGAGGTACCCAAGCACAAGTGCCCCTACTACAGCTACAGAAGAGGTTTCATCAATGTCACAACCTCAACAACACCTTATGCAACCTCCTTTGCCTAGACCAGTGGCCACGATTTGGACTAAACTTACCAAAATTTTAAGGACCATGTCATCTAGGCTCTCCATATATGAGCTCATCCAACAATCATCGCCCCATCGGGAGGCTCTAATGGAGATACTCAAAGCCATCGAGCTATAGCCCCATGAAGCAAACTCTTTCAACAACTTTGTGGGACATGTAAAATGATGTATAGAACTAGTCATCACCTTTAGAGAAGATGAACTAAAATCGATGACTAGTGATATGGCGGATCCACCCCTGCACGTCATTGCATGGGTCAATGGGATTCCATTTAAGAGGGTGTTGGTGGACACTAGCTCGTCTAGCAATATAATCACAACAGCGGCATTGAAACACCTCAAGTTGCCAACATCTCACATTGTGGCCTCCACCTATACCCTTCGAGCATTCAACGACGTGATATGCTCGATGGTTGGCACAATTGTCCTACCCATCCAAGTGGGACAAAAGACTATTCCTACGTTGTGCCACATCCTGGAAGGTGATATGGCCTACAATATTTTTTTGGGCCGGCCTTGGATCAGGGACATGAAGTGTGTCCCTTCGATAGCCCATCAATGCCTAAAGTACACATACGAAGGGCAAGTGCATGTAGTCCCGATAGACTTAGAGCCCTTCAAGTATTGCAATGCGGTGTAGCTGATGCCATAATCGACCCTTCCATCGACACATTTGGACTTTCAGTTGAATCCATCCAAATAGGGTCCGATTTTGCATACATCCCCATTGTTAAGTCCCTCAAATACCCAATCGGGTCCATCTTCATCATCTGGTCCTTCACCAACAATGCCACCTACGGTGGCCACACCGAAGGACAATGGGAAGAAACCCCTGGAAGAGGCACCGCCATCAGTCTCAACCATCTCTACCGAAGAGGTGCCTAGCCGAATGGAAGTCGAGATGCCTAGTTCACCCGACATGGAGTGGACTCAGGAAGAACTCCCATTCCCTCCCCCTCAACCACCAACGATCACCGTTGAGATGGCCAATATGGTCCTGGGGGAGTATCTAGTGTGGAACATTGTAGCAACACCCATGCTTGAGTCCATGCAAGACATGGGGAGACCTCGCCTCCCCATCGACACTATTGTCCCTTTGGGCTACCCACCAAATTAGACAAATTTTGTATATGGGGGCCTCAACAATGACATTGAACCTTACCTGCAAGAGGAAGAGGACGAAGAGCCCTTTGTTGAGAATGTCAACTATCTATCCAACCCGAACTTCACTTTGAAATACCTTGGCCAATGTAATTGGCATGGATATGGGTTAGGCAGATATGAACAAGGGGTGCACGTTCTTTGTCAACCAAGATATCAGATGTCGTACGACAAATCAGGAGTAGGGTTCAACCACCCTCTACCCCTTGACATCTTGGTAGAGAACATGCAAGGCCTAGGGCTAGGCAACAAGGATGGGTTGGCACAAGATCCATATGCCAATCCTAACACAACATACACATTGGGGGATTATCTCCCATTGTTAACAACCAACCTTGTGGGCCTCAACAATTCCTCCCCTTTGATCGAGAAAGGGGAAAGTTCAAGAACTTGCCTCCAAAAGGGATATAGACAAGGCCAAGAAGGATCTTTAGAAGATGAGTCAGAGTATGAGGTAGCACCTTGGATACTTTTTGAGTCTGATAGCAATCACTCGCAAGTGATGCCCATAGATGACTATCAGGAGAACTTCATGACAATGTTCCCCTTCAATGCTCCAATCGAGCAAATGCCACCTCAAGAGAATTAGGTCCTCCCGTAGAGAGTGGAACAACCCCGATGGGACCAAATCAACTTGCTCGAGCAGAACGAGCCTCACATGCCACAAATAGTTTTTAGAGCCAATGAAGGCCTATGGATCTCTGATAGCGATTATGAAGATGAGACTGAGATGGCATATCTCAACCACATGTAGTAGCAACAATGAGAATACCCCATGGACATTGATGATATGTTTGAACAGCTAAACATGGGGCCAAGGCATAGGTGGCACCTAAACCAAGCATAGTTAGACCAAGTGCTGCACCCACCACTTCAGGCATACAGAGAGCACCTTCTGCCCAGAGACCCTATAGAGCCATCAGTGCCAAGGGTAGACCCTATCCTTTTATCTACACATAGGGCCGATCCATTTGTGCCAATACCCACAGAGCCAGATCCAGAGCACAAAGATCACCAAGGATGTCCGAGTCACCACCCGCATGGTAATGGAGACCAAATTCACTTCATCAACATGATCTCCATTGACTTAACCACCCCCATACGCAATCCAGCCAATCCAGCATGACCATTGTATCTAAACCTAGATGCCATAGACTGGGATCATGCTAACTCGCCACCATCCCCATCAGAGTACTGGCCTTGCGATGAGATGCTTCATTTCACCCCAAGACCAACTCAGGATATCTTCCATGCTGAAGAGGAACCCGACGTTCCAAACGTAGATCTAAATTTAGCAAATGATATCCACCTGATCCCAACTCCACACCAGTTGGAGGATGGGTCCCACATGTCAGTCGAAGAGACGACTGACGTAGACATCGACTCTGATCCAATGAATCCATGAATCATCAAGTTGGGGGTAAGTCTATCCCCCGAAGAGCAAGCCGATTACATTGCCCTTCTCAAAGAGAAGAAGGAGGTTTTTGCATGGTCCTACAAAGACATGCCGGGGCTAGACCCATAGCTAGTCACGCATAATCTAACGCTTGATCCGACAGTCAAGCCAGTCAAGAAAAAACTACGTAAGATGCACCCAATAGTAGCCTTAATGGTAAAATATGAGCTACAAAAGTTGTTGGATGCACAGTTTGTCATCTGCATGGATTACCCACCATGGCTGTCCAACATGGTACCCATCAAGAAGCCTAGATGGGAGGATTCGCATATGCACCGATTTTTGAGATCTAAACAAAGCGAGTCCCAAGGATGATTTCCCCTTGCCTAGCATCGATGCATTGGTAGACGCTACAGTAGGCCATGAAATGCTTTCCCTCATGGATGGTTTCTCGAGATACAATCAGATTCGTATCAATCTCGACGATCAACTCAAAATGGCGTTCACAATGCCTTGGGGGACATTTTGTTATAAGGTCATGCCCTTTGGCCTTAAAAATGTTGGTGCCACCTACCAACGTGCTATGACATACATCTTCCATGATCACATGCATAAAAATTTGGAAGACTATATGGATGATTTGTTGGCCAAATCTCTTTTGCGCCCAGATCATCTCGATGACCTAAGCAAGATCCTCGATCGCCTCATCGAACACAAAGTCAGACTAAACCCCAAGAAGTGCGTATTTGGCATCACATCTGGAAAACTCTTGGGTTTCATAGTCTCAAAATGAGGCATCGAGGTAGATCCAAATAAAGTCAAGGCAATCCTTGAAATGCTTCCCCCAACCACCATCAAGCAGCTCAGAAGCTTGCAGGGAAAGGTCGCGTCAATCAAGCGCTTCATAGCACAATTATCTGACAAGTGTCGACCCATGAATAAATTATTACACAAGGGGGTAGCATTTCACTGGGATGACGAGTGCCAGTCAACCTTCGATGACATTAAACAATACTTGGCTTCACCGCTAGTATTGGCACCACCTAGACCAGGAGTGTCATTCTATTTATACATCTCAGCTACTGAGGTGGCATTGGGTGCCATGCTAGCCCAAAAAAATGAACTACATAAAGAATAGGCTAATTACTATCTTAGCCGCACCCTGGTCAGTTATGAACTTAACTATGCATACATCGAGAAGCTATGCTTAGCAGTGGTATTTGCCACCAAAAATCTATGCCACTACATGTTGAGCAATACGACGTATGTTGTGTCTAAGGAGAATCCATTGTGGTACATGATGAGTCATACTTATCATAGTAGCCGCACGGAAAAATGGATCATGTTGTTGACGGAGTTTGACATCGAATTCATTGGACAGAAGTCCATCAAAGGTCAAGTCATCATCGATCAACTAGCAGAGGCTCCTCTCGAAGATGATCAGCCTCTGACCATAGAGCTTCCCGATGATGGGGTCTTCCATGTCTCAGAATCGCCAGATCCTGATGAGCCTGAGTCATAGGCCGACATAACATTATTCTTTGATGGTTCTAAATGTGAGCAAGGGGGTGGCACGGGAATCATATTCTTCACACCGCAAGGGGCTCCAATGCCTCTATCATTTAAACTTGATTTCCCATGCACCAACAACAATGTCGAATATGAAGCCTTGCTCATAGGTCTTCAGACAACAATCACCATGAACATCAAATGCTTGAACATCTTTGGTGATTCGCTGTTAATTGTCAACCAAGTGAAAGGGGTATTCCAATGTAAATGCCTAGTTCTACAGGCCTACAAAGCCCTTGTGGATAAATTCCTGGCAAAACTTGAATGGTACGACATCGAGGCACTCCCTCGATCATCGAATCATTTTGCGGACACTATGGCCTCCTTGGGGTCACTAATCCCGCAAGACCCTTCTGGTGAGATGACAACCATTCAAGTCAAAACATTATCGCAATCCATGATGGAGCGTGCAAGCTCTGACATAACGCCAGGAATCCACCTGATCCAGATAGAACCATCTCCGGATAAGTTCTCTCGAATCCATGATAGCCTGAATCATGCCAACTAGGGGTCCTTGTTCTCCCCTATTCCCCTTGATAGCAACACAACGCTATTCTTACAAGTTCTTTCCCACTCAAATTTTTCTAGGGATGAACTTCAAGAGGGATTGGTCGTTCATACCATCGAGGTTTCTGATCAGCAGGATTGGTACACACCCATAAGAGACTACCTCAAGCTAGGTAACCTCCCACTTGGATTGACGCACGCCACGAAAAGATCATTCAAACAGAAAGTGGCAAAACATGTCTTGCTAGGAGACATTTTGTACCATCGAAGCTACGAAGGGATCCTCCTCCATTGCTTGGACCAGTAGGAGTCCGCTTGGGCGATCACCCAAGCGCACGATGGTACATGCGGTGGCCACTTCAGCGGTATGGCCATCACAAAGTGCATCCTTCGCATGGGCTATTATTGGCCATCTTTAGAGCGAGATTGTTGCGCGTATGTAAGGAAGTGCATGAAATGTCAACACCATGCTAATTTGACACACGTACCTTCTCAGGCCTTGCAGCCGATCCAATCGGCTTGGCCATTTTTGTAGTGGGGCTTAGATCTAATCGGAAAGATCTCCCCTACGTCGTCAGGTCATCACACGTTTATCATAACGGCCACAGAGTACTTCACCAAGTGGGTGGAAGCAATTTCGCTTACCTCTACGACTGGGACCCGCATTGCGGAGTTTATTTTACATAACATCATATGTCATTTTGGTATTCCATCCAAGATCATCTCGGATAATGGGACGTCATTTAAGAACAAATATGTGCGTGCTTTGACAACAAAGTACAAAATTTAGCATAGTTTTTCGACACCTTATTATCCGCAGGCAAATGGGCAAGCAGAGGCGTCAAACAAAATGCTAGTTGCCATCCTTAAAAATATGGTCATAGATAGTCATAAGGATTGGCACATTCAAATCCCACTTGCTCTTTGGGCTTATCGCACTAGCATTCGGATGCCCACTGGGGCAACTCCATTTTCGTTGGTGTATGGCTCCGAGGCAGTCATGCCTCTCGAGTTGGAAATACCCTCCCTATGCATATCAATGCAAGAGTTCATCGATGATGACACTACGTGGCAGGCCCGGTTAGACCAGCTTACGTTGCTCGATGAATGACGCATCAATGCTCTCGAGCATTTACGTATCTATCAAGAGCGACTTAAGAAAGCATACAACATGAAAGTTCACCTGAGGGACTTTCAGGTTGGTGACTTGGTCTTAAAAGAGAACCAACAAAATTCTAACTTGCCGCCCCATTTAAGGGATAAGTTCATGGCAAATTGGTTAGGTCCTTATGTCATCGACAGTAAAATAGGACCTGGAACATACCGGCTCGCCTCTCTTGAAGGAATCAAGGAACTAGAACCCTTGAACATCAGTCATTTGAGGCCATTCCACATTTAAAAGAGCCATCGCCCACCCAAAAAGCTCCAAGGGTTCCCATAATCGCTTGGTCAACCTAAAATGCCCCAAAGGTATCTATAATCCCTTTGGTCAAACCAAAAGCCCCAAGGATTCCCACAATCCCTTTGGTCAACCAAAAAGCTCCAAGGATTCCCACAATCTCTTGGTCAACCCAAAACACCCCAAAGGTATCCATAATCCCTATGGTCAAACCAAAAGCTCCAAGGATTCTCACAATCGCTTGGTCACCCAAAAGCTCCAAGGATTCCCACAATCACTTGGTCAACCCAAAACACCCCAAAGGTATCTATAATCCCTTTGGTCAAACCAAAATCTCCAAGGATTCCCACAATCGCTTGGTCAACCTAAAATGCCCCAAAGGTATCCATAAACCCTTTGGTCAAACCAAAAGCTCCAAGGGTTCCCACAATCGCTTGGTCCAAAACAAATATTCAAGAACCAAAAAAAAAAAAAAATAATAAAAAATAACAAAAAAATTGCATCTCACTTCCATGCATACTCTTAAAAATCAAAACACAAAAAAATAAGTTGCATTAGGCATCGCAAACATACATTGCATATTTGTTGGTCATACAGGTCAAATGCACCATAGACTATAATTACTCGGCAATTCCATCATTTTCTGCATTTTTCCACTTTGTAAATAGTCCAACAAAAATAAACGCCATCCACATTTTTCACCATATCATAATCAGTGTCTTCTAATGTATTTCGGGCTTTCGTCATTCAGCTGTCTTTAGATTTCTAGCCAAAAACTGTACAAAGTCAGACAGATTTTTACAAAGGTAGAATTTTCCTTGGATCACACCTTGTTACGTAGCATCCCAACACAAGTTAAAACACATAAAAATTCCCAAGTTGTGTGAACGAAAGATGAAACCTACAAAGCAATCTAGGATACCATATGGTGAAAAGGTTATCTCGCTCATCCCCCTGTGCGAATGACCCCAAGAATGCTGAGAGTTGGCAAAAGGACAAGCATCTTCCCTACCCAATTCCCCCAAAATAAATAGTGGTTTTCACCACTATCAAAAATCCCAAAATTCTCAAAGGGTTGCAAACATCAAAAATTGCAAAAAGTCAAAGTACAAACTCCAAAGTTTGATATCCAAAACCCACACAGTGCATACATCAAAAAGCACAAGAAAAAGTGATTCCCATCACTCAAAATTCAAAATCCCTTGCTCAAACAAAATAAAAATAAACAGTGATTTTTATCACTACATACGCGAGCAAGTATCCCAATAAAAGTAAAGAAAAGAAGGGAGTCAAACTTGAATCCCTGGAACTCTCAGCATTCGAAAGGTCATGAGGTGATCCTCAGTACCGGTTTGGTGGATAGCCTGCTGGTCACTGGCGGCAAACCTCCCGCATGACGATATATCTGTCGCATTAAAACTATGTACAGATCAATGTTTGCATGTGGATGAGCTAGCTTATGGTATCCTAGATTGCACCATAGATTAATCTTACTAAATACAACAAAGGAGTTAGTGGAGCTAATTAGGTGATCCTCAGTACAGGTTTGGTTGACAGCCTATCTAGCACTAGCGGTATCCTGACAACTACCACATAAACAAATTCAATCGCACACACAGGGATGTGAAATAACTTGGTCAAACTCAAGTCTGATTCGTACCTTGTTCAAAAGTCTTGTAAGATAAATGTACAATCTTGGCTAGTTAGTTAAAACATCCGAGTCTCAAAAAAACCTTAACTACATTCTAGAACAACTGTGGTACATTCCATTACTTACATCACCATCAGAAAATACAAAACAAAAAATTCACACATGCAAAGTCATCAAAGCAATCACATAGTACAGAAAGCCAGTAAATCCTGTACAGTCTATGGTGCCACCGCCAAGTTATCAACAAATCATTTCATCCATTCCATATGCATACATCATATAATTAGAAACATCGCATTCATAATAACCCATGCATACATCAACGTAAATAAATGTGCATAAAAGTAACAATAAATCATGACAAGTGTATAATAAAAAAGAAAGTCATATATATATATAAGTCAAAAATGCCCGTAGGCTACAATAAGTCGGTCCTCTGACCTCACAAAAAAAATCAAAAAATCAAAAACCCCAAGCCTAGGGAGTCGGCCACCATGATCACGTAGGATCGATGCGACTGGAACTACCCCCAATGGTGTGGGTCCTATGGGACCTCTCAAGGCGGCTGCTGCCAGCCCCGCATCATGCCCACTAGCGCTACCCTCACCCACCCGCCTGTGATGAGAGGAAGCAGACTGCTCAATCTCACTGTCTCTCATTCGATGCAAAGATCCACCTCCAGTGAGCTCAGGTAACTGTCCACCAAGGTGGATAATCTCGGCCTCCAACTCCACCCAAAACCGACCCCACTCCACATCCCATCGGTGGTATGCAGCCAATGCTTCATCCCCTTGCACCAACTGAGCCCGCAGGTGATCCCTCTCGACGTTGTGCTCCTCATCCCATCTCCGTAGTAGCTCCTCCAATCATGCTATCTCAGCATGATACCTAGCCTCCATATCCCTAGAGACTGCCTGAGGCATGGGCATCTCCAAGATGGCATGCTGCTCTGGCACCCACTACTCCAGAACGTCCTATGTATCTGGCTACTCGAAACCCCTAGGTCATCCCTAGTCAAGTCGTCAACCTCCACCATATCCGCATCATCGAGCGGAGCTCAACAACCACCCCTAAGCCTCTCCCCCCCCCCCGTCCCCTCACCCTGCCATCATCGCATCGTCCACCACCTGTCATACTCTGAAGTCACCCCGACATTGTCCATATCGAGGACATCAATCACTACATCCGACTCCTCACCCAATGGCTCAATGATCGGCCAAGCCAAAGTCCTCTCATCGCCCCAACATCGATAGATCAAGGGCTCACCCAGCAATCCCTGGTGCACCCCAAACTATCGAGTCACCCGAACGTACAAGAAGTACTCCTGCTCGATCTCATGTCGCCCGATCAGCCACCTCCCCATGCACGCTCATCGGAGCCACTCCCCAGCCTCAAGCCAGGCTAGACAATCCCGGTATGGCCGCCAGAACACCTCTCCTAGAGCAAGATGTGAGAAGGCATCAGCATAGTGCCCCATGACACCTGCCCATCGCCGACTCTGCCCCTGCTCCTTAGACCTCCACCATAGGGTAGCATAGCCAATCTCCCTATCCACCATCTCTCCTCGAGTGGTCCAAGGCAACCCCTACGGCCGCTCCACAGCTATGTGTTGCCATCCCCAACACTGCAATAGGTAGTTGCACCCAATCCCCTTCCACCTTCGATAGCAGACCTCGTACAACTCATCATATAACTATGCCAGTAGCGTCTGACCCCACCTCATAATCAGTGGTGCTACCATCGGACACTCCACCAGTCTGAACACTACCTCAAGCAGGTTCCAAGGGAACCTCGCACCTGAGGAGTCAAGAAGCAACATGTTGGAGATGAGGGTCATAAGCAATGTATGCCTCACCCCCAACATGCCCTTCTCAAACCACCACCGCACCAGAATCCTGCCAATCAAGAAGTCCCCCTCTACCCTCTCCACCGCCCCATCCACCCCCATCTCCATCGCATGCCCAAAGCACCGTGTCAGCACCACCATCTACTGATCCCGAGGAGTCATCCGAATGGGTAGCCCATCTATCAAAATCCATAGAATCCGATAAACGTCCTCCAGAGTCACTATCATCTCCCCTATTGGGAGATGAAAGGTGTTGGTGCGGGGATCCCACAAATTGATCAGGGCAGTCAGATATGCTCGATCCCCCACCACAGGCTCTAACCGAGTCACCTGCTTGAGCCCAAGGGCATCAAGCCAATCCCAGTCCACCACAGTCAGTGCATCCCGTGCATCAAAAAATACCATCGGTTGACGGTACCGACTCTTCACCACCTACAAAACAAAACAACACAAAAACATTAAAACATGACAACAACAAAAAAATTGTACAACACTAAAACAAATATACAACAATGTATACAAACTGTACAACAAAAACATTTAATAAACTGTACAACAACATTAACAAAATGTACAGTACAAACATTCAAAAAAATCAATAAACAACGCAAAATAAAACAAAAATTTTAACCTAGGGTTTTTAACCTTAGTTTAAACTAAAAAACAAAAAAAATAAAACAAAAATTTTAACCTAGGGTTTTTAACCTTAGTTTAAACTAAAAAACAAAATAAAACAAAATTTTAACCTAGGGTTTTTAACCTTAGTTTAAACTAAAAAACAAAAAACAAAAAAAAACAAATTTTAACCTAGGGTTTTTAACTTAGTTTAAACAAAAAACAAAATAAAAACAAAAATTTTAACCTAGGGTTTTTAACCTTAGTTTAAACTAAAAAACAAAAAACAAAATAAAACAAAATTTTTAACCTAGGGTTTTTAACCTTAGTTTAAACTAAAAAACAAAAAACAAAATAACAACAAAAATTTTAACCTAGGGTTTTTAACCTTAGTTTAAACTAAAAAAAAAAAACAAAATAAAACCAATTTTTTAAACCTAGGGTTTAATCGTAGTTTAAACTTAATACAAAAAACAAAATAAAAACAATTTTTTTAAAAACTAGGGTTTTGATCTTAGTTTAAACAACGCCACACAAAATACAAATACAAAACAATTAAACTAGGGTTTTGATCTTAGTTTAAACGAAAAAACAAAAATAAATAAATAAATAAAGCAAAGGAGCACCTACCGGTCTTGCCTCGGCTCCGCCACTCGAAGATCCGGTCCATGCACTCATGGTATCCATGAAATCTCGACAGCGCTCCGCTACGCAGACTCGAACTCCTCCTCCTCACAGCTCCAAATCACTAGAAAAAACAATTGCAAATGAGCCCAAAACCTAGTTTTGGCCCTTATATAGGCTCTTAGGCCTGTAATCGTTCCACCCTAGGATGAGCACTCTAGATAGCACTCGTCCCACCCTGGGACGATTATAGAGCAAGAAAATAAAAAACAACCAAAACTGCATCCAAAATGCACCAAAAATAGCAATAAAACTGCCGAACAAAGGCACCTTTGCGCCTGCGCTTCAAGGCATCCAAAACCAACGTTGGGGTCACAAATCCTCACTATCCTACTCCCTAAGAAGGCTACCATAGCCGGACCACTCCACGGGAGGAAGGATTTTTGAGAATTTCATCCCCAAAAGGCATCACAAAAAGGGTCCAAACCCACCCAAAAATAGCAATAACATTGCCGAACAAAGGCGCCTTTGCACCTGACATTATTGGCATACAAAACCGACTTCGGGGCCACAAATTATCAATATCCTACTCCCTAAGAAGGCTACCATATCCGGAACGCTCCACAGGAGGATGAATTTTTGACAATTTCAACCCCAATAAGCGTCACAAAAAGGGTTAAAACCCACCAAAAATAGGTTCGATTGTTGGGAAACTGCATAAGCATTCAACGAAAAACAACTGAAGGCACCCTTACAAAAGTCATCTTGGGTCAAGTGACTCATCACTTTTCTCATTTCGGTCATTCCCTCATCGATTCGTCGCTTGAGGGGGTAGTCACACTTAGTCACCAATCAACAAATACACACCCAATCAAGGAAATGGCATGCATTCAAAGAATCATTGACAAAGACAATCACGCTCCTACTTGGGGCAGCAAACAAGCAATAATCACAAGCTGATCAAACACTTGGCATTCTAGAATCATGAACTCAAGGTTCCCATAGACAAAAGGTTGCGCCCTTTGCCTATTCATGACTGAACAATGTCCAAGATCAAGTAACACCTCACCGAAAAAGGTTAACACTTGAATTAAGCTCCTTAGCTCGTCAGAAGCAAGGATTCAAGAATGCATGCCCTTTCCATACTTGGGGCATCAAAATTTGGTTAGGTTACCAAGAAACCCTAATCATTAAGTGCTTTGGTTATCTATTTTTTTGCTCAGCACTGCGCCATGCACAATGCATCCCAAAAAGGGGCATCTGTAGACACCAAAACAACACCAATCTGATCATGTGGATACAAGCACTGATCGAATTGGCATACATAGCCCCTAGGGCAGCCCCCAGAGGTTAAAAAGTGGTCCTAACCACTCCCAAAGTAGTTTTGGAAGGTCAGAGGTCAATTTGGCACCTTTCAAGCACCCTGCTCCTTACTCGTTCCACCCTAGGGTGAATAGAATGCTATTCGCCCCACCCTGGGATGATTAGCAACAATCGCTCCAGGGTGGGGCGAATAGCAGGTTTGATGGGAAAAAGGTCAAACCTTGACAAATGGCAGCTCAGATCCACCACTCAACTCCACCTTCAATGCATGGGAGTGCGAGTGAGCATTTTTGAGCTCAAAGAGGCAGTCATAGAGGAAGTCATGGAGCCCTTAATCAGGGAGGAATCTTCTCTCCCCTGGGAAGGCATGATGGCCAAGTGGCGCCCCTGCATGCACATTCAAAGCAGACCTTCAGGTCTATAAAATGGTGAGTCTTCTCACCCCAAAAAAGGATAGGGCAGGAGCATTTGGAGCAATGGAGTGCTGCCGAATTACATCCTCACCCCTCACTTGTGCTTCTTACATCCTTGATCTCTCTTTTGGAAGGGAGGTTATTGGGTGAACATTGGAAGCGCAATCCGGACCCAAAACCCAAACATTTGGCCACAATACCCCACCCAATTTTTTGACACAACCCCCTAGGAGGTTTTGGACCCATCCCAAGTGGATTGGTGTCGAAACCAAGCCCCAAACGATGGGCGCCCTGCCCCGGCGCCCCCCTGCACTGCTACAGTCCTAATCGCCCCACCCCGGAGTGATTAGAAATATGTAGCATATTTCTTCACTATTTATTTTGCATCTTATTTTATGTCATTCATATATGCTGCCATTCAAATTTCATGCCATTCTGATGAGTTTTGACTGTGTTTTCATTGTTTTTCGCTTTCACTAACATACAGGGAGCATCTTCGGATACAGGGCGATCGGGGCCGAATATGCAAAATCCGACCTTTTGGGTCGTCTCAAAATGCCCTATTTTTCCTAACCCCAACTTTGTAGGTGTTTTGGAGGCCTCTGGATGGGACATTTAGGAGGTTGCTTTCTGACATTTTATGACAGTCCTAATCGTCCCACCCCGGAGCGATTAGAAATCTACAGTAGATTTCTTGACTGTTCCTTTTGCAATGTGTTCATGATGGTGTTTGCATGCTTCTGTCCAAATTTCATCTTATTCTGACATGTTTTGATTACCGTTTTAATTATTTCATGCATGCATTAACCGGAGGCCTTGGGGATTGCATGTTTCCCTCCATCCGTAGGTGCTATTAATCATTTGCTGTTTCTCTGAACGTAGGATCTCGACACCGGAGGGGTAGCAAGGAACTATAGATGCATTCACACAAGTGGCGGTGATGTTTGGCCCGCCCATTTCAAATGTGGGCACGCGGAAGATCCCGAAGGGAAGCGTACCATCCGTGGTGTAACAAAACTATATCTAATGCTCCTAGCCCCTAAAAAGGAAGGAGACGTATTGTAACCTGATCTCAAAGAAAAATTAATAAAATAAAGGGCTGCACTTTACATTTGCTTTATATCTCGTTTCAGTTCGTTTGTTTTCCCTTTTCATGCACTTTAGTCCTTTCTTCATTCGTAGGAGCTAGCGTTACATTTGCTTTTGTTTGCATCGCACCCGGTACGCCATTGCTTCCGTATCCTCAGTGCTTTCAGAACCAACCCCTAAAAGTGATGTGAAAGAAAAAATCTAAGATTTTGTGGCATAAAGAAAATAATAGAAATATTTTCTCATAAGAAACAACCAAAATATTTTTAAAGTGTAATGAAAGAAAAAATGAAATGTTAATAATATACAAAAGATAATATTTATTTAGTATGCATGCATAATAATTTTATTTTATGTATATTTATTAAAATTAATAATTTTCATAAAAATATTTATAATATATTTGAATTAAATTATATTGAAATAATATATTAGTTTCTTTGTTATGTTTTTTTTTTATTATTACATAGGAGAGTTGGTAACAACCACTATTTTTAGTAACTGATCAGCACAAGGTTCAAACCATAGGGACTACAACCACCAAATCTATTTGTCTTAAACACCAAACCTATTCGTCTCATTAAGGTTAACTGGTGTGATATGGGGACCACCGTTGCTTCGATATTCGTACCATCATCATCAGTATGGTGTGCACTCAAAGGATTTAGAACAAACTACTACCTTTAGTACAAAGTGGGCATGCCCACAAGGTATGAACCTAAAACCTTATGTTAAGGAAAACCTTTCCTCGTAACCCATGGGGCCAGGAATTGCCGTTCCACGAGGCTTGTCCCATCCGGGTATACCCCTCAAGCTAGTCAGGAGGTTTTTTGTATCTGGTGTAGGCCGTCAAGCTTGAACCCCAGACCTTCTTTCGAGGATTGAGGGAACTTGCCAGTAAAGTACCTAGTGCTGATAGTTTCTTTGTTATGTTGTTTAGGTGATTTTATCTATGAAAAAAATTAGTGTAACTAGTTTTTTAAATTGAAATAAATAATTTAGTTCATCATCATTGGTAGTATGCATTATATAAGGGTGCAAGAATATTTAAAATAAGATAATTAAAAACTATATTATTATAAGATATATTGTATAAAGATATACAAATAATTAACATATAGATTATTTGTAGAGTAAATATAAGTTTATAAAATATAACAAAAAAAATGCATGCTATAAACAAAAAAAAATAAAAAATAAAGCTTAAAAATACATGTTGCAAAATTTAATATAAGTAATGTTTATTTTTTAATAATGTCGAGTATCATTCAAGATGATTTTTTTTTAAATAAATATTCTTTTAAAAATAATCAAAACTCATCACATCATAAATGAATACTTTAAATTTTTTTTAAATACAATGTATACAAAATAATATTTATCTATAAAATAAGATCATAAAAAAGAAGAAAATAATATGCTAAAGGAATAGGCCACTCACCCTCATTTTTATCGAGGTTTGATTTCCTAGATGGTTGAGGTTTGTTGACTTTGTGTTAAAAAAAAAATTATACGTTTAAAAATTAATCAAACACAAAAGTGAGCTAGGATGAAGACATGATTAGATATCACGTTAAATAAATAAATAAAAACAAAAAAAAAAAATTAATAAAAACAAAAGTAAGAAAATATGAAGACATTATTAGATCGCATTACATCACAACAACAATAGAAGATGTCACTTTACATCCTAATAAAAAAATTATCATTAAAAAAATCTCAAAACCTTTTATCACAACAAAATCTACAAAACATTTCTACTAAAATAAAAAGCTGAAAGATTTGAAATCAAATTCTTAAAAGATAAAGAGAATAATTTTTTTTACAAAGTACAAAAACTAATTAAACACAAAAATGAATAAGACAAACACAACAAAACATAACAGAAGAAAAACAAGGAATCTTATAATATACACCCAAAAAGTGAATGGAACAACGACATGATTAAAAATAAAATTATATTAGAACCAACCCCTAAGAGTAATGTCAGGTAAAAAAGCTAAGCTTTTGTCACATAAAGAAGAGACCTAGAAAGCTTTTCTCATAAGAAACAACCAAAAGGTTTAAAAAATGTAACGAAACAAAAAATTAAAAGCTAATAATGTGCCAAAAGATAATATTCTATTTAGTATACATGCATAATAATTTTATTTTATAAATATTTTTCATTAAAATATTTATATTAAATTTGAATTAAATGATATGGAAATAATATTAGTTTCTTTGCTATGTTGCTTTTGTGATTCAATCTATGAAATAAAATTTAGCGTAATTAGTTTTTAAATTGAAATAAATAATTTAGTTCATCATCATTGTTAAGATAAATTATATTAGGGTAAAACAATATTTAAAATAAGATAATTAAAATATATATTATTAATAAGATATATTGTATAAGGATATAAAAATATTTAACATATATATTACTTTTAGAGTTAATAAAAGTTTACAAAATATAATGAAAATTTCATGCTATACACACAAAAAATAAAGCTTAAAAATACATGTTTAAGATTTTATTTATTTTTAAAGTATTTTTTTAAAAATTAACAAAATCCATCAAATCATAAATAAATACTTTAAAATATTTTAAAATATAATCTATACAAAAAAATATCTAAATATAAAATAAGATCATAAAAATGAAGAAAATGATACCCTAAAGGGATAGGCCACACACCCTAATGCAATTCCTTAAATGATTGAGGTTTGTTGACTTCATTTAAAAAAATATATATATATATCTTTAAAAATTAATAAAACACAAAAGTGATTACGGAGGAAGACATGATTAGATATCACATTACATAAATTTATTAATTAAAAAAATAAAAAAACTTCATATGTTTTTAATTTGAAAATGCGAGGGTGTTTGGAGCTCATTGCCATGTCTAGAGGTTTCTTTTTTATTCGTCTCAATACCCAAGAGGATGCAGATCACATTCTTTCTTGTGGTCCCTAGTTATTTGGGAGGAGAAGCCTCTTTGTTTGTAAATGAGGAGAGGTATTTGACCTGAAAACCTAGAGTATAAACTTCGCTCCTATATGGGTCAGGCTCCCTGACTTGCCGATCTAGTTTTGGCATGAAAATATTATCCATGGGATTGCCTAAACCATTGGAGAGCTTGTCACAATAGATCCAACAATAAGGACTAGATCGAGAATGATGTAGGCTCGAATATGTGTTAACACGAATCTAGAATCCCAACTTTCGACTCATGTAAATTTAATCTATGGGTCTTACCGCAGAAGCCAAGTGGTGGAATATGAGAATAGACCTACCTTCTGCACTGAATGTAACACTTAGGGTCATCTACAAAATCAATGCTTGAAGCTGAAAGCTAACCAAAATGCCCTAAGAGGGCAAGATAATCCAAGCAAAGGAGCTCAACAACAGAATCATTTTTACGCACCCAAGAATCAAGGCAACTAAATTTCCAAGATAGGGTCGCGCTATGACCCCGAGGAGAAGCAATTGATCCCCTCTTCTCAAAATAACGATAAGAAACAGGTAAGTCCTTATTTTAATTGTTTCAAATTTTTAGATGATTCAAATATTGGTAATGACAGAAACCAAGAGGAATGCCCTAGCCCGAATACTGTAGAGGATCCTATTATTGATCTTACAGATAACCCTTTGCAATCTCTTTCTATTGCTGGTGATATTTTACAATCTCCTTCACATCCAGGATATTTTGATCTTCATTTTTTTTGCCAAATCCCTAAACCTTCTTCAATATAATTTTGGCAAGCCCCCAAACCAACAAGAACCTATGTTCAGTGTGTTTATCCCCATCCTTCCTCCTGCTAGCAAATATGTTATCAGTATTGGGCTGAAAGTTCCTGATCTAAATCCTGATAACCAAAATTATAGCCCTCATAAACATGGTTCTAGAAATCAAAAGAAAATTTCAACTGACACAAACTATGAAAAAGTGAAAAGAGGGAGACCTCATAAATAGGACTTAAGGTGAAAGGAATTTGAATATAGTATTGCTAATGGCAACCAATCCACTATTATCACCTCTTTAGCTAAGCAGGATCATTCAAAGGTTTCCATAGATGAAGGGAACATAACCAAATCCCCTCAGACACCTTCGGGTGAAAGAGGGAAAAAATATTCTAAATATTCTAAATGAAGACCCTCTCATGGAATATGAGAGGTCTTAATAGACGAACCAAGCAGAGGATCCTTTCATCCATGAGAAAAGACATTAATCCAACCATCATTTTGCTGCAAGAAACCAAGATCAATGAAAATTGCCAAGATAGAGTTATTCAGGCTATATGGAAAAATTATGGAGTGGCTACCAGCCCTACCAGGGGAGCTTCTAGTGGCCTTATGTGCCTTTGGGACCCTACTAAAGTAGAAGGTCAAATTTTATCTTCTTCTAATATTGTTTTTTGTTGCAAAGACTCAAATGTTCAGTGGGTTTTATCTAATGTGTATACTCCTAATACTATGTCTGATCGTCAAGAATTCTGGTTTTCTATGAGGTATATGTGGTAGATATTCTAGAGTCATCCTTGGATTATAGCTGGTTATTTTAATTCACTGTTATATCCTACTGATAAAAAAAGAGGTACTCCTATCTCACCTCAGATTTTTAAATATTTTTCTAAATTCGTGATGAGTGTGGTCTTATGGACATCCACCTTCAATGGAGCAAATTCACTTAGACCAACAAGAGAGTGGGGACACAACACATCTTAATGCGATTGGACATATTTCTCATTTCTTGTGAAGCTCTTCAATCCTTTTTGGATGCAACTCTCCACTCTCTTCCTCGGATTGGCTCTGACCACAATCCTCTATTTTTGGAGGGGTTGAATGCTACCTATTTCAAGTCTCCTTTTTGGTTTTAATTGATGTGGATTGAACACCCAAATTTTAGAAACAAAATACTTGAATGGTGGAGCAGATATTTTCCTAGTAATCCAATTGTAAGATTAACTCAAAAAATCTGGCACACTAAAAATAACATAAAATTTTGGAACAAGGAAGCTTTTGGGAATTTATTTAAAGCAAAAAGTGTCATTGGTGATAAGATCTGGACTATTGAAAATCGTATCCAAAATGAGGAACATGATGTGCATCTCAACAAACAATAAATAGAACTACTAGCTGAATATCATAATGTTTTGTTCATGGAAGAAAACTTTTGGGGGTAAAAATCAAGAGCTCTGTGGATCAAACAGGGCAATTCCAATACAAAGTATTTCCATACCCTCACCCTCTGACATAGGAGCATCAAAAAATTCAAAAATCTAACTATCTCGGATGGCACCAACACAAAAAATGAAGAGGAGGTGATACGTGAGGATGTAGCCCATTTTCAAAATATTCTTGGAGTAGGCCAACCGAGTAATCCTCAAGCTACCAATTTTCTTCTCCAAAATATTCCTTGTTTATTATCTAATTAAAATAATGATAGCCTGTTGGTTGATTTGTCTACATATGAAATTAAAGATGTTATGTTTTCCATGTCTGCTAATAAAACACTTGGTCCTGATGGTTTCTCTCCCCGTTTCTTTCAATAGTTTTAGGATATTGTTAGCGCTGATGTAATCAAATCTATTTAGTTTGCTCAAGCATCCAAGTGCATCTCAAGAGACTTCAACTCCACCTTTATCATCCTTGTTCCAAAGACTCAACACTTTTGAACAATTTCTGAATATACACCGATAAGCTTATGCAATATTGTGTACAAAATTTTGACTAAGATAATTTTCAATAGAATGAAGAAACTGCTCCCTGATATTATTGATTCTTGTCAAGGCATTTCGATCAAGGGAAGGCTCATAAATGATGGTATAATAACTATTCATGAACTTCTCCATTTTGTCTCTAAAAACAAAATTCCAAGTCTATTTTTCAAGTTAGATATCACTAAGGCATTTGATAGAGTATCTTGGATATTTTTATGTGTTGTGTTGATAAAATTTGACTTTCATCCGGAGTGGATTACCTTAATCTAGGAATGTATTTCTTCTATTTGGTATTCATTCCTTGTAAATGGTGTTGTTGCTGGGTATTTCAAAAGTAACTAGGGAATCAGAAAGGGGGATCCCCTTTCCCCTTATTTATTCATCATTCTTGCATAATCCCTTGGGATGGCACTCAAATCTACCTACTTTAATGGTACTATCTCTAGGATAAAGACCTCCTCTATCTTCCAATAGGTCACACATCAGCAATTTGTCGATGATACATTACTTGAAACCAAAGACTCGGTTCCTAAAGGAAGATTAATCAAGAATATCCTCCTCTCCTATGTGTTGGATGCTAAATAAAATGTTAACTTTCATAAAAGTAAATTATATTTCTTGAATACACATTTTAATAGACAACAAAATATTACTAGAATCCTGGGCTGCAACATATCAAGCCTTCCTTACACCTATCTAGGCATGCTCCTTTTCCATGGTAAACCTTTTGCAAACATGTGGAATAACATATTGGAGAAAATTTAGATAAAATTGGATGGGTGGAAAGGTTGTCTCCTTAGATAGGTAGCAACAATGAATCTTGTTAAAGCTTGTTTGCAAGGCATTCTGTGTACTTCTTGTTTGTATTTAAAGCCACAACTTCTATCTGCAAGAAAATCAAACAAATTTAAATTAGATTTCTCTATTCAAGGAGTGAAAATAATAACAAAATTTCCCTGGTTACTTGGGACAAGATCTGTTTGAAGAATAATCAAGGAGGGTTGGGTTTGAGGAAAGCTAGCTTAATGAATTCTACCCTCATTGGTAAGCAATGTTGGAGAGTAATCCAAAATGAACAAGCTACCTAGATTGACATCATAAAATATAAATGTCTGTAGCAACGGGCATTTCTTAGTGATGAACTGCTTCTAGTTGGATCACATAGTTGGATCACATTTTTGGAATCCTATGATTAATACAAGACCCATTCTAAAATCTAGACTTAGGTAATAGCTATGAAATAGAATGTATATTGACTAGCATCATTGATTAGAGGGTGTCAAGCCAATCACTTATCACCTATTTGGTTCTAAGGTATGTAATTTATGTTCTAGAATCTTTAGTGGTGCTAGATGGAAGTCCTTTCCCTCTAGAAATATCAGCATTTCCCATTCCTTTGCTTTTTCCATTATTGTTAATCTATTGTGCACCACTATCATTCCTAGTAACCCAAATAATTTACACTCTTCGTTCTGGTGCCTTTGTGAAGATGGGTTTTATACCGCTAAGTCAGCCTACTATGTCCAAACCAGAGAAGTCAACTCCTGGCCTAAACATAAGATTGTCTAGTTTAAAATTCTAATCCTTAAATTTAACCATTTTTTTTGGCTTGCTTCTTTAAACAAAATCTTGACCATTGACAATCTAATCCATAGAGGCCTAATACTCCCTAATCATTGTGTCCTCTATAAAAATAGCTGGGAATCTGTGACCCATATCTTTCTTGAGTACCCGTTCTCTAATGAAGTGTTGTCTTCCTTTCTCAAGCTGGCCAACATGCCCTGGGTTTACCCAAACATCCTTATTGTTGTTTGCCATCAGTGGCCAAATCTATTTTTGAATACAAAAATCGGTGCATTTTGGTTGTATTTTTTTCCTAATTTTTTATGGTAGGTATTAGTTGGAGAGAAATAATTTTTTTTTTGGCACTACTGTAAAAGATGCCAAATCAGTGTTCTCCTGAGCTTTATCATTTGCCATTGAGAACGCTATTTGCATCCAAGCTTAAAATACCAAGAACCAATGGAAATTATTCATTTTTAGTACTCTCAAATTTCATACTAGCACCCCCCTAGGTTCCTCCAAAAGCTAATAGATCAATGATGAAATGGATTCCCCCACCTTGTGGATGGGTCAAGATCAATATTGACGGAGCCTCAGAGGGAAACCCTGGTAGGGTTAGAGGAGGTGGTGTCTTCAAAACAGTTAAGGTAAATTCCTATTCATGTTTGCTACATCTATGGGCAATCAAACCAATAATTTTTTTGAAGCCCGTGTATTATACCTTGGCCTCCTCATTTACATGCAGCTTCAATTTGAAAGACTTATCATAGAGAGTGATTCTTTGAAAATTGTTCGATGCATCCAAAATTTCCATCTTCCTGCCTAGAGCATGTTCAACACTATCCAAGAAAGCATGAAGATAACTGAAGGCATCAGACATGTTACAATTCAACATGTTTATCGAGAAGAAAACAAATATGTTGAGCTCCTTGCCAATAAAGGATTTGAACATGATAACCTACAAGTTTGGTATGATAATTTCCCTCAATGTATTATGGACCACACTAATGCAAATAGAAATCTTAATCTTTAATTGGTTGTTGGTGCTAATGTGGTTGATTTTGGTCCTAGTGGTTGAACATGGTTTATCTAACGTTGATGCCAACACATATCTCCTTTTACCTTATATGACTATGGAAGTATTAATATTTAAATGTTTTCTAGTGCTGATGTGGCTGATTTGGGGTCTAGTGGCTGGACATGGTTTGTCTAACATGGAGTTGTTGGTGTTGATGTGGCTAATTTCAGGCCTAGTGGCTAGATTGTTAGCATACTTATTCGTTTCCATTCATTATTTAGGCTCTGTTGTAACAGATCTGTTTCTCTGTTATGCCGGTGTTCTATTCCTGGCACTTTGTAATCTTTTTATATGCCTGCAATACAATAAACACATGTTCGCTAAATCTAACATGGCATCAGAGCCAGTTTGGTAAGGTTGTTGGGCAGCAAAAAAAAATTTTCTTCGCAGAGGCAATTTTTTTTATATATGTCCGCGCGCAATCGCGCGACGTACAATACTATCCCACTACGCAGGAGGAGTCCGCATAGCCAGCGTCGCTGTCGCGGATGCAAGGCAGCAGCCCCGCTAGGTGGAAGGGTACGGAGCGCGATCCCAAAACCCGTGGTGGACTGCAGCACTTGGCGCACTGCGTCGAGAGTGGTCAGAGCCCCCTGACGCGACGTCGTTCGCGCGCAAGGGATGCGGCAGGACTGTCGCACTACGCGACAGTGCACAGGGCCGTGCAAAAGCAACTGTCGCACCACACGATAGAGCGACTGTCGCAGGCCTGTCACATGTGACAGCACGCAGGCCTATCGCATGCGACAGGAGATTGTCGCGCTCGCGAGCAAGCCCTGCCGCGGTCGCGGCAGGCGACAGGGAAGGAAATCGCACCGGGAATTAAATTCCCGGGCGGCTCGCCCCCCCCGCAAACGGCCGACGGGAATTCAAAATTCCTTCCCGTCATGCCGCAGCGGGGGTATAAACCCCCCCCGTGCGCAGCGATTTGCGCTGCGCGCGGTCTCCCCCCCCCCCAAGCTCGTTTTTATTTCAGAATTTTTTTTTCGAAATAATTAGAAAAAAAAAAAGAAGAAGAAGAAGCAGGGGCGGAATTTTCTTTTTCGGAAAACAAACTTTTTTTCAAAAAAGTACAGCCGGGGAACGCAGGCCGCAGGCAGGAAACAGCAACATGCGAGGCTGCAGCTGAGGAGGAGGACCATCCGGTGTTGAAAAGGGAGGTGGTCCGCTGATCTTTTCGGATCAGCCCGCTGGCTCACGTGGTCGTGAGCCATGCGGTAAGGCTCAGGGAGCCTGTAGGTCGGGGGTTCAAATCCCATTGACTTCTCCCCAAGGGTATATTTGTTTTTGCATAGTGTTTTTTAATTATTAATTTTTAATTAAAATTTTTAATTTTAATTTTTTTTTAATATAGTTTTTTAAAACTTTATAAATTAAAATTTAATTTTAATTTATTTTTTCTTAAAGTTTTAAAACTATATAAAATTAAAATTATTTATTTTAATTTTAAATAAATAATAATTATTAAAATGCTTTGTTAAAGAAAGCTTTTTTTTTTAAGGGGGGAATTTTTTTCAAAAAAATCAAAGGGGGATAGTGAGTAATTTTTCGAAAAATAGCAATTTGGCATTGTAAAAGGTGCATTTTTCGGCTGTGACCGACACCTTGTGGGTTCTTCTTGTGGGCAATTTTTTTTGTTGTATGTTGCATATTTCATTTTTGCACTATAACATTAAAAATTAAAATCAAAACTCTCCCTAAGTCCCCAGAATATAAAACCCATCTGTGTAATTTTATTGCACTGCAGCGTTCGGTATTTGTGATACCTCTGGCCAGCACTTACAGGTAAAGCTGTCATGATTTGGCTATTGTATCCGCTGCCTAATATAGCTGCTATAATGACGTCTAAGCTTGTTCTCTATAAATCATCGGGGAGGAATAAGTACGCCATTTTTGCATTTTTTTACTCCATCCACTACCCTTTATCGCACTTGTGTTTAGGCATAAATCTTGACGAAGTATTCTTCATAGTGTTTAGGGGAAGTTACGCCCCACGCATGAGAAGAATCTTCTATGGTAGGTGCCATCAACAAGGCGATTCCCTTTCAATACCGCTTATGTTCCACATATCGTATGATCTCTAAAACTCACCTATAGTCTCCCTCACATAAGGGTGGGTGATTTTTGTTGATCTTTCTAAATACCTATAGTTTCCCTCACGTAAGGGCAGGTATTTTGTACGGTATATTGGCCTAGCAAAAGGTATATCGAAAGGGGGACCAATTTGGTGATATAAGGAACCTTCACTATGGCCGCTGTTGCAAAGTTGATGACTGATCCGCATCAGTTATTGAAAGGTCCAAATTATACACCATGGAAACATAAGATGAAGGCTATTCTCCAAATGGAATATTTGTGGGATATTGTTACTGGAGTAGAAACTAGGCATTCACAAATAGCAGGATCCATAGGTCCTTCAGCAGATCAGATAGCTTTTGACAAGAAAGAGAGTAGAGCAAAGGTGCTCATTTTGTTTGTTGTTTCAGATGAAGTGCAACCTCATATAGCTGACAAAGCAAGTGGTAAAGAGGCATGGGATGCCCTTAGAACCATCTATGAGGGGAAGAATGAATCCACCATTCTTCATATTCAACAACTTCATAACCTGAGTTTGAGACAGGGTGAAACAGTTGAACTCTTTCTGTGCAGAGTGTCTAAGTTGAAAGAGAAATTGAGTTCTATGGGAGATACTGTGGATGAAAAGCTTCTCATTTCACTTGTGATGAGAGCTTTACCTTCTTCATTTGATATGTTGATAACCTCCATCCAGGTGTCTTAATGACAAATTACGTACATCGAGTTGGTCAATCTGCTTCAACAACAGGAGGCACGCCAACTTCACAAGGATGATTCTTCCAATACAGCCCTATACACCAACAAACAAGGTTCTAGGAAGAAAGGTAATGGGCAAAAAGGAGGCAACTTTCAGAAAGGAGGAAATTCTCAACAAGATACAAAAGGAAAAGTAAAACAACCTCAGCAGAAGAAGAGGTGGTGCAAGATCTGTGAGAAAGACAACAATGACACCAACAGGTGTTGGCATAAGAACAAACAGAAAGGCCAAAACAAACCACAAAATAAGAACAAGAAACCCCAGGTGAATGTTGCTATTGAAGAACCTGACTCAGATTCTGAATGAGCACACAAGGTGCTCATGACTACCACAGATTCCACACAGAGGGATCCTATTTGGTATGTCGATTCTGGAGCTAGCAAACATATGACTGGAAACAGATCATGGTTTGAATCATTTGTGGCCAAAGAGGGCAAACCTGTCACCATTGCTGATGATAAAACCTACAGGGTTCAGGGAGAGGGTACAGTTTCAGTCACTCTTCCTGATGGCAAGTGTCAGATTGACAAAGTCCTCTATGTTTCGGGATTGGCCAACAATTTGTTGTCAGTGACACAAATCCTGGATAGAAATATGGTTGTCAAATTTCATGTTGAGAATGGAAAGAAGTGTTGTACAATTACCAGGAAGGGTAAGCAGATTGCAATGGCTTCATATAAGCATGGCTTATTTGCACTAGATGCTATCTCTACTCCACATGTTGCCATGACTGTCTCTACCAAGGAGGCAACTTCCCTATGGCACAAAAGATATGGGCGTCTAAGTTCTGGCTACTTACTTGAGCTCAGCAAGTATGAGATGGTAAAGGTTCTTCCTTCCCTTTCTGCCACATTGCCAATGTGCTCTGACTGCTTGGCAGGAAAGCAGCATAGAGTACCATTTGAGAAGAGCTCTACAAGAGCACGAAAACCTCTGGAGCTAATTCACAACGACCTGTGTGGTCCTTTCACACCCAACAGTGTTGGATGGAAGAGGTGTTTTCAGTTATTCGTAGATGACTACTCACGAAAGATGTGGGTTTTCTTTCTCCAACTGAAATCTGAAGCTTTCACATTCTTCCAGCAGTTCAAGAAATCCGTTGAGGATTCCAGAGCTTCTATTAAAACCCTCCGCTCAGATTGAGGGGGAGAGTTTACCTCTAATGAATTTTCTGCATTCCTAGATAAGCATGGGATCAAGAGACAGTTAACAACTGCCTATACTCCTCAGCAAAATGGAGTTGCTGAGAGAAGGAACCGTTCTATCATGGAAATGGTTCGTTGTATGCTCACAGGAGCTACTCTTGGGCAACAATATTGGGCAGAAGCTGTCACCACTGTAGTGTATCTTTTGAATAGGGCACCCATAAAGGCCCTAAAAGGAATGACTCCACAGGAAGCATGGAGTGGTAAAAAACCCTCCGTATCTCATCTACGTATTTTTGGGTGTCAAGCTTTCATGCACATACCGAAAGAGAAAAGGAAAAAGATAGATGAGAAAACACTGAGATGTATTTTTCTTGGTTATTCTGAGCACTCTAAAGGATATCGGTTGATAGATCCTTTGACCAAGAAAATTCATATCAGCAGAGATGTTGTCTTTGATGAAGCTTTCACATCACAGAGCACATCTAAAGTACACCAAGATATTGTGGAACCTAAGGAAGAAGAGATTCCTTCATCAACACAGACAGGAGGTCCTTCTACATCTTCTTCATCACCACCGAAGAAGAATCCTAAATGGTGTATAAATACAATCAGAGATGCAAATTTATCCACTCCTCCCAATTTGAATTTGGATAGACCTTGTACATGCAGTATGGCTCAAAAGGAAAGAGAAGCCAGAGAAACTGGTGAGGTTGATGATCTTTGTCAATCTTTTGAGGAACTTTCTGTGACTCCAAGTATAGAAGTTGAGGATATGGATATTGATGATGACAGGGCGTTCATGTCTACAATAGATAGTCTTGAACCTGCATCAGTGCAAGATGCTCTCAGTGAGCCTCAGTGGAAGGCCGCTATGGATACAGAGTATGAGTCTCTGATGAAGAATAAAACTTGGAAGCTTGTTGATCTGCCGCATGGAAAGAAGCCCATTGGCTGCAAATGGGTATACAAAGTCAAGTACAAGGCATATGGAACAATTGATAAGCATAAGGCCTATCTTGTTGCAAAGGGCTATGCTCAAAAGGAAGGCATCGACTATGAAGAAACTTTTGCACCTACTGCTTGGATGACCACAATTCGGGTTATGTGTGCTATGGCAGCACAATATGGGTGGAAAGTTCACCAGATGGATGTCAAAAGTGCCTTTCTTAATGGTGATCTCCAAGAAGAAGTCTATATGACTCAGCTCGAAGGATTTGAAGTGGAAGGCCAACAGCAGAAAGTTTGCAAATTGGTCAAATCCTTGTATGGTCTGAAACAAGCTCCTCGAGCTTGGTATATAAAAATGGACAATCACCTTATGCAGCATGGATTTAAGAGATTTCGTTAGATGCAAACCTCTATTTCAAGAAACAGGGTTCTGAGATAGTGTTGCTTGTACTCTATGTGGATGATCTGCTCATTACAGGGAGTTCAGAATCTATGATCTCTACTGTCAAAAGAAACTTGTGCAAATATTTTGAAATGACAGATATCGGACTTCTCCATTATTGTCTTGGTCTGGAATTCAGCCAGAAGGAGCACTCCATCAAAGTGTCTCAGAAAAAATATTCCAAGACATTGCTATAAAAATATCGCATGACTGACTGCAAGCCAATGGCAACTCCAATGGAGAATGGACTTCAGTTATCATGATATGATGACTCACCTTAGGTAGTTGGTACTCTCTATCGACAGTTGATTGGGAGTCTCATATATCTGACCAATACTAGGCCAGATCTCATTTTTGCTGTCAACTATCTTTCGAGGTTCATGCAGGAGCCTAAGAATACTCATTGGAAAGTAGCAAAATGTGTTCTTCACTATGTTCGTGGTACTATGGAATATGGCCTAGAATACAAGAGGAACAACAAATTCTTCTTGCAAGGATACACGGACTCCGACTATGCCGGATCATTTGATGATCGCAAGTCAACTTTTGGATACTTTTTTCATCTAGGATCCGATCCTGTCTCTTGGCACAGCAAGAAGCAACAGGTGGTTGCTATTTCATCAACAGAGGCAGAATATCGCACCGCACGTGAAGCTGTGTGCGAAGTGATATGGTTACGTTGCATTCTGACAAGTATGGGCCATCCATCAAAATCTCCAATACACTTGTTTTGCGACAATCAGGGTGTTTTAAACCTCGTCAAGAATCCAGTGCATCATGAAAGAACAAAGCACATTGACACACAATGTCATTTCATTCGAGATGAAGTTCCAAGGCACCGAATTTAGCTTCAGCACATTCCCACCGATGCTCAAGTTGCGGACATTTTCACTAAGGCACTTGGACGTGTCAAATTTGAATTGTTTCGCAGCTCACTTTGTATTGCAAAATAATGTAAGGGGATGTTAGTATAGCTATTAGTTATTACATTACCCAAATAATGTAATAAAAGGGGATGTTAGCATACTTATTCGTTTCCATTCATTATTTAGGCTCTATTGTAACAGATCTGTTTCTCTGTTATGCTGGTGTTCTATTCCCAACACTTTGTAATATTTTTATATGCCTGCAATACAATAAACACATGTTCGCTGAATCTAACATAGATATGGTTTGTCTAACATGGAGTTTCTGATACTAATGTGGTTGATTTAGGGTCTAGTGGCTGGACATGGTTTGTCTGACATGGATGCCAACACATATCCCCTTTTTCCTAATGTGGTTATGGAAATTTTAATCTTTAACCGGTTGTTGGTGCTTATGTGGTTGATTTAGGGCCTAGTTGTTGGACATGGTTTTTTTGACATTATTTCTCTAACATGGAGTTGTTGGTGTTGATGTGGCTGATTTGGGATCTAGTGGCTGGTCATGATCTATATGACATGGATTTTTTGGTTTTGATGTGGTTGATTTTGTACCTAGTGGTTGGACATGGTTTTTATGATATGTATGCCAACACATATCCCCTTCTACCTTATGTGGTGGAAATCTTAATTTTTAACTGGTTATTGGTACCAATATGGCTAATTTAGGGCTTAGTGGCTGGATATAATTTTTTTGACATGGATTTGCTAGTGTTAATATGTCTATTTTCGGACCTAGTGGCTGGACATGGTTTTTCAGACTTGGTTTGTATGATATGGAGTTGCTGCTGCTAATGTGGTTGATTTAGGATCTAGTGGCTGGAAATGGTTTTTCTGACATGGATGCTAGCACATATCCTCTTTTATATTATGTGGCTATGGAAATCATAATTTTTAACTAATTTTTGATGCTCATGTGGTTGGGGCCTAGTGGTTGGACATGGTTTGTCTGACATGGAGTTATTGGTTCTGATGTAGCTGATTTGGGACCTAGTGGTTGCACATGGTTTATATGACATGGAGTTGTTGGTGCTGATGTGGTTGATTTGGGGTCTAGTGGTTGTACATGGTTTTTCTAACATGGATGCCATTAAATATATCATTTTCCCTTATGTGGTTGTGAAAATATTAATCATTAACTAGTTGTTGGTGTTGATGTGGCTGATTTGGAGCCTAGTGGCTAGACATGGTTTTTTTGACATGGAGTTGTTGGTGCTAATGTGATTGAGTTCGGGCCTAGCGGATGGACATGGTTTGTATGGCATAGAGTTGTTGGTGTTGTTGTGGCTGATTTAGAACCTAGTGGCTGGACATAGTTTGTCTGACATGGATGCCAACACATATCCCCTTTTCTCTTATGTGGATATAGAAATATTAATATTTAACTGGTCACTGGTGTTGATCTGGTTGTTTTTGGGCCTAGTGGTTGGACATGGTTTGTATGACATGGAGATGTTGATGCTGATGTGGCTGATTTGGGGCCTAGTTGTTGGACATGGTTTGTCTAACATGGAGTTGTTGGTGCTGATGTGGTTGATTTGGGACCTAATGGTTGGACATGGTTTGTTTGACATGGATGCCAACACATATCCCATTTTACCTTATGCGACTATGGAAATATTAATCTTTAACTAGTTGCTGATGCTGATTTGGTTGATTTGGAACCTAGTGGTTGTACATGGTTTATCTAACATGGAGTTACTAGTGCTGATGTGACTGATTTGGAACCTATTTGTTGGAAATATGGTTTGTCTAACATGGAGTTGTTGGTGCTGATGTTTAGGGCCTAGTGGTTGGACATGGTTTTTTTGACATGTATACCAGTAACTATCCTCTTTTCCCTTATGTGGTTGTGGAAATCTTAATGTTTAACATGTTGTTGGTGCTGATGTGGCTGATTTGGGTCCTAGTGGTTGGATATGGTTTGTCTGACATAGGGCCTAGTTCGTTTTTCTTTTTTTTTATGTCTTATTTCTACTTTAAAGTTAGTTATTTCATTCTCCTCTAGGGTTGTTTGTTTTCAGTTCAGTTAGTTCACTTCTGAATAACTTTCTTTGCTGCATTTGTGTAAAATATTTTGAAACCTTTCAAAACCCTTTTTATCAACCAATCAAAAAACAAAATTAATAAATACAAATGCAAGAAATGATGAAGATATTATGAAATATCAAATTACATCACAACAAAAAAAAATATGTCACATTACATCTTAATAAAAAAAAAAAAATCAAAACCTTTTCTTACCACAAAATCTACAAACAAATTCTACTAGAATAAAAGGTTAAAAGGTTTAGAAAGAAAATAAAAAGATAAAAATTTAAATATCACTCAAACACCAAAAACGTCACTACATTGTATATAAAACATACTTAATAATTTAATTTATAAACAAAATTCTTTTAAATGTAATAAAATATATTATATTACTTTTCACTACGTTGTTTTTTGGTTGTGTAGAGAACCTCTTTAAAACCTAAATTGTTAGGTAAAATAAAAATTCAATGAAACTTGACCATCTATAAAATAATATTATAAAAATAAATAAAATTATACCTTAAAGGGATAGGCCACTCACATTCCCTAAATGGTTGAGGTTTATTGACTTAGTGTTAAAATTAACAAAATCCATCAAATCATAAATAAATACTTTAAAATATTTTAAAATATAATCTATACAAAAAAATATCTATCTATAAAATAAGATCATAAAAATGAAGAAAATGATACCCTAAAGGGATATGCCACTCACCCTGATGCAATTCCTTAAATGATTGAGGTTTGTTGACTTCATTTAAAAAAAAAAATTATATCTTTAAAAATTAATCAAACACAAAAGTGATTACGGAGGAAGACATGATTAGATATCACATTACATAAATTTATTAATTAAAAAAATAAAAAAACTTCATATGTGTTTAATTTGAAAATGCGAGGGTGTTTGGAGCTCATTGCCATGTCCAGAGGTTTCTTTTTTATTCATCTCAATACCCAAGAGGATGCAGATCACATTATTTCTTGTGGTCCCTAGTTATTTGGGAGGAGAACCCTCTTTGTTCGTAAATGAGGAGAGGTATTTGACCTCAAAACCTAGAGTATAAACTTTGCTCCTATATGGGTCAGGCTCCTTGACTTGCCGATCTAGTTTTGGCATGAAAATATTATCCATGGGATTGCCTAAACCATTCGAGAGCTTGTCACAATAGATCCAACAATAAGGACTAGATCAAGAATGATGTAGGCTCGAATCTATGTTAACACGAATCTAGAATACCAACTTCCGACTCATGTAAATTTAATCTATGGGTCTTACCGCAGAAGCCAAGTGGTGGAATATGAGAATAGACCTACCTTCTGCACTAAATGTAACACCTAGGGTCATCTACAAAATCAATGCTTGAAGCTGAAAGCTAACCAGAATGCCCTAAGAGGGCAAGATAATCCAAGCAAAGGAGCTCAACAACAAAATCATTTTTACGCACCCAAGAATCAAGGCAATCAAATTTCCAAGATAGGGTCGCGCTATGACCCCAAGGAGAAGCAATTGATCTCCTCTTCTCAAAAAAGCGATAAGATATAGGTAAGTCCTTATTTTATTTGTTTCAATTTTTTAGATCATTCAAATATTGGTAATGAAAGAAACCAAGAGGAATTCCCTAGCCCGAATACTGTAGAGGATCCTATAATTGATCTTACAGATAACCCTTTGCAATCTCGTTTTGCTGCTGGTGATATTTTACAATCTCCTTCACATCCAGGATATTTTGATCTTCATTTTTTTTTCTAAATCCCTAAACCTTCTTCAATATAATTTTGGCAAGCCCCGAAACAAACAAGACCCTATGTTCAGTGTGTTTATCCCCATCCTTCCTCCTGTTAGCAAATATGTTATCAGTATTGGGCTGAAAGTTCCTGATCTAAATCCTGATAACCAAAATTATAGCCCTCATAAACATGGTTCTAGATATCAAAAGAAAATTTCAACTGACACAAACAATGAAAAAGTGAAAAGAGGGAGACCTCATAAATAGGACTTAAGGTGAAAGGAATTTGAATATAGTATTGCTAATGGCAACCAATCCACTATTATCACCTCTTTAGCTAAGAAAGATCATTCTAAGGTTTCCATAGATGAAGGGAACATAACCAAATCCCCTCAGACACCTTCGGGTGAAAGAGGGAAAAAATATTCTAAATATTCTAAATGAATATCCTCTCATTGAATGTGAGAGGTCTTAATAGACGAACCAAGCAGAGGATCCTTTCATCAATGAGAAAAGACATTAATCCAACCATCATTTTGTTGCAAGAAACCAATATCAATGAAAACTGCCAAGATAGAGTTATTCAGGCTATATGGAAAAATTATGGAGTGGCTACTAGCCCTGCTAGGGGAGCTTCTAGTGGCCTTATGTGCCTTTGGGACCCTACTAAAGTAGAAGGTCAAATTTTATCTTCTTCTAATAGGATTACTAAAATTGTTTTTTGTTGCAAAGACTCAAATGTTTAGTGGGTTTTATCTAATGTGTATACTCCTAATACTATGTCAGATCATCAAGAACTGTGGTTTTCTATGAGGTATATGTGGTAGATATTCCAGAGTCATCCTTGGATTATAGCTGGTTATTTTAACTCACTGCTATATCCTAATGATAAAAAAAGAGGTACTCCTATCTCACCTCAGATTTTTAAATATTTTTCTAAATTCGTGATGAGTGTTCTTATGGACATCCACATTTAATGGAGCAAATTCACTTAGACCAACAAGAGAGTGGGGACACAACACATCTTAATGCGATTGGACATATTTCTCATTTCTTGTGAAGCTCTTCAATCCTTTTGGGATGCAACTCTCCACTCTCTTCCTCGGATTGGCTCTGACCACAATCCTCTATTTTTGGAGGGGTTGAATGCTACCTATTTCAAGTCTCCTTTTTGGTTTTAATTGATGTGGATTGAACACCCAAATTTTAGAAACAAAATACTTGAATGGTGGAGCAGATATTTTCCTAGTAATCCAATTGTAAGATTAACTCAAAAAATCTGGCACACTAAAAATAACATAAAATTTTGGAACAAGGAAGCTTTTGGGAATTTATTTGAAGCAAAAAGAGTCATTGGTGATAAGATCTGGACTATTGAAAATCGTATCCAAAATGAGGAACATGATGTGCATCTCAACAAACAATAAAGAAAACTACTAGCTGAATATCATAATGTTTTGTCCATGGAAGAAAACTTTTGGGGGTAAAAATCAAGAGCTCTCTGGATCAAACAGGGCAATTCCAATACAAAGTATTTCCATACCATCACCCTCTGACATAGGAGCATCAAAAAATTCAAAAATCTAACTATCTCGGATGGCACCAACACAAAAAATGAAGAGGAGGTGATACGTGAGGATGTAGCCCATTTTCAAAATATTCTTGGAGTAGGCCAACCGAGTAATCCTCAAGCTACCAATTTTCTTCTCCAAAATATTCCTTGTTTATTATCTAATTAAAATAATGATAGCCTGTTGGTTGATTTGTATACATATGAAATTAAAGATGTTATGTTTTCCATGTCTGCTGATAAAACACTTGGGCCTGATGGTTTCTCTCCTCGTTTCTTTCAATAGTTTTAGGATATTGTTAGCGCTGATGTAATCAAAGCTATTTAGTTTGCTCAAGCATCCAAGTGCATCTCGAGAGACTTCAACTCCACCTTTATCATCCTTGTGCCAAAGACTCAACACTTTGAACAATTTCTGAATATACACCGATAAGCTTGTGCAATATTGTGTACAAAATTTTGACTAAGATAATTTTCAATCGAATGAAGAAACTGCTCCCTGATATTATTGATTCTTGTCAAAGCATTTCGATCAAGGGAAGGCTCATAAATGATGGTATAATAACTATTCATGAACTTCTCCATTTTGTCTCTAAAAACAAAATTCCAAGTCTATTTTTCAAGTTAGATATCACTAAGGCATTTGATAGAGTATCTTGGATATTTTTATGTGTTGTGTTGATAAAATTTGACTTTCATTCGGAGTGGATTACCTTAATCTAGGAATGTCTTTCTTCTGTTTGGTATTCAATCATTGTAAATGGTGCTACTACTGGGTATTTCAAAAGCAACTAGGGAATCATAAAGGGGGATCCCCTTTCCCCTTATTTATTCATCATTCTTGCATAATCCCTTGGGATGGCACTCAAATATACCTACTTTAATGGTACTATCTCTAGGATAAAGACCTCCTCTATCTTCCAACAGGTCACAATCAGCAATTTGTTGATGATACATTACTTGAAACCAAAGACTCGATTCCTGAAGGAATATTAATCAAGAATATCCTCCTCTCCTATGTGTTGGATGCTAAATAAAATGTTAACTTTCATAAAAGTAAATTATATTTCTTGAATACACATTTTAATAGACAACAAAATATTACCAGAATCCTGGGATGCAACATATCAAGCCTTCCTTACACATATCTAGGCATGCTCCTTTTCCATGGTAAACCTTTTGCTCCTTTTTGGACATGTATACCAGTAATTATCCTCTTTTCCCTTATGTGGTTGTGGAAATCTTAATGTTTAACATGTTGTTGGTGCTGATGTGGCTGATTTGGATCCTAGTGGTTGGATATGGTTTGTATGACATAGGGCCTAGTTCATTTTTGTTTTTTTTTGTCTTATTTCTACTTTAAAGTTAGTTGTTTCATTCTCCTCTAGGGTTGTTTGTTTTCAGTTCAGTTAGTTCACTTCTGAATAACTTTCTTTGCTGCATTTGTGTAAAATATTTTGAAACCTTTCAAAACCCTTTTTATCAACCAATCAAAAAACATAATTAATAAATACAAATGAAAGAAATGATGAAGATATTATTAAATGTCAAATTACATCACAACAAAAAAAAATATGTCACATTACATCTTAATAAAAAAAAAAAAATCAAAACCTTTTCTTACCACAAAATCTACAAACAAATTCTACTAGAATAAAAGGTTAAAAGGTTTAGAAAGAAAATAAAAAGATAAAAATTTAAATATCACTCAAACACCAAAAACGTCACTACATTGTATATAAAACATACTTAGTAATTTAATTTATAAACAAAATTCTTTTAAATGTAATAAAATATATTATATTGCTTTTCACTACGTTGTTTTTTGGTTGTGTAGAGAACCTCTTTAAAACCTAAATTGTTAGGTAAAATAAAAATTCAATGAAACTTGACCATCTATAAAATAATATTATAAAAATAAATAAAATTATACCTTAAAGGGATAGGCCGCTCACATTCCCTAAATGGTTGAGGTTTATTGACTTAGTGTTAAAATTAACAAAATCCATCAAATCATAAATAAATACTTTAAAATATTTTAAAATATAATCTATACAAAAAAATATCTATCTATAAAATAAGATCATAAAAATGAAGAAAATGATACCCTAAAGGGATAGGCCACTCACCCTGATGCAATTCCTTAAATGATTGAGGTTTGTTGACTTCATTTAAAAAAAAAAATTATATCTTTAAAAATTAATCAAACACAAAAGTGATTACGGAGGAAGACATGATTAAATATCACATTACATAAATTTATTAATTAAAAAAATAAAAAAACTTCATATGTTTTTAATTTGAAAATGCGAGGGTGTTTGGAGCTCATTGCCATGTCCAGAGGTTTCTTTTTTATTCGTCTCAATACCCAAGAGGATGCAGATCACATTCTTTATTGTGGTCCCTAGTTATTTGGAAGGAGAATCCTCTTTGTTCGTAAATGAGGAGAGGTATTTGACCTGAAAACCTAGAGTATAAACTTTGCTCCTATATGGGTCAGGCTCCCTAACTTGCCGATCCAGTTTTGGCATGAAAATATTATCCATGGGATTGCCTAAACCATTGGAGAGCTTGTCACAATAGATCCAACAATAAGGACTAGATCGAGAATGATGTAGGCTCGAATATGTGTTAACACGAATCTAGAATCCCAAATTTTGACTCATGTAAATTTAATCTATGGGTCTTACGACAGAAGCCAAGTGGTGGAATATAAGAATAGACCTACCTTCTGCACTGAATGTAACACTTAGGGTCATCTACAAAATCAATGCTTGAAGCTGAAAGCTAACTAGAATGCCCTAAGAGGGCAAGATAATCCAAGCAAAGGAGATCAACAATAGAATCATTTTTATGCACCCAAGAATCAAGGCAACCAAATTTCCAAGATAGGGTCACACTATGACCCCGAGGAGAAGCAATTGATCCCCTCTTCTCAAAATAGCGATAAGAAACAGGTAAGTCCTTATTTTAATTGTTTAAATTTTTTAGATGATTCAAATATTGGTAATGACAGAATCCAAGAGGAATGCCCTAGCCCGAATACTGTAGAGGATCCTATAATTGATCTTATAGATAACCCTTTGCAATCTTGTTCTGCTGCTGGTGATATTTTACAATCTCCTTCACATCCAGGATATTTTGATCTTCATTTTTTTTGCCAAATCCCTAAACCTTATTCAATATAATTTTGGCAAGCCCCCAAACCAACAAGACCCTATGTTCAGTGTGTTTATCCCCATCCTTCCTCCTGTTAGCAAATATGTTATCAGTATTGGGCTGAAAGTTCCTGATCTAAATCCTGATAACCAAAATTATAGCCCTCATAAACATGGTTCTAGAAATCAAAAGAAAATTTCAACCGACATAAACTATGAAAAAGTGAAAAGAGGGAGACCTCATAAATAGGACTTAAGGTGAAAGGAATTTGAATATAGTATTGCTAATGGCAACCAATCCACTATTATCACCTCTTTAGCTAAGCAGGATCATTCTAAGGTTTCCATAGATGAAGGGAACATAACCAAATCCCCTCAGACACCTTCGGGTGAAAGAGGGAAAAAATATTCTAAATATTCTAAATGAAGATCCTCTCATTGAATGTGAGAGGTCTTAATAGATGAACCAAGCAGAGAATCCTTTCATCCATGAGAAAAGACATTAATCCAACCATCATTTTGCTACAAGAAACCAAGATCAATGAAAACTGCCAAGATAGAGTTATTCAGGCTATATGGAAAAATTATGGAGTGGCTACCAACACTGCCAGGGGAGCTTCTAGTGGCCTTATGTGCCTTTGGGACCCTACTAAAGTAGAAGGTCAAATTTTATCTTCTTCTAATAGGATTACTAAAATTGTTTTTTGTTGCAAAGACTCAAATGTTCAGTGGGTTTTATCTAATGTGTATACTCCTAATACTATGTCTGATTGTCAAGAACTATGGTTTTCTATGAGGTATATGTGGTAGATATTCCAGAGTCATCCTTGGATTATAGCTGGTTATTTTAACTCACTGCTATATCCTACTGATAAAAAAAGAGGTACTCCTATCTCACCTTAGATTTTTAAATATTTTTCTAAATTCGTGATGAGTGTGGTCTTATGGACATACACCTTCAATGGAGAAAATTCACTTAGACCAACAAGAGAGTGGGGACACAACACATCTTAATGCGATTGGACATATTTCTCATTTCTTGTGAAGCTCTTCAATCCTTTTGGGATGCAACTCTCCACTCTCTTCCTCGGATTGGCTCTGACCACAATCCTCTATTTTTGGAGGGGTTGAATGCTACCTATTTCAAGTCTCCTTTTTGGTTTTAATTAATGTGGATTGAACACCCAAATTTTAGAATCAAAATACTTGAATGGTGGAGCAGATATTTTCCTAGTAATCCAATTGTAAGATTAACTCAAAAAATCTGGCACACTAAAAATAACATAAAATTTTGGAACAAGGAAGCTTTTGTGAATTTATTTGAAGCAAAAAGAGTCATTGGTGATAAGATCTGGACTATTGAAAATCGTATCCAAAATGAGGAACATGATGTGCATCTCAACAAAAAATAAAGAAAACTACTAGCTGAATATCATAATGTTTTGTCCATGGAAGAAAACTTTTGGGGGTAAAAATCAAGAGCTCTTTGGATCAAACAGGGCGATTCCAATACAAAGTATTTCCATACCCTCACCCTCTGACATAGGAGCATCAAAAAAATTCAAAAATCTAACTATCTCGGATGGCACCAGCACAAAAAATGAAGAGGAGGTGATACGTGAGGATGTAGCCCATTTTCAAAATATTCTTGGAGTAGGCCAACCGAGTAATCCTCAAGCTACCAATTTTCTTCTCCAAAATATTCCTTGTTTATTATCTAATTAAAATAATGATATCCTGTTGGTTGATTTGTCTACATATGAAATTAAAGATGTTATGTTTTCCATGTCTGCTGATAAAACACTTGGGCATGATGGTTTCTCTCCCCGTTTCTTTCAATAGTTTTAGGATATTGTTAGCGCTGATGTAATCAAAGCTATTTAGTTTTCTCAAGCATCCAAGTGCATCTCGAGAGACTTCAACTCCACATTTATCATCCTTGTTCCAAAGACTCAACACTTTTGAACAATTTCTGAATATACATCGATAAGCCTGTGCAATATTGTGTACAAAATTTTGACTAAGAAAATTTTCAATAGAATGAAGAAACTGCTCCCTGATATTATTGATTCTTGTCAAGGCATTTCGATCAAGGGAAGGCTCATAAATGATGGTATAATAACTATTCATGAACTTCTCCATTTTGTCTCTAAAAAAAAAATTCCAAGTCTATTTTTCAAGTTAGATATCACTAAGGCATTTGATAGAGTATCTTGGATATTTTTATGTGTTGTGTTGATAAAATTTGACTTTCATCCGGAGTGGATTACCTTAATCTAGGAATGTCTTTCTTCTGTTTGGTATTCAGTCATTGTAAATGGTGCTGCTGTTGGGTATTTCAAAAGCAACTAGGGAATCAGAAAGGGGGATCCCATTTCCCCTTATTTATTCATCATTCTTCCATAATCCCTTGGGATGGCACTCAAATCTACCTACTTTAATGGTACTATCTCTAGGATAAAGACCTCCTCTATCTTCCAACAGGTCACACATCAGCAATTTGTTGATGATACATTACTTGAAACCAAAGACTCGATTCCTGAAGGAAGATTAATCAAGAATTTCCTCCTCTCCTATGTTCTGGATGCTAAATAAAATGTTAACTTTCATAAAAGTAAATTATATTTCTTGAATGCACATTTTAATAGACAACAAAATATTACCAGAATCTTGGGATGCAACATATCAAGCCTTCCTTACACCTATCTAGGCATGCTCCTTTTCCATGGTAAACCTTTTGCAAACATGTGGAATAACATCTTGGAGAAAATTTAGATAAAATTGGATGGGTGGAAAGGCTGTCTCCTTAGATAGGTAGCAAAAATGACTCTTGTTAAAGCTTGTTTGCAAGGCATTCTGTGTACTTCTTGTTTGTATTTAAAGCCACAGCTTCTATCTACAAGAAAATGAAACAAATTTAAATTAGATTTCTCTATTCAGGGAGTGAAAATAATAACAAAATTTCCATGGTTACTTGGGACAAGATCTGTTTGAAGAATAATCAAGGAGGGTTGGGTTTGAGGAAAGCTAGCTTAATGAACTCTACCCTCATTGGTAAGCAATGTTGGAGAGTAATCCAAAATGAACAAGCTACCTAGATTGACATCATAAAATATAAATGTCTGTAGCAACGGGCATTTCTTAGTGATGAACTGCTTCTAGTTGGATCACATTTTTGGAATCCTATGATTAATACAAGACCCATTCTAAAATCTAGACTTAGGTAATAGCTATGAAATGGAATGTCTATTGACTAGCATCATTGATTAGAGGGTGTCAAGCCAATCACTTATCACCTATTTGGTTCTAAGGTATGTAATTAATTTTCTAGAATCTTTAGTGGTGCTAGATGGAAGTCCTTTCCCTCTAGAAATATCAGCATTTCCCAGTCCTTTGCTTTTTCCATTATTGTCAATCTATTGTGCACCACTATCATTCCTAGTAACCCAAATACTTTACACTCTCCGTTCTGGTGCCTTTGTGAAGATGGGTTTTATACCGCTAAGTCAGCCTGCTATGTCCAAACCAGAGAAGTCAACTCTTGGCCTAAACTTAAGATTGTTTGGTTTAAAATTCTAATCCTTAAATTTACCCATTTTTTTTGGCTTGCTTCTTTAAACAAAATCTTGACCATTGACAATCTAATCCATAGAGGCCTAATACTCCCTAATCATTGTGTCCTCTATAAAGATAGTTGGGAATCTGTGACCCACATCTTTCTTGAGTACCCGTTCTCTAATGAAGTGTTGTCTTCCTTTCTCAAGCTGGCCAACATGCCCTGGGTTTACCCAAATTGGTGCTTATTGGTTGTATTTTTTTCCTAATTTTTTATGGTAGGTATTAGTTGGAGAGGAATAAATTTTTTTTTGGCACTACTATAAAAGATGCCAAATCAGTGTTCTCCTGAGCTTTATCATTTGCCATTGAGAACGCTATTCGCATCCAAGATTAAAATACCAAGAAACAATGGAAATTATTCATTTTTAGTACTCTCAAATTTCATACTTGCACCCCCCTAGGTTCCTCCAAAAGCTAATAGGTCAATGATGAAATGGATTCCCCCACCTTGTGGATGGGTCAAGATCAATATTGACGGAGCCTCAGAGGGAAACCCTGGTAGCGCTGGAGGAGGTGGTGTCTTCAAAACAGTCAAGGTAAAGTCCTATTCATGTTTGCTACGTCTATGGGCAATCAAACCAATAATTTTTTTGAAGCCCATGTATTATACCTTGGCCTCCTCATTTACATGCAGCTTCAATTTGAAAGACTTATCATAGAGAGTGATTCTTTGAAAATTGTTCGATGCATCCAAAATTTCCAGCTTCCTGCCTAGAGCATGTTCAACACTATCCAAGAAAGCATGAAGATAATTGAAGGCATCAGAAATGTTACAATTCAACATGTTTACCGAGAAGAAAACAAATATGTTGACCTCCTTGCCAATAAAGGATTTGAACATGATAACCTACAAGTTTGGTTAAACAAAATTAAACAAAATTATTTTAAATGTAATAAAATATATTATATTACTTTTCACTACGTTGTTTTTTGGTTGTGTAGAGAACCTCTTTAAAACCTAAATTGTTAGGTAAAATAAAAATTCAATGAAACTTGACTATCTATAAAATAATATTATAAAAATAAATAAAATTATACCTTAAAGGGATAGGCCACTCACATTCCCTAAATGGTTGAGGTTTATTGACTTAGTGTTAAAATTAACAAAATCCATCAAATCATAAATAAATGCTTTAAAATATTTTAAAATATAATCTATACAAAAAAATATCTATCTATAAAATAAGATCATAAAAATGAAGAAAATGATACCCTAAAGGGATAGGCCACTCACCCTGATGCAATTCCTTAAATGATTGAGGTTTGTTGACTTCATTTAAAAAAAAAAATTATATCTTTAAAAATTAATCAAACACAAAAGTGATTACGGAGGAAGACATGATTAGATATCACATTACATAAATTTATTAATTAAAAAAATAAAAAAACTTCATATGTTTTTAATTTGAAAATGCGAGGGTGTTTGGAGCTCATTGCCATGTCCAAAGGTTTCTTTTTTATTCGTCTCAATACCCAAGAGGATGTAGATCACATTCTTTCTTGTGGTCCCTAGTTATTTGGGAGGAGAAGCCTCTTTGTTCATAAATGAGGAGAGGTATTTGACCTGAAAACCTAGAGTATAAACTTTGCTCCTATATGGGTCAGGCTCCCTGACTTGTCGATCCAGTTTTGGCATGAAAATATTATCCTTATTGTTGTTTGCCATCAGTGGCCAAATATATTTTTGAATACAAAAATTGGTACTTTTTGGTTGTATTTTTTTCCTAATTTTTTATGGTAGGTATTAGTTGGAGAGGAATAAAAAATTTTTTGGCACTACTGTAAAAGATGCCAAATCAGTGTTCTCCTGAGCTTTATCATTTGCCATTGAGAACGCTATTCGCATCCAAGCTTAAAATACCAGTAACCAATAGAAATTATTCATTTTTAGTACTCTCAAATTTCATACTGGCACCCCCCTAGGTTCCTCCAAAATATAATAGGTCAATGATGAAATGGATTCCCCCACCTTGTGGATGGGTCAAGATCAATATTGACGGAGCCTCAGAGGGAAACCCTGGTAGGGCTGGAGGAGGTGGTGTCTTCAAAACAGTCAAGGTAAAGTCCTATTCATGTTTGCTATGTCTATGGGCAATCAAACCAATAATTTTTTTGAAGCCCGTGTATTATACCTTGGCCTCCTCATTTACATGCAGCTTCAATTTGAAAGACTTATCATATAGAGTGATTCTTTGAAATTTTTTCGATGCATCCAAAATTTCCGCTTCCTTCCTAGAGCATGTTCAACACTATCCAAGAAAACATGAAGATAATTGAAGGCATCAGACATGTTACAATTCAACATGTTTACCAAGAAGAAAAAAAATATGTTGACCTCCTTGCCAATAAAGGATTTGAACATGATAACCTACAAGTTTGGTATGATAATTTCCATCAATGTATTATGGACCACACTAATGCAAATAGAAATCTTAATATTTAATTGGTTGTTGGTGCTGATGTGGCTGATTTTGGGCCTAGTGGTTGAACATGGTTTATCTAACATTGATGCCAACACATATCTCCTTTTACCTTATATGACTATGGAAGTATTAATATTTAAATGTTTTCTAGTGCTGATGTGGCTGATTTGGGGTCTAGTGGCTGGACATGGTTTGTCTAACATGGAGTTGCTGGTGTTGATGTGGCTAATTTCAGGCCTAGTGGCTAGATATGGTTTGTCTAACATGGAGTTTCTGATACTAATGTGGTTGATTTGGGGTCTAGTGGCTGGACATGGTTTGTATGACATGGATGTCAACACATATCCCCTTTTTCCTAATGTGGTTATGGAAATTTTAATCTTTAACCGGTTGTTGGTGCTGATGTGGTTGATTTAGGGCCTAGTTGTTGGACATGGTTTGTTTGACATTATTTCTCTAACATGAGTTGTTGGTGTTGATGTGGCTGATTTGGGCTCTAGTGGCTGGTCATGATCTATATGACATGGATTGGTTGGTTTTGATGTGGTTGATTTTGTACATAGTGGTTGGATATGGTTTTTATGATATGTATGCCAGCACATATCCCCTTCTCCCTTATGTGGTGGAAATATTAATTTTTAAATGGTTATTGGTACAAATATGGCTAATTTAGGGCTTAGTGGCTCGATATAATTTTTCTGACATGGAGTTGCTAGTGTTAATATGTCTATTTTCGGACCTAGTGGCTGGACATGGTTTTTCAGACTTGGTTTGTATGATATGGAGTTGCTGCTGCTAACGTGGTTGATTTAGAATCTAGTGGCTGGAAATGGTTTTTCTTACATGGATGCTAGCACATATCCTCTTTTATATAATGTGGCTATGGAAATCATAATTTTTAACTAATTTTTTATGCTCATGTGGTTGGGGCCTAGTGGTTGGACATGGTTTGTCTGACATGGAGTTATTGGTTCTAATGTAGGTGATTTAGGACCTAGTGGTTGCACATGGTTTATATGACATGGAGTTGTTGGTGCTGATGTGGTTGATTTGGGGTCTAGTGGTTGTACATGGTTTGTCTAACATGGATGCCATTAAATATATCATTTTCCCTTATGTGGTTGTGAAAATATTAATCATTAACTGGTTGTTGGTGTTGATGTGGCTGATTTGGAGCCTAGTGGCTAGACATGGTTTTTTTGACATGGAGTTGTTGGTGCTAATGTGATTGAGTTCGGGCCTAGTGGATGGACATGGTTTGTATGGCATAGAGTTGTTGGTGTTGTTGTGGCTGATTTAGAACCTAGTGGTTGGACATAGTTTGTCTGACATGGATGCCAACACATATCCCCTTTTCTCTTATGTGGATATAGAAATATTAATATTTAACTGGTCATTGGTGTTGATCTGGTTGTTTTTGGGCCTAGTGGTTGGACATGGTTTGTATGACATTGAGATGTTGATGCTGATGTGGCTAATTTGGGGCCTAGTTGTTGGACATGGTTTGTCTAACATGGAGTTGTTGGTGCTGATGTGGTTGATTTGGGACCTAATGGTTGGACATGGTTTGTTTGACATGGATGCCAACACATATCCCATTTTACCTTATGCGACTATGGAAATCTTAATCTTTAACTAGTTTTTGATGCTGATTTGGTTGATTTGGAACCTAGTGGTTGTACATGGTTTATCTAACATGGAGTTACTAGTGCTGATGTGACTGATTTGGAACCTATTTGTTGGAAATATGGTTTGTCTAACATGGAGTTGTTGGTGCTAATGTTTAGGGCCTAGTGGTTGGACATGGTTTTTTTGACATGTATACCAGTAATTATCCTCTTTTCCCTTATGTGGTTGTGGAAATCTTAATGTTTAACATGTTGTTGGTGCTGATGTGGCTGATTTGGGTCCTAGTGGTTGGATATGGTTTGTCTAACATAGGGCCTAGTTCATTTTTGTTTTTATTTATGTCTTATTTCTACTTTAAAGTTAGTTGTTTTATTCTCCTCTAGGGTTGTTTGTTTTCAGTTCAGTTAGTTCACTTCTGAATAACTTTCTTTGCTGCATTTGTGTAAAATATTTTGAAACATTTCAAAACCCTTTTTATCAACCAATCAAAAAACAAAATTAATAAATACAAATGCAATAAATGATGAAGATATTATTAAATATCAAATTACATCACAACAAAAAAAAATATGTCACATTACATCTTAATAAAAAAAAAAAAAATCAAAACCTTTTCTTACCACAAAATCTAAAAACAAATTCTACTAGAATAAAAGGTTAAAAGGTTTAGAAAGAAAATAAAAAGATAAAAATTTAAATATCACTCAAACACCAAAAACATCACTACATTGTATATAAAACATACTTAATAATTTAATTTATAAACAAAATTCTTTTAAATGTAATAAAATATATTATATTACTTTTCACTACGTTGTTTTTTTGTTGCGTAGAGAACCTCTTTAAAACCTAAATTGTTAGGTAAAATAAAAATTCAATGAAACTTGACCATCTATAAAATAATATTATAAAAATAAATAAAATTATACCTTAAAGGGATAGGCCACTCACATTCCCTAAATGGTTGAGGTTTATTGACTTAGTGTTAAAATTAACAAAATCCATCAAATCATAAATAAATACTTTAAAATATTTTAAAATATAATCTATACAAAAAAATATCTATCTATAAAATAAGATCATAAAAATGAATAAAATGATACCCTAAAGGGATAGGTCACTCACCCTGATGCAATTCCTTAAATGATTGAGGTTTGTTGACTTCATTTAGAAAAAAAAAATTATATCTTTAAAAATTAATCAAACACAAAAGTGATTACAGAGGAAGACATGATTAGATATCACATTACATAAATTTATTAATTAAAAAAATAAAAAAACTTCATATGTTTTTAATTTGAAAATGCGAGGGTGTTTGGAGCTCATTGCCATGTCCAGAGGTTTCTTTTTTATTCGTCTCAATATCCAAGAGGATGCAGATCACATTATTTCTTGTGGTCCCTAGTTATTTGGGAGGAGAAGCCTCTTTGTTCGTAAATGAGGAGAGGTATTTGACGTGAAAACCTAGATTATAAACTTTGCTCCTATATGGGTCAGGCTCCCTGACTTGCCGATCCGGTTTTGGCATGAAAATATTATCAATGGGATTGCCTAAACCATTGGAGAGCTTGTCACAATAGATCCAAAAATAAGGACTAGATCGAGAATGATGTAGGCTCGAATCTGTGTTAACATGAATCTATAATCCCAACTTTCGACTCATGTAAATTTAATCTATGGGTCTTACCGCAGAAGCCAAGTGGTGGAATATGAGAATAGACCTACCTTCTGCACTGAATGCAACACTTAGGGTCATCTACAAAATCAATGCTTGAAGCTGAAAGCTAACCAGAATGCCCTAAGAGGGCAAGACAATCCAAGCAAATTAGCTCAACAACAGAATCATTTTTACGCACCCAAGAAACAAGGCAACCAAATTTCCAAGATAGGGTTGAGCTATGACACCAAGGAGAAGCAATTGATCCCCTCTTCTCAAAATAACGATAAGAAACAGGTAAGTCCTTATTTTAATTGTTTCAATTTTTTAGATGATTCAAATATTGGTAATGATAGAAACCAAGAGGAATGCCCTAGCCCGAATACTGTAGAGGATCCTATAATTGATCTTACAGATAACCCTTTGCAATCTCGTTCTGCTGCTGGTGATATTTTACAATCTCCTTCACATCCAGGATATTTTGATCTTCATTTTTTTTTCCAAATCCCTAAAACTTCTTCAATATAATTTTGGCAAGCCCCCAAACCAACAAGACCCTATGTTCAGTGTGTTTATCCCCATCCTTCCTCCTGTTAGCAAATATGTTATCAGTATTGGGCTGAAAGTTCCTGATCTAAATCCTGATAACCAAAATTATAGCCCTCATAAACATGGTTCTAGAAATCAGTAGAAAATTTCAACCGACACAAACTATGAAAAAGTGAAAAGAGGGAGACCTCATAAATAGGACTTAAGGTGAAAGGAATTTGAATATAGTATTGCTAATGGCAACCAATCCACTATTATCACCTCTTTAGCTAAGCAGAATCATTCTAAGGTTTCCATAGATGAAGGGAACATAACCAAATCCCCTCAGACACCTTCGGGTGAAAGAGGGAAAAAATATTCTAAATATTCTAAATGAAGATCCTCTCATGGAATGTGAGAGGTATTAATAGACGCACCAAGCAGAGGATCCTTTCATCCATGAGAAAAGACATTAATCCAACCATCATTTTGATGTAAGAAACCAAGATCAATGAAAACTGCCAAGATAGAGTTATTCAGGCTATATGGAAAAATTATGGAGTGGCTACGAGCCCTGCTAGGGAGCTTCTAGTGGCCTTATGTGCCTTTGGGACCCTACTAAAGTAGAAGGTCAAATTTTATCTTCTTCTAATAGGATTACTAAAATTGTTTTTTGTTGCAAAGACTGAAATGTTTAGTGGGTTTTATCTAATGTGTATACTCCTAATACTATGTCTGATCGTCAAGAACTGTGGTTTTCTATGAGGTATATGTGGTAGATATTCTAGAGTCATCCTTGGATTATAGCTAGTTATTTTAACTCACTGCTATATCCTACTGATAAAAAAAGAGGTACTCCTATATCACCTCAGATTTTTAAATATTTTTCTAAATTTGTGATGAGTGTGGTCTTATGGATACCCACCTTCAATGGAGCAAATTCACTTAGACCAACAAGAGAGTGGGGACACAACACATGTTAATGCGATTGGACATATTTCTCATTTCTTGTGAAGCTCTTCAATCCTTTTGGGATGCAACTCTCCACTCTCTTCCTCGGATTGGCTCTGACCACAATCCTCTATTTTTGGAGGGGTTGAATGCTACCTATTTCAAGTCTCCTTTTTGGTTTTAATTAATGTGGATTGAACACCCAAATTTTAGAAACAAAATACTTGAATGGTGGAGCAGATATTTTCCTAGTAATCCAATTGTAAGATTAACTCAAAAAATCCGGCACACTAAAAATAACATAAAATTTTGGAACAAGGAAGCTTTTGGGAATTTATTTGAAGCAAAAAGAGTCATTGGTGATAAGATCTGGACTATTGAAAATCGTATCCAAAATGAGGAACATGATGTGCATCTCAAAAAACAATAAAGAGAACTACTAGCTGAATATCATAATGTTTTGTCCATGGAAGAAATCTTTTGGGGATAAAAATCAAGAGCTCTCTGGATCAAACAGGGCAATTCCAATACAAAGTATTTCCATACCCTCACCGTATGACATAGGAGCATCAAAAAATTCAAAAATATAACTATCTCGGATGGCCCCAACACAAAAAATTAAGAGGAGGTTATACGTGAGGATGTAGCCCATTTTCAAAATATTCTTGGAGTAGGCCAACTTATTATCCTCAAGCTACCAATTTTCTTCTCCAAAATATTCCTTGTTTATTATCTAATTAAAATAATGATAGCCTGTTTGTTGATTTGTCTACATATGAAATTAAAGATGTTATGTTTTCCATGTCTGCTGATAAAACACTTGGGCCTGATAGTTTCTCTCCCCGTTTCTTTCAATAGTTTTAGGATATTGTTAGCACTGATGTAATCAAAGCTATTTAGTTTGCTCAAGCATCCAAGTGCATCTCAAGAGACTTCAACTCCACCTTTATCATCCTTGTTCCAAAGACTCAACACTTTTGAACAATTTATGAATATACATCGATAAGCTTGTGCAATATTGTGTACAAAATTTTGACTAAGATAATTTTCAATAGAATGAAGAAACTGCTCCCTGATATTATTGATTCTTGTCAAGTCATTTCGATCAAGGGAAGGCTCATAAATGATGGTATAATAACTATTCATGAACTTCTCTATTTTGTCTCTAAAAACAAAATTCCAAGTCTATTTTTCAAGTTAGATATCACTAAGGCATTTGATAGAGTATCTTGGATATTTTTATGTGTTGTGTTGATAAAATTTGAATTTCATCCGGAGTGGATTACCTTAATCTAGGAATGTCTTTCTTCTGTTTGGTATTCAGTCATTGTAAATGGTGCTGCTGCTGGGTATTTCAAAAGCAACTAGGGAATCAGAAAGGGGGATCCCCTTTCCCCTTATTTATTCATCATTCTTGCATAATCCCTTGGGATGGCACTCAAATCTACCTACTTTAATGGTACTATCTCTAGGATAAAGACCTCCTCTATCTTCCAACAGGTCACACATCAGCAATTTGTTGATGATACATTACTTGAAACCAAAGACTCGATTCCTGAAGGAAGATTAACCAAGAATATCCTCCTCTCCTATGTGTTGGATGCTAAATAAAATGTTAACTTTCATAAAAGTAAATTATATTTCTTGAATACACATTTTAATAGACAACAAAATATTAACAGAATCCTGGGATGCAACATATCAAGCCTTCCTTACACCTATCTAGGCATGCTCCTTTTCCATGGTAAACCTTTTGCAAACATGTGGAATAACATCTTGGAGAAAATTTAGATAAAATTGGATGGGTGGAAAGGTTGTCTCCTTAGATAGGTAGCAAAAATGACTCTTGTTAAAGCTTGTTTGCAAGGCATTCTGTGTATTTCTTGTTTGTATTTAAAGCCACAGCTTCTATCTACAAGAAAATCAAACAAATTTAAATTAGATTTCTCTATTCAGGGAGTGAAAATAATAACAAAATTTCCCTGGTTACTTGGGACAAGATCTGTTTGAAGAATAATCAAGGAGAGTTGGGTTTGAGGAAAGCTAGCTTAATGAACTCTGCCCTCATTGGTAAGCAATGTTGGAGAGTAATCCAAAATGAACAAGCTACCTGGATTGACATCATAAAATATAAATGTCTGTAGCAATGGGCCTTTCTTAGTGATGAACTGCTTCTAGTTGGATCACATTTTTGGAATCCTATGATTAATACAAGACCCATTCTAAAATCTAGACTTAGGTAATAGCTATGAAATGGAATGTCTATTGACTAGCATCATTGATTAGAGGGTGTCAAGACAATAACTTATCACCTATTTGGTTCTAAGGTATGTAATTTATTTTCTAGAATCTATAGTGGTGCTAGATGGAAGTCCTTTCCCTCTAGAAATATCAGCATTTCCCAGTCCTTTGCTTTTTCCATTATTGTTAATCTATTGTGCACCACTATCATTCCTAGTAACCCAAATACTTTACACTCTCCGTTCTGGTGCCTTTGTGAAGATGGGTTTTATACCGCTAAGTCAGCCTACTATGTCCAAACCAGAGAAGTCAACTCCTGGCCTAAACTTAAGATTGTCTGGTTTAAAATTCTAATCCTTAAATTTACCCATTTTTTTTGGCTTGCTTATTTAAACAAAATCTTGACCATTGACAATCTAATACATAGAGGCCTAATACTCCCTAGTCATTGTGTCCTCTATTAAAATAGCTGGGAATCTGTGACACATATCTTTCTTGAGTACCCGTTCTCTAATGAAGTGTTGTCTTCCTTTCTCAAGCTGGCCAACATGCCCTGGGTTTACCCAAACATCCTTATTGTTGTTTGCCATCAGTGGCCAAATCTATATTTGAATACAAAAATCGGTGCTTTTTGGTTGTATTTTTTTCCTAATTTTTTATGGTAGGTATTATTTGGAGAGGAATAAATTTTTTTTTGGCACTACTGTAAAAGATGCCAAATCAGTGTTCTCCTGAGCTTTATCATTTGCCATTGAGAACGCTATTCGCATCCAAGCTTAAAATACCAAGAACCAATGGAAATTATTCATTTTTAGTACTCTCAAATTTCATACTGGCACCCCCCTAGGTTCCTCCAAAAGCTAATAGGTCAATGATGAAATGGATTCCCCCACCTTGTGGATGGGTCAAGATCAATATTGACGGAGCCTCAGAGGGAAACCCTGGTAGCGCTGGAGGAGGTGGTGTCTTCAAAACAGTCAAGGTAAAGTCCTATTCATGTTTGCTACGTCTATGGGCAATCAAACCAATAATTTTTTTGAAGCCAATGTATTATACCTTGTCCTCCTCATTTACATGCAGCTTCAATTTGAAATACTTATCATAGAGAGTTATTCTTTGAAAATTGTTCGATGCATCCAAAATTTCCAGCTTCCTTCCTAGAGCATGTTCAACACTATCCAAGAAAGCATGAAGATAATTGAAGGCATCAGACATGTTACAATTCAACATGTTTACCGAGAAGAAAACAAATATGTTGACCTCCTTGCCAATAAAGGATTTGAACATGATAACCTACAAGTTTGGTATGATAATTTCCCTCAATGTATTATGGACCACACTAATGCAAATAGAAATCTTAATCTTTAATTGGTTGTTGGTGCTGATGTGGTTGATTTTGGGCCTAGTGGTTGAACATGGTTTATCTAACATTGATGCCAAAACATATCTCCTTTTACCTTATATGACTATGGAAGCATTAATATTTAAATGTTTTCTAGTGCTGATGTGGCTGATTTGGGGTCTAGTGGCTGGACATGGTTTGTCTAACATGGAGTTGCTGGTGTTGATGTGGCTAATTTCAGGCCTAGTGGCTAGATATGGTTTGTCTAACATGGAGTTTCTGATACTAATGTGGTTGATTTGGGGTCTAGTGGCTGGACATGGTTTGTCTGACATTGATGCCAACACATATCCCTTTTTTCCTAATGTGGTTATGGAAATTTTAATCTTTAACCGGTTGTTGGTGCTGATGTGGTTGATTTAGGGCCTAGTTGTTGGACATGGTTTTTTTGACATTATTTCTCTAACGTGGAGTTGTTGGTGTTGATGTGGCTGATTTGGGCTCTAGTGGCTGGTCATGATCTATATGACATGGATTGGTTGGTTTTGATGTGGTTGATTTTTTACCTAGTGGTTGGACATGGTTTTTATGATATGTATGCCAGCACATATCCCATTCTCCATTATGTGGTGGAAATCTTAATTTTTAAATGGTTATTGGTACCAATATGGCTAATTTAGGGCTTAGTGGCTGGATATAATTTTTCTGACATGGAGTTGCTAGTGTTAATATGTCTATTTTCGGACCTAGTGGCTGGACATGGTTTTTCAGACTTGGTTTGTATGATATGGAGTTGCTGCTGCTAATGTGGTTGATTTAGGATCTAGTGGCTGGAAATGGTTTTTCTAAAATGGATGCTAGCACATATCCTATTTTATATTATGTTGCTATGGAAATCATAATTTTTAACTAATTTTTGATGCTCATGTGGTTGGGGCCTAGTGGTTGGACATGGTTTGTCTGACATGGAGTTATTGGTTTTGATGTAGCTGATTTGGGACCTAGTGGTTGCACATGGTTTATATGACATGGAGTTGTTGGTGCTGATGTGGTTGATTTGGGGTCTAGTGGTTGTACATGGTTTGTCTAACATGGATGCCATTAAATATATCATTTTCCCTTATGTGGTTGTGAAAATATTAATCATTAACTGGTTGTTGGTGTTGATGTGGCTGATTTGGAGCCTAGTGGCTAGACATGGTTTTTTTGACATGGAGTTGTTGGTGCTAATGTGATTGAGTTCGGGCCTAGTGGATGGACATGGTTTGTATGGCATAGAGTTGTTGGTGTTGTTGTGGCTGATTTAGAACCTAGTGGCTGGACATAGTTTGTCTGACGTGGATGCCAACACATATCCCATTTTCTCTTATGTGGATATAGAAATATTAATATTTAACTGGTCACTGGTGTTGATCTGGTTGTTTTTGGGCCTAGTGGTTGGACATGGTTTGTATGACATGGAGATGTTGATGTTGATGTGGCTGATTTGGGGCCTAGTTGTTGGACATGGTTTGTCTAACATGGAGTTGTTGGTGCTGATGTGGTTGATTTGGGACCTAATGGTTGGACATGGTTTGTTTGACATGGATGCCAACACATATCCCATTTTACCTTATGCGACTATGGAAATATTAATCTTTAACTAGTTGCTGATGCTGATTTGGTTGATTTGGAACCTAGTGGTTGTACATGGTTTATCTAACATGGAGTTACTAGTGTTGATGTGACTGATTTGGAACCTATTTGTTGGAAATATGGTTTGTCTAACATGGAGTTGTTGGTGCTGATGTTTAGGGCCTAGTGGTTGGACATGGTTTTTTTGACATGTATACCAGTAATTATCCTCTTTTCCCTTATGTGGTTGTGGAAATATTAATGTTTAACATGTTGTTGGTACTGATGTGGCTGATTTGGGTCCTAGTGGTTGGATATGGTTTGTCTAACATAGGGCCTAGTTCATTTTTGTTTTTTTTTATGTCTTATTTCTACTTTAAAGTTAGTTGTTTCATTCTCCTCTAGGGTTGTTTGTTTTCAGTTCAGTTAGTTCACTTCTGAATAACTTTCTTTGCTGCATTTGTGTAAAATATTTTGAAACCTTTCAAAACCCTTTTTATCAACCAATCAAAAAACAAAATTAATAAATAGAAATGCAAGAAATGATGAAGATATTATTAAATATCAAATTACATTACAATGAAAAAAAATATGTCACATTACATCTTAATAAAAAAAAAAAATCAAAACCTTTTCTTACCACAAAATCTACAAACAAATTCTACTAGAATAAAAGGTTAAAAGGTTTAGAAAAAAAATAAAAAGATAAAAATTTAAATATCACTCAAACACCAAAAACGTCACTACATTGTATATTAAACATACTTAATAATTTAATTTATAAACAAAATTATTTTAAATGTAATAAAATATATTATATTACTTTTCACTACGTTGTTTTTTGGTTGTGTAGAGAACCTCTTTAAAACCTAAATTGTTAGGTAAAATAAAAATTCAATGAAACTTGACCATTTATAAAATAATATTATAAAAATAAATAAAATTATACCTTAAAGGGATAGGCCGCTCACATTCCCTAAATGGTTGAGGTTTATTGAATTAGTGTTAAAATTAACAAAATCCATCAAATCATAAATAAATACTTTAAAATATTTTAAAATATAATCTATACAAAAAAATATCTATCTATAAAATAAGATCATAAAAATGAAGAAAATGATACCCTAAAGGGATAGGCCACTCACCCTGATGCAATTCCTTAAATGATTGAGGTTTGTTGACTTCATTTAAAAAAAAAAATTATATCTTTAAAAATTAATCAAACACAAAAGTGATTACGGAGGAAGACATGATTAGATATCACATTACATAAATTTATTAATTAAAAAAATAAAAAAACTTCATATGTTTTTAATTTGAAAATGCGAGGGTGTTTGGAGCTCATTGCCATGTCTAGAGGTTTCTTTTTTATTCGTCTCAATACCCAAGAGGATGCAGATCACATTATGTCTAGCGGTCCCTGGTTCTTTGGGAGGAGAAGCCTCTTCCTTCGCAAATGGGGAGAGGACTTTGACCTGAAAACCCAGAGCATAAACTTTGCTCCTATTTGGGTCAGGCTCCCTAACTTGCCGATCCAGTTTTGGCATGAAGATATTATCCATGGGATTGCCCAAACCATTGGAGAGCTTGTCACAATAGATCCAGCAATGAGGGCCAGATCGAGAATGATGCAGGCCCGAATCTATGTTAACACGAATCTAGAATCCCAACTTTCGACTCATGTAAATTTAATCTATGGGTCTTACCGTAGAAGCCAAGTGGTGGAATATGAGAATAGGCCTACCTTCTGTACCGAATGTAACACTCAGGGTCATCTACGAAATCAATGCCTGAAGCTGAAAGCTAACCAGAATGCCCTAAGAGGGCAAGATTGTCCAAGCAAAGGAGCTCAACAGCAAAATCATTTTTATGCACCCAAGAATCAGGGCAACCATATTTCCAAGATAGGGCTGCGCTATGACCCCAAGGAGAAGCAATCGATCCCCTCTTCTCAAAATGGTGATAAGAAACAGGTAAGTCCTTATTTTAATTGTTTCATTGTTTTAGATGATTCAAATATTGGTAATGATAGAAACCAAGAGGAATGCCCTAGCCCAGATACTATAGAGGATCCTGTCATTGATCTTATAGATAACCCTTTGCAATCTTGTTCCACTGCTGGTGATATTTTGCAATCCCCTTCACATCCAGGATCTTTTGATCTTCATTTTTCTGTCGAATCCCTAAACCTTCTTCAATCTAATTTTGGCGAGCCCCCAAACCAACAAGACCCTATGTTCAGTGTGTCTATCCCCATCCCTCCTCCTGTTAGCAAATATGTTATCAGTATTGGGCTGAAAGTTCCTGATCTGAATCCTGATAACCAAAACCCTAGCCCTCAAAAACATGGTTCTAGAAATCAAAAGAAAATTTCAGCCGACACAGACTATGAAAAAGTGAAAAGAGGGAGACCTCGTAAACAGGACTTAAGGTGAAATGAAGTTGAATATAGTATTGCTAATGGCAATCAACCCACTATTATCACCTCTTTAGCTGAGCAGGATCATTCTAAGGTTTCCACAGATGAAGGGAACAAAACCAAACCCCCTACACCTTCGGGTGAAAGAGGGAAAAAATATTCAAAATATTCCAAATGAATATCCTCTCATGGAATGTGAGAGGTCTTAATGGACGAACCAAGCAGAGGATCCTTTCATCCATGAGAAAATACATTAAGCCAACCATAATCTTGCTACAAGAAACCAAGATCAATGAAAACTGCCAAGATAGAGTTATTCAGGCTATATGGAAAAATTGTGGAGTGGCTACCAACCCTGCCAGGGGAGCATTTGGTGGCCTTATGTGCCTTTGGGACCCTACTAAAGTAGAAGGTCATATTTTATCTTCTTCTGATAGGATTACTAACATTGCTTTTTGTTGCAAAGACTCAAATGTTCAGTGGGTTTTATCTAATGTGTATGCTCCTAATACTATGTCTGGTCAGCGAGAACTGTGGTTTTCTATGAGGTAGATGTGGTAGATATTCTAGAGTCAGCCTTGGATGATAGCTGGTGATTTTAACTCATCGTTATACCCTACTGATAAAAAAGGAGGTACTCCTATCTCACCTCAGATTTTTGAATATTTTTCTGAATTCGTTGATGAGTGTGGTCTTATGGACATCCACCTTCAAGGGAGAAAATTCACTTGGACCAACAAGCGAGTGGGGACACAACATATCTTAATGCGATTGGACATATTCCTCATTTCTCGTGAAGCTCTTCAATCCTTTGGGGATGCAACTCTCCACTCTCTTCCTCGGATTGGGTCTGACCACAATCCCCTGGTTTTGGAGGGGTTGAATGCTACCTCTTTCAAGTCTCCTTTTTGGTTTGAATCGATGTGGATCCAACACCCAAATTTTAGAAACAAAGTACTTGAATGGTGGAGCAGATATTTTCCTGGTAATCCAATTGTAATATTAACTCAAAAACTCTGGCACACCAAAAATAGCATAAATATCTGGAACAAGGAAACTTTTGGGAACTTATTTGAAGCAAAAAGAGTCATTGGTGATAAGATCCGGACTATTGAAAATCATATCCAAAATGAGGAACATGATGTGCATCTCAGGAAACAAGAAAGAGAACTACTAGCCGAATATCACAATGTTTTGTCCATGGAAGAAACCTTTTGGCGGTAAAAATCAAGAGCTCTCTGGCTCAAACAGGGCGATTCCAATACAAAGTATTTCCATGCCCTCACCCTCTGACACAGGAGCATCAAAAAAATCAAAAATCTAACTAGGTCGGATGGCACCAACACGAAAAATGAAGAGGAGGTGAGACGTGAAGTTGTAGCCCATTTCCAAAACATTCTTGGAGCAGGCCAACCGAGTAATCCTCAAGCCACCAATTTTCTTCTCCAAAATATTCCTTGTTTAGTCTCTAATGAAAATAATGATAGCCTTGTTGGCTGATTTCTCTACAGATGAAATTAAAGATGTTGTGTTTTCCATGTCTGCTGATAAAGCACCTGGGCCCGATGGTTTCTCTCCCCGTTTCTTTCAATAGTTTTGGGACATTGTTAGCACTGATGTAATCAAAGCTATTCAGTTTGCTCAAGTGTCCAAGTGCATCCCGAGAGACTTCAACTCCACCTTTATCACCCTTGTTCCAAAGACTCAACACTGCCAAACAATTTTTGATTATAGACCGATAAGCTTGTGTAATGTTGTGTACAAAATTTTGACTAAGATAATTTCCAACAGAATGAAGAAACTGCTCCCTGATATTATTGATTCTTGTCAAGGCAGTTCGGTCAAGGGAAGGCTCATAACTGATGGCATAATAACTATTCATGAACTGCTCCATTCTATCTCCAAAAACAAAAATCCAAGCCTATTTCTCAAGTTAGATATCACCAAGGCATTTGATAGAGTCTCTTGGAGCTTTTTATGTGTTGTGCTGATAAAATTTGGCTTTCATCCGGAGTGGATTGCCTTAATCCAGGAATGTCTTTCTTCTGCTTGGTTTTCTATCATTGTAAACGGTGTTGCTGCTGGGTATTTCAAAAGCAACCAGGGAATCAGATAGGGGGATCCCCTTTCCCCTTATTTATTCATCATTCTTGCATAATCCCTTGGGAGGGCACTCAAATCTGCCTACTCTAATGGTACTATCTCTGGGATAAAGGCCTCCTCTATCTCCCAACCGGTCACACATCAGCAATTTGTTGATGATACATTACTGGCAACCAAAGCCTCAGTTCCTGAAGCAAGAGTAATCAAGAATATCCTCCTCTCCTATGAGCTGGCTGCTGGACAAAAAGTTAATTTCCAAAAAAGTAAATTATATTTCCTGAATACACCTATTGACAGACAACAAAATATTACCAGAATCCTGGGATGCAACATATCAAGCCTTCCTTCCACCTATCTAGGCATGCCCCTTTTCCATGGTAAACCTTTTGCAAACATGTGGAATAACATCTTGGAGAAAATTTAGAAAAAATTGGTTGGGTGGAAAGGTTGTCTCCTTAGCTAGGCAGCAAAAGTGACTCTTGTTCAAGCTTGTTTGCAAGGCATTCCGGTGTACTTCTTGTCTGTCTTTAAAGCCCCAACTTCTATCTGCAAGAAAATTGAACAAATTCAAATGAGATTTCTCTGGTCAGGGAGCAAAAATAATAACAAAATTCCCCTGGTTTCTTGGGACAAGATCTGCTTGAAGAAGAATCAGGGAGGGTTGGGTTTTAGGAAAGCTAGCATAATGAACTCTGCCCTCATTGGTAAGCAAGGTTGGAGAGTAATCCAAAATGAACAAGCTACTTGGATTGACATCATAAAAGATAAATATCTATAGCAACGGGCATTTCTTAGTGATGAACTACTTCTGGTTGGATCACATTTTTGGAATGCTATGATTAATACAAGGCCCATTCTAAAATCTGGACTCAGGTGGCAGCTAGGAAATGGAACGTCTATTGACTTTTGGGAGGAAATATGGCTTAGTGATCACCCTCTAATCAATGATGCTAGTCTATCCTGTGTCAAGCCAATCACTGATCACCTGTTTGGTTCTAAGGTATGTAATTTCTTTTCTAGAATCTATAGCGGTGCTAGATGGAAGCCCTTTCCCTCTGGCAATATCAGCATTGCCCAGTCCTCTACTTTTTCCATTATTGTTGGTCTATTGTGCACCACTATCATTCCTAGTAACCCAAATACTTTAGACTCTCCATTCTGGTGCCTTTGTGAGGATGGGCTTTATACCGTTAAGTCTGCCTACTATGCCCAAACTAGAGAAGTCAACTCCTGGCCTAAATTTAAGATTGTCTAGTTGAAAATTCTAATCCCTAAAGTTACCCATTTTTTTTGGCTTGCTTCTTTAAACAAAATCTTGACCATTGACAATCTAATCCAAAGAGGCCTAATACTCCCTAATCATTGTGTCCTCTGTAAAAATAGTTGGGAATCTGTGACCCATATCTTTCTTGAGTGCCCGTTCTCTAATGAAGTGTTGTCTTCCTTTCTCAAGCTGGCCAACATGCCCTGGGTTTACCCAAACACCCTTATTGATGCCTACCATCAGTGGCCAAATCCATTTTTGAATCCAAAAATCCATGCTTTTTGGTCGTATTATTTTCCTCATTTTTTGTGGTAGGTATGGTTGGAGAGGAACAATAATTTTTTGGCACTACTGCAAAAGATGCCAAATCAGTGTTCTCCCGAGCTTTATCGTTTGCCATTGAGAATGCTAATCTCATCCAAGCTAAAAAGCCCAAGAACCAATGGGAATTATCCATTTTCAATACTCTCAAATTTCATATTGGCACCCCCTAGGGTCCTCCAAAAGCTAACAGGTCAATGGTGAAATGGATTCCCCCACCTTGTGGATGGGTCAAGCTCAATGTTGATGGAGCCTCAAAGGGAAACCCTGGTAGGGCTGGAGGAGGTGGTCTCTTCAAAAATAGTCAAGGTAAAGTCCTATGCATGTTTGCTGAGTCCATGGGCAGTCAAACCAATAATTTTGTTGAAGCCCGTGCATTATACCTTGGCCTCCTCATTTACAAGCGGCTTCGGTTTGAAAGACTTATCATAGAGAGTGATTCTCTGAACGTTGTTCGATGCATCCAAAAATGCCAGCTTCCTACCTAGAGCATGTTCAACGTTGTCCAAGAAAGCTTGAAGATAATTGAAGGCATCAGACATGTTACAATTCAGCATGTTTACCGAGAAGGAAACAAAGTTGTTGACCTCCTTTCCAATCAAGGAGTTGAACAGGATAACCTCCAAGTTTGGTATGATAATTTCCCTCAATGTATTGTGGACCACACTGATGCAAATGGAAATCTTAATCTTTAACTGGTTGTTGGTGTTGATGTGGCTGATTTGGGGCCTAGTGGTTGAACATGGTTTATCTGACATTGATGCCAACACATATCCCCTTTTCCCTTATGTGACTATGGAAATCTTAATCTTTAACTGGTTGCTAGTGCTGATGTGGCTGATTTGGGGCCTAGTGGCTGGACATGGTTTGTCTAACATGGAGTTGTTGGTGTTGATGTGGCTGATTTGGGGCCTAGTGGCTGGATATGGTTTGTCTGACATGGAGTTGCTGGTACTAATGTGGTTGATTTGGGGCCTAGTGGCTGGACATGGTTTGTCTGACATGGATGCCAACACATATCCCCTTTTCCCTTATGTGGTTATGGAAATTTTAATCTTTAACTGGTTGTTGGTGTTGATGTGGTTGATTTGGGGCCTAGTGGTTGGACATGGTTTGTCTGACATTATTTCTCTAACATGGAGTTGTTGGTGTTGATGTGGCTGATTTGGGGCCTAGTGGCTGGACATGATTTGTCTGACATGGAGTTGTTGGTTTTGATGTGGTTGATTTGGGACCTAGTGGCTGGACATGGTTTATCTGACATGGATGCCAGCACATATCCCCTTCTCCCTTATGTGGTTGTGGAAATCTTAATCTTTAACTGGTTGTTGGTGCCGATGTGGCTGATTTGGGGCCTAGTGGCTGGACATGGTTTGTCTGACATGGAGTTGCTGGTGCTGATGTGGCTATTTTGGGGCCTAGTGGTTGGACATGGTTTTTAGACATGGTTTGTATGACATGGAGTTGTTGGTGCTGATGTGGTTGATTTGGGGCCTAGTGGCTGGACATGGTTTGTCTGACATGGATGCCAGTACATATCCTATTTTCCCTTATGTGGCTGTGGAAATCTTAATCTTTAACTAGTTTTTGGTGCTGATGTGGCTGGGGCCTAGTGGTTGGACATGGTTTGTCTGACATGGAGTTACTGGTGCTGATGTGGTTGATTTGGGGCCTAGTGGTTGGACATGGTTTATCTGACATGGAGTTGTTGGTGTTGATGTGGTTGATTTGGGGCCTAGTGGTTGGACATGGTTTGTCTAACATGGATGCCATTAAATATCCCATTTTCCCTTATGTGGTTGTGGAAATCTTAATCTTTAACTGGTTGTTGGTGTTGATGTGGCTGATTTGGAGCCTAGTGGCTAGACATGGTTTGTTTGACATGGAGTTGTTGGTGCTGATGTGGCTGAGTTGGGGCCTAGTGGATGGACATGGTTTGTCTAACATGGTTGACATGGAGTTGTTGGTGTTGTTGTGGCTGATTTGGAACCTAGTGGCTGGACATGGTTTGTCTGACATGGATGCCAACACATATCCCATTTTCCCTTATGTGGCTATGGAAATCTTAATATTTAACTGGTTGTTGGTGCTGATGTGGTTGTTTTGGGGCCTAGTGGTTGGACATGGTTTGTCTGACATGGAGTTGTTGGTGTTGATGTGGCTGATTTGGGGCCTAGTGGTTGGACATGGTTTGTCTGACATGGAGTTGTTGGTGCTGATGTGGTTGATTTGGGACCTAATGGTTGGACATGGTTTGTTTGACATGGATGCCAACACATATCCCATTTTCCCTTATGCGGCTGTGGAAATATTAATCTTTAACTGGTTGTTGATGCTGATGTGGCTGATTTGGAGCCTAGTGGTTGGACATGGTTTGTCTGACATGGAGTTACTGGTGCTGATGTGACTGATTTGGGACCTAGTGGTTGGACATATGGTTTGTCTGACATGGAGTTGTTGGTGCTGATGTGGCTGATTTGGGGCCTAGTGGTTGGACATGGTTTGTTTGACATGGATGCCAGCACATATCCCCTTTTCCCTTATGTGGTTGTGGAAATCTTAATCTTTAACTGGTTGTTGGTGCTGATGTGGCTGATTTGGGGCCTAGTGGTTGGATATGGTTTGTCTGACATAGGGCCTAGTTCATTTTTGTTTTTGTTTCGTCTTCTTTCTAGTTTAAAGTTGGTTGTTTCGTTCCCCTCTAGGGTTGTTTGTTTTCAGTTCAGTTAGTTCGCTTTGGCTAGCTTTCTTTGTTGCATTTGTGTAAAAGGTTTTGGGACCTTTCAAAAACCTTTTTATCAACCAATCAAAAAACAAAATTAATAAATACAAATGCAAGAAATGATGAAGATATTATTAAATATCAAATTACATCACAACAAAAAAAAATATGTCACATTACATCTTAATAAAAAAAAAAAATCAAAACCTTTTCTTACCACAAAATCTACAAACAAATTCTACTAGAATAAAAGGTTAAAAGGTTTAGAAAAAAAATAAAAAGATAAAAATTTAAATATCACTCAAACACCAAAAACGTCACTACATTGTATATAAAACATACTTAATAATTTAATTTATAATTTAATTTATAAACAAAATTATATTAAATGTAATAAAATATATTATATTACTTTTCACTACGTTGTTTTTTGGTTGTGTAGAGAACCTCTTTAAAACCTAAATTGTTAGGTAAAATAAAAATTCAATGAAACTTGACCATCTATAAAATAATATTATAAAAATAAATAAAATTATACCTTAAAGGGATAGGCCACTCACATTCCCTAAATGGTTGAGGTTTATTGACTTAGTGTTAAAATTAACAAAATCCATCAAATCATAAATAAATACTTTAAAATATTTTAAAATATAATCTATACAAAAAAATATCTATCTATAAAATAAGATCATAAAAATGAAGAAAATGATACCCTAAAGGGATAGGCCACTCACCCTGATGCAATTCCTTAAATGATTGAGGTTTGTTGACTTCATTTAAAAATATATATATATATCTTTAAAAATTAATCAAACACAAAAGTGATTACAGAGGAAGACATGATTAGATATCACATTACATAAATTTATTAATTAAAAAAATAAAAAAACTTCATATGTTTTTAATTTGAAAATGCGAAGGTGTTTGGAGCTCATTGCCATGTCTATAGGTTTATTTTTTATTCGTCTCAATACCCAAGAGGATGCAGATCACATTCTTTCTTGTGGTCCCTAGTTATTTGGGAGGAGAAGCCTCTTTGTTCGTAAATGAGGAGAGGTATTTGACCTAAAAACATAGAGTATAAACTTTGCTCCTATATGGGTCAGGCTCCCTGACTTGCTGATCCAGTTTTGGCATGAAAATATTATCCATGGGATTGCCTAAACCATTGGAGAGATTGTCACAATAGATCCAACAATAAGGACTAGATCGAGAATGATGTAGGCTCGAATCTGTGTTAACACGAATCTAGAATCCCAACTTCCGACTCATGTAAATTTAATCTATGGGTCTTACCGCAGAAGCCAAGTGGTGGAATATGAGAATAGACCTTCCTTCTGCACTGAATGTAACACTTAGGGTCATCTACAAAATCAATGCTTGAAGCTAAAAGCTAACCAGAATGCCCTAAGAGGGCAAGATAATCCAAGCAAAGGAGCTCAACAACAGAATCATTTTTATGCACCCAAGAATCAAAGCAACCAAATTTTCAAGATAGGGTCACGCTATGACCCCGAGGAGAAGCAATTGATCCCCTCTTCTCAAAATAGCGATAAGAAACAGGTATGTCCTTATTTTAATTGTTTCAATTTTTTAGATGATTCAAATATTGGTAATGACAGAAACCAAGAGGAATGCCCTAGCCCGATTACTGTAGAGGATCCTATAATTGATCTTACAGATAACCCTTTGCAATCTCGTTCTGCTGCTGGTGATATTTTACAATCTCCTTCACATCCAGGATATTTTGATCTTCATTTTTTTTGCCAAATCCCTAAACCTTCTTCAATATAATTTTGGCAAGTCCCAAAACCAACAAGACCCTATGTTCAGTGTGTTTATCCCCATCCTTCCTCCTGTTAGCAAATATGTTATCAGTATTGGGTTGAAAGTTCCTGATCTAAATCCTGATAACCAAAATTATAGCCCTCATAAACATGGTTCTAGAAATCAAAAGAAAATTTCAACCGACACAAACTATGAAAAAGTGAAAAGAGGGAGACCTCATAAATAGGACTTAAGGTGAAAGGAATTTGAATATAGTATTGCTAATGGCAACCAATCCACTATTATCCCCTCTTTAGCTAAGCAGGATCATTCTAAGGTTTCCACAGATGAAGGGAACATAACCAAATCCCCTCAGACACCTTCGGGTGAAAGAGGGAAAAAATATTCTAAATATTCTAAATGAAGATCCTCTCATGGAATGTGAGAGGTCTTAATAGACGAACCAAGCAGAGGATCCTTTCATCCATGAGAAAAGACATTAATCCAACCATCATTTTGCTGCAAGAAACCAAGATCAATGAAAACTGCCAAGATAGAGTTATTCAGGCTATATGGAAAAATTATGGAGTGGCTACCAACCCTGCCAGGGGAGCTTCTAGTGGCCTTATGTGCCTTTGGGACTGTACTAAAGTAGAAGGTCAAATTTTATCTTCTTCTAATAGGATTACTAAAATTGTTTTTGTTGCAAAGACTCAAATGTTCAGTGGGTTTTATCTAATGTGTATACTCCTAATACTATGTCTGATCGTCAAGAACTGTGGCTTTCTATGAGGTATATGTGGTAGATATTCCAGAGTCATCCTTGGATTATAGCTGGTTATTTTAACTCACTGCTATATCCTACTAATAAAAAAAGAGGTACTCCTATCTCACCTCAGATTTTTAAATATTTTTCTAAATTCGTGATGAGTGTGGTCTTATGGACATCCACCTTCAATGGAGAAAATTCACTTAGACCAACAAGAGAGTGGGGACACAACACATCTTAATGCGATTGGACATATTTCTCATTTCTTGTGAAGCTCTTCAATCTTTTTGGGATGCAACTCTCCACTCTCTTCCTCGTATTGGCTCTGACCACAATACTCCATTTTTGGAGGTGTTGAATGCTACCTATTTCAAGTCTCCTTTTTGGTTTTAATTGATGTGGATTGAACACCCAAATTTTAGAAACAAAATACTTGAATGGTGGAGCAGATATTTTCCTAGTAATCCAATTGTAAGATTAACTCAAAAAATCTGGCACACTAAAAATAACATAAAATTTTGGAGCAAGGAAGCTTTTGGGAATTTATTTGAAGCAAAAAGAGTCATTGGTGATAAGATCTGGACTATTGAAAATTGTATCCAAAATGAGGAACATGATGTGCATCTCAACAAACAATAAAGAGAACTACTAGCTGAATATCATAATGTTTTGTCCATTGAAGAAAACTTTTGGGGGTAAAAATCAAGAGCTCTCTAGATCAAATAGGGCGATTCCAATACAAAGTATTTCCATACCCTCACCCTCTGACATAGGAGCATCAAAAAATTCAAAAATCTAACTATCTCGGATGGCACCAGCACAAAAAATGAAGAGGAGGTGATACGTGAGGATGTAGCCCATTTTCAAAATATTCTTGGAGTAGGCCAACCGAGTAATCCTCAAGCTACCAATTTTCTTCTCCAAAATATTCCTTGTTTATTATCTAATTAAAATAATGATATCCTGTTGGTTGATTTGTCTACATATGAAATTAAAGATGTTATGTTTTCCATGTCTGCTGATAAAACACTTGGGCATGATGGTTTCTCTCCCCGTTTCTTTCAATAGTTTTAGGATATTGTTAGCGCTGATGTAATCAAAGCTATTTAGTTTTCTCAAGCATCCAAGTGCATCTCGAGAGACTTCAACTCCACATTTATCACCCTTGTTCCAAAGACTCAACACTTTTGAACAATTTCCGAATATACATCGATAAGCTCGTGCAATATTGTGTACAAAATTTTGACTAAGAAAATTTTCAATAGAATGAAGAAACTGCTCCCTGATATTATTGATTCTTGTCAAGGCATTTCGATCAATGGAAGGCTCATAAATGATGGTATAATAACTATTCATGAACTTCTCCATTTTGTCTCTAAAAAAAAAATTCCAAGTCTATTTTTCAAGTTAGATATCACTAAGGCATTTGATAGAGTATCTTGGATATTTTTATGTGTTGTGTTGTTAAAATTTGACTTTCATTCGGAGTGGATTACCTTAATCTAGGAATGTCTTTCTTCTGTTTGGTATTCAGTTATTGTAAATGGTGCTGCTGCTGGGTATTTCAAAAGCAACTAGGGAATAAGAAAGGGGGATCCCCTTTCCCCTTATTTATTCATCATTCTTGCATAATCCCTTGGGATGGCACTCAAATCTACCTACTTTAATGGTACTATCTCTAGGATAAAGACCTCCTCTATCTTCCAACAGGTCACACATCAGCAATTTGTTGATGATACATTACTTGAAACCAAAGACTCGATTCCTGAAGGAAGATTAATCAAGAATATCCTCCTCTCCTATGTGTTGGATGCTAAATAAAATGTTAACTTTCATAAAAGTAAATTATATTTATTGAATACACATTTTAATAGACAACAAAATATTACCAAAATCCTGGGATGCAACATATCAAGCCTTCCTTACACCTATCTAGGCATGCTCCTTTTCCATGGCAAACCTTTTGCAAACATGTAGAATAACATCTTGGAGAAAATTTAGATAAAATTGGATGGGTGGAAATGCTGTCTCCTTAGATAGGTAGAAAAAATGACTCTTGTTAAAGCTTGTTCGCAAGGCATTCTGTGTACTTCTTGTTTGTATTTAAAGCCACATCTTCTATCTGCAAGAAAATCAAACAAATTTAAATTAGATTTCTCTATTCAGGGAGTGAAAATAATAACAAAATTTCCCTGGTTACTTGGGACAAGATCTGTTTGAAGAATAATCAAGAAGGGTTGGGTTTGAGGAAAGCTAGCTTAATGAACTCTGCCCTCATTGGTAAGCAATGTTGGAGAGTAATCCAAAATGAACAAGCTACCTGGATTGACATCATAAAATATAAATGTCTGTAGCAACGGGCCTTTCTTAGTGATGAACTGCTTCTAGTTGGATCACATTTTTGGAATCCTATGATTAATACAAGACCCATTCTAAAATCTAGACTTAGGTAATAGCTATGAAATGGAATGTCTATTGACTAGCATCATTGATTAGAGGGTGTCAAGCCAATCACTTATCACCTATTTTGTTCTAAGGTATGTAATTTATTTTCTAGAATCTATAGTGGTGCTAGATGGAAGTCCTTTCCCTCTAGAAATATCAGCATTTCCCAGTCCTTTGCTTTTTCCATTATTGTTAATCTATTGTGCACCACTATCATTCCTAGTAACCCAAATACTTTGCACTCTCCGTTCTGGTGCCTTTGTGAAGATGGGTTTTATACCGCTAAGTCAGCCTACTATGTCCAAACCAGAGAAGTCAACTCCTGGCCTAAACTTAAGATTGTCTGGTTTAAAATTCTAATCCTTAAATTTACCCATTTTTTTTGGCTTGCTTCTTTAAACAAAATCTTGACCATTGACAATCTAATCCATAGAGGCCTAATACTCCCTAATCATTGTGTCCTCTATAAAAATAGCTGGGAATCTGTGACCCATATCTTTCTTGAGTACCCGTTCTCTAATGAAGTGTTGTCTTCCTTTCTCAAGCTGGCCAACATGCCCTGGGTTTACCCAAACATCCTTATTGTTGTTTGCCATCAGTGGCCAAATCTATTTTTGAATACAAAAATTGGTGCTTTTTGGTTGTATTTTTTTCCTAATTTTTTATGGTAGGTATTAGTTGGAGAGGAATAATTTTTTTTTTGGCACTACTGTAAAATATGCCAAATCAGTGTTCTCCTGAGCTTTATCATTTGCCATTGAGAATGCTATTCGCATCCAAGCTTAAAATACCAAGAACCAATGTAAATTATTCATTTTTAGTACTCTCAAATTTCATACTGGCACCCCCCTAGATTCCTCCAAAAGCTAATAGGTCAATGATGAAATGGATTCCCCCACCTTGTGGATGGGTCAATATCAATATTGACAGAGCCTCAGAGGGAAACCCTGGTAGGGCTGGAGGAGGTGGTGTCTTCAAAACAGTCAAGGTAAAGTCCTATTCATGTTTGCTATGTCTATGGGCAATCAAACCAATAATTTTTTTGAAGCCCGTGTATTATACCTTGGCCTCCTCATTTACATGCAGCTTCAATTTGAAATACTTATCATAGAGAGTGATTCTTTGAAAATTGTTCGATGCATCCAAAATTTCTAGCTTCCTACCTAGAGCATGTTCAACACTATCCAAGAAAGCATGAAGATAATTAAAGGCATCAGACATATTACAATTCAACATGTTTACCGAGAAGAAAACAAATATGTTGACCTCCTTGCAAATAAAGGATTTGAACATGATAACCTATAAGTTTGGTATGATAATTTCCCTCAATGTATTATGGACCACACTAATGCAAATAGAAATCTTAATCTTTAATTGGTTGTTGGTGCTGATGTGGCTGATTTTGGGCCTAGTGGTTGAACATGGTTTATCTAACATTAATGCCAACACATATCTCCTTTTACCTTATATGACTATGGAATTATTAATATTTAAATGTTTTCTAGTGCTGATGTGGCTGATTTGGGGTCTAGTGGCTGGACATGGTTTGTCTAACATGGAGTTGCTGGTGTTGATGTGGCTAATTTCAGGCCTAGTGGCTAGATATGGTTTGTCTAACATGGATTTTCTGATGCTAATGTGGTTGATTTGGGGTCTAGTTGCTGGACATGGTTTGTCTGACATGGATACCAACACATATCCCCTTTTTCCTAATGTGGTTATGGAAATTTTAATCTTTAACCAGTTGTTGGTGCTGATGTGGTTGATTTAGGGCCTAGTTGTTGGACATGGTTTGTTTGACATTATTTCTCTAACATGGAGTTGTTGGTGTTGATGTGGCTGATTTGGGCTCTAGTGGCTGGTCATGATCTAAATGACATGGATTTGTTGGTTTTGATGTGGTTGATTTTGTACCTAGTGGTTGGACATGGTTTTTATGATATGTATGCCAGCACATATCCCCTTCTCCCTTATGTGGTGGAAATCTTAATTTTTAACTGGTTATTGGTACCAATATGGCTAATTTAGGGCTTAGTGGCTGGATATAATTTTTCTGACATGGAGTTGCTAGTGTTAATATGTCTATTTTCAGACCTAGTTGCTGGACATGGTTTTTCAGACTTGGTTTGTATGATATGGAGTTGTTGTTGCTAATGTGGTTGATTTAGGATCTAGTGGCTGGAAATGGTTTTTCTTACATGGATGCTAGCACATATCCTCTTTTATATAATGTGGCTATGGAAATCATAATTTTTAACTAATTTTTGATGCTCATGTGGTTGGGGCCTAGTGGTTGGACATGGTTTGTCTGACATGGAGTTATTGGTTCTGATGTAGCTGATTTGGGACCTAGTGGTTGCACATGGTTTATATGACATGGAGTTGTTGGTGCTGATGTGGTTGATTTGGGGTCTAGTGGTTGTACATGGTTTGTCTAACATGGATGTCATTAAATATATCATTTTCCCTTATGTGGTTGTGAAAATATTAATCATTAACTGGTTGTTGGTGCTGATGTGGCTGATTTGGAGCCTAGTGGCTAGACATGGTTTTTTTGACATGGAGTTGTTGGTGCTAATGTGATTAAGTTCGGGCCTAGTGGATGGACATGGTTTGTATGGCATAGAGTTGTTGGTGTTGTTGTGGCTGATTTAGAACCTAGTGGTTGGACATAGTTTGTTTGACATGGATGCCAACACATATCCCCTTTTCTCTTATGTGGATATAGAAATATTAATATTTAACTAGTCATTGGTGTTGATCTGGTTGTTTTTGGGCCTAGTGGTTGGACATGGTTTGTATGACATGGAGATGTTGATGCTGATGTGGCTGATTTGGGGCCTAGTTGTTGGACATGGTTTGTCTAACATGGAGTTGTTGGTGCTGATGTGGTTGATTTGGGACCTAATGGTTGGACATGGTTTTTTTGACATGGATGCCAACACATATCCCATTTTACCTTATACGACTATGGAAATCTTAATATTTAACTAGTTGTTGATGTTGATTTGGTTTATTTGGAACCTAGTGGTTGTACATGGTTTATCTAACATGGAGTTACTAGTGCTGATGTGACTGATTTGGAACCTATTTGTTGGAAATATGGTTTGTCTAACATGGAGTTGTTGGTGCTGATTTTTAGGGCCTAGTGGTTGGACATGGTTTTTTGGACATGTATACCAGTAATTATCCTCTTTTCCCTTATGTGGTTGTGGAAATATTAATGTTTAACATGTTGTTGGTGCTGATGTGGCTGATTTGGGTCCTAGTGGTTGGATATGGTTTGTCTGACATAGGGCCTAGTTCATTTTTGTTTTTGTTTATGTCTTATTTCTACTTTAAAGTTAATTGTTTCATTCTCCTCTAGGGTTGTTTGTTTTCAGTTTAGTTAGTTCACTTCTGAATAACTTTCTTTGCTGCATTTGTGTAAAATATTTTGAAACCTTTCAAAACCCTTTTTATCAACCAATCAAAAAACAAAATTAATAAATACAAATGCAAGAAATGATGAAGATATTATTAAATATCAAATTACATCACAACAAAAAATATGTCACATTACATCTTAATAAAAAAAAAAATCAAAACCTTTTCTTACCACAAAATCTACAAACAAATTCTACTAGAATAAAAGGTTAAAAGGTTTAGAAAAAAAATAAAAAGATAAAAATTTAAATATCACTCAAACACCAAAAACGTCACTACATTGTATATAAAACATACTTAATAATTTAATTTATAAACAAAATTCTTTTAAATGTAATAAAATATATTATATTACTTTTCACTACGTTGTTTTTTGGTTGTGTAGAGAACCTCTTTAAAACCTAAATTGTTAGGTAAAATAAAAATTCAATGAAACTTGACCATCTATAAAATAATATTATAAAAATAAATAAAATTATACTTTAAAGGGATAGGCCACTCACATTCCCTAAATGGTTGAGGTTTATTGACTTAGTGTTAAAAAAAAAAAAGCTTGGTATGTTTAAAAATTAATCAAAGTGAAAAAGGATGAAGACTTGATTAGATAGTGCTTTATGTAAATAAATAAAATAAAAAATATGTTTTAAAATTAATAAACACAAAAATAAGAAACGATGAAGACATTATTAGATATCACATTACATCACAACAACAAAAAAAAAAAGATGTTACATTACATGGAAATAAAAAATGTCACAAAAATAATCTCAAAACCTTTTCTCACAAGAAAATCTACAAAAAGTTTCTACTAGAATAAAAATATAAAAGGTTTAGAAAAAATAAGAAGACAAAAAAAATGAAATATCAGCCAAACACCAAAAAGGTCACTACATTGTATAACACATACATAATAATTTAGTTTATTATTTTATTTCTAAACAAAATTATATTAAATATAATAAAATATATTATATTAATTTTTCACTATATTTTTTTTGGTTGGGTAAAGAACCTCTTTAAAAACTAGCCTGTTAGGTAAATTGAAAAATCAATGAGACCCGACCATCCGAGGAATCCAACCAACACTGGATACTTTTTCAATATGTTATTTTTTGTATAGTTTACTGATTAAATTTATGAATTAAATTTTAATTAAATTAATTTTGAGGTTGAAAGAAAAATTTGTATTTAACACACAATAAGTAGAGTCACATCAAGGACTACATATAAACATTTTAATTTAATATAAAGAGTTACAAAATTAAATATACTTAGGTGTTTTTAATCTAATTGTAAATAATTATAATGAGTACTACAATGTGATATAATTTTTTGAGCAGTGGAGAACAAAAGCTCCATAATCATGGTAATAAGAGTTGTGACTCTTGGATACAATGGAGAGCTAGGGTTGTAGGATTTGCAAGAAAGAGAGGAAGAAAAATCCAAAACTAGAAAATCCTTACAAGGTACAAAACAGGTGTCCCACATTGTTTGTTGGTTCACAATGAAAGAGTATCACATTGCGTAGATAAATTGAAAAAAGTATGGCAAGCTCATTTGGCATCAAGAGAAGAAGAATATTGATATATTCATGATTAGGTCTTTAGAATCTCATGAGTGAATTTAATGAGTCTCATGCAAAAGTATCTATGATAGGATTTCAATGATAAATAGGAAGCAAGAGAGGTTAAGGAAGTATGGGCCATATTGTGGCATGCCATTGGCTTTTAAATTTTCCATATCAATAGGAGTAGGGTTGGTAATGGTTCTTAGGATAAGGCCATCATCGTCAAAAAATTGTGGTAAAGGAAATCTATAAAGATCTGATAGAAAACAAGAACTGCTTGCACTTGAGGAAATTTGGTTCTCATTATTAGGTTTTGATCTGTAGGGCCAAGAAGGAGAGCCAAGGATAGAAATTTTAAAAAATAATTTAGTAGATACTCCTGAATTATGCATACTAGACCTACTAATCACTAACAATGGAAGGACAATTGATATGATGATGTATGAAAAGATGTAGTGAACTATAGTGAAGAGCCTAAGGAATATACAAAAGCCTTAATTTTTTTCTCCGAGGGAGAACTTTTTGATATATTTCATAAGGGGGAAAGGTACGTGGAGGTCTCTACTTATAACCATGCCTGAAGGCCCAATTAAATTCAAACTCTAATCCTAGGGCATACAAGGTAGACAATGGACAAGAAAAAGTTCTACCAAATTAACTAGAGGAAACATTGAAGAGTAGTCTAACTAGATTGGAAGATAAATAAACTAAGTAGAAAAGGGGGAAAATAAAGAAAAAATATTGTATAAAATTATAGGAGTTGATTCAAAATGTTTTAGGTGAGGATCTAATGCTAGAGCAAGTTTTCCACTAAATGAAAATAATTTGGTAGGTATATTGATGGGTCATTCCATGAAACCAAAAATTCTATGAGAATGGATCAAGGTTTCTTGGTTGAATTTTTTGGGTTATACTACTACATATCATGTGATGACGAAGCGCTAGATGGTTTTTATTTTTCAAAAAGCAAAATATTATATAACCATAAAAAATGGAAGATGGAGTTAGGGGCTTAAAAATTTACATCTAAAATTTTGGACTCCTAGGTTTGATCCACACTCTAAGATAACTAATACCCATACTATCTAGTCAAGCTACCCTCTTTGCCTTCTTAAATTTTAGAATAGAAGAATGTTGTGTGAGATTGGGAACTCCTAGGAGTTTTCCTTGGAGTAGACATGGAAAACTTAAATGGTATCCAAAAAAGTAGCTTGTATCTTAGTGTAACTTGATTTATAATTAGGGTTTCTAAAAAACATTAAGTTAGTATCAGGATATTGGATGTATTTATAGAAGCTTGACTATATTGAGGTGTCATTTTGATGTAGCAATTATCAACATTATGGTCTTATCAAGGCATATTGTGAAATAGAATATATTAGTGGATAAGGGATTGCACAAAAGAAAGTTTGAACTTCTTCTAATATAAAAAATATAGAGGAGGTAGTGAAAGCCAAAGCATAGATATAAGAGGACCTATTCAAGACTTAAAAGAAAGGTTTCTTGTCATCAAAGTATATATCAAGGAGAAAGAGTTAGCTCTAACCGATTACATAGAGATTTTTTAGATGAGGTAAGATCCCCCACCATATTTTCTTAATATCTTTTTCCATGCTATGTGAACATAAAATTTTTGATGGAGGTGTGGGTAATCCTTGAAGAGGAATGGTCCTTCCATTAGCTTGCCATTCCACAAAGCGATGTTTGGGATTAAAACCCACAGTGGTTTCCAATTATTCCATCCATGCAACACCTAAAATAACTTCTAAATTTCCTAATTCCATAACAAAAAGAGGACCTTGCCAAGTATACGTACCCATTTGTAAGGAAACGAAAGATGTCTTATCTAAACATTGAGAAATCTCCCTGCTTGCAGTTCTGACTTGAAATTGATCTTGACTAGAAGAGAAAATATGCAAACCCAATGTCCTTGCAAGTTTTGCATAAATGAAGTTGTGAGTACTTCCTGAATCAATTAATATTGTCACCCTTTTTTGAATGAAACCTACTACATTGATGGTATGGTGAGAGGATAACTCCATAAGTGCATGTACTAAAATAGTCAGGGTATCCTCCTCAGTGACAACTTCCTCATGTTCATTTTTTTCCTCAACTAGGAGATCATCAAGTGTGCCATACTCCTTTATTTATTATTCTTCCTTGTATTCATATTCAATCTGAAAGTTTTGTCATGGTGTACATGCTTGATATTTTAGATGATGATTGTGACATTTTTAGAAGAAGTTCCATGATGGTAGATCATTTATACAAAAATATTTGTTGCAGAATTGAGGTTACCCATATGAATCATGTTGAGTGTGTGGGCCTAAGTGTGCGTTTGTATCCGTCAAATCAACAATCCTTATATACCCATCCAACTTGGATGGATTTTGTAGATCCACTTAAAATTTAATATGTGATTTTAATCCATTTCAAAAATTTGCGACTACCACATCCTATTGTAGGTTTTGTGCATAGTGAAGCATACTGGAGAATTTTGAGATATAGTCCCCTAATGATCCTGTTTGCTTAAGTTACAACAACTGTAATATGTATGAACTTGTGGAACCTTTGTCAAATATTTGAAGAAAGACTTTTCTAAAATTATTCCAAAATAAAGCATAATGGGGATCCTCACATTTATACCATGTAAACCACTGATAAGCTTTAGTTTCGAATTTGGTTATTGTAAAAGGGACTTTCTCCCGTTCCTAGAATTTATAGAATTCTAGGATGCCTTCCATTTTAGCAATCCACCCATGTGGATCTTGGCATTCAAAGGTAGGCATATCAATGCATTGATAATTGACTCTAGTAGGACCTCTTGGTTTGGAGTAAGCATTGTTTCTATCGTGTTCCTCGTTACTCCTCCATAACTAGTTGCTAATGTGATAAGGTCTGTTAGAACCTCTTTGTTGCTCTAATTTTTCTTTGTTACCCCCATACTCATTAATTTTGTGACCATTATGATTTAGGGACTGACTATTTTGACCTCTATGGTGTCTATAGTCGTCATAGTGGACATCATTACTCTAATGATTGGGACTAGGAGGGTTTGGTTGGGACTATTTTGTAGATGCATTGAAGCTTGCAGTCCACAAATCTTTGCTTCTTACTTAGTGATAAATGGATCACCACTTTAGGTGGGCACACCCTCGTCGTATAGGCAGTATGCGAATGTCACAAATGAAGTTTGATAAAATATGATAGATGATTTTAAAACAAAACAATTGGACTTATATAAATAATAATCAAATGAAATATCTCATAATATAGTCGACGGCTATATTATGTTTGGTATGTAACAGAGGCCATTATTTTGACTAAAAAAGTGTTTGGAGGCATCTTATCAAGTTTCCATCAATTCCTAAACCTAATGTTGTTTTTTCGTAGGGATGGATGATTGAATTCAATTATTAATAAACTTACTATATGGTTTCATCTTGGGCCAAGACCTTATATGGAGGACTTGATCGATCAAATTTTGGACAGGATATTGCAATAGGGTGGTGTTGTTCCTTTGTGTTGGGAAGCTAGGGAGGATAAAACTTATGGTTAAAAGGAGAAAGGGAGAAGGTTTTTAAATCCAAAGGGTATTATACCAACCTATTTATACTAAGGGCTTAAGTTTTACTATGTTCTTGCCCTCTATAGATAGAAATATTTTAGGCCAAGGAAGTAAGCATGGGTTAAAAAACCCTAGTAGGTTTTATTCCCTACCAAATCCTCCAAAACGAGATGATACAAACTTATATTCTAGCAGATATTCCTTAAAAGCCCTAAAAAATAGTAAATAAGATACTTGGTATGGTCAAGTATTAGAGGGCTTGGGTCTTGAGACAAATCAATCTCAATATTTTATAGTAGAAAGGAAATCCTACTTAAAATTTGCACAAAAAGAGTTAAGGAAATTTCATCTAGTAAAAAAAATCCATAGGTGGGGTTCTTAGGGCAAGACAACCTAGGGGAAAGGGAATCAAAGGTCATTATCTCTTTAAATGTCATATGGATTAGTGCCCATCATAAAAAAACACTAGAATTTATATTTAAACTTCATAAGCCAGATATAATTTTAATTTTAGAGACTATGATAGATGCAAAAAAAGCAATAACTATCCTCACACCTCTCCTATCAAATTAGAATTTTTAAGGGATATACTCAAATGAAATATCAAATGGGAATGTAACAAGAAGTACTTCCTCATTCTTAGTTGATAAGGTATGTATTAAGGTAGGTGTGGTTATATACTTACATTCTATGGAGCTAGGAAAGTTGTTATCTATAGTCAATCTATATGGTCCTTATGGTGGTAGAAGGGAATTTTGGGAAGAATGTTTTATAGGTTTATGAAAAAGAAAATGTGGTGGTGGGAGGGAACTTAAATTTTATAAATAAAAGAGGAGAAATATGGGGAGAGAATGCCAAAAAGGATCCCCTCACTGAATTTTTACATGATAAAATCTAGAATATGGGGTTGTGAGATGTAGAAACCGTTAAATTAGTTTCCACTTGGAGGAATCAAAGAATTGGAAGTCAGAGTATTACAAATTTTTGGAAAAAATATTATGTCTGAAAAACGTATAGTTGAAGTAAAAATATTGAGGTCTTGGTTAGATAAACATGGGGAATCTAATAACTCATTGATTATATTACAGTTAGGAAGAGATCAAGAAAAACCATGAGTACCTTTCAATTTCAATGCTACTTGGTTGGAAAATGAGAAATTTATAAATATAGTAAAATATGATTGAAGACATATTGAGCCAATAATAGAAGAGATATCTATGTTTCAGTTTTCTAAAAAATTGAAGATAATCAAATCTACTATAATTGCATGGGCTAGAGGTAAATATTGGAAAGTAGAGGTAAAGATAAATAATATAGAATCTAAATTAAATTAGTTGTATAGTCACAAAGTCAATGAGGTTTTTCCAGAAAATCAGTATTTGTAGGTCAAGGAGTTGAGGTAATTGTTAGAATGAGAAAATGAAATGTAGAATTATTTGGCCAGAGTAGGGCACTAAGAATATAAAATTCTTTCAAAATTTTACAAAACAAAGAAATATTATAAATACAATATGGGAAATAAAAGAGGGGGATGGAAGAAACATGAAAAAGTTTTAGGAAATAGTTAGATTATGGAGTATCCTAATTTAAAAAAAAAAGTGTATCAAGAACCCCACAAAGTAAATATATGATAAATCATTAAACCAACACATTATACACCTATAATGGTAAATGATGAAATAAAATAGGTTTTTAGGACATAATTCACTAAGGAGAACCTACAAACAATAGTTAAATACTTTTAGAAAAGTAATAGTCCATGACTAGATGGTTGGTATATTAACTTTTATGTGTGTTGTTATGAGTTTTTAGAAAAGGACCTATTAAAGGTGTTTGAAGAACCAAGAACTTCTGGGAAGGTACTTAGGTCTATCAACACAACTTTTATAACATTGATTATGAAGAAGGATGACCCAAAATTCGTTGAGAAGTATAGACCCATATCCTTGTGTAATACTTTCTACAAAATCATTTCCAATATTATTGCTACGAGATTAGATCATGTTTATTTAGATAGGATATTAGAAGTATGGTTTGGATTCTTGAGTAACAAACAAATCCATGAAGCTATTGGTGTTACTCAAGAAGAACTTCATTCAATAAAATCATGTAAGTAACAAGCAATGATAATTTGGCAAAATCTTTTGATAGGGTAAGTTGGTTGTACTTTATACTTATATCAATTCATATTAAGTGGTGTGTGCACTTTATAAATTGTGTAATAGGATGTATTAATTATGCTTCCTTTGTTGTTTTAATTAATGGGTCAACTTCTAGATTCTTCAATCCTTCTAGAGGGATGAGACAAGGATGCATCTTATATTCCATTTTATTTTTGTTTGTGGTTGAAGGGTTGAGTAGAATGATTAACGAATAGAAAATATGTGGCATTATGAAAGGCATTAACATGGAAAAATCTATGTTTGAGGCTCCTAATTTGTAGATGACATACTTCTATTTAGAAATGACATATTAAAATAAGCACTACAATATAAGGAGTCATTATAAGCTACTATAGTAATAGAAATAAACCTATAAAAGTTAGATATATATTTTAATAAACTACAACCAGGACAAGAAGTAGTGATAAGGATTTTTTGCTTCAATCTAATTGAGTTTTACTAAGGTTTTAAATATTTGGGGTTTAGGCAAAAGCCCAATAATTATGGATAACATGATTCAATTTGGTTATACAATAAATTGAAAAAAGGTTAAATTCATGGTGTAATAGATGTTTATTGTTGAAAGGTCATTTATCACTAGTGAAATAAATTTTGGATGTCATTCTAGTATATTGGCACTCCATGGATTATATTCATGTTAAAATAATGAAAAAAAATGAGGAATAAATACTTCCATTTCCTTTAGACAGTAAAAAGGGAGAAGGATTATATGGATTTGGTTAAATGGAATAAGATTGTCAAACCTAAACCAACAAGAGGTTAGGGACTTAAGAATATACATAAATTTAGAAAAACACTAGCTACTAAGAACCTTTGGAGATTATTAATTGGTAAAGGATTATGGCATGAGTTTATCAAGTAGAAATATTTGGGTTCCACATCATTTGTAGAGTGGAATAGACTTTTTATTGAAGGATATGTGAAATATTTGGATTAGAGTGGATTATAAGTATTTGGGTTCCACATCATTTGGGTTCCACATCAAGTGACCAATGCTTCAATAATTTAGAGATATTTAGTGAAGGATTTTCTATTAGTATGAAATTCTTTATTTTGGAAAATAGAAAATAGAAAGAAAGTAAGGCTAGGAAAAGACCCATAGCTAAGGATTTTATGTGATTACCAACTACCTCAAAATTTAATATAACACCTTAATTGACATGGGATAAAGGTATTACAAGATACAACCTCTGTCGATAGAACTAGTTTGAGGAATCATTGGTGGTTTTTAGTAGAAGAATTACTTTTGGAAGGAAATGAAGCTGAGCAATAAAATAACTATACAATAGGTATAACAAGGGATTTTATAAAACTAATAAAATAAGAAGACTCTTTAGTATGGTCAAATAACCTAGCTAGTTGATACTTTATAACTAAGAAAGGATAAAAGGCAATGTTTAAAGATAATAATGAAGAGGTCCTTTGGTGGTTGAGAAAAAAATGGAAGATAAAAGTGTCCTTGAAAATCAAATTTTTCTTAATTAGAATTAGCTAAGAAGGTATTGACATGGTATGTGTAGACACCTAAAATATGTCATCTTAAGAAGACTCCTCAAAAGGCCTCCTTTATACTACCACAATCCACCTTTGGAAGCCTTAAGGTCTCCTTTTAGATGGTTGAGACATAAAAAAAATGATAAATTACCATTTTTAAGAAAATAATAAATAATAATCACAAGGATTGGCACCATCAATTGCCTCTCATACTTTGGGCTTATAGAACTAGTATTCGAACACCGATTGGGGTAACTCCATTTTTGCTAGTATATGGTACTGAGGCCATCATGACCTTGAAGCTTAAAATTCCTTCATTGTGCATCTCCTTACATGAGTTCATTGATGATGAAACTATGTAGCAGGTTCACTTAGATCAACTTACTCTTCTTTATGAATGATGTATTAATGCTCTTGAGAATATTTGCATTTATCAAGATCATATTAAGCGAGCCTATGATACAAGAGTACATATTAGAGAATTTCAAGTTGGTGATTTAGTGTTAAAATAGAACCAATTAAATTCTAACTTTCCACCCAATTTTTGGGATAAATTTGCAGCAAATTGGTTAGGCTCATTTATCATCACACAGAACATGGATCTAGGTACTTATCATTTAGCTTCACTTGAAGGTGATGAGGAACTCGAACCACTTAATATTCTCAACTTGTGGGTATTTTATGTATAAAAAAATATAAAATAACAAAATAAAAAGAACAATTTTACATTTCCCAACACCATTGCATTGCATATCATCATTTAGGCTTAGTCATGGTTTTGGCTAGTTGCATGTTTTGTTATGTTGAATTAGATATTTTGTGTGCCATAGATGCATCCATCTAGTCTTACATTGAGCATTTTGTATAAGCATCACATTTGTATGAGGGTCACTTGTATTGATGTAATATCTTTTATATTGGGCATACACCCCAATGCATTGATCATACACATTCACATATCCATGATGTCTATCCACACCTAGCTTGTTATCAAGTAGTGGTTACAAAGTGTCCAATAGGGTATTTAGGTCATTCACATGTCCTTAGTTTTTCTACCAGATTTCATTACAAATAATCTTAATATTCGATAATAGGACAAGATCTAGCCCCCAAAAAAAGAAAATCTCCTTGATCCTCTACAAAATGATCAAGTATCTAAAATAAAAAAGAGAAGAAAATTCCCTTTCTCTCCCACAAAATGAGAAAATATCCCTAAAATATATAACAAATCAATAAACCCCTTTGATCCTCTAAAAAAAGAGAAAGATCCCCACAAGAAAGAAAATTTATCAAAAATACCAAAGAAAAAGAAGAAAAAGAGCTTAAATCCTTGGAATTCTAAGTTTTTGACAACCATGGGGTGATCTCCATCATCAAAAATAGGCTATAATATATTCTCGGTAGTAGATTAGCCTTACGCATGGTGACATGTCTATAAAATTAGTGACCTTATTTTGTACAGATAACTGTCAATGGTTGAGATAGCTTTTAATGGCTTACATTCAAAGTAGTGGAGTCCAACCAAGTCTAAATTCGAGGTAATAAACTTCAGTATGCACACATAGAGATATTGAATATCTTGGTCTTCCTAGAATATTTGTATCTTTCAGATGTTTGCATGGTTAGTACATGAATTTTGATTGGTCAACTAGGGTTTTTAGTCTCATGAAAAACCTATTTGTCCCCTTGCGACCTCCTATTTTTTTGAATCCATAATTATCATGATCTCATATTACATATCATCTCACTAGATTCCCGTTCGGGTGTATCCTTTAGGTGGAAGCGTTTACATATTTATTTGTAACTCTAATATATTATGTAGTGCATGTACTCAGTTTGTTATTGCATCATACAATCATCTATTATGTCTCATTATTTTAGGATACATTCACAATTTGTATTAATTACGTTATCATGTGTCATTAGTACATCATAGGCATACCTAGTTCTATGGATACATGTTAGCTCTATCATATCAAAAACATCCATTCATCTAACATAAATACATCATCTAGGCATACATCTATAAAAATCTATCATACATCCATGCATCTATAATTACACATACCCATGCATAATAAAAATATGATAAACACGAAATAAAATACACACACACACACACACACACACACACACACACACACACATATATATATATATATATATATATATATATATATATATATATATATATATATATATATATATGATGAAATAGATATATTAATGCTACAAAATGCTCTCAAGTTATATTAGTGGGTCCTTAGACCTCACATCCAAAATTAAGAAGCTAATACACAATGGCCCAACTTAGGCTAGCCCTGATCCGTTGCTATCCTCTCTACTATAAACCTCATATCTATGAGTCTGTCTAGATTCTTTGGTCCTTGACCTTTGAGATACACCTAATACTGAAAACAATGGAATAGGTGGTTCCATTGATGGTTCACTTGATGCCCGACTTTGCTAACTCTATGACATATAAGAATTAGATGGTCATGCTAGTATGGCAATATCATTTATAAAAAAATGTTCTCCAATAGCCACATGTAGTCCCTCTTACTCCAACTATATTACTAAGACAATCAAACCCTAGCTACCTATTGATCTTTAGTATCTTGTAGATCTAAAAGAATCACACTCATTCCATAGTGTCTCGCTCTATCATGAGCCTTTCAACCTCTTCTTGTAGACTTTGCACCTGATCTAGTATGGTGTCCCTCTTCTTTGAACAACCCTACCATATCTACCTATTAGTATACCATTGGCTCTATGTTGTAGCATGGGTTGTGTCCCTATCAACCATATAACCCTGAAGGATGCAAACCTACTCTCTTATGGAAGTGATCTGGTCTTGTGGATCATCATCATTTACACCATCTCTATAATAACTCCTCATAGGAGTCCTTTTACCCTCATTGGATGCTTGTGTTGATCTACCTATATATGTATCCACATGGTGATGTACTCACCACTATAATAGATTCTTAACTACACTAGTCCCTACCTCTCCCATTGTTGTCCCTCCCTAAAATAGTTGAGCCACCAACTAGGCATCATACTCAATTGTGGTCTTGGGATCCTTCCTGTCATCATCTATCGGAGATGCATCGGTATTTTCACTTAGAGGATCAACTTATGGTCATGTGAACTGAGTATCACCCATCCTCTACCTATATACCACTAGATTATTTGGTACATATTATCATACCCCATGCTGGTGGGTCACCCATGAGTAATGAGAGTACTCATGATCTATCCCATGGTGGCCCATAAACCATATACCACATCACAACCACTTAAGGTGCTCACCCTCAACCCAAATTATAGCTCCCCTCCATAATTGGCATATGACACGCCCTAGTTGTAGTCCAGCTAATGACTCTACATAATGATCAATAATACCCTGGAAGGGGTGGCTCTTACCCCGCTCCTGATCATCAGTCCAAAACATAGCATAGGGAATATATCTATCTACCATGTCCCACCATGCATCCCATAATAATCCAATGATCTTGTCCATCCTAATGTGCTCTCATACCCATATATGCAGGAGGAATTTGCATCCTAATCCTAGTCGACCATGTTATTGACTCTCATAAAGCTCCTCATAGAGTTTTCCTAGTAGAGTAGTACCTCATACCATAATCCTTAGTTGTTCCACCAAGTCCTAAAAACGATATAGTAGGTTCCAAGGGAACCTAGTGCCTAATGAGTTGGGTAAGATCAAGTTAGACATCAATGACATAAGTACTACATGTCTAGCCATTAGCAAGTGATATTATATCCCATATACAACCTCACCTTATCGTTTTCCACATCATATTCAACCCATCGCTAGTGCTATCGATAAACTCATCATAGAACTACCTCTCACTAGCTTGTCTAGGCAGTCACAATAGGCTCTTCCTCTATAGCGATCTACAAAATCCTATAGACATCCTTAAGAGTGACTATAATCACATCAATGGGTAAGTTAAAGGTATTAGTTTAGTTATCCCATTTATCAATCAAGGTCATCAAGCAGGACTGATCCACGTGCACAAAATACAATATAGTAATGCATTCAAGACAAAGGTCCTTAAACCACATTCAATCATATTGACTCGGTGTACCACAAGCTCTCCTAAATATATTCATGATTCAATGATGTGCTCTAACAAGTTGTTACACATCAAATTAAAAAAATAAAAATTAAAAAAATACAAAAATAGTACAACACACAACCATCTTGGATCAACACAGTCTCCAAGAATAGCCATCTCGAGTCTATATGGTCATAGCATCTAGTTATCTCAAGTTTATACGGTCCCTAAATGAGGTCGTCTCAGGAGAAATGATCCCCAAATGAGGCCATATTGGGCGAGACATTCACAACATGAAACTATCTCAACATGAGATGGTCCCAATTACACATCAATAGCATAAAAAATAAAAATACACACAATAAAAATAGGAGAGAGAGAGGGGAAGGAAAAATAATTTAACACTATCTACCCCATTTTTAATTCACCTAAGCTACCCATCCAACCCATTCATTATCATTTATCTTAGTGTGGGTTCATTTTATTGATAAAGGAAAAATTAGGATTTTTATATCTACCTTCCTCGCATCAGCTCTTCTACTCATCGATGCACTAGATGGATCCATCATAATAGTATGTGGATTTGTTGGTAGTGCTTCACTTCACAAAATTTGCTCTCATCCTTCCTGTATCGCTCTTCTCCCATATTGCATAGTGAAAATAAATCCAATTATGCAAAATTTTACATATATATAATTTTCATCAAGCACGACCATTCTCGATGGTCGTATGGTGCAACACGATCATTTTATATGGCTAGATTTTATAAAAAGATAATTTACAATAAAACCATCTTGGATCGATACAATCTTATAATTACGCTATTTCTTGATATACCCAAGTTAATCACCTCATTCTGGCCAAGCGCCTTATTGATATCATCATCTTATATCTCCTCCATTGACTCATTTATTGAGGGGGTAGTCAATAAATACAACATTCATGTTTCAATATCAATTCAACAATCAAATGCTCAAGAGTATAAATCACATTCATCCAAGAATCATTACCAAAATTGATCATTACATCCTATTTACTAGGGCAAAATAAAAAATCTCAATAAAATAAACACTTGGTAGATCTAAATCCTAAAGTGTAGACTAAGATTCTATCTACCCACGATTGAAATATTACCAAGATTAGGTAGACCCAAAGCCTAAAGTGTAGACTAAGATTCTATCTACTTGGTTGAAATGTTTACCAAAATTAAGTCCATCAATGTGTTGGAAGAAATGACTCAAATATGTGTGCCCTTTCCATAATTGGGGTATCTCACATTGACTTGTTCAAATAACATCATCCATAATCAATGCAACCATTTTAGATTATCTATTTTTGCTCTACATTGTGCTTACACATAAAGCATCCCAAAAAGGGGCATTTTTAGACACCTAAAATGTATCATCTTAAGGAGACTCCCAAAAAGACCTCCTTTCTACCCTCCACAGTCCACCTTGGATAGCCTTAAGATCAATTTAGTATTTTTTACCACCAATAGGCACTTTTACCCATAGGAATCATAACTATCTCGACCCAATATGGTCTTATGATCATGATCATTTTGACCTAAGATGGTCATGAAAAATAAAAATATAAATTAATAAAATATTTACTAGTAATCGAAACTTTCCATTAACCCTGCACATGATTTTGCATCGAAATTGAACACCTTGCATGAGCTAATTTTATAAAATTATATGCAATAAGTTATTTTTGGGGTATGCTTCTACTTTTTCTATGCAAACTACCCCTCTAATTTTTCATGTAAAGTATCATTGCCACATTTAACCTCTAGCCAAGAGGTCTATGAATTGGCAATCACCCCTTAGTTTTAAAGATCTCAATTTTATTTTTTCATGCAATGAAATATCGAATTCAATCTACTAGGTTTTCTTGTTGCTAAGACTATATTGCTAGACTACCATATAGGATTGAACATTGTGTTTTCCTGCCTCACATAACTCATACCCTATTTTTGGTGACTATTTGAGCCTACTAACTCACCTCCACACCATGAGAATCCTTTGACAATACCCCCTAGGTCACCTCAAATGTCGTCTAATATTGGTTACATAGAAAAGTAGGCCTGCAATAGTGATCATCTTATCCTGAGATTATCTATAGATGAAACCATCTTGACCTGAGATGGTTTCAAATAGACCAATAGTTTTTCTATTTTTTTCAGTATAACTTAGATCTATGTTTTTTTTTGTTTCTACACTAGCTTAGGTTTCAATTTACACATGCACACATCTATTTTTTCCTTCATTTATAATCTTTATATTCAATATATGTCCAATTTTGGTGGGCCCCTCATATGCTATTAATACGCATTTTCTTTTCATTGTGTGCAGGCAACGTGACTCAAGGATGGCAAAAATGATTCAGATCCACAACAAAGTTAATGTGCTGATCTCGAAAAACCTACTTTCCCATGAACTAATATAGCAAGAATATTTTTGATATTGCACTTGGGGACCTAATTTTTAATATATTGTAATTATTATATCATTTGTGGCATCCCCTAAGAGGGGATATTATTTTAACACCTTTAAAATATGATAATAAATACATAAAAGGAGCCATTTTATCTTACCTTGTTTGATCATTGTGTTTTAGTATTGCTTTCCTTTTATTTGGTGTAAATTTCTCATTTTTAGTATGTTCTATAAATGTGGTCTTGGCATGGTCCAAGTTAGTGCAACTTGTGTAAAATGGAAGAAGAAACAATGGATCATCTACTAGTTCATTATAATTTCTTGAGATAAGTGTGGAGGTCTATTCTACCCATTGTTAGAGTAGTATTACCTTATTTTGTAATATGTCCTGGGTAGATTAGTTTATTTCTTTATTACCTAGGTTAGATACCGATATTTATTATTATCGGCATCTTTATTGTTAGCATATTTTATTGTTAGCGTAGCTTAGGGAATTTATTTGTTTCTCAGATCCTATAAATATGAGCTAATTTAGTCCTAGTATTTTATATATATTACATTGCATATTAATTCAGTTTATCACCTATTCATGCTCTAATTTGGTAGAAGAGCTCCTAATGCTTTGGGCTCATTTATAGCCCTGCGAGATTTATTCCAAAGGTTTACTAAATCTAACCGTGGGTACGAATCTTGAGGCTTACAATCTTTGAGATCTGATTGGCCACTAGCCCCACATGACTCAGTCCCTTGGATGAGGATCTAAAGATCTGAATCAAATGCTCGACACACGGGCAGACTCGATTGAGTAACACAGATATCATGGGGAGAACAGTCAGGCTGAATTAATTATGTGACACCAAGCCTATACGAAGCCCTACTTGTGACTAGAAAACTCTGATAGAATGGATCAAGAGTTGTGCAAAACCACACACTTGGTTGAACTCAACCTACCCTAGATGGAGTAGGTTACGTGACAACCATCTGATCTTGGTTGTGAGTCAAACATGGAGGACACATAGTGGATGCTGACTCCACACTACACACCGACATGGCATACAACACGTAAGTGTGATACTGATTTTGATGTGGACCTGGAGATGACTTAAACAAACACAGGATATCGTGGATAGCACCACAAGTGATCAGATAAAACACTTGATCTAACACATGGTAAAATAATATAGGCTTATCATAATTCTAGGTGTTGATGGGCACAATAAAATTTTGGGTTGACTACCCGTAGGTAGTAAAATTACTATACGAGGTTACCTGTTTATCAACTATTGGTTTTTTTACCACATCCCATGTGGGACAATTATTTTGTTTTAAAAAATAGACCGCATAGTCTATGAAGGTGTTTGATTGCAATATTCAATAACATCATCCAGATCATATTATTGCATTGTCAGATGCACCAGCAATGGATTTTTGTAATGAAAATTGCAAGCAAAATGAGATCCCATAATAGACATTCAAGAGATTGATTCATGCATAGTTGTAGAGGTGATCACTTTTTGTGTAAATGTGCATGCACAACCCAGTCAATTTGAAGAGTTTGTAGTCTGTGTTGCAGAGGAAACATTTGTAGGGAATCTCGATATATTTTTGAACAATATGAATATCAATGGAGATCATCACCCCTATGGAATTTTTAGCTAGAAGGAGGTCCCTTAGATTGATTTTAGTTTAGCTGATGAGAAAATCATAGTTTAATTCCTGGTGAAGATTCACATTCACAACGATAGAGTTATTTTAAATCCAATGCACTGCATGAAATTATTGCAGGTATTCCTTCATTCACTCATGGTGAAAGATCTAGGATATACGGTGGCCTTAGGTTTAACTATAAGGAGAAGCATTCTGGTTTGGGTGTACAATCTATAGATGGTGTACCTTCTGCTCTATTTTGCAAAGTTCCAGGAGAATCCCATAGACAACGCACCAACTTCCCACAAGCTGACCACAAAGAGTGATGTGTAGAATTTTTTTGGGACCTTTGTGCCATTGTGCACTAGCACAACATAGTCCTTGGAGAGGAAACAACCTCCATTTAAGTAATAACAACAAAGTGACACAAGAAGATAACAACACTATACATAGAGAGAATTTGGTGCAACGATCTTCTCTTCCTGCGATGAACAGAACATTGTTTCAAACCTCCATCATGAATATGATCGATCATTATAAAAATATATATATATATTTATGCATAGAAATTTGTGATAGAGTTTGTACGCCACGCAGTGACGATGGGAGTAGTTTCATTGAAGCCGCACCATCGATCATCGAAAGATCATCACTGTAGACTAACCAGGCAGAGGAGATGATGTAAAGAGCATAAGGTGTTCTTTCTTTCCATCGGCTCTTATAGTTGAGCTAGTTGCTGGACCAAGCGCTAAGGCATACCTCCGAAAGAGGTCGGGAGTTCGATCCCCGATGGGGTCAGCATATTTATTTTGCAACACAAGCGGCCATGGCTTTTAAATATAGAGTTTATTTTAAATTGCATTTTTTTTATATTATTTCTTTTACAATTAAATAATTTTATAATTATATTTTTAATTTGATTTTATTTATAAAATTAAATTTTAAACTATATAATTATAAATTTTTTTTTAATTTAATTGAAATATATTTAATAAATGCCCTTTTTAAACCTCTATGTGATCACTCAATTTGAGTGAATTTAAAAATTGCATAGAAGGCCAAATTGTACAAATGCCCAAGAGGCTCATATTTGTGCAATTGTTTTCCACTTAATTGGAAACATTGTAAAAGCCTTCAAGGCTTCATAGTTGCATTTTTTTGCACTAAAGGGGGACCATTTTTTTCTTTCTCCACCATCTCCTATTTTGCACACAGGGGGGATATATTTTACAAAAAAAAATGGAGATAACCTTGTAGAGGTGCACTTTCGGCAGTGACCGACACCTTAGCCATTTATTTTTGTAAAATTTTATTGTAAAAGATGCATTTTCAATAGTGACCGACACCTTAAAAATGGGCAGATCAAAGAAAAAGCAAGCCCCAAAACAAACTGATGATGTTGAAAAATCAGTTAAAAATCCTTATTTTCCACTCGAGATGGATGGGCTGGATTTTTATGAGGACGACATATTTCTCACACTAAACAATGGTTTAGTAGCCCTACTCAAATATTCTAAGTCTTGTATAGATCTTTAGAAAAATGGTGCTCAATTCACTATTGGCATTATATTGGGCATATGCATGTCATTGGTTGCACTTGACCTTGTCCAACGTAAAGTGACATTGGATATTAGTGAGAAAAAAAGGTCAAACCCCTAATGGTCGATGCTTATTGTGATACAAGTGATCTTCAACCCATTATGGCAAATGCTTATTGTGACATATGTGACCTTGAGTCCACTATGGCCAATGCTTATTGTGATACAGGCGACCTCATACCTTCAATGGTAGATATCAGTTATAGCATAGGTTATCTCATCACAGTAGCAAATTTTGTTTGTGACACTAGTGACTTAAAAACTGAACCTTCTAAAAATGAGCTCCATAATCTCATCAATAATGACAAATGCCATATTGTTAAAAGCATTTATGAAGATGATGAAATTGGGTGTTTTAAAAAATACACCAAAGGATTTGGATCCAAACTAATGAATAAAATGGGATTCAATGGTGAGAGATTAGGTAAATAGGAACAAGGTATTAAAACTCCAATAATGCTAAATGTCAGGGTAAATAATTAAGGCCTTGGTTATTCTGGACAAGCAAGTAGTAGTAAAACCATTTTTGTAAATCCTAAATCTCCTACAACTCCTAAAAAACATTGTTGTAGTCATTGCGGTAGAACAGGACATGTAGAAGCTAGGTGTTGGAAATTACATCCTTGTGACTCATGTGGATGTACAAATCACTCTTCTTCAAATTGTTGGTACAAACTGAAAATGGCCAACAAGGTTCATATAGATTGTGGATGGATAGATCACACACAATGGACCATGATGAAAGTAATGTTGTATGGCTTCTACCAAAAAGGTAAAACCTATGGTAGACCTAGAGGCAGATCTAGTGATAGACCGAGTGGTAGTCCTAGAGGCACTGATCTAGAGACAGACCTAAAGACAAACCCAAAGATAAATATCCAGAGATAGATCTAGAGGTAGATCCAGAGGCAATGATCTAGTGGTAGATTCACAGGAAGATCCAAAGATAGACCCAAAGGTACAAATCCAAAGGTAAAATTAGAGCCAGAGCCAAAGACAAAGCAAGAGCCAACATTCTTTTATTTCTCTTCTTCTTCACTGTATTGGGATAGTTATATTATTATCCAAATAATGTAATAAGGGAGATGTTAGAGTAATATTACCTTATTTGGTAATATCTCATGGGTAGATTAGTTTATTTTTTTATTGCCTAGGTTAGATACTGATATTTCATATTGTCAGCATATTTATTGTTAGCATAGCTTAGGGGATTTATTTGTTTCTCAGATCCTATAACTATGAGCTAATTTAGTCCTAGTGTTGTATATATATTACATTGCATATTAATTCAATTTATCACCTATTCAAGCTTTAATACCCATGACTAAGGGTAAGGGACAATGATGAGCAAGGAATATACTGGATAATATGCAACAATGGTTTAAGGATAAAGGTTTAAAGGAATGTAGGCGCATTCCATTAATAATGGCATGAAGTCTATTGTTGAAAATAAATTCTAAGTTGTTTGAGAGAAAAGAAGTTCTACCAATACAAGTTCAATAACAGGTTAAACAAACTTATGAAGGCATAAAACAAGTTCCAAAATTAAAGGCTATAAGGCAAGTTTGTAGTTTAACAATGGATATGGAACTTTTCAAGGTAGTGTAGGTAGATATGGGGAGGAAGAAGTGTTATATCAAGATGAAAATCATAAATACACATTCAAAATTTATCTTCATGAAGGAACCAATAATGTGATAGAGTGTAAGTCTTTGCTATTTTTGTTAAGAATGACAATGGAATAGGGAATAACAAAACTCCAAGGTAACTCAAAATTGGTGGTGGATTGGGCTTTAGGATTAACGAGGATGTAAAATTTGATACTTAGGCCTTATTATGAGTAGGTGAAACTGCTAGAAGCATCATTTGCAAAGATCTCTTATAATCATATTTATAGAGAATTAAATGAGGATGCTAATGGTTTATCAAAATCTACATTAGATATTCCAGTTCGTACTTGGTTAAAAGTAGTGTATGAGATTATGATTCCACCATAATTTGTCACCTTTTTATACTTGTTTCTATTTGATAGAAAATGTGATTTATGATATTTTTTGTGTTCTTTTGGATATTTATTGATAATCAAGGTCATATCTGTAATATGAATTATGGTCTTGAGTTCAAAGTATCAAAATGATACTTTTGTAAGATGACTAAAGGTTGGCACTAGGTTAATAATTTTTTTATGTATTAAGTCTAATAAAATTTTCAAAGAAATTTGAGATTTTAGAACTCTTAATGGGGTTGTTTAGTAAAGCCTATATGAAGCTATGAAATACCCATCTCATTGTATTTTTTCGAACTCTAAAATTAAAATTACTTTTTATTTTTGAGAAAAAAATATAAAAATAATAATTAGAAAATGTATTATACAATTACACAATAAAATTTAAAATATTGCATATAGATTGTCAATGAGTCCTTAAAGATTAGGCATGTGGATGATGTAATCCACACCAACATTAAAATCTCAACAATACCAAATAGACTATATAGCTTGATGCGCCTAAGTTATGTAAAAGGGAAAGGACAACACTTTCAAAACCCTACTTTTTTATTTTTAAAATATTAATAAATATTACATATAAATTATTTTTTAGATTATAAATAATATTAAAAAGTGTTATATATTATATATAAAAGGCTAAAAAATAGGAGTTACAAATTTGATCAAGTAATAATTGCATGTAATAGTGTGGTTGTAACCAACAATAATGAGGCAGAATAGGTTTGGTGGGAGCAGATACTATAGTTTGTACCCTGCACTTGTTAGTTACTAAAAATAGAAATAGTGTGGTTGCAATCAACTCTTAACCCCCAAAAAAATAGTTACATGTAAATAATATCAAATATCATGCAACACCAACTAAACATTTTTCAAAAATAAATTCATACACTAATACATTTAAAATAAATAATATTTTTAAATATATAATAATATAGTTAAATATAATAAAAAAATTAAATTTTAAAACAAATTTAAAAGGAAAAAATTACATAATAAAAGTAAATAAAACAAAAACATAATTAAAAGTAACACTACATCCAAACTACCCAAACCCCGGGAATGATGTATTGGAAAGAAGCTCAAAAACTCTTGTCATGGATAAATTTAAACAGGTTTTCTAATAAAAATAATATTTAAGGGACATTTGGACCTAAGTTTGAATTACAGGTAAGGAAGACTTTTGTTTATCTGCTTTAAAGCGTATAACACTCAATAAAATTTATATTATTTAAAAAATTTATAAATTAAAAAAAATCAAATAAATAATATATAAATCAATATTTTATTTAATATATATAAATAATAATTTTAATTTACAAATTTTATTTAACACACTATAAAGTAAATAAGATAAAACATAATTGAAGTAGAAAAATTTGCAAGACTGCCCAAACTGCCGAACTCGTTTCGGCCATATCTCACTCATCCGGACTCGGATTGAGCTAAAATTTTGAGGGTAGATGCCTGAAAAACCCTAGAACGTCTCCACCAATTTTCATATCATTTGGAGCAACACATATCCTAGCGCATCCCTATGTGTGAACGAGATATTTGGCAAGCGGCTATGCGAGGGTTTCATCTGGGTTGAGTGCAAGCAGCTCCAGAGGTTGGTTTTTAGGGCCTTCGGGCCCTAGCGGCCAATATTTTTGTGGTTTATGCTCAATATTTTAGCAAGAAATGTTGCAGGGGATACAAGATGGGTTAGAAATTTATCTTTCAACAGATCATACTCGTGAACTTGAGTGACAACGGCTTCCAATTTGCTGCACAAAAGAAAAGTGAAAACCATACCTTTCCACGACGTCTAGGGCAAGGATTAAAGAGATCACGAAACAAGTTTCAAGCAGTTGATCAAAAAATGGCTCATATCTCAAGTGAATCTGGTGCTAAGGTGCACCCACAAAATAATTCTACCGTGAAAACCCCTGTCAAGGGTAAGAATTTCGAAGACTCAGTCCCAAAAATGAATTTTAGGGATGCCCTTCATGGTGGACAGCCTCAGCCCAATGCTAATATCAATATTAGGGCTTCCCATAAACCTCTAAGAATGCCTAAGATTGATCCCAAGAAAATGGAGTCGGATGTCTTAAAGCAGCTGATGGAACTCCTATTGTTAAGCTTGATATGGGTAACATTCAGACTGGCATTGAAGATTTGGAAAAAAGAGGACTAATTTGTCGGTTCGTGGGTTTTCGTCCGAGTCTATCTGCTTTCAAAGTCTGGGCTGCAAAAAGCTGGAAAACTAAAGGTGAGTTACAAATCTCTATTTATCCAAATGGTTATTTTCTTGTTTTATTTGCTAATAATGAAGATAGAGAGAAAAATTTTCAAGGGGGTCCTTGGTTTTTTGGAAGGGCAGGGCTTTTCATGAAGCCCCGACATACTAAATTTAAAGCCGAAGAAGAGATGCCTTCTATAGCTCCCGTGTGGGTTAGACTCTTTGGCCTCCCTATTGAATTTTGGAATCCTACTATTTTTTCTTCAATTGGAAACTCTTTAGGAACTTTTATGATGACTCGCTGATTGTACTCAAAATTTTGAACATATTATTTATGCTCGGATTTGTGTTTTAATGGATTTTGACAAACCCCTACCTAAAAAGATCACATTACAATTTGGGGAAGACACTTGGGAGCAAGTAGTGGACTATGAGAACATTCCTTTTCGTTGTAGAATTTGCCATGAATATGGTCATTTGGCCAATGCTTGCCCAAATAAAATTCCTGATCAAAAGAAAGAAGATATAAACTCAACAGGTTTCCAAATACCTAAGAAGAAGAACACTAAAAAAAACCAGTTATGAAGGATCAATCAAAGTCATCTCGCTAATATGTTTGAAATCCTTTCCACAAATGATGTCCCAAGTGAGGAAGAGGAAATAATGGAAACTGAAATCTTAGAAACACAATTTAAATATGAAGGGAAGAACTCAGAGACAAACCAACAAATCAAAGGTTTTCAAAAGAAAAAAAAGGAGAAAATTTACACAAGAAAAACAATATTTCAAATGTCAAAACTTCAAATAATGCAGTCCCAATATAGACTCCGTTGAACCATCTAGTAAAATTTTGGCTGTGTACGAGCATTCTTCAAGGTTAGAAGCCATCTCAGATTCAATTGGAATAAGTCAAGAAACAGGGAAAAAAAATTGAAGATGGATTCTAATCAAAAAGTAGGTCGCAAGACCAATCAATATCATATGGTAAAAGAAGGTGAAAAGCTTGTAGAGGAAGGTAAGATTAATGCCCTTCCCAAATTTTTTAGCCCCGGTATTAATGAAGATCATCACTTGGAATATTAGAGGACTCAAAGGGAGTCTTTCAAAACAAAATGAAATTAGAAGAATGATTCAGATAAATCATCCACATCTTGTTTTCCTTCAAGAAACAAAGATGTCAATGGAGGATATGGACTTAATTGCCAGTAAAATTTGGCCACTAGAAAAGTGGTTTCCCTCGGCTCCCAAGGGACTTCGGGTGGCATTGCTTGTCTTTGGGACCCAAAAGAGGTAGTTATTCACCATATGGTTGGCAGTTGGGGTTTGTTGGCTATAGCTATTCAAAGTAGACATTCCAACCAGATTATGCTCTACATTACTGTTTATGCTCCGACTTCTTTGGAGGAAAAAAGAAGACAAGTGGAAGGATATTACTCATATTATCTCTCATTTTCCTAAAGCTTGGATCTTGATCGGAGGAGATTTCAATACCATCCTCTCTCTGGATGAGAAAAAGGGGGGAAATAGAAATTTGGACAAAAGCACTGACCTCATGAGCGAATATATTGCAAACCTCCATCTTGTGGATATCCAAACCAGATAATGGCCTTATGACTTGGTCTAACAGAAGGCAAGGCTTAGCTTGTATAATGGAGAGATTGGATAGGTTTTTGCTCTCTAAAAATTTCTTAATCCATGGTCACATTCCTAAAGTGAAGACTCTTAATAATGCTGGTTCGGATCATTGGCCAGAAAACCAATGTGAGTTTCTCTCCTTTTCGTTTTCAATTAATGTGGCTTAGAGACATTTCCTTCAGACCTCATGTGCAACAATGGTGGAAGGAAGGTAAACCTAGGCATGGGACTAAGATGTTCTATTTTGCCAAAAGATCACAATACATTAAATCCAAAATCAAGACTTGGAACTGGAAAGAGTTTGGGGATGTTCATAAAAAAACATGAAGTTATTGCTCATCTTGAAAATTTGAATAAGAAAATCCGTTTAGATGGCCTCACAGAGAAGAGAAGTGCAGATGAAATTAAACTCACAACTCAGCTTGAGGAATGGGAAAAAAGAGAAGAAATCTTATGGAAGCAAAAATCTAGAATTCAATGGCTCAAAGAAGGAGATCGAAACACAAATTTCTTCCACAAATCTCTTCTAGCTCGAAGATCTCACAACTTTATTTCTTCCTTAAAATCAGATTCTGGAGATGTTGTTTATACTTGGGATGGCATGAACTCTATTGTTGTTGATTACTTTTCCAATATTTTTGCCGCTACTCCTCTTGACTCACCTTCACAACAAAATGTTGTTCAAGCAATCCCTTCTCTTATCACTCTTGAGGAGAACTCTATTTTGACTGCTCCTATTACTATCAATGAGCTTCAACAAGTAGTTTTTAAAATGCAAAAAGGGAAAACCCCAGGTCCCGATGGTTTTCCCATTGAGTTCTACCAAGAGTTCTGGGATATCCTTCATGTTGATTTATTAGAGGTGGTGGAAGAAGCCAGGAAAGCCAAAGAAATTTTGAAGGTTATCAATAAAACTTATATTACTCTTGTTCCAAAAGCTCAAGAGGTTGATCATATCTCAGCTTTTAGACCTATTGCTTTATGTAATGTTCTTCTCAAAATCATTACTAAAATCATGGCAGAAAGGTTGAAGCCTCTTTTGCATAAGATTATTTCCCAGAGCAAGGGGGTTATGTGGAAGGACGTCAAATAGTAGATGAGATAGTTCTTGCTCAGAAGCCATCCATTCCATGGATATGCAAAATTCTCCTTCCATGTTCATTCGGTTAGACTTATCCAAAGCTTATGACAGAGTGGATTGGCACTTCCTTATCAAAGTTTTGAGGCAATTTGGTTTCTCTAAGGATTGGATGGATTGGATTATGGGATGTATCTCTTCAGTTTCCTACTTAGTTCTTATCAATGGTAGGCCTTCTCAGTCTTTCCCAGCTTCCAGAGGTATTAGGCAAGGTGACCCGCTATCCCCTTATTTATTCATCATTCTTGTTGAATGCTTGGGTAGGACTATAACCAAAAAGAGGGAAAACAAAACCCTTGAGGGAGTTACCATTGCTCATGGAGCTAGACCTATCTCTCATCTTCAATTTGTGGATGACTCTACTCTTTTAGGTAAAGCTACAAGTTAAGTAAGCTTCTAATATTAAGCAAATCATTAGCTATTTTTCTAAGGCTACTGGGCAGTTGATCAATGAAGACAAATCTAAAGTTATTTTCTTTCACCGCTCTGCTAGACAAGAATCCATGGTCTTGGATAAATTAAGATATAAGAAGACCTCTCTTCCAATCACTTATTTAGGTATTCCCATAAATATTCAAAGGCAAAAAATAAATATTGGAATTGGTTGTTGGACAAAGTCAAGAAGAAAATTGGAAAGTGGACCAACAAGTGGCTTTCTTCTGGGGGTAGAATCACCTTGGTAAAATCAGTCCTTCAAGCTATTCCTATTTATGTTTCTTCCATTTTGAATATCCCAAAGGCTGTTCTTCGAGAATTGGATCAAATCAGTCATCGTTTCCTTTGGAGTGGTACTAAGGAGAAAAGAAAATGGGCCTTGGTGAAATGGGATACTTTATGTCTTCCTAAGAGTGAAGGGGGGTTAGGATTCCGGTCTTCAATTAATAACAACAAAGCTTTAGCTGCTAAATTATATTGGAGGATGTTGCATAACCCCAATGCTCTTTGGGCCAATAATCTTCGTGCTAAATATGCCGAGAACAAAAGTCCCGAAGACCTTGTTCGCTATCAACTTCCTACCAAAGGTTCTCCCATTTTAGCAGTTCTTAAGACCGGTGAGGATTTGATAAAGAAAAAATTATTTTGGATCATTCATAATGGTCAACATGCAAATTTTTGGACAGATTCTTGGGATGGTCACAAGCCTTTGATAACTCAGTTTCCCGATTGGAGGCCTTGGATGGAGGAGCTTCACCGAGCTAATTGGATAAAGGTGGCTAATTACTGTCGGTACCATACTGGTAATTCAAAGGTTGGTAGATATTGGATCCCTATTGAGGACTGGCCTATTCAAATCCCAGAAAGGCAAAGACAAGATATCCAAGGCATCCTTCATATGAGATCCCTCTCTTGGTCCCATGAAAAAGATTGTTTTGGATGGAACAACACTACTAAGGGTGAGTATTCAGTTGCTCAAGGTTATTTGACCTTATGCCATAATAATCCCAACCATTCTTCTGACATATTTTCTCGATTGTGGGCTCAAAAGCTCTGGCCTAAGGTGAGGTTCTTTAATTGGCTTTTATTGCATCGTAGGGTGCTTACTCGGTGAGCAACTTATGAAGCGTGGTTTTCATGGCCCTTTTAGATGTGAAATGTGTGAAGAGAATGTAGAAAATATCAACCATATTTTTATTGAGTGTACTTTAGCCTCTGAGCTATGGAGGAGAATGGCCACTTTACTTGGCTTACAAGTGGTCCAATTTTTTTACTTTTGAACAACTTTGGAGGGATTGGCCTAATCAAGAGGGTGTTGATCATTTTATTAGGCAGTTAGTTTGGATGGGTTCTACCATTCTTCTTTGGAATATTTGGAATGAAAGGAACAACCAAATTTTTAATCAAGATAGGAAGGATATTCACTATATTTGGCAAAATACCATAGCCAACTTAGTTGAATCAGTCCATCAACTCCTTAATCACCCCCAAAACTCCCACCAAATATGGGATCAAGTGATGCAAATATTGAAGATTAAATCTTCTAAGGGCAACCAACTTAAAGGGAATGTGAGTATTAGTAAGATGGATAGGACTAGAAATTGGCAACCTCCTCCTAAGGATTTTGGAAAAGTCAATACCGATGGAGCCTCTAGAGGGAACCCCGGAAAAGCCAGTGTGGGAGGAATTGGTAGACTTTCAGATGGCTCCCTGGTTTTTACTTTTGCTGAGAATTTGGGTATTCTTTCCAATAACCTTGCTGAGGGGTATGGTATCCTCAGAGGCCTTCAGGAGGCTACTAAGGTTGGATGGGAAAAGGTGTTAGTTGAGTCTGACTCTCAACTTATGATTAATCTCTTGAAGACTCCTTCTAAGAATCATAAGGTGGATTGGAGAATAAAAAGAATTATTGAGAAGATTCAATTAATCCAGATGGGATTTTTGAAAGTTGATTACAATCATGTGGTCAGAGATCAAAACAAGAGTGCTGATGCTTTAGCTAATTGGGCTTTGGACAAAGGTGATCTTACTTGTTATGGCCACCCTCCTATATGGTGGGCTTCTCAAATTAGGGAAGCTCTTCTTTCTATCATTTCTTTGGATGGCTCCAGTTCGAAGGTACCTAGTTTCTTCTTGTTTTTTTTTTTTTGCTTCTCTTTGGTTCATTCAGTTTTTTTTAGTTCCCTAGCTCATTCTATTCTTTATTTTGTTTCCTCTGTTGATTCTTGCCTTAATAGTCTTCTGGTCTAGATAGGTCATTGTTTTGTTCAATTTTTTTTCTTTTTTGTTTTTTTTGTTTAGTTTTTTAAGGTGGGTGGGTTCTTTTGTTTTGTTTTGTTTTTGTGTTCTTTGTGTTGTTTTTTGTTGTTCTTGTGTTTTTGTTGTTTTTTTTTTTTTTTTATGTTTTTTGTTATTGTTCTTGTGTTTTTTTCGTTCTTGTTCTTGGGTTTCTCTTTGTTTGTGTTATTTCGTGTTTTTATGTGTGAGTGTTTTCTATGTTTTTTGTTTTTGTTTATTGTCTGTTGTTGGTTGTTTTTTATTTTTATTTTTATTTTATTTTTTTATTTTTTAGGTTTTGGTTGTGTTTATTTTTCATGTTTTTTTTGGGTTATGTCTTTGTAGTGTTCTGTTGTTTTTGTCTTGTTTGTGTTTTGTTATGTGGTTCTTGTGTTTTTCTATGTGGTTTGTGTTGTGGTTTCTTTTATCTTATTGTGCGTGTTTGGTTGTGCTTTTGTTTTTGACACACTCAAGGAGCATGTTTTTTATTTTATTTTATTATTTTTGTTGTTATTTACTTATTTTTAAATTGGTTTTGTGTGTTTGTTTGCTCCTTGAGTATGTCAAAGGTGGTAGGCCAGGTCCGAGTCCCGGGCATTTTTGGTGGAATGGATACCCCCGCCTCCTTGGGTCTTACCTGAAAGTGGCATCCCTTTTGGGATGTTTTCCACAAATAATATATATATAAATATAAACAAATAATATATATATAAATATAAACATGAGAACTACTCACATAATTTAAATAACACTACATGAGAACTACCCACAACCTCAATAATCATGAAATATTTTCAAAAACTAGTCATACATAAATTTTAAAAAAATTTAAAACATTCAAAAAAATAATAAATAAAATTATATAAATTAATATTTTATATAATATATATATATATATATATATATATTTGATGAGGAACCTTTTATATACAACATATCCGCAACATGTGAGGGGAGAGATTTGAACCTGGGATATAATATATATTTTAATATATATTTTAATGTTAAGTCTTTAAATTTTTATTTAAAAAATTCAAATTCAAACTAAAGTTCTCATATATAAACTTAAATTTTATCTATTAAATATATATTCTATTTAACATAGATAACAATTTAGGTCCGAGGTGTAGACCAATTGGTTCATCCAAACCACATAGGGGGACACGGAGGTCCAAGGTTCAAATCTTGGACCTCGTTGGACTGAACGCTTGTCCCTTTCCTGGTGCTTTCAGCGGCGTAAAAGGTTTAAAATGATTGTGGCATGGTGGTTATAGGGGCGGACTGCACGAAGATCTGTGTGGTGGCTTCGGGCGGACTGCACAGCGCAAAATACTGTGGCGGCCATAAAAAGCTGGACAGCCTGCCGGATTCGTGGCGGCTACCGATTCCACCATATAAATTCAAAAAAAAAAAAAAACATAGATAACAATTTCAATTTACAAATTTTCTATATAACCTTATATTTAATTTAAAATATTTATATTTTATATAAATTAAGTTCAATAGAACATACTAAGATAAATTAAATATATAATATTGTATAGTACGAAGAAAATATTTTTCTCTTAAATTTTATGCCTATTTAAGCTTATAAAATCCTTCCTGCAAGTTTTTTTTAATAATATATGGAAATCTATATTGTTGTTATTATAAATTTTGAATGGTTAACTTAAATAAATTTAATTGAATAGATTTTTTTGTAGAGTATTGAATTGAAATATATACAACTAATTTACAAATAATTTATTTTCACCATTCAACTTATCTTCTTCTGTAAGAAGGCGAAGAACATGTGAATCATGCATTCGTTGAAAACTTGGCTCTAAGTTTCCGAACTTCGGGTGAGACGTCCTTTTGATTTCGGCGGAACGTCGAGGTTAATATTTAATAATGCTATGGACCATAATTGCCCACTATTCCGAGGACAGATGGAATCTACCAACTTTTATAAATGTCACAGGAGCTAATCGTGGCCTATCGATCTTGCTGCTACCACAAGAAACATATGAAAGGACTGTGGTCTTTTGTGCTACCAAAAGAAACATATGAAAGGACTGTGGTTTTCTGGAGGGGACCGGAAATTAGTGGCTCATGGTTATGAAAACATGGAATGTTGGAGCGGAGTGTCGGAGTTGGCTGGTAGCTAAAATTCTATCTACTAGGTTTTCATCGTTTTACATTGAATCGAATCTTTTTATTTCATACGCTGTCTCATTCACACTCCAGAAAAAGTATGAAAGTAGGAATGACCAGATTTACATGATTGACAAATGAGAAGGAGAGGATAAAAAAGTTTCTCTCTCGTTATTCACTGATACTAGTTTTTCAATACTACTAGTTTTTCAATAGCAAATTATGATTTTTTTCAAAAACAGCGTACGATCACAGGGGCCGAAATAATGCAATAGGTAGCCATTAATCTATAATTTTAGTTAATCAAATTATATTTTTTAATAAATAATAATGAGTAATATTTAAGTTAATAGCATATTAATGAAAACAATTCTTTGTTAGAATTGCTCAAGAATTAGTTAACAACTATTTTATAAAGGTTTGTATAGGTGTTTTTTTCTCTTATTTTAGACCTGCACAGATGTACATTTATACTTGGTGATTGGATAGGGGAACGATAAAATAATGAGTGAATTGATGCACTAATGATCCACTAAGTGCACAGATGTACATTTGTACTTGGTGATTGGATAGGGAAACTATAAAATAATGAGTGAATTGATGCACTAATGATCCACTAAGTGGATCTTGAAAATTTATATGTACTTTTCGCGTGTCCTTCACCCTCCACCCTTCATATCCTTTCACCCTCCCATTTTCATACCTAAACTTTGAAGGCCCATGTGGGACACAGTGGATCCACATCTTTAATGTTCTTATACTTCCAAATTCAAATTCATAACAACTTTTTGAATTTAATAAGCTTGATTCACAATTTTGCCATAAAAATATTATTAATATCCATACGAATAGTTGAGCCTATTTACGACAAAGTACAAAAAATAAGTTAAAGATAAAAATTTTAACCATGGTAAGGATAAATTTTAAGTTAACTTTTTTTTTAATGATAAAAATTAAGTAAAAAATAATAAGTTATATATATATATATATATATATATATATATATATATTTATTTATTGAAAATTAAAAGCATTCTATTAAAGTACATAATAAAAAATATTTTTTTTTAAGGAAAATAAAATGCAATAGTATATAGAGTTGTAGACATTTTAAAATGTAACATCATCTCTCATACAATACAGGTGTTTTTCACTTAGATGAAAACCAAAAACTCAATTGTTCTGTCAAAACCATTAATCACCTAGTATAATGCATTAGCATATTGCATATCTCACATGCTCATACATAATTATTCAGTCACATAGATACATCAAAATTTTTGTGATGATGGCATAGAACATGTTTGAGTCTTATGCTTAACAAAAATCATTTATCAGATCTTTCATGTCTAATCATTCACATCGTATTTCCCTTAATTTTGCAACAATTATTAAGGGATCCACATTGTTCATTATTTCACAATATCATAATTATTACCAAAATCAAATATCCTTTTGGGTCATATACCTACACCACTTATACAGGATCCACTTCATGGATCACAAGCAAGGAGTAGTCTCCATTTTGGTCTTACACAAGCATACATCCTTAAGGACTATTGTTGATAGCTCATAATCGCAAGGATATGTCACCTAGCACATCACTATTACAATTTATCAAACACATTCCATTCCCATAAATCACATTTGACAAAGCATGATAGATGTATCTCAAAATCATCAAACAAAAATTATGAGCATTGATATAACATATCATCATATAAATCACCCATAAAAAATAAAATCAACAAAAACATTTTGCATTTTGTACAACACAAATAAAATTATAAACTGTAGTATGGTATTACTCTTGAAAAATAAAATTGTACATATATAGTAGACTGGCATTCCAAAATGAAAAAAAAATGGCATACTCAGTCATCAAGAGAGTATGCCATAAAAATATAGAATATGGCCCATCATTCCCTAGATCCTTGATCCTCGGATCCACCTCTCGACGCTCACGATGGAGGCACGTTCATGGATTGAGTCACTATCCGTGAACTAGATTGTGCACCACTCTAACTCCAACTTAAAGCCATATCTGTTGGCAAAGGTACTTTCTGCTCTTCTAGGACTTCTTGGTAGTATAAACCTTGATAGAATACCTCTTATTGGTAAGCTCTCATTAGCTCACCCTATGAGTGATGAGAATGACCAATGTTACTCATATGTATAGGCCTACTCGAAGAAGGTGCAACCCTCACCTTATACTATTGAGATCATACTAGTATCAACTATACCTCCAACGATATTAGATGTCCCACCTGAGTAGCTATCTATTGTGCCTAGGTCACCACTAGAGCATTCAAAATCACTATCTCCCTCTTTTGAACCTCCACTTCTCTCTCCAAATCAATAATCCATTGTTGGTCCCCTCCATTCTTATCTCCCATCTCTACATCAGTTATAAATATCTCTCTTATCTCTCCCTTCTCCTACAACTATTGTGGTAAGTCCTACCATGGAACATCCTCCTACATCATGGTATTCTAGGACCATTGCGAGACATCCTCCTGTCTTGCTCCAAATGCATATCTCTCTCTTTGCATGCATAATCCTATCTGTCTATGCCTAGGAATCTCTACCACCCTAAGCCTAGGTGTTTCTCTAGGTATCAATGCACTCTCCTACTTGGCCCTCTAATGAGCAACTGCTCATACCTTTAGAACTATTCGAGGATTACCTCTCAATCGAGGTAAGAGCTTTATAATACTTATAAAAACTTATTGCTTAGACCTCTTGGATCTAGAGGACTTATGGTAGTATTTCCTAGAAGACTTAATATCAATGTATTGATGTGGGTGTATGGACTTTGTTAGTCTAAAAAACTTTAAACATGATATATGTCTTTATAATAGGATGTGATGTGTTATGGACCTTGTGGATCCAAAGTACTTTAAACATACCTAAAACATTATTAGTTTGAAGGACTTTATACTTAGTTGTTATTATAGATTCTTCCTATTTGGGGGTATGCATAGTGATATCATTGATTTTATTGACAAAATATACCCTCAATTGAGGAGGTATTTTATATAAATTGTTAGCTCTCTTTTTAGTAAGCATATATTTGATTGACATTGAAACAATACATGTCCTCTTGTCAATAAGACATGCATTGATTACCTCTACATGTGAAGGAGCTAAGTAGGATAATAAATAAATAAATAATCCCTCACGATGATGAGAATGATATTGAAATAAATTAGCTAGATCTATATAGAAATAAGTGATATTAAATATGATGATTTGGATTAATGAAGAGAGGTTACTTAAAAATAATAGAGATAGACTAACTAATAATCAAGAAAGATAAATTGTATCAACTTTGATTGATGATCTCAAATTAATTTAAACTACTAGAGATAATGCATTTAGACTAATAAGTATAAACTAATTTAGTTAGATTGATCTATGTTGTTATAGGTAACTCAATGGAATAAAATTGTTTTAAAATGATAGGATTTATCTTTTAGTTAGGGGAGTAGGTATCATCCCTATAATTGAGAAATGCTTGAATGGCTATGAGATGGTGATAGTGGCATTTTTTAAAAGTGAATCTTCATAAGAGGAGCTTTTTCAACAAATATGGTCACAAGTACCATCTCAAGGAGGGTTGTGGGGAGTATCTTTCATATCGCAATCATTTTTGTCATTGGTTGATTTTTTATTATTAGATGCTTAGTCATTTATGTTCCTTTGAGTGAGAATGAGTTGTGATAATTACATTGGAATATGCCTAAGATTGAAGCATGGTGGACAATGAGATAACTATTCAAAAAAGGGAAGAAGAACCTATCTCAATACCCAAATATTCAACATTCAATGTACTATATAACAAGGAGCATCTAGATGCAAAAATCTCAAGGTTAATGCAACATAGCAAGGAATAATTTAGTGTAGAGATAATTCACATGATAAGAATGAAAAAGTTATCAAAGGATAAACATAAAAATCCAACTTCTAAATATCCAAGAAATGGATCGAATATTCCCTCTCCCTCTAAAATAGTAGCATCATCCCCACCAACGTAGTGTGTCTCTCAAAAAGAAATATCAAACTGGAATATTCAAGGAAAAAAAAAGTGAAAAGTAGAATATATTACCAATCCCTATAATCCAAATAAAATAAGAAAGAATACGACCATAGTAATGTGTGATACTAGTAGAACCTCAATTCTAAGTCATTATTACTCCTATATGGCTAATGGAATATACCAAGAACCAATGAAATCGTTCCTATTAGATGAAGCCCAAAAAGTGGTTAGTCTTCCCCAAAAGAAACAAGTGGTATTGTAATGTAAGAGTAAAATCAATGCCCTATATGCTACCATTAGGAGACTCAAATGGGAGGTTAACTATATAATTCAAGCAAACCTTCTTTCTCCCTAGAATCAATCCAAACAAATTTACTCAAAATAAAAATACTTAGAGCTAAACAAGCAAAATAAAGAACCCTCAAATATTAAATAACAATTGGATTCTCCTACTATAGCATATGTGACCCAAGCTATAGGACCGCTGACAAAATTAAATATGCATATGCATGAAGTGACTATGAAAAACACATAATTTCTCTTGGGAAGATTATTCTAAAGTGCATGTGCTCTGTAGGAAGTTTCAGTAGATTCAATGCCCATCAAATGAAGAAAAAAAAATTTAAACAAGTGTTGTACAAACTATCAATCTTGTAATTTTATTTTTATCTTGTATTTTATTTTTCTTTTTTTGTGTTCTTCTCTTGTAGGACCTATAAATTTTTGACTTTGTGCCCAAATATAAAGGCAATAGTTTTGAGTTCTCATTCAAACAAGCCAAAAAGTCCTTATGAGCCACCAAAACTATAGTGACTTCTCTCTACATTGAGGAAGTTTTGCTATAGATAAAATAGACGTAAACTGATTGAAGGTGCGAAACATATGATTAAGGGCAGTCATAATTTTATAGAAATCCTAAGCAAAAATGGAGGCCAAAGTCCCAAGTGCATGTGTGACAAAGTCTAAAAGCAAGAAGCTCAAAAAATATTTGGCCCAAGTAAGAGAAGGATTCTAATAATTTTTGTTTTTTAGAATAATAATGAAGTGGAAGGGAGGAAAGTTTTGAAAAGTGGAGTTCTAAAGAGGGTAAAATGAAAATTAAAGTTTTTTCCAACAAATTATTCCTAGTTACAAAAGTTTTAGAAGATATTGACAAGGGCTAGCATTAGACAGTTTTGAAAAGTGGTTAGAAATACATCTAGATCTAAGAAGACTAAAAGCATACAAATTTTTAAGCTATATATAGGAAGTCATGAACTCTAGGGAAAAGTTATATTAAGTTTTAAGAAACAAGTGATGGTGCATAATCCTCCAAAAAGAGTAGGTGAAATGAATTGACATGCCATTATTAAGAGAGTAAGGACCACTTACCAATATCATCTCAAAAAAGTAATCCAAGAAGATGTAAATACAAACATGATGACTATAGTCCTATATCTCATAACTATAATGATAAAATGTTCTCCATTAAATTTTTAGAATCTAAAACAAGAAAGTTGAGATTGTCGGGTAAACCTACATTTTTTTCAAGTGAAACTTCCACTTTTTGTAATCTATAAATGGTAGTTAGTCTAACTTTGTAAAATATCAATAATTTTGTATAAGCATTATGAATTTTATACAAGATTTCCCTTAATTTCTCTTTGTATAAAAATAAATGGATTTTTTATTAGTCTTGCAAGCAAATTAAACCCATACTCTTGGAATAATCTTTGTATATATATATACACACATTGGAGACCTATGTGTCTACTTTGATTCTATCTATGGATGTCAAACCCTGACCTACTTTTTTTTTTTTGTGTATGCTTGTATTTTGTTAGCTTTCGATGATTAATATTTAAAGAAAAATAACCATAAGATCTAAAATAAATTTTCTATATGAAATATACAATAATGGAAATATTCTAATCATATAAAACTCATAAATAACTTATGTAACAACTCATAAAATTCCCATTAAAAAATGTTCATAAAAATAGTATCTTGGTATAGAATAAATATATCAAATACACCATACTTCCACACACTCTTAGTCTAAATTATGTAATTCAAACACACACACATAGAAACATATATAATGGGATGTGATTGTTCATATGGAGTACTCTTGGCCTTCAATATTCTTGATACTCTTAACTTTCCTTCTATAAGGACACGTGTGCACTTGGACTAATATGTACATTTACATTATTAAATACTTTGCACACTTTAATAATACTTGTGCATTTATTACATTGTATAAAATAAATACTCACACTCTATTCTATGACACACTTCTAATCTAAATATGTACCCAAGGTGATACATGGGAATGTATAAAATAATGTAATATGCTCTAACATCCACTTGTGTTACATTATTTGGTTATTGAAGATTTTAATATTTAATATGGTCTTCGTCTTGGTTCTTGAACTTGTGCTCTTTTTTGTTTTCTTCATTCTACTTATTGTCTATATTCTAATGAAGTAAATAATTAGTATCTTCTTAAATTACTATATTTACTAAAATTGCTTTAAATTCATGTTCTCTTATAGGTTCTTCTAGTTCTTGAATTTCTTGAATCTCTTGAACTAAGTGTCCCTTTTGATTTTCTTCTTTATACTATAGTTGAGTTTGATTTTATTGATTTTGATAAGTATACTAACACTAAAATTGTTGCTAATGTGGTCTACATTGATTCTGATATTTTCTTGGTTCAAATTACCTATTTGATTGGCTTCCAAAATTTGTTTGATTTCTTTGATACTAATTTCATGGATTGAATTTACAATAATATGTATCATGTCCTATTTTTTTGAATACTTGACAATATCTATTATTCCATTTTGATCTATTCCTTGACTGGTACTCTTCCATGAAATCTCACTCCTCTACCATACTTATGGTACTTCTCTCCACTCTACTAGACTCAATCCTAATGCTCCTTTAATATGGATGAATTTACCATGCTCAGCTTGATGTTGAATGGTAATGTATCAAATGAAGTCTAATTCCCTTACATTTATGAGAATTTGATATTTTCCAATCACCTCCAAAATATAGTTGGTGCTCCTCCTTCTACTCCAGTAAGTGGCACTTTGTATTTTCAAATGCTATATGTTACATAAGGAACTACTCAAATATTTCAACTTACTCCAATGAATGTTACACAATATCCCTCCTCCAAATGCCATGGGTAATGAGTAACTCCTCACTGTATTCTCTTTAGTGACCACTCCATGTTGAATGGAGGTTATTTAGAATGCCAAAAGATGTTTTAACCCATACTAAAAATTCTCAAAAAAGCATTCACCTTCCTTTACAAAATCTATCTCCTCTTTTAAAAGATATATTTAGCTTCCCAACAGACCTAAATTTAACTCTTCCAATGGTGGACAAATTTTCTTTAGTTATGTGGTGGTTATTTCCTCTCCAATGGTGGTTCTCTTCCTTAGATTTGTTCTCTATTAAATGGTGATGGTTTTCCAATGCTCTTTGTTGGACCTTTAGTAACAGTGGCTACTTCTTCCAATATGGTGGCTCCCCCACTTTTTCTTGGTGCTGCTACTACTTATTTGGTGGCTTCTTCTCACCACTATCTCCTACAATATTTATTGCTTATTTTTGGTGTCTTTAGACATCTTTAATATTTTCTTATCTTGAACTCTATTTGGCATCCAAATGCTTCAATAATACTACAATATTTTATCTTTAAAAAATAGCATTCACTATGTCATATTTCCTTCTCCTTATTACTCATTTCAAGCAATTTTTAACACTACTTTACGCTATTGTATTTTGTAGGTTTGAAGATGACAACAATGTCTCATTCGTTATCTTGGAGACACTTAACTTCAGATTTATTTTTAATGGACTTAAAAATTTAATATGTAGCTAATAAAACACTTTCTTTAATGATTTAATAAAACACTTTTATAGCTACCTTTTTGCTCACAAATATTACCACCCCAAATGATGAAATTGCAACTCCTTTGCTTATTGAAATTGCTGCTCATTAAATCTAAAATTTGTAGCTAATTTTCTTCTCCAAATTTTGTTCAATATTTATGAAATTTATAGCTTTCAATGCTACCCAAAAAACTGCTTTTGTCTCCTCCAATTCTTTGTCTTAAATTTATGTCAATTCCTCATTCAAACAACTATCCAAAAAACACTTCCAATATACCCAAAAATTTTCCAATTCATAACTCTTATATCTCCTTCTAATGCTACTCAAATTCGCATTCATAAACTCTTCAAATTCTGCTCTAAAATTTTGAATTCTTCTCCTCTATATTCCTATCCTGAAACTCTTCAAATTCTGCCCCGAAAGTCTGCAATCTTCTTTTTCAAAAATTAGCCTTCAACACTTTAATATATATCTTCAAAAATTTCAAATTGTAGTCTCTTTCAATCTTATTTCTCCTCCTTAGCTTCCAATTAAATATATCTTCAAATATGACCTTTTATTGGCCTCTTATTCAAGAATCCGAATGTCTTAAAGTATTTAAAAATACTTTCTCAAATTTGGCAAACTTCTTGCCAAAAATATTCTCCCTAAATTAGTTTCACAAATCCTTTTGGGTTTGTTGTTGGATGACAACAATTTTTCCAATTTTGATGTGATTGCCTCTTTCAGGAGTTTCTTATTCTTGCAATATTCTACCTGAAAATTTATTCAAATCTTTTCCAATGGCCACTTCTTCAATTTCTCAATAGGGTTTTCTATTTTGCTTTTCTCTCCTTCAAAATTTCAATGGATGTTTTTCTTAGGCCTCCTCAATATTCTTTCTTTAATATGCAATGGTGATGCAGGAGCATCCAGCAGCACCTGATGCAGAAGCATCCACTGGAAGGAGGGCCACTTCAGAAAAATTGCCTAAGGAGGAAAAACATCGTGATTTCGTGACATTTCGCGAAATCGTGATAGAAAAAGGCAAAGAGGGCGAGGAGAAAAACCTGTCGCGATATCGTGATAGGATAAGTGTCGTGATATCGCTACATGAAGAGGAGAGAGGAGAAGACGGAGAAAGATGTCGCGATATCGTGACAAAACATGTGTCGCGATATCGCGACACAAACGGAGAATAGAGCTAGCAGGAAGATGTCACGATTTCACGGCATGTCGCGATTTTGAGACCCAAGTGGGAAGGAGAAGGCTGCAAGCAAAGATGTCATGATTTTGTGACCCAGGAGCAAAAGGAGAGTACGAAAGGAGCAGATGTCACGATTTCATGACATGTCACGGTTTCGCAACCTGAGGGTGAAGAAGGAGCCGAAGGAGAAGGAGATGTTGTGATTTCACGACATGTCACAGTTTTGCAGCCAGAAGGCGAAGAAGGAGCCAAGGAAGAAAGATGTTGTGATTTTGTGACATGTAGCATTTTCACGACGAAGGGGCGAGAAAAGGAGCCAAAGGAGGAGGATGTCGCGATTTCATGACATGTCACAATTTCATGACCCGATGGAGAAAAGAAGGCAAGGGAGCCGAAAAGTCATGATTTCGTGACAGGTCATAGTTTCGCGACCCGAAGGAGAAGAAAGGAGGCGAAAAAGGAAGATGTCACGATTTCATGACATGTCACGATTTCGCGACGTGAAGGAGAGAGAGAAGGTGGAGCGGAAAGATGTCACGATTTCACGACATGTCACAAAATCGTGACCCAAAGGAGCAAGAGGAGGCAAGAAGAAAAGATGTCACGAAATCGCGACATGTCACGATTTCATGACCCGAAGTGGAAAAGAGGAGCAAGGAAGAGAAATGTCACGATAGCGCGACATGTCACGATATCACGATCGAAAAAGAAAAAGAAGGGCAGGATGTGGAAGATGTCACGATATCACGACCCCTGCTATAGTGCAGCTAGAGGAAGAAGACGATAGAGGTCAGGCGGCGGTTGCAGAGCAAGGACGACACGTGGCACCAAGGTGTAGTTAAGGCAGGCGAATACCAAGAGGCCCAAGAAATGAAAAGGATAGATCATGCAAAGTAATCTAACAGGAAGCGGTGGTCAGATGGCGGTTACAGGGGCCGTGCGGAGTGGAGCCATAAATTGGGTTGGTGTACCGATTTTTGTAAAGATGTTTCAGAGGGATGGGGCCTCTATAAAAACCTAGTTTCTATAATAGATTAAGGTGGTGGATTGGAGAATGCAGTTAGAGTGTAGTTAGAGAAAACCAAGCCGAGCGCTGGTTATTGTAAGCCTGCGGGCTGTTTTTGTAGAATTTCCAGATTAATAGAAGAAAATTTGGGAATTGTGGGTATGCATTTTTTCGGTCCGCCATCAGTGGTATCAGAGCTAGAAGATTCTGAGTGTGCAAGCATATTGTCAGCCATGAGGCAGTTTATGCCAGGATCTATGGTAGGGTTTTGAGAGAGAAGAGATAGTTTAGGATCCCTGAGCGTGTTAGCAGAGCATTGAAAGTGAGGCAGCTACACCAGGATCGGTTGAGCTTTGTGAGTAAAGTGAAGAAAAATGCCTCCACGAAGAAGCCATGGCGGTGAGAGAGATATGATGACAATGGAAGAGTTTGAGGCATTGTAGAGGCAATTTAAAGCCCTGCAAGAGGAGTGGCTCAGAATAAAACTGCAGAGGCAAGTGAAAGCCCTACAAAAGGAGCTACGCAAAAGGCATGAGGAGAAACAAAAAAGGAGAAAATATGGAGTTCATCAGAATATGAAGCCATTGAAGGCTACAGATGAGGAAGTGTGCAGCAGTGAGAGAATCTATCTAGAGGAAGGCAGAAGAATTAGAGGCCAGGAGAAGGGGTTGGAACAGGCTACAAAGGTAGATGAATGTCTGGAGGTGCTGCAGAAGGCAGTAACCAGACAGTGCAGAAGTGAGGATCACTTCTCCACCAACCTCGGGTGTTTGATGCAGGAGCATCTAGTAGAACCTGATGCAGAAGCATACAGTGGTAGGAGGGCCACTTCAAAAAAATAGCCTAAGGAGGAAAAACATCATGATTTTGTGACGTGTCGTGAAATCGTGACAGAAAAAGGCAAAGAGGGCAAGGAGAAAAACTTGTCGTGATATCACGATAGGAAAAGTGTCGTGATATCACGACATGAAGAGGAGATAGGAGCAGACGAAGAAAGCTATCGCAATATCGCAACAAAAAATGTGTCGTGATATCACGACACAAACGAAGAACGGAGCCAACAGGAAGAAGATGTCACAATTTTGTGGCATGCCATGATTTTGTGACCCAAGCAGGAAGGAGAAGGCTGCAAGCAAAGATGTCACGATTTCGTGACATGTCATGAAATCATGACATGTCATGATTTCATGACCTAGGAGCAGAAGGAGAGTACGAAAGGAGCAGATGTCACGATTTCATGACATGTCGCGGTTTCACGACCTGAGGGTGAAGAAGGAGCCGAAGGAGAAGGAGACGTCGCGATTTCACGATAGGTCACAGTTTCACGGCCAGAAGGCAAAGAAGGAGCCAAGGAAGAAAGATGTCACGATTTTACGACATGTCACATTTTTGCGATGAAGGGGCAACGAAGGAGCCAAAGGAGGAGGATGTCGTGATTTCGTGACATGTTGCGATTTCGTGACCCGATGAAGAAAAGAAGGCAAGGGAGCCAAAAAGTCATGATTTCACGATAGGTCACAGTTTCACGACCTGAAGGAGAAGAAAGGATACGAAAAAGGAAGATGTCACGATTTCACGACATGTCACAATTTTGCAACGAGAAGAAGAGAGAGAAGGTGGAGCGAAAAGATGTCACGATTTCATGACATGTCACGAAATTGTGACCCGAAGGAGCAAGAGGAGGCAAGAAGAAAAGATGTCGTGAAATTGTGACATGTCACGATTTCGTGACCCGAAGTGGAAAAGAGGAGCGAGGAAGAGAAATGTCGTGATAGCACAACATGTCATGATATCGCGACCAAAAAAGAAAAAGAAGGGCAGGATGTGGAAGATGTCGCGATATCGCGACCCCTGCTACAGTGCAGCTGGAGGAAGAAGACGATAGAGGTCAGGTTGCGGTTGCAGAGCAAGGACAACACGTGGCACCAAGGTGCAGTTAAGGCAGGCGAATACCAAGAGGCCTAGGAAATGAAAAGGATGGATCACACAGAGTAATCTGATAGGAAGTGGCGGTCAGACGATGGTGACAGGGACCGTGCGGAGTGGAGCCGTAAATCGGGTTGGTGGACCAATTTTTGAAAAGATGTTTCAGAGGTTCGGGGCCTCTATAAAAACCTAGTTTCTATAATATATTACGGTGGTGGATTGGAGAACGTAGTTAGAGTGTAGTTAGATAAAACCAAGACGAGCACTGGTTATTGTAAGCCTGTGGGCTGTTTCTATAGAATTTCCAGATTAATAGAAGAAAATTTGGGAATTGTGGGTGTGTGTTTTTTGGTCCACCATCAAATGGGGACATATTCTCTCAGGTCTCCTTCTTCTCAACCTTCAATAGGGCTTATCTAGCCTCTTTATCTCTTCTTCCTTCAATTTGTAGTCTTCAATATTCTATGGGAACCTCTTTCTTGACTCTCTTAAATATTTAATGGGGACCTCTTTCTTGGGTCTTCATCAATATTCAACATTTAATATTCAATGAGGTCTCTTTATTAGACCTCATTAATCTTAAATCTTCAATGGGACCTCTTTATTAGACCTCCTTAATCTTCAATATCTACTCTTTTGCTGCAAATCTAAAACTAATCCTTGCATGAGGAAAGCACATAGACTTTTAGGCAATCAGAGGTGAATTTATTCTCTATATATTGTAGGAAACTTCTAAAATTTTGAGAACTAATTTTATGCAACAAAATCCTAGACAATAGAAACCAAATACATTCAAATATCTAGAATTCTAAAATTAATAAACTTCACTAGTTATCCTTCAATCTAGTGGAAATAAATCTATGTTGAGTCCTAGTCTTCACGAGTTTTTCTACAACCCCGTGGAAAGACTCTAGCCAAATTGAAACTTTCAAATTGAATAAATGAAATCTTTGTATCTCCTCCAATCTCCCTTGTGGATCTCCCTATCTCCTATGAATATTCCTTGTGGCTATGATACCACTATTAGTTTTTTATGATTTATACTTAAATCAAAATAACCACAAGATCTAAAATAAGGTTGCTATATAAAATATAAGATAATAGAAATATTCTAATCATATAAAACTCATAAATAAATTCTACAAAAACTCATAAAATTTTCATTAATAAATGCTCATGAAAATAGTATCTTGTTATAGAATAAAGAACCCAAATACACCATACTTCCACACACTCTCACTCTACAGTGTGTCATTAACACACATGCATAGACATATATAATGGGTTGTGAATTTTCATATGGAGTACTCTTTTCCTTCACTATTCTTGAGACTCTTCACTTTCCTACTTTAAGGATACATGTGCACTTGGACTAATATGCATACTTACATTATTAAATACTTTGCACACTCCAATAATACTTGTACATTTATTAAATTGCATAAATTAAATAATCACACTCTATTCTAAGATAAACTCCTAATATAAAGATGTACCCAAGGTGGTACATTGCCATATACCAAACAGTGTAATATACTCTAACATATTTATGTATCTTGCACTTTATATATATATATATATATATATATATATATATATATATATATATATATATATATATATATATATATATATTGAGGAGATGAAGTGTGATCTTATTTGACATTTGGTGCATCACCATATTATTAATTTTAGTTTCTTACTTTCTATAACATTTTTTTCCCTTATTTTTTCTCCCCAAACTATTAGAGTAGGAAGTGTGCACCCAAGATCACATATTATAAAGGATTCAACCTTTGTCAAAATCATGGAGGCCCCTGACTAAGCTAAAACCCATGCTCTCAATATTAGCCCTACTATGATGGTTTATGTGAGGTATAGTATACCCCATTTACCTAGTCCATACCATGTCCAATAACTAGGATAATCAAATAGGACGACAAGATCCTTCCTTGAGAATATGTCCATGAAGTGTGTTCTTGCATGCAATACCTATGATGATAAAAAAAGTGCCTACAACAAGAGGGAAAATAACCTATAAGGAAAAATGGGCAAATATTTTTGAATGTGTCATAAAAAGTATACCTAAAAGTGTGTATGAAAGTTAGACATGAAACCTATCTATAAATATTGCATGAAAATTTATATTTTATTTGAAAATGGGAGTTCCAATTTATAGTTTTCGAGAAGGAAGAGGATGAGATAAAATTTCCAAGTTCATGTGCAAGAGTTGGATTTGGAAAAACAATATCAAATTGGTAAAAATATAGGATGGAATGTATGGAAGAATATAATCATGTTGGAAAAAACATAAATCTAAGAAGATTAGAAATATTCTAAGGCACACATATCTTATCTTGGTTGGAAGAAACATTGATGTAGATAGGAAAAAGCATGATATTGGAAAACATTCTATTATTTAAGAATGGGGATGAAATCACTATCTACAAAAAGTATAGTTGAAAACTTGTGTAAGCAGTGCTTTTCCCATTTTTACAATTGGAGGGAAGAAAATTAAAAATATGTATTTGGATAAAGTTCACTATCGAGAGGAAAAATGATTGTCAGTGAACTTGGTTGTGAGTGGTGTACTTATTTTTAACACTTCTAGGTCACCAATGTTTTTACATTTTGAGGAACTGATTGCCATAGGATTAATGGCACACATGTGCTTATTGGAAACATATCTTTTATCCCATTATAACAATGGTGGTTTTATGAAATTTTGATGATACTTGATAGAGATAAAGTTAATTCACATATAGACTACAAATTCACCACTATCACTGCCAAACACCATTTTCCTACATTTTGAAGCATTGATTCTCATATAAATATAGGAATATATATACTAATTGGAAATATATTTTTGATCTCATTCTAATGGTGATGGTTCTATAAATTTTTGAGAATATTTTATAGGTAAAATGATGGTACCTTAATGGAGTAATAATTAATCTAAGTTTAAGTCAAATATAGTAGATTTGATTGGGTTGATTAAAGGACTAATGCATGGGGATTAATTGAAAAAATTAAACTTATGGGTTATCAAGGTGTTCCAATTTTAGATTTTTACAGGAATAATGAATATGTGTGACAATTATTACTTGCATTTCAATGGAATACAATATTTATGGTAAATCTTGAGCACATAATGAGATAAGGATGATGGTACTCGCATGTCCACAATAAACATACATAAAGGATCTTATATACATACACATTATAAAGAGGGAAACATCACCTCGAGTCAACATGGAAATAAAGTATATAGGGGATGTATCATGGGTATTATAGGTGCATATGTTGCTAATTAGTTCATGAAAGGAGAGTCAATGATTCCTCCATTTAATAAACAAATATAGATAAATAGATTGTATACATTTATAATATGAAAGATAAAATAATTGGATCAAAACATGATTTAATAAAAGGGGGGATGGAAATGGGTTCTTAGAATATAGGAGTGGAAATTACTGAAGAACATAGACTTATACTGAGAGGGGGGTGAACAGTATAAGACTTAACCATTTATCAATTTTTACTTTAGATAGCAGTGGCATCATCATAGCATTAATCATCACAGAAAACATCACACAATGAAGACCCATTTTAACGTGGTTCACCCAAGGTGGGCTACGTCCACTCAAATATTTTCTCTAAAAGCTTTCTCAAAGTTCTTTGGGAATCCTTCCCAATTACAATGTTTATGAGCCTCAGCCCAAAGGAGAAACCTTCCCCTACTCAAGTATTTATGAGCCTCTACCCAAAGGAGAATCCTTCCCCTCCTCATGAATTTATGAGCCTCCTCCCAAAGGAGAATCCTTCCCCTCAGCTCTGAAATGATACTTAGAAGATCACCTACCTCTTATTCCGCTAGCACGTGGAACTCCTTTCCACAGAAGACCTCCTATCCTCAATGCTCAGCCTCAAGAGACCTCTGTCCTCACTGATCACCTCCATAGCAACTCATCAACCTGTACTAAACACAGTCAGTCGGTCCAGCACAAGTCTTCCTCACTCTGTCAGATCTGTCCCAAGCTCAACTCATAAAGCTTGAACAAATCAATCTCTGCTGCACACAAGCCTTCTCAAAGACTTGTCAAAACTATCCTCAGGTTCTTCTCAAAGAACCACTTCAACTCTATCCTCAAGTCCTCTGCTAGGACCTGTCCAAATCAGCTCACAAGTCCTCCCTAGAACTTGTCCAAATCAGCTCACAAGTCCTCACTAGAACCTGTCCAAAATCAGCTCACAAGTCCTCACTAGAACCTGTCCAAATCAGCTCACAAGTCTTCACTAGAACTCTGTCCAAATCAGCTCACAAGTTCATCAAGAAAAACTTGCTTAGCATGAACCCACAAAGAGAATTGTTAGAGACCCAATGTGATTCATCAACCTCATAGAAGCATAAAGAGAATTGTTAGAGACTCAATATGTTCTATACTTAACTCCCAATCTCAATCTCAAATCTCATAGAAACATAAAGAGAATTGTTAGAGACTCAATATGTTCTATACTTAACTCCCAATCTCAATCTCAATCTCAAAAGAATAAGATAGATGTAGTATGCTTTTCTCAAGAACATGAAACACAACCCAACAATTGCCAACCATGCAATATCTCATATAACAATGATACTCATGTTCTTTCCACAACCAATATCTTTTCTCAACCAATTAGGGCTTTAACAACAATGCTTATAGACAAGGTTTAACCAACATCATTCAACTCAACATTAACCTTGAAGCATTCAACCAATCACTACATGAAAAGGAAACTAGTAGACATCCTTTTCCCTCCAAAGGTATTTGAACAAAACAACCACCAACATAAATCACCAATGCAAAGAATAACTTGCTCAAATCAATCTCAATGGAGTAAGCCCAAATCATGTATCAAGTAAAGCATTAACTTGATCAAAACAACCTCTATGGAAGCAACTCAACCATCAATCTCAAAACAGCCAACTAAGGGTTTCACCATCTCAATGCAAGTAGCAAGACTTACTAACATAAACCCTAGTGCAAAATGCTTCCTCTTCCTCAACCAGAATTATGCATTCACCCAAAAAACTCATCAATGATTTTAATGCATAAACAATCTTCAATATCCAGAAAATGGGATTTACACCAACAAGAATACCTAGTAGACAACCTTTTCACTCCAAACTCAATTTCAGAAAATACACCATCAACAATATACATGGAAGAAGTTGCCCATACCTTTGTTTGAGGAAGAAGAGAATAGTTCTTCAACTTGTTACCAACACCACCCTCAACTTTGCCACCAAGTTAGGGTTAGATCATAAAAGTAACCACAAAAATATTTATTCCATAAAACACCTTATGACTCCAATCCTTAGAAGTCAACTACCAAAAAATATAAAGCATACAAACAATATATCCTTTTACACCTTATTTCTCCAAATTAATTAAACCATGCTCAAGGAATAATAGCTTCTAAGCAAATCTCACTCAACAATCAAGCCAAAAATCTCAACCACACACTATCAACCTTATATCTCCAAAGAAGCATTTAACCTTAAAAATAATTTTAAATAAATCTGCCCAACCACTTCTTCTTTAACAAAATGCAGATTTTATTTAAAAAACCTTACCAAAAAAATGCTTTCAAAAATCGTGGGTCAACAGTGCCTCCAAAAAAATTGGAGCGCAAAAACTCTTCTCACACTCCACGGCGGGAGTCGAACGCTTGACCTCCCTTCAAGCGCCTTCGCAGAACAGTCATTGCCACTAGGCCAACGGTGCTAGCTTGAAGGCTAGCAAGAGTCTCCTTCTCCTTAACCCTTTGGCGGTGGATAAACGTGGCAAAAAAATGATAGCCGTAGCTTTTACTTCCCAACCTTTGCGCAATTCGAATTTCTTTCACACCATTGCTTTGGACTATAGGTTATGGCTTATATAGCCAAACTTCCATGCTATGCACGACGTCGGTGGGAGGATAATTCAAACTTTTCGAATTAATATTATTTTGGCGCCTTCGAAACAACTTTAGGGTTTATGAAACCCTTTTGATTATTTAAAAAATAATCAAAGGTCTTTTAGACCTTAGACCTTAGGTGGAGAACCCATTAAATTATTAAAATAATTTAATCACTAAATCAAATAAATAATTAATTAAAAAACCTTAAAAAGGTTTTATTAATTAAGTTATTTAATTAATAAGTGTCTCCAACCTTTGCATTAAGTTGAGAGTGGTTTTGAGAAAAACCCTTAATGCATCCACCTGGTTTTAATAAAAACCCTTAAACCTGCCATGGTTTTGATAAAAACCTTTTCATCTGCCACATGGAATCTCTCCGAAATCTTCTAGAAAATATTCTTTGGAATCTTCAACCTTTGAAGCCAATAAATCCTCTTGACATTAATGCCAGTTCCTTTTGACATCAATGACAACTCATAGACAAGAAGCTAGGATCTCAAACCCAAAATTGCCAACAATCTCCCCCTTTGTCATTGATGGCAAACCATGCTTCTCAACAACACTGAAACTCAAAACTGCTGTATAGAAATCAGCTCCCCCTGACTTGAGGCTCTCCCCCTTACTCATATCTCTCCCCCTTTGTCATCAATGGCAAAGGGTCACCTTTGGGGCTTGGGACTAAGAATGAGCCTCTTAGCTTAGTCCCTCCCCCACCTCCTGTTGAGGTGATTAATTTCGGGGTGGGAGTAAAACTCCCAATTTCTCCCTTAAATACTCAAACGTATCTCTTGGAAGAGGTTTGGTGAAGATATCAACAATTTGTTCTTTAGTAGGCACATACTCTAACTTAACTTGCTTGTCTTGAACTTGTTCTCTTAGAAAATGATACTTGATAGGAATATGCTTTGTTCTTGAGTGCATTACCGGATTCTTGGAGATACTTATGGCACTTGTATTATCACATAATATGGAGATGGGTTGATCATGCTTTATTTTGAAGTCTTCCAAGGTGGTTTTCATCCATAAAACCTGTGTGCAACAAGCTACTGCTGCTATGTACTATGCCTCTACTGTAGATAAAGAAACTGAAGGTTGTTTCTTACTTAACCAAGCAACCAAACTCCTTCCCAAAAAGAAAGCTCCACCACTAGTGCTTTTCCTGTCATCAATACTTCCTGCCCAATCTGCATCTGTATAAGCTGTGAGAGTAAACTTATCACCCTTGGGGTACCAAAGTCCAAGGTCCATAGTGCCCTTCAAATATCTGAATATCCTCTTGACTGCCATAACATGAGTTTCTTTTGGAGCTGCCTGAAATCTTGCTACTAACCCAACTGCCTGCATGATATCTGGTCTGGTAGCTGTAACATACAGTAAACTGCCAATCATTGACCTGTACAACCTCTGATCTGCCATTGGAGATTCATCATATTTGCTCAACTTGCACCCTGTAATCATTGGAGTACAAACTGGTTTGCTATCCATCATACCAAATTTTTTTAACATCTCTTTTATATACTTTCCTTGAGAGAGAAATATACCATCTTTTGATTGGGCAATCTGAAGACCTAAAAAGAAAGATAACTCTCCAATCATAGACATCTCAAATTCCTTCTGCATGTTGTTAGCAAAATCTTTACACATTTGAGTATTGTTTCCTCCAAAAATAATATCATCAACATAAACAACCACAATCAACATATCATTGCCTTCATTTTTAATATATAGATTGCTATCTGCCATACCTTTTCTGAATCCCTGTTCATGAAGATACCTGTCAAGTCTTGAGTACCAAGCCCTAGGAGCTTGCTTTAACCCATACAAAGCCTTTTTCAACTTGCACACATAGTCTGAATGTTCTGAAAGTAAAAATCCTTCTGGTTGTTCTATGTAAACTTCTTCTTCTAACACACCATTTAAGAAAGCTGACTTAACATCCATTTGATACACTTTGAAAGACTTGAAACTTGAGAGAGCTAAAAACATTCTGATTGCTTCAAGACGAGCAACTGGAGCAAAGGTCTCTTCAAAATCAATACCTTCAACTTGAGCATATCCTTTACAAACTAACCTTGCTTTGTTTCTGACAATCTTACCATCCTCATTGAGTTTGTTCCTAAAAATCCATTTGGTACCAATGACATTCTTATCCTTAGGTCTTGGAACCAATTCCCAAGTTTCACTTTTCTCTATCTGATTTAATTCTTCATCCATTGCTTTTGTCCAAAACTTATCTGCACAAGCTTCACTGAGATCCTTTGGCTCAATCTGAGATAGTAAGGAGATATCTGTGGAAACATGTGAGGAAATAACTCTTCTTCTTGTTTGTCTGCTATCTGGATTACCAATGATCAAATATTTTGGATGATGTTTCTGAACATACCTGGAAGGAGTTTTGGGGAGAAGTTGTTGTCTTTCTTCTTCTTCATCTGAAACCTCTCTGAATTCCTCTTGACAATTCTCATCATCAAATTCCTGTACTGACTCTCGTATTCCTATCTTCTCATCAACTGTCACATTTATGCTTTCTACGATAGTATGAGTTCTTTTGTTGTAGCATCTGTAGGCCTTGCTTTTGTTGGAGTACCCAAGAAAAATCCCTTCATCACATCTAGGATCAAACTTCCCCAAGTTCTGATCTTCCCTTCTGATGAAACATTTACTACCAAACACTTTGAAATATTTCACTGTAGCTGGTCTCCCTTTCCATAGTTCATAAGGAGTTTTATGATGATTTACTCTTAACTGAGCCCTGGTGATAATATAAACTATTGTACTAACTGCCTCTTTCCAAAAACCGTCTGAAAGCTTTGATTCATTCAGCATAGCCCTAGCCATATTTTCAATAGTTCTGTTCTTTCTCTCAACTACTCCATTTTGTTGAGGAGTTCTAGCTGTTGAAAACTCTCTTTTAATTCCTTGTTGTTCACAATACTCCACAAATTCATTTGAAGTAAATTCTCCTCCTCTATATGATCTCAAACATTTGATTTTCTTATCAGTCTCATTTTCTATCATTTCTTTGAAAGCTTTAAATTTCTCAAGAGCTTCAGATTTTTCTTTTAGAAAAGTGACCCAAGTCATTCTAGAAAAGTCATCTATAAAAAGCATGAAGTAGCTTTCTCCCTGAATGCTTTGAGTCCTGGTGGGGCCACATAAATCAGTATGAATAAGATCCAAGGGTTTGGAAGATGAGTACCCCTTAGATTTAAAACTAGTTCTGGTCTGTTTCCCATGTTGACAAGGACCACGAGATGGTGTTTTGTGGTCTCTTTATTTTGGGTAAGTCTCTAACAGCCTTCTTGTGACTAATATTGACAAGGTTATCAAAACTCAAATGTCCCATTCTTTTGTGCCATAACCAACTCTCATCTTCTTGAGATAGACAACACTTTTCCCTTTTTATCTCACTTAACATGTAAAGATTGTTAGGAGTCCTTTTAGCACTAGCAATGATTTTTCCATTCTTTTCTTTACTTATCTCACATCTATCTGAAAAGAAGGATACTATGTGCCCTTGATCACAAAGTTGGCTCACACTCAGAAGATTATGTCTAAGACCTTCTACATAAAGCACATTTTCTATTTTGGTTTTTCCATCCAAACTAAGAGTTCCTTTCCCACAAATTTTTGTTGACCTGTTATCTCCAAAACTAATTGTCCCTCTATTTGTTTCTTTCAAAACCAAAAACTTTTCTTTTTCACCAGTCATATGTTTGGAGCAACCACTATCAAGATACCATTTTTCCTCTTTATCTTGAGCATGAAAAGCAGTTTGAACTATCATAGATCTAGATTTGATTTCATTTCCTTTCCTAGTAAACTCTTTGCTAGATCTATCCAAATTACACATTCTTGCTACATGCCCAAAATTATTGCACTTGTAACACATGATATCTTTATTCACAAGAGGTGCAAAAGAATTAACATTTCCCTTATCATGGTTATTCACAAACTTATTGCAATGCATAGCTTTGTGACCAAATTTTTTGCAAGAAAGACAATAGCCATGGAAAGTATTATGTAACCTGTTTTGATGCCTTGGATGATTGTTCTTCTTGTGATCAACTTGAATCCATCGCTCTTCTATTTGAAAGTTGATCTTGCTTGAAGTTCCTATTTCTTGAATGGTGAGACTATCCTCCTTTTGCTTTCCAAAAGGAATATTCTGTTTGAGAACCAGTTGTTCCAACTTAACTCTAAGAGACACCACTTCTTCTTCAAGTTTCTCGCAATCAGCTTCCTTCCCTTTGAGAACCTCTGTTAGAACCTGTTCAACCTTCTTCCCTTCTTCAACTAGAATCTTAAAGTCTGTGAGACTTTGAGATAGTTCTGATCTTACTATCTCTTCTTCCTGACTTTGTTGCCTTAGAATAGAATTCTCTTCCCTAATTTTTTCAAGATTTCTTAAGGCCAAAAAGAATTCACCTTTTAGATCGAATTCAATCTCTTCATCACTTTCTATATCTGTATGTTCCTCTATTGGATCCTTCTCCAAGCTGTTAGGCTCTTCCTGGAGAGACCTGCTCTGATACCAATTGAAGAACATAGACTTATACTGAGAGGGGGGTGAACAGTATAAGACTTAACCATTTATCAATTTTTACTTTAGATAGCAGTGGCATCATCATAGCATTAATCATCACAGAAAACATCACACAATGAAGACCCATTTTAACGTGGTTCACCCAAGGTGGGCTACGTCCACTCAAATATTTTCTCTAAAAGCTTTCTCAAAGTTCTTTGGGAATCCTTCCCAATTACAATGTTTATGAGCCTCAGCCCAAAGGAGAAACCTTCCCCTACTCAAGTATTTATGAGCCTCTACCCAAAGGAGAATCCTTCCCCTCCTCATGAATTTATGAGCCTCCTACCCAAAGGAGAATCCTTCCCCTCAGCTCTAGAAATGATACTTCAGAAGATCACCTACCTCTTATTCCGCTAGCACGTGGAACTCCTTTCCATAGAAGACCTCCTATCCTCAATGCTCAGCCTCAAGAGACCTCTGTCCTCACTGATCACCTCCACAACAACTCATCAACCTGTACTAAACATAGTCAATCGGTCCAGCACAAGTCTTCCTCACTCTGTCAGATCTGTCCCAAGCTCAACTCATAAAGCTTGAACAAATCAATCTCTGCTGCACACAAGCCTTCTCAAAGACTTGTCAAAACTATCCTCAGGTTCTTCTCAAAGAACCACTTCAACTCTGTCCTCAAGTCCTCTGCTAGGACCTATCCAAATCAGCTCACAAGTCCTCCCTAGAACTTGTCCAAATCAGCTCACAAGTCCTCACTAGAACCTGTCCAAATCAGCTCACAAGTCCTCACTAGAACCTATCCAAATCAGCTCACAAGTCTTCACTAGAACTCTGTCCAAATCAGCTCACAAGTTCATCAAGAAAAACTTGCTTAGCATGAACCCACAAAGAGAATTGTTAGAGACCCAATGTGATTCATCAACCTCATAGAAGCATAAAGAGAATTGTTAGAGACTCAATATGTTCTATACTTAACTCCCAATCTCAATCTCAAATCTCATAGAAACATAAAGAGAATTGTTAGAGACTCAATATGTTCTATACTTAACTCCATCTCAATCTCAACTCAATCTCAATCTCAAAAGAATAAGATAGATGTAGTATGCTTTTCTCAAGAACATGAAACACAACCCAACAATTGCCAACCATGCAATATCTCATATAACAATGATACTCATGTTCTTTCCACAACCAATATCTTTTCTCAACCAATTAGGGCTTTAACAACAATGCTTATAGACAAGGTTTAACCAACATCATTCAACTCAACATTAACCTTGAAGCATTCAACCAATCACTACATGAAAAGGAAACTAGTAGACATCCTTTTCCCTCCAAAGGTATTTGAACAAAACAACCACCAACATAAATCACCAATGCAAAGAATAACTTGCTCAAATCAATCTCAATGGAGTAAGCCCAAATCATGTATCAAGTAAAGCATTAACTTGATCAAAACAACCTCTATGGAAGCAACTCAACCATCAATCTCAAAACAGCCAACTAAGGGTTTCACCATCTCAATGCAAGTAGCAAGACTTACTAACATAAACCCTAGTGCAAAAATGCTTCCTCTTCCTCAACCAGAATTATGCATTCACCCAAAAAACTCATCAATGATTTTAATGCATAAACAATCTTCAATATCCAGAAAATGGGATTTACACCAACAAGAATACCTAGTAGACAACCTTTTCACTCCAAACTCAATTTCAGAAAATACACCATCAACAATATACATGGAAGAAGTTGCCCATACCTTTGTTTGAGGAAGAAGAGAATAGTTCTTCAACCTGTTACCAACACCACCCTCAACTTTGCCACCAAGTTAGGGTTAGATCATAAAAGTAACCACAAAAATATTTATTCCATAAAACACCTTATGACTCCAATCCTTAGAAGTCAACTACCAAAAATATAAAGCATACAAACAATATATCCTTTTACACCTTATTTCTCCAAATTAATTAAACCATGCTCAAGGAATAATAGCTTCTAAGCAAATCTCACTCAACAATCAAGCCAAAAATCTCAACCACACACTATCAACCTTATATCTCCAAAGAAGCATTTAACCTTAAAAATAATTTTAAATAAATCTGCCCAACCACTTCTTCTTTAACAAAATGCAGATTTTATTTAAAAAACCTTACCAAAAAAATGCTTCCGAAAATCGTGGGTCAACAGTGCCTCCGAAAAAATCGGAGCGCAAAAACTCTTCTCACACTCCACGGCGGGAGTCGAACGCTTGACCTCCCTTCAAGCGCCTTCGTAGAACAATCGTTGCCACTAGGCCAACGGTGCTAGCTTGAAGGCTAGCAAGAGTCTCCTTCTCCTTAACCCTTTGGCGGTGGATAAACGTGGCAAAAAAATGATAGCCGTAGCTTTTACTTCCCAACCTTTGCGCAATTCGAATTTCTTTTACACCATTGCTTTGGACTATAGGTTATGGCTTATATAGCCAAACTTCCATGCTATGCACGACGTCGGCGGGAGGATAATTCAAACTTTTTGAATTAATATTATTTTGGCGCCTTCGAAACAACTTTAGGGTTTATGAAACCCTTTTGATTATTTAAAAAATAATCAAAGGTCTTTTAGACCTTAGACCTTAGGTGGAGAACCCATTAAATTATTAAAATAATTTAATCACTAAATCAAATAAATAATTAATTAAAAAACCTTAAAAAGGTTTTATTAATTAAGTTATTTAATTAATAAGTGTCTCCAGCCTTTGCATTAAGCTGAGAGTGGTTTTGAGAAAAACCCTTAATGCATCCACCTGGTTTTAATAAAAACCCTTAAACCTGCCATGGTTTTGATAAAAACCTTTTCATCTGCCACATGGAATCTCTTCGAAATCTTCTAGAAAATATTCTTTGGAATCTTCAACCTTTGAAGCCAATAAATCCTCTTGACATTAATGCCAGTTCCTTTTGACATCAATGACAACTCATAGACAAGAAGCTAGGATCTCAAACCCAAAATTGCCAACAATTACTTTTTTATTGTCACATATAGGTGTTGGAGAACTCATTGAGTTTCATGTTTCAAGAAATCAGAGTTTTGTGACTCTCTGATTTACCCAAATCTTCTCAAAGTTACGTGGTGACTCTAAATATGTGGTACATCCAGATCATGATATTAGTCACTCGCTTGAACTAAATATCCATACATCCCGAAGGATTCAAGGTATGATGAGCAACCTTGACCTCACTAGTGGAGATAGCATGCTCATCTAGTGACTCTAACTTTGACTCTGACATCACAACGAGGACCTTTTAAGATTGGTACCTTGATGGCTCAACCATTGTTTTCCCAAATGGAATGAGCCCAATCCACTAAACCTCCACTGCTCACATGATATTCCCAAGGGTGCTGTAAAGGCCTTGACCAAATATAATGACACTTTGGGAATGGCTCGGGAGCATCTTGAATATTTTGTTGCACTGGTGCCCCTCGATGGCATTACTCATAAAGATTTCATGATCAAGATTTTGGTCATGTCATTAGAGGAAAAGGCACTATTGTGGCACCAAATCCTTAGATGAAAGACCATATACTCATGGGTATACTTAGCAAGAGATCTCATTGATGCATTTTATGGCTCCATGAATCCATTCCAACTCTTGATGCATCTCTCATTCATCAAGAGAGCACCTCTCGAGTCTTTGATTGACTTCAATATTCAATTTGAGAGGAACTAGAAGAGGATGCTTCCTGAGTACCAACCGTCACCCACCTAGGCTCACCTGTATTATTTTTGAGCTCTAAGATCGAATAGAGGTCTCATCCTAGTAAAATTTGGGGAAAGAATATTCCCTCAAATATTTTAGGAGGTTGTATGGGTAGAGTGACTCCTACTTTAAGTAGAAATGACATATTTAGGGGACTACACCCTTCCATCCCTATTTCCATTCACCACTACATTCCATCCTACTACGTAGTACCCATCATGGATGTCGTCTCAAGCTGTGCATGAGCTAAGGCTATAGTATGGAATAACACAAGAGGTGGAGATCTTCTTAATACTAGGTGAGAGAGGTGCAATAACCAGCCTTGAATGTGACCACTTCAATGCTTGCATACTATCCCAAGAAGAGGAGGATCTAGACTAGGTCAGGAATACTATACACAAGGAGGGAGTATTTTTGCACCCTTTTTATATCTAGGAGCACAACAAGTAAGGGTTGGTCCATCTTTATGGTGGCATAATCAATGAGGTCTATGAAAGAAAATATGCAAGTAATTTGGAGGCGTGCAAATTTGGGATTTCATATAAGGTGGATCCAAAGGACTGGAAACATCAAAGCCAATTGCAATAAAAACTAGTACAAGAATATAGCTCCCACACGATAAAATGTGTTGCCACATTGATCATTGATCACATAGGTACTGGTATGCATGATGATCTACCAAGTTGTGAATACTTCATGACTTGGAGAGGCTAGCAGTGTCAACCAGACTACAAAAGATACCTCAAATTTAGTACAATATGGTCCAGACACTATAGATTCATTGGAATATGGTCCAGACACTATAGATTCATTGGATGAGATCTAGAGTGAATAAGTGGTTGTGGTGTGTTATTCACACCATAATTTTGTGTACATAAGCCAAAATATAAATAAGAGCACACCAAGGTGGTGTAACTTAAGATAAAGTAGGAATTTCCAGTAAGCATCTGTGGTTTCTAAGAACTTCCCCTCCCCTATAGTTCTTGTGTTTTTATTCATCATTCATTTTTTTAGGTTTTTGTGAGTTCATATCCTAATGAACAAGGATAGGATAGTACAAAAGTTTAAAGGCATGTGATTACATCAAGAAAAATTTAGTAGGCCTTGAGTAAAATAGGAAGATACACTGGTAATCTAGCTATGGCACGAGTCGACGATTCATATCCTATAAAATATTTCAAATATGGTTTTTTTTCCATTATACCTCCCCCTGTATATATGCATTCCAAGAAGCGATAAAAAAAATTGAATGCAACTAAAGAGTCTCATGGTATGCTTACTGTGGAAGCGAGTCCTACTAAATCCTACTTTATGGAAAACCAATTCGAGAATAGGAATATTGTCAAACTTAGTCAACCTTGATCACAATTTTAGGCAACATGTCTATTCTTGAATCAACTTTGGTCTCTAATAGAGTATGTTTATGGGTGTACAATTCTTGGGGATATCCTCCGAACCAAGAGTTTTAACCTATTGCTCTATGAAAATGTATCATAGATCTAGTAGTTCTACTTCTCTTCTTTTGGAATATTTCTCAACATTATGCCCCCTCTTGTTCTCCCCTTTTATTGTGCTCTCTCTGTTTGGCTACTATTTTTCTAATGGTTTATTTGTGCTACAATCATCTTGTGACCGCTCCTTCTCCTTCTTCTCTCCTTTTTATTTTTTATCTTTCTTGTACTCAGGTGCTCCTCTTCCATTTCACCTGGTCCACCTGTTGAGCAAGGTGCATAAGTTTTGTCATTGTTGTCAACACAGACAGTTAGATCAATTGATGATGCAGTGGACAGGAGTTCAGAGGTCAGTCAGAGCACGTACAATGAATTTCCAAGAAGAAAAAAGTGGCCCAGATTCAAAAGATCAAAGAAAAAGACAAGCAAGAAAATTTTCGCGATATCGTGACATGTTTTTTGTCACGATTTTGCGACATTTCAAAGGAGAGAGAAAAATATAGAAAAACTGTCACAATTTCGCGACATATCGGAGGAGAGAGAAAAATCTGGAAAAGTTGTCACGATTTCGCGACATATCGAAGGAGAGAGAAAAAGCTGGAAAAGTTGTCGTGATTTCGTGACATATCGGAGGAGAGAGAAAAAGCTGGAAAAGCTATCGCGATTTCGTGACATGTTTGAGGAGAGAGAAAGCGCAAGAAAATGTGTCACAATTTCGTGACATGTTCGGAGAAATAGAGCAAGCAAAGAAAACTATTGTGATTTCACATGTTCGAAAAGAAAGAACTTGCAAAGAAAAGTGTCGCGATTTCACGACAATTTGCAAGAAGGATGGTACGGACGAAAAAGTGTCACAATTTTGTGACAGGTTCGAGAGAAGAAGCTCGCAAAGAAAAGTGTCGCAATTTCACAACAATCTGCAAGAAAGGTAGTACGGATGAAAATGTGTCACGATTTCACGACATGTTTGAGAGAAAGAGCTTGCAAGGAAAAGTGTCACGATTTCGTGAAAATTTGCAAGAGGAAGCGCCAAGGAGAGGAAGTGTCGCGATTTCGTGACATACTACAGGAGAGAGAAGGCAAGATAAAAAGTGTCATGATTTCATGACATATTGCAAGAGGAAGATCTCGAGAGAAAAAGTGTCACGATATCGCGACATGTCACGTTTTTGTGACCTGAAGAGAAGAGAAGAGCTAAGGAGAAAAGATGTCACGATTTTGCGACATGTCGCATTTTTGCGACAACAGCAGAGAGGAAGACTCCGAAGGATGAAGTGTCACGATTTCATGATAGAAGCAAAACGAAAGAGCATGGAAGCAGAAGCGTCACGATTTCGTGATAAATTCAAGGAGGAAGAGCTCAAAGGAGAAAGTGTCATGATTTTGTGACATGTTTCGTTTTCACGGTCGAAAGGCAGAGAGAAGCAAGACAGCGAAAGTGTCACGATTTTGTGACATGTTCCGTTTTCACTGGTGCATGCGGAAAATAAGTGCAAGAGAGCGAAAGTGTCACGATTTCGTGACATGTTATGTTTTCGCTGGTGCATGCGGAAAAGAAGTGCAAGACAGTGAAAGTGTCGCGATTTCGTGACATGTTTCATTTTCATTGGTGCATGCGGAAAAGAAGTGCAAGGCAGTGAAAGTGTCGCAATTTCGTGACATGTTCTATTTTTGCTGGTGCATGCAAATAGAAGTGCAAGGAAGAAAAAAGTATTGTGATTTCATGACATGTTCTGTTTTCACAGGTGCATGCAAAGAGAAGTGCAAGGAAGTGAAAAGTGTCACGATTTCGTGACATGTTCCATTTTCGCTGGTGCATGCAAAGAGAAGTGCAAGGAAGTGAAAAGTGTCACAATTTTGTGACATGTTCCATTTTCGTTGGTGCATGCAAAGAGAAGTGCAAGGAAGAAAAAAATGTCGTGATATCATGACATGTTGTGTTTTCGCGCATGCAGGCCGAGAATAAGACAAAAGGTTGTCAGAGCGGCGGTTCTGCTGTCAGAGCGACGGAGCTGTAAGAGAATTGAAAAGAGTGCCACCGTAAAAGAGTAAATGTGTTGCTAGGGCAGTTGGGTGCAGAAGTAAAATGCAGATCAGAAATTGAACAGAGTGCCATCGTAAAGAATTAAAGTGTCGTTGCTGAAAGAGTAAATGCATCGTGAGGGTAGTTGCATGGAGAAGTGTGTTGTAAGAGAGTGACAAGCAGAGCCAAAAAGAATGTTTTCATAAACAGTAAGTTAGGGTTAGGGTTGAGCTCTGCACGAGGCATGAAGAATAAATGTGCTGAGAAAAGTGGTTGTTGAAGTGTGCTATGAAAAAGAATGTATAAAAAGACACGGCTGAGATAGAGTGAAATATAACAAACACTATTGTGCTGAGAAAAATACAGAAGAGAGTGTTGTAAAAGAGAATAGCAAATCTGTAAGTAAATACAATTCTTGTTAAAAGAAATTAGACCAGTGAGGGTATAGTATAAGAGAAGTCATTTTTATGTCATAAAATCTGTTCAGAACTGAAGTCCAAGTTGGTGCTTGGCATTATGGGGTTGGTGCTCCTTTCTGTTGGTGTAGATAAATTATTTGTAAAGTTGGTGCTTTGCAAAGGCTGGATTTGGATGGGAGTCTAAGCAGTCTAATTTTTGAGGAGTAGCCAAATCTAGTGAACCTCGTTAAATCGTGTGTTGTGGAATGCTCTCTTGTTTATTTGCTTTATATGTTTTTAAGTTCTCTTTGCTTAAATTTTAAAGAGTTGTAGATCTATATTTAAATTGCTACACTGATTCACCCCCCCTCTCAGTTTCATTATGAGAATATCAATTGGTATCAGAGCAAGGTTCCTGATCAAGCTTAATCAGCTAAGGTGATCTTGGAAGAATCACAATGGCCGATGGTGAAGGTTTTTCATCCAACAAACCTCCTTTGTTCGATGAAACTAATTACTCTTTCTAGAGACTCAAGATGCAGACTTATCTGTGTGCTTTGGGATATGACATTTGGGAGTCAGTAGACAGTGGGTACACAATATCCTCTACTCCTCCAACAGATGCTGCTGAGAAGAAAAAGTTTGAGAATAACTCTAAAGCAAAGAATGTTATAATGTGTGGGTTAGTAAACAATGAATTGATAAGGATTATGAGCTGTAAAATGGCAAAAGACATGTAGGACAAACTACAGAGCATTCATGAAGGAGACAGCAAGATCAAGGAAGCCAAGCTACAAACACATCGTGCTCAGTTCAAAGCATTAAAAATGAATGACGATGAGAACATAGAGGCCTATATGTTGAGAGTCAATGGAATCATTAATGCAATTAGAGGACTCGATGAGGAAATAGAAAATGCGGCCATCATGAAAAAGGTACTAAGAACTCTTCACAAAATATATGATTCTAAATTTTTTGCTATAGAAGAAGCTAAAGATCTAAATACTTTTAGCATGGATGAAATGCATGGTTCTTTAACTGCATATGAAATGAGAATAGGACAAACTAAGCCCTCAAACAGAGAAGCTACTTTTAAAGCACACAAAAATATAAAAGCTAATCAAGAATATTTAGAAGAAGAGTCTTCAGATGAAACAGAATCAAACTTTGTTAGGAAACTAATAAAAGGAAAAGGAAAGTACAGAGGTAAGTTACTGTTTAAGTGCTTCAACTGTGGAGGCGTAGGGCACTTTGCAGCTAAATGTCCAATGAATAAGAAAAACAAAAATTATGAAGGGTCACACCAAGAAAGAAGTGACTAGAAGAAGAAACCACATTTCAAAAAAAGCAACTTCAAGAAGAAAAGTTTCATATCCAAGAATGTCAGCTCTTCTGAAGACTACTCCGGTGAGGATTTTGAAGAAGAAGCAGGTGAAGCTTTGTTCATGGCATTTTAAGAAATAATAACAGAGGAAAAATAGGAATGTAATGAAAAACCTAAGGATGAGGCTGTAGTATATCTGGAAGGTGAGTTAGTTGCTGCACTTAAAGAACTGAGCATAGAAAGGAAAAAGAATAAAAAGGTTTCAAGAAAGCTTGAGGATGCCAATGAAATAATAAATAGCTTGAAAGTACAGACAGACGAATTTAAGAAAATGTCTGAAGTTCTCAAAGTACAATTAACCGTAAAAATAGATGAGTGCAGCAAGCTAGAAGAAGACATTGTTAAGTTAAGGATGCAGCTAGAGGAGATGAATCTGAAATTGAGCTGTTATCATAAGTTTGAAGAAAGTTTTGTAAAGCTGGATAAAATTTTAAATAACCAAAGGCCTTCTGGCATCAAATTTGGTTTGGGTTTCGATGAAGGAGAATCATCAAAAGGATCAAAGGCCATAAATGTAGAACCCTTAAAGAAAGAAGAGAAGAACAGGGTTGATCAAGAAAAAATAGATCATGCCAAAGAAAGCAATAATGCCAGACTCAATAGGAGTACTGACAAATATGGATTCACAAAATTCACACATCCAAGAAGGAGAATATTCATGGCTCCTACTTCAAAATGGCAAAGACCTTCACCCAGGTTTAATCATTCCTTTTTTGGTTATTGTTTTAAATGCAGTTATAATGTAGCACAAAGGAATTTCACCAGTAGAAATTTTTTTTCTCCATTGATGGATTATGCAGTTGAAAGTTATAACTGTCATAATTTTGGACATATTGCAAGAAACTATAGAAACACTTTTGCAGCAAATAACTATTAGGGTAGAAAATCTCAACCAAATGGGTTGAAACAAAACAAGAAATTTCTTGAAAAAAAGGAACATGCTTAATTGGACAGGAAGATGAAAATTGGCTATGGCACAAGAGGCTTGGTCATATCAGCTTTGACAATTTGATAAAAATAAGCTCAAAAAGGGCAGTAAGAGATATACCCTCCATTGGCAAACCTCTAAATAGTATTTGTGCTTCATGCCAAAAGGGGAAGCAAACTAGAGCCACATTTAAATCAAATGAGTACTTTACCAGCAAACCTTTAGAACTAATACATACTGATTTATGTGGACCCATGAGAACACAAAGTATAAATGGTGACAAATACTTTATGCTGTGCATAGATGACTATTCCATAATGACCTGGATATTCTTTTTGAAGCAGAAGTTTGAAGCTTTTGAAATGTTCAAGACTTTCAAAAACCAAGCTGAGAATGAAATAGGAAAGAGGATCAAATGCTTAAGATCAGATAGATGAGGATAGTTCATCTCAGAGGAGTTTGCAGAATACTATCAAAAATATGGGATCAAAAGACAGTTTTCAGCAGCAAGGACACCTCAGCAGAATGGTGTTGTAGAAAGAAAGAACAGAACTATGCAGGAAATGGCACGGACAATGTTGATTGAAAGCAAAATTGCAGACAGATTTTGGAAAGAGGCAGTCCATACTACAGTTTATATCCAAAATAGGTGCATGTTGAGGACACATGAAAGCAAAACCCCTTATGAGCTTTGGTTCGGCAAGAAGGCAACAACAAAATACTTCAAAGTCTTTGGCAGCAAGTGTTACATCAAAAGAACTGAAGATAATCTTGGTAAATTTGAAGATAGAGCTGATGAAGGTATTTTTGTTGGCTATTCATCAAAAAGCAAAGCTTACAAATGCTACAACAAAAGGCTAAAGAAAATTGTAGACAGTGTCGATGTTAAATTTGATGAAGATAGGAAACAAGATGTCAGATGTGAAGAAAACTACCCTATTTATGAAGTTATTGAAGGAGATGAAGAAAATGAAATAGAAGAGAATCAAAAAATTGACCCAGATGATTTAAGTATTGATTTAGAAGTAGAACAAAACAATAAATTCAAAACAGGAAGCTGGCATAAAAATAATCCCAGAGAACAAATTATTGGGGACCTCACAGTTGGTGTTAAGACAAGAAGAAGAGTAGTAAGTAACTACTCCCTATTATCCAGCATTGAGCCTAAAAATATTGTTGAAGCAAGCACAGATGAAAGTTGGATGAAGGCAATAAACAAAGAACTAGATAAATTTGAGAAAAACAAAACCTAGGAGTTAGTACCACGACCTGTAAATAAAAACATAATTGACACTAAATGGATTTTTTGAAACAAATTGAATGAAGACGAATAGGTTGTAAGGAATAAAGCAAGATTGGTCCGTAAAGGCTATGCTCAAGTTGAAGGTATTGATTTTGAGGAAAATTTTGCACCAGTGGCTAGACTCGAGGCAATCAGAATGTTTCTGGCTTTAGCAGTCCACAGGAATTTCAAAGTTTATCAGATGGACGTGAAATCAACATTTTTGAATGAAAATCTTGAAGAAGAAGTTTATATTGAACAGCCAAATGGTTTTCAACTCGGTGATAATCCCAACTTTGTTTGCAAGTTGAAGAAAGATTTATATGGCTTGAAAGAGGCACCCAGAGCATGGTATGCAAGACTTGACAACTATCTCACTGAACAAGGGTTCAATAAATGTATGGTGGATAGTAACTTGTATGTCAAAACAGACAATGGCCAACTTATTGTCCTTTTTGTTTATGTTGATGATATAATTTTTGGCAGCAGCAATGATGTGTCATGTAGAGACATAGCAAATAAAATGCAGAAAGAATTTGAAATGTCTATGATTGGTGAACTTTCATATTTCCTCGGACTGCAAGTTAACCAAAATGAAAAGGGCATTTTTATTTCTCAAGTTAAATATGTGAACTAAATGCTGAAAAATTTCACAATGGAGGATTGTAAATCTATTAGCACTCCCATGACAACAGGTTGCAAGTTGAGCAAGGATGAAAAATCTCCAGATGTAGATCAAACCATGTACAGATCTATTATTGGAAGCCTACTGTATTTAACAGCTACAAGACCAGATATCTTACAGGCAATATGCATGGTAGCAAGATTTTAGGCTAGTCCCAAAGAGACTCATGTGAAAATTGTGAAGAGGATCTTTAGGTACCTCAAGGGTACTATGGAGTATGGGTTATGGTACCCAAAAGGTAAGGATTTCACTTTTATTGCATATTCTGATGCATATTGGGCAAGATTTATAGATGACAGAAAGAGTACCAGTGGTGGTGCATTCTATCTTGGAGACAGGTTGGTAGCATGGCATAGTAAGAAACAAGAATCAGTCTCTCTATCCACAGTAGAGGTAGAATACATTGCAGCAACAACATGTTGTACATAGATTTTATGGATAAGACAAACCCTGAAAGATATTGGTATTAACTTCAAAGATCCAATTTCAGTTAAATGTGATAATACTAGTGCTATTAACATTTCAAATAATCCGGTTATGCATTCTCGCACCAAACATATTGCAATCCGGTATCACTTTTTGAAGGATAAAGTTGCAGAAGGTGAGGTTAAATTGGATTTTGTTCCAACTACAGAGCAAGTAGTGGATATCTTCACTAAACCGTTGCCCAAGGAATTTTTTGAATATCTCCACAGTAAGTTAGGAGTGGTCACACTACCCAAGAACTGACTAGCTTTCGGGAACACATTCTCAGGGGGAGCATTTATATATTTGATTATTTGTTTACTCATATTTGTAATTTTTGCTAACTATAATATTGTGTGCCTGAGAATGATTGTGCATGGACTCAGGGGGAGTCCATAGTAGCCCTTTGGTATTATTGTCAAAGGGGGAGAAGAACTACAAGAAACTGCACATGTGTTGCCAACAATTCCAAAGGGGGAGTGTTGGTCTGGCTTTCATACACACCCCGCGAAAGGATGAGCAAGGAAGCTCCGGAGACACCCACGGGACGAATCCCACTCGCTTTAGGATCTAGCTGGTTATCCAAGGTGCGAGTTATAGAGTTGGGTCGAATGGCTATTCACTCTTTTCCACTTCTAGAATAGATTTCAATATGGACTACTCTGTTACCTTACAGGGGGTTCCCGAACTTGTTTAGTAGTTGCAAAAGTTGTTGACAATCAGATTTAACTTGAATTCTAGATCTAGCTCTCATGGGTCAGCAGATTTAAATAAAAGACAAATAAAGAAAATAAAAATGGATCATTCACGGAAAAAAAAGAGAGGGTAGGGTAGGGCAGAAAGAGAAGTTTATCAAACATCAACTGTAAAACCCTAAACTATCAATCTTATCTATGCTATCAGCTTCACAACAAAAAAAATCAAAGAAGAAAGTGTCCAGTCAGTCTAAGATCACTTTCAACTAAGAACACAAGGCAGAGTGAAACAGATCTAGCAGAAAATCATAAATCCAAGGGCAGCTGGTTAAAAGTGGTATCTTTCACCGACAGCCTAGCTCGCACAGTGAAGACAGAGCAATTAGAACAAACTTAACCTCAAATCTGTAATTTCCCCTAGCAGACAATAGAACAACTGAAGCCTAATAGCATATTTAAACTTGATATCTCAGATTTACAGCATATATCTAAAAAAATTTAATGGAACGGATAACAAAAGAAGATACACTTATCACACTCTACAAAATATTAGGCTCCTAGCCATGCTATCACAGAAAAGCTAAAGCACATCAACTCCAAGTCCAGAAACAAAGGATTTCACAAAATTTGTAAGAAATTGCTTATAAGCCTTTTATTTCTAAGTCTCCGCCTTCCGCGATTACATTGAGAAGAAGTATTTATAGACTCAGGACAGACCCTGATCTTTTCAGAAATATCTTCTTCCCCGAACTGCAAATCTTATCTTTCTAAACCCTAGGACCCGGGTTTTACAATAAAAATCCATTTAAAATCAAAGTCCAGATAGAACTTAACCCTTCAACAAATCAGGGGAGTCAGCTGCCATAAATGGAGAAGATAAAATCTAAAGCCACTTGCATTCATCCGTAGCTACAAATAAATGCCTCCATTAATTCTGTTGGTGAGCCGGATGAGTCACCACCTCTCTCAGATCTGATCTCCGTAAAGCCATCCCTGTGTTGAAATGGTCTTCATGCTATCAATTCTACAATAAATTTGTCATTGAATGCCTTCACCGACATCTTCTCCTCTAGCATGGCGGTCCTCGATCAAATTTTCACTTTAACTTTGACTTTATGGTCTTTCCTGGTTATCCCGCAAGTGACAGGTGGAATCCTGCATGAAAGACAAAAGATGCATTAGATTAGCACTTTAATTAAATCAAAAGCTTTAAAGGTTAAAACAGATTAAATCAGGCTAAAAACCCTAAATCAAGCTTGCATGTCGGCTTCTGCTTGTCTGCCTCACGCTTTGACACGTGTCGCTACCCCAGGATGCCTTCTGTTTCCCGCTGGAATGCACTTCTGGCCTTTTGAGGACTTTCTCTCTCCTATCGTGAAAATGCGACATGTCACGATTTCGCGACATGTCACAAAATCGCGACGTCCCTAGCACATTGACAACTTCTTCCCCTATCGGCCGTGAAAATGCGACATGTCACAATTTCGTGACATGTCGCGAAATCGTGACCTTCCTGGCCTCCGTACAACTTCTTGATTTTTAGCCGCGATTCTGCGACATGTTAGCGACGCGCTGCACCTTTTGGACTTAGCCACTTTTTCTCCTTTCCAGTCGCGAAAATAGAACACGTCGCGATATCGCGACAGTTCCCGTAGCTGCATGCATTGACCGCGTTGACCGCGATTTTGCGACACATTTGCGACTTAGCCGATTTTCATTCTGCAGCCCACTTTCTCTCTCCTACCGTGAAAATGCGACATGTCGCGATTTCGTGACATGTCGCAAAATCGTGCCCTTCCATACGTTTTCTTTCTCTCTCCTCCGGCCGACAGCGATTTTGCTACAGTTTCCAAAAATGGAAATGTCGCGATATCGCGACACTTCCAAAAATGGAAAGTGTTGCGATATCGCGACACTAAAATGACTTAGCTGCTTTTTGATTTACCTGTCACGATTTCATGACATTTCTGAAAATGGAAGTGTCGCGATATCGTGACACTACCAAAAATGAAAAGTTTAATTTTTCATGAATTTATGCAACTGTTTTCTGGATTTTTCTTGGTACCGGTGCAAGATTTTATTTGTGCATGAATGATTCTAGCATATAAAAAGTGAATTCTTGGATAACACAGCTGGAATGCAAGAAAAAGCACAACTTTAAAAAGGAGGCAAGCAAATTTGGATTTAAAACCTGAAAATTATCAAGAGGGTCCCTGCTGCAAAAATGGAAGTTTAGGGCTTTCAAGAGGATTGGAATCTCATTTTTCAGTGGGGGTGTGTTGCTTCTCAACAGGGAGATTGTTGAGCAAGGTGCAGAAGTTTTGTCATTGTTGTCAACACAAACAGTTAGATTAATTGATGATGCAGTGGACAGGAGTTCAGAGGTCAGTCAGAGGATGTACAGTGAATTTCTAAGAAGACAGAAGTGGCCTAGATTCAAAGGATCAAAGAAAAATACAAGTAATAAAATTGTCACGCTATCGTGACATGTTTTCTATCGTGATTTCGTGACATTTCGGAGAAGAGAAAAATCTGGAAAAACTGTCATGATTTCGCGACATATCGGAGGAGAGAGAAAAAGCTGGAAAAGTTGTCATGATTTCGTGACATATCGAAGGAGAGAGAAAAATCTGGAAAAGTTGTCACGATTTCGTGACATATTGAAGGAGAGAGAAAAAGCTAGAAAAGCTGTCGTGATTTCACGACATGTTTGAGGAGAGAGAAAGCATAAGAAAATGTGTCACGATTTCGCGACATGTTCAGAGAAACAGAGCAAGCAAAGAAAACTGTCACGATTTCATGACATGTTCGGAAAGAAAGAACTTGCAAAGAAAAGTGTCACGATTTCGTGATAATTTGCAAGGATGGTACGGATGAAAAAGTGTCATGATTTCGTGACAGGTTCGAGAGAAGAAGCTCGCAAAGAAAAGTGTCACAATTTCGTGACAATCTGCAAGAAATGCAGTACGAACAAAAATGTGTCATGATTTCGTGACATGTTTGAGAGAAAGAGCTTGCAAGGAAAAGTGTCATAATTTCATGACAATTTGCAAGAGGAAACGCTAAGGAGAAGAAGTGTTACGATTTCGTGACATACTGCAAGAGAGAGAAGGCAAGATAAAAAGCATCGTGTTCGTGACATATTGCAAGAGGAATATCTCGAGAGAAAAAGTATCGCAATATCGTGACATGTCACATTTTCGCGACCTGAATAGAAGAAAAGAGCTAAGGAGAAAATATGTCGCGATTTCATGACATGTCGCATTTTCGTGACATCAGCGGAGAGGAAGACTCTGAAGGATGAAGTGTCACGATTTTGCGACAAAAGCAAAATGAAAGAGCATGGAAGCAGAAGCGTCGTGATTTCATGACAAATTCAAGAAGGAAGATCTCAAAGGAGAAAGTTTCACGATTTCGTGACATGTTTTGTTTTCACGGTCGAAAGGCAGCGAGAGAAGCAAGACAGCGAAAGTGTCATGATTTCATGACATGTTCCGTTTTCACTGGTGCATGTGGAAAAGAAGTGCAAGACAACGAAAGTGTCGTGATTTCATGACATGTTCTGTTTTTTGGTGCATGCGAAAAATAAGTGCAAGGCAGCGAAAGTGTCACGATTTTGTGACATGTTCCATTTTCGTTGGTGCATGCAAAAAAGAAGTACAAGGCAACGAAAGTGTCATGATTTTGTGACATGTTCCATTTTCATTGGTGCATGCAAAGAGAAGTGCAAGGAAGCGAAAAGTTTCACGATTTTGTGACATGTTCCGTTTTCGCAGGTGCATGCAAAGAGAAGTGCAAGGAAGTGAAAAGTGTCACGATTTCGTGACATGTTCCATTTTTGCTGGTGCATGCTAATAGAAGTGCAAGGAAGAAAAAAGTGTCATGATTTTGCGACATGTTTCATTTTCGCTGGTGCATGCAAAGAGAAGTGCAAGGAAGCAAAAAGTTTCACGATTTTGTGACATGTTCCGTTTTCGCAGGTGCATGCAAAGAGAAGTGCAAGGAAGTGAAAAGTGTCACGATTTCGTGACATGTTCCATTTTTGCTGGTGCATGCTAATAGAAGTGCAAGGAAGCAAAAAGTGTCATGATTTTGCGACATGTTTCATTTTCGCTGGTGCATGCAAAGAGAAGTGCAAGGAAGCAAAAAATGTCACGATATCATGACATGTGTTTTTTTGCATGCAGTCCGAGAATAAGACAAAAGGTTGTCAGAGCAGGGGTTCTGCTGTCAGAGCGGCGGAGCTGTAAGAAAATTGAAAAGAGTGCTGCCATAAAAGAGTAAATGTGCCGCTAGTGCAGTTGGGTGCAGAAGTAAAATACAACTCAAAAATTGAACAGAGTGCCACCGTAAAGAATTAAAGTGCCGCTATTGAAAGAGTAAATGCGCTGCGAGGGTAGTTGCATGGAGAAGTGTGCTGTAAGAAAGTGACACGCAGTGCCAAAATGTATGTTTTCATAAACAGTAAGTTAGGGTTAGGGTTGAGCTCTGCACGAGGCATGAAGAATAAATGTGCTGAGAAAAGTGGTTGTTGAAGTGTGCTGTGAAAAAGAATGTATAAAAAGACACGGCTGAGATAGAGTGAAATATAATAGATAGTATTGTGCTGAGAAAAATACAGAAGAGAGTGCTTTAAGAGAGAATAGTAGAGCTGTAAGTAAATGTAGTTCTTGTTAAAAGGAATTAGACCAGTGAGGGTCTAGTCTAAGAGAAGGCATTTTTATGTCATAAAATCTGTTCAGAACTGAATTCCAAGTTGGTGCTTGGCATTAGGGGGTTGGTGCTCCTTTCTTTTGGTGCAGATAAATTGTTTGTAAAGTTGGTGCTTTGCAAAGGCTAGATTTGGATGGGAGTCCAAGCAGTATAATTTTAGAGGAGTAGCCAAATCTGGTGAACCTCGTTAAATCATGTGTTGTGGAATGCTCTCTTGTTTATTTGCTTTATCTATTTTTAAGTTCTCTTTGCTTAAATTTTAAAGAGCTGTAGATCTGTATTTAAATTGCTACACTGATTCACCCCCCCCTCTCAGTGTCATGGTGAGAATATCACTCCCCATTGTGTGTTCTTTATTTTTTCTCTTTCTACTAAGTTTTTCCCTATTGTCTCCCTAGTTATCCTCTCTATGACCTATTCTTTTGTGCCTTCTCTATTCTTACCTTCTTTATTTCCCTGTTTGTAAGTGCTTTTCTAGTCTAAGGCTTGATAGGTTCTTTTTTTTATAGAGTAAAAACCCTTACAAGTTGCCAAGAGTGTGTGTGAGAATTTTAATCCTCCTCATCCACTCTTCTAAGAGCCTACCAAATTTTTAAATGACGTCGATGGATGGGCAAAAAATATTATGTGCTGATAGCAGCAACCATAGGCAACCAAATCAATGGATGGACGATGGATTAAAGAGGGGCGGGTGATAGAGTGGGTGGACAATATGCCCTTGCCATTGGGTGGAAATTTCTAAAATACCCACCCAACTTGTTGGGTGGGCCTTCTAAGTAACTAGCGAGGGTGGAAGAATTGTGCAAACCTACCCTTGAGAGAGATAAAAACTCCCACCCACCTTGGTTGGGAGATACAAATGCAAATAAGGTGGAATTTTGGGCAAAGGTACACTCTCTTATCAAACCTCTCTATGAGTGGGACAAAGGCATCCGCCTTACATGCAAGGCTCCCACCATCACCTAAAATTCAATTAGAGGACTTGTACGTTGCTCCAGTAGTTCAGGTAACTAATAATGTATGTAGAAGTGACTAATTTCAAGTGTGTTTCTCCCAAGGCATTTGAATACTTATCACTCACTACCCAACCAAAGGATCACAAGTCAAGGAGAAGGATGAGGTAGTTGAGAATTAATAAACTAGGTAGAAAAATTAGAGGATCCAAGGGCCCAGATTCAACCAGATGCATCCACTTCCATATAGAAGATCGACATCATCTAGAGGAATAGTGTACCAATATGGTTCTTGTATACTATGAGGATCATCTTCTCGCTTGCTGCTATTAATGTTTAATTTTTAGATTGATGTAAATATACCTACAAATAGTGGAATTCTAGTCATTCCTAAGGGTGGCTCTTTAGCCATTACAATTCATATGTAAGGTTTACCTCTATGTAAATACAAATTTTGCATTGTTTTGTCTTTTTTTTTTTTAAGCAAAAAACCCCTTGCGGGGTCGCCTTGGTATGAGAGACCACGAAAAGGTGGTTCTATACCGTCAAATTCACTCGGGATTCATACCCATCCCTGCCCATACCAACATTATCAATTGGATTTTGGATACCCAATTCAGATTTTTGGTAGGGTGGAGATTCGAACATGGGACCTCCCTTGGAGGATTGCCCTCTCCTCTCCAACTCACCTACAACACATGGGTGCATTGTTTTGTCTTTGAATTTGTCTCCCTATTCTTTATTGATTTTATGAATGCTTATTTCTATCTATTTGTCTAAGTTATCTCATGATATTTAGCTATCTATATTTCATGGGGTTTACTTGAGTGAATAAAGAGTGTGCATTCATAAATATGTGTTAAGGGTGTATTTCTAGTAAATCCAATTGGATAGGAGTGTTCTATTTTTGAATACTGGATCTCATGCACCTGTTCGTTGGTTCTAGAATTCACCCCTCGCCCACCATTGATAGGATCTAGAATAAAGGTATTTTTGGGAGATCTATTGGGTGTCATGTATGTATTTCATACATGGTATATTTCCTACATAGTTCTTGATGTGGCTATATCATCCTTGTGAGTTCTAGCTATGACCATTTCCTTATTTGTTTCCTCTTTTTCTCTTTTTTTTTTGTGGTGTAGGTAGCTGTAACCACCCCTAGGAACCGTCCTTCTTCATAGATCTCCCACCCCATACTAACACGATGGCCATTCTATTTTGTTTCATTTGTCCACCCATGCCCTGAAATATGGTGTTAAATTTATGACCAACAATAGGTGAGAAAAAAATATTTCCACTCTCCATCTCAAAATATACAAAGAGATATGGGCAAGAAAAAGCAAAATTGTTGTCATTTTGAAGGAAGACTACTATTAAATTTAAATAATAATTATTAAGTTCACTAATATTTGGAAATATATTTGCATTTGTAATGAATCACATATCTACTTAGCCATAAATTATCTATCACTTAGTGGAATGAAAAATGCATATCCCAAGTAGGATCATTATTTTACATCATCATAGATTATGTGATTCAAGTTGGATAGAAAAAAGCAAGTAGGGGATGAAAATAGACTTAGGCATCATAATAGATGACAAGGAATAAAGACAAACTTCTAACCCATTCTAGGAGACACAAGAATATCCCAAAAAAAAAGGGAAATTTACCATTTTCTCCACATATCTAAAGATTGTAGAGTAGGCTAAAGAGGTTGAGGTACTGAACTGGACTAGATTGCATTATTTTGAGTTACATATCCTAGCCAATGCATAAACCAAAAAGGATTGATGATATAAATGATCAACTAATTGGTCTGCTCATGAGATATTATGTTTATGCAAAATATTGGTCATTCATACCCCACCATCTCATGGGTTTTTGAACAAGTGAGTTAAATTTGACTAGTGGGGTTTGGATTCTATCATATGATATGATTCAAGAGGTAATGAGAGATAAGGGTGACTGAAGAAAATGAAATGGGGTAGAAAAAATCTATTGGTTCCTTTAGAAGTGAAAAACAAAGAGCCTACCTAGATGTTTTGTGCTCCTAAATATTCCTTAAATAAGTGGGATGAGTTAAGCTATAACATGTCATATTATGAGGGCACTAAAATATGTGGTTTTTTCCTATCTAGAACAACAAAAGGGATGGTTCTATGGTCATAGATAATTATTAGAGGTGGAGGATTTTGATAAAATTTTGAAAATATAAAATGATTGCACACAAGAATGGGACATAACCTTCCCCTTAAAAGTATTATTTACAACCACAACATCAATACATATGGATTAGTAAAATAAAGGAAAATTATCCTAAAGATGCAAAAGTAGGTGAAGGGGTTGTCTAGATAGGAGATGGTTGAACCTACATTGTCTTAGGTGAATGAAATTTGATATAATTACTTATTGTTTAAGAGATTTTAGAATGATCCTCACTATATTTATTATCATAAAAATTTTCAATCAATAACTATTCTATTTGTCTTCCTTGAAAATAGATATGTGAAATAAAGTACATAAGTGGTCAAGGTAATATTAAAAAAGGTTAAAGAAATTAATTAGAATGTAATCAATTAATTGAGCAAGAAAATCCATGCAAATACAAAATGAAACAAATTCCACTAGCATCAGATTAGCCATACATATAATGATATTGGGTGATCGTTGCATCCTAGCAAATACAATAGTCATATATAAGCTAAGTTAATGTCCTAATGGTGGGGACCTGCTAGCATTAGTGACCTAGTGCAAGTTTAAAACTAAATATACAATCCTAATTAGTTCCATCATTACATCCTTGTGAAGTCCTTTGATTCTACATGTAATATGCAAATTGTGTAGTGACAAAAAATCAGGCAATTATGGCAAGTAATTATGCAAATGTATTGACAAAAAATTATGCAAAGTATGATAAATAGTCATGCATATATGGAAAGCAATCATGTAGTGGTCAATAAAGCAATGTAAATTCATGCATATTATATTTTGAGATGCATAATGTTCATAGGCTCTTTAAGTTCCTTTTCATCAAGGGTTACAAGGCAATAGGATCTGAATCCATATTTGGTAGTTACTATAAATGGAACTAACTAGTTAGGTTCAAGTTTAAATATAATTTCAACTCGACCATCGATATTATTTTGATTTTATTTAAGGATAAAGTCTTTGACTTCAAAGGAGTAATTGCACACATTTTTAGTGTATGCATGTTTAATATTATTTTGGTAAGCACAAAGGTGCTCTAAGGTGTTTATCCAATTTTCATCAAGAAATTCCAACTGGCTAAGGTAAGCTAGGAGATGTTCATCACCAATAAAAATTCTTACAACAAAATTTATAAATAAGGGATATTGATTTTAAACTAAAAAAAATTGTTTCAATCCCATAAAGTAGGATATAGGGAGTAGTGTCATTTGGAGTATATATGCTACTGTGATATGCCCATAAATGGGATAAAGCAAAAGATATCAATAATGATTATTTTTGTTGACTAGTTTCTTCAAAATCTTGATCAAATTTTTATTGGATGCTTTATATTGACTATTACCTTGATGGTAACAAGGGGTTGACCATTTATCTTGAATTTTATATTTAGTACAAACCTTTTGAACATATTTATTTTTTAATGGTGTTCCATTATGAAAATTTACAATATAAGGTTTTCCATAATGATAAATAATTTAGTTTAGGATAAATTTAGAGACCTAAGAACCAATGACAATGGATAAAGGCATGGCCTCTACCCGTTTGGTAAAGTATACAATAGTAGTAATGATAAATTTGTGACCATAAAAGGATGTAGGATTGATCTTTTTGATGATGTCAAGACCCCACATGGAAAAGTTCCAAGAAGAAGGAATTGGTTGGAAGCCTTGTGAAGAAGTATGGATGAAGTTATTTTGGCATTGGTATTTGTCAAAATATCATATATAATCATTGGAGTATTTTTCCATAGAATGCAAATAGTATTCTAAGAAAATAAGCTTCTTGGTAATATAATTTTCACTAAAATTACCACCACATGATTGGTCATGAGCTTCTTGAATGACTATTTTGATTTCATCAAGGATTAGAAATCATAAAAGTATACCATCAAAATATTTTCAATACATAATATCATTAATGATCACAAGTCGGTGAGATTTTCTTCAGAAATATTTTTATTTATTGCAATCCAAGCCTTCTAGAAAAGTACTAGCCTTGAGGAAGGTAAAAATATCCTTGTACTAAGGATCAAAATGGATAGATGATACTTTTATAGAAAAAACATCTAGAGGTGATTGTACAGGATTAAAGGTTTCTAGTTCTTTATGATGACATAATGATCATGGTATGATCATATTCTAACTCCAAAGGGATAAGAAATAATTCTAGCACCATGGAATTGGCATGGCAATTACTAGATAATAGGATTCATTCCATGGTAATTTTATCAAAAGCTGGCATAAGCTTTGTGACAATGTCCTTATAGGGTTTTAACGTTTTTCCTTGGTGTGGTAAACATCATTAACTTGGTTAACCATGAGTCGTTAATCCCCCAAGAAAAAGACAATTTTTATATTTAGTGCTAAAGTAGTATGAAGTCCCAAATGAGGGTCTCATATTCTAAATTGTTATATGTGCAAGAAAAGCATAATTTAAAATAAAGAGGGATTAACTATTTTGAGGGGTAACTAAAATGATTTTTTCTCCTACATGATTTACACAACATGCATTGTCAAAGTTAATTTGGAAACTTTACAACAAAAGTATGGGTTGATTCTAGTGGTGTTGTAGCTAACTAATCTACAATAACTTTACCTTTATTTTTTTTTATCAATTAATTATATATCAAATTCACTAAGGATGATAACTCATTTGGTGGTTTTTTCTAAAATATAAGGTTTTGACATAAGATAATGTAGATAATCAACCCTTGCAATAACAAAGGTTCTATGGTTGAGAATTTGCAATTTTTGGGATGCAAAAATCATAGTAAGGGAAAACATTTCAAGAGTGTAATACGTTTCATAGCTAATAAAGCTTCTACTAATGTAATAAATTTCCATTTCATTGTGTTGATTGTTGTATTAGGCTAGCATATTTCCTAGAGAATGGACGGTTGTAGCAATGTATAAGAACAAAGGATTGAAAGGATTTTTATGTATGATGATAGAGAGGATAGGGAGGTGTAAAACACTGCTTGACATTTATTATCTCATCAAAATTCAGCATATTTGCACAAAATTTTAGAAAAGGAATGACATTAATTTGCAAGTTGTGATATGAACCTTCTAATGGCTTGGAGTTTTCCTTGAAGCCTACATAGTTTATCTATATTGTGTGTAAGAGTTATATCAATAATAACTAATATCTTATCGGTATATACTTCAATACCTCATCTAGACATAATGAATACTAATAATTTGCTAGTTTTAAAATTTATACTCTCTTAACCATTCAAGGATATGCCTTAGGTCTTGGCTATGATATTCACAATGGATTTGTCATCCAAGAATATCATAAACATAGTCTTCTATAGTGCAATGCATCATATCATGAAAGATATAGGTCATGTCCCTTTGGTAGGTAGCACCTACATTCTTTAATATAATTGGAATAACTTGATAGCAAAAGGTGCCGCATAGAGATATGAATTTCTTGGTTTGATCTTTATCAATGATTTTAATTTGATTGTAATTTGAGAAACCATCCATTAAGGACAACATACCATAACTGATAAAAAATCAACAATTATATCAATGTTTATTAAAATAAATTCATTTGTATGGAAGACCTTATTGTTGGACTTATAAGCCTTTAGTACCACAAAATATCATAGGTTATATCACACAGGTTCCAATATAAAATAGCCACAATATATAAAATGTCAAGATAATAATATGAGCAAATTAATATGTATATCAAGGCTTATAATAAATCAAATAACATTCATTTATATACTGAAATATGAATGTAAATGGTCAGAACCATTCATGTACTATGCATTAAGAATGACATATAATATTAATTGCTCAAAATGTATACAAGTTTTTTGCTCCTATTTCTATTACAACTCTGAAGCACTTGAATTGATTTCCTATAGATCATTGTATCCATAATATAGCAATAGTAATGTAACTATTCAAGTACTTGACTATTGCTCTCCATATGCCAAGTCTCATGACTCTTGGATTATCAAATTTCCACTTGCATACTTGATGAACACTTGACTCTAGACACTTGCACACATGACTCTTGCACTTCTACATGCACTCCTAATCTAAGACACTTGTGCACATATTTACATTACATATTTGTTCTCTTACATACAAGACACTTGTACATTTCTTACATATTCATACTTACATAAAAAGAGAAATATAAATCACACTCTAAACTATTGACTCGACCCTAATCAATTATTTAAAAATATACTATGAACGTACCATGGTTATACATTAGCATGTACCAAATAATGTAATATTCCTCAAAACCCCCCTGTATTACATTATTTGGTTATTGAATACTTCAGTCTTGAATCTAGGTCTTCATCTTTGTCTTCAATATTCAAGTGACCTTTCATTGTTCATAAACCTCTGCTTGAGATTTGTATTTAGTCCACCTTTTTTAGATCAATATCTAGATATGCATATATGGTTCTTTGATATTAAATTTAGATATTTTATTTCCCTTACTTGTCCCATTTATTTTACTCTTCTTCCTTCTTCTCTTCTCCATATTTATCTATGATATACCTAATGATGTACCTTCTAAACATTGAGTTAGAAAATCATCACAATAATACAACTTTGATTTCAATGATTCCTCGTTGAAGCTAACATAAGATTAATTCAATTTGAAAGTTTCATATTTCTTTTTTTCCTCTTTTATTGAAAGATATTAAAACTAAGTAATGACAAATATATCATTGAGGATTATTCTAATGAAAGTATAATGGTATTTTGTAAATTTCACCATGTCCTAAATTTTTTTTCATGAAGATAACTTATGAGTGTAGTGAAATTTTCTTCTTTTGCAATGATAATTTCTCTTTTAAAACATTATAAATTGTTTCTTTCCATAAAAATCATCTATTAATTTTTGTGCATAATTTCTTCATTATCCTCATTAAATGTAGTTCTAATAATTTCTTCCATGATATAAATCAATTCAATGATTTATTTTCTTTGAAGTGGAAAACCTTATAACTCCCTAATTACAAAATAAATAAAATACAAATTATGCAAATTATATTAAACCTTTTATGTTGAAAACCTTTTAACTCCCTAGGTTGATTTGTAAAATTCCAAAAAATTCAAAATTTTCAAAAACTTCAAAAACCCCAAATCTTTCAAATTTTCTAAATAACTTTTAAAACTAAAAAATTTAAATAACACCTAACACCTTATATCTCCAAAATATTTAATTTAAAAAACTTCTAATAAGTCTAAAAACATTATGTCCTTATATCACCATATCTTTCAAAAAATTAAAAACTTTAAGCACTACCTTATAGCTCCTAATAAATCAATCAAAGCATGTATCTCAAACTCTTTCTAAATATATATGCATGTTGTTATGATATTACCTAGTGATAATATTGCATGTTTGTAGGGGTAACACCTTATGTGTTAATTCTTGTGTAACACATCAATGCTACACCTTCATTTATTGCATGGATGTTTGTGCTCTTGCATCCCCTTTACCAAAGAATTTATTTTTGGAATGCCTTACCTCTAGTTCGATAACCAGAATGCTCCTTCCCATACTCTAATGATTTTTTGAAGGTTGTTTGGTACCTTTTCCCAATGCTATTTGCAAATGTTATTTGCTATCTCTGTGATGCTCACCTTTGATTCACTTTATTTTTTTAATGATATTTTCCTTCACTTTTATGACCTTTTCTTTCAAAAAATTAACCTTTATTCTAGGTCATTCCCTTGAGAATGTTAACATTTAATTTGGTTCATTCCCTTCATAATGTTAATATAGTTTGTTTTCCTAGTAGATTGGTAATGGTTGGCTCATCAATTCCTAGTTCTAAAGCTATTCAGCTTATATTGCTACTCATAGATCTAGATTCTCTATTTTGTAGGTGAATCATTAGATTCTTGTTGAGGATGATCACTATATTGAGTGTGCAATATTGAAGACAACACCGCTCATGTTATTTTCTATTCAACCATGGTGTACATCTCGTTTTTTAATAATGTCCTTCTCAGGCCAAATAGACTTGATATGCTATTTCCTTTAGTTTTTCTAAATGGCCCCTTTTGATATTTTTTGGTCAAATTTGGAGAGATATAAGGAGTCTCAATAAACTAAATTAAAAACATAGAAAACAAAATCAAAATAAGATCACATATTTACACATTACACAATATTTATATTGGAAACCCTCAGCTAAGAAAAAACCAACATAGTATTATATGATTATTGCATTAACTTGACCATCTCCAATACAATAATATTCTTCTTCTATCTCCTCAAACCCTAATGCAAGTGCGATATATATAACAAATACACATGCATGGATTTTTACAATATCATAAGAAAAAAATCATGGGTTAAAGTATGGTAACCCTAAAAGCCCATATAGGTCTAAAAATAACTTAAACCCTAAAACTTTTGGCTGGGGGCTACCGCCCTTGGACCCCTAATTTTCGAAGGGCTACTACCCTCGAACCCTTGTTTGGGGCCTGACCTAACCCCGAAAATGATAAGTATAAAGTGTCTAGTACCTTTTAGCGTTAGCCTCACCAAAATAACATGGAAAATATTCAACATATTTCCAACATTCTCCCACTTGTTGAATACTTTCCATAGGGGCCAAAAAATACCATTGTCAACTATCAAGGGCAAACATACCCATAGATATTATACACCAAGAAAATTTCTAAGTAGGTACAATCTTTGGTAATGAATCAGAGGTATTATTCTCTGTATCTACTTTCTCAAATATCACTCGGTTCTCTTCAACCATATCTCTCACAAAATGATACTTGATATCAACATGTTTTTCTTTGGTAGGTAAAATTGATTAAGTGTGGGGTTTAAATGGGCCCCAAAACCAAGTACATAAATTGGTAGCAAAACCAATAGCATAATATGAAACAGGCTTGCATATTGGCCAGCAACAACCTAAATTAAATGATCCAAATAATACCAAAGAAGACTGGATGGACGCCTGATGTCAAAAAAACAAACATGTAGCTTGAGCAATACCCACACATAGGTTGCTTAATAGAAGTAACTATCTAAAAATTCGTAAAGGAGCTATGAAAAAAACCCACACAGATAAATCTCACAAAACATCCATAAAAACTATAATAGATACTGTGGTCCAAGGCGTAGGCAGCGACTCACGATCAACAACATCACCCTTCCACTTGAAAATATTCAAATGATTTGGTAAAACCTAGAGCTCAAGTTACCAATTATGATGAAATATTTGCATTGCTCACTCTTTCATAGGTAGTTCTGTCACCTCAGCCATGATATTAATAGTAACTCTGAAATGGAGGTTATTCACAACAACATAACCATTATTCCATGAAATGATATAGGCTTTAGTGATATCTTGCTCAACCCATTTAAACTTTATTAGATATGGAATTATACCATGAGCTTTCATAAGGGTGTGAGATAGGATATCAAGTTGAAGGGTAGATGGCTCAAGCAGGGCCATATTGGCAAGACTGAGGAGAAAGGAATACCATCAAAGCTTCTTACTGCCTAGGACACACAACAACAAACAAAACTATATGATAATGGATTGACACAGACCAAGGATGTAAATATTGAAATTTTTGGTAAACTAGATACCATTTTCGAAATTTGAGTTGGTTTGATTAGTAGACCACATAATAATTCTCCATAGGGAACCAACACTAGAAAAAATAGACACGGCATAGGATAGACTTCACACATGATAGGACTGGGATAGGATTGGGAGTGCCAAATGACTGAAATAATGATCTTAAATTTGATAAGACATAAAATTAAGCACCTCAAGAGTTGACATATATTTATATTGTTTGATAACATTCAATTGCACATCCTATACCTATTAAAGGACTTGACATGCTTGGAGAAGACAACCATAAATTAAACCCACTGATAGGGCCTATGTTGGGACATTGCATACTACTGAAGAACACAAGCTTATACTGAGAGGGGGGGTGAACAGTATAAGACCTATTTTTACTTTTTCCTTTATACCTCAAAATAGTAAAGCAATATACCCAAAGCAATATCAAAGCAATGCACAATATCATCCACAAAGTGACACCAATTTTAACGTGGTTCACCCAAAATGGCTGGGCTACATCCACAAAACTTTTCTCTAAAAGTTATCTCAAAGTTCTTTGGGAATCCTTCCCAATTACAATATTTATGAGCCTCGTCCCAAAGGAGATACCTTCCCCTAATCAAAATTTATGAGCCTCTGCTCAAAGGAGATACCTTCCCCTCTACTCTGGAAATGATCCCTCAGAAGATCAACTGCCTTTACCTCTTGCCAGCACGTGGAACTCCTTTCCACCAAAAACCTCCTGTCCTCAATGCTTAGCCTAAGAGACCTCTGCCTTCTATGATCATGTCCACAGCAGCTCAGCAACCTATACCAAACACAGTCAGTTGGTTTAGTAAAAGTCTTCCTCTATATGTCAGATCTGTCCAAAGCTTGAAAAAATCAATCCTCTACACACAAGCCTTCTCAAAGACTTTCTAAATATGTCCTCAGGTTCTTCTCAAATAACCAGTGCACCTCTGTCCTCAAGTTCTCTAATAGAACTATCAAACTCAGCTCACAAGTCCTCTACTAGGACCTGTCCAAATCTGCTCACAAGTCCCCACCGAAACCTGTCCAAAACTGCTCACAAGTCCCCACCGAAACCTGTCCAAGACTGCTCACAAGTCCCCATCGAAACCTGTCCAAAACTCAGCAAGCTCACCAAGAAAAAACTTTCTTAGTAGGAAATCACAAGGTGAATTGTTAGAGACCCAATGTGATTTGTCAAACTCATAGAAGCATAAATAGAATTGTTAGAGACTCAATATGTTCTATACTCAACTCCCAATCTCAAAACTCAACTCAAATCAACTCAGCTCAAACTCAATCTCAAATCTAAAAACTCAACTCAATATCTGAAATGGATAGGATAGAATGCTTTCTTTCAAGAACATGAAACCCCAACAATTGCCAACTATGCAAAGAATCACATAACAATGATACTCATGTTATTTTCACCATCAATTAGGGCTTCAACAACAATGCTCATCAAACAAGGTTCAATAAACACCATTCAACTCAAAACACAACCTTGAAGTATTTCACAATAAACATCAGAAAAGGAAACAAGTAGAAATCCTTTTCTCTCCAATATTGTTTGAACAAAAAGCATCCACCAACTCAAATCACAATAGCACAAAACAACTTTTCAAATCATCAACAAAGGAGTAAGCCCAACACTTTAACCAAGTAAATAATAGCTTGATTATTACCAATTTAATGAAATCAAATGTCAATCTCAAAGCTGCCCACTTAAGGTTTCACAACTTCACACAAGAAGCAATTTTAACCTTAAAACATCATGCTTTCATTTCCATAATCAACCAAAAGCACTCTCAACATTACAAGAAAAATTTATCCCTTATACACCTTATTTCTCCCTTATAGTCTTATCAAAAATAAAATTTATTTCTCATAAGAATGCAATAAGATATTTCAAACAACACCTTCAAAAGAATATTTTATCAAAATAAAACAAGCTTTAAACTCCTTATAACTCCTAAGCTATTTTTCCCTCTAATAAACTTCCTCCATCCACAAAATACACTTAGCAAAAATTAATTTCGAAAATACCTTGGCCAACATCAAAAATTACACTATGGAGAAATTGCACATGAATTCTAACACCACCCGCTGCGTCCACTTCACGATGAAAAACCCTTTTGCGTTATTCGAACGCGGAACCTCCCGTTCGGGTAGCACACCAACAACCTAGCCGCTACCGGTGCACCAAAGGCACCTTGTGAGGTTTAAACCTCATGCTATTAGCCTTGTTCCTTCTGTGTTAGGGATTAAATAAAACAACAGTGCCTCCTTTTCTTTTGACGCGAACACAAAGATGAAAACCTTACGGCGGATTTACGACAAACGGCGAGTACAAAAAATGAACAGCGGATCACGAAATCACAGTGAGGAAGAAATCGAACAATAGATCATGAATTCACAGCAAGCAACTCTTTTCAAAATGCGGATGGGATGATTCTTGATTTTCATCGAGGGAGATTTATATGCATTTTTACCATAAGCTCTTGACGTCGGTGAGGAGTTTAACACGTCGGCAGAGGTCTTGGCTAGCGCCCACAATCTTAAAACATAGCACCCACATAGTTAAGACATTTGCATCATGTATTAGGAGAACCCATTGCAAAAAATAATTTAATATTTATTTAAAAATAATTAAAGGGAACCTTAACAAGGTTTTTAATTATTTAAATAAATACTTCCTCCTAGACCCAAATGCATTAAACTAATGCATCCACCTGTAATCTTTAAACCTGCCAACTTGGGGTTTACAAAATACCATTGAAACTATCATGCCGTAACCTTCATCAAAACAAATTATTTGACGTCAAAAAAATTCCTTCAAGAGCTTCTTGACATCAATGACAACTTATACACATGATCAAGGGCAATGTACCCAATGTACCCAAAATTGCCAACAACTTCATAAAAGGGAAACTGGAGAACCAAATTCCAGCACTAATAACAAGGTAGAGATTCATGCTAATAAAAACCTTCTACCATACGAATTGGAGCCAAAGAAACACATAATGTTGAAAAGGCTAGAGTCATTATTGACGAAGCTGACCCATAAAACTTGTGACCACAACTTTCAAACCAAATAATTATTAGTAGCTTTTAATACTTCTTGGGAAAATATTTCTTTCCAAATGGATAGATATTTATGGGTAACTCCCCAATTGGAAAGAATATATGTAGGTTTGTTAGCTTCATGGTACACATGGTTGATAGAAATATCATTGAAATTTTGGGACAACTTCTTAGATTCTTGAGCAATAGTTCTAACATTCCAATATGACACCTTGTTGTTTTTAAGAGCATTTATAATGTTCAAATAATATCCCTCAATAAAAAGGTTGCCTTTATAATCCTTGAGAAGATATAACCCTCTCCATAGTGCATGACCTTTAGCAAAATTATTTGTTTGGCATCCTAGATACTCAGCATAAGCCATAATAACTTGACCACCGCTATCTTTGACTAGGCCATCTACACCTACATCCCCTGGTTTTTCTTTGGAGGCACCATCAAAATTAATTTTCAGCCACTAACTTGGGGGAGGAATCCATTGGGGACCCACTTTGGTATTGGGGGGTGGTAAACTAGAATTAGAGTTGGAGGGAATATTTAAAGAAGAGAATAGAATAGACTCCAATCTAGAATCATGTGGTTTGGGACAAGGGAAGAGCTAGTAATTCTCAATAGAAAATGCAATAGCTTTTTTGGATACATAGATGGTATCCTTAGAGGAGAAAGATAAAACCCTACTGTTTCTTTCAATCCACAATTGCCATAATATATGATGAAGGTTCACTTTCCATAAAGAATATAATCTAATATTTTTGAATGGAGTAGGCCATTGGGTTAAAATGTGACTCAATGAATTAGGAGGAACCCAAGAGATATGAAAAGTGGACATAAGGTGATCCAAAGTTATCTTGGAGAAAGGGCACTCTATAAGGAGGTGATTGGTAGATTCCTAGGTATTCATGCACAAATAACATCTATTAGGGATAGACATACCCCTTTTCATAATGTTATCAATCATTAGAATCTTATTTTGAATGGACAACCATCTAAAATGAGTAACTTTTAGAATGAGGTATTTAATCCACACTATGGACAACTTGATAATCAATAGTTAGATCATAAGAAAATTTAATAATGAAAAACCCAAAATCAATTTCTTTCCAAAAATGAGAGTTAGAGGAATTACCAGTGGGGATGACTATTGCATTTAGGATGGTTTTGATAACTCATATCAATATGTTTTGACCATTATGAAAATCAATATTATTGACCAAAAATATTGTACTTTGACTATCACTATTAATTCTCATAGCCTTCTGTTTAAGACCAACTATTGAACACAACCTCTATAGCCACATTTCTTCTTTACAGGCATGAGTTGATGTAATGTACTCTGCTTCTATAGTGGATAAAGTAAAAACTGGTTTCTTTTTTCTCATCCAACTTACTACCCCTCCAAACAGCCTGAACACATAAGCACTAGTGGATCTTATCTTGTCAATATCTCCAACCCAGTCAACATTCATAAACCCTTGTCTATTACCTCCAAAAAAATTTGCATAACAAATAGCATAATTTGTAGTTCCACGCAAGTAACTGAAGATCCTCTTCACAATAGTCTAATGTTCCTTTCTTGGATTTGACATATATCTGCTAACTATTCCCACTGCATGTGCAATATCAGGTCTAGTACAGACCATTGCATACATCAGATTGCCCATAATACTAGCATAAGGAATATGATGCATTTCTTCAATTTCCTCATTTGTTTTATGATATTGTTCAATAGATAAATTTTGACCAACCAGATATGGAGTACATATTGGTTTACAATCATGCATACTAAACTTTTGTAGTATCAAATCTACATATTTACTTTGATTTAACCATAAATTTATATTTGCACAATCCCTTATTATTTCCATACCCAAAATAAATTTTGTAGCACCCAAATCCTTCATGTCAAACTCAAAATATAATTGATATTTTAGTAACTTTATCATCTCCTTAATGTTACCAATTAACAACATGTCATCCACATACAATACAATGATAACAAAATTTTCACCTTCCTTTTTGAAATATACACATGGATCTGCTTTGCTTTTTCCAAGCCCAAGTGTCAAGAAAAACCTATCAAACTTTTTGTTCCATATCCTTGGAGACTTCTTCAACCCATAAAGAGATTTCTTTAGCTTGCATACTGCTAGGATCCTAATCCTAACTTAGAATATTATTAGTTTCATTGTTTAGTCAATAGACCATCGTGTACTTTCACCATAATAGCTATTATATAGGTTTATATATGCATCAATGAAATGTATTTTTGGGAATCTAAGAACATAATTTATATAACTACTTGTGATAATGTGGTAGGGAGACCTCCAAACTGAAATAGTGATCCATTAAAAGTGATTGATATTTCATTTAATTGTAGTTTTTTATCAAGTTCCATCAAAATCCAACTGGTAGGAACTTGGTATCTACCAACTGGTATCAGAGCCAAGCCCTTCCCCACTTTTGCACTCATCTACACATAGACCATTCGTAACAATCACTCTTTTTTCTTCCCACCATGTTTATCTCCTTCAAGCATATAACAAAAAAATATCAATCATAAACATCTAAAAACAAGCAAAAACATACCTCAAATTACTTCAAGGGTTCTTCAAGGATGTCAACACTCCTTACAACTCATAAAAGATAGCAGATCGCATCAAAATAATCAAATAGAGTCAACTATAGGTGACGTCGAAGGAGACAAAGAAAAACATCAAATAAAATCACATTTTTTTGCACGAAAATCCATCAAATAACATCAAGGAAACATTAACAAGATTGGGAAATCATAAAAAAATATTTGGAATGGAAAAAAAGATCGAGTAAAATTTATATTCCCTCAAAAAAATCATTCTACATCTCACGTCTGCATTTTTTGGCTAGCATTTAAAGAACATGCTGAATAATTATAAAATTAACTTTATACTATAAATTTTTTTAGTGACCAAAAAAATTTGACGGTGATCGCCATTCTCTCTGATGCTGGTGAAGGAAGGATAGGGTGAAAATTTTAAAAAGCTTTCAAAATCCAATATCCCACATGCGATAGGAATTGGTGCCAAAGGTAATTCAAAATGGAGAACGTCACTATAACCAATCATGACTTTTGGTCATTTTGGGCAATATGACCCTCACGCACCAAAGCCACTCACACTTTTGCCAATTTTCCTTCCCACCCTGATTGTCATGCAGATTTTTTCATGTGACCCTTCACTTAAATCAATCCTCCCTATCTTCCACCTTTATATTTGTGCCCCTTCCACTCACCCTCTGCATTCCCTTCTCATCCATACACTTCGAGAGTAGTGCCCTCAACAACTTACCCACCACTATCGTTAACTCATTGATCTCATAACCGTTAGGGATAAAAATATAAAAAAATCCAAAACATTTGGTGCCAAAAAAAAATCAAATTCAAATTGCTTGACCGTGTTGTAAATTGAATTGGAAAACAATGAAGGAGAACTTCGAAAACAAAAAAAAATTGCAATAATTTTAATTTTTATCAAATCAATTGATAGAATTTTAATTTTTATCAAATCAATTGATAGATATTTTATCAATTATTGTATAAAATATTGCAAAATTTTCATTTTTTCAAAAATTTTGCAAACGTTTGTTTGACCAAATCAGCTACTAAAGATGACATAAAAGTAAAGACCCTACAAAAAAAAAATCACAAATCCCTAAAACTACACTACAATGACTGATGGAAGACATTCACAAGACCCTGTGAAGGAAGTCATGCAAGAATTCAATACATGGAAAGACAAAACTAAAAAAAATAATAATGACAAAGGAAGATTTCCACCTATGGCAAAAATACCATGAGAATAAGATTACAGAACTAGATATGAAAATTGTTGATACTAATCACTTTGTCAATATGGTGTAGAAAAACATAACATTAATCCAAGCTAACCAACCTACGCAAATACCAATACAACAAGCTTTACTTGGGGGACCACAAACATCAATCTTACCCCAAACCACCAAATTGGACTTCCCAAAATTTGATAGAGGTGACCCAAAAAATTGGATCTATTGAGCGAAAAAATATTTCTCACTCTATCAAATTCTCAAGACCCAAAAACTTCACATTTCATCATTTCACCTAAATAAAATTGCTACTCAATGCTACCAATGGTACGAGAAGACAAATGACACTCCTACATGGACAAAATTTACAAAAAAACTAATGGTACGATTTGGCCCAAGTAAATTTGAAGATTTCATAGGGGCACTTCTTAAACTCCATCAAACCACAATAGTATGAGACTATCAAGCCCAGTTTGAGAAATCAGCAAATCTTATATCAGGATTAGATGCATCCTTTTCTCAAAGTTGCTTTATTAGTGGCCTCAAAGAATATATTCAATTAGAAGTCCAAATGCTCAATCCTACAGACATGATGCATACTATGGTGTTAGCCCAAATGGTAGAAGATAAAATCAATAACCAACAATTACTTGGGAGATTACTAATAAACAAATCCCAAAACACTTACACCACCACTAATTTAAATATAACTTTACCAATTAAAAGAATTAGCCCTAAAGAAATGAAATAAATATGAGCAAAGGGCCTTTGTTTCCATTGCAATGAGAAATTCACCCCTAACCATACATGTGTTACCCCCAAACTTTATATTTTAGATACACTTAACAAAAATAATTCAAATGAAGAAGACACTATCGAGGTGGAAGTACTAACAAAAGTTCTAGAAAGTAATACAAAGGATGCACCTGAAATATCCTTTAACACCCTCACTGGTTTCTCCACTCCTATTCCTAAATGGATAGACCAAATCAATGAGGAATGGTTTAATGATCCTACCACATACACATTAATTCAAAAACTCCAACAAAACTCCTCTAGTAAACCCCACTACTCTTGGCAAGATAACATACTCAGGTACAAAGGGGGTATTGTTCTATCTCCTACATCCTCATATCGTACCAAAATTCTCCATGAGTTACATTCCACACTCACGATAGGGAACGCAGGGTTTCTCAAGACTTATAGAAGAGTAATTAGATATTTTTACTAGGTAGGCATGAAACAAGGCATTAAGAAATTTATGGATGAATGTGAGACCTATCAAAGACAAAAAGGTAAAACAATAAATCTTCCTAGCCTTCTACAACCTCTACCTATTCCAAAAAAAACATGGATCGATATTTCTCTGGATTTTATTGAAGGTCTTCAAAAATCTATAGGAAAAACCACTATTGTAGTTGTTGTAGATCACTTATCTAAATATGCTCATTTTTGCCTTGTGAATTATCCTTACACGGCTATATAGACCAAATATTTCTTGATAACATTTTTAAACTTCATGGTATGCCCTCTACCATAATAGGTGAACTTGATCCTACATTTACTAGTAACTTTTGGAAAGAATTATTCAAACTCCAAGGCACGCAACTTCAAATGAGTTTCGCATATCATCCAGAAACTAATGATTTAACCGAAGTTGTTAACAAATGTTTGGAGACTTAATTACGTTGTTTTATTTCTACCCAACCCTTTCATTGGGTTAAATGGATTCCTTTAGAATAATGGTAGTATAGTACTTTATATCACTCCACCATTAAGATGATACCATACAAAGCATTACATGGTCAACCACCACCTTCCATTTCTTCTTATATTCTAGGGAGCTCGAATGTGCTAGCAGTAGATTCTCATATTTCTACTAGAGATGAAATTCTTTGTATCCTCAAAAATAACTTAATCACCGCTTAGAATTGTATAGAGCAACAAAAGGACCAACATCAAACCGAGCAAGTTTTTCAAGAAGGTGATATGGTATTCCTTCGTATTCAACCCTATCATCAAACATTGCTCAAAATGAAAGGATCTCAAAAACTAGCCCCTAAATTTTGCAGTCCTTATAAAATCCTTCAACGCATTGGGTCTATTGGCTATAAACTTGAGTTACCCGATTCCTTTAAAATTCATCTTGTCTTCCATGTCTCTTGTCTTAAAGTGGTACTTGGCAACCATGTTACTACACAAACTCAACTTCTTGAGCTCACAGAAAAAGGAACACTTATGGTCTAACCTAAATATATCTTGGAATGTCATACTCAATGGATTCATCATCACACCATCACCAAGTTTTTAATTCAATGGAAAGGTCTACCTTCTGAAGATGCTACCTAGGAAACACTTCATCACACCCATCACTTCCTTTCACCATTATAACTATTATATAGGTTTATATATGCTTTTTGTAGGGATACCTCCAAACTGAAATAGTGATCCATTAAAAGTGATTGATATTTCATTTATTTGCATTGTTTTTTTATCAAATCCCATCCAAATCCAACCAATCGGAACTTGGTTCCTACCACATACCAGGTCCTCCTTACCTTTTACCTTAAACCATTCTAGTTGTGATATATATATATATATATATATATATATATATATATATATATATATATATATATATATATATATATATATATATGTGTGTGTGTGTGTGTGTGTGTATCTTCATCAAGTTCACCATGTAGAAAAGTTGTCTTTACATCCATCTATTCTATTTCAAAATCAAAAGTAGAAGAAATATCCAAAAAAAACCTAATTGAAGTTAGTTTAGCCACAGGAGAAAAAAATCTCACCAAATTCAATTCCTTCAACTTGAGAAAATCCTTTTTCTACCAAGCCAACCTTGTACTTCTCCAAATTTCCTTCTACATTGTACTTCTTCTTGAATAACCACTTAAAACCAATAGGTTTTCTTCTAGGAGGTAATTTCACCAAATCCCATGTCTTATTTTTATCTAGGGACTCCATTTCTTCTTCCATAGCCCATTTCCATGACTTATTCTCACTTGCCTAAAGTGTCTCCTTTATAGTATTGGGTTCTTCATCACTAACTAATAAATTAAATGCAGAATAAAAATTTAAAGTACTATACCTATCTGGAAGTCTTCTCTCTCAATCTGATATCCTCAAAATTGGAGTTCTACGTTCTGCATCTCCAGCTTCTTCCTCACCTTCTTAATTTAAATATTTCTCTTCATACTCTCTCTAATTCAGATTCTACCATAGGTTATTACTCATATTCCAATTTTACCTACAATATTTCTGGTTCTTTGCTTGGTTGCATTTCCTATTTTAAAACCCCTTTGGTTTCTCTAAATATCACATTACTATTGCAAACAACCTTCTGTGTTTCTGGGTTCCATAACTTATATCCTTTAACACTAGTACTATAACCCACAAATATGTATTTTTTTGAGAGAGGGTTTCTTACAATTCCATACTTCCTATGGAGTCTTGTCCATAAAAGCTGAGGTAGGATATCTATTAATGAGATAACAAGTTATTAACACAACTTCTACCTTGAATCTCTTTTCTACCCTTGCACCACTTAGCATACTGCTAGCCTTATCCAGTAATATCCTATTCATCCGTTTTGCAATCCCATGATATTGTGGAGTATATGGAGTTGTTATTTGCCTTTATTTTCCATATTCCTTGAAAAAATGCTCAAATTCATTAGAGCAATACTCACAACCATTATCACTTTTCAAAAAATTTATATTTTTCTCTATTTTATTTTCTACAAGAGCCTTAAACGCTTTAAATTAATTAAAAAACTTGGATTTGTTCCATAGAAAATATACCCAAGTATTTCTTGAGAAGTCTTCTATAAATGTAACAAAATAGATATATATTACCTAATGATGGTACTTTTGCATGTCCAAACACATCACTGTGAACTAGACATAGAATTCCTTCAGACCTTGTAGCACCACTTGCAAACCTGACTCTAGTTTGTTTCATGAAAAAATAGTGCTCACAAAAATCAAAATTTAATTAGCAATTAAAAATTCCTTTATCCATACCTTTCAGTTTCAATGTTCGAAGTCCTTTCTTACCAATATGCCCCATGTGTTGATGCCGCAACATTGTCTTCACTATTGAAGAATACAAGCTTATATTGAGAGGGGGGTGAAAAATATAAGACCACTTTTTACTTTTATTTCCCAATCAATATTATGCAATGAATAGATAGCAATATCAACAACAGTAATCAAGCAATGTAGAAAACACCATACACAATAGAGACACCACAATTTACATGGTTCACCCAATGTGGGCTACTCCACGAAGAAAATCTTTCACTAAAATTTTCTCAATCAATATCTTGGGAATCCTTCCCTATTACAATGTTTATGGACCTCTGTCCAAAGGAGATACCAATCCCCTAAATCAAGTTTGTTGATCTCTAGCCACAGGATAACTCCTTCTCCTATGCTTTGTCTGGTGATCCTCTAGAAGACTACTACCTCCACTTCCCTGGCTTGTGGATCTCTATCCACTGAAGATGTTTGTACCTACTTAGAATACCTTTCCTCACTACCCTGGATGATGGATCTCTATACATTGGAGACTATTGTTCTCTCTTATATGTAACCTCCAAATATCTATCTCAAATCTATACTAAACACAGTTCTTCGGTCTAGCAAAAATCTAATCAATCTCTGTCTCTTTTCTGGTACAAACCTATCCTTAAATATACACCAAACTCTTCTCCACAAGTCCAATCATAACTTTCTCAAATCTACTCAACAAGACCACTCATAATTTGCTCAATCTGCTCAAAAATTCCACTTAGAACTTGCTCAAATCTGCTCAACAAGTCCACTCAGAACTTTCTCAAATATGCTCAACAATTTCACTCAAAAATTTTCTAAATATGTTCAACAAGCTCACTTAGAACTTGTCCAAATATGCTCAACAAGCTCACTCAGAACTTGCTCAAAATATGCTCAACAAGTTCACTCAAAACTTTTCCAAATCTACTCAACAAACTCACTCAGAAGATGTCCAAATATGCTCAACAACCTCACTCAGAACTTGTCCAAATATCATAGAAACATAGAGAGAATTGTTAGAGACCCAATATAATCTATACTCAATACTCAATCACTTTTCAACTCATATCAGAATATAGAATAGTTTTTTTATGGAACTTTAACAATCACTTCACACATCCACTTGACTAGGCTCAATCAAGATTACTCAACCAATCACTCAATACAACAATCTTTTCTCACAAACCCTAGTCCAAGTCTATATCAACCAACTCAAAATTTTTCCAACAATACTCAACAACAAATCTCACATAACAATGATACTCATATACTTTTCAAACCATAGTTTAAGTTATTTAAACAACAACTCCAATGCTTATAAAAATATCTTCACATAACAATGATACTCATGTTCTTTTACAAAATCCTAACTCAAGTTCTTCACAAAACCAATGGATTCAATAGTAATGCTTATAAAACAAGGTTTTAACAACTCCTTATTCCAGAAAACCTTGAAGCATTAACTCAAACACTCTCAAAAGGAAACCCTAATCAAGTCCTTTTCGCTCCAAGATTATTTTACATAAAACAAATAAATCAACTCAACTATGTAAGAATGTGTTCATACATTTTTCTTGATGATGAAGGGATCTCATAAATCTGCCACAACCACAACAACTTCTATGCCAATATCAAAGAGGTTAGAAGATAAATCTTTCTCACAATATAATGTAAATACTCAAATACACCTTATCACTCCACCTTTTGAAACAACCATCAACATACATAAAATATTTATCCAATAACACCTTATAAACTCCCAACTAAAATAAACTTAACATCCACAAAAAATTAATTCAAACCTCTTTAATTTATTTTAATGGCAAGAGAAACTTTGATAAAAATCAAATCAACTTTCTTTATGTTTCCAAAGATATAAATCATTTCATCAATAAAAAAACCTCACATTAATCCCTATTACTCCACAATAATAAAAATCAAATATCAAATCAACAACCTTTCTCAAACCCTTATAACTCCAACAATAACATAAATCAAACACACAACTTTTCACAAACCCTTATTACTCCACAATATCCTTTGAAAACACCTTTGGTAAAAATTAATTATCAAAAAGTTACATTTAGCTCTTAGTGGGTTTTGAACCCATATTCTCTGCCTTCGTGAGCACTCTAGACATGGTTATAACCACCGCGTGCACTAGATGCATGGTTAAGATCCTAAGCACTCTTTGTATTTTTTGTCCTCAGCTGGAGTGCAAAAACCATGTGCAAAATGAACTTCCCTTGGTGCCCAAGACACACCACTCCACATGAATCAATCGTGTGCTTCCTCAACTCCCAACGCCTTTGTAAAATGCACACTACCAAAGGACAACTGTGTCCTATGCATTTCAATCTATATGGCCTTCCTCTTTTTTCCTCTACCTAGTGCTAAAGACAAGCGAGAATTCTTGTCTTCTTCCTCATGATCAAAAAGCATGAAAACCGTTTCCTTTTTATCGCATACATTAATCAATTGAAGGTATGAATTTTGAATGCTTCCTTGGAATTTATTTATACACAAATTCCTTTTTTGGTTGGACTTTGGCACTTCCTTTTATTGCATGACGTCGGTGCTCCCACATTTATAATTTATAAATTATTTAAATTCTAAGGAATTTAAATTTTATAAATTATTTTTATAAAATTTAACTTTGGGTTTAAACTTAAACCTTTAAATGTAATATATTCTGCCATCGTGGGTTTACCATAAACCCTCATAAAATATTATTTTTCCAACCATAATGGTTTTAATGAAACCTTTTAATCTCTCATCATGGGTTTACCATAAATCCTCATAAAATATTATTTTTCCAACTTTCTCTTCTCGTCACATTGTTCCTGGTGCTATTGATGGTGTGATCCATAGTATTAATGATGACTTTTCACCTTGACATCAATGACAACTAAATAAGCTCAAAATTTCCAACAATATCCCCCTTTGTCATTGATGGCAACCCAATTTCCTTTTACTAAAAATTTAACTTTTCCTTTATTTTGATCCCCCTGGGACATTGCTCCCCTTGGATCAATGCTCTCTTAAATAAAATATCTCTCCCTTACTAAAATATCTCTCCATTTGACATAAATGGCAAAGGGTCACATTTGGGGCTTGGGGCTAATAATGAGCCTCTTAGCTTAGCCCCTCCCCCACCTTATTTTGAGGTGGTTAATTTTAGGGTGGGAGTATTTCTACTCCCATAAAGCATTGTTCTTTACCTTTATCCTCTTTTCTTCTTATCTAAATTTTCTTATTCCTTTGACTATTTCTATCAATGTCCATGTTCCTATCCATGTCTACATTCTTGTTCTTGTTCCTATTCTTGTTCATATCCATGTTCTTGTTCTTGTTTCTGTTCCAGTTTATATTCCTGTTCATGTTTATATTCATGTTCCTATTCATATTCATATTCCTGTTCCTGTTCCTATTTATACATTTTTATGGAATATCTGATCTACACCATTTTGTTGTGTGACCATCATTATTGCACATATAACACTTAACGCTATTATTCCTTAGAGGTGCAACTATCTTAGGATTTCTCCTAGTGAAGCCATACCCTCTTTTGTCATGAACCCTGCAATTGATTGCCTTGTGACCAAATTGACTACATGAGTAGAAATACCCATGGAAAGGTTACCTATTTCCATATTCATGTCTTCCATGTGTCCAGCACTATGAAGCCATTTTTCCAAACCTGTGACATGAAAAGCATATTCCATTGAAGTTTCCTTGTCTTGACCTCATTGGTCTCCTATTTTTATTGTTGTTTCATTTGTATCTTTTTTATGCATTGTTCTTGTTTTTTTTGAACTCTCTATTGCCCAACTCATCATTATACGTCTCACTTTATTTTACATTGTCTTCTTCTGAAGTATATCTAAATTTTCTTCTCCTCTAAAACTTGAAGTTGACTCTCCTTCCCATTTCTTTTGAACTTGTTCAAATTCAAGACTTGTCTTGCTTGATGTAGTCTTTTGTGTCTTGATGAACTTATCAAAGTTATTTGATATGTTTTTAAAACCTTTCATCTTTATATCAAAGACTTCTAAATATTATTTTAGTAGAGCCACTTCTTGTGCTAACTTCTCACATTCCAAGATCTTTGCTTCTAACTTATTCTTGAACCTTTTTTCCTTAGACATTGATTTTTCTAAATCCTCTATGAGCAATATTCTCTCTTCATCACATTCTTGAAACTTAATTTCAAGTTTAGAGTGTTTCTTTCTTACTTTCTTTACCATTTCAAGGGCATAGATAAGTTCACCCTTCAGATCATAACCATCCTTTTCTAAATATTCCTCTATTTTTTTATCTTTGTCCAAAAAAGTATTTTTTTTGCCTTGTCTTCTATAGGATCACTTTCTTCTTCTTCTAATGACATTAGAATATTTTCATCTGGTCTTTCAAGTGCATCTTCATATTCATCATCACTGAAACTATAACCATCCCTTGTACAATCATCTTCAAGATGTCCAAAATTACCATATATAAAACACTTGAGAATTACTGGAGTCCTTTTCTTAACTTACTCTTTTTCTTCAATCATAAATAAGACTTCATCTCTATCATTGTCTAAAAAATGAGCATCACTATCACTTGAGTACTTACTTGCCTTATCCGCATAGTAGCTCCTCTTTTGTCTTTGGAAGAACTTATTTCCTTGTCTGTTTTGTCCATCCTTGTTTTTCTTTTGATGGTTGTATCTTTCTAGTTCCTTGTTCGTATGATCCTATTTTTATTCACCATTGTTGTTCTTGGGTTCTTGACAATCTATTGTAAAATATCCATACTTTCTACAATTGAAACACCTAACAGTTCTTATATATCTATATCTTCTAAAATATTTATATTTTCTACCATAATTAGCTTCTTCATCACTGGATGACTCATTTCTTGATTCTGACTTCTTACCTTTTGCCTTTTTGATTGTTTTGAAGGCTTCTTCCTTCTGGAGAATGGGATATTTCATTCTTATATCAAAAGTTGTAAGCATACCAAGCAACTTATCTCTTGTTAAAGTATCACCATCCATTGACACTTCTATAGCAGAAACCTATTCACTAAATATTTTTGGAAGAGTTCTTAAGACTCTATCACAAACATTTGATTCATTAATATTAATTCCAAGTCCTTGCATATCATTAACAACCTCATCAATTTTATTTATATAAGCACTAATATTTTCCTCTTCATTCATTCTTAATGCTTCAATTTGTCCTTTGAGATTTCACATCTTTTCTTTCTTGACACTTTTATCTCCTTCATATATATTTTATAATTTATCCCACATCTCTTTTGGAGTTTTACAATGCATAACTTTCATAGACTCTATTATATGCAAACCTCTCACAAGTGCATTCATTAATTTTGAATTATAGTGCTCTAAAATCTTACCTTCCTTATTTGTAGGATAATTGATTAAGGGATCATATCCTAATTCTATTGATTTCCAAATTTCATTGTCAAGTGCCATAAGGTAGATATTCATCATCATACTTCAATACATATAGTCACTTCCATAAAATACTAGTGCTGAATTATTTGACACCTCCTTAGGATCCATTGTGTTCTTGTTAGCTTTTCCTTCAAGTTGTTAAACTCTTTTGAAGGAAATGAATTTGATACCAATTGAAGAACACAAGCTTATACTAAGAGGGGGGTGAACAATATAAGATCACTTTTTACTTTTCTTTCCCAATCAATATTATGTAATGAATAGATAGTAATATCAACAGTAGTAATCAAGCAATGCACAAAACACCATACACAATAGAGAAACCACAATTTACGTGGTTCACCCAATGTAGTCTACTCCACGAAGAAAATATTTTGCTAAAATTTTCTCAATAAATATCTTGGGAATCCTTCCCTATTACAATATTTATGGACCTTTGTAGAAAGGAGATACCAATCCCCTAAATCAATTTCATGGATCTCTATCAATAGGAGAACTCCTTCTCCTCTGCTTTGGTTGGTGATCCTCTAGAATACTACTGCCTCCACTACACTGGCTTGTGGATCTCTCTCCACTAAAGACTCTTATCCCCACTCAGAAGACCTATCCTCACTACCCTGGCTAATGGATATCCATCCACTAGATACTACTATCCTCTCTACTTTGTCACCTCCAAATATTTATCTCAAATCTATACTAAACATAGACCTTTGGTCTAGCACAAATCTTGTCAAAATCTATCTCTAGTCTGGTACAAACCTATCCTCAAATCTACACCAAAATCTGCTCCACAAGTCCACTTAGAACTTGTTCAAATTTTCTCAAAAAGTCCACTCATAATTTGCTCAATCTACTCAACAAGTCCACTTAGAACTTTCTCAAATATACTCAACAAGTCCACTCATAATTTTCTCAAATATTCTCAACAAGTTCACTCGGAACTTGTCTAAATATGCTCAACAAGCTCACTCGGAACTTGTTCAAATATGCTCAACAAGCTCACTCAGAACTTACTCAAAATTTTCTCAAAAAGTTCACTCAGAACTTGTCCAAATTTGGTCAACAAGCTCACTTAGAACTTGTCCAAATATGCTCAACAATCTCACTCAGAAATTGTCCAAATCTCATAGAAACATAGAGATAATTGTTAGAGACTCAATATGTTCTATACTCAATGCTCAATCAATTTTCAACTCAGATCAGAATATAGAATAGTTTGTTTTATAGAACTTGAAAAATCACTTCACACATCCACTTGACTAGGCTCAATCAAATTTAATCAATTAATCACTCAATGAAATAACCTTTGCTCAAAAACCCTAGTCCAAGTCTATATCAACCAACTCAAAATATTTCTAATAATACTCAACAAAAAATCTCACATAACAATGATACTCATATTCTTTTCAAACCATAGTTCAAGTTCTTTGCACAACAACTCACTTCAATAACAATGCTTATAAAACTATCTTCATATAACAATGATACTCATGCTCTATTATAAAACCCTAACTCAAGTTCTTCACACAACCAATGGATTCAACAATAATGCTTATAAAATAAGGTTTTAACAACAACTCTTTATTCTAGAAAACCTTGAAGCATTAACTCAAATACTCTCAAAATGAAACATTAATCAAGTCATTTTCACTCCAAACTTATTTTTTAGAAAACGAATCAATCAACTCAACTATAGAAGAATGTGCTCATACCTTTTTCTTGATGATGAAGGGATCTCATAAATCTGCCACAACCACAACAACTTCTATGCCAATCTCAAAGAGGTTAGAAGATAAATCTTTCTCACAATATAATGTAAATACTCAAATACACCTTATCACTCCAACTTTCGAAACAACCATAAACATACATAAAATATTTATCCAATAACACCTTATAAAATCCCAACTAGAATAAACTTAACATCCACCAAGAATTAATTCAAACCTCTTTAATTTATTTTAATGGCAAGAGAAAATTTGATAAAAATCAAATCAACTTTATTTATGGTTTCAAAGATATAAATCACTTCATAAATAAAACAACCTCACATTAATCCTTATTACTCCACAATAATAAATATCAAATATCAAATCAACAACCTTTCTCAAACCCTTATAACTCCAACAATAACATAAATCAAACACACAACTTTTCACAAACCCTTATTACTCCACAATATCCTTTGAAAAATCTTAGGTATATTTTAATTATCAAAAAGTTACCTTTGCATGTTAGTGGGTTTTGAACCCATGTTCTCTGCTTCACGAGTGCTCTAGTTGTAGCTATACCCTCCACGTGTGCTAGACACATAGTTAAGACCCTAAAAACTCTTTGTCTTCTTTGTCCTCGATTGACATGCAAAAACCATGTGCAAATGAACTTCCCTTGGTGCCCAAGACACACCATTCCACACAAATTGATCGTGTGCTTCCTCAACTCCCAACGCCTTCTTAAAATGTGCATTGCCAAATGACTACTATGTCCTATGTGTTTAAATCAATGTGTAATTCCTCTTTTGTCCTCTACCTGGCACTAAAGAGAAGCGAGATTTCTTGTCTTATTCCTCATGATCAACAAGCATGAAAATCTTTCACTTTTTATCACATACATTAATAAATCGAAGGGATGAATTTTGAATGCCTCCTTGGCATTTATTTATACGTAAATTCCTTTGTTGCTTGGATTTCGGTGCTTCCTTTTATTGCATGACGTCGACGCTCCCACATTTATAATTTATAAACTATTTAAATTCTAAGGAATTTAAATTTTATAAATTATTTTTATAAACTTTAACTTTGGGTTTAAACTTAAACATTTAAATGTAATATATTCGGCCACCGTGGGTTTACCATAAACGCTCATAAAATATTATTTTTACAACTATAATGGTTTTAATGAAACCTTTAAATATTCCATAATGGGTTTACCATAAACCCTCATAAAATATTATTTTGCCGACTTTCTCTTCAACTCTTCGCATTGATCTTGGTGCTACTGATGGTGTGCTCCATAGTATTAATGACAAATTTTCACCTTGACATCAATGACAACTAAATAATCTCAAAATTTCAAAAAACTATAGGAATGTTTGGATCTATTTTAGCCATATTAGTTTCCTGTATAACTGAAGAGTTATTACAATTAATACTTACAGTGCTAGCCTCAAGTCTAAACAAAGTTCCTATGTGAACTCCTCTTGCCAACAACAAGGATCCATGGACCATATTGGATTTATCCTTACTGAATACCATATTCACACCTGCATCATTCATCTTACTCACAAATATCATATTCCTTACCAAACCCAAAATATGCAACACACTAGGAAGGGTTTTAATTTTTCCATATTTTAGCATCAGCTTGACTCTTCCTCAACCTATTATTTTATATGATGAGTTGTATGCTATGAGTACTTTACCTTAATATATAGTTTCATATTCACAAAACCCCTCCCTATGATGAGTCATATGAAAATAAGCACTTGAGTTAATCAACCATGAGTCATCGCATTCACTTGAGCATGTTGTAGCTAAGAATAAGTTCACTGAATCTTCATTTATGGTCTTCATTTCTATGAAGTTACTTCATAATATGATCGATTATTATTAGCCTTTTTATATCTATAGTATCTTTATTTTATTGGTAATTTGGTGGTTCTATTATGTGGGTTTTCCGTGGGTCCCAATCCCATATGTACATAAAACCTTGATCTATAGAGAGAAATTAATGTTGGAAAATCCCATATTGGGGAGGATAGATGTAAATACTACTAATAATCCCATGTAGGGGATGATAGGTGTAAACTTTCCAATGTAGGAGATGGAGGTACTCTCACAAAAACAAACCTTCCCACGCAGGGGTGAAAGACCATAGAAACTAAATTTTGACAACATACTGACCAAAACCCACACAGGGACCGTCTGAGAAATAAAAATTTACATACATGGAAAGTATGAAGCAAAATCTATAGTCTATTTTACAAGGCCCTACTTTACCATAATTCCAACATTTTCTCTTTTTTGGGACAACAAATTTACCCCTATATTTTTATTTCTTTTCTCCTGATTTTTTCCTCCTAATTTCTTTTTACTTATTTCTTGAGAATGACCTCTCATAGTCAAGGCTTCCTTTTTATGATAATCCTCAAAATATTTTCACCTCACATCCTTAGACAACAAAGTTCCTACTATATCCTCTACTTTTAATTTAGATGTAGTATTGGTGATTTCCATAACAAGGTTATTCCATGAATCAAGTAATAAATAAAGTAAAGTAATAAAATTTTCCTCCTCATCCATTTTTACTTCTATAGAGGTTAATTGACTTACCGTTTTGTTAAAAACATTCATATGTTCAGCAACAAAGTCACCATCATTCATCTGAAGTGAATACAACTTCTTTCAAACAAAGAGTTTATTTACTAGTGGCTTATCTGATACAATGTTCCTAGCTTCTCTCATAACAACTTTGTCATGGACTCTATAGATACATTCAACAATACTGAATTAGATAAGTACAATCTGATAGAGCTCATTACCTTTTGATTTTTATCCAATCCTCATATGTCATCGATTTTGGTTTTGCTCCCAACACTACAATCCATCAATCTCTATCAACCAATAGATCCTCCATCTTGAGTTTTCACAACTCAAAATTTTGTCCATTAAATTTTTCAATCTCTATTCATGTGCTTCCCATATTTCTCCTTTGCCTCGATCCTTTTGCGTACAACTTCCACTCAAGAATTAACTTATCACAAGGTTGAAACCCCTACTGCTTGAACAAATCTAAAACCTAAATCTGATACCAAATGAAGAGAAATAAGGAGTCTCGATAAAATAAATCAAAAAAGCATTAATAATAGAATCAAAATAAGAATATCACATATTCACACATTACACTATTTATCCTAGAAACCCTCAATCAAGAAAAAACCAACATAAATTATCTTGTTATTGCATTGACTTGACTGTCTCCAATACAATAATATTCTTCTTCTATATCATCAAACCCTAATGCAATTGCAATATATATAATAAAGGCACATGCACGGATTTTTATAATATCATGGGAAAAAATTATGGTTTCAAATATAGTAACCCTAAAAGCCCATATGGGTCTAAAAATAATTTAGACCCTAAAAATTTTGGTTGGGGGCTGCCACCCCTAGACCCCTAATTTTTAGAGGGCTATCCCCATGAATCCATGTTCGGGGCTTGGCCCGACCCAGATCCCTTGTGAGTATAGCTACAAAGTTTCCAGTACCTTTTAGTGTTAGCCCCACCAAAATAACATGAAAAATATTCAACATATTTCCAGCAAATGGCCTTTTCATTGCTAATCTCTAATTTGAGTTGGTTGTATGGCCATGTTAGCTCTTGAATATTTAATACTAATATAAATATCATAGGAAAATAATCATAGGATCTAATATAATGAAGTTTCAATATAATGAATCAAATATAATAACTCATAAACAACAAGACTCGAAGAATAATCATATAAACAATGCTCACAATATTGCACATAAACTATTAAAAATGCTCTTTAATAAATCCTATTAGTGCAAAAATAAAGCTATGCACTTTTGATAAATATTACAATACTTTGTCACAAATATATAATTGTATGTGACTCTTCATATGCTGCATTCTTGACCTTCACTCTTATTTACAACTCTTTACTTTCATATTCTAAGGACACATGTGCACACTTACATATTAGACACTTGTGCACATTTACACTTATAACACTTGCACACATATTTACATGACACTTGTGCATTTCTTGCACATTATTACATTACATAAAATATTAACTCACACTCTAATCTAAGACACAACCTAATATAATATTTACAATGATGTACCAAGGTGGTACATTGTCATGTACCAAATAATGTAATATTCTCCAACATATTACTTCCTTTGTTGTCTAGTTGAATGGCCTCTTTTTCTCTATAATTTCAACTTATTTCACTAACCAAATAACCTCTATGATTTGGCTTCTTTCAATGGCCTGATGATTTGTAAATCTTTATTTTGTATTATTTTAGACCTTTATTTTCTCTATATCTTAGGCCAATTTCCAATATGATGGCCTCTTTGACCCTTTCTCTTTAATATTGGCTTCTTGAGCCTTTCTTCAATAATGGTCTCTCTAGACCTTTCTTCTCAAATAGCTTCTTAAAATTTTCTCTATAATAGCCTCTTGGGCTTCTCTTCAACTATGGTCTCTTATGGGATTCTTCTATAATAGCCTCTTTTTGGATTCGCTTATACCTCTATTACAAAAATATCTATCTTGGAGAACTTGCTTCAAAATATGATCCATGACCAAGACTGAAATGATATACATATATATTCAGTCAACCAAGTTCTTCAATGTTTTATTTGTTCTATGCTTTCTACTTTTTTCTATTCTTTGCTCTACTTTCCTCTTCTTTTTGCTTTCTTAGTAATATTTGAAATCTTATTAATTTGTTTCTTCTATTCTATCTACTTTTTTTAAATCTTTAATGTCTTAGGCCACACCTAATAACCCAATATGATTCTCCTCCTTACTATAAAATCCAATATCAAGATGGATCTTTTTTGAATTACCAACTATATCTAAGCTAGTTCTACCTTAGTATTCAATCTATATATCTTCAAATCAATGTCAACTTTTCTCTAGAGTTGATTCTACCTCAATATCTAATCTACAAAAACTTCAAATTTTTAAAATCAATGTCAGGGTTGGCTTTATCCCTGAATGACCAACTAATATTCAGTTGGTACACCTTAAATACAACTAAGTCCTAGTCTACACTAGTTTTCCTTCAACCTAGTGGAAATACCCTAACCTACTCTAATTAATAACACCTTTTGAAAATAATAGATTCCAACTCTTCTCTACCTTTGAAATGGACAAACTCTAAATCAACTTTATCAAATGTTGATAAAGACAATTAATAATGGTGGTTAATAAAATAAACTCTATCAAATTTGACAAAGTCCAATGGTAGATCTGATACCGCTATTGGATTTATAAGCCTTTACTACCACAAAATATCACAATTTATCTCACTTAAGTCCCAATATAAAATAGCCACAATATATAAAAGGTCAATATAATAAGAGTAGAATAATATGATCAACTTAATATGTATATCAAGGCTTATAATAAATCAAATAACATTCATTTATATACTAAAATATGAATGTAAATAGCTTGAATCATTCATGTACTATGCATTAAGAACAACTTACAATATTAATTGCTCAAAATGTATACAAGCTTTATTGCTTCTCTTCCTATTATAACTCTAAATTACTTGAATTACTTTCCTATGTGTTGAGTGATACATCTATAAAGTTGTAAACATACACTAACAATCAGAATGATATGTCCTTTCTTGAAAAGGAATATTGATTCCCCTAAGGTTCTGGTGAGGTTTCTCTAACTTGGTTGACTTATAACTTTAGAAATATAAAGAAAAATATTGGAATATTCAAGGCCACATGTAACTATTACAAGGGTGAGTGATTAATTCATGTCATTAGAGCTTAAAGAAACAAAAATTTTGATTCAATTGTTCATGTAATCATAAAAATATAAGCATTAGCATCAATGATTACTTCCAAGAAGTATAGAAAAGTAATATTCTAGGCTTACTAATTATCACTGATATATCATTCATTGCATCATATCCATAAAATATTGTAGTACATAGTAGTAATTCTTCTAAAATTTAAAATAATATAACTTTTGATCTATAGAAAGAAGCTTCAAAAATTGAAATTCATCTAATCTAATCCTAATTTAAATTAACCTCAAAGAAAATTCAAAAGGAAAAGGTTAAAGGAAGAAATAAAACAAGCCATTGAATCTTGAAGTCTTAAACTAAATCTATTAAAGCAGTATTTCTCAATCAAATTAGCTCTAATTCAATCATTCTTTGCATAATTTTAGATCAAAGTGGTACCATATTCAAAGGAAAAAATAACAATACACTAGAATAGACTCAAATGCAACCACCATTAGCATGCATAGATTACACCAAGAATTCCAGTATATTGCATTGATAAGATGTTCAATCATTACATTCTCAAACTTGCTAGCATCATGTGATTATGAGAGTAATTATTCAAGTACAATGACAAGGTTAAAATATCCACCAACTACAACACAAAGAAAATTCTAAAAGACCTATTACTAAAAGTGGAATTTGACTTTTTGAAATGGGGTCTTAATGGCTATTTATAGCCTTACAATTTCAAATTTTTATTTTTGGACAATGATGTTACAACAAAAATTTTAGGTTTATAGTTGTATTTCAGTTGTCTTCAACTAAGTGGATAGATGATGTGGTGGTCTATAATTTCTCTTGATTTATATCTTCAATTTTAGTCATGGATCCTTAACTGCTTTGATAGAGTCTCTATGAATATTAGGTAGTTTAATCATCACATCCTAGGTAATATGAGTTGTCTTGCATAATCTAGCTAAGATCAGGTCTATGTTTACTCCCTTTACCTTTCATTCCTTTTGTGTTCTCACTTTCGGATCTTGCTTTCTAGTTTTATCACCTACAAAACAGAAAATAGTGTACATTAGTTTGAATTCAATTAATTGATATTATAAGGTTTAATTTCTTTAAATTTAGATTCAAATTATTAAATTCAGCACTTAAAACTCCATTTAAAATTCAAATTCTAGAGTCATTCTCTAAGGTTCAAAATCCTTTCATTTAATTCCATGCTAAATATCTTCACTTTTAATTTTATAGTCAAAGTATTAGATTTAATACTAAGGTTTCATTTTAATTTTAATGTCAAAGTATTAAATCCAACACTAAGGTTTTCATTATTTATTTATTTATTTTATTCATTATTATGAAGATTGGAGATTATCCTCTTAATATGTTTAGCCATTAATATTTCAATAAGTCTCTTAGTTGTTAACATTTATTGCTCTTGATTAATATACCTTTACATTTTTCTTATGATATTCTTTAGATTTCAAATTAAAATTATCTCGAATGTGCAATTGATTTATTTTATAATGTATGATTCCTTTTAGAAAGATGAGTGGCCCGTGTATGTAAAATTTTATTTTATTAAGATCTGAAGGTTAGATTTATGTTGAATCCTTCCCCTTTAGTTCCTATTAAAATAATATTTAATGCTAAGGATTTTCATTTTAATTTCATAGTACTAAGGTTCAAAGTCTAAGGTTCCTTTAATTTTCTTTATTAAAACTTTGATTTTTTTTATTATGCCTTAAGATCTTGAATAATTCATTTTCTAAAATTGAGCTCTTATTAGTTATTTGATTTTCTTTAATTTTATGTCCCAAAGTATTAGGTCAAACTTTGAGGTTCTTTAATGAAGAGGGGTAAAATTATTTTTTTGTTACCTTAGGTTTTCTAAACTTTGGTATTTAAAATATATGAGCATATTCAAACAAATTAATCCTTAGTACCGATATACTTAGACCCTCCGAATAATTAGCATAGAAAAATTAATGGGAAATTTTCGTCTTAAGGTTCAAACCTTATTAAATGAAATTAAAATATTGTCAATTTTTTGACCTAAGTTCTCCCAACTCTAAGTAGATTTTAATTCTCAAGATTTTTTATCTTACTGATTGTGTCTCCTAACTATAGATTTCTCAGTTGCAGGTCCTTGTCGTTAGATATTATGTGCATAAGACAATGCTTTAGTTGGCCATTTTAATTAACGAAGACTGAGGTTGGAAATTTAATTAATGAAGGCAATAATTTTTGGGCTTCTTAGTTTTATCGGTTGTGCCTCTGCACCATTGATCCATTGGCCCTATATCCACACTATTAAATTTAGAATATATAATACAAAATGCTTTTACTTCATTACCCTTTGGACCATGGGTTACCCTTCTGCATCATTGATGTACTGGCCCTACCTCCTAACATCATATTTGAGTGGTATTTAATGAAGCCTAAATTCAAGGTATTTAATTAATAAAGACATTATGTTTTAGGGTTTTTAATCCCATTGACTATGCCTCCTAACCATAGATCTCTCAATCATGCCTCCTAATGATTGGATTTAGGGTAGATAAGACAAAGTGATCGATCATTTATTTTGTGAAAAACTTTAGGTGATAATTCTAATTAATTAAGGTATTATGTTTCAATATTTTTAATATCATCAACTATGCCTCCTCATCGTTCGATTGTACCTCCTAATAGTTCAATTTGGGGTGGATGAGACAAAGTACCATTTTAGGTTATCATTAAATTTTAGATGGTAGGATGTCCCTCAACCTCATTGATTTACTAGCCCTAGCTCCTAATCATAGGATTAAGTCGAATAAGACAAAACTTACAAGGAGCTTCAGAGGAGTCTTTTTCAATTGAATAAATCTTTAGACCTTAGGAAAAAAATTAAATACATAAAATGGATCCTTAGCTTAGATTTCCAAATCATTTATATACTTGGGCTAATTTAATTCCTTTTCTTTTATCTTAGGCCTTTAAAACCTTTTTTTTTTGTATATAAGATACTATAGTATTAATACCGGGTTTTACAGGTTGTCCCAAAACCTTTTACAAAAATCAGCCCAAGGCTGTTGATGAACATGTCCTTACTAAGGATCCTATATATGTAAAATCTACATGCCACCAAAGCCATTACATCCGGTAAGGCACATAGCCTGTTATCAAAAAGAAACTTCTCATACAACATTTTGGGTATACCCCGAGAAAACACACCTGCATCATAATTACAAAAAAAGAAACAGACATAGATCCCTTCCTTGAAACAATGGAGAAACAAAAAGCTATAGACACACATAGCAGAGTACTAAAAAAACTCCCACAAGATCTATATTGACAGTTACTCTTAATAATTCTTTGGTAATTGCTTTCTTCCATATATGACATGCTTTGGGACCACATCCTGTCTTGGCCAATCAACCTTGGAGAAGTGAACCTACTGGCTAGATTTATGGCGGTGGCTATTTGGTGGTCCATGTGGCTCTAGTTCGAAGTCTTATATTGTCGTTTCTTTCCTACCCTGTGATTATCAACCAACCTCAAATTACTAATATGACTAGGAGCCATGTTATTTGACATGTGACTGTCCCCATTAGTCTTTATGGTATTTCCAAGCAGCATCCACCAAGACTGACAACTCAAATAATTTTTATTATGATTCCATTTCAAAAAAGAGATGGGAATACTCTTAGCCTTCGAACTTACAATGCCTTCCCTATTGATAAATTTGACTATCATTCTTGGCATTCTTGTTGAATAAGCTCCTCTACTTCTCTCGGGACACCATGTTCCCATTTGAAAAGTCCATCACCATTGACACCCAAATTGGCTAGCTTATCAACAACTTTGTTAGCTTCTCGAAATACATGTTGGGCTTTTTTGTCCTGTCTTCCCTGGAAAAGTATCCTAGCCTCTTCAACAATTGTTTTAATCCTCCAAGGAGGTGTTTTCTAATTATTAAGGATATTTATAACATGCATAGAGTCACCTTATACGATCAAATTGCCTTATAACTCTTGGGTCATTTGAAGGCCTCTCCACATAGCTCTAGCTTTAGCTTCGTTCGTAATTGTTCCCAAATATTCAAAAAATGCAAGCATCATATTCCCATTATGATTTTGCAAAATGCCATCGACGCCTGCTCTTCCAAGATTTTCCTTAGCTACTCCATAAAATTTAAGCTTAAAATAATCCGTAGGAGGTGGGGATAACTTAACATTGGATCTGGGGTTCACTACCCTAGGCACAGACTCATCTAACAAGGTTAAGCTTAAATATTGAGCAATCATGCTCTCCTACAGATGAGGTTTATGACTATCAAAAGGGATAAGGTTCACATTCTTGTTGGAAAAGGATAGGATCCTGGCAATGATAGTTTTATGATCATGGATAGGCCTTTAAAACCTTAGAGAATATCAAAATTAATTAATTGCATTCAAATTAATTCCATTAAACCTAAGTAAAATTAATAGTTTTAGACACGACATGATTTTAATGGATTACACAAAATTAAATCTTATCTCCTCCAACTTTGAATTTTTTTGAGACTATCATTAACTTTAAAATTGTGGGCTATCCTTTTAGACCATCGATCTACTAGCCCTACCTCCTAGTTGTTCATATTGATAAATAAAATATAAAATCTAGTGAAAACTATTAAATTTTTTATTGTAGGCTACCCTTCCTAGCCATTGATTACTAGCCCTATCTCCTAGTCATTCATATTTTATGAATAACTTCAGGTATTGAGGCATTATATTTCAATATTTTATTTCTTATTAGTTTTCCTTCTTAATCATAGATCTATCAGTTGTGCTTCTGAGTTGTTAAGACAAAATGAATTAAATGATTAGGGCACAAGCATAAAAGGAACTTCAAGCTTTATGAGACAATAAATTTAATTGATTTTTAAAACCTTAGAGAGCAACCAAAATTAATTTATTGCAATGGAATTAGTTGCATTGAACCTAAGTAAAATAAATAGTGCTTTTCACTCTTAATGTATTACATTTTATTTTGTGAATGAACATGAGCTTAAACCTTATAATTAATATTATTATGAATATTTAAATTTTTATGGTAAAGCTTCTAATGACATTATCTCAAATATTCATAATTTTACTATTGTTTTTTTTAATTATATATATGGATACCAAATTTCAAATATTTTTGGTACCAAAAGAGATTATGCCTCATTGATTTAGTCTGCAAAAGAAAATAATTGAAGGCAATAATCCAAGAATATTTAAAAAAAAAAAATTATTGAGGCCATTTACCATAGATTGATGTTATCACAATTCAAGCATATTAAAAATTCAATGCAAATTGATGCAAAAATGAGATCCAAGTCTTTAAAATATTTAATGCAAGTGAGTTTAAAACCTAGATGTAAGCCAAAATTTAGATAAAAACCAAAGTTTCAAGTGGGTTCCCTAATTGGGGTGAGCTGTATAATGGCAAAAATACTATTGGAGAATTATCTCCATAATATAGCAATAGCAGTGTGACTCTTCATGTACTTGACTATTTCTCTACATATGTCAAGTTTCATCACTCTTGGCTTTTCAACTTGCCACTAGCATACTTGATGAACACTCAACTCTAGACACTTGCACACATGAGTATTGCACTTGTACCTGCACTCCTAATCTACGATATTTGTGTATATTTACTTAACCTACACTTGCACTCTAAATTACATGACACTTGTGCATTTCTTACACATTAACAATTACATAAAAAGGAAAATATAAATTGCACTTTAAAATATTGACTCAACCCTAATATATTATTTATAAATATACCATGAAGGTACCATGGGGGTACATTAGCATGTAAAAAATAATGTAATATTCCTCAACACTTATTAATGTACTATAAATTGGTACTTATTTTGATAGTGCCATCTTTCTTGGAAATAGGAACAATCTTGGAAATCCAATCAGAATAGTCAATAGCTTTGATGAATATAATATCATAGAGATTTTGAATCTCTTATTTAACCAATAAATTTTTTTTTGGGTGAATTTTGTGAATATTATGCTTAATAGGTTTGGCATCAGATCAAACCACAAGGTGATAGATAACTAAGGAAGGATCCATCCCATGCATATCAACATAAGACCAAGAAAATATATCTTGAAACTTAGTAAAATATTAGTAATTTCTTCTTGATCATAAAGGGTTAATACCTTTCCTAACTTAAATATTTTAGAGAAACCCAAAGTTCCAATGTTGACCTAAATGGTTTCTTCCATAAGGATGTGGTATTCATACTGAAATTGAGGATGGGCTAGTAATATTGCTAACTATTCAAGGTATTAGACAGTAAGGTATGGTTGATCTCCATCCTCAAGTTTAGAGGGTTTAATAGTTTCTAAATTAGGAAAGGATCCATTGAAGAAAAATTCATCATGAAATATGTCTTCATGGGGTATATCACATAAAATACCCCCTTTTGCATAGTCTTCTTGAGTAGCAATTAATTTAGGATAAACTAAGGTTACAATATTTACAATATAAAAAAATTATGATGGTAGTAGAGAAGATTTGTCATAATTATCATCCCATTCTAATTGCTTAGTAGAGCTAAATTACTCATAGGTAATGACATCATTATCATAAATTTCTAATTTCAAAGGTTGGTTTTATTAAGGATATATGATATCCCACAACAACTAGGCTATACCTCCACTTCAAGAGGTTATTTATTTTCATGCTTATGGTACCCAAGGACTTTCCCTTCATAACCTAATTTTTGTGAGCATTTATTTAGGTAAAGGGTATAAATTGTACAAGTAACATGTTGCAAATTGCTTTTCAATAGGATAATTGATACCACCATTAATTTTCTCTTCATGCAAGTTATCGACATAGGTGAATTTACATAACCTATATGTACTTGTAACAACCCACCAAAACCAACCCAAGAGAGATAATTTTATTTGTAACAATTAAGGTTCACAAAAGGGGCCCCAATATTTTTTAGCAATTTCAAGGCATAACCACATTTTGAGTTTAATATCATTTCAAATAACACTCAAGTGGATAGGAGTGGCCAACATCCCATATTTTTGAGGTTCACCTTACTAAACCTCATCATTTTGAATGATTTCAAAAGTGGTCCCCCCACATTTTCCATACCCTCACTAGCATAGGATAATTTGACCATGATGTAGGGATTATCCTTTAAGGACCATAACACTTAAAGTGTAATATATATTCCCTAACCCTTCTTAATTCCATCCATGTAGGATTAATCTAGTATAATTACTTAGTGCTTAATTACCACACCTTTTTTGGCTAGATAAGGCCATTACCACTCACCTAGTAGCAAGCATGGTCATTTTATCCTCACCACTCAAGGTACCACCATTGTACTATCTTGTGAATGATTCCAAGGACCTCAATAATTTGGAACAACCAAGCCTCACTATGCACGGTCTTCTATTCATAATTATTTGGTTACTTCATCACCACAACTCTTCCTAAATTAGAAAATCCCTAGCTATTGCATCATCACAACTCCATCCAATATTCACATCTTCCTAGATATTGTATCACCACAACTCCTTTCAATATTGGGATACCTCCTTGACTCAAGGGTTCTAATATAGATCTAGATCCATGCATATGTATAGAACCCCCACCAAACCAAGATATACATAGAAAAAAGTAACATCTCTACCAATAAAGGAATTAAATATCTATAATAGAAATAACACAATGCTATATTAGTATTTTTAATAAAATACTTTCATCCAAAATACTAACACTTAACAATTACTTTAATTCAAATAGAAAAAATGAACATCTAGAAGCATTATAATTCATCATTCATGAATTAGAATCTAACTCATTCTTTCCCATTTGCTCAAATTCAAATAACAAAATATGAATAATAAATAACATATACTCCTTCTATTCTCTGTACAAGTTTAAATATAACAAAATTTAATGTAAAACATATTTTCCCTAAATTACTTAACTTCCAATTTTACAATAACTTGATAAAAAGAATAACATAATTCTTCTTTTCATCCTCAAAATCTAGTAATATATTTTCCACCTAAGAGACCTCTAGCATCATATTTTTTTCACAATCCTCTTCATGAAGGAGAATATTCCATGAACTTTGGGAAGAAGCTTAGGAATCATGATAGTTCATAGATTGCTTATGCAACCCTAGCATGTACTAAGCAATAAAACATGCAACCATGCAAAACATACAATTTTAAACAATCTTTCCATGCAAACAAAGAGGGAATCCCATACTTCCCCCAATAATGGTTTCCATATCTACTCAAGCCTTAGGATACCATTTCTAATATCCATTAATTTCTTTAGGAAAGTAACTCTCATGCATTTCTTTTCTTTACATAAGAACCTTTATCCCAATTTTATAAAATACAACCTTGTTATAAAATAATCATTTATTTACTAATAACATTTTAAATAATAATCTTACTAACATATTTTTAAAACCTTTAATTCATATCTTAAATAAGGAAATACTATAATAACAACCTAATATGATTAACATTGGTAATATGATGCTTACATCTAAATAATTATAATTATCAAAATTCCCATAAAAGACAACTCTTTAATATTTACCCTTCTAGAATATTTAATCCAAATTAGGTAGTAAGCATTTCAGAATTATAAATACATTCATTAACACAAAAATAAAAAATCTCTCCTTCAAGTGAAAATGGTAGCAACAAGCCATAAAACTTTTAATTGAACATAGATGATTCACAAGGCATTGATACCAGTCACATATAGAAAATATTGTCATTACCCAATGAACGAAGCATTTAAAACCTTACGCATTATGAAATGCATCCACAAACATGCATTCAGAAGCAATAAATTATATTAAAATATTTAAACACATAAACCAAGCACTCAACAAGTTAAAAATTCTCAGGTCTACTACAAAAAACCCCTCGAACAACATGCGGTTCAATATCTACCACAAAAACAAATCAAGGAGATATTAATTCATAGTAGACCTCAAATAAATATAGAACAATGATTACTGCAACAAGCTTCTAATAAATAAATACACATGGATCGATAGGTACCATAAAATATAAAGGAACCATTGGTTGCTAACCTAGGTAAGTACAATAGTCAAGGGATGACAAAAACTAGGGAGCAACAAATACTAGAATGCAAGGTGCTAAAAACCTTTGGCTATATAAATAATAAAAATGAAACCTCCTTATACTAGAGCTCATATAGGTGCAGGATTAAAAACACCAATCCATACATCTAACATAAGCATAAAGATCTTCTAAAAGCATAAAGCCATAACAACATTTTCAAGTTGGATTGCAAGCACACACATAAGAGCAACCATGCAGAGATTACCTCCCTGGAAATAATTTTTTAAGCTCCTCATCCTTCCCAATATCCTTATCCTATATATTTTGCTACTCACGATAAACCCCTATAATATAAAACAAGACCCCCATATAAAAAAAAAAATCAAGGAAGATTAAAAGGTTGGAAACATTCTTGAGTTTTCTTCTAGTTGGCCTTCAAATGTTACAAGAGAGTAACATAATCCATAAATGATATCAAGAAAGCAAAGGTAAACTTGGAGGAAATAATTATCAATTTTCTCATCCCAAGATTAACCTTAAGTCCAAATATTGATAATTATAATTTTATTTTTGAAGCAATAATAGTATTATTCTTTAATTTTGAAGTTCTTGAACTAATAATTAAATCATTTCCCTCTTATTAATTCATTTCTTTTGAAAACTACTAGCATATTAAATTAATTATTCACCTAATTAATTTAATTATTATTGAATGCTAATATAAACCATTGGCATCGATATCAAATAGCATAGAAATGCTCTTTCCAATTCATTCTTATCCATCTAGGATACAATATGCACATCTAAGTTTATTCTTGAGAAATTTTTTTTACAATAACTACAATGTTATCACCCGTATACTAAGGGTGACTCTTTTACTAATAACAACCTCCTTGTGCAAGGTTGCATTCAATCAAACATATACAAATGTAATGCACCTACATGAGGGATTTTATTTTACCATTGAGTTGTCAATGATAATGTCATCCATTATTTTCTATTTTTTCTCAACTTTGGTGGTTGTCCTTGTACCTGGTCCTACAACAATAAATTCATTAGCAATACCATTTTCCAAAAAATAGTATATTCAAGAATAAAATACAACTACCAACACATAATGATAACATAAAATGATATTATGCATTAGATATCAACACATCAATACATAAATCAAATTTCAATAATTAGTCCTACCAAGGAGGGTCATTACATACTCCCCCCTTGGACTAAACACAATCCTCTATTTTTCCTATAAAAAAAGGTATACATATTTCATTCAAATAAATATGGGAATTTATTCCTCATTTCTTCAACATCTTCCCAAGTTGCATAATTTTTAGAATAATGGTGCCATTGGACCTTACATTGATCTAGTATTTATTTCCTCAACATCTTGGAATGAAACCCTATAATCCTTACCAATTGCACCTCAATGGTTGAGGGAATTGTAATCTATAATTATGAAACATTTAAAACATGAGAAGGATAAACAACATATTTTCTAATCAAGGATATGTTGAAATTATCATCGATATTTGATAGGTTGGGCAACAAGGTGAACCTATATGCTACTAGACTAATCTTATCAAAGATATCAAAATTTCCTATTGTGGAATTATTTTGTGTTCTTTAGAATATGTTGTCACACACCACTAAATACTTCTTAATCACAAGTAGTATTACCAACTCTACTAGATCTACTACTTTGATTAGAGAAAATACTATCACACTAACTCTAAACAAACTGAATTGGGTTAGGATACCCCTGAAGTGAGCTCACAATATTTCTTTATGTGCTCATGTTCATCCAGATAAAAAATGTAAAATTTTTTTGTTCTTTGACCAAGATTTGCATAACTCTTTAATTGTGCCTTATATTAGACTGGTGCCTTATCCATTGCCCATTGTAGCAATATTTTAAACACATTAATGCATTTAGAAAGAAAGAGAAAGATGTTGAGTCAATTATGTTCATTCATGTAATGTAATAAGCATAACTGATTACGAACAAATAAATCATCAATTACACATTCAAATAATAAAACATGTAAAAGACACATACATACAAAACTAACATAGAGAATTGATAAAGGGAAGAATCCTGTAATTGTATTAATAACGGTGAGTTTTACAATGAGATTTGGCTTGAATTTCCATAAAGATATTTTATATTAATACAATAATAATTCTTGTTTAAATGATTTAACAAGAATCCTTTACTCTTCTGTTCCAATGTGGTAATAGTTAGACCTCCAGACCTTTGACTTAGTAGCTAGAAATGATATCATTTACTTAATACTTCCCTATAAATATTTGCACATAAATGAGAGGAATAAGATATGGTAAAGAGAAAAGACACAAAAAGGAAATACGATGAGAAGACAAGGGCACTCTTAGTATACCTCTAGCAAAAATTGTTATGCAATAATCTTAATCCTTTTTCTAGCTATAGTAGTCCTTATAGCTTTAGGGGATCATGGTCTATTGTACTTGGTCTCATATAAGCCTTTCACTTGTCATTATATTCTACCCTTGATTGGATAAGTGTGCTACAACACAAAAATAATTATCTTTATCTATTTTATAAAAAATCAGTAACTTGCAACCTTTAGATTTAAGACTTTCAAAATGGGGTACAATTGTATGCCACTTGGATTTCATGGATAAACTATCCTTTATTATATTATATTATATTATTTAGGTACATGTCAATGTATCACCTTGGGCACATTTTTAGATTAGGATTTTATCTTAGGTTACTTAAGGAAGAAGTAATAAATGCATAAGTGTTAATGTGCAATGATCTAAATGTACAAGGAGTCCACTTGTACATGAGTCATAGGAAAGGTAGTTGGAAAAGTAAGGGCCAAGTAACTTATCTTCTTATATAAATGTTCCATAGTGAATAGAAATGAGCATAGGAGCATAGGTGCATAGGAGCATAGAAGAGATTACTATGGAGTAGTGAGTAGGTACGATGTAGTTTCCATTAAATTTTTGGAGTGTTCATTTCCTCCATTACATTACATTGTACTATTTTTGCAACTTTCCATTAATAGCATATTTTAGCATTCTTGCAAAATTTCATTATCTTATTTTTCTATATATTTTACATCTTGTGATTTCTTTCTCCCATATCATACATTATAAAAAGCTAACAGTGGTATTAGAGCCATGGTAGATCAGATAGGAATAGGGAGAGCCATAAGAGAGATTGAGAGGAGAGAAGTAAATCTTAGTTCCAAAAATTTTGAGATTGCATTTGGCTAGTCTTTTCATAGAGTTGTAGAAAAACTCGTGAAGACTAAGACTCGGTGTTTATTCCACTAGATTAAAAATCAACTAGTGAAGATTCACCACTTAGAATTTCTTCCATTATAGTAATTTGTTGCAAGAAAAATAATATTAAAAAAAATATTGGGAAGCTTCCTATAGAAATATAGGAATAATATCATCTTCAAAAAAATTCCAGCACCAGAAGTAAAAAATAAAAGAAGAAAATATTTCAAGAACTTGAGGGAAGTCTTGTTATAGACTTGTGCATTGAAAAAGAATAAAATTCCATAGGATCCTTGTTCTAGATTTTAGTAAGAGACTCCAGAGAAGAATACAGGAGAAGATTGGAGGTTTGTGATCTCCAGGGAAAAACTACAAGTAGAATATTGGAGAGACTCTAGAAAAGATTCCTAGTGAATATTGAAGATTGTTGATATCTGTTGAATATTGAAGACTTAACCCTAAAGGAGTAGAATAAATCATCCTAAGAAGATAAAGATATCTACAAGATATCCCATTGAAGAACTTCTAATTTTGGAAGACATAGAGAAGGACTAAAAAAAATTGTTATTCCTACAGCAAAATATTTTATAGATATTAGAGGGAGATCTCATTGCCAAAATTCCATTGTAGAAGGTTTAATAAAAGGTCTCATTGGGAAGACCAGTTTAGCTACAATATTAAAGACCTTGGAGAGGTCTCAAGGAGAAATAAGAAGAAGGATTGGAGAGTCTTATTACAGATTTCAAATAAGCCATTAAAGGAGTTCTCAAAAGAACTCATTGGAGAAATTCACTACCAAGGATAAGCTCCTAATGGTAAAGAAATTAGGATAATTTTCACCATCCAACAAAAATCCCAAAGGATAAATATTTAACAATAAATTTATCAAATTCTGGAGGAGACTAGTGAAGACCTCAAGACTTTTAGATTCTTGAGAAGTACCATGGTTGAAGTTAAAATTTTACAATGATATTGAAGGAGAACATAAATAGAAGAATCCTACCAAATCCAAGAGATTTGGAGATTAAATTTTATAGCTAAGAAGGCACATTTTGGAGATAGGTATTTGTTGAATCTATAGCAAAATACTAAAGGTTTCATAGCTATTATTTACTACTATTCTAGATAGAAAATTGGTGAATCTATTTATCAATATCTACATCATCTTCAAATATCATTAAATATAAGAAACTTAGGTGCAAAGATTTCATTACTTGAACACTCATATTCATATTGTTACTTAGATTTATTAAGCACCTTATTAGAATTAAATTTGCAAGGAGAAGGACTCATATTATAGTCTTCAAGAGAGTGTAGAAATATTATTTTGAGCTTATTACCTACATATTAAAATAGGAGTTGGATATATTTTGACAGAAAGAAAAAATATCACATTCCTATTATTTATAACAAATAAGACTACATTAGATTGCAAAGATTATAGAGAATTTTTGAATTCTTTAACAGTTATCATTAGTATATTACAAGTTACTTTTAAGGAGTAATAAGGCGATAGTAGTTGCACTATATTAGTTTCTCTTAAAGATTATTAGAAGTGCACTAAGGATTTTTAGTGAAAGTGAAAATTAGTGCAATATTAAACCACTCGAAGGGCATATTAGTTGCATCGTTATTAGCTTGGATTCATTGTTAGACTAACCAATCAAAGCAGAGAGTTGTCTAGTAAAGAAGACAACATTGAATCTTCCCTTGCCTACAAAGGAATAGTACAAAGAAGATTATATCAAAACCAATATAAAGAAATATTTCAAGAAGAGACTTGAAGATCTTAGATAGATGTGCAAATCCAAGGTATTCTATTTTAACTATTTTTAATCTATTTACATTAGTTCCTTGCACCATAATATCTTGTCCTACATAGAAAAATGGGATAAATTTTGAGTTTCTCGAGGATATGTCAATACCAAAAAGACTCATCTCAAAGCATCCGTTACAAGGACACTATCCCAATAAGGTAAAAGATTCAAAAAAGGGCTTACATTATAGTGTCCAATGAAACCGCCATCAACCACAAAATTGAGCATCCATAGCAAGAAACCATAAGCACAATGTTTCCACACAAAGGAGCTCTACTACATAGCACAAGTAGGATATCAAAAATAATATATCATTTATCTATGCTAGCTATCATCTAATACATATCGCAAAGGAAAAACTCAAGATAACATATTAAAAGCATAAAAGGATGAGATATAAGGTAGAGTTAAATGTGCAATACCCAAGACCTATCTTGGAGGAATAAAAAATTGATTAGGAGCATCCAAATCCACCATTGGAGTCCCATAGAACCACCATTACAATGTATATAATCCTAACAACTAGAGATAGTGTTTGGATAGCATAGATTGCACTCATTGGAAAGAAGGAAGAAGTGTTTAAAAGCATTAGAATAAACTATAAATAACTTGCACTCATTGGAAATATAAGGGTTATAAATATTTTGGAGACACCTATGCATGCAAAATAAGATGCACCACTTCTCACACTAAGGTCCTTATTATTCTATCTAATGTCTATTCTATAAGGTAACACTCAAGATGAAATAATGCTCACCTTGGAAGCATTAAGAAACATCATTTTAAGGATGAAGAGAGTGCAATAATTTCAAAGGAGAATAATTACAAATTAATGCTCATAAGGATACTACAACGGTTTTCTACCACCTACACAATTAATTAATAATTTTACCAAGTATCTAAAGCATCAAGGAGGAATAGTAACGTGCTCAACATTTTATGTAGGGATAAAACTATTAATAGGCAACATTGAAAGGTGCACCAGACACATTCAATATAAACAGACATGAAGGAAGAAACATGTAGTTACAATGTCAAAGCATTGATATTTAGTGAGGTTAAAGTCTATTCAAGGAGGTTGAAAACTTTTATGAGACATCCATTAAAGGAGGATCATTGAATGCTTAACATCATCCAACAAATACAAGGTTTAAAAGATTAGTTGGAGGAGCAACAACCAAGGAATATCACGTGAAGCATTATAAAGGTTATATTAAATTTATTACTTACTTTTATTAAGGTTAGAAGGAGTTATAAGGTGAACCATATGAGGATTGAATTTACTATTGCATTGGAGTAACAAAAATTGACCAAGCACTAGTCAGTTACAAAGCAAGCGATATTTTAAGGTATAATATTTTAAGTGCACATACATATTACCATATTTTAAATAATCAAGTAGGAGATATAAAGTTGTCAACATTGGTAAATTAAAATAAATTTGCAAATATTATTATCATTATTTTCTAACATTCCAAATTAGGGAGTTATAAGACATAGTACACCAAACTATAGATATTTCGAATTTAGAAAAAATTAAATTGTTGAATAGAGAAGCAATTATATTGCTTAAATATAGATTTGGAACTAATTGGTAACACTTGTCTCATAATAATACTAAGGAGATAAAATAAATCCAACTATAAGAACTCCATTAGAGCATACTTCATTAGGAGAGATAAGGTAAAATTAAAAGTTGATTATTATTCTCAAAACATTACAAAATCAACTCAAAAGGTGAACTAATTATTGATAAGCATTTTATCAAAGCCTATATCATACTCTAAATTACATGGGAGATATAAAGAAGCTTACAAAACCTAAATCTAAAAAGTTTTTTATCAAAATAGTTCACATACTAAAATTAGGGAGACATAACGTAGCCTACAAGGACCACCATAACTACAAATAACATCATCCTTATAGAATCTCAACTACTTAAGGATCCAAATTACTTCTCATGGAAAACAAAGTGAGGGGTATTTTGATATTTGAAAAACTTTGGAAAATTGTCAAAGGAATAAAAACTAAATCAACTTCAGGTGATATAGATATTCAACAGTTCAAAGAAAGTGATGCTAAGTCATTAATGATATTAAATTTTGCCATCATAGATAAAATAAAAGCTTACATTAGTTCAATAGGAACATATATAGATGCTTGAAAAAACTTAGAGAAAATATTTGAAGGAAAAATAAAACCACTATCTTAACTCTTCAAACTCAATTACATTCCTTGAAAATGAATAGTGGAGAAAATATAGAACTGATCCTAAGGAATGTAGGAGACATTAAGGGAAAACTATTAACCTTTTGAGAAAATGTTGAAGATAAATTCCTTGTACAAGTAACCATGAGAGTACTTTCATATAGCTCAAATCATCTAGTTACATCATTATAATTTCTAAGTAAAGATACATCATTTGATGAACTAATCAATATTCTTCAAGAATATGAGGTAGAAAGCATAGTGAAATATGAAATGACTAACACTACATTGGTTTCAAAAGATACTCCATAGGGAAACATAGCCTCATATTCAAAATTACAAATACAAGGGAATAACAGATATTGTCCGATATGTAGGATAAAAAGTCATAGGACTAATTATGGCAGATTCAATCCAAGATATCAAAATTAAAGAAATTAGATGAACTATGGAAGCCAAAAAAATATGGAATTCTAACCGAGGCAATATCAAAATAATCCATGTCAACAATAATCTCAACATCAAAACAAATATCTACAATTGGAATATCGAGAAGGAAATCAGAAAGGACATCTAGCTCAGAGGATTGAAGAAAAAGAAGAATTGGAAGATCCTAAAAACAATCATGAAGTCAAAGATATTTTAGTAAGGATAGAATTTTATGAAGATACTAACTACATGATTGAAAAAATTATAAAAAACAAAGGAGAGTACAAACTCCAAGATCAAGAAGAAGATTCATATTGAAGACTAAAGTCTTCAATACCCAAAAAATGTAATATAGGGGGGTGTTAGAGTATATTTTATTATTTAGGTACATGTCAATGTACCATCTTGGGTACATTTTTAGATTAGAATTTTATCTTAAGTTACTTGAGGAAGAAGTAATAAATGCACAAGTGTCAATATGTAATTATGTAAATTTACAATAAGTCCACTTATACATGAGTCATAGGAAATATAGTTAGTAAGAGTAAGCACTAAGTAACTTATCTTCTTATATAAAGGCCCCATAGTGAATATAAAGGATCATAGGAGCATAGGAGAGATTACTATGGAGTAGTGAGTAGGTACAATGTAGTTTCCATTAGATTTCTAGAGTGTTCATTTCCTCAATTACATTGCATTGTACTATTTTCATAACTTTCCATTAATAGCATATTTCAAGTATTCTTGAAAAATTCCATTATCTTACTTTTCTGCATATTTTAGATCTTGTGATTGCTTTATCCTATATAATACATTATCAAAATATAACATCCTTGTGTATGTTTCTTCTTTTATTGAATTTTTATATTCTTCTATAGTGTGCTCGGTGTATCGCTCCATTTTTTTTGCATCCTTACCTTCAGGCTATAGGATCCATGCCCGGAAGGGGGATGCGAGAAGGATGGGACAATACCTCAAACTGAGAGGCCCTTTGAAGGTCGCGCCTCTCGAGGGGAGGATATAAGGGTGAATTTTCGATGGATGGTGGGTTCACCAGGAAACTTTTGAATGGCAGTTTCCACACCTAGGTTGAGAGTAAGTTTGATGTGTTCATTTTGTACTTTAATCATTCAATTCCTAGGTTTGGCCAAGATGAATCTAAGCTATTCTATATGCCAATGCTGATTTTTACGAATACAAAAAACATGAATAAATGCTAAACACAGAGAGTATGCTAAATAGGACAAAATATACCTGATTTCGGATGTCTGATGAAGATTCTGAGGTTTGTAGAAGTCCAAATCATCTCAAATCATATGTAATCATCTAGAATTGCACAGTATCATCTCAGATCTCAGTCGATCATCTGAGATCAAACAAGATCATCGACGATCTGATGAATTCGTCAGATGAATTCATTAGAAACCTGCAATCACAAAAACAGATACAAAATACCAAAAATGCAACTGCAAAAGCAAGGGGAAATGATAGAAATAATAGTAAATTTTCCTAAATGATAGATCAGATAGCAATTAAAAGGAAATGCATTAATTTAATAATTTGTTTTGACTTTATCATGCATCTATGCTAAATGAGGTGAACTCCAAGATGCATAAATATAATAAACTAAGATAATGCACAAAGAAATGCAGAGAAACAATAAGAAAATGCAAACTCTGGGCTCTGATTGCCCCCAATCTAGACTACAGTTGAGATCACCTCTGATCGTATGGGATCATCGTCGATCTGCGACAAGATCATCCGAAATCGTCTGGAATCGCCTGCGACGATCCAAGCTTGCTCCAGCTAAAAAACGGTAAAATCCCTGCAAGAAAACTTGAAATACGCAATGCAAACAAAAGTATGAAGATGTTCTAAGGCACAAGGAACCAAATTTGTAGGGAAATCAGTCAGCTAGGGGGTTCAGGGGGATAAACTAAGAAAATCCCAGTTTATATAGGATTAGGGAGAGGTTAGGAGGTTGGAGATCATCCCAATTTGGGAGATCTCCATCGAGGGAGACTCTAACTACGCAGACACGGTTTCTGCCCAAGTTAGAGAAGTTGTTGAAACAAAAACTAATTATGAAAATTTGGTTTTGGGATGAAATCATCTAGACATTCTGTTCCAGACGAATTCGTCAGATCTGGGACGATTTCGTCTGATCGTCGACGATATCGTCCAACGGTCAAAACAAATCCTAAAAATGGCACAAAAAACAAGGAGAGCGGGTAACGGGTGGTTAACGGGCGGTTTGGGTTAAAATTCAAATTTTTATCTTTTTACTAAGGTTTAACTGTGCCAATTTTAGGGTGCTACATTTTGCCCCCTCTTTAGCGAATTTTTCGAAGAAAATGCGTTAAAGACGAGTTTTTCCCATTTTACGAGAAAGCAAAAATTTACTCCATTTCTTAGACGACGATTCTAGGTCGAATCGTGCGACTGCTGACTATGGTGCCCCCTCCGTGTTTTTACCCAAATCGAACGTTTGAGGTAAAAGCGCGAAAAAGCAAAAATTAAAAATATTTTTTTTTTTAAATAAAATTAAGAAAAATAGGGTAAAACCCTAATTCATTTTTACTATTTATTTTTACTGTTCTAGAGCTCTGCAGAGAGAAAAAAAATGGTGGAGACAACACACCGATCGACAGACGGGTAAGGATCTAATCCTAGTGAATTAGGTTTGAATTTGTTGTGTGCAATTTTTGTTTTTAAATTGTGATTGTTTTGGGGCATCGCGGCCATTTTTAGGCCATCGACGACATCATCTTGATTTCATCGAAATCGTCTCTAAGTCATCGATTTCGTCTGAGGGCAAAATCGGTGAACTAGGGGCGATCCCGTCCAACAAGGGGTGATCCCCATAGCTACGAAATCAGAGATGATTTCATCCTAAAAAGGATGATTTTGCCCAATTTAAGACGATATCATCCAATGGTGGACGATATCATCTTCTTTATGAAATTAAGCTTGTTTTGAATTGCATTTAATTTGATTTTAATGATTGATTTATTAATAAATTTTATTGTTTGATTGTTTATTTTGTAGAAGGGATTACTAAAGAGTCGGGAGTGGAAATACGATGGGCTGCGAGATGACATAGCCATGCTCGATTAGGTAGAGCATGACCGATTGGCTCAGGTCGGTTTGCAGCATGTGGCAGAGATGCCACAAGTACCGATAGACATGGGGCTATTGACAGCCCTAGCAGAGATATGGTATCCGAGGTCGTCCTACTTCTGGTTATCGATAGGGGAGATGGCTCCCACACTAGAGGACGTATGGAGGATCTTGAGGATCCCCATACAGGGACGGTTGATGACTCCTATGGCCAATCAGGGCCAAGCGATGATGAGGTTGACCGGGGATCCGAGCTTCGCCCTGGAGAAGGGCGGAGTGAACATCGAGGCACTGAGGCAGATGCTTGGGGCATCTAGGTTGACTCGGGTGTTGGTCGGGGTAGTAGGTGGCTTACTGTTGTGCCACCAGAGTGGGTGCAGGCTACCATGGCTCCTCTCAGATGTGGTCTATGACATGAGAGACCACGGCTATAGGTACTCATGGGGCAGCTTTGTGCTATGCCGCTTGTATAGGATCCTGCACGGGGTCGTATACAAGGGAGGCCGATGTCTGGTTGTGACATCACTACTATAGGTTTGGTGCTAGGAGCACATTGCGGTGCGGAGGCCAGTGGGGCTTCCACTGATAGGGGTTGACCGGGAGAGGCCCCGGGTTTTCTACTGGTGGTTACAGAGAGGGTCACAGTGGCGGATAGATCTGTCGATGTCACGGAGGTTGTTGGATGACCTCATCCTAGACCAGATCACCTGGAGGCCATGGTGAGAGCATCCAGGGTGGGTAGAGGATGGGCAGGAGTTGGCTCGCATCAGGTGAGTCTGCTGGCTAAGGATGGAGCGGGGAGAGGTAGAGCTCCACCGCTATGATCGAGTTCTATGATAGTTTGGTCTACAGTAGGGGATCCCTTCTCTCAGGGATTACGAGTACTCCCGGACTATTCGGGATAGTACCACACTAAGCGGGGCTCCAGACATGCAGCAGTTTTGGAGTCAGGATGCAGATGATGCCCCCATCCAGCCAGTGGATGGTGATGATGTTGGGGTTGCAGATGGCTATGATGCCTGGTACGCAGGCATCCACCCTCCTCGGATGATGAGGGCATAGGGTCTAGTGCACATTGTGGTGCGACGGATGGGGAGGCGGCATCAGGCTGCTATTGAGGTAGTGCGGGGTCATGGTGGGAGAGAGCAGCGATGGTCTCCATAGGAGAGATGCCAGAGGATGGGTCAGGCTCCACAGAGGCCGTAGGAGATAGGGAGGAGGGAGGAGAGATTCCTTATTTGAAGTAGGGGGAGAGACCACCATCGCCCGATAAGGGCAAGGGTGTCGAGGTGGGGGAGAGCAGTGAGACGGTGGCTCTCCGGGCTGAGGTTGCCCGCCTCCGGGCTCAGGTGCAGACACTTCAGGATGAGGCTACACGTCTCAGGGCTCAGAGTGGAGGGGCGAGCATACAAGAGCTGGCATGATCTATGGCCCAGACCATGTTCTATCAGGGAGTATACTTCCAGCTGGTGCCAGAGGGTCAGAGGTTGCAGTTGCCAGCTGGCATTGCAGAGCCTATCAAGGTGGGATCATCGAGGACATCCTCACGATCGACGATGAGGACCCGAGACACAGTCCGGACCTCTATGGGACCACCTCCTCCACCTCAGGGTGGGGGAGGAGATGAGGCTGAGAGCTCGAGGGCTTCTCGAGGCTAGCTGCTATAGATTGTAGACTATATTATTATTATTATTTTGAGGGGATTGAGTATGCCAGGGTATTGATTGTGGCATACCAATCTAGATGATGTACATAATTGATTGATGATATATATATAGATATAATTTATCTTTTTGATGATATGACTTGTGTATATGTTGTATGATGCTTTAATTTTGAATTTTGTTTGATTGATTATTCATGTAATTATGTCGTTGGAAATAAATTATAATGTTTATGCCATGCTATAAAATTTAAATGAAATAATTTGATGTGAACAATTTGGTTGTGTTGTGGTGTGTTTTGATGAAAAATAAAAGGGACTTCTAACAATAATTTCAAAGGACATTGTCGCTATTATAGACCATTTCATGGAGTCATCGCTCACTAGGTCATCAAGCTAATCCCAGTATAGAAATATTGCTAAAAAGTAACAGGGTGCTTAAGAGACTGTCTTAAGACTTTGTGTAGTGATGATGAAAAATGGTGATGATTTGTTTTCAGATTTTCATAAAAAATATTATGCATGACATATTTAAAGAAATATGATTTTTGCTAGGCATAAATTCCTAAGTGTGATAAAATGTTTGAATAAGTCCCTAGGAACTATACCATCATTGCAAAATTGAATGTTTGACATAAGGACATAAAATGGAAAATTTGTGTTCTTTTTAAAGCTCAATTGGGTAACATACTGATGTAAGCCATATGTTTTTATGATTTAAAATGAATGGGAAATAAAATGAGAACAATGGTTTGCGCTAGGCATAGACTTAGAGGTATAGACTTATACCATCATCACGAAATCTCAAAAGAATTTGATATTTTAGTTTTATTGCATAATTGATTTTTGATTTTGAGATAAACAAAATATAAAATAAAGACTTGCGCTAGGCATAAAATTCCAGTTTAGGTTTTGGAACTATACCATCCTTGCGAAAGTCGAAGATATAAAGAAATGTGACTTTATTGCATGTTTTTGAAAGAAGTTTTAGATTTTGGAAAGAAAATATGTATGTAATTGGTTTTATACTAGACAGATGTGTTGTTAAATAAGATGATGAAATTATTCCAAAGAATTGCAGAGATATTTTAAATTATCTCAAAGACAAAATATAGATTTATAAGGAACCCTCATGTGCAAATGTGAGTTCATTACCGATCTTGATTTATCATAATGATACAAAATCTCTCAAATACAAATGTGTGTGCAATTGTATTGTTCATTCACCAATTTTGAGCAAGAGAATTTGATACAAGTAATTTGACTTAACCAAATAAGGGTTCATTGACCATGATTTATATGCATGTAACCATACCAGACTACTATGTAAGTCGGGTCATCAAGAGCTAGCTAATCCATAAGCCGATATAGGTCTGTACAAAAGAAGGTCGCTAATGTGACAGACATATCACCACGCTAGGAATTACCCAAGGCCAAGCGGGTTGGGCACAAACCACTTGTTATGGGGCTTACCTCACAGTTTTCGAATAATTGAGAATTCCAGGGATTCAAGCTCATTCACCCTTCTTTTCTTTTCAAAGGGTAGGGAAGGGATTTTGTTGCTTTTGCTTTTGCTTTTCTCTCTTTTTTTTCTTTTTTTTTTTGTATTTTTGCTTGATATTGAGATAATGCTGAAATATTGTTGCGATGATACAAAATAATGTTTTTCTTTTTCTCATTTGCTTTGAATTTTTCTTTTGCTTCCTATACTAGGGATACTTGCTCGGATTGGTTGTAGAGCAAGGGATTTTTATTCTGGGTAGGGGTGAGCTTGTCCTTTTGTCAATTCTCAAAGACTCTAGACCATGTGCATGATAGGATAGCAGGGGAAACTTTTCGCTCAAGAAACCACTTCTACTATGTAGCATCATATCGAATTTGCAATGAAATCATTTTAATGTGAAGGGATGTACTTGGTTCAAGTAAATAACAAGATCAGTTCTTCTATGCTCAAAAATTTATTTAATTCAACTGTGGACTTTGATATAAGAGAGATTAATAATCATACCAAATAACATCAAGATATTTATTCATGTGAGTGTGAAAGTGCGGGATTCCAAATAAATGCTAATTTATCCAAAATAACTGAAAATATAACTGCAATACTTCAAGAATTGATAGGTACAAAAATAAAGAATGTTTTGAAGATTTTGATGGTTTTAAAGTTTTTATATTTTGATTTTGACTGATGAATTGAAAGAATAAACATTGTTACTATTTTTGAAAAATTTTTATATGGATGACGAAAATGAAACAATATGCAAAATAACAATATATACAATGATGAAATGACCAGATTTTATGCATAATAGCGCTTAAGATGCATAATGTTCATAGGTTCTTTAAGATCTTTACCATCTAAGGTAGCTAATTGGTATGCTCCCGATCCAAATTTAGCAGTGATGATATACGGTCCAAGCCAGTTGGGCTCAAATTTACCTTTAAGGTCTTTAGTTGCATTAGTATTTTTTTATTTTCTTTTAAGACAAGGTCGCCGATCTCAAAGGATCGATGATGAACTTTCTTGAGGTATGCTCGCTTGAGCTTGTTTTGGTAGGCACGAAGATGCTCCAAAGCATTGATGCGCTTCTCATCTAGGAGTTCCAGCTGACTAAATCTGCCAACACGATATTCATCTCCTACTTCAGTATCTTGAAGTAGCAAGAGCCAAAGAAGGAACTTCTAATTCAAAGGGAAAAATAGCTTCAGTGCCATAGACCAAAACAAAAGGCGAAGTACCTATGGGGGTGCGAACGCTAGTTCGATAAGCCCACAAAGCAGGATATAATTGGATGTGCCAATCTCGACTAGATTTATTGACCAGTATTTTGAGGATTTTGATTAATGTTTTATTAGATGCTTTTGCTTGGCCATTACCCTGAGGATAATAGGGAGTGGACCAACGATGTTGAATTTTATATTTTTGACATAATTTTTTGACATCTTTATTTTTGAAACAAGTTCCATTATTTGAGATGAGATTTGCAGGAATGCCGAACCTACAAATAATTTGATTAAAAATAAACTTGGAAACTTGGGTTCCAGTGCAAGAAGCTAAGGGCATAGCTTCAACCCACTTCATGAAATACTCGGTGGTAGTTATGATAAATTTGTGTCCATCAGATGACACAGGGTTGATTTTTCCAATGATGTCTAAGCCCCATTTTGAAAAGGGCCAAGGAGATGAAATAGCCTGTAGTTCTTGTGTAGGCGCATGGACAAGGTCAGCGTGTTTCTGGCACTTGTCACAATGGCGCACATAATCATGTGCATCATTCTCCATGGTAGGCCAAAAATATCCTATCCTAAGGAGCTTCTTAGCAATGGCGCTACCACTAAAATGTCCCCCACAAGATCCATTGTGGGCTTCACTCAAAGCTGATCTAGATTCTTCTAGATTCAAACATCTCAGTAGGATACCTTCAAAAGATCTCCTATACAAGGTATTACCAATAATCACGAAGCGACTTGCTCGTCTACGTAATAACCGATGTTGGTTGCTATTACAACCTTCAGGGAAGGTCCCATTTTGGAGAAAATTAAGTATATCAGTGTACCATGGTTCAGGAGTAGTTTCGTTGATTAGAAACACATCCAAAGGTTCTAAGCATGATTTATTTGAAGCGGGTTCCTAGAGTCGATGAATAATGATGGTAGCATATTCGTCATCTAACTCCAAGGGCAAAAGAGATGCAACTGCAGCCATAGCGTCAGCCACACGGTTGCTAGTTCGAGGAATAGCTTCCAAGGTAACTTGATCAAATAGGGATAATAATTGTAAGACATATGCTTTATATGGATGTAATTTATCATCTCTGGTCTGGTAAACATCATTGATTTGATTTATGACAAGTTGAGAATCACCGAAAACCAATAGATTTTTAATTTTTAGTGCCAAGGCAGCTCGTAATCCAAGGATTAGAGCCTCATATTCAGCAGTATTATTAGTGCAAGCAAACATTAATTTGAAGGACAGAGGTATAAGATGTTTCTGCGAAGATATTAAAATAATACTTGCACCAGCCCCACTCATGCATCGGGCATCGTCAAAGTATAGGGACCATTGCTCTGGATGGTCTGCCTCTAATTTAAGGCATTCATCAGGAAACTCAATGATGAGGGGATGGGTAGACTCTAAAGGTGCAGCAGCTAATTGATCTGCTATGATTTGACCTTTAACATACTTCTGTCCTATAAATGTGAGTTCAAACTCACTGAGCGCAAGAACCCACTTTGCTGTGCGACCAGATAAATAAGGTCGACTCATGAGATATCGCAAAGGATCAAATTTAGCAATGACATACATTTTTTGACTGAGCATATAATGACGTAATTTCTATGTAGAAAATACGATGGTGAGACATAACTTCTCTAATATTGTATAGCGAGTTTCATAACTGATTAAGGTTCTACTAATGTAATAATTAGCACGTTCTTTCTTCTCATCGTCAAGTTGAGCTAACATAGCTCCTAAGGCAAAATCTGAAGCAAAAATGTACAAGATAAATGGGCGATCAGATCTAGGTGGTGAAAGCACTCGTGGTTTAAGGAGATATTGTTTGAGGAGTTCAAATGCTTGCTGACATTCGTCGTCCCAATGAAAAGAGACATCTTTCTTAAGAAGCTTAAGAAAGGGTCCTATTTTATCCACCAACTTATCGATGAAGCGACGAATAGCTTGAAGCTTACCTTGTAAACTTCGTAATTCGGATATATTTGTGGGTGCGGGCATATCAGTGATAGCCATGATCTTGAGAGGGTCAATTTCAATGCCACGTAAAGAAACTATAACCCCCAATAATTTACCGGACTTAACTCCGAATATACATTTGGCTGGATTTAATCGGATAAGATATTCCCTTAACCGATCAAATACTTTTCTCAAGTCATTTAAATGATCATCTTCCTTGAGGGAACGAGCTATAATATCATCTACATAATCATGTAGGATATCATGCATCATATCGTGAAAGATATAAGTCATGGCTCGTTGATATGTTGCACCTGCATTCTTCAAACCGAATGGCATCACTTTCCAACAAAAGGTTCCCCAAGGGGTAATAAAGGTTGTTTTAGCCTGATCTTCAGGAGCTATCCCGATCTGATTATAACCAGAGAATCCATCCATTAGGGATATCATTCCACTCCCAATAGTAAAATCAATGATCTGATCCATGTTGGGAAGAGGAAAATCATCTTTAGGGCATGCAACATTAATATCTCTAAAGTCTGTGCAAACCCTAACTTTGGTAGCTTCTTTCTTAGTTACTGGAACTACATTCGAGATCCATTCAGCATAATCAATGGCTTGTATAAAAATGACCTTCAAGAGTTTTTCTAATTCTCCTTTGACTAGTAAGGCCACTTTGGGATGCATTTTTCTAAGTTTCTGTTTAATAGGTTTAGCATCCGGATGGACTACTAGGTGATGCATAACTACAGAAGGGTCTAATCCTGGCATATCTTCATATGTCCAAGCAAAAATGTCTTCATATTCTTTAAGGAATGCAATGTATTTGTCTTGTTTTTCTTGACTCAATTTTGATCCAATGTTGATTATGTGAGGGTTATCTTCGGTTCCAATGTTAACTTTTATGACGTTTTCTACTTCCATGTGTAGATCTCTCTCAAAATTAGATGGGGCGGGTGAAACACCCAATTCTTGTAATTCTTCTACGGTTAGCTTGGATAATTCGTCTTGAGGAGTCGTGGCCTCAAGCTGGGCTATATTAGGTATAGAGCCATCGAAATAAAATCCGTTATGTAACAATTCCTCAACGGAGACATCATGGAAGATATCTCCCTCCAACTCATCGTCGGATTCAGCAATCATCTCAGGGTAGGCTATGGATAGCATATTACATGTAAAGGGGTTATTCCTTAAATGCAAAGCATCACGTTTATCCAAATAATCTTGGTAACATATGAGATGGTCATCATCCTCAACTGGGAAGGGCTGACCTTTACTAGGAAATAGGCCCACACCACATCGGGTAGGCCATGGTTCTACCTCAAAAGGTTCTTTCATACCATTTTGGAAAGGTCCCAAACCTTTCCCTTTATATCCCAATTTAAGCATTATAGGCTTAGCTTTAACATACTCATTAGCAAAATAACATCGAGCATATCCATCATAATGAGTCTTGATGTTTCTGGGTATTCTTCCCCAGTCATATCCCTTATAAATAAAAGCACAACTCCCGACTTGGTAAATACTTCCCATAGGCTATGGGAGGCCCAAAGTATGAGGAGAGGGTGGCAATTTATTTAAAATAAGGGAATCTTGCATGGCAGCATTTGTTTTCTCTGATATAAGGATTTTAGATAAATCGGGTAAGAGCTCATCAGTAAGAGCATAAGAGGTAGAAGGAATATTTCCTACATCTTCTGATGCGGAAACTATGTCTCTGGTAGATGTAGACGTTGTAGAGATGTCTATGGATGAATCTATAGGTATGGAAGTTATAGGAGTAAAACAAGAAGCATTGGTTGTGGGTTTAGGATCTTTTTGAGGTCCTAATGTGGTTTGTTTAGAGGATGGTTGAACTATATGTAGAGATGGAGTTGATGGAGAAAAAGTAGATGATGTGATGGGTGTGTGTTTCACACGTTTAGACGGATAATGAGAATTAGGATGTGTGGATGATAAAGCAGGGAAAAATTGAACTCCGACAGGTTCTGCCAAAGCACACATATCAAAGGGTCTGGGATCACCATGAATGGTAACCAACTGATTTTTAAATTTGAATTTAACACACTGATGTAAAGTTGAGGGAACAGCTCGCATCGCGTTGATCCAAGGGTGACCCAAGAGTATATTGTACGATGCAGGGCAATGTACAATAAACACGGTCGTGTCTAAGGTTCTAGGACCAACTTGCAATGGGATAGTAATAACTCCACACGTTTCTTGTGTTTCGTCATTGAAGGCTTTTATAATCATATCAGTTCTTTTCATTTCATCACTTCTAAACCCAAATCTTTGGTAGAAGTCAAAAGTGCAAATGTTTAAAGATGAACCATTATCAATCAAGACTCGTTTAACTGCTACATCTCCAATTAGGGCAGTAATATATAAGGGGTTATCCTTATGTAAACTATGTTGAGGTATATCTCTATCCCGAAAGTCAATACAATCGACTTCATGAGTTATGATAGTATTGGTCATGGCTTCAGGTTGAATATTTTGTGGTACCATCATTTGGCTTAATGTGAGCATTAATTCATCCCTATGTGTAGGAGAAGATCTTAAAAGGTCCAAAAGGGAAATTCTAGCTGTAGTGTTTGATAATTGTTCATTAATATTATAAGGAGGTTTAGGTTGAACATTAGGCGCATGATTCCCTTTATTAGGAATTTTCAAAACAAATGGAGCTGAGCCATCATTCTGAGTTTGATCTTGTTGAGAATTTTGAGCCTGTTGTCGAGTAACAGCTTCGATGGTACCTACAATATTATCTTGTGGATGATGAATAGGTCTTGGTCTAGCATTTATGGCTTGTTCATTAGAAAGTAATTGGTGAGAAGATGGTCTAGTAGTGACTCTTCTAGGAAATGGTTCTTCCGGAACCATAGAATTTGTGATGGGTTGAATAGCGTCTGATTCATCCTCAGAGCTATTCGATTGATTTGATGTGATTTCCATGTCACTTTTAGTCTCGTATTCTGTATCACTAAGATCAAGAGTCTGAATGTTATATAGAGGTCTGGTCGTAACCATAGATAAAGTTGTGTCAAATATTTGTGGATCATGAACAGGTAAATGTCCACTAATAGTCCCAACATATCGGGTAGGAGGGGGAACATTATGATGCTCAATTTGATTAGCCACCTCTTTACCATGCTTTGGTAAAGGATGTTGAAATATGTCCAATGATTGATTGGCATTCTGATTCTGATTTTGGGGGATGTTATTTTGAGCATTATTAGGAGGATTTTGTTTAGGTTGGAAGGCTTGTACCTCCATCTCATTGTTATCAATTAAATCTTGTATTTTATGTTTTAATATTTTACAAGAGTTGGTAGCGTGTCCAGGTCCTCTATGGAAATCACAGTGTAAATCAGCTCTGTATCCGGGTATAGTTGGATCAGGTTCCCGGATATTTGGTAATTGGATCAAACCTCATTCTAATAATTGCGGAAGAATGGTTGATAAAGGTTGATTTAACCTAGTAAATTCTCGAGGTGGTTTATCAGGAGGTTTCAGTATAAATTTCTCTGTTGTTTTCATAGTATTAACATTAGCAATGTTTCTACTATCAGTGACTCCATCACCCACAACTTGTTTATTTTTATATTGATTTCTGGATGTTTTCTCATCATCTTTCTTTTTAAGCTGGCCTCTCCTAATGAGAGCATCTTCCACTCTTCGAGCTAAATCTATAGCTTGATCGAAGGTGGTCAAGGTAGCAATTGATAACTCATAGGATAGTTGTTCTTGTAAATTATTGATAAAGATATCCAACATTTCTCGATAAGGTAACACAAAATGCAATCTTCCTATCAACTGTCTCCATCGAGCTAGGAAATCAGCAAAACATTCATCTTTGTCTTGTTTTAGGTTGTACAAATATTTAATGGTTACATGCCTTTCAATGTAGGCACTAAATTGATGCACAAAAGACTCGATTGTCTCTTTGAAATTCCTCAAAGAATGAGTGGGTAATTGGTAATACCACTCTAATGCCATTCCTCCTAAACTTTTTGGGAACATTTTTAGTAATAACAAGTCATCATGTGATATATCATGATAGGCTATCCTAAACATACGAAGATGCTCTATGGGATCCTCGGTTCCTTTGTATATAGGTAGGACAGGCATAGGAAAGTGTTTAGGATATGGTTGTGCTACAACTATAGGATCTAGAGGCTGACTACACATCTCTCGATAATTGTACGAGGGACGGTAGGGATCTATCTGGTCCATGCGGGAAACTAACTATTTCACCATGGCTTCCAGATTACTAGTTTGTCCACCATATTGGTTCGGTGGTACATGAGTATGGGATTTATGAGCGTATGATGGTGTGACATAAGGATTAGATGCTATATTGCTATTATGCAAATGGTTGGTTGGGAGAGTATTATGAAGAAGATTTGTAGTAGCATTATGTTGTATCCCAGATTGTTGGAAATTTGTGTTAGGTTTTGTTTTAGGCTTTTGTTGATTTGAGGTATGTTGATCAATAACTTGGTGAAATAGAGCAGTGAATGATGGTTTATTTTGTGTGGGAATAACCCTAGGCTTGGTAACGAGGCACTCTAGATGGTTGGGTAACCTGTTGTTGTTGCATGTTCTGGATTATAGCGGCCATATCCAAATTGGATGGTCCAACTTGATCACTTTCTTGATCAACGAAGGACAAGGGATTAGTGCGTGTGTGATATATTTCTTCTAGGGTTGCTTGAGTGTCACTAATTTGATCCTTGTCCATATGGACTGCTCTATTAAGGGCGCCAATATTAGTATTGAGGAACTTCCAAAAATGTTCCATATTCTCAAAAGTAACAGCTCCTTCCGGAGACATTTTAGGGGATGAGGATCCTTCCTCTCTAACAGTTTCTCTTTGTTCATTTGCTTCAACAAACTCTTCTTCTTGTTGGTCTAGGGTTCCTTCTTCCTGAATTGGATCTTCAGGAAGGACATCTGGTTTATTTCCTGGTTTTCCTAACCAATCTTCTTCTACTTCAATTTGTTTTCCATTCCTGAGTCTAGTCATTATGCTTAAATTTAGATTTTAGCAAATATATATTGATATATATATATATTTGCAGCAAATTTGGGAGGTATATATTTTAATTATATACCTACTATAATACTTAAAAGAAAATGTTTTGATTTTTGTTATATTTTGTTTTGTTTTTGTTTTTTATGATAATATTATAAAGAGAACAAACAGTATACTAAATGCAAGAAATAATAATAATAAAAGAATGGCCTAGTTTTCTACAAATAGTTTGTAGATGTCATTGATGGGATCAAGTTCATCAGGAGTCATGAAATGCTCCTCTTCAAATTGGAAATGGTTTTTCAAGAATTTGACAAAGTGTGCTATGGTGATGTTATCTACTTCTGACTCTGACTTGTAAAAATAGATCTCATGGCAATACTCTCGATATAACACAGCTCTAGGAACTCTATTCCATCTCTTTCTATCCGTAAGAATGACCTCTTGATCCTCTATACGAGATAGAAATTTATGTACTACAACTGCATTGTCGAGGTATTCCTCAAAGGTGTACAACTCGGAAGACACAAGGGCTCTTTTATCTGCTAACCACCTATGGCAAGCTCTCTGAAGTTCATGATATAAAGTCACTTGATCAGGATCCAAGATTCTATCTAAGACAAACCTCTTAATCTGCCTAAGTTCGGTTGATCTAGATCCAATGATATCCAATCTCCTATCAAGTTCGTTCCACAAAGGTTGAACCCTATATGTTTGAGGTACTCTAAGCACAGAAGTAATCTCTATGGCTGCTAATTGATTTTCAACATTAATGGTGACAGCTCGTCTTTTATTATAATCTACCATCTAAATATTATATGCAATCTTACTTTGTTTATCTGATGATTCTAAATGCATTTATGTTTTGTTTTTTTTTTTGGATTGTTTTCAAAAGGTTTTTAGTTTTCACGTCGGGTTCACCAAAATGTATCACTCCAAATTTTTTGCATCCTTACCTTCAGGCTATAGGATCCGCACCCGGAAGGGGGATGCGAGAAGGATGGGACAATACCTCGGACTGAGAGGCCCTTTGAAGGTCGCGCCTCTCGGGGGGAGGATATAAGGGTGAATTTTCGACGGATGGTGGGTTCACCAGGAAACTTTTGAATGGCAGTTTCCACACCTAGGTTGAGAGTAAGTTTGATGTGTTCATTTTGTACTTTAATCATTCAATTCCTAGGTTTGGCCAAGATGAATCTAAGCTATTCTATATGCCAATGCTGATTTTTATGAATACAGAAAACATGAATAAATGCTAAACACAGAGAGTATGCTAAATAGGACAGAATATACCTGATTTCGGATGTCTGAATGAAGATTCTGAGGTTTGTAGAAGTCCAAATCATCTCAAATCATACGTAATCATCTAGAATTGCATAGTATCATCTCAGATCTCAGTCGATCATCTGAGATCAGACAAGATCATCGACGATCTGATGAATTCTCACGAATTCGTCAAAAACCTGCAATCATAGAAATAGATACAAAATACCAAAAATGCAACTGCAAAAGCAAGGGGAAATGATAGAAATAATAGTAAATTTTCCTAAATGATAGATCAGATAGCAATTAAAAGGAAATGCATTAATTTAATAATTTATTTTGACTTTATCATGCATCTATGCTAAATGAGGTGAACTCCAGGATGCATAAATATAATAAACTAAGATAATGCACAAAGAAATGCAGAGAAACAATAAGAAAATGCAAACTCTGGGCTCTGATTGCCCCCAATCTAGACTATAGTCGAGATCGCCTCTGATCGTACGGGATCATCGCCGATCTACGATAGGATCGTCCGAAATCGTCTGGAATCGCCTACGACGATCCAAGCTTGCTCCAGCTAAAAAACGGTAAAATCCCTGCAAGAAAACTTGAAATACGCAATGCAAACAAAAGTATGAAGATGTTCTAAGGCACAAGGAACCAAATTTGTAGGGAAATCAGTCATCTAGGGGGTTCAGGGGGATAAACTAAGAAAATCCCAGTTTATATAGGATTAGGGAGAGGTTAGGAGGTTGGAGATCATCCCAATTTGGGAGATCTCCATCGGGGGAGACTCTAACCGTGCAGACACGCTTTTTGCCCAAGTTAGAGAAGCTGTTGAAACAGAAACTAATTATGAAAATTTGGTTTTGGGATGAAATCATCTGGACGTTCTGTTCCAGATGAATTCATCAGATCTGGGATGATTTCGTCTGATCGTCGACGATATCGTCCAACGGTCAAAACAAATCCTAAAAATGGCACAAAAAATGAGGAGAGCGGGTAACGGGTGGTTAACGGGCGGTTTGGGTTAAAATTCAAATTTTTATCTTTTTACTAAGGTTTAATTGCACCAATTTTAGGGTGCTACACTCCTCAATATCCTGGTTGACCCCTTTAGTTTTTTATTGTTCTAAGTTTAGTCATTTTTCTATTGTATTTTATAGGGAGGAATGTATGGTGGGTAATTTAAATTTCCTTCCTTTGATACCTTTCCTTTTATTTTAATCTTCCTATATATCCTGTATTTCTAAATTAATAATCTCCCATGCCTCTTCAAAAAAGTTCATGGTTAATGTCAACATGTTTATATCTTGCATGATCTTAATTTTTTTCTCCTAGACCCATTATTTGTTCTCTTTGGAAAAATGCATAGGTGGTCTACTATATCTATTATTAAATTGATCTATCTGTAGACACCTAAAATGCATCATGTTGACGTGACTACTCATATGGGACATGATAGAAGACCATATGGAAGACCTTTGGATAGATCCAAGGTATAGTAGTGGTTTTTACCACTCAATTGGGCACCTTTGCCTAGTCGATGCTAGCCACTACTAACACCCATGGTTAGTAGTGCTCACCGCGCATGTCAGCCATGGTCAACACTTAGAATAATTTGGCCTTCATTCAACCCAAAGTTGGTTGTAATGGCCAATTAGTTATAGATAGGAATGGTTTGAGCGAGGAAGGTTCTGGATCCTTCCATCCAACTAGCTCAACTACCCAATCTTGATATTAACTTTATGAGGAAGCCACTCCTAGCCCTGGTCCAATGCTATAAGATCCCCCTCCAAATTGGGGATAAGTCTAGAGAGAAGGATAGTCAATTGAGCAATGAATCCCTATCAAATTGCATAAACAACTACATGCATTTAGAGGGATAATTTTGCTACCCAATTGGAGATCAAATTGCGATGGAAGCCCTAGGAGCCTAGGAGAGCCAAGAAACGTAAATTATTGCAATTCGTGCACCATCAAACCAATTCAACCACAAAATCTATCATAGGACACAAAGGCAACCCTTGGAAATCAATTTGATAAGGTGGATCATAGAGAAATCCCTAATTTGGATGGTAAAATTACTAAGAACTCCACTGTGGCTCTTAGCCATGGTCAACAGTGCCACCCGTGCATCATACCCATGGTGAGCAAATTAGGGGAGATTCCTTTGTTTTTCCTTTTACATATTATTTAGTTAGGTTAGATTAGCTTTGTTATTGGTTTAATTAGCAATTTAGAGACCTTGACAGATAGATTTATAGTTTTTATGCATGTTTCTTTCATTGTGGCATTTAACACTCTAATGGATCTTTTTCATGCATCCATGCTTTCAATATTGTAATTAGGCTACTAGATAGTTAGATGTTCTTTAGCTTACATGTTCTATGAAAATATTTTCATGTTTTACATAGTTTTAGCATATTTCTTGCATCTTCTTGATTATTGCTAGTCATGACATCTTTTGATATATTTTCCTCAAAAGGCCTCATCAAGAGAGGCTACCTTTGCTTTTAATATGTTTATTTTTATTTCTTGAATGCAGGATTAATAGGGTCATGCCATTCAATGCAGTGAATACCACTAATCATGGAGAAGAGGGTCATAGACACCCTAGATCATTTCATATCACCCTAGGCGGTATTTGATTCACATATATCCTTGAGAGGAATTAAGACACTATTGTAATTGATGTATCAAATGGGTATCCCTAAGAGGTATGAATCTGTAATTTGACTCCATTGAAATTAATAAAGGATTCCTTGTATTTTCTTTATTTCTTTTTGTCAATTTATGCATGCCTATTTGTATATTTCTCATTAATTGCAATAGGTAGACTACGTGTGGGGCCTTTTGGTGGTTATAGTAGGTGATCACGGAAGAACTTCGCATATCTAGCCATGATTAACTGACTATGTTAGTGTTTTTTATGGTAGGTGATCCCCGTGACTGACATCCATAGTAAAAAATTTAGCCCGTGATTGACAAGCACGGGCAACAGTCGCAACCGCGCATCAAAGCCATGGTTAGAAATAGACCAATTAGAGAATAGGGGGATAAAGCTTGATCAAATATGGACCTAAGGTAGGTTTCACTGTCATTTTCCTTTCCTGTATTCTCTATCTATATTTTTCTAACAAGCATGAAATGGTAACCTAAGTAGGACAACACTGAAAAAGGGTGAAATGAATTAGGTCCCTTAGGTTTTTCGTTATAGGGTTTCATTAGGCACTACTAGGAACATCAGACCTCTAATTGCGTTCTGCCCTAGAATACATCATGCTTAAATGTACGTGTATATTGGATTTCTTGCTTAAGTCCTAGTTAGATCCCACTTCGTCATTAGTATGTATTGTCTAAATATCATGTAGATTAATCATGCATGTTTCTGAAATACCAAACATTATTTTTATGCATATCATGTAGGAAATGATCATGTGAGTGTTGTAGTATGCATATTTCATTTTATGCAAAGTAAAAATAACCACACACACCATGTTCCAAAGTAAACTCTAGTGAGTTGGGAGTCACATCCAACCACTATTAGGGTTTCAATGACGGTGGAGGTGATTTCCATCCATGCCTCAAATCCCATGTACCCTATGTTCTAGATCAATACCGGATCCAAGAACCTTTCATAGCCTAGAAAATTTTTATATATTCCTCTTCGAAGGGTATGACGTTGACTGGGGAAAAATGGGTGAGGATCTGGGAGGATCTGTGCTCCCTTCCCAGGTGTCTATGGATGAATCTATAGGTATGGAAGTTATAGGAGTAAAACAAGAAGTATTGGTTGTGGGTTTAGGATTCTTTTGAGGTCCTAATGTGGTTTGTTTAGAGGATGGTTGAACTATATGTAAAGATGGATTTAATGGAGAAAAAGTAGATGATGTGATGGGTGTGTGTTTCACACGTTTAGGCTGATGATTAGAATCAGTATGTGTGGTAATAACGCTAGGCTTGGTAATAGGCACTCTAGATGGTTGGGTAACCTATTTTTGTTGCATGTTCTGGATTATAGCGGCCATATCCAAATTGGATGGTCCAACTTGATCACTTTCTTGATCAACGAAGGACGAGGGATTAGTGCATGTGTGATATATTTCTTCTAAGGTTGCTTGAGTGTCACTAATTTGATCCTTGTCCATATGGACTGCTCTATTAAGGGCACCAATTTTAGTATTGAGGAACTTCCAAAAAATTTCCATATTCTCAAAAGTAACAGCTTCTTCCAGAGACATTTTAGCGGATGAGGATCCTTCCTCTTTAACAGTTTCTCTTTGTTTGTTTGCTTCAAAAAACTCTTCTTCTTGTTGGTCTAGGGTTCCTTCTTCCTGAATTGGATCTTCAGGAAGGACATCTCATTTATTTACTAGTTTTCCTAACCAATCTTCTTCTACTTCAATTTGTTTTCCATTCCTGATTCTAGTCATTATGCTTAAATTTAGATTTTAGAAAATATATACTGATATTTATATATATTTGCAAAAAATTTGGGAGGTATATATTTTAATTATATACCTACTATAATACTTAAAAGAAAATGTTTTGATTTTTGTTATATTTTGTTTTGTTTTTGTTTTTATGATAATATTATAAAGAGAACAAACAAGTATACTAAATGCAAGAAATAATAATAATAAAAGAATGACCTAGTTTTCTACAAATATTTTGTAGATGTCATTGATGGGATCAAGTTCATGAGGAGTCATGAAATGCTCCTCTTCAAATTGGAAATGGTTTTTCAAGAATTTAAAAAAGTGTGCTATGGTGATGTTATCTACTTCTGACTCTGACTAGTAAAAATAGAGCTCATGGCAATACTCTTGATATGACACAGCTCTAGGAACTCTATTCCATATTTTTCTATCTGTAAGAATGACCTCTTGATCATCTATATGAGATAGAAATTTATGTACTACAACTATATTTTTGAGGTATTCCTCAAAGGTGTAGAACTCGAAAGACATAAGGGCTATTTTATCTTCTAACCACCTATGGCAAGCTCTCTGAAGTTCATGATATAAAGTCACTTGATCAGGATCCAGGATTCTATCTAAGACAAACCTCTTAATCTGCCTAAGTTCGATCGATCTAGATCCAATGATATCCAATCTCCTATCAAGTTCGTTCCACAAAGGTTGAACCCTATTTTTTTGAAGTACTCTAAGAACAGAATTAATATCTATGGTTGCTAATTGATTTTCAACATTAATGGTGACAACTCGTCTTTTATTATAATCTACCATCTAAATATGATATGTAATCTTACTTCGTTTATCTGATGATTCTAAATGCATTTATGTATTGTTTTTTTTTTTTGGATTGTTTTTAAAAGGTTTTTAGTTTTCATGTCGGGTTCACCAAAATGTATCACTCCAAATTTTTTGCATCCTTACCTTTAGGCTATAGGATACGCACCTAGAAGGGGGATGTGAGAAGGATGGGACAATACCTCGGATTGAGAGGCCCTTTGAAGGTCGCGCCTCTCAAGGGGAGGATATAAGGGTGAATTTTTGATGGATGGTGGGTTCACCAGGAAACTTTTGAATGGGAGCTTCCACACCTAGGTTGAGAGTAAGTTTGATGTGTTCATTTTGTACTTTAATCATTCAATTCCTAGGTTTGGCCAAGATGAATCTAAGCTATTCTATATGCCAATGCTGATTTTTATGAATACAAAAAACATGAATAAATTCTAAACACAGAGAGTATGCTAAATAGGATAGAATATACTTGATTATGGATGTCTAAATGAAGATTCTGAGGTTTGTAGAAGTCCAAATCATCTCAAATCGTACGTAATCGTCTAGAATTATATAGTATCATCTCATATCTCAGTTGATTGTCTAAGATCAGACAAGGTCGTCGACGATATGATGAATTCATCAGGCGAATTCGTCAGAAACCTGCAATCATAGAAATATATACAAAATACCAAAAATTCAACTGCAAAAGCAAGGGGAAATGATAGAAATAATAGTAAATTTTCCTGAATGATAGATCAGATAGCAATTAAAAGGAAATGCATTAATTTAATAATTTATTTTGACTTTATAATGCATCTATGCTAAATGAGGTGAACTCCAGGATGCATAAATATAATAAACTAAGATAATGCACAAAGAAATGCAAAGAAACAATAAGAAAATGCAAACTCTGGGCTTTGATTGCCCCCAATCTAGACTATAGTCAAGATAGCCTCTAATTGTATGGGATCGTCGTCGATCTACGATAGGATCGTCCGAAATCATCTGGAATCGCCTGCGACGATCCAAGCTTGCTCCAGCTGAAAAATGGTAAAATCCCTACAAGAAAACTTGAAATACGTAATCCAAACAAAAGTATGAAGATGTTCTAAGGAACAAGGAACCAAATTTGCAGGGAAATCAGTCATCTAGGGGGTTCAGGGGGATAAACTAAGAAAATCCTAGTTTATATAGGATTAGGAAGAGGTTAGGAGGTTGGAGATCATCCCAATTTGGGATATCTCCACTGGGGGAGACTCTAACTGTGAATACACAGTTTTTGCCCAAGTTAGAGAAGCTTTTGAAACAGAAACTAATTATGAAAATTTGATTTTGAGATGAAATCATCTGGACGTTCTGTTCTAGATGAATTCGTCAGATCTAGGATGATTTTGTCTGATCGTCGACGATATCATCCAACGGTCAAAACAAATCCTAAAAATGGCACAAAAAATAAGGAGAGTGGATAACGGGTGATTAACGGGCGGTTTGGGTTAAAATTCAAATTTTTATCTTTTTATTAAGGTTTAACTGCACCAATTTTAGGGTGCTACACTCCTCAATATCCTGGTTGACCCCTTTAGTTTTTTATTGTTCTAAGTTTAGTCATTTTTCTATTGTATTTTATAGGGAGGAATGTATGGTGGGTAATTTAAATTTCCTTCCTTTGATACCTTTCCTTTTATTTTAATCTTCCTATATATCCTGTATTTCTAAATTAATAATCTCCCATGCCTCTTCAAAAAAGTTCATGGTTAATGTCAACATGTTTATATCTTGCATGATCTTAATTTTTTTCTCCTAGACCCATTATTTGTTCTCTTTGGAAAAATGCATAGGTGGTCTACTATATCTATTATTAAATTGATCTATCTGTAGACACCTAAAATGCATCATGTTGACGTGACTACTCATATGGGACATGATAGAAGACCATATGGAAGACCTTTGGATAGATCCAAGGTATAGTAGTGGTTTTGACCACTCAATTGGGCACCTTTGCCTAGTCAGTGCTAGCCACTACTAACACCCATGGTTAGTAGTGCTCACCGCGCATGTCAGCCATGGTCAAAACTTAGAATAATTTGGCCTTCATTCAACCCAAAGTTGGTTGTAATGGCCAATTAGTTATAGATAGGAATGGTTTGAGCGAGGAAGGTTCTGGATCCTTCCATCCAACTAGCTCAACTACCCAATCTTGATATTAACTTTATGAGGAAGCCACTCCTAGCCCTGGTCCAATGCTATAAGATCCCCCTCCAAATTGGGGATAAGTCTAGAGAGAAGGATATTCAATTGAGCAATGAATCCCTATCGAATTGCACAAACAACTACATGCATTTAGAGGGATAATTTTGCTACCCAATTGGAGATCAAATTGCGATGGAAGCCCTAGGAGCCTAGGAGAGCCAAGAAACGTAAATTATTGCAATTCGTGCACCATCAAACCAATTCAACCACAAAATATATCATAGGACACAAAGGCAACCCTTGGAAATCAATTTGATAAGGTGGATCATAGAGAAATCCCTAATTTGGATGGTAAACTTACTAAGAGCTCCACCGTGGCTCTTAGCCATGGTCAACAATGCCACCCGTGCATCATACCCATGGTGAGAAAATTAGGGGAGATTCCCTTGTTTTTCCTTTTACATATTATTTAGTTAGGTTAGATTAGCTTTGTTATTGGTTTAATTAGCAATTTAGAGACCTTGACAGATAGATTTATAGTTTTTATGCATGTTTCTTTCATTGTGGCATTTAACACTCTAATGGATCTTTTTCATGCATCCATGCTTTCAATATTGTAATTAGGCTACTAGATAGTTAGATGTTCTTTAGCTTACATGTTCTATGAAAATATTTTCATGTTTTACATAGTTTTAGCATATTTCTTGCATCTTCTTGATTATTGCTAGTCATGACATATTTTGATATATTTTCCTCAAAAGGCCTCATCAAGAGAGGCTACCTTTGCTTTTAATATGTTTATTTTTATTTCTTGAATGCAAGATTAATAGGGTCATGCCATTCAATGCAGTGAATACCTCTAATCATGGAGAAGAGGTTCATAGACACCCTAGATCAGTTCATATCACCCTAGGCGGTATTTGATTCACATATATCCTTGAGAGGAATTAAGACACTATTGTAATTGATGTATCAAATGGGTATCCCTAAGAGGTATGAATCTGTAATTTGAATCCATTGAAATTAATAAAGGATTCCTTGTATTTTCTTTATTTCTTGTTGTCAATTTATGCATGCCTATTTGTATATTTCTCATTAATTGCAATAGGTAGACTACGTGTGGGGCCTTTTGGTGGTTATAGTAGGTGATCACGGAAGAACTTCGCATATCTAGCCATGATTAACTGACTGTGTTAGTGTTTTTTATGGTAGGTGCTCCCCGTGACTGACATCCATAGTAAAAAATTTAGCCCGTGATTGACAAGCACGGGCAATAGTCGCAACCGCGCATCAAAGCCATGGTTAGAAATAGACCAATTAGAGAATAGGGGGATAAAGCTTGATCAAATATGGACCTAAGGTAGGTTTCACTGTCATTTTCCTTTCCTGTATTCTCTATCTATCTTTTTCTAACAAGCATGAAATGGTAACCTAAGTAGGACAACACTGAAAAAGGGTGAAATGAATTAGGTCCCTTAGGTTTTTCGTTATAGGGTTTCATTAGGCACTACTAGGAACATCAGACCTCTAATTGCAGTTTGCCCTAGAATACAGCATGCTTAAATGTACGTGTATATTGGATTTCTTGCTTAAGTCCTAGTTAGATCCCACTTCGTCACTAGTATGTATTGTCTAAATATCATGTAGACTAATCATGCATGTTTCTGAAATACCAAACATTATTTTTATGCATATCATGTAGGAAATGATCATGTGAGTGTTGTATTATGCATATTTCATTTTATGCAAAGTAAAAATAACCACACACACCATGTTCCAAAGTAAACTCTAGTGAGTTGGAAGTCACATCCAACCACTAGTAGGGTTTCAATGACGGTGGAGGTGATTTCCATCCATGCCTCAAATCCCATGTACCCTATGTTCTAGATCAATACCGAATCCAAGAACCTTTCATAGCCTAGAAAATTTTTATATATTCCTCTTCGAAGGGTATGACGTTGACTGGGGAAAAATGGGTGAGGATCTGGGAGGATCTGTGCTCCCTTCCCAGGTGTCTATGGATGAATATATAGGTATGGAAGTTATAGGAGTAAAACAAGAAGTATTGGTTGTGGGTTTAGGATCTTTTTGAGGTCCTAATGTGGTTTGTTTAGAGGATGGTTGAACTATATGTAAAGATGGATTTAATGGAGAAAAAGTAGATGATGTGATGGGTGTGTGTTTCACACGTTTAGGCGGATGATTAGAATCAGGATGTGTGGATGATAGAGCAGGGAAAAATTGAACTCCAATAGGTTCTACCAAATAACACATATCAAAGGGTCTTGGGTCACCATGAATGGTAACCAATTGATTTTTAAATTTGAATTTAACACACTGATGTAAATTTGAGGGAACAGCTCGTATTGCGTTGATCCAAGGGTGACCCAAGAGTTTATTGTACGATGCAGGGCAATGTACAATAAACACGGTCGTGTCTAAGATTCTTGGACCAACATGCAAGGGGATAGTAATAACTCGACACGTTTCTTGTGTTTCGTCATTGAAGGCTTTTATAAGCATATCAATTCCTTTCATTTCGTCACTTCTAAACCCAAATATTTGGTAGAAGTCAAAAGTGCAAATGTTTAAAGATGAACCATTATCAATCAAGACTCGTTTAACTACTACATATCTAATTATGGCAGTAATATATAAGGGGTTATCCTTATGTAAACTATTTTGAGGTATATCTCTATCCCGAAAGTCAATACAATCGACTTCATGAGTTATGATAGTATTGGTCATGGCTTCAGGTTGAATATTTTGTGGCACCATCATTTGGCTTAATGTGAGCATTAATTCATCCCTATGTGTAGGAGAAGATCTTAAAAGGTCCAAAAGGGAAATTCTAGCTGTAGTGTTTGATAATTGTTCATTAATATTATAAGGAGGTTTAGGTTGAACATTAGGTTCATGATTCCCTTTATTAGGAATTTTCAAAACAAATGGAGCTAAGCCATCATTCTGAGTTTGATCTTGTTGAGAATTTTGAGCCTGTTGTCGAGTAACAGCTCTGATGGTACCTACCATATTATCTTGTGGATGATGAATAGGTCTTGGTATAGCATTTATGGCTTGTTCATTAGAAAGTAATTGGTGAGAAGATAGTCTAGTAGTGACTCTTCTAGGAAATGGTTCTTCCAGAACCATAGAATTTGTGATGGGTTGAATAGCGTCTGATTCATCCTCAGAGCTATTTGATTGATTTCATGTGATTTCCATGTAACTTTTAGTCTCGTATTCTGTATCACTAAGATCAAGAGTCTGAATGTCATATAGAGGTCTGGTTGTAACCATAGATAAAGTTGTGTCAAAGATTTGTGGATCATGAACAGGTAAATGTCCACTAATAGTCCCAACATATCGGGTAGGAGGGGGAACATTATGATGCTCAATTTGATTAACCACCTCTTTACCATGCTTTGTTAAAGGATGTTGAAATATGTCCAATGATTGATTGGCATTTTGATTTTGATTTTGGGGGATGTTCTTTTGAGCATTATTAGGAGGAGTTTTTTTAGGTTGGAAGGCTTGTACCTCCATCTCATTGTTATCAATTAAATCTTGTATTTTATGTTTTAATCTTTTACAAGAGTTGGTAGCGTGTCCAGGTCCTCTATGGAAATCATAGTGTAAATCAGCTCTATATCCAGGTATAGTTGGATCACATTCCCAGATATTTGGTAATTGGATAAAACCTCATTCTAATAATTGTGGAAGAATGGTTGATAAAGGTTGATTTAACCTAGTAAATTCTCAAGGTGGTTTATCAGGAGGTTTCAATATAAACTTCTATGTTGTTTTTTTAGTATTAACAATAGCAATGTTTCTACTATCAGTGACTCCATCACCCATAACTTGTTTATTTTTATATTGATTTCTGGATGTTTTCTCATCATCTTTCTTTTTAATTTGGCCTCTCCTAATAAGAGCATCTTCCACTCTTCGAGCTAAATCTATAGCTTGATTGAAGGTGGTCAAGGTAGCAGTTGATAACTCATAGGATAGTTGTTCTTGTAAGTTATTGATAAAGATATCCAACATTTCTCAATAAGGTAACACAAAATGCAATCTTCTTATCAACTATCACCATCGAGCTAGGAAATCATCAAAACATTCATCTTTGTCTTGTTTTAGGTTGTACAAATATTTAATGGTTACATGCGTTTCAATGTAGGCACTAAATTGATGCACAAAAGACTCGACTGTCTCTTCGAAATTCCTCAAAGAATGAGTCAGTAATTGGTAATACCAATCTAATGCCATTCCTCCTAAACTTTTTGGGAAAATTTTTAGTAATAACAAGTCATCATGTGATATATCATGACAGGCTATCCTAAACATACGAAGATGCTCTATGGGATCTTCGGTTCCTTTGTATATAGGTAGAACAGGCATAGGAAAGTGTTTAGGATATGGTTGTGCTACAACTATAGGATCTAGAGGCTGACTACACATCTCTCGATAATTTTACGAGGGACGGTAGGGATCTATATGGTCCATGCGGAAAACTAACTATTTCACCATGGCTTCCAGATTACTAGTTTGTCCACCATATTGGTTCGGTGGTACATGAGTATGGGATTTATGAGCGTATGATGGTGTGACATAAGGATTAGATGCTATATTGCTATTATGCAAATGGTTGGTTGGGAGAGTATTATGAAGAAAATTTGTTGTAGCATTATGTTGTATCCCAAATTGTTGGATATTTGTTTTAGGTTTTGTTTTAGGCTTTTGTTGATTTGAGGTATGTTGATCAATAACTTGGTGAAATAGAGCAGTGAATGACAATTTATTTTGTGTGGTAATAACCCTAGGCTTGGTAACAGGCACTCTAGATGGTTGGGTAACCTGTTGTTGCATGTTTTGGATTATAGCGGCCATATCCAAATTGGATGGTCCAACTTGATCACTTTCTTGATCAACGAAGGACGAGGGATTAGTGTGTGTGTGATATATTTCTTCTAAGGTTGCTTGAGTGTCACTAATTTGATCCTTGTCCATATGGACTACTCTATTAAGGGCACCAATTTTAGTATTGAGGAACTTCCAGAAATTTTCCACATTCTCAAAAGTAACAGCTTCTTCCAGAGACATTTTAGCGGATGAGGATCCTTCCTCTTTAACAGTTTCTCTTTGTTCGTTTGCTTCAAAAAACTCTTCTTCTTGTTGGTCTAGGGTTCCTTCTTCCTGAATTGGATCTTCAGGAAGGACATCTCGTTTATTTACTAGTTTTCCTAACCAATCTTCTTCTACTTCAATTTGTTTTCCATTCCTGAGTCTAGTCATTATGCTTAAATTTAGATTTTAGAAAATATATATTGATATATATATATATATTTGCAACAAATTTGGGAGGTATATATTTTAATTATATACCTACTATAATACTTAAAAGAAAATGTTTTGATTTTTGTTATATTTTGTTTTGTTTTTGTTTTTATGATAATATTATAAAGAGAACAAACAGTATACTAAATGCAAGAAATAATAATAATAAAAGAATGGCCTAGTTTTCTACAAATAGTTTGTAGATGTCATTGATGGGATCAAGTTCATGAGGAGTCATGAAATGCTCCTCTTCAAATTGGAAATGGTTTTTCAAGAATTTAAAAAAGTGTGCTATGGTGATGTTATCTACTTCTGACTCTGACTTGTAAAAATAGAGCTCATGGCAATACTCTTGATATGACACAGCTCTAGGAACTCTATTCCATATCTTTCAATTCCTAGGTTTGGCCAAGATGAATCTAAGCTATTCTATATGCCAATGCTGATTTTTATGAATACCAAAAACATGAATAAATTCTAAACATGGAGAGTATGCTAAATAGGATAGAATATACTTGATTATGGATGTCTAAATGAAGATTCTAAGGTTTGTAGAAGTCCAAATCATCTCAAATCGTACGTAATCATATAGAATTATATAGTATCATCTCATATCTTAGTTGATCATCTAAGATCAGACAAGATCATCGACGATATGATGAATTCATCAGGCGAATTCGTCAGAAACCTGCAATCACAAAAATAGATACAAAATACCAAAAATTAAACTACAAAAGCAAGGGGAAATGATAGAAATAATAGTAAATTTTATTGAATGATATATCAGATAGCAATTAAAAGGAAATGCATTAATTTAATAATTTATTTTGACTTTATCATGCATCTTTGCTAAATGAGGTGAACTCCAGGATGCATAAATATAATAAACTAAGATAATGCACAAATAAATGCAAAGAAACAATAAGAAAATGCAAACTCTGGGCTTTGATTGCCCCCAATATAGACTACAGTAAAGATAGCCTCTAATTGTATGGGATCATCGCCGATATACGATAGGATTGTCCGAAATCGTCTGGAATCGCCTGCGATGATCCAAGCTTGCTCCAGCTGAAAAATGGTAAAATCCCTACAAGAAAACTTGAAATACGTAATCCAAACAAAAGTATGAAGATGTTCTAAGGAACAAGGAACCAAATTTGCAGGGAAATCAGTCATCTAGGGGGTTCAGGGGGATAAACTAAGAAAATACCAGTTTATATAGGATTAGGAAGAGGTTAGGAGGTTGGAGATCATCCCAATTTGGGATATCTCCACTGGGTGAGACTCTAACTGTGAATACACAGTTTTTGCCCAAGTTAGAGAAGATTTTGAAACATAAACTAATTATGAAAATTTGATTTTGGGACGAAATCATCTGGACGTTCTGTTCCAGATGAATTCGTCAGATCTAGGATGATTTCGTCTGATCGTCGACGATATCATCCAACGGTCAAAACAAATCCTAAAAATGGCACAAAAAATAAGTAGTGGATAACGGGTGATTAACGGGCGGTTTGGGTTAAAATTCAAATTTTTATCTTTTTATTAAGGTTTAACTGCACCAATTTTAGGGTGCTACACTCCTCAATATCCTGGTTGACCCCTTTAGTTTTTTATTGTTCTAAGTTTAGTCATTTTTCTATTGTATTTTATAGGGAGGAATGTATGGTGGGTAATTTAAATTTCCTTCCTTTGATACCTTTCCTTTTATTTTAATCTTCCTATATATCCTGTATTTCTAAATTAATAATCTCCCATGCCTCTTCAAAAAAGTTCATGGTTAATGTCAACATGTTTATATCTTGCATGATCTTAATTTTTTTCTCCTAGACCCATTATTTGTTCTCTTTGGAAAAATGCATAGGTGGTCTACTATATCTATTATTAAATTGATCTATCTGTAGACACCTAAAATGCATCATGTTGACGTGACTACTCATATGGGACATGATAGAAGACCATATGGAAGACCTTTGGATAGATCCAAGGTATAGTAGTGGTTTTGACCACTCAATTGGGCACCTTTGCCTAGTCAGTGCTAGCCACTACTAACACCCATGGTTAGTAGTGCTCACCGCGCATGTCAGCCATGGTCAACACTTAGAATAATTTGGCCTTCATTCAACCCAAAGTTAGTTGTAATGGCCAATTAGTTATAGATAGGAATGGTTTGAGCGAAGAAGGTTCTGGATCCTTCCATCCAACTAGCTCAACTACCCAATATTGATATTAACTTTATGAGGAAGCCACTCCTAGCCCTGGTCCAATGCTATAAGATCCCCCTCCAAATTGGGGATAAGTCTAGAGAGAAGGATAGTCAATTGAGCAACAAATCCCTATCGAATTGCATAAACAACTACATGCATTTAGAGGGATAATTTTGCTACCCAATTGGAGATCAAATTGCGATGGAATCCCTAGAAGCCTAGGAGAGCCAAGAAACGTAAATTATTGCAATTCGTGAACCATCAAACCAATTCAACCACAAAATCTATCATAGGACACAAAGGCAACCCTTGGAAATCAATTTGATAAGGTGGATCATAGAGAAATCCCTAATTTGGATGGTAAACTTACTAAGAGCTCCACCGTGGCTCTTAGCCATGGTCAACAGTGCCACCCGTGCATCATACCCATGGTGATCAAATTAGGGGAGATTCCCTTGTTTTTCCTTTTACATATTATTTAGTTAGGTTAGATTAGCTTTGTTATTGGTTTAATTAGCAATTTAGAGACCTTGACAGATAGATTTATAGTTTTTATGCATGTTTCTTTCATTGTGGCATTTAACACTCTAATGGATCTTTTTCATGCATCCATGTTTTCAATATTGTAATTAGGCTACTAGATAGTTAGATGTTATTTAGCTTACATGTTCTATGAAAATATTTTCATGTTTTACATAGTTTTAGCATATTTCTTGCATCTTCTTGATTATTTCTAGTCATGACATCTTTTGATATATTTTCCTCAAAAGGCCTCATCAAGAGACGCTACCTTTGCTTTTAATATGTTTATTTTTATTTCTTGAATGCAGGATTAATAGGGTCATGCCATTCAATGCAGTGAATACCTCTAATCATGGAGAAGAGGTTCATAGACACCCTAGATCAGTTCATATCACCCTAGGCGGTATTTGATTCACATATATCCTTGAGAGGAATTAAGACACTATTGTAATTGATGTATCAAATGGGTATCCCTAAGAGGTATGAATCAGTAATTTGAATCCATTGAAATTAATAAAGGATTCCTTGTATTTTCTTTATTTCTTGTTGTCAATTTATGCATGCCTATTTGTATATTTCTCATTAATTGCAATAGGTAGACTACGTGTGGGGCCTTTTGGTGGTTATAGTAGGTGATCACAGAAGAACTTCGCATATATAGCCATGATTAACTGACTGTGTTAGTGTTTTTTATGGTAGGTGCTCCCCGTGACTGACATCCATAGTAAAAAATTTAGCTCGTGATTGACAAGCATGGGCAACAGTCGCAACCGCGCATCAAAGCCATGGTTAGAAATAGACCAATTAGAGAATAGGGGGATAAATCTTGATCAAATATGGACCTAAGGTAGGTTTCACTGTCATTTTCCTTTCCTGTCTTCTCTATCTATATTTTTCTAACAAGCATGAAATGGTAACCTAAGTAGGACAACACTGAAAAAGGGTGAAATGAATTAGGTCCATTAGGTTTTTCGTTATAGGGTTTCATTAGGCACTACTAGGAACATCAGACCTCTAATTGCAGTCTGCCCTAGAATACAACATGCTTAAATGTACATGTATATTGGATTTCTTGCTTAAGTCCTAGTTAGATCCCACTTCGTCATTAGTATGTATTGTCTAAATATCATGTAGATTAATCATGCATGTTTCTGAAATACCAAACATTATTTTTATGCATATCATGTAGGAAATGATCATGTGAGTGTTGTATTATGCATATTTCCTTTTATGCAACGTAAAAATAACCACACACACCATGTTCCAAAGTAAACTCTAGTGAGTTGGGAGTCACATCCAACCACTAGTAGGGTTTCAATGACGGTGGAGGTGATTTCCATCCATGGCTCAAATCCCATGTACCCTATGTTCTAGATCAATACCGGATCCAAGAACCTTTCATAGCCTAGAAAATTTTTATATATTCCTCTTCGAAGGGTATGACGTTGACTGGGGAAAAATGGGTGAGGATCTGGGAGGATCTGTGCTCCCTTCCCAGGTGTGGGCTTCATTACCACACTTTGTGGGATTACATAGCCTAGAGTTCATTTCTAGGTTGTCGAGCTATGAGCATACAGGTAAAAGCTATTAAACAATTGAGAAAATTATCTATGCTTTGCAAAACATGATAAGAGTTACTTTACTAATACAACAAATTGAAAATACATCAAACAATTTAGGGCCTATTCTAAAAATTATAAAAGGAGATAAACATCATTGTATTCTTTGCATGCTAATAAAAGTTAAATATAGACATAGGATACATAATGATGCAAACATGGAGGGGTCAATCTGGGCATAGACCTGAGATTGAAGCCCAAGATCCACCTAGTGCACAACATGATGTAGAATGCCCTCAATCATAGAATACTCATGGATTTTGTTTAGCAAGCATTACAGAGGATAATTCTATACAAGGGGATTCCATCAATAATACCCCAATTAGAGGAAGTACTAGACATCCCTCTAGGCATAGATCAAAGCATGGGACTTTTCATCATGGGATTTCCATGTACGGTATCATTTACCATGATCGTATTTCATGTGGATCCACAAGTTCTACAAAATAATATGTCATCGAGAGATCCATATTGGTACTCTTTCCATAAGTATCTAAGGGAGGCTCATGACCTCCACCTTTAGAGCATAGACATGTCTAAGATCTGCCCATTCAAGGGTGAATGTAGAGGGTTGCTTCCTAGAACAGACCCGCATAGATTCCCTATAGGGGTGAATATATGAATTTTATGATACATATATCCAAAGTAGTAGCAAATGGTATGCCACCTCATGAGACATGGCATAGAAAAAAATTGGACAATCTATACAAGGTCCTAGGGCATCTAGGGTATAAGCCTATGCCTACACCCTATCGACCTATGAGCATGTGTAGCGGAGGCACCATTAGGACGAGAACCTAGAGATTGATCCAAGCATTCTCAAGACATGTGGGCTCTTGCATCACATGCAGGCACTAAGTATTTGAGATAGCCTGACATGAATGTTGTCTTTATAAACCGAGGCAAGAGTGTGGTGAATCAATCCATTAGAAGACATACTCATAAAGTCACTTGAATATAGCACACCCCTTCGATACCTCAGATAGCCGATCATCTTGATAGGGATCATAGAATGATTTCAAAACATAGACAACATATTTTCCAAGATCAATTGGAGGATGTTCACACAAGAAAAGAACACCTCAAAAATGAGAATACTCAGACATAGAGGTTCATAAGACAAAAATTGTATGAACAGTGCATGTGCGAACAACGCATCCTTGATCAAAAGGAGTGTGTAGAGAGAGAGGATTGATTATCTAGCACTGGTTTACATCCTCATAGTGATATCAGGGAGCATGTAGATAGACGAGTGGCTTCACATCCCAAGTTACACCCTACGAACATAGACACCCATACTCGCCATATGACTTAACATAGAGATCGACACCCAACATCCAAGAATGAGCATGAGCAATATGATAATGAAGTGGGAGATGAATTAGAACAAGAATATACTAAAATCTCCCAATTAAAGGAGGAGGGTGAGCCTAGTCCCCCACCAAGACCGAGGAGGAACCTACCTTTGAATCCACATCCAAGGCAATCTTGAGAGGAAGAGTTTCTTTCCTCGAAAGCCTACAAGACCTTAGTAGAGAAGGTCCAAGCCATAGAAAAGCAAGGGATGGCTTATTAGAAGCCTACCTTGAACAAAATTCACAATGAACCTTTATGCACGTTAGTGCCTATTCTAGCATACCCTGAGCATTTCATGATACCTAGGTTGGACAAGTTTCAAGGAGAGGAAGACGTAAAACAACATGTGACTAGTTTCCTAGGTATGTGCTTTCAGATTGAGAGCAATGATGCTTTTCTCCTGCGCACCTTAATCATGATCCTCTCATACCCAGCTCGAGAGTGGTTCAACCAACTAAAGAGGCACAACATCACTAGTTTAAAACAACTAGCTGATGCATTTCTTGAACGCTTCTCCTTCGATGTCAAGAAGAAGGTAAACTTATCCGACCTGGTTGCTCTAACGCAACATGATGATGAAACAGTGATGTATTATGGAAATTTATGGAGGAAAATGATGATAAAGCTACCATTCTCCATATCGTCCTCTGAATTAACATGAATGTTTATGAGGAATTATGCCAAACACATTTCTCTATTGTTATAGTTACAACAATACTAGACATTTTAAGAGGCTTTGGTGCAAGCCAAGGTGGTTGAGGATATCAAGTTACAAGAGGATAACTTGAAGCTGAGTAATATGAAAGAGGGATATAAGAAAAGCACTAAGAGACATCAAGCCAAGCCATCCCATGTTAATAAGGTAGTTTTGAACCTTCAAAAAGGAGAAAGAGGGCAACAAAAGCAAAATTATCAGGCCCAACATCGACCTGCATAGTATGAACAATGCAATAACAATTATAAGGGTAAAAATAAAGAGCAACATCCACCTCACGTATTCACTCATTTATCAGAGTCATTGACTTTGATTTTTCATCAGTTATGTGAGGAGAATGCTATACACTTACCCGAGGTCAAGATGATAGACCCTAATTAGCCTAAGCCTAAAGGCTATAAAGATGATCAGTATTGCATATTCCATAGAATGAAGGATCATGACATTGAGGTATGTTGGTCCTTCAAACACCTTGTGTAAAACATGATCGAGAGAGGTATGCTTCTTTTTAATAACCCACAAGTTCTTAAAAATAAAAACATGGGAATTAATAAGAATCCTCTACCTAATAATGAGGCACCAAAGAATAATGTTTTCCAATTCAATCAAGTTCACATCGAACTACAAACCTAGGGATTCATCGAAATGGTCAGCATTATCATGAGGAATGCAAGGTATGAATGACCGAATCAACCTCCAGTGCCTATCAGAGTCCAAGTTGTGCCTCCTCTAAGGCCAGCCCAATATGTTCCCGACCCACCAACTAGACCGGTGGTGACCATCAAGAGTAGGTTGGTTCAAAACCTACAGATAACTCCAGTAAAGTTGTTAATTTATGAGATTATTTAGTAGTCTCCTAATCATGGAGAGATTATTATGGACATATTAAGGTCCATCGAAGTGTAGCCTCAAGATCCCAAAGTGTTTACACACTTCATGAGGCACATGCAATAGTGTCAAGAACCGGTCATTCAATTTCATGACCATGAAGTCAAGATGGTTTCCATTGTTATAGCTGACCCACCATTGCATATCATCACATGCATGAATCGTAAAATGTTCAATTGGTTTTTTATTGACACTGGTTTATCAATCAATATTATAACTACCAAGGTGTTAACTCACTTGAAGTTACCCAAGATGAATATCATTCCTTCTACCTTCACATTGAGGGAATTCAATGATGCATTATGCTTGATGGTCAGTACTATAGTTTTACCTATCCATGTGGGATTGAAGACCATCTCGGTCATGTGTCACATAATCGAAGGTGATATGTAGTATAATATACTTCTAGGGAGGCCTTGAATTAGAGAAATGTATTGTATCCCTTCTATTCTACAACAGTGTATCAAATACATTCATGAGGGATAGGTTCACGTGGTGCCTTCGAATGAAGAAACCTTTAAATATGTGAAACTAGCATATTTTCCAAGGAAATTTTTGATCCCCTCAATGCACCTGGATGTGCGATCAGCATTGCCAATCAATGATCCAGGATGTATAATCAAATAAGTGTGTGCTAAACCCACAACATTCGTATCTCAAATATCAGAGTGTACAACAGCTACTTCCATTAGGTCGACTACATCTACGATATATTGGTATGATAAGAAGTTGAAAGAAAATATGGGAAAAAATAAGATAAAGCAAAATCCCAAGTCAGTTATCATTGAAACCCCTACTCCTATGGAAGTAGAGAAATTTCAAGGAAGATTCAAAGAGGCACGTCATCTTGCTTTACCTACATCTTCAGTAGGGTCATTTGCATCGCAGGTGACCATCCATTTGGTTAATACCAAGTTAGGGAAATACATTGTGTAGAATTTTATGTTCACACCAATTATCGAGACTGCACATGACATGGATCGACCATGAGCCCCTCGCCTTCCCATAGGGACAGTGGAACCATTTGGGATACCACCCAACCAAACCAAATTCACATATGGAGGGCTAGACCAATTTGCATCTCTTGTACCCATGGATGAAGATGATAATGAACCATTCACCATGAATGTTCATTATCTTTATAACCTGGAATACACCATGTGATACTTTGATAATTACCATTGGTATGGTTATAGTTTTAGACTATTCTAGCAAGGACATAAGAAGCCTATAGAACCATAGTATCAGTTACCTATTGATAGGTTTGGGCTAGGATTCTATAGTGGAGGACAGGCTAAACTCCTTGTCGTATCTTTAGACCGCCTATACCTCAGTCTAGTGGGTGAGGTTGACTTCAATTCGTATCACCCTAATCCTTCTTCATTCCAAAGGGATAACCATATGGTGTCTTACATCACTGTAGGACCAACAAAGACATATCATGAAGATATCTTAGTGGACACTGGTTCAGATGATTTACCAAGAGAAAACTTTGGTCAAAAAATCTATGGAGCAGTCGGTGACACAAGAATGCGGGGTTAAGATATTATCATAGTGATACATATTGAGTTGGAAGGGAATTCTGAAAAGGATATAGTAGAGTCCATATTCGAGATAGGTGGACCTAGCTCCAGCGAAGGGGAGGATAGTGAGTCCTCACCCAAAAATCAATCAAAGGATGAGGCTGAGCAGATTTATTCAGTAGTATCATATTTATGGTTCTTGTACCTGATTTTACTAGGTAGTGATGATGATGATCAGGAGATAACCTATATGGGGCCATATTTTCTAGAGTGTCCCATTATAGTGGGTAGCAGTGAAGGCCTATATTACAATAGTGATGAAGAATATGAGATAGAGAGAGCCTACTTAGGACCTCCCTACTTACGCTATCGTAATGAGCCTTATACGGTTGAGGATATGCACAGAGAGATCAATCTCCATCCTCACCTTAGGGGGAGACCATCGAACCTTAATATGATTTATCATATGGTGTTCCCAAATTTTCAACATACATGGAGCTCCTTGAGCCCAATGATCCCATCCGATAGTCTATTCATGAACTGGATCCAAAGATCCCCATACCCCCAAAACCACATCTCGGGGATGGTAGTTTTGCTAATTATGAGTCACTTGCATGTGGTCCTGGAGACATGATCCATTTCATCAACATGATCTCCATTTATTTGACCACTCCACTCCATAATCCAACCTATCCATCTAAACTGTTGTATTTAAATGTAGATGCTATCGATTGGGATCGCACTGATTCACCTCTAGAGCCTAAATATTTCTTCCCTAACAAAGAAATGTTACAACCTTTCCATTTTGCACTAGGCTATGCACATGATTTCTATCATGCTAAGGATGATTCCAATGATGAACCTGTAAACCCAACAGATGATATCCACTTGATCCCTATGCCTCATTATCTTGAGGAGGCATCCCATAAGTCAGTAGAGGAAACCTTCAAAGTGGATATCAGTAATGATCCCACCAATCCAAAGAAGGTTAAATTTGGAAAAAGTTTAACTATTGATGAGTGTGCCAACCTCATCCCTCTACTAAGAGAGAGACTTGGTCTCTTTTATTGGACTTACAAGGATATGTCAGGTCTAGATCCAAAATTGGTTACTCTTAACCTTTCTCTAGACCTATCAAATAAGCCAGTCAAGTAGAAACTAAGGAAGATGCATCCAACAATAGCCTTAATGGTTAAATACGAGTTGCAAAAGTTGTTGGACATAGAGTTTGTTATCTCCATTGAATATCCAGAATGGGTATCTAATATGGTGCCTATAGGAGAACCTGATGGAAGGATCCGTATTTGTACAAATTTCAGAGACCTGAATAAGGCAACACCAAAGGATTCATTTCCATTGTCGAATATCAATGCTCTTGTAGATGCAACTGTAGGTCATGATATGCTCTCCTTAATGGATGATTTTTTTTGTTATAATCAAATTCATATTAAGCCCAAAGACCAGCATAAAACCACATTTATAACATCATGGAGAATATTTTTCTATAAAGTTATGCCATTTGGAATTAAAAATGTTGGTGCCACATATCAACGGGCTATGACATATATCTTTCATGACTATATGCATAAAATCTTATAAGATTATCTGGATGACTTGTTGGCAAAGTCATTACTGCATTCTGAGCATGTGGAGGTCCTGAAGAAGGTCTTCTATCACCTGATAGGCCATAATGTCAAGTTGAATCCTAAGAAGTGTGTATTTGGCATAACCTTAGGAAAGCTCTTAGGATTCATCATTTCAAAATGAGGCATTGAAGATGACCCAACAAAGGTCGAGGCTATTTTGGAAATGCATCCCCCCACAAAAATCAAGGAACTAAGAAGCCTTTAGGGCAAATTAGCATCCATAAAGTGATTTATCACTCAATGATTGGATAAATTTTGACCCATGAATCAACTGATACACAAGGAGGTCCCATTCAATTGGGACGAGGACTATCAAACAACATTTGCTAAGATAAAGCAATACCTGGATACACTACAAGTGCTAGCTCCACCAAGGCCAGATGTACCATTTTTGCTATATATATCGACAATCGACTTTACACTAGGAACCATGTTAGCCCAAAAGAATGTGCAAGACAAAGAACGGGCCATATATTATATTAGCTAAACCTCGATGAGCTATGATATCGGATATGCGTATGTGGAGAAGCTATGTTTAATAGTAGTGTTCGCTACCAAGAAATTGTAACACTATATGTTGAGTCATACGACATATGTTATATCCAAACAAAATCCTTTGTATTATATGATGAGCAAGATATATCATAAAACACGTACTATGAAGTGGATCATGCTACTGATAGAATTTGATCTGGAATTCATAAGTCAAAATTTCATTAAGGGATAATTCATAGCAGATCAACTGGTTGAGGCACCTCTCGAATATAGTAGGCCCCTCACCATAGAGCTTCTTGATGACACAGTCTTTGCCTTATCAGAAGCACTCAAACCTAAAGAACCAAACAACAAAGCTGATATGACCTTGTTTTTTGATGGTTCGAAGTGTGAGCAAGGGGGTGGTGCAGGAATAGTTTTGTTCACACCACAAGGAGCTCCAATGCCCTTGTTGTTCAATTTGGACTTTCCTTGCACTAACAACAACACTAAATATGAAGCCCTAATTTTGGATCTCCAAACAACTATCGCCATGAAGATAAAAAGGCTAAATATCTTTGGCGATTCTCTTCTCATTGTGAACCAAGTTAAGAGACTATTTCAATGTCGATGCCCAGTATTGAAAGCTTATAAGTATCTTTTTGACATCTATCTAGCTCAACTAGAATGGTATGAAATCTAGGCAATCCCTCATTCATCCAATAGATTCACAAACACAATGGCATATTTGGGATCTCTAATACCTCAGAGTCCATCTATCAAATTTACTACTATCCATGTAAAAATGTTGTCACATTCTATTATGCAACATGAAGCATTGGATAACAAAGAGTCAATCAACATGATTAATGTAGAACTAAATCATGAGTGGTTCTACAGAGCCAAATACTTTCTAAAAAGAGCATCCTGGGGGTCTATGCTCTCGTAGGATCCGACAGGGAGTGGTACTAAAATTCACCATAGGGTTGTTTCCCAGTCTACATTTGCAAATATAGAACCACAGGGGGAGCATGCTATCTTTTCAGTCAAGGCCAAAGCTTATCATAACTGGACATCACAAATATGTGACTTCCATAGACTTGTAATCCCTCAGGGATTTTCATGTGCTGCAAAGCACACATTCAAGTAAAAAGTGATAAAGTATGTCTTGTTAGCAGATATCCTATACTATAGAAGCTATGATGTAGTTCTCCTTCATTGTCTTGAGCCCCAAGAGTCATCTTGGGAAATTTTAGAAGCTCACAACGGTACTTGCGGTGGCAATTTTAGCGACATGGCTATCATCAAGTGCATCCTTTGAATGGGTTATTATTGGTCCACTATGGAGAAGGATTGCAATGTGTATGTCAAAAAATGTGTTAAATGTCAGCATCATGCTAATCTTATGCAACTACCATCATAGCTCTTATAGCCCATTCAAGCGTCTTGGAAATTTTCTCAATGGGGATTTGATCTCATCGGTAAGATCTCTCCTCTGTCATCGGGCCAACATACTTTTATTATTACTGCTACTGAGTATTTCATGAAGTGGGTGGATGATATTCCATTAACAATGAAAACTAGAGCACGTATTACTGAGTTTATACTCACCAATATCATTAGTCATTTTGGGATACCATCCAAGATAGTCTCGGATAATGAAACATCATTTAAGAACAAAACTATGAGAGCTTTTATGTCTAATTATAGAATCAAACACAATTTTGTGACTCCTTATTATTCACAAGCAAATGGACAGGCTAAAACTTCAAACAAGACAGTGGTCTCCATATTGAAAAATATGGTACAATAGAACCACAAATATTGGCATATCCAGCTACCCCTTGCATTATGGGCTTACAAGACTATCATTCGGATACCCCCAGAGGCAACTCTATTTTCACTAGTATATGGTGCTAAGGCCATTATGCCCTTAGAGTTTGAAATTCCAATGATGCACGTCGCATTGAAATATTTCATTGATGATGACACTAAACTATAAGATCTCCTAGATCAATTAATGCTTCTTGATGAACGTCGCATGAATGCCCTCGAGCACATCTAAATTTATCAAGAGCATTTAAAATGAGCTTACAATTGCAAAGTCCATCTAAGAGACTTTGAGGTTGGTTATCTTATGCTGAAAGAGAACCAACATAACTCAAATTTGTTGCTGGAAATGTGATATAAATTTATGGCTAACTGGTTAGGTCCTTATATGATCTCAAAGAAGATTGTACCTAGGAAATATCACTTGACATCACTTGGAGGACTTGAAGAGTCTAAGCCTCTCAATATCCTTCATATTAAAGCATTTTATGCCTAAGAACCAGAAAAGGTTCCAAAAGAATATGTAAGCCCTTTGGTCATGTAGAAAAGGCTCCAAGGGTTTCTTAAAACCACTTGGTCAATCCCAAAAGGCTCTAAGGGTTTCTCAAAACCACTTGGTCAATCCCAAAAGGCTCCAAGGGTTTCTCAAAATTGCCTGGTCAATCCCAAAAGACTCCAAGGGTTTCTTAAAACCACTTGGTCAATCCTATAAAAGCTCCAAGGGTTTCTCAAAACCACTTGGTCAATCAAGAAAGGCTCCAAGGGTTTTTCAAAATTGCTTGGTCAATCCCAAAATGCTCCAAGGTTTTCTCAAAGCCCTTTGGTAAATCCTAAAAAGGCTCCAAGGGTTTCTAAAAAGTGCTTGGTCAATCCCAAAAGGCTCCAAGGGTTTCTTAAAATCGCTTGGTCAATCCCCAAAGGCTCCAAAGGCGTCTGTAAGTTCTTTGGTAAAAAAAAATGTCAAAATCCATAAAAATTGGAAAAATATCAAAAATAAAAAACATTTGCATTTTATTTGCATCATTACATTACATTTTATTTTTCATTTTATCATTGCATTGCATTAGGAATGTTCATACATTGCACTTGCATTGGAGCAAATTGTGTTAACAATCCTACAAATGACACCATGTTTGTATCTTAATCATGCATCTATGAACTATATTTTTTATCTATGTATCACCCTTATGAGTAATTATGTTTTTCAACATAGCCTATCTTGTTGCTAAGAAGAATATACTAGGGTTTTTGGGTCATTCAACCATACCTAGAGGTCTTCTCAAGAGTTGATAGAAAGCTAGTTTTGCTTTTGTAGTTTGTTGAGCAAGGTGCAGCAAAAGTATTGTCATTGTTGTCAACACAGACAGATAGATCGGTTGATGCAGTGGAAAGGAGTTCAAAGGTCAGTGAGAGCATGTACAGTGAATATCTAAGAAGACAGAAGTGGCCCAGATTCAAAGGATCAAAGAAAAATACAAGTAAGAAAACTATCGTGATATCGCGACATGTTTTCTATCACGATATCGCGACATATTGAGAAGAAAGAAGGCAGAAAGCAAAACTGTCGTGATTTCATGACATATCGAAGGAGAGAGAAAATGAAGGAAAAATGTCATGATTTCATGACATATCGGAGGAGAGAGGACATGCAGGCAAAACTATCATGATTTCACGACATATCATAGGAGAGAGAAAATACTGGCAAAACTGTCACGATTTCATGACATGTTGGACGAAAGAGAAAGCACAAGGAAAACTATCATGATTTCATGACATGTTAGAAGAGAGAGAAGAAGAAAGAAAAACGGTCGCGATTTCGTGACATGTTGGCAGAGAAAAATCCAAGTGGAAAAAACTGTCGTGATTTCACGACATGTTTGATGAGAAGGTGCAGGCAAAGAAAACTGTCATGATTTCACGACATGTTTGGAGAGAAGGCACAGGCAAAGAAAACTGTCACGATTTCATGACATGTTTGGAGAGAAGGCGCAGGCAAAGAAAACTGTCATGATTTCATGACAATCTGCAAGAGAGGCAGTACGGATTAAAATGTGTCACAATTTTGAGACATGTTTGAGAGAAAGAGCTGGCAAGGAAAAGTGTCACGATTTCACAATTTGCAAGAGGAAGCGCTAAGGAGAAAAAGTGTCATAATTTCATGACATGTCGGGTTTTCGTGACCCGAAGGGAAGAAAAGCGCCAAGTAGAAAAAGTGTCACGATTTAGTGACATGTCGGGTTTTCACGACCCGAAGAGGAGAGAGAATGTACAGAGGAGAATGTGTCATGATTTCGCAACATGTGTTTTCGCTGGCCAAAGACAGAAAAGGCACAAGGCAACGAAAGTGTCACGATTTTGCGACATGTGTTTTTGTTGGCCAAAGACAGAAAAGGCACAAGGCAGCGAAAGTGTCATGATTTCGTGACATGTTCCATTTTCATGGGTGAAAGGCAAAGAAGTGCAAGGAAGCAAAAAGTGTTGCGATTTCATGACATGTCTGGTTTTCACTGGTGCAAGCCAAGTAGAGTGTACGGAAGCAAAAAGTGTCACGATTTCATGACATGTCTGGTTTTCGTGGGTGCAAGCCAAGAAGTGAACAAGGAGGCAAAAAATGTCATGATATCGCGACATGTCATGTTTTCATGGGTAAAATGCGAGAAGAGTGCAAAGAGACAGAAGTGTCACGATTTCATGATAGGTCGCAACAACACAATTACGGATAGTTAACTAAAGTAGAACGATAGTTAAAGGGGTAGTTGTAGAGGAAAAGCATGCAGCCAAAATAAGAAGAGTTAACTGGAGTTAGTGCGACAGTTACAGGTGCAGTTATAGATAGAAATCATGTAGCTATTTTAAGAACAGTCGAAGAAGGAGAAATCGAACAGTCGCATAAATAGAATCAAAAAAAGCATGCATGCACAAAAAATAATACGAACAGTCCTGACCTAGAATATGAACAGTCATGGTAGAGGTATATGTTGCATGTAACATGTTTAATGAAATGCCCACTCTATATATACAAAAGGAGTTACATAAATAAGCAGTTACAGTTGACAAGTGGTAGAAGAGAATGTTAATAGACTACATGCGGGATTACAGAAGTGATAGAAGACGAAGTGTCTCAATGATAAATAGGGTTATAAAAGGATAGTAATGTAGAGAATTAAGTTGCCACTGAATGTGTGAAAGTGTTTCCTAAAGAGGGTGAGAAGAGTGTTGTAAGAGAGCGACAAGCTAAGCAGTAAGTGTTTACTGTGTTTTGATAAATTGGAGACTAGTCAGGGTCTTGTAAAAGTGAAGGCATTTGTATGTCATTGATATAGCTTTCAAAACAAGGATCCAAGTTGGTGCTTGGATAGGGGTTTGTGCTCCTTTCTATTGGTGCAGATAAATCAGGGGTTGATGCTCCTTCCAGTGGGTGCTAGAAAATAGATTGTAAAATTGGTGTTTTGCAAAGGCTAGATTTGGACCGTAGTCTAAGCAGTCATTCTTGAGGAGTAGCCAAATTGGTGAACCTCGTTACATTATGTGTTATAGTGTGCTCTCTTGTGATAATTGCTTTATCTATTTTTAAATTCTCTTTGCTTTAGCTTTAAGAGTTGCGGATTAGATTTTAAATAGATACACTGATTCACCCCCCCCTCTCAGTGTCATTGTGAGAATATCAATTGGTATCAGAGCCAAGTTCCTGAACAAGATTAATCAGCTAAGGTGATCTTAGAAGAAACACAATGGCAGGTGGTGAAGGATTCTCATCAAACAAAGCTCCTTTGTTCAATAGAAAAAATTACTCATTCTGGAGACTCAGGATGCAGACATATCTGTGTGTGTTAGGATACAACATTTGGGAGTCAGTAGAAAGTGGATACACAATACCCGCTACTCCTCCAACAGATACTGTTGATAAGAAACTGTTTGAGAATAAATACAAAGCAAAGAATGCCATAATGTGTGGGCTAGTATACAGTTAACTAATAAGGATCATGAGCTATAAAATAGCAAAAGACATGTGGGACAAACTGAAGAGCATTCATGAAGGAGACGACAAGATCAAGGAAGCCAAGCTACAAATGCATTGAGCTCAGTTCGAAGCTTTAAAAATGAATGACGAAGAGAACATAGAGGCCTATATGCTGAGATTCAATGGAATCATTAATATGATCAAAGGACTCAAGAAAGAAATCGAAGATGTAGTCGTTGTGAAAAAGGTACTTAGAACTCTTCACAAAAGATTTGATTCTAAAGTTTCTGTTATAGAAGAAGCTAAAGATCTAAATAATTTTAGCATGGACGAGATGCATGGTTCTTTGACTGCATACGAAATGAGAATAGGACAAACTAAGCCCATAGACAGAGAATCTGCTTTTAAAGCACACAAAAATATAAAAGCTAAACAAGAATTTGAGGATGAAGAGACATCGGATGAAACGAAAGCTAACTTTGTTCGAAAAATTACAAAGGGAAAAGTAAAATATAGAGGAAAGTTACCATTTAAGTGCTTCAATTATGGAGGGGTCGGTAACTTTGTAGCTAAGTGTCCAATGAATGAGAAAACCAAAAGTGATGAAGGGTCACACCAAGAAAGAAGTGACTGGAAGAAGAAACCAAATTTTAGAAAAAGCAACTTCAAAAAGAAAATTTTTATATCCAAGAATGTCAGCTCTTCTGAAGATAGCTCAGGTGAAGATTTTGAAGAAGAAACAGGTGAAGCTCTGTTCATGGCATCTGAAGAAGACAAAACAGAAGAAAAAAAGGAAGGTGACACAAATGAGGCTAAAGTATATCTGGAAAGAGAGTTGGTTGCTGCACTTAAAGAGTTGAGTATAGAAAGGAAAAAGAATAAAAAGGTCTCAAGAAAGCGTGAGGATGCGAATGACATAATAAACAGTTTGAAAGTACAGACAAAAGAATTTAAGAAAATGTCTGAAGAACTCGAAGTTCAATTAACCATGAAAATAGATGAGTGCAGCAAACTGGAAGAAAATATTGTTGTATTACGAATGTAGCTAGAAGAAAAGAATCAAAAATTGAGTTGCTATCACAAACTTGAAGGAAGTTCTATGAAGCTTGAAAAGATTATAAATAGTTAGAGGACTACAAGCATCAAATTTGGCTTGGGCTTTGTCGAAGGAGAATCGTCAAGTGGATCAAAGGAAATAACTATAGAACCAGTAAAGAAAGAAAATAAGATCAAGGTTGATCAGGTAAAAACAAATCATACAAAAGAAAGCAACAATGCCAGGCACGAGAAGAGTGCTGACAATGAGGGATTCACAAAAGTCACACATCAAAGGAGAAGAAAATTTGTGGCTCCTACTACAAAATGGCAAAGACCAACTTCTAGGTTCAATCATTCCTTTTCTGGTTATTCTTTTAAATGCAATGCTTATGGTCATAAGATTTCAGACTACATTCATAATATAGGACAAAGAAATTTCACCAGTAGAAATGTCTTTTCATCCTTGATGGATTATGCAATAGAATGCTATAACTGTCATAACTTTGGACACATTTCAAGAAACTGTAGAAGCACATATGCAGCAAATAAATATCAGGAAAGAAGATCTCAACCTAATAGTCTAAGGCAAAATAGAAAATTCCCAGAAAAACATTCACAGGCTACTAACAAAGAAAAGTCTAAACAGGTGAACAAAACTGTAGTCAAACTAGAATGGAAAGAAAAAGAGCGACCCAAGGAAGAAAAGAAATCCTTGATTGTACAGACAGCATTCAAAGCACAGAACAAATCTACACCATGGATACTAGATAGTGGATGCTCCAGTCACATGACAAGCGATAAACAAAAGTTTGAAAAGTTACAGAACTATGAAGGTGGCTCAGTTAAATTTAGAAATAATGATGGATCCAAGATAGTTGGGAAAGGATCAGTCAAGATAAGTGATGGAAAAATTAATTCTAAAGAAGTCTTGTTTGTGATTGGTTTGAAGCACAACCTACTGAGCATAAGCCAAATCTGTGATGCGAGGTCATGAAGTCATCTTTAAGAAGCAGGGCTATGAAGTCAGAAAATCACACAGTGGGAAGCTGATAACTACTGGATTGAGGACTTCTAGAAACCTGTATACTCTCTCAGAGACATCAGAAGGAGCATGTTTGATTAGATAGGTAGATGAAAATTGGCTGTGGCATAAGAGGCTCGGTCATATTAGCTTTGAAAATATCATAAAAATAAGTTCAAAAAGGGCAGTAAGAGATATACCCACCATTGGCAAACCATTAAATAACATCTATGCTTCATGCCAAAAAGGGAAGCAAACTAGATCCACATTTAAATCAAAGGAATACTTCACCAGCAAACCTTTAGAGCTAATACACACTGATTTATGTGGACCCATGAAAACACAAAGCATAAATGGTGACAAATACTTTATGTTGTTCATAGATGACTATTCCAATATGACATGGGTACTATTTTTAAAGCTTAAATCAGATGCCCTTGAAATGTTCAAGACTTTTAAAAAATAGGTTGAGAATCAAACTGGAAAAAGAATTAAATGCCTAAGATCAAACAGAGGAGGAGATTTTATCTCAGAAGAGTTTGTTGAGTACTATCAAAAATATGGGATCAGAAGATAGTTTTCAGTAGCAAAGACACCTCAGCAAAATGGTGTTATAGAAATGAAGAACAGGATAGTGCATGAAATGGCACGGACAATGTTGGTTGAGAACAAAATAGCTGACAAATTTTGGAAAGAAGCGGTCCATACTGTAGTTTACATACAAAACAGGTGCATGCTAAGGACACATGAAATCAAAACACCTTATGAGCTATGGTTCAATAGAAAGGCAACAGCAAGATATTTCAAAGTGTTCGGCAGCAAGTGCTACATCAAACGAACTGAAGATAATATCGGTAAGTTTGAAGATAGAGCTGACGAAGGTATTTTTCTTGGTTACTCGACAAAAAGCAAAGCCTACACATGTTACAAGAAGAGTCTAAAGAAAATTATGGAGAGTGTTGATGTTAAAGTTGATGAAGGTAGAGAACGAGAAATTACTTATCAAGAAAACTACCCTATTTATGAAGAAGTCATTGAAGGAGATGAAGAAAAGGAAACAGAAGAAAATCAGAAATTTGACCCAGATGATTTAAGAATTGACTCAGAAGAAGAAGAAAACAAGAAATTCAAAATAGGCAGCTGGCAAAAAAATCATCCCAGAGAACATATTATTGGGGACCCAACAGTTGGTATTCAGACAAGAAAAGCAGTAGTACGGAACTACTCTCTATTATTTAGCATTGAGACCAAAAATATTGCTAAAGCAAGCACAGATGAAAGTTGGATGAAGGATATTAATGAAGAACTAGATCAAATTGAGAAAAACAAAACCTGGGAGTTAGTACCAAGGCCAGCAAATAAAAATATAATCGATACTAAATGGATTTTTCAAAATAAATTGAACGAAGATGGATAGGTTGTAAGGAATAAAGCAATACTGGTTTGTAAAGGCTATGCATAGGTTGAAGGTATTGATTTTGATGAAACCTTTGCACTAGTAGCTAGACTAGAGGCAATCAAAATGTTTTTGGCTTTAGCAGTTCATAAAAATTTCAAAGTATATCAAATGGACGTGAAATCAGCATTTCTGAATGGAAAACTGGAAGAAGAGGTTTACATTGAGTAGCCAGATGGTTTCCAACTCGGTGATAATCCCAAATTTGTTTGCAAGTTGAATAAAGATTTGTATGGTTTGAAACAGGCACCCAGAGCATGGTATGCAAGGCTAGATAACTATCTAATTCAACAGGGGTTCAAGAAAGGTTTGGTGGATAGTAATCTGTATGTCAAAACAAAGAATGGCCATCTTATTGTCCTTGTTGTTTATGTAGATGATATCATTTTTGGAAGCAACAATGATAAGTCTTGTAGAGACATAGCAAATAAAATGAAGAAATAATTTGAGATGTCTATGATTGGTGAACTTTCTTATTTCCTCGGACTGCAAGTCAATCAAAATGAAAAGGGGATTTTTATCTCTCAAGTCAAATATGTGAAAGAAATGTTGAAAAAGTTCACAATGGATGATAGTAAACCTGTTAGCACTCCCATGACAATAGGTTGCAAGTTGATCAAGGATGACAAATATCCAGATGTAGATCAAACCATGTACAGATCCATGATTGGAATTTTGTTGTATTTGACATCTACCAGACCAGATATCTTATAGGCAGCATGCATGGTAGCAATATTTCAGGCTAGTCCCAAAGAGACTCATGTGACAGTTGTGAAAAGGATTTTTAGGTACCTCAAGGGTACTATGGAGTATGGGTTATGGTACCCAAAATGTAAGGACTTCACTCTTATTGCATATTCTGATGTAGATTGGGCATGATGTATAGATGACAGAAATAGTACCAGTGGAGGAGCATTTTATCTTGGAGACAGGTTGGTAGCATGGCACAGTAAGAAACAATAATCAGTCTCTCTATCCACAGCAGAGGCAGAATACATTGCAGCAAGAACGTGCTATACGCAGATATTATGGATGAGACAAACCCTGAAAGATCTTGGTATTCACTTCAAAGAGCCAATTTCTGTTAAATGTGATAACACCAGTGCTATTAACATATCAAAGAATCTGGTTATGCATTCAAGAACCAAACATATTACAATTCGGTATCACTTTTTGAAGGATAAAGTTGCAGGAGAGGTTAAATTGGATTTTGTTCCAACTACAAAGTAAGTAGCAGATATATTCACAAAACCATTTCCCAAGGAAGTTTTTGAGTACCTTCAAAGTAAGTTGGGAGTGGTCACGCTTCCCAAGAACTGACTATCAATTGGGACCACATTCTCAGGGGGAGCATTTATGCCTATGTTTATAGTTTTGCTCATATTCATGATTTTTGCTAACTATAACAATGTTTGTCTGAGAATGGTGTGCATAGACTCAGGAGAAGTCTGTAGCAGCCCTTTGGTATTATTGTCAAAGGGGGAGAAGAATTACAGGAGATTGCATGAGTGTTGCCAACAATTCCAAAGGGGGAGATTGTTGAGCAAGGTGCAACAAAAGTATTGTCATTGTTTTCAACATAGATAGATAGATCGGTTGATGCAGTGTACAGGAGTTCAAAGGTCACTGAGAGCATGTACAGTGAATATCTAAGACAGAAGTGGCCCAGATTCAAAGGATCAAAGAAAAAGACAAGTAAGAAAACTATCGTGATATCGCGACATCTTGAGAAGAAAGAAGGCAGAAAGAAAAACTGTCATGATTTCATGACATATCGGAGGAGAGAGAAAATGCAAGCAAAAATGTCATGATTTCATGACATATCAAAGGAGAGAGAACATGCAGGCAAAAATGTCACGATTTCATGACATATCAGAGGAGAGAGAAAATGCTGGCAAAACTGTCACGATTTCGTGACATGTTGGACGAAAGAGAAAGCACAAGGAAAAATAACACGATTTCACATGTTAGAAGAGAGAGAAGAAGAAATAAAAATGGTCATGATTTCATGACATGTTGGCAAAGAAAAAGCCAAGTGGAAAAAACTGTCGCGATTTCGTGACATGTTCGATGATTAGGCGCAGGCAAAGAAAACTGTCACGATTTCGTGACATGTTTGGAGAGAAGGCGTAGGCAAAGAAAACTGTCATGATTTCGTGACATGTTTGGAGAGAAGGTGCAGGCAAAGAAAACTATCATGATTTCATGACAATATGCAAGAGATGCAGTACGGATGAAAATGTGTCACGATTTCATGACATGTTTGAGAGAAAGATCTGGCAAGAAAAAGTGTCATGATTTCGCGATAATTTGTAAGAGGAAGCGCTAAGGAGAAAAAGTGTCATGATTTTGCAACATGTCAGGTTTTCACGACCCGAAGGGAAGAAAAGCGCCAAGGAGAAAAGTGTCACGATTTCATGACATGTTGGGTTTTCATGACCCGAAGAGGAGAGAGAATGTACGGAGGAGAATGTGTCGCAATTTCATGACATGTGTTTTCACTGGCCAAAGACAGAAAAGGCACAAGGCAGCGAAAGTATCACGATTTCATGACATGTTGTGTTTTTGCTGGCCAAAGACAGAAAAGGCACAAGGCAGCGAAAGTGTCACGATTTTGTGACATGTTCCGTTTTCACGGGCGAAAGGCAGAGAAGTGCAAGGAAGCGAAAAGCGTCACGATTTTGCGACATGTCTGGTTTTTGCTGGTGCAAGCCAAGTAGAGTGTACGGAAGTGAAAAGTGTCACGATTTCGTGACATATCTGGTTTTTACGGGTGCAATCCAAGAAGTGAAAAAGGAGGCAAAAAATGTCGTGATATTGCGACATGTCATTTTTTCACGGGTAAAAGGCGAGAAGAGTGCAAAGAGACAGAAGTGTCACAATTTTGTGATAGGTCGCAATAGCACGATTACGGATAGTTAACTGAAGTAGAACGATAGTTAAAGGGGTAGTTGTAGAGGAAAAGCATTCAGCTAAAATAAGAAGAGTTAACTGGAGTCAGTGCGACAGTTACAGGTGTAGTTATAGATAGAAATCATGCAGCTATTTTAAGAACAATCGAAGAAGGAGAAATCGAACAGTCGCATAAATAGAATTGAAAAATGCATGCATGTATAGAAAATAATACGAACAGTCATGACCTAGAAGACGAAGAGTCATGGTAGAGGTATATGTTGCATGTAACGTGTTTAACGAAATGCCCACTCTATATATACAAAAGGAGTTACATAAAGAAGCAGTTACAATTGACAAGTGGTAGAAGAGAATGTTAATAGACTACATGCGGGATTACAGAAGTGACAAAAGATGAAGAGTCTCAATGATAAATAGGGTTATAAAAGGACAGTCATGTAGAGAATTAAGTTGCCACTGAATGTGTGAAAGTGTTGTCGAAAGAGGGTGAGAAGAGTGCTGTAAGAGAGCGACAAGCTGAGCAGTAAGTTTTTACTATGTTTTGATAAATTGGAGACCAGTCAGGGTCTTGTAAAAGTGAAGGCATTTGTATGTCATTGATATAGCTTTCAAAACAGGGATCCAAGTTGGTTCTTGGATAGGGGTTGTTGCTCCTTTCTGTTGGTGCAGATAAATCAGGGGTTGGTGCTCCTTCCAGTGGGTGCTGGTAAACATATTATAAAATTGGTGTTTTGCAAAGGCTGGATTTGGACCATAGTCCAAGCAGTCATTCTTGAGGAGTAGCCAAATTGGTGAACCTCATTACATTGTGTGTTGTGGTGTGCTCTCTTGTGATAATTGCTTTATCTATTTTTAAGTTCTCTTTGCTTCAGCTTTAAGAGTTGCAAATTAGATTTTAAATAGCTACACTGATTCACCCCCCTCTCAGTGTCATTGTGAGAATATCATAGTTGAGGTCTAGTTAGTATAGCCCTTAGCATATCAGAATTCTATCACTAATCAACAAATTAAACAATACTAATAAGGACTAGGGGAATATGAAAGCCACGAAGTAGTACCAAGTATCCTGAGGTGAAAAGAGTTATTCTTGCTTATGCCCCTGTGCGAACGGTATAGGAAATGTTGGTAATTGGCAAAAGGACAAGTTCATTCCCTACCCATAATCCCTTGCTTACGTTAAAATGAGCAATATCCCAGAGTGATATCCTATATCAATCCACCAGATTGATACCCTAGATTGATATCATAGATCAACATTTGAAATTTATATCCCACATTGATATCATAAGATCGATATCCTAAATTGATATTCTAGAAATAGTGCCCCAAAGTAAAATACCCAAAGGAAGTTTCTGAAGCAAATTATAAAATGTAAATTACAAAAAGTCAAGTCAAATGAAGAAAAATTGTACAAAGGAAGTAAAATCAGTATCAAATCCCTTGCTCAAGAAATAAAGAAAGAAAAATAAATAAAAGTACAAAATAAACATTGATTATTGTCACAAAAGTACAAAACTAAACAGTGATTTTTATCACTTTATATGAGAAAGTATCTCAAAAAATTGAAGAAAATAAGGGAGTGAACTTGAATCCATGGAATTTCCATCACTACTATATCTTATGCATGATGATATGTCTGATGCATTAGCACCTCACTTATGTACAGACCAATGTTTGAATGTGGAAGAGCTAGCTTCAGGTGTCTTGTATCACCTAGTGGTCTAGTCCATCTAAAATCTAAACCTAGGATTGGATAAACATTTGCGGACTCCCAATATTAGTAATGGGCTAAAATAATCCTACTTGACATCGGGGTATGCTTGTGCCTTATCTTAATGTATTCATTTGCACACACATGGATAATGAAAAGTTAGGGCCTATCCTAGTGAAAGCCTTATGTTTCAGAATTCTAGTATAGTTAGTATAAAAAAAATTATCAGTCAACTAGGGTGTTTGAGTCTCATGGTAAACATCAAATATTCTCAAATAACAACAATCAAATTTTCAAATGTAATCATCAAATATAAAGTCTCGTTTATGAGAGTTTGTTTATTAGAAATATTTGTGATATATGCTAGACACTAGATGGATGTCAGAAATAATATTTATATGGCCACTGACAATGTTATGCATATCTTTTAATTTACAAAAACTTATAAATGGAAATAGTGTGTTGCAACTCATATATGAGTGTCAAATCAATAAATATTCATAATCAAATATAGAACTTACAATCCATGATTGTTATAAATTTTGTGGTGTCATCCATTAGGTTGTTAAAATATCATATCATATTGCATACATTGTGTTTTAAGTGATTAAAACATACATGTTCATTTACAATAAATCAATATCATAAAAAATTCATGCAATACAAACATGGTACGAATCATGTCATAAAAAACATAAATTAAATGCATACAAGTGAAACAGATCAAAACTGCATTAAACACCAAACATTGCATTCATATACATAGCATCATAAAGTAGTACATCTACACATGTATATCATTACATCCACATCATATAGCTAGTGCATGTCATCCATACATCACATCATATAGCAATAAATCAAATATTTGCATTGCATCCATGTGCATAACATAAACATAAAATACCAAAAATAAAATACACATATAATGAGATGAACTATCATATCATATAAATATATGTGTCAAAGAGTACATAGTATCAAGGTATGTCAAAATTCCCGTAGACTACAACTATGTAGGTCCTTGATATTACACTCAAAACTGGTACATAAATCATCTCTAAATATCGGTACTAGATAGGGCCTATGCCACCAGCCTGTGAGGCACCTTTGCCATCCTTGTGAGTCCTTTATGAGCTAGCACCATGAGTTCTTAAATACCTGTGAGTCCTCTCAGTCCTGTGCATCCTATGGATTGAGTTGGTAGAATATTTTCCTATCTCCTTGGCCCTAGACCTGGTCTGTTGAGTCCCTATAGTGTTAGTATCCTCTGGAACCTCCCCACATATCAGCCTAATGTAACCCTCCAACTGGGAGATGTGAGCTACGCATGTTGTATCTCACTCATTATCCTCCTCCATGAGGGAATAAAGCCTCCTAATCTCTGCCATGGGGTCATGACCTACTGGCAGTAAAGAAGATGGCATTTTTGGAGGTAGAATAACAACCTATGTGGATGAGGGGACCACCATCATTGCCCTCAGTAGGTCCCTCTCAGTAGTCATGGTACTTAGTTGTGCCTATGTCATATCTCGTTGGCTAGTAAGATGTGTGATCTGAGTGCCAGACGTGGTAGCCTATGCATGGAGAGTTTTCCTCTCCTCCTCATATCCATGCCACTACGTCTCCCCCTATGCTAGCTTCAACTCTAGAGTGGATATAGAAGTATCCCTATGAAGTAGTTGTGTCTACAGTCTCCCAAACTGGATTTTTAGGTCATAAATATGGGCTCTCAACTACCCAATATCAATGTCTCGAGGTCCTATAATACCTCCTCCTATACCTCCACTTGTGGACCCTCCTCTATAGTGGACCCTGTGCCCTATGAGCCCTCTATTCATAAGCAATTCCTGTGCTCTTGAGGATCCACCTCTGTGCCCTCTGTACCATCAGCTATGAATCCACCAACTGGTCAGCCTAGAGGATCCTCTCCATGCAACTAGAAGTCAGCCCATGAACCATTATAGTCAGGAGTAGTGCCTACATCCGTATGGCCTAACTCCTAAAAGTCATCATCCTCATCCACCAGGGAAGTCACTTAGGGCCAATTCAAGTCCCTCTCAAGGACCAAGCATCTGTAGATAAGTGGTAACTCTAGGACAACCTAATGCATCCCAAAATACCTCAGCACACGAGAGTAGAAGTGGTACTCACATATGTCAGTATTTCGACCGATGATCAATCTATCTCTGTGCACCTGGTGTAGGTACATATCCACCTCTATCCATGTTGAGTAATCCATATATGGTCACTACCATATGTGCTGAGGTTAGAGCTATGCAAATCTAGAAATGTAATGCTTTAGGACTCTTGCACAAGACCTACTCCTGAAGCCCTCTCGCTCCCAAGGCCAGTAGATGGTATAGAACTAACTCTCATCATCGATATCAGTGATCGTCAGGGGTAAATTAACATGGTTCTCAATTAGGATGTGTTGCTAGCCCCAAAACTATATGAGGATGCTATAGTTGATTCCAAATCTGCTTTGGTGTGTGATATAATATAGCTCACAGTAGAGTTGTGCTATCAAGGCGCTTCCCCATGATATAATGGGAGGATCTCAGGTCAATCTCATCATAACATCTCTGGTCTAAGCCAATAGGTTCTAATGAAACCTCATGCCTGAAGAATCTAGGAGTACTATTTGAATAATTAGGAGCATAAATACAACCTCCTACTGCGAGAAGAGTCGGGCCTCAAATCACTCTCCTACATGGATGCCCCTGTGGGAATTACGGTCCTTTGCCTTTGTACTCCATCTACCAAATATGGAATCAAATACAGCCGTCCTAGTAGTGGTAGGATAAAACATGATGGCCTCACCATCAATCGATAGATGAAAGATGCGGTATACATCCTCCAAGGTAACAATCATTTCACCTGTTGGTAGGTGAAATGTGTTTGTTTGTGCATCCTAATGATGGGCCAAAGTAGTCAGATACATATGATCAATTCAAATGGAGGGGAGGTCCAATATGTATCCAAACCAGATAGCAGGAAACCACTCTCACTCCCCGTCAATGAGATCACCATGGAGGTCATGAAGGAGATCGATCTCCCTTGCTCTGTTGGTCAAAGTTTGAGTGGCAACAAAAATAATAAACAAGAAAAACAATAAAAAAACAATTCTAAAATGTCAAAAAAAATAAAAAATGCATAAAAATACAAATACATGTAAAAACATGATAAAAATTTTCAAAAAAATTAAAAAAATATTCCAAAAATGCAATAAAATGACATTAATTGCCTAACAAAATCCAAAAATATAAAAAATTAGAAAAAATTTCTAAGAATTGGGCACCGCGGGTCAGAACCACTGCCGTCCCAATGGTAAAAAATTCAACTGTTGGGATTTAAACCCTGTCATGACTAACAACTGTGGCCCCTAATCCACGGATACCACCCGTGACTAGGGAGCGAAACCCTAAATGGGTCCACCCTTCCAAAAAAACCTCAAAAAATTAAAATTAAACCCCCCATCTAACTAACCTATGCTAAACCCTAACTAAAATGAAGTTCATTACCAACGATTTAGTGTAGTTCATTTACTGATTAATTAATGAAGTTAATTTTACATCCGGTAATGACATGCAAGGTCTCAGTTTTTGAGTTACCTTAAAATAATTGGCTCCTCCACTGGTCAAATATTCTGTCTGATTGACCATCGATGTGGAATGTGTGGAAGTGTGTCAGGTTTTCGACAATGTTCCATGTTAGAATTCAGTTTTTTCCTCTCAGAGCTCTTAGTTTACTATCATTTTCAAGTGAATAATGAAAATTACACAAAGCATAAATCTTATATAATTTTCAAATTTGATGCAGCTTGCGGTTGACATCAGTAGTCCCTGGATTAGGGTTTACCTCCTACAGTTTCCATCCACGATTAAGGAATTGGCTCACATTTGATAGGTACGGTTAGCAAACCATAGTAATTGCTCCAAATTCCCACTATAGATTGCCTTAAAAGATCAAATCAATGATATTAATCAGAACAGATAATTCAAAAAATTCAAAATTAACAAAAAAATCAAAATCCAAATGCACCTTGTATTTAGTTATTTACACTATACACTTGGCGTTTGTAGTGACTTGCGATCCATGCAATTTGGAAAGATGAGTAAATTACCATAAGGACATTTGGAGTAAATTCATCATTTACGAATTGTTATGTTTCATCTTAATCCCTAAGAAGACCTACATAGTTGGACTGCTCCACGGGAACGAGATATTCATCGCGATTCTCCTATGATACTTTTTAGCATATCATCAACATTATGATTCACTACAAGCCTAATGTATATTGCTATAATTTTGATTCACTTTGAAGGTCTTCATGGCTAGACCGCTCCATGGGATAGGAATATGCAATTACTCTAAATGGTGTAATCATAGCTGATTAGGCCTTGCCAAGTATTAAAATGCTAAATCTTAATTTGTGCAATGATCATTCATAGTGGTCAAATGACCTCGTCGCTTCTTTTAATTATCATTACCCTCATCGACTCGTCGCTTTAGGGGTAGTCATAATATCAAATCATAATCAAATTCAATAGAATATCCCTTGATCTTGTCAAAATTGTATTCATTCTTGCCAATAATTGCCAAATACTATCATAAGCTTGAAGAACACAAGCTTATACTGAGAGGGGGGGTGAACAATATAAGATCACTTTTTCATTTTGCTTCAAAAAAGTTTTCAAATCAGTATATGCAGTGGAAAGATAGCAGTAGTAATAGCAGTAATCAAAGCAATGCACAAAACACCATCCACAAAAGAGACACAACAATTTATGTGGTTCACCCAAAGCGGGCTACTCCACGGATAAAATTTCTCTCTAAATTTTATCAATTCAACCTTTGGTAAAACCTTTCCCTGTTACAATGTTTATGGGCACCAACCCAAAGGAGATACCTTCCCCTAGCTCTGCTCTGACTGGTGATCCTCTAGAAGACCTCTACCTCCTTTGCCCTTAGCAAGTGGAACTCTATCCATAGAAGACACCTGTCTTCCCTGCTCTGGCTGGAGATCTCTGTCCTCAACTCTATCATTGCAAAGCTGGTCCACGAATATGCACTAAACATAGTCCTTTGGTCTAGCACATATATCCTTTATCTCTGGTATTCACCAAACACAGTCCTTCGGTCTGGCACAAATCTATCCTCTTATCTCTTTTTTTTATGTTACAGCCACACTTGGTCAAAACCAACTTTTGCACTGGATGTGCAAACACAGCAGCACTCGATCGAATATCAACTTATGCACTTGTGTGCAAAAATAGCAACACAATCTTTGCACACTCTGTGCAATCACAACATCATAGTCTTCACACACTCTGCTTCTCGACGATCAAAATTCTCCCTCGTACTTTATCTGTGAATATCACACTTTGAATGCACACACCGATCAATTCGACTTGACTCACTCTCTTGCGCACAACAGACTTCACTTGCACAAATTCGATACTCACATTCGATTCTGACAATCTCGAAACAACCCTCCTTTTATAGCATAAATTCTAAGATCAAAACACTCAATCTTAGTCGACTGTAACCCTAGAATCTATTGGCTACACAACCCTAATATTCGTTAGCTTAGATTTAACTCTGTCAGCTTCAACTACCTCTGTGCTTTAGAGATTCTACCACGAAACCACAACATGTCATGATATTATGACATTTTTGCAGTCGTACACTTTTGTTTGGCTATTGTCGCGATATCGCAACACTTTTGCTTTTGTCTGCCTTGACTATGTCCTTGTCATGAAATCATGACACTTCTGTCTTTTTCTGACATCATCTTCACTCCTGTCGTGAAATCATGACACTTTAGTCTTCATGGCCTTCCTCTCAGCTTTTGTCGCGAAATCACAACACTTTTGCTACCTTGCACTTCTTTCTGCCTTACACCCATGAAACTGGAACATGTCGCGAAATCGTGACACTTACACTGCCTTAAGCTCTTTTCTGCCTTATGCCCACGAAACTGGAAAATGTCATGAAATCACGACACTTTTGTCTTCATAGCCTTCCTCTCTGCTTCTGTCATGAAATCATGACACTTATCCTATAGAATACCTGCTTCCATTTTCTGTCATGAAATCATGACTCTTTCACCATCCATACGCTTTTCTTTTAGCCTATCACGAAATCGCTATAACTTCATCTGCTGGCTTCTTCACTTCTGCCTATTGTGAAATTGTGACACTTCCTACATCTGTACGCTATCTTTTCTGCCTGTCGTGAAATCGTAACGCTTTTAGCTTCCAAAAGCTTTCCTTGTAACTTGTCGTGAAATCGTGATGCTTCTCCTTTTAGACTCTTCCCTTTTCTGCATGTCACGAAATCATGACAGTTCTCACTTCAATATTTTCAACATGTCACGAAATCTTGACAGTCCTCAACTTGACCTTTGCATCATGTCGTGAAATCACGACAGTTCCTGAATAACTTTCTCTCTCTTCGATCTTGTCGCAAAATCATGACAGTTCACACTACGGACTCTCTTTTCTACAATATGTCATGAAATCGTGACACCTTTTTGTCCGTACAACTTTCCTGGCAATGTGTCGTGAAATCGCGACACTTTTCCTTCTCTGCCTTCCTGCACTTTTCGAGTCACGAAAATGCAACATGTCGTGAAATCGCGACACTTTCCAACTTGCTCTCTTTCTCTACTAATATGTCGCAAAATCGTGACAGTTTTTCCAGCACTTTCTCTCTCCTAAAACATGTCACGAAATCACGACAGTTTTTCCAGCACTTTCTCTCTCCTAAAACATGTCGCGAAATCACGACAGTTTTTCCAGCCGCCTGCATACTTTTACTTATATTTTTCTTGATCTTTTGCAATTGGGCTACTCTGATCTTCTTGGAAACTCACTGTCCAAACTGAAACCTTCATCAAAACACATTATTTGACATCAAACCAAATTACTTCAAGACCTTCTTGACATCAATGACAACATCTACACTTAGAGCAAATGAAATGTACCCAAGGTACCCAGAATTGCCAACAATCTCCCCCTTTGTCATTGATGGCAAACCTTAACTAAAAACACTAGTCAAGAGCCAAAACTAAAACCAACTGATCCAACAACTGAGAATCTGCCTTTGAAGTTTTTGCTCCCCCTAACTTGAAGCTCTCTTCTTCACTATGAATCTCTCCCCCTTACTCATATCTCTCCCCCTTTGTCATCAATGGCAAAGGGTCATCTTTGGGGATTGGGACTAAGAATGAGCTTCTTAGCTTAGTCCCTCCCCCAACTCCTGATGAGGTGATTTAAAACAAGGGTGGGAGTGAAACTCCCATTAGGTATTCATCATCATCAGTGTCTACAATTTCTTTGTCGGGCCTTCTCTTGAACTCTTTGTCAATGTTTATGTTCTTGTCACTTTTCTTGTTCTTGTTCTCATCTCTTTTCTTGTCCACACCTTGATCCTTGGACCTGTTTATACCACTGTTCTTGTTCTTGTACCTTGGAAGATCAGCTCTGCACTGTCTGGCTATGTGACCTGCATTGTTGCACTTATAACAAATAACAATATTATTTCTTTCAGGCATAGTTGTTCCTTGAATCCACCTGTTCTGACTAACCCAGTTCCTGTTATTTGCCTTGCAAAAAATTGCCTTGTGCCCAAACTATTGACAATAGTAGCAATACCCTTGAAAGAAATTACGGCCCCTGAAACTATCATTTACTCTCTTCACTTGAGTCATGCGATGTACAGCCATGTGACCAAAAATGTGACACGCAAAACATCTATCGTGAAATTTTCTTTTATTCGACCTCTTGGGTCCCGAAACCTTCTTCTTGGAATTCAGAATTTTGTTTTCTGTTTCTGTGCATTTATCACTTACGGACTCATGATCTGAAGTACTTTCTTCATCAGAACTCTCTTCCTTTTGAAATCTCTTGCTAGATTCCCCAACCTATTCCTTGTGCAGCTCAACAAAATCGAGACCTATTTTATCTGTTGGTTTTCTTTGACCTTTGATGAGAGACTTAACCTTTTTGGAGCTTTCTTGAAACCTGTACAGTTTATCCTTGTATTTTTTAGTTTCCTCTTCCAAAGAAGCCATTTCCTATTCTAACTCACTATACTCCAGAATCTTAGAATCTAACTCATTCTTGAGTTCTTGTGTCTTAGCCATAGAGATGTCAAGACTTTCTATAAAATCATCTCTCTCCATACAACATTCTTCTAACTTATCCTTGAGTCTAGCATTCTTCTTTCTTTCCTTTTTCAAAACACTGAGAGCATTAGTAAGTTCACATTCAAGATCCTCTATTTGATTGCATTTTGAATTATCAAGGCCTTTTTCAGATTTCTTATCACTAGAGGTGCTACCCTTTTCAAAAACCATACATGCATCTTCATTGTAGTTTTATGAAGCATCCTCATACATACTAGCAACCAAATCATTATTTTTGCAATTATCCTCAAGGTGCCCAAAATTTCCACATCTAAAACATTTCATGACAATGAATTTATGTTTTGGTTCTTCCTCATTTTCTGAAATGAACAGCATCTCATTTTCATTATCACTAGAAGAGCTTTCACTATCACTGCTAGAAAACTTACTTGCTTTGTCTAGGTAGAAGCTCTTCTTGTGTTTGTGAGAATGCTTCTTTCTGTGATTGTTGTACTCATCTTTGCTCTTCCTATGATGCTTGTACTTTTCAGAATCCTTGCTCTTAGAATCCTATATATCTTCATCACTTTCATTCTTTGAAATAGTACAGTCAGTAGCATAATGACAAAACTTCCCACAGTTGAAATATCTTATGTTTTTCATGCTCTTGTGCTTTCTAGAAAACTTGCCTTTCTTGTTGTAATATGCCTCTTCATCACTAGAGAAATCATCACTCTCTTGAATCTATTTGCTCTTTGATTTCTTGGTAGCTTTGAAGGCTGCCTCTTTCTTGACATCAATTTTCACTTGAGTTCTCAGCTCAAATGCTGCAAGTATACTATGGAGCTCATACTTTTTCAATTTATCTATATATTTATCTTCCTCAATTGCAGAAATCTTTTCACTAAATCTATTAGGAAGAGATCTTAAAATCTTATCACACACATCATTTTTAGCAAGTTCAAGACCTAAGTATTTCATGGAGTTAACAATATCATCCATACGAAGCATGTAGTCACTGATATTTTCATCATCATTCATTTTGAGTTGTTCAAACATACCTTTAAAGTGTCTCAATTTGGCCTTTTAGACATTTGCATGACTGTATGAACCACTTGCAGCTGTTTCAACATTTCACTAGCTGTCTTGCAATGAATCACCTTGGTAAGATCTACTTTCTGTAAGCCTTTCAGGATTGCATTCATAGCTTTTGAATTGCTGTGATGTAGAAGCCTATCTTCTTTAGTGTATGGACCATTTACAAGGATAGTGTACCCATCTTCAATTACTTCCCATACCTCATTACCAAGTGCCATTAGATATACCTTCATTCTAGCACTCCACAGAAAAAAATCTGATCCATCAAGGATAGGTGTTGCATTGCCACTTGAATAATCCATTGTGTTCTTAATCAGTTCTTCCTTCAAGTTGTTAAACTTTTTCGAAGGAACCCGCTCTGATACCAATTGAAGAACACAAGCTTATACTGAGAGGGGGGGTGAACAGTATAAGACCACTTTTTCCTTTTGCTTCAAAACTATTTTCAAATCAGTATATGCAGTGTAAAGATAGCAGTAGTAATAGCAGTAATCAAAGCAATGCACAAAACACCATCCACAAAAGAGACACAACAATTTACGTGGTTCACCCAAAGCAAGCTACTCCATAGATAAAATTTCTCTCTAAATTTTATCAATTCAACCTCTGGGAAAACCTTTCCCTGTTACAATGTTTATGGGCACCAACCCAAAGGAGATACCTTCCCCTAGCTCTGTTCTGACTGGTGATCCTCTAGAAGACCTCTACCTCCTTTTCCCTTAGCAAGTGGATCTCTTTTTGTTCTGTTACAGCCGCACTTGGTCAAAACCAACTTTTACATTGGACACACAAACACAGCAGCACTTGATCGAATATCAACTTATGCACTTGTGTGCAAACACAGCAGCACAGTCTTCACACACTCTATGCAATCACAATAGCATAGTCTTCGCACACTCTGCTTCTCGATGATCGAACTTCTCCCCCATACTCTATCTATGAATATCACACTTCGAATGCACACACCGATCGATTTGACTTGACTTGCTCTCTTGCGCATAGCAGACTTCACTTGCACAAATTCGATACTCGCATTTGATTCTAAAAATCTCAAAATAGCCCTCCTTTTATAGCATAAATTCTAAGATCAAAACACTCAATCTTTGTCTATCGGCTTTAACTCAATCAGATTTAACTCTATCGGCTTCAACCGCCTCTGTGCTTCAGAGCTTCTGCCACAAAACCACAACATGTCGTGATATCATGACATTTTTGTAGCCGTACACTTTCATTTGGCTATTGTCACGATATCGTGACACTTTTGCTTTTGTCTACCTTGACTACGTCCTTGTCGCGAAATCGTGACACTTCTGTCTTTTGCTGACGTCATCTTCACTCCTGTCACAAAATCGTGACACTTTAGTATTCATGGCCTTCCTCTCAGCTTTTGTCGTGAAATCATGACACTTCTGCTGCCTTGTGCTTCTTTCTACCTTACACCCGTGAAATTGGAACATGTCACGAAATCGTGACACTTATGCTGCCTAAAGCTCTTTTCTGCCTTACGCCCGTGAAACTAGAACATGTCATGAAATTGTGACTCTTTTGTCTTCATATCCTTTCTCTCTGATTCTGTCATGAAATCGTGACACTTCTCCTATAGAATACCTACTTCTAGTTTCTATCACAAAATCGTGACTCTTTCACCATCCGTACGCTTTTATTTTAGCCTGTCGTGAAATCACTACAACTTCATTCGTTGGCTTCTTCACTTCTGCCTGTCATGAAATCACGACACTTCCTGCATCCGTACGCTATCTTTTCTGCTTGTCGTGAAATCACGACGCTTTCAACTTCCAAAAGCTTTCCTTGCAACTTGTCATGAAATCATGATGCTTCTCCTTTCAAACTCTTCCCTTTGCTGCATGTCACGAAATCACGACAGTTCTCACTTTGAGCTTTTCAGCATGTCATGAAATCGTGACAGTCCTCAACTTGACCTTTGCATCATATCGTGAAATCGTGACAGTTCCTGAATAACTTTCTCTCTCTTCGATCTTGTCATGAAATCACGACAGTTCACACTGCGGACTCTCTTTTCTGCAATATGTCACGAAATCACGACACCTTTTTGTCCATACAACTTTCTTGGCAATGTGTCGCGAAATCGTGACACTTTTCCTTCTCTGCCTTCCTGTACTTTTCGAGTCACGAAAATGTGACATGTCGCAAAATCATGACACTTTCCAACTTGCTCTCTTTCTCTGCCAATATTTCATGAAATCGTGACAGTTTTGTCAGCACTTTCTCTCTCCTAAAACATGTCACGAAATCGCGACAGTTTTGCCAGCACTTTCTCTCTCTTGAAACATGTCACGAAATCACGATAGTTTTTCCAGCCGCTTGCATACTTTTTCTTACTTATATTTTTCTTGATCTTTTGCAACTGGGCTACTCTAATATTCTTGGAAACTCACTGTCCAAACTGAAACCTTAATCAAAACACATTCTTTGACATCAAACCAAATTGCTTCAAGACCTTCTTGACATCAATGACAACATCTACACTTAGAGCAAAGGCAATGTACCCAAGGTACCCAGAATTGCCAACAAAGCTTACCTTTTTTCTTGGGAAAAATAGCAAATATGACAATTAGTTTGTAACTCCCATCCTTTTGTGTTGACAGGTAGGAAAGCCTACTTAGCATTGATGCTATCCGAATATCTGATGATGAGTGCAATTTTTTTCAAAATTAAGCCTTCTATCGAGTTAGAAGCAATGATTCAAGGATGCACGTCCTTTTACTGGACTCGAGGCATCTAATGTTGATCAGATTAATGATCATCATTCAACCTACGACATCATTTGAGGTCTATTTTTGCTTAGTGTTGTTCAAAATCACAATGCATCTCAAAAGGGGCATCTGTAGACACCTAAAATACGTCATGTCAAGGTGACTACTCATATGGGACATGATAGAAGACCATATGGAAGACCTTTGGACAGATCCAAGGTATAGTAGTGGTTTTTACCACTCAATTGGGCACCTTTGCCTAGTCAGTGCTAGCCATTGCTGACACCCGTGGTTAGCAGTACTCACCATGCATGTCAGCCGTAGTCAGCACTCAAAATTAATTGGCCTTCATATGACCCAAAGTTGGTTGCAATAGCCAATTGGTTACATATTGGAGTGGTTTGAGCGAGGAAGGTTCTAGATCCTTCCATCCAACTGGCTCAACTACCCAATATTAATCTTAGCTTCATGAGGAAGCCACCCCTAGACCTGGGCCAATGATATAAGATCCCCCTCCAAATTGGGGATAAGTCTAGAGAGAAGGATAGTCAATTGAGCAGCGAAGCCCTGTCAAATTGCATAAGCAACTACATGCATTGAGAGGGATACTTTTACTACCCAATTGGAGATCAAATTGCCATGGAAGCCTTAGGAGCCTAGGAGAGCCAATAAATGCTAATTCATGCAATCCGTGCACCATTAGACCAATCCAACTACCAAACCTATCAGAGGACATAGAGGTGACCCTTGGACATCAATTTGACAAGGTGGATCAGAGATAAAGCCCTGATTTGGAGGGCAAACCTACTCAGAGCTCCACTGTGGCTCTTAGCCACGATCAACAGTACCACCCATACATCAAACCCACGATGAGAAAATTAGGGGAGATTCCCGTATTTTTTCTTTTGCAGATTATTAAGTTAGGTTAGATTAGCTTTATTATTGGTTTAATTAGCAATTTAGAGACCCTGACAGATAGATTTATAGTTTTTATGCATGTTGTTTTTATTGTGGCATTTAACACTCTAATGGATCTTTTTCATGCCTCCATGCTTTCAATATTTTAATTATGCTACTAGATAGTTAGATGTTCTTTAGATTACATGTTCTATGAAAATATTTTCATGTTTTACATAGTTTTAGCATATTTCTTGCATCTTCTTGATTATTTCTAGTCATGACATCTTTTGATATATTTTCCTCAAAAGGCCTCATCAAGAGAGGCTACCTTTGCTTTTAATATGCTTATTTTTATTTCTTGAATGCAGGATTAACAGGGTCATGCCATTCAATGCAGCGAATACCTCTAATCATGGAGAAGAGGGTCATAGACACCCTAGATCAGTTCATATCACCTTAGGCGGCATTTGATTCACATATATCCTTGAGAGGGATTAAGACACTATTGTAATTGATGTATCAAATGGGTATCCCTAAGAGGGAAAAATCTATAATTTGACTCCATTGAAATTAATAAAGGATTCCTTGTATTTGCTTTATTTCTTATTGTCAATTTATGCATGCCTATTTGTGTATTTCTCTTCAATTGCAATAGGTAGACTAGGTGTGGAGCTTTTTTGGTGGTTACACTATCTTACTGGATTGTACTCATTATTTGATTCATAGTTAAAATATTATATTTTATTGAGTATCAAATATTCGATGTTAGACACTTGTAGACATTCTAGACCTATCTCTAAAAAACATAGATATTTTAATAATTTCTTTAGAACAAAAAAATGGAGGTGGCATTCTTTATTTTCATTTTTCCAATACTTATTTGGTCATATTACTTTCCAAATTATTGGAAATTTTGATATACAATATTCACCCTTTTTTCTAATTTTTCTATAAGATGCCCTAGGTTATTTGTAGATTCTTTGATTATATGAATATTGTAGAATATTTCTTTTAAAACATCCAACTTGCCTTGCATTTTATTCCTCATTTATTTTTTGTATTTTGATAGGAAGTCAGAGCTAATCAATATGTTTTATTATAATCTAAGGTTCTATTGTTGAAACTACAACCTGAGAATTTGAGCCTGGTTTCTTGAGGCTATCCACTTTTGCTCTTAATCTCTCATTTTTAGTTTACAATTGGCTTTCTCTTACTATCAAGGCTTGGTTACTTTTGTAGAGGCTCTCCATTGTGGCTACATGGAATTGAGCCTATGCTTTTGCAAGAACTAAGGGATTCTCTTGGTATTGAACTATTGCCTCTCTAGTTGACTTATCCATTTGAAGTGTTGTAATTTGAGCCATAGGTATCATTGTTTCTACTGTTATAATAGGCAAAACCAATATTTTAGTTTCTTGACTATTTGGATCTTCTATTGTATATTGAGTATCTTTTAGATCTCTTCCATCTTCTATGGCTTGTATATGCCTCTCTTCCTTGGGATTCAAATGTATGGCCTCTTATTTTACATATGTTAGGGAAAGGATTTTATGATTTTTTGAAGTAGGTAGGGCATCCAACCTTGGTATTTTGCTCTTTGGATAACTTGTAGGAGAATCAATTTTGAACTGAAGCTCTCTAAGCAAATTGGATAGTCCTCCTACTTGTTGGATCTTCTCAAGCACTTTTGAGAAAATTGTGTGCTCCTCCATATCTATTACTATGCTTATGGGTATTAATTTGGGGAGTCTTGTTGTAGTTTAAATCTTTTATTTGAGAGCCATTAGTATTTTAGCAAGATCATGAGTGAATTACATATATGCAGAGGAGGTAGCAACTATTTCTTTAGATTTTATTGTGATGAAGATAGTTTTGTAGAAGGATTGGGAAACTAGGGGGTCTTCTATATGTTATTATACTAGATTAGTGATCTCCATAAACACTTATATATACTTAGGTTCCATTTTTATAAATTCTAAGATAGGGTCTTGGTACTCTTCTAGGCATATTTTTAGGATCAAGGGGGAAACTAGTTCAACTATAGTCATCCTTAGCACGTTTAGTTTATCAGGTAGTTGCCTACCATCTCTATATGAGACTTGAGTATGTGGACCATTATTTGAATCCTACCATAAGTGTTATAGAGATTCCCCTCTTCTTAAAGAAACCTACATTTTATCCTCAAATAGATCTCCTCTATGGACCACTACCCAATTTGTCAACTTCTTTATAATAGTATCATTACAGTAAAAATAAAGGTCATACGATCTCTAAGTAATTTCAAAAAAACCATACGAATATATATTTTGAAAAGATGCTAGATACTGGGGTATCTTTTATACACAAAAATACCCCATTATACAAGGGATGTTCAACTAGGGAATTTTGGCTTCCTTTTTAGGTACCCTAGTTTTGGTCTCTTCTACAACTTGTCTAATGATCTATAATGCTACAATCAATCTAGGGAAAAATATAGGCAAGGCCTTTGGCAGAATTTTTGACCTATATATTATTATATAGGTGACGTCCTCAGTGAAAATGTAATCTCTAATATTTTTTTCATACAAAAATTTGGCTATCTTTGAGCCAATTCTATGAGGTTTTTTTCCACAAAGCTTAAAGTATACAATTGAGAGGAATTTGCCAAAACGATTGGCATAAATAGACTCAACACCTTGTATAAATGGAAGACTTTCTTGAATAATTATTTTGTATACTCCTCCCCATTCTATAATTGCTTTTTCATTCATATGTCCCACTATTAGATGTATGAGGAAATAATAGTGTGAACAATAGGGCATAACCTATTTCTAATTTAAAATAGCTTTTTGTAAATGCTAAATTTCCCTATCTAAGGTGTCATAGATCATGCTTTCCCACTTATACATGGTTGGTTATTATTTTCTATTGAATTACACTATTAGTTACATTACCTATTTTTTTACCAAAACTAAATCCCTGTTCCCCATTAGTATCATATCGATGTGATATCTCACCTTGGGATGAAGTGCAGACTTATGTATAGGGAAATTATATGATACCTCTTCATTATAATCAAAAATCATGTTGTAGAAGGTAGTACCTATCATATATTGGTTTGGGATATTTGTACATTTTTATCTAGAATCCATATGGATTCTCTAATCTAGAAAACTTTACTGATCCTCTCTAGAGTGATTCTAAATATGGCCCAATTTGAGGTCTTTTATTGCTTTCATCCTTGGGTCAAATACCAATGCCAAAAAATATAACAAGTTAGAAGAGTAATACATCTTGGGGTATATGAGTTTAGCCATATTACATGTCCATCTATTATTATATGGGTTGGGGACATTTTGATCTTTGTATGCCCTTATGAGGAGTCCTTTTAGTAAGGTGGTATGGCATAGTCTTCCTTGGATTTTTGATAGCTAAAAACTATAGTTTATTCCACTATCCACTGTTGTTTAGTCATGTATTGTTGATCTAGACCTAATAAACTAGATAATTACTTGGTTTCTCTATTAGAGGTTGTGCCACACAATTGCTAGTATGTGTTAGAGTATACAACATCATTTGGGTCATGTAAATGTACCACCTTTGGTACATAACTAGAGTAGGAGTTTACTTTAGAGTAAATTTAGTTAGTTCAAGTATTGTAATAAATGCACAAGTGTCAATGTGCAAGTTGTAAATGTACAAGGAGTCCACTTGTACATTAGGTAGATAGGTAGAGTAAGGGCCAAGGAATCTATCTTCCTATATAAAGGCCTCATAGTGAGTGTTTTAGAGAGCATAGTAAATATAGAGAGTGTGTGGTATAGTTTAGTAGTATGGTACAATGTAGTCCTTTCATATCTATTCATGGAGTGTTCATGTCCTCCATTATATAGCATTGTACTATTTTTATCACTTTCATTAATGGTATATTTCTGAGTTATTTGTAGATGTTCATCTCATTATTTTCTTGCATATTATTGTGCCATTAGTTTATAGTTATCTCATATTAGTTATCTTACATCTTGTGGTTGTACTTCTTGTAATACCATCCCATCAAAAGCTAACAGTGGTATCAGAGCACATGGTAGATCAGATAGGAAATAGGGAGAGCCACAAAGAGAGATTGAGAGGAGTTCAAAAAATTTAGTTCCAGAATTTCTGAGATTACATTTGGCTAGAGTCTTTCCATAGGGTTGCAAAAAAATCATGAAGACTAGGACTCAATATAAATTCCACTAGATTGACAAATCAACTAGTGAAGATTAATTATCTCTAGATTTAGAGTTTCTTCCATTACATTCCTAATACTTTGTTGTAGGAAAAAGGAGATTCAAAGTGATTTGGGAAGCTTCCTACAAAAGATCTAGGAAGAATATCTTATTTAGAATCAATCCAACACCAGAAGAAACAAATAAAAGAATGAATATTTGGAGGCCTGAAGAAAAGATCCCATTACTAGAGATTGCAGACCTGTAGAGTGCAAAAGGAGAAAAGGCCATAGGAGCCTTGTTACAAATTCAAGGGAGAGAAGAAGACTCCAATGAAGAGTCCCAGTGAAGATAGGATATTGGTGATCTCCAGTGCAGATTGAATACTTCACCCTGAAGAAGTTGAAGAGACCCTTAGAAGGTCTAGTTACAAAACTCCCAGTTCTAGAATATTAGAGGTTGGTGATCTCCATTAAAGCCTACAGATTGTAGAAGTGAAGAAGGACTAGCAAGGTCTTGTTCCATATTCTAGAAGCAATAGATTTCAAATATCCAAGAGGAATATCTCATTACCAACACTTCCATAGTAGAAGGTTGAAGGAAAGATCTCATTTGGAAGACCAAAGAAGCTACGAGATTGAAGATCTTGGAGAGGTCTTAAGGAGAAATAAGGAGGAGGCTTGGTGAGCCTCATTAAAGGAGATCCAAATAAGGCCATTAAAGGAGTTCCTAGGAGAACTCATTGGAGAAATTTACCACCAAGGAGAAGTTCTTGATAAAGGAATATTTTGGGACAATTATCGCCATTCGACAACAAGCCCAAACTAAGATAGATTTGGCAAGGAGATTTCCAAATCTAGGAGGAGATTGGTGAAGACCTCAAGACTTTTATATTCTTGAGAAGAGGTCCCAAATTGAAGTTAGAATTTGACAAGGAGGTTGAAGGAAAAAGGAGCCAAACATTACTACCAAACTTGAAAGGTTTGAAGACTACCTTTGAAGGCTAGAAGGCTCATTCGGAGATAGGGGTTTGCTGAATTTTTAGTAAAACACTAAAGGGTTCTTGAAAGAAAACTCAGCTATGATTTGGGGGAATTCCCTACCAAATTTTTGAGTTTCAAGGATAGCATTTCAATGCAAAAATTGACTATGAAAGGGTAACAATTAGGACAACATTACTAGCTGCAAAAATTTAGATTTCTAGGATACATCCTGAAGGAGAATCAAAGTCACCTACTACAGTTAAAGGGAAACAAGTTAGAGGGTTTTTAGAGCTATAAAAATGTGAGTTAGAGAGCTATTTTGGGCAGCCAAGCAGAGCTGCAAGTTCATCCAGTTAAAGGAAGCAATAAGGTGAATCTAATCACCTAGAAATCCTTCATCTACAGAGATCATTAAGGTAAGCAACTTGGGTGCAAATAGGTTCATTAATTGAACTTTAAATTAATTCATTATCAAGTTCCATTAAGCACCATATTAGAGTTTTAAGAAGTTGCAAAGAGAAGGTTGCATATTATAGTCTTCAAAAGAGTGTAGAAGGAAGTTTATTTTAAAGGTTTATACCTGCACATTAAAATAGGAGTTAGATATATTTCAACAGAAAGAAAAATATCATCTTCCTATTATCTAGTTACAACAAAGAAGACTACATTAAGTTACATAGATTATAGTGCATTTAGGAGAAATTACTAGTGCATGATTTAAGGTTCATTTAAAGGAGTAATAAGGTGAGATCAATATTGCACTATACTAATTGTTCTTAAAGAGTTTTAAGGTGCACTAAGTATTTTAAGTTACAGTGAAAATTAGTGCATATTTTGAGTTACTTTGAGGGTTCATCTACAGGAGTAATAAGGAGAAACTATTATTGCACTATATTAGTTATTCAAAGTTCACTAAGGATTTTTTAGTTAAAGTGAACATTAGTGCAAAGTTAAACCTCTAAAATTAGATGCATGGTTAAGAGCTTGGATTCATTGGTGCTAAAGTTATCCAAGTAAAGAGTTAGAGGTTAGTGTTGTCTAGCAAAGAAGGCAACAATACATTACATCTTGCTCTCAAGGAATAGAGCATAGTGTCACCATATTTAAGAAGCAAGGGAAGCTTCAATAGGAGATGTAGAACTTTGGTGCAAAAATATAATATTTATAAAAAGGGTTTTGCATTACATTGGCACTAAAAAGAGTGTCTTAAAGACATTGTTACAAATAGTAAGACACGATCTCCAAGCGGCCACATCACTAAAGTTTGAGGAGAAAACTTTGAGCAGGGTAGAGAGCCATTCCAAAGGGGCTCAATGTCCACCACCAATAGGGTGAAAGCACACTCAAGGTGCTTGATAATAGAGCTAGTCCTAGAGAGCTCAATATCCACATCACCAAGGTGTAACAATACACCAACTCAACATCTACACAACAAGCAACATCATACGTAAGAAAACTAGTGCTCATTGCAAGGTGGATAATACAAAGGACAACACAACATATCCTACATAATACAAGGAGTGTCTTACCAAGATCCAATTTGGATGAACCACTATCTGAGAGGTAGCACCATAGGAGCTCCATTACAATGCTCTAGAATATTCATAGCTGGAGAATTCATCATCCATATTCGCTAGAAAAAGGAAGGAGCCATCTCACAAATTATTATCATAAAGGAAGCTTGCAATAGTTGGCAAGAATACATTGAGAAGCCTTATGGAAGTGGTACATTGAAGGAGAGAGTGCATGCAAAGAAGGCTCAAACACTTGTCTTAACAAGGAGGGAATATTGTACCACTTGGCACAAAGGTGTAAGAAAATATTCAAACCCTAATGCCCATGCTCAAGGAGGAAGAGTGCTCAACCAAGTAACACTCTCATCTTATCTCCAATATTTAGAAGAAAGGTGTCCATCTAAGTAATATCTTCCATAATTGCCCAAACATCCAAGATTTTTCAATGCTCAACAAGAAGGAATTCATCCTATGCCACATGGTCTAACACTCCTCAAAGACAAGTGCTACTCAAGGAGGAGATAAAAAAATTTTGGTAATGTCTCATGCCACTTGGCACACCCATCAATAATATGGTAGCACATTTGTAGCCACCATAAAAAGGAGCACTCTTGGAGAGAGTCAAAGCACATTCTAAGCCTGCATTAAGTGAGTGTATTCAAATCTTGAAGTCAAGGAGTTAGAGGTGCATTTAAGACTATCATAAGAGGATGTATACTAGCCTATCACAATCTAGCAAGAGGATACAATGCATTTCAAGGAGTTATAGCACTCATCAACCTTACTAAGGTATTATTTTATATAGGTTGATTAATTTTTATTTCATAAGGAGTAATAAGGGATAGTATAAGGTTGAAATTATCATTATCTTTTGCATTTAAAGTTATTTGCAAAATCAACCTTAATATATTTGAGAGCAAATCAAGGAGTTAATATTCTTATCCTTAAATAATATTATCACTCTAGTTGAAATACAATATTTACAATTAATATCATAGGAGGTATAAGGTTTTCTACTTGGAAACAAATTATTATTATTGCAAATATCATTATTTTCTAAAATTCTAAAATTAGGGAGATATAAGGTATACTACATCAAACATAGATTATTGGAATTTAGAAATATTAACTATTGGATATTAAAGGCTATAAAAGGAATTTCATTATTTACTTAAAGGAGTTGGAATTATTTACTTATACTTGTCTCATACTCATACTAAAGGGATAAAAGAAATCCAACCATAGAGAACTTCAAATTGATAAGTGCATAGTTCATTAGGAGAGATAAGGTAAAATAGGAGTTGATTATTGATTTACAAAATATTACAAAATCAACCCAAAAGGTGAACTATTACTTACTAAGCACTTTATCAAACTTATAGCTCATTCCAATCACTAGGGAGATATAAGGTAACCAACAAGGATCATCATAAAAAAAAAATCATCCTTAGAGAATCTCAACTACTTAAAGGTCCAAATTACTCCTCATGGAAAAACAAAGTGAGGGCAATTGTAATAGTTGAGAAGCTTTGGAAAATTTTCAAAGGAATAAATACTAAACCTAATTAAGGTGATACAAAAATCTAGAAGTATACAAAGAGTGATTAAAAAGCATTAATGATAATAACTTTTGCCATTATAGATGAAATAAAACCTTACATCAGTTCAATAGGAACATCTACAGAAGCTCGAAAAACCCTAAAAAAATTATTTGAAGAAAAAAATAAATCTACTATGTTAAATCTTAAAACTCAATTACATTCACTAAAAATTAACAATGGTGAAAGTTTAGAACTATTCCTAAGGGGAAATTATTAACCTTAGGAGAATATTTTAGAGATAAATTTCTTTTTCAAGTAACCATGAGAGATCTTCTAGAGAACTACAAACATCTAGTTACATATTTACAAGTTCTAAGTAAATATATATCATTTGATAAGCTAGTTAACATTCTTAAATAATATGATATGGAAAATATAGTGAAGGATGAAATGACTAATAGTGCATTGGTCTCAAAATATACTCCACAAGGAAATTTTGCCTCATCCTCAAAAAGATAAAGACCATGAAATAACATATATTGTCATGTATGCAAGTGAAAAGGTCATAGCACTAATTACTATATATTTAATCCTAGAAACCAGAATTAGAGAAACTATACAAACTATGGAAGCCAATAAAACAAGTCATTCCAACCAAGGTAATATCAAACTCAAAATAATCCTCATCAACAACAGTTTTAAAGACCATACAATTATCCTCAATTGGAATATCAAGAAGGAAATCATAAGGGATACTTATCTCAAAGGATTCAAGAAATTGAAGAACTAGAAGATCCTATAGATGATCATGAATTCAAATATCTCTTAGTAAATATAACATTATGTTAAGATACTAAATAATTGCTCGAATAAGGTACAAACAATAGAGGAGAATTCAAACTCCAATACTAGATAAAAGATCCATATTGAAGACTAAAGTCTTCAATACCCAAATAATGTAATATAGGGGGTGTTAGAGTATATGACACCATTTGTGTTATGTAAATGTACCACATTTGGTACATAAATAGAGTAGAAGTTTACTTTATATTAAATTTAGTTAGTTACTTCAATTATTGTAATAAATGCACAAGTGTTAATGTGCAAGTTGTAAATGTACAAGGAGTCCACTTGTACATCAGGTAGATAAGTAGAGTAAGGGTCAATGAATCTATATTCCTATATAAAGGGCTCATAGTGATTTTTTAGAGAGTGTAGTAAATATAGAGTGTGTGATATAGTTTAATAATATGGTACAATGTAGTCCTTCCATATCTTTTCATGGAGTGTTCATGTCCTCCATTACATAGCATTGTACTATTTGTCACTTTCATTAATGGCATATTTATGATTTATTTGTAGACGTTCATCTCATTATTTTCTTACATATTAGTGTGTCATTAGTTTATAGTTATCTCAGATTAGTTATATTGCATCTTGTGGTTTTACTTCCCATAATACCATCTCATCAAAAGCTAACAGTATGGCAACACTTCAATTAACTCCTCCAGCTTTATCATGGTGGTGGGGACTCTGGAAACTACACTGGATGAAGTCATTACATAGCATTAATATTCTTGGAATTAGAATGGCCTCTATAGCAAACAATAGTTCTTACAACTCTATATATTCATGGTATGACTGTAGAAGTCAAGCATAGGCAAGAATTTATAGCTTTTACATGGATTTTTTTGCATGCTCTATAATTAAAATGCTAGTTGTTGTCTTTTTCTTGCTACCACTCATTAGCTACCATATAACTTCCCATAATTACTTTTCCTATATCGATTGTCTTTTTATAATTTCCTTTTTGTAATTGGTTGTTGATTTGTACACTTGGTTGAACTTGATCTCCCTATGGCATCCTATACATTTTAAGGCACGTGCCTGATAAGATTTGAGGAAAATATGTACTCAACCTTTTACTTTGGCTTGTGTACCTTCAATTATTTTTTGCTAGCCTAGTTTGAGTGATCATTGCTTGTTTTGAATAACATGCTATTTTGCTAACTTCTTGGATTTGTCACTTGATTTGGAGGCCTATTTTTAAATATTTCGTTAGCTATGACTATAAAATTTTAAATTTTTACTAATTCTATAAGTTTTTTTCATAAAATCATTTTTTGGATTCATGGTACAACTTGTTTGTCTATACCTCAAATCAAAGTTGGAGTATGTTAGTCAAAATAAATTTAAAAATATGAACTTACAATACTTATTTTGGGTACAAGTCATTCATCATTTTTCTTCTTCCAATGAAGGGCTAGCATCCAAGCATTATTAAACCAATAAGATACATATGTCTTTGTCTTGGTGGGTGAATGAGAGTCATCCATATTTGATCTAATCACCATCCAATGCCTAATTTTTGGTAGGTCAATCAGATCCGTCCACACTCTTTTGGTGATACAATCTAGGTTTTTTATCTCTAGTAAATAACCCCTCGATGTCGAGAGTGTGGTGTTTAATCTGGGCCATTCACTTTGTTTTGGATATGTAATATGGATCACTCATTTTTGGCCAATCACCTAGAGGCACCTTAGTTTGGGAAATCAAATCCCATAATGCCATGTGGTAAAATATTTGTGTTTAGGGCTTTTAGGCATGTATGACCAAGAGGTTCAATTTATATTGAAGAGGGGATGTAGTAATAGTGAGGACTATAGACCTTAGGGAAACACAATAATTCTTTTATGGGAGAGACTTTAGAACTTATGAATGGCAATCATTTTTCAATGCAGAATTAACATTTAAAATGGGCAAAAAAAATGTGGGGTTAAGTATGCATGTATGTGACCCTTAATGATTTTTTTAGAAACCTAAGGTGTATGACCATGGGGGACTCATATAAGTAAATGATGTTATGAGGATAGACCCTGGGAATAGTGGAATACATATGTTTATGAAGGACTAAGTTTTAAGGGGACTTAAACTAAGGGCCTTGGACAAATGATTATTGCACTTTAGCATACAAATAAATTTTCAAACCAGGTAAAGCCTCTAAAAGGCTTAGTGGTACAACTTATTTGTGTTTTACCTCTTACCAATCATAGGTTGGCACCCTTCTCATGATGGATGAATCTGAGTCATTTGTCATTAATCTGGTGAGTCAATCTAAACCATTCATATTTGGGCCAATCATAATATAGTGCCTAACTTTTGGTGGACCAATCTGAGTAGTCCACCCTTGATCTAGTAGGACCTTATGAGCCCTTAATATTTAGGACAATCATCATCCAGTGCCCAATTCCTAGTGGAATTAAATGTATCCATCCCTTTTGGTGGTGAATCAAAGTTTCCCATTTTATCCAACAAGACCTTATGAATAAAATTTATTTTTTCATGGAAGGGAGGAATGTGCATAGATATGAGGGGTTCTTTAGGCCTTAGAAAAATATTTAATTTTTTCATAAGGGGTTTCTTGAATTATTAAAATATCATTATCTCTCTAAAATTGACACAATGTTGTGGCTCTTCAAAATTGGTGGGAGGAGAATTGAGTATATGGACCTTCACCCTCAAATATATATATATATCCTCAAAAACTAAGGTGTAAGACCATGGTGGGGGAAATAATTTATTCTCTATGGAAGGTTCAATATGGTTACGAGGATAACTTTAGGATTTTGGAATTATTTTGACTACGGAGAATTTATTTATGAACCATTAAGGTTTTTGGGGGACCTTAAGACTTAGGGCCTATGAAAAATAATGTTATTGCATCATCTTATGAATAATTTTTCACTCCTTCAAATACTTATCTTTTTATTACCATGGATTAACTTCTTTATTTTATTCTCACCCATGGTACATTTTCTTTATCTTCTTCTTCCTACCAATCGACATTCGATGCCCAAGTTCTAGTGGAACAATCAGGGTTGTCTACCACTATCATGGTGATGCAATATAAGCTATTCATTATTCTAGAAAATAACCTAACAACACCCTTCTTCTAGTATTAAAATCATTATCATTCATTTTTGAGTCAATTTCCATCTAGCTTCTTATTTGTGGTGACCAATAAGAAACGTTCGTCCCTTTTTTATGATGAATTAGAATTACCCATTTTGCTTCAGTGAAACCTTTGGAAGAGATTTAATTTTTTTTGGTTGCACATATATTTTTGTGGGAGCAATGACTTTAGGCCTTAGTATATGGGGGAAAATGATATTTCAAGTACCTTTCTTTTGGACTTAGGGACTAAGGTAAAAAAGAAGAATTTTTCCTATGTGCTCTTAGGGGATGGAAATTATTATTCTTCTTGGGGAACCCTTTTTGATGTGGAATCTGAATGGAAATGTGGAATGTGCTAATGGGGGGAAATTATGAGTGGATGACCTAAGTTTTAGGAAATGAAAAAATGTTTGACGAACCTTAGACCTTGGAAAAATTTTATGGAGGGTGATGGTTATGAAATTTTCCAAAATGACCTTAGGGACTTTTGGGGAAAAAATGGATGGATAATGATATTTGGGGATATTTTGGTGATGACCTTGGGGACTAATAATTTAAAATTTAAGTACTAAGACTCATGAATTTATGACCTGGAAAAAGAATAAAATCTTGAGGACCCTTTTGAGAACAAACATACTTTGACTAAGACAAAGAACTTCAAGGGACTTATAGACATGACTATAACAAAGGAACACATTATTTGAAAAACTTGATAGCCATTTTATTTTGGATCAAAAAAAACACCTAAACCTAGGACTTTACAATACCTTTAAAATTTTGAAATTAGGGTCACTCTTAAGTTGGATTTTGAGGACCAAACAAGCCCAAAAATATTAGGATCCAACTTAGTTGACTTGATGGCACTTTTCATGGGTCTTACCATGAATAAGACTCTATCTACCATAAATAATTCTTTTGGTGATATCTTTATATTAGCATAGATCTTCTAGGTATTAGATGCTTCCTTGAGCCTTAGTTGAATCACTCTGATATTCTCCTCCATCACTCTAACAATGTCTAGTGTGACCACCACCTAATATTTTAGATTGTCCTATGATAGAGGTATTTCACATATTATACCATACAAGGGATCAAACAGAGACATTCCCAAGAATGCATGGTATCCATTATTATAATAAAATTCAACCAGATGATAAAATTCTTCCCACTTAGACTTTTGATCCATGCAGTACATGTGAAGCATATCCTCTATAACTTCGTTCACCCTCTTTGTTAGCCCATGTAGTTTTGAATGGTAACCATAATTGATATTCAATTTAGTGCCCATTGCATGATGAAGAGACTACCAAAATTCTTATGTAAAACTAGAATATCAATCTAATAATATCACCTTAGGAAAACCATGTAAATTAAAAAATTTCTTGGCAAACCTATTTGTCACAATTAGTGGCATCATCATTGATGTTCCTTGGTATAAAATATGCAACCTTAGTCAACTTGTTGACTACCACAAGTATTGCATCATGTTGGTACCTAGTCTTAGGTAAAACCACTCTAAAATCCATAGATATAACCTTCCACTTTTGTGTAGGTATTTCAATTGGATATAATTTTCTTGTTTGGTGTTAATTTTATGCCTTAACCTTACAAAACTTGAAGCATCTAGCAATACAACTAGTGATATCTTGTTTCAATCTTGATCAATACATCTTTTTCATGTTTTATCTTATATTTGCACCTCTTGAATGTGTAGAATATGGAGAACTATTAGACTCTTGCATAAAAATTTTCCTTAAATCACCAATTTTGGGTACATCAACCCTATCCTTGAAATATAAAAGTCAATCCTTTATGTTAAAATCCTTATTTTCCTTAAGATTTATCTCAAAATTTTCCTAGATTTCAATGCAATTATGATCCTATAACTGCATTTCCATGACTTTGTCCATCAATTCTATATTAATCTAGGTCAATGTTTCTATATTCCTTCTCCTACTTAAGGCATCACCAACCTTTTATTTTCCTTTGATATACAATACCAAAGTCATACTTGGCTAGTAACCCTATCCAACTTCTTTTTCTCACATTTAGCATAGGTTGGGTAAATATATACATTATACTTTGGTGGTTTATCCTTAGCTCGAATGGTTTCCCCACAAAATAATGTCTCTATACCTTTAGTGCATGAACAACCACTATGAATTCTATGTCATGTGTAGCATAATTCAACTCATACTTCTTGAGTTTCGTAGACTCATATGCTACTATAACTTCCTTCTAGGAGAACACTCCATCCAATCCTTCTAAGGAAACATCTATATATACTGTAAAGTTTCCAAGAGGATTTGGTATCTTGAGAGTTGGTGTTGTAGTTAAATTTTTCTAGAGTTTCAAAGGTGGTCTCAGATCTATCTATCCATTTGAATTATTTTTCCTTTCTCTGAAGGTTGGTGATAGGGCAGGCAATTTTTGAATAGTCCTTCACAAAATACCTATATAATTGGTGAGCCCCATGAATATTTGAATTTTTTACATGTTAGTGGGTGCAGGACAACTAGAAATTTCCTCAATTTTCATATATTCTACAAAAATCCCTTCTATATATATGATATGCCCCAAATACTAAACTTGTGAGGCATAGAACTCACACTTAAATAAATTTTCATATATTTAATTTTTTTCTCAACACCTCTAACACTAACCTCAATTTTTGATCATGTTACTATTTTATGTGGGAATATATCAAATATATCATGTAGAACTATCAAAACAAATTGATCCAGATATTTATGGAACACACAGTTCATCAGATTCATAAAAGTTGGTGAATTTGTCAATCCAAATGGCAACACTGTGAACTCATAATACCCATATCTATTTATAAAGGATATTTTGTGAGTATCATCCTCATAAATGTTTTAGTTGATGACATCCATATCTCAAATAAAAATTTGAAAATATAATGGCATCCTTTAGTTTATCAAAGAGATCATCATTACTTGGTAAAGTTTACCTATTCTTGATGGTCATCTTATTTAGCATCCTATAGTTGATGTACAACCTCATGAAACTATCCTTATTTTTCTTAAAAAGTAATGAAGCACCCCAAGGTGACAGTAGGTTTGATCAAACTCTTTTCTAAAAAATCTTAAAGTTGCACCTTTAACTCTTGCAACACAATAAAGTCATTTTGTAAGGTGTCCTTATAAAAGGTTTGGCTCTAGGTATTAGTCCAATGGTGAAGTCAAATTCACATTGAGGTGGTAGGATTGAGAGATCTTCTAGAAATACATCCCTAAATTCATTTAGAATTGGATCTCTTAAATATTTACTCATCCCTATGATTACATGTCTTGTCATTTATCTTTACTATATACAACATACCACCTCTTTTTATTTCCTTCTTTAGTTGCATAGCTAAAAATAAATGGGGTCAAAAATACCCTTGCCTAATTTGAACACTAACTTTCTTTTTGTCCTTATCAGTATAGCCAATCCATTTTTTCTTGGAATTTGATTAGGGATTCACGAGCCTTTAACCAATCCATCCATAGGTTTAATATATCAAATGCATGTAGTGGTACTGTATACAAGTTATAAATGGTGGATCCATTTAGTAAGATGATCTCAACTATAGATAAACATGATCCACTGAGTAATTTTACCCAGATCCATAATCAAATTTCCACCATTGTGCTAAAAATCTAGGTGTATATGACATATCCTTGATAATACTAGTCGAAATAAAACTATATATAGCTCCACTATTAATTAAAACTTCAACATTCTTATTAAAAAACTTATAATTTCGTAACATAGGAATTGCTTGTCCATCTAGGTTATGTCTTTCTATGGCTGCATAGATTCAATGTGTATGCTCATATACTTTGTTACTTGAATCTAGATGTTGGGTATTGTATCGCTCCAAATTTTTTGCATCCTTACCTTCAGGCTATAGGATCCGTGCCCGGAAGGAGGATGGGAAAAGGATGGCACGGTACCTCGGACTGAGAGGCCTTGCGAAGGTCCCGCCTCTCGGGGAGGTGTATTATGGTGATTTTTCGACGGATGGTGGGTTCACCAGGAAACGTTTGAATGGCAGTTTCCACGCCTAGGTTGGGAATGTGTTTAATGTGTTCAATTTTATCTTTAAACATTCGAGTCCTAGGTTTGGCCAAATGAATCTAAGTTGTTCTATTATGAAAATGCAAACTAAATGAAATACAGAAAATAGATTTTAAACAAAAAATAGAGAGAAAAAGCTAAATTACAGAGCCATACCTGATCCGGATGTCTGATGGAGATTCTGATGTTTGAAGCAGACAGGATCGTCTGGAATTTGACAGGATCGTCTCCGACCTGCAGGATCGTCTGAGATCTGACGAATTCGTCAGATGAATTCGTCAGAGACCTGCAAACAGAGAAATAGACACAAAATACAAAAAATACAACAATGCTAATAGAGGATAAAGATGTAAAATGACAATAAAGATGTTAACAGATAATCCTAAATAGGAATGCAAGCAAATTACAATGTTTTAATAGTTAATCATGATTTCATTATGCAATTAAACTACATGGGTGAACTCCAAGATGCAGAATAGCAAAAAATAATAAATAAACTGACTAGATGCAAAATAGAACAGGAGATGAAAGGAGAAAAATGCAAACTCTGGGCACTGATTGCCCCCAATGCAGACTGCAGTCGAGATCATCTTGAATTGGTGCGAAATCGTCTCGAATTGAACAGGATCGTCCACGACGAACTGAGCTTGCTCCGGCTAAAAAATACTAAGGTTCCTGCAACAAAATTTGGATAGGACTAGTGCAGATAGTAATTTGGGATGTTTCAATGCGTATAAAGTCAAGTTATAGGAAATATCAGCCAGGGGTAGGTTAAGGGGAGGGCCTAAGTTTAAATAGGCTTAGGAGGGAGGTTAGGAGGTTGGAGATCATCCCAATTTGGGAGATCTCCAACGGGGAGGGTCTCTAACGGCGCAGACACGCTTCTGCCTGGATTAGAGACGCCGTTGGAACAGAGGCTAATTGAGAAAAATTAGTTTTGGGACAAGATCGTCTGGACGTCCTAGTCCAGACGAAATCGTCCGATCTGAGGCGATATCGTCTGATCGGCGACGATATCGTCAAACGGTCAAAACAAATTCTAAAAATGGCGCGGGAAAGGAGGAAACGGGTTAAACGGCGGTTTGGGAGCGGTTTTGGGGGTTAAAATTTGAATTTGAATATTTACTAGAGTAATTGTAATTATTTAAGGTTTTATTGCGCCAATTTTAGGGTGCTACATTTTGCCCCCTCTTTAGCGAATTTTCCCAAGAAAATGCGTTAAAGATGAGTTCTTCTCGATCTACGAGAAAGCAAAAATTTATTCCCATTTTTAGGCGACGATTCTAGGTCGAATCGTACGACAACTTACTATGGTGCCCCCTCCGTGTTTTTACCCAAATCGAACGTTTGAGGTAAAAACGCGAAAAAGCAAAAATTTTAAAAATGTTTTTAATTGTTTTTGAATAAAATTAAGAAAAATAGGGTAAAACCCTAATTCATTGTTATTGTTCATTTTCCTAGTTTTTAGAGCTCTGGAGACAAGATGGTTGAGACAGCGCACAGATCAACAGAGGTCCGACGCGGGCTACGGGTAAGGGTCTAAACTGAATTTAGAATGCTTAATTTTTAGAATTTTATGCTTTTTAGATTAGATTTGATTGATTTTTGAGCATCGCGGCCATTTTTGGGCCGTCGACGTCGTCGAGACGAAATCGTCTCGATTTCATCGAAATCGTCTCGATATCGCCGATTTCGTCCAGAGGCGAAATCGACGAAATGGGGACGATTTCATCAAAAAGGGGACGATTTCGACTGGCAAAATCGGAGACGAATTTGCTCAAATTGGGGACGATATCGTCCAATTGTGGATGATATCATCATTTATAAAATTGAACTTAGTTTGACTTGCATTTTTAATTAATGATTTATTAATGATTTTTATTGTTGATTTTGTTTATGTTGCAGAGAGGATTACTAAAGAGCGAGAGAATGGAAATACGGCGGGTTGAGGGATGACTTGGCCGCCCTGTCGCAGGCAGAGCGAGATCAGCTGGCTCAGGTCGGCTTACAACATGTGGCAGAGATGCCACAAGTTTCTACAGATATGGGGCTATTGACAGCCCTAGCAGAGAGGTGGTATCCGGGTTCTTCATGTTTTTGGTTATCGATAGGGGAGATGACTCCCACACTGGAGGATGTATGGAGGATTTTGAGGATCCCCATACAAGGACGGCTGATCACTCCCATGGCCAATCAGGGCCACGCGATGATGCGACTGTGTGGCGATCCGAGCTTCACCCTGGAGAAGGGCAGAGTGAACATCGAGTCATTGCGCCAGATGCCTGGGGCATCTAGACTCACACGGGTTTTGGCTGGGGTGGTAGGTGGACTTCTGCTGTGCCACCAGAGTGGATGCAGGGTACCATGGGTACTGACAGATGTGGTCTACGACATGAGAGACCATGGATACAGATTTTCTTAGGGGAGCTTTGTACTCTACCGGTTGTATAGGATCCTTCATGGGGTCGTATACAAGGGCGGTCGATGTCTGGTTATGACATCACTACTACAGGTTTGGTGCTGGGAGCACATTGCGGTGCGAAGGCCGATAGGGCTCCCACTGATAGGGATTGACGGGGAGAGGCCCCGAGTTTTCTACTGGTGGCTCCAGAGAGGGGCACAATGGTGGATAGATCTACCAGTGTCCCGGAGACTACTTGACGACCTCGTCTCCGACCAGATCACCTAGAGGCCTTGGAGAGATCATCCAGGGTGGGCCAAGGATGGACAGGAGCTGGCTCACATCAGGCGAGTCTGCTGGCTGAGGATGGAGAGGGGAGAGGTGGAGCTCCACCGGTATGACCGAGTTTTGAGGTAGTTCGGTCTACAACAGGGGATCCCATCTCTGAGAGACTACGAGTTTTCCTGGACTATCCGGGATAACACTACAGTTAGCGGGGCTCCAGATATGCAGTGATTCTAGAGTCAGGACGTAGATGATGCCCCCATTCAGCCAGTGGATGGGGACGACGTTGGGGTAGCCGATGGCTACGATGCCTGGTACATAGGCATCCGCCCTCCTCGGATGACGAGGGCTCAGGGTCCGATTCATGTAGTTGTGCATCGGATGGGGAGGCGATGCCAGGCAGCCATTGAGGCAGCACAGGGTCATGATGGGAGAGAGCAGAGGAGGCCACAGGCTCAATAGAGGCCACGGCAGCGGGAGAGGAGGGAGGAGAGACCCCCTTCTCCATAGAGAGAGAGACCACCATCGCCTGATAAGGGCAAGGGTGTGGACATAGGAGAGAGTAGTGAGATGGCTACTCTCTAGGTAGAGACTGTCCATCTCTAGGCACAGGTGCAGACTTTGCAGGAGGAGGCTGCACGACATCGAGCGGAGGCTACACAGCTCAGAGATGAGGTTGCACGCCTCAGAGCATGGAGCGGAGGAGCGAGCACTCAGGAGCTGGCATGGTCGATTGCTCAGACCACGTTCTACCAGGGTATCTACTTCTAGATGGTGCCAGAGGGTCAGAGGGTACAGCTGCCAGCCGACATTGCTGACCCGATCAAGATTGGGTCATCGAGGACTTCATCTCGATCGATGACTAGGACTCGCAGTACCACACATACTACGATGGGGCCACCTCGTCCACCTTAGGGTGGGGGAGGAGATGAGGCTGAGAGCTCGAGGGGTTCTCGAGACACTACATAGAGGATATATGATTGAGAGGATTGAGTATGCCAAGATGTAGATTGTGGCATACCAATCTATTTTTGAGATGATGTACATATATTTGATATATATATATATATAGATGAGATATTTTTTGATCATATGACTTGTCTTATGATGATATGACTTGTTTATATGTTTTTATGGTGCTTTAATGTTTGAAGTGTGATTGATTTGATGATTCATGTAATTATGTCATTTGGAAATATTATGGTTTGAATGTCATGCTTTTAAAATTTAAATGAAATAATCTGATGTGAACAAATTGGTTGTTGTGATGATAATTTGATAAAAAAATAAAAGGGACTTTTAACAATAATTTCAAAGGACATTGTCATTGTTATAGACCATTTCATGGAGTCGCCGCTCACTCGGTCGTCAAGCTAATCCCAGTATAGAAATATTGCTAAAAGTAAAAGGGTGCTTAAGAGACTGTCTTAAGACTTTGGTGTGATGATGCAAATGATGATGATGATGATGATTTGTTTTTCAGATTTCCATGAAAATATTATGCATGAAATATTTTTAAAATGATTTTTGCTAGGCATAAATTCCTAAGTGTGATAAAATTTTTGGATAATTCCCTAGGAATTATACCATCATTGCAAAATTGAAGGTTGACATAATGACATGAAATAGTGATAATGTGCATGCTTTTTTTAAAAACATAATTGTATAACAGAATGATTTAAGTCATATGGTTTTTATGATTTTAAATAAATGGGGAATAAAATTGATACAATGGTTTGCGCTAGGCATAGAATATTTAGGTATAGACTTATACCATCATCGCGAAAATCAAAGAAGAAAATAGATTGTTTTATTGCATGGTTGATTTTTAATTTTTTGAAAATAAACAGAAAATATGAAGAGGAGGACTTGCGCTAGGCATAAGACTCCTATTTAAGTTTTGGAAGTATACCATCGTCGCGAAAGTCGAAAATATATAAATATGTGTTTTTATTGTATGGTTTGAAAGAAATTTTGATTTTTGATTATGCATGTAGTTGTCTTTATACTAAACAACTGTACTTTAAAGAAGAAAATGAATTTATTCCAAACAATTTGCAGAAATATTTCAAAGTATCTTAAAGACAAAAGTTAGATTTATAAGGAATCCCATGTGCATATGTGAGTTCATTTCCAATCTTGATTTATCATAATGATACACAAAATCTCTCAAATACAAATGTGTGTGCAATTGCATTGTTCATTTACCAGTTTTGAGCAAGATAATTTGATACAAGTGATTTGAATGAACCAAATAAGTGTTCATTAACCATGATTTAGATGCATATAACCATACCAGACTACTATGTAAGTCGGATTATCAAGAGCTAGCTAATCCATAAGCAGACATAGGTCTGTACAAAAGAAGGTCGCTAATGTGACGGACATATCGCCACGCTAGGAGTTACCCAAGGCCAAGCAGGTTGGGCACAAACCACCTGTTATGGGGCTTACCTCACAGTTTTTGAATAATTGAGAATTCCAGGGATTCAAGCTCATCAACCCTTCTTTTCTTTTCAAAGGGTAGGGAGAGGGATTTTATTGCTTTTGCTTTTGCTTTCTTTTTCTTTTCTTTTGTATTTTTGCTTGATTTTTGAGATAATGCTTGAAACATTGCTGTAATGATATAAAATAACATTTTTCTTTTTCTTTTTTTTTCTTGAACTTTGCTTTTCTTCCTATGCTAGGGATACTTGCTCGGATTAGCTGTAGAGCAAGGGATTTTTATTCTGGGTAGGGGTGAGCTTGTCCTTTTGCCAATTCTCAAAGATTCTAGACCATGTGCATGATAGGATAGCAGGGGAAACTTTTCGCTCAAGAAACCACTTCTACTATGTAGCATAGCATGGACATTACAAATATAATCATTTTATTGTGAAAGGATGTGCTTGGTTTAAGTAAATAACAAGATCAATTCTCTGTGCTCAAACTTTATTTAATTGAATTTTGTGGACTTTGATATAAGAGAGATTAGTAATCATGCCAGATAAAAATCAAGATATTTATTTTGTGTTTGTGAAAGTGAGGGATTCCAAATAAATGCTAATTTATCCAAAATAATTTGAAATATATAACTGCAACATTTGTAAGAAGAAATATATACAAATACTTTTTGAGAAGTTTGAGAATGTTGACTCTCTCTTTCTTCTTTATTTTGTTTTGGTTTTGAAAGAGTCAAGAATATTGTTGTTTTTATTTTTATTATTTTTGTTTGTTTTTGTTTTTGTGTAAACAGTTTGATATATTTTTAAAATAAGACAACATGCAAAATATGTACAAATGATGAAATGACTAATTTTTGTTACGCATAGTAACGTTTAAGATGCAAAATGTTCATGGGTTCTTTAAGTTCTTTACCATCTAAGGTAGATAATTTGTATGCTCCCGATTCAAATTTAGCAGTGATAATGTATGGTCCAAGCCAGTTGGGCTCAAATTTACCTTTAAGGTCTTTAGTTGCATTAGTATTTTTTTTATTTTCTTTTAAAACAAGGTCGCCAATCTCAAAGGATCGATGACGAACTTTTTTAGCATATGATCTTTTAAGCTTGTTTTGGTAGGCACGGAGATGCTCCAAAGCATTGATGCATTTTTCATCTAGGAGTTCCAGCTGACTGAGTCTGCAAGCTCGATATTCATCTCCTACTTTGGTATCTTGAAGTAGTAGAGCCAAAGAAGGAACTTCTAATTCAAAGGGAAAAATGGCTTCAGCACCATAAACCAAAACAAAAGGTGAAGTTCCAGTGGGAGTTCGAACACTAGTTCGATAGGCCCACAAGGCTGGATATAACCGAATGTGCCAGTCACGGCTAGATTTATTGACCAATATTTTGAGAATTTTGATTAAGGTTTTGTTAGATGCTTCTGCTTGACCATTACCCTGAGGATAATAGGGAGTGGACCAGCGATGTTGAATCTTATATTTTTGGCATAATTTCTTGACATCTTTATTTTTGAAACAAGTTCCATTATCAGAGATGAGATTTGCAGGAATTCCAAACCTACAAATGATTTGATTAAAAATAAATTTAGAGACTTGTGTGCCAGTGCAGGAAGCTAAAGGCATAGCTTCAACCCACTTCATGAAATACTCGATGGCGGTTATGATGAATTTGTGTCCATCAGATGACACAGGATTGATTTTGCCAATAATGTCTAAGCCCCATTTTGAAAAGGGCCAAGGAGATGAAATAGCCTGCAGCTCTTGTGCAGGCGCATGGACAAGGTCAGCATGTTTCTGGCACTTGTCGCAATGGTGCACATACTCATGTGCATCATTCTCCATGGTAGGCCAAAAGTATCCTATCCTAAGGAGCTTTTTAGCAATGACACTACCACTGAAGTGTCCTCCACAAGATCCATCGTGGGCTTCACTCAAGGCTGATTTGGATTCTTCTAAATTCAAACATCTTAATAGGATACCTTCAAAAGATCTCCTATATAAAGTATTGCCAATTATTACAAATCGACTTGCGCGTCTACGTAATAACCGACGCTGGTTTCTATTAGAATTGGGAGGGAAAGTCCCATTTTGGAGAAAATCAAATATATCTATATACCAAGGATCAGGAGTAGTTTCATTGATTAGAAACACATCCAAAGGTTCTAAGCATGACTTATTTGAAGCGGGTTCCTGGAGTCGATGAATAATGATAGTGGCATATTCATCATCTAACTCCAAGGGCAGGAGAGATGCAGCTACGGCCATAGCATTAGCTGCACGGTTGCAAGTTCTAGGAATAGCTTCCAAGGTAACTTGATCAAATAGAGACATTAATTATAAAACATAGGCTTTATATGGGCATAGTTTATCATCTCTGGTCTGATAAACTTCATTAATTTGGTTTATGACAAGTTGAGAATCACCAAAAACTAGTAGATGTTTGATTTTTAACGCCAAGGCAGCTCGTAATCCAAGGATTAGAGCTTCATATTCAGTAGTATTATTGGTGCAAGCAAATGTTAATTTGAAGGACAGAGGAATAAGATGTTTTTGTGGGGATATTAAAATAATACCCGCACCATCCCCACTCATGCATCGGGCTCCATCAAAGTATAAGGACCATTGTTCAATATGGTCTGCCTCTAATTGAAGGCATTCATCAGGAAACTCAATGATGAGGGGATGGGTAGACTCTAAGGGTGCAGCAGCTAGTTGATCTGCTATGATTTGACCCTTAACAGACTTCTATCCTATGAATGTGAGGTCAAACTCGCTTAGAGCGAGAACCCACTTGGCTGTGCGACCAGATAAATAAGGTCGACTCATGAGATACCTCAAGGGATCATATTTAGCAATGACATAAGTTTTCTGACTGAGCATATAATGGCATAATTTTTGCATAGAAAACATGACTGCTAGACATAGTTTTTCTAATGTTGTGTAGTGAGTTTCATAACTGATGAAGGTTCGGCTAATATAATAATTAGCACGTTCTCTCTTCGCATCATCAAGCTGAGCTAACATAGCTCCTAAGGCAAAATCTAAAGCTGAAATATACAGGAGAAATGGGTGATCAGGTTTAGGTGGAGAAAGCACAGGTGGGGTAAGGAGGTATTGTTTGAGAAGTTCAAAAGCTTCTTTACATTCGTCGTCCCAATTAAAAGGGACATCCTTCTTAAGGAGCTTAAGAAAGGGACCGGTTTTGTCCGCCAACTTATCGATGAAGCAACGGATAGCTTGAAGCTTACCTTGTAAACTTCATAATTCAGATATATTGGTAGGTGCGGGCATATCAGTGATAGCCACAATCTTGAGAGGGTCAATTTTTATACCACATAAAGAAACTATAACCCCTAATAGTTTACCGAACTTAAATCCAAATATGCAATTGGCTGGATTTAATCGAATAAGATATTCTCTTAATCGATTAAAAACTTTTCTCAAATCATCTAAATGATTATCTTCATTAATAGAGCTGTTGTAATCACAATGACACTGAGAGGGGGGGTGAATCAGTGTGTTCTTTAAAAATTTCTAAAACATATGATTTTAGAACCAGCAGTAGTTTAAAGCAGATGAAAAGAATACTAAATGCATCAAGAAAGCATCACACATAACAAGGCAATTTAACGAGGTTCACCAATGTGGCTACTCCTCAAAAATGACTGCTTGGACTACCATCCAAATCCAGTCAATGCAAAGCTACAACTTTACATAATCCTTTACCAGCACCAACTGGAAGGAGCACCAACCCCTTAACTTTATCTCTGTTTCAACGGAATGGAGCACCAACTCCTATTTTACCAAGCACCTACTGGAAAGAGGCACCAACCCCTTTTGCCAAGCTACAACTTGGAAGACAAAAATAAAAATTCCAGAATAAAACTTTCACCTCAATTTTCACGATCTGCTATTTTCTGCATTCTGCTGCTTCTGCACAATAATTCGCACTCTCCGACCGCTTCTCTATATTTCTTCGCGCTCTCTGCTGTATTCAGCCGATCGATCTCTTCTGTGAACTGCGCACTGTCACTTCGGACTTAGAACACAACTTCTGGACATCACGCTCTTATCTTCGCACAAGTCACTCTGCTCGCTCTCGCACATCATCTCATCGCAATGCACACTATCTTGTCGCAACGCACACTCTACTGCAACTCCAAAGAACTCTCACATCTGCAGTCTATGCATTATTGCTTCGGACTTGAAACACACCTTCTGCACATCGTGCTCTTGATTCTCGATCAGTTGATATGCACTCTTCACTGCGTCACTGAAGAAATATCGCTTCGGTCTTAGCTCAGATCGAACCGACTCACTCTCTACGCACAGTAACTTTCGCATACACACTTTATGTTCATCCAAGTCACCATCCATCTTCAATTAGCCCTCCTTTTATAGAAGAAATGTTTAAGACAAATGTTAAATCATAGTCGGCTGTAACTCTCAGACGTCGACTGCAAACCCTAATGATGTCGTCTTCAAACCCTAGAGTTTTTTGGCTGCTTGAACCTGATGATTGTCGGCTGCAAACCCTAAACACTTCCATTGTAAAAACCCTAGAAAATGTTGGCTTTGAAACCCTAAAAATGTCTGTTGTAAAACCCTTGATACTGAGCTTCAAAACCCTAAAAACGTCCACTGTAAAACCCTAGAAAAAGTTGGCTTCGAAACCCTAAAAATCATCGACCTCGATTCAACTTGTCGGCCTCAAACGCTGTTGCTTCTCTGTCACCTTTCTGTTGCTGTTGCCTCGAAAAACTAACATGTCGCGATATCGTGACACTTTTTGTGGCCGTACGCCTCCTTGACCTTGTCATCGCGATATCGCGACTGTTTTGGCCTTTGAAAGCTTTCCCACCATTCATGTCATGAAATCGTGACACTTCGAACTTTTGCTGACGTCATCCTTAATGTTGTCACGAAATCGCGATGCTTTCGGCTTCTAGCAACTTTCCTTGCACCCTGTCGCGACATCGTGACACTTCCATATTTTGCTGACGTCATCATCATTCTTGGCGCAGCGGGGTGCTGACATCATCATCATTCTTGTCGCGAAATCATGACGCTTCCGGCTTCCAGCAGCTTTTCTTGCACCCTGTCGCGAAATCGTGACACTTTCAGCTTTTGCTGACGTCATCTTCATCTTTGTCGTGAAATCGCGATGCTTTCGGCTTCCGTACAATTTGAGCTTCATGCAGTAGCGAAATTTCTACAACTTTGCCTTGTGCTTCCAACTTACTTCTTCTTGAGAAATTTTGACTTGTGCCTTACACTTTCGACTTGAAGTATGATTGCCGCAACTTTGATGTCTGCACTTTAGACCTGTAGCGAAATCGCTACACCTTTGTTTTGCGCATCTTTTACCCGTAGCGAAATCGCTACACCTTTACTTTGTGCCTTTGCAGCTCGTAGCAAAATCGCTACACCTTTACTTCGTCTCTTTGCAACTCGTAGCGAAATCGCTACACCTTTACTTTGTGCCTTTGCAGCTCGTAGCGAAATCGCTACACCTTTACTTGGTCTTTGTAACTTGTAGCGAAATCGCTACAACTTTTTCACTTAACACTTTCTCCCTGTTTTTGCTAGCGAAAAGTCAACATGTAGCGAAATCGCTACAGTTTCTCGATTTGACTTCTTGGCCTCCGACTTGTCGCGAAATCGTGACAGTTTGCCTTGCGCCTTCTTTCTCCTTACTTCCGTCATGAAATCATGACATTTTCGGCTGCACTTTCTCTCTCCTCATTTTCGTCGTGATATCGTGACATTTTCGGCTACATTTTCTCTCTCCTCACTTTCGTCGTGATATCGCGACATTTCTGGCTACATTTTCTCTCTCCTCCGACTTGTCGCGAAATCACGACAAAAAACATGTCGCGAAATCACGACAAAAAACATGTCGCGATATCGCGACAGTTTTCTCACTTGTCTTTTTCTTCAAATTTTTTGCATCTGAATGACTTCTGATCTGTCTACCCACTGCATCCTTGGATCTAACTACCTGTGTTGACAACAATGACAACCTTCTTGCAACACCTTGCTCAACAATCTCCCCCTTTGGAATTGTTGGCAACACCTGTATACATTCCTATAACTCTTCTCCCCCTTTGTCAATAATACCAAAGGGCTGCTGCAGACTCTCCCTGAGTCCATCCTCACACTTCTTAGGCACAATTTGACTCCCCCTGAGTCCATCCTCAAATACTCAAATGCTCCCCCTGAGAAAGTGATCCCTGTAGCTAGTCACTTCTTAGGAAGTGTGACTACTCCTAATTTGCTTCGAAGATACTCAAATACTTCCTTGGGCAAAGGTTTTGTAAAAATATCTCGCTACCTATTCTGTAGTTGGGACATAGTCCAATTTAACTTCTCCTTCTGCAACTTTTTCTTTCAAGAAATGATACCTTATAGCAATGTGCTTTGTCCGTGAGTGCATTACTGGATTCTTAGAAATGTTGATTGCACTGGTGTTGTCACACTTTACTGATATTGGTTCACTAAAATTAATGCCTAGATCTTTCAAAGTTTGTTTCATCCACAAAACTTGTGTACAACATGTTGCTGTTGCAATATATTCTGCCTCAGCTATAGATAGAGAAACTGACTCTTGCTTCTTACTGTGCCATGCAACCAATTTGTCCCCCAAATAGAATGCTCCTCCACTGGTACTCTTTCTGTCATCAACACATCCAGCCCAATCTGCATCTGAATATGATATAAGAGTGAAATCTTTGCCTTTTGGATACCACAACCCATACTCCATGGTGCCTTTGAGGTACCGAAATATCCTTTTAACTGTTGTTACATGAGTCTCTTTGGGACTGGCCTGAAATCTGGCTACCATGCAAACTGCCTACAAAATATCAGGTCTGGTTGCAGTTAAATATAGTAAGCTTCCTATCATTGATCTATACATGGTTTGATCTACAGGTGGAGATTTGTCTTCTTTACTCAACTTGTAGCTTGTTGTCATGGGAGTGTTGACTGGCTTACAGTCCTCCATAGTGAACCTCTTTAGCATTTCTTTCACATATTTGATTTGGGAAATGAATATACCTTTCTCATTCTGATTAACTTGTAGCCCCAGAAAGTAAGACAGTTCACCAATCATTGACATTTCAAATTCATTCTGCATCTTGTTTGCTAAGTCTTTACATGATTCATCTTTGTTGCTGCCAAATATGATATCATCCACATAGACAACAAGAACAATGAGATGCCCACCTTCTGTTTTCACATACAGATTACTGTCCACTAAACCTTTCTTGAATCCCTGTTGAGAGAGATAATTATCTAGCCTAGCATACCATGCCCGTGGTGCTTGTTTTAATCCATACAAGTGCTTTCTTTAATTTGCAGACAAGGTTAGGATCTTCACTGATTTGAAAGCCATCTGGTTGTTCAATATAGACCTCTTCTTCAAGTTTCCCATTTAAAAACATAGATTTTACATCCATCTGATAAACTCTGAAGTTCTTGTGAACTGCTAGTGCCAGAAACATTCTAATAGCTTCTAGTCTGGCCACTGGTGCGAAAGTCTCTTCAAAATCAATGCCTTCGACCTGTGCATAGCCTTTGCAAACCAGTCTTGCTTTATTTCTAATGACCTGACCGTCTTCATTTAATTTATTTCGAAATATCCATTTAGTGCCTATTACATTCTTATCTGCAGGTCTAGGTACTAGTTCCCAAGTTCTATTCTTTTCAATCTGATCTAACTCTTCATTTATTGCCTTCATCCAGCTGTCATCTTTGCTTGCTTCATCTATGTTTTTGGGCTCAATGCTGGATAAAAGAGAGTAATTACTTATTACTTTCTTTCTTGTCTGAATGCCAGCTATGGGATCTCCAATTATTTGGTCTCTAGGATGATTTTTCTACCAGCTGCCCGTTTTGAATTTTCTATTTTCTTGCATCTCTGAGTCATCTGATAAGTCATCTGTATCAGCCGTAGATGTATTTTTTGTGCCATGAACTTCATCACTTTCAATTACTTCTTCGTAGATTGGGTAGTTTTCTTGAAAATTAACTATTTGTTTCCTCCCTTCATCGAATTTAACATCTACACTATCCACAATTTTCTTGAGTCTCTTGTTGTAGCATTTGTAAGCTTTGCTATGTGGAGAATAACCAACAAAAACACCTTCATCTGCTCTATCTTCAAACTTTCCAAGGTTGTCATCAGTTTTTTTGATGTAGCACTTACAGCCAAATACTTTGAGATGTTTTGCTATTGCTTTTCTACCAAACCACAACTCATACGGTGTTTTGCATTCACGAGTTCTTAACATATACCTGTTTTGAATGTATACTACTGTGTGAACTGCTTCTTTCTAGAATCTGTCTGCTATTTTGTTTTCTCGCCAGCATGGTGCGTGCCATTTCTGTATAGTTCTATTCTTCCTCTCTACTACACCATGCTGCTGAGGAGTTCTGGCTGCTGAATATTGTCTCCTGATACCATATTTTTCATAGTATTCTACAAATTCATTCGAAATGAATTCTCCTCCTCTGTCTGATCGCAAGCATTTAATCCTTTTCCCTGTTTCATTCTCGACTAGCTGTTTGAAGGTTCTGAACATTTCAAACGCTTCTATTTTATCTTTTAGGAAGAATATCCATGTCATTCTAGAATAATCATCGATACACAGCATAAAGTATTTGTCGTCGTTTATACTTTGAGTCCTCATGGGTCCGCATAAGTCTGTATGAATGAGTTCCAAGGGTCTGCTCGTGTGATATTCTTTTGTTTTAAATGAAACTCTGGTTTGCTTTCCCTTTTGACATGAAGCACAAACACTGTTTGAGGGTTTCTTAATAGTTGGAATATCTCTTACTGCTTGTTTAGAGCTGATTCTTACCAAATTATCAAAACTTATGTGTCCTAGTCTCTTATGCCACAACCAGTTCTCTTCTTCTTGTCCAATAAAGCACATACCTTCTGAAAATTCTGAGAGTGTGTATAGGTTACCAGACGTCCTTGAGCCGGTTGCTATCAATTTCCCACTTTTTATTTTTCTGACTTCACAACCTTGCTTCTTGAAAACCACTTCATGTCCTTTATCACAAATTTGACTCACACTTAACAGATTATGTTTCAAACCATCCACATATAAAACTTCTTCTGACTTGATTTTCCCTTCACTAATTTTGACCGATCCTTTACCTATTATTTTGGCTCCACCATTATTGCCAAACTTCACCGAACCACCCTCATACTTTTGTAGATTTTCAAATTTATGTTTATCACCTGTCATATGACTTGAGCAACCACTGTCAAGAATCCACGGTACATGCTTATTCTGAGCTCTAAACGCTGTCTGCACTATTAAAGATTCTTGTTCTTTCCTGAGCTATTATTTTTGTTGCCATTTTGTTTTAACTGTGGAGTTGGGTTCTAGCTGGGATTTCCCATTTTTAGAGTCTTGCACATTTCCTTCAGAAGAAATTCTATTTTGTTTTGCCCTATACGGTTGAGTTCTTCTTTTCTGAGATTGATATGAAACAGAAATACTACGACAATTTCTAGAAATATGCCCAAAGTTATGACACTTAAAGCACTCTACTACATAACTCATTAGAGGAGCAAAAGCATTTCTACTAGTGACACTTCTTGGGCCTATATTGTATTTGCAGTCAACAATTTTATGCCCATAACCATTACATTTAAAACAAAAACCATAGAAATAATGATTAAACCTAAAATATGGTCTTGGCCAAGTTGTTGCAGGAGCCTTAGATCTTCTTCTCTTTTGATGTATGACCTTGGTAAAGCCATCATTGTCAGCTGCTATTTTAGGACTGGCATTACAACTTTCTTTTGCCTGATTTGTTTTTCTTTCCACAGCCTGTTTCTTGTCTTTACTCTTTTTACTTTCAACATTGCTTGCCTTTGGTCCACTTGATGATTCTCCTTTAGTAAAGCCCAGACTAAATTTGATACCTGTGGATCTTTGATCGCTTAGAATTTTGTCCAGCTTCATCGAACTTTCTTCACGTTTTAAATGACAACTGATTTTTTGATCCAGCTCTTGTATCTGTATTTGGAGACTAACATTTTCTTCTTCCAATTTGCAGCAGTAATCTATCTTCATGGTTACCTGAATTTCAAGATCTTCGGACATTTTCTTGTATTCTTCTATCTGTGTCTTTAGACTGGCTATAATGTCATTTGCATCCTTAAGTTTCCTTGACAGTTTTTCATTCTTCCTTCTCTCATATTTCCATTCCATAAGAGCAGACACCAGCTCACCCTCTAAATCAACTTCAGCCTCATCTTCTTCAATTGATACTTCAGAGTTCATTCCCTCTCAATTTTCTATGTTTTCTGCCTCTTCTGATTCATCTATTTCAAATTCCATAAAGAGAGCCTCACCTGTTCCTTCTTCAGAGTCTTCACTAGAAATGTCCTCTGAAGATTCAGCATTTCGAGAGATAAAGCTTTTCCTTTTGAAATTGCTTTTTCTGAAGTTTGTTTTCTTCCTCCATTCACCTCTTTCTTGATGTTGAGTTTCTTCACCTTTGTTCTTGTCATTGAAAGGACATTTGGTAGCAAAGTGTCCAATGCCTCCACAATTGAAACATTTAAGAGGTAGCTTTCCTTTGTATTTTCCTTTTCCTTTCTTCAGTTTTCTTACAAAATTTGCTTCCATTTCATCTGAATCATTCTCTTCTCCAGATTCTTGTTTTGTGCTTTTGCCTTTTAAGGCTTTGAAGGCTGCTTCTCTATCTGTGGGATTAGATCTTCCTATTCTCATTTCAAAAGTAGTCAAAGAACCATGCATCTCATCCATACTAAAATGATTTAAATCTTTGGCTTCTTCTATGGTAGAGACTTTAGAATCAAATCTAGGAGGAAGTGATCTCAATACCTTTTTCACGATAGCAGCATCGGTTAGTTCTTCACCAAGACCTCTGATTGAATTGGTGATCCCATTGACTCTTTGCATGAAGGTCTCAATGTTCTCATCATTGTCCATATTTAAAGATTCGTATTGAGCTCGATGTGCTTGAAGTTTGGCCTCCTTGATCCTATCATCTCCTTCATGAATGTTCTCTAGTTTATCCCAGATATCTTTTGTTGATTCACAGTTTATGACCTTGACTAGCTCACTGTCAACTAGTCCACACATAATAGCATTTCTTGCTTTTGAATCATATTCAAATGCCTTTTTACCTGCAGTGTCTATTGGAGCGATGGCAGGAGCTTTGTAACCATTAACTACCGCACCCCAGATGTCAAAACCCAAAGCACTAAGATATGTCTACATTCTAATTTTCTAGAACGCATAATTGGTCCCATCAAACAATGGTGCTTTGTTCGAAGAGAATCCTTCACCACTTGCCATTGCGTAACTTCCAAGATCACCTTAGCTGTTTAAGCCTCTTCAAGAACCTCATCTGATACCAATTGTTGTAATCACAATGACACTGAGAGGGGGGGTGAATCAGTGTGTTATTTAAAAATTTTTAAAACATATTATTTTAGAACCAGCAACAGTTTAAAGCAGATTAAAAGAATACTAAATGCATCAAGAAAGCATCACACATAACAAGGCAATTTAATGAGGTTCACCAATGTGGCTACTCCTCAAAAATGACTGCTTGGACTACCATCCAAATCCAGTCAATGCAAAGCTACAACTTTACATAATCCTTTACCAACACCAACTGGAAGGAGCACCAACCCCTTAACTTTATCTGTTTCAACATAATGGAGCACCAACTCCTATTTTACCAGCACCTATTGGAAAGAGGCACCAACCCCTTTTGCCAAGCTACAACTTGGAAGACAAAAATAAAAATTCTAGAATAAAACTTTCACCTCAATTTTCATGATCTGCTATTTTCTACATTCTACTGCTTCTGCACAATAATTCGCACTCTTCGACCGCTTATCTATATTTATTCATGCTCTCTGCTGTATTCAGCTGATCGATCTTTTTTGTGAACTGCGCACTGTCACTTCGGACTTAGAACACAACTTCTGGACATCGCACTCTTATCTTCGCACAAGTCACTCTGCTCGCTCTCGCACATCATCTCATCGCAATGCACACTATCTTGTTGCAACGCACACTCTACTGCAACTCCAAAGAACTCTCACATCTGCAGTCTGCGCATTATTGCTTCGAACTTGAAACACACCTTCTGCACATCGTGCTCTTGATTCTCGATCAGTTGATATGCACTCTTCACTGCATCACTGAAGAAATATCGCTTCGGTCTTAGCTCAGATCGAACCGACTCACTCTCTACGCATAGTAACTTTTGCATACGCACTTTATGTTCATCCAAGTCACTATCCATCTTCAATTAGCCCTCATTTTATAGAAGAAATGTTTAAGACAAATGTTAAATCATAGTCGGCTGTAACTCTTAGACGTCGGCTGCAAACCCTAATGATGTCGTCTTCAAACCCTAGAGTTTTTTGGCTGCTTGAACCTGATGATTTTCGACTGCAAACCCTAAACACTTTCGCTGTAAAACCCTTGATACTGTCGGCTTCAAAACCCTAAAAACATCCGCTGTAAAACCCTAGAAAAAGTCAGCTTCAAAACCCTAAAAATTGTTGGCCTCGATTCAACTTGTCGGCCTCAAACGCTACTGCTTCTCTGTCACCTTTCTATTGCTGTTGCCTCGAAAAACTAACATGTCGCGATATCGTGACACTTTTTGTGGCCGTACGCCTCCTTGACCTTGTCGTCGCGATATCGTGACTGTTTTGGCCTTTGAAAGCTTTCCCACCGTTCATGTCGCGAAATCGCGACACTTCAAACTTTTGCTGACGTCATCCTTAATGTTGTCGTGAAATCACGACGCTTCCAGCTTCCAACAGCTTTCCTTGCACCCTGTCGCGACATCGTGACACTTCCAGCTTTTTTTGATGTCATCATCATTCTTGTCATGAAATTGCGACGCTTCCGGCTTCCAGCAGCTTTCCTTGCACCCTGTCGCGACATTGTGACACTTCCAACTTTTGCTGACATCATCATCATTCTTGTCGCAAAATCGTGACGCTTCCATATTCCAACAGCTTTTCTTGCACCCTGTCACGAAATCGCGACACTTTCAGCTTTTGCTGACGTCATCTTCATCTTTGTCACGAAATCGCGACGCTTTCGGCTTTCGTACAATTTGAGCTTCATGCAGTAGCAAAATTTCTACAACTTTGCCTTGTGCTTCCAACTTACTTCTTCTTGAGAAATTTTGACTTGTGCCTTACACTTTCGACTTGAAGTATGATTGCTGCAACTTTGATGTCTGCACTTTAGACCTGTAGCAAAATCGCTACACCTTTTTTTTGTGCATCTTTTACCCGTAGCGAAATCGCTACACCTTTACTTTGTGCCTTTGCAGCTCATAGCGAAATCGCTACACCTTTACTTCATCTCTTTGCAACTCGTAGCGAAATTGCTACACCTTTACTTTGTGCCTTTGCAGCTCGTAGCGAAATCGCTACACCTTTACTTGGTCTTTGTAACTTGTAGCGAAATCGCTACAACTTTTTCACTTAACACTTTCTCCTCGTTTTCGCCAAAGAAAGTCAACATGTAGCGAAATCGCTACAGTTTCTCGACTTGACTTCTTGGCCTTCGACTTGTCGCGAAATCATGACAGTTTGCCTTGCGCCTTCTCTCTCCTTACTTTCGTCATGAAATCACGACATTTTTGGCTGCACTTTCTCTCTCCTCATTTTCGTCGTGAAATCATGACATTTTTGGCTGCACTTTCTCTCTCCTCATTTTCGTCGCGATATCGCGACATTTCTGGCTACACTTTCTCTCTCCTCACTTTCGTCGCGAAATCACGACAGAAAACATGTCGCGATATCGCGACAGTTTTCTCACTTGTCTTTTTCTTCAAATTTTTTGCATCTGAATGACTTCTGATCTGTCTACCCACTGCATCCTTGGATCTAACTGCCTGTGTTGACAACAATGACAACCTTCTTGCAACACCTTGCTCAACAAGAGCGAGTTATAATATCATATACATAATCATGTAGTATATCATGCATCCTATCATGAAAAATATAAGACATAGCTCGTTGATAGGTTGCACCTGCGTTCTTTAAGCCGAATGGCATCACTTTCCAGCAAAAGGTACCCCAGGGGGTAATAAAGGTTGTTTTAGCCTGATCTTCAGGAGCTATCTTGATCTGATTATAACCGGAGAATCCATCCATTAGGGACATCATCTCACTCCTGGTAGTAAATTCAATGATTTGATCCATGTTTGGAAGAGGAAAATCATCTTTAGGGCATGCAGCGTTAATATCTCTAAAGTCTATGCAAACCCTAACTTTGGTGGCTTCTTTCTTGGTGACTGGAACTACATTTGAGATCCAGTTAGCATAATAAATAGCTTGTATAAAAACAACATTCAGGAGTTTTTCTAACTCCCCTTTGACTAGCAGGGCCACTTTGGGATGCATTTTTCTAAGTTTTTGTTTAATAGGTTTAGCATCCGGATGGACTACTAGATGATGCATGACTACAGAAGGGTCCAGACCTGGCATATCTTCGTATGTCCAAGTGAAGACATCTTCATATTCTTTAAGGAATGCAATGTATTGCTCTTGTTTTTCTTGACTTAATTCTGACCCAATATTGATTATGTGAGGATTATCCTCAGTTCCAATGTTAACTTTAATGATGTTTTCTACTTCCATGTGTAGATCTCTTTCAAAATTAGGTGGGGTGGGTGAGACACACAATTCTTGTAATTCTTTTAAGGTTAAGTTGGATAATTCATCTTGAGGATTAGTGGCCTCAAGCTGGGCTATAGTTGGTATAGAACCATCAAAATAAAATCCATTGTGTAAAATTTCTTCAACGAAGACATCATGGAAAATATCTCTTTCCAACTCATCATCGGATTCAGCGATCATTTTAGGGTAAACTATGGATAACATGTTACATGTAAATGGCTGATTTTTTAGAGGCAAATCATCATGCCTATCCAAATAATCTTGATAACATATGAGTTGATAATCATCTTCAAAAGGAAAGGGTTGACCCTTACTAGGAAATAGGCCGACACCACAGCTGGTAGGCCATGGTTCTACCTCGAAAGGTTCTTTCATGCCATTTTGGAAAGGTCCCAAGCCTTTCCCTTTATATCCCATTTTAAGCATTATGGGTTTAGCTTTAATATACTCATTAGTAAAATAGCAGTGAGCATATCCATCATGATGAGTTTTGATATTCCGAGGTATTCTTCCCTAGTAATATCCTTTATAAATTAAGGCACAACTCCTGACTTGGTAAGTACTTCCCATGGGTTGTGGGAGGCCCAAAGTACAAGGAGATGGCGGTAAGTTATTTAAAAGAATTGAATCTTGCATGAAAGCATTTGTTTTTTCTGATATTAAGATTGTGGATAAATCTAGTAAAAGTTCATCAAAAAGAGCATAAGATGTAGAAGGATCATTCCCTATATCTTTAGATGTGGAAGGTATGATAGATGTTGATAATGTGGAAGTGTTAATGAATGGGTCTATAGGTTTTGAAATTATAGGGATAGAACATGAAGGATTGGTTATGGATTGAAGATCTTTTTGAGGCTCTAGAGTGGTTTGTTTAGAAGATTGTTGATCTATATATGAGGGTGAAATTAATGGAGGAAAAATAGGTGAAGCTATGGGTGTGTGTTTCACAGTTTTAGATGAAAAATAAGAATTAGGATGTGTGGATGACAGAGCAGGGCAAAATTGCACTCCAACAGGTTCTGCAAAAGCACACATATCAAATGGTCTAGGATCACCATGGATAGTGACCAACTGATTTTTAAATTTGAATTTAACACATTGGTGTAAATTTGATGGGACGGACCGCATTGCATTGATCTAAGGACGACCCAAGAGTATATTGTACGATGCGGGGCAATGTACAATAAACATGATCATATCTAAGGTTCTAGGACCAACTTGCAATGGGATGGTAAGAACTCCACATGTTTCTTGTGTTTCGTCATTGAAAGCTTTGATAATCATGTCAGTTTTCTTCATTTCATCACTTCTAAATCCAAATCGTTGGTAGAAGTCAAAAGCGCAAATGTTTAGATATGAACCATTATCAATCAGGACTCGTTTAATAGCTACATCTCCAATTAGAGCAGTAATATATAAGGGATTATCCTTATGTAAACTGTGTTGTGGGATATCTTTATCCCGGAATTCAATACAATCAACTTCTCGAGTGATGATAGTATTGGCCATGGCTTCAGGTTGAATATTTTGAGGTACCATCATTTGGCTTAATGTAAGCATCAACTCATCCCTATGGGTAGGAGAAGATCTTAATAAATCCAAAAGGGAAATCCTGGCTGTAGTATTGGATAATTGCTCATTAATATTGTAAGGGGGTTTAGGTTGAGCATGATTCCCTTTATTGGGATTTTTCAAAACAAATGGAGCTAATCCATCATTCTGGTTTGGTTCTTGTTGAGAATTTTGAGCTTGTTGTCGAGTAACGACTCCAATGGTACCTACAATGTTATATTGAAGACGTTGAACTGGTCTCGGTTGAGCATTTATGGCTTGTTCATCAGGGAGGAATTGATTAGAAGAGGGTCGAGTAGTAACTCTTCTAGGAAATGGTTCTTCCGGAACCATAGCATCTGTGATAGGTTGAATAGGATCTGATTCGTTTTCAAAACTATTCGATTGGTTTGAGGTGATGTCTATTTCACTTTCAGTATCTGATTCTACATCACTAGGATCTGGAGTTTGAAAATTATGTAGGGGCCTGGTTGTGACCAGGGATAAGGTTGTGTCAAATATTTGAGGATCCTAAATAGGTAATTGTTCGCTAATAGTTCCTACATATCGGGTAGGAGGGGGAACATTATGATGTTCGATTTGATTGGCCACCTCTTTACCATGTCTTGGTAAGGATGTTGAAATATTTCTAATGATTGATTAGAATTTTGATTTTGATTTTGGGGAATGGTCTTTTGAGAATTATTAGGAACATTTTTTTTAGGTTGGAAAGCTTGCACCTCCATTTCATTATTATCAATCAGATCTTGTATTTTATGTTTCAACCTTTTACAAGCGCTGGTAGAGTGTCCAGGTCCTCTATGGAAATCACAGTATAAGTTAGCTTTGTATCCGAGTATGGTTGGATCAGGTTCTCAGATAGCTGGTAATTGAATCAAACCTCTTTCAAGTAATTGAGGTAAAATAGTTGATAATGGTTGATTCAATCTAGTAAATTCTCGAGGAGGTTTATCAGGAGGTTTAAATATAAATTTTTCTATTGTCTTCGTTGCATTGATATTAGCAATATTTTTGCTGTCAGTGACTCCGTCACCTACGACTTTTTTGTTTTTATATTGATTTCTAGATGTTTTCTCATCATCCTTCTTCCTAAGTTGGCCTCTCCTAATGAGGGCATCTTCTACTCTTCGAGCTAAATCTATAGCTTGATCGAAGGTAGTTAAAGTAGTAGTTGATAACTCATAAGATATTTGTTCTTGTAAATTATTGATAAAAATGTCCAAAATTTCCCTATAAGGTAGCACAAAGTGTAGTTTTCCTGTCAACTGCCTCCATCTAGCTAAGAAATCAGCAAAACATTCATCTTTGTCTTGTTTTAAGTTGTATAAATATTTAATGGTGACATGCCTCTCGATGTAGGCACTAAATTGATGGACAAAAGATTCAGCTATTTCTTCAAAGTTTCTCAAAGAATGAGTGGGCAATTGATAGTACCACTCTAATGCCATTCCACCTAAACTTTTCGAGAACATTTTTAGTAATAGCAAGTCATCATGTGATATATCATGACATGCTATCCTAAACATGCAAAGATGCTCTATGGGATCTTCGGTTCCTTTATATAGGTAGGATGGGCATGGGAAAATGCTTAGGGTACAGTTGTGCTACAACTATGGGATCCAAAGGTTGACTACACATCTCTCGATAATTGTACGAGGGACGGTAGGGATCTATCTGGTCCATACGCGAAGCTAACTGTTTCACCATGGCTTCCAGATTACTAGTTTGCCCACCATATTGGTTCGGTAGGGCATTAATATGGGATTTGTGAGCATATGATGGAGGGACATGCATATTAGATGCTATATTACTATTGTGTAAATTTTTGGTAGGAAAGGCGTTATGAAGAAATTTTGAAGTTGTATTATGTTGTATCCCAGATTGTTGAAAATTGGCGTTTGGCTTCATTTTAGGTTTTTGTTTACTTGAAGTATATTGATCAATAGTTTGGCGAAGTAAAGCAGTGAAGGAAGTTTTCTTTTGTGTGGGCATGATTTTAGGCTCAATAACAGGCTCCTTAGGAGGTTGAGTAACCTATTGTTTTGGCATGTTTTGGATCATAGTGACCATATCTCTATTGGATGGTCCAGCATTATCACTTTATTGATCAATAAAAGACAAGGGATTAGTGTGCACATCAAACATATGTTCCATGGCTGCTTGAGTGTCACTAATTTGCCCTTTATCAATACAAACTGCCATATTAAGAGCGCCAATGTTATTATTGAAAAATTTCCATAAATGATCTAAGTTATCAAAAGCAATAGTTCCATCTGGAGCTACTCTAGGGGATGAGGATCCATCCTCTTTAACATTTTCTTCTTGTTCATTGTCTTCACCTAGGTCATCTTCTAGTTGATCTAGAGTTTCTCCTTTCGGAATTGGATCCTCAGGAAGGACATTTGGGTTTCTGGTTTTATCTTCTAACCAATCTTCTTCTTCTCCTTAAGTTTGTTTACCATTCCTAAGTTTAGGCATTGTGTTTAACTTAGATTTTAGCAAATATATATATATATATATATATATATATATATATATATATATATATATATATATATGCTATAAGCTTAAGAGGTATATATTTATTATATACCTACTACAATATTTAAAATGAAATTTTTTGGTTTTTGTTATGTTTTTTAGTTTTTCTTGTTTTTGTAATAATATTGTAAAGATAACAAACAACACAATAAATGCAAGAAATAATACTGAAAGCAATGATCTGGTTTTCTATAAATAATTTATAAATATCATTAATGGGCTCAAGTTCTTCAGGAGTCATGAAGTGCTCTTCTTCAAATTGAAAATTTTCTTTCAAGAATTTAATGAAAAGGGCTATAGAAATACCATGTATTTTAGATTCATGTTGATAATAATAATTCTCACAACAATATTCACGATACAACATAGCTCTAGGAGTTCCATATTCTTCTAATCATAAGATCAGTTTCTTGGGATTCTATATGAACTAGAAATTGGCGTACCACAATTGTGTTCTTGAGGTATTCCTCGAAAGTGAAAAATTTTGAAGACACAAGAGCTCTCCTATAAGCTAACCATCTATGGCAGGCTCTCTGAAGTTCATGATAAAAGACAAGTTGATGAGGATTCAGGATTCTATCTAGGACAAGCCTTTTTATTTGTTTAAGTTTTGTTGACCTAGATGAAATGACACCTAGTCTTCTATCAAGTTCGTCCCACAAAAGTTGATTTCTATCTGTTTCAGGCACACTAAGCACAAAATTGATTTCTATGGTTGCTAATTAGTTTTCTACATTTATAGTAACTGCTAATATTTTCTTAGGAGCTACCATCTAAACATGATATGCAACTTATTAGTTTTAAATGATTTTAAATGCATCTATGTTTTTTTGTGTTTTTTTTAATATTTTTGTTTTGTTTTCAAAAGGTTTTAAATGCATTCATGTCGGGTTCACCAAAATGTATCGCTCCAAATTTTTTGCATCCTTACCTTTAAGCTATAGGATCTGTGCCCAGAAGGAGGATGGGAAAAGGATGGCACGGTACCTCGGACTGAGAGGCCTTGCGAAGGTCCCGCCTCTCGGGGAGGTGTATTATGGTGATTTTTCAACGGATGGTGGGTTCACCAAGAAACGTTTGAATGGCAGTTTCCACACCTAGGTTGGGAATGTGTTTAATGTGTTCAGTTTTATCTTTAAACATTCAAGTCCTAGGTTTGGCCAAATGAATCTAAGTTGTTCTATTATGAAAATGCAGACTAAATGAAATACAACAAACATATTTGAACAAAAAACAAAGAGAAAAAGCTAAATTACAGAGCCATACCTACTTCGGATGTCTGATGGAGGTTCTGATTCTTGAAGCAGACAGGATCGTCTGGAATTTGACGGGATCGTCTCCGACCTACAGGATCATCTGAGATCTGACGAATTCGTCAAAGACCTACAAACAGAGAAATAGACACAAAATACAAAAAATACAGCAATGCTAATAAAATATAAAGATGTAAAATGACAATAAAGAAATTAAAAGATAATCCTAAATAGGAATGCAAGCAAATTACAATGTTTTAATAGTTAATCATGTTTTCATTATGCAATTAAACTACATGGGTGAACTCCAAGATGCAGAATAGCAAAAAATAATAAATAAACTGACTAGATGCAAAATAGAACAGGAGATGAAAGGAGAAAAATGCAAACTCTGGGCACTGATTGCCCCCAATGCAGACTACAGTCGAGATCGTCTTGAATTGGTGTGAAATCGTCTCGAATTGAACAAGATCGTCCATGACGAACTAAGCTTGCTTCGGCTAAAAAATACTAAGGTTCCTGCAACAAAATTTGGATAGGACTAGTGCAGATAGTAATTTGGGATGTTTCAATGCATATAAAGTCAAGTTACAGGAAATATCAGCCAGGGGTAGGTTAAGGGGAGGGCTTAAGTTTAAATAGGCTTAGGAGGGAGGTTAGGAGGTTGGAGATCATCCCAATTTGGGAGATCTCCAATGGGGAGGGTCTCTAACGGCACAGACACGCTTTTGTCCAGATTAGAGATGTCGTTGGAATAGAGGCTAATTGAGAAAAAATAGTTTTGGGACAAGATCATCTGGACGTCCTAGTCTAGACAAAATCATCCGATCTGAGGCGATATCATCTGATCGGCAATGATATCATAAAACGGTCAAAACAAATTCTAAAAATGGCACGGGAAAGGAAGAAACGGGTTAAACGGAAATTTGGGAGCGGTTTTGGGGGTTAAAATTTGAATTTGAATATTTACTAGAGTAATTGTAATTATTTAAGGTTTTATCGCACCAATTTTAGGGTGCTACGGGGATACTTATTTGCGTAATGAGGACCCCCAAAAATGAAGCAACCTATCATGGGTGCCTAAGATCTTTCCTACCTTTTCTCCCATATTCCTTCTTTTTGAGCTAACTCATTCTACTTTGGAGGGTGAGGTTTTTAATAATCCTTTTTTAGATATTTTTCTTATAGTTCCCTTGGTTCCCATTGTTCTTATTCTTGAACTTTGTTCTCTCTTTAATTTTATTTTTTTGTTACTTATCACATTATATAAACCCCACACTATTCCTATTCTTTAGTTCTTATATTTATACCTTTATCAATCCAACATAGTTGAATAAGGTATTTTTGGTTTGTAGATTGGTATCTTCCTGTAAAGCTCCAAAAACCATGCATCTACTTGTAACAAATATAAATAAATTGATAAAGAAACTAAGTAACCATTGTGACACAAAAAGTAAAATAAATAGGATGTTATTTTATGTTGGACATTTTGAGTCCCTAAGTCAAAGTTGTCATTGATATCAAGATGCCAGTGATAGCTCTTCTTTAGTTCGAGTGCAAAGTTCAATGGAAGTTATAATGGGTTAAACTATATTTATTTTACACCCAAAAGAATGGGTCAGAAAATGGTTTCATTTCTCCTTTGGAAGCAGATGTATCCGAAGTAGTGGAAGAATATAATATTATAATATTTATTATAATATTTAACCAAGTTGGTGAAAAACCCAAATAAATTATTATAATTTTAATTATAATATTATTGGGTTTACAAAGGTCAATTAATTATTTTTATAAACCCTAAGGTTGGGTTTTTAAAGGAAAAATATTTCAAAGCCCAAAGTTTAATGTTGATTAAACCCAAATATTGGGTTTTAATTAAAGGTATCTGAAGCCTTTACTACCGACGTCATTAATGCAATGGAGGAGCATATAAAAATACCCAAATTCCTAAGTTTTATTTTCCCTTGCTCTCGATTTGAATGTTTGGCATGCGAAGAGGAAACAGAGTTCATGCGATTTGATTTTCGTGGATAATGATTCGTTTAAGAAAACAAGTGCTAAGTTTTGAAGCCCAACCAGGCAGCATGGCCTAGTGGTGAGTGGGCAAGTGCAAAGGTGTTAGTTTGCTACAGATCTTGCATTTGAAATGCGGTGACTGCATTTGATGTAGTGTTGATTGGAAGCGCCCAAGGTGCATGTGGTTTTTTTTTTGCCAAGGCAAGGGGAGAACGTCTATATTAAAAGCATGTGATGATTTGTTGATAGTGAACGAGCTTGGTAGCTCATGCAATGGTTGAGGCCATGGTTAAGGTGCTTGGCATGTGGGCAGAGTGAGGGTTTGATTCCCTCCAAAGATGAGGTACAATTTTTTTATTTTAATTTTTATTAGTTGCCTAATGTTGGAGGAATAAGGGTGAATAATTGATTATTATTTTTGAATATACATTAAGGCATAAAGTTTATGTTGAATGATTGTTAAGGATTATTTTGGAGGGATTGGTATTTGAGATTTATTATTTTAGGAGTAATAAGGAGTTTTAGTAAAGTCTTGATTAAATTCTTATTAAGACTTTTGAGCATTATTTTTGTATAAGGATTTTTCTAGTAAAATAAGACTATGGTGAATGTTATTTTTGATTTAGAGTAATAAGGTGTATTTTGGATCATAATTTTGCATTGTGTTATTATTGAAGTCTTCTAACCCTTATTGATATTGGAAAAGAGAAAATTGTGAGTGTGGTAGATTTGTGAGATCAACTACTTGTCAAGAAAAAAGGTATGGGTAAATTCTTCTTTGGTTGAGTTTATTAAATGGCTTACTAGAAAATAAAGTTTGGAGTGAAAAGGATTTGATTAGGGTTTCCTTTTCAAAAGTGTTTGAGTTAATGCTTCAAGGTTTTCTGAAATTAAGAGTTGTGATTAAAACCTTGTTTTATAAGCATTGTTGTTGAAACCATTGGTTGTGTGAAGAACTTGAGTTAGGGTTTGAAAAGATCATGAGTATAATTGTTATGTGAGATTTGTTGTTGAGCATTGTTGGAAACATTTTGAGTTGGATGATACATGCTTGGACTAGGGTTTGTGAGAAAGAGTTGGTTCTTGAGTGATTGAATGAGTAGAGTTGATTGAACCTAGTTAAATCGATGTATGAAGTGATTGTTCAAGTTCCATGAAACAAACTATTCTATATTCTGATTTGAGTTGTGAGAATAGAACATATTGAGTCTCTAACAATTCTCTTTATGCTTCTATGATATTGAGTTGAGAAAGTGATTGAGTTTTGAGTATAGAACATATTGAGTCTCTAACAATTCTATTTATGCTTCTATGAGATTGATTTGAGTTGAGAAAGTGATTGAGATTTGAGTGTAGAACATATTGAATTTATAACAATCCTCTTTATGTTTCTATGAGATTGGACAAGTTCTATGTGGACTTGTTAAGCAGATGTGAGGTAAGTCTTTGAGAAAACTTGTGCATTGATTTTGTGTGAGATTTTGTGGAAGCTTACAATATAGATTTGGTTAAGTCCTAGATAGGACTTATTGAGCATATTTGAATAAGTTTTGTGTGGACTTATTGAGAAGATTTGGACAAGTTATGTGTGAGATTTTTGAGAATATTTGAGTAGGTTCTGAGTGGACCTATTGAACATATTTTAGCAGGTTTTGAGTGGACCTGAGAAGGTTCTAAGTGGACTTGTTGAGCATATTTGAACAGAATATGAGTGGACCTGAGCAGGTTCTGAGTGGGCCTGTTGAGCAGATTTGAGCAGGTTCTAAGTGGGCCTGTTGAGCAGATTTGAGCAGGTTCTAAGTGGACCTGAGCAGGTTCTGAGTGGACCTATTGAGTATATTTGAGCATGTTTTGAGTGGACCTAAGCAAGTTCTGAGTGGACCTATTGAGCATATATGAGCAGGTTCTAATTGGACCTGTTGAGGATATTTGAGAAGAATATGAGTGGACATGTTGGGCATATTTGAGCAGGTTCTGAGTGGACCTGTTGAGCAGATTTGTGCTAGACCGACTGGACTATGTTTAGTGAAAATTTGAGTGGACTTGTGCTAGAATGATTGGACTATGTTTAGTACAAGAGTTGAGCAGATTTATGCTAGAATGAATGAACTGTTTTTAGTAAAAATTTGAGTGAGCTTGTTGAGCAGACTTGTGCTAGACCAATTAGACTGTGTTTAGTATAGGAGTTGAGTAGAGTTGTGCTAGATCGATTGGACTATGTTTAGTACATAATTAATATAGAGCTTTGGAGGTGATAGAATAGATAGGATAGTAGTCTTTAATGGATAGACTAAAGACTACTATCCTATGATGCCTCTCAATATGAGCCTAGTTTCTTGATTAATACAAATTGTAAATCAAATGCATATAAATTACTTAAAATAAGAAAGAAATGTGTAAATAATGAATGTAAATGCTACTAATATATGTTAGAAATCTAAATTCAAGCATCTAATACTAAATATAATGACTAAAAAATAAGAAATGAAATATCATCCTAAGGCCACTATTGATTAGGTTGGTGGGATATGTCAGTTGTTGACGATGTCAGTGGTGCCTATTGGATGCTATTAAAAATAGTAGCTGTCGGATATAGGATTGGTTATCTATGTTTTAGGCTTGGTGATGATCAATTCTACTTTTGAATTAATGTGCAAGGGTCGATGCATCCTTAAATGCAGTTGGATTGTGTGAATAGGCTCAAATCATGGTAGATTGGTGTTGAACTGCAAGGTGGTTGATCTTCAAGCTTTAACAAAATATATTGATGAATGTGCCAACATCATGATCCAAATTGGATAGCACTTTATTGCACCTCATGGGATATCAGTTCTCTCCTTAGTTTTGCAATGCTTCACTATGGCAATTTCTCATCAAAATCTCTATACTTCTCTTATTTTTGGAGCCTTAAGTAGACTCCCAAAATTTTCATCCTAGATTACCCACAAATCCAATAACAATATTATATTGTGCTAGGTAAGTTGAGGGAAAGCTTTTGGAATCTTCTAATGGATAACTATACAATAATTTATTGCATTTCAATATATTTTACTCATCTTGGGTAGCTCAAGTTTGTTATAGACTCGACCATCTTAAATAGGTATGGCTTAGTCTGTGGATACTATCAATAGGTGCAGCTCACCCACATCCATTGTCAATGTTAGTGACAATGAGCCTATCACTAAATAAATTAGCGTTCTAGGTTGAATAGGACTAGCTTGCCTTGATTGAGTGGTTAGAAACACTATTGGGTCTTGGAAAGGTCCAAGATGAGTCATATGGCCTAGAAAGGTGTCCACATGAGTAGGATCCTCAAAATGACACATTTTAGTTATCTATATATTCCCCTTTTTAGGATATATTGTGGGAAAACACAACACTAAGCAAAAATAGACAACCTAATACCACATTGTAGGTTGATTTATGCTCATTAATTTGGTCAACTTTAGATGCCTTAATCATGGAAAGAGCATGCATCTCTGAGTCATTACCTCAAATAGAATGGTGGCTCAAATTTGATTAAAGCTTTGATGAAATATAAAGGTATTCATATAGGATTCTCAAGCTACATGACCCTTAGTTCAAACTGACAAAGGTTTACTTCAGTATTTTTGCTTTTTACCCCTACAGATGGGGAAGCTTATGATAGTTGTTAGAAATGATTCATGGATGAACGCAATTTGCATGATTAAATATTTAATTATTGATATTGATTATGAATGTTATGATTATGACTACCCCCTTAAGTTATGGCTCGATGAGGAAAATGGCAATTTTTGAAAGCAACAAGTTGCTTGACCAAGATGTTTGTACAGTTCGAGATAATAACTTTGATTAAGGGAAAGTCCTAGTATAACTATGATTTTTATCATTAGTAGTAATTGTACACATCTATACTATGGAGAAATCCAGCCATAATGGCCTTCTTAGAGAATCAAGATGATAAAAATTTAATTAAAGCATGTGATGAATCACTATGTTCAATGATATGATGAAAATATCATAGAAGAAAAGAAATGAATGCCTCATCCCCATGGAGCAGTCTGACCACAATGGAATTCTTAGGGAGTGAAGTGAAGACATTTCAATTTGTCAATGAATAATTTGGTTCAAATGGCCTTATGGTAATTTACTCATCTTACCGGATTGCATGAAGTACAAGTCACTCCAACCACCAAGTGTATAGAGTAACTAGGTACAAGGCGCATTTGATATTTGAATTATTTAATTTTTTTTTTGTGATTTTGAGTTTTATGATGATTATGGACCAGTATATGTGATTTAATGTCCAATATGATGCTCATGATGGTGAAAAATTGAGTGCATTTATTACTGGTTGACGACCATCATCGACGTTGGTGATGGTGATTTGCAAATATCATGGCCATAAATGGCATTGGTGATTGAGCCATATTGTGACCATTTTAAAAATGGATAGTGGCCAAATTTAAAAAATATAAAAGCATTTTTGGCATTTTTGAATTTCATTGTTTCTAGATGGTAGTTGAGAATAGTGAGCTCTAAGGGAGGAGAGGTATAAACTGATGCAAAAAACTGCTAAAGTTGAGAAAAATATACCATGGTCGATCAGTTTGAGGCATATATGAGCGAAAGAGCTAGAGTTCCTAAGGTACCTCTCAATATAATTCTCTTGATTTGTGCATTCTAAAATAAACTTCACTAATTAATGGGTTAAAGAACCACATTAAATTATAGATAATGAAATTCACCCCTTAGTATAGGATTTAGCTTAGGTTAGCCAGGATTTTAATTTTTGCATTGATGGGGTGGGAAATGACCCCATGTGGGGGCCACTTCTAGATTGTCTTCAATAGGGGAAGCACCTAACTAGCTGAATGGGGACAATCACCACTCCTGGCAATGAGGTTTAAATCCCAATGGTAAAACATTTAACCATTGGTGGTGGTCATCGATAATGTCAGTAGCAGCCACGACGACTGTTGGAATCATGAGTGACTACCAAACTTAGGCTAAATTTTGAAATTTTTGATTAATTTTTTATTTTTTTATTTTTTGAGTGAGTTTTTTATTTTTTTGGAGTTTTGTGTGATTTTTTAATTTTTTTTGGAGTTTTGTGTAATTTTTTTTTTGGATTTTTGTGTGATTGTTTTAAATTATTTTTGGAGTTTTAGCATGATTTTATGATGAGTGATTGATTTTATGTGTTGAATTATGTGTTTTTGCATGTTAGACTTTAACAGCTTAGGCTCAAGAGCCTAATAAGTTCTTGGACTTACGACCATTTTTAGATGATGTTGACTTTGAGTGGTTTGATGTGATTGGTCTTAAATGGGTTGTGTAGTTACCGACTATGATGTCAAACCAGTCTTATATTACAACCTTAGCTCATTAATGGGACAATAGGACCAACACTTGCCATCTCCCCATAGGATATATGATGGTGATTATTGGGCACTGAATTGTACCAATTTTTCACTCAGTACTGCAGCTGTCTATCTTCCTAGTTTCTATCTAGGCTTGCACCTGATAGCTCCAGCTCAACACTTAACATTGGATGGACCAAAATAGGAGTTTTTGATCCAACCTCTAAAGTAGGTTGGTTCCTTGTCAACTTAGCAGGTTGTTAACACAATTATGCTCAATTAGGGTTTGGAGTTTAGGTAAGATAAGGTTAGGGTTAGAGATATGTAGATAACAATGGACATATAGGTTAATAGCATTGCACCATCATAAAAAATTCCCAAAAAACCATATTAAGGACATACACTTAGATCAACATTTATCCCATAATAGATTGTTTCATATATTTAAAGCATAATAGAGAAATGTTATAGCAAGAAATTTCAATACCTAGGGAATGATAATCCAAATAACAGAATTCACAAAACACTTAGATTTTATAGAAATGTACTTTCCAATAACACAGAATGAACTCAAAGTAGATTTCAATTACTCACAACACCTAGTAATCCAAATCAGGCACAAACTAACCATCTAAGTATTTACAAAAATGCAACTATGAAATATGAACCCATGATATCAAGCAAGAGAATGTGAAATTGAGGTGAAGATCAATGTATTTCTCCTTTCATTCAACTCTTTATTAATATTTACAATAGCACAGGAAAAAACGCTAGAGCCAACCCTTCAAAACAAGGGTTCGACCTCTGCTTATAGTTTTTTTATTAAAATAATAAAGAAGCAATATACATAATATTGTTACAATAATACAACAAAGATCTTAGCTAGAATCAACTCATTGGTCTGTCCTTCAGGAAATCCATTGAAATAAAATCCACCATGACAGCTCGGGGTCTCTGCAACTTGTTGATTGTATAGTGGAATTGAATTTCAGGAATTAAAGATCATTCATTTTCATTGATCCTTCATGGGAGTGAATTACCATCATCGATTTGTAATCGCCTCTGGTTTGATCTTCTTGGAAACCCTCAATGCTTCATCTCCCAATAGACAATTATAATTTTGATACAATAATGTCTTTAAAACAACCAATATTTGGCAGCTTAACCTCAAACATCGATCTTCTTCATCACACAATTTAGATTCAATTCGACATAAGCTAAATGCCAATCCACTTTACAAATGATGAAGTCCTCTTTTCTTATCAGAATCTCCAATCTATACCTTTGTTCCTTGAATACACTCTAGGATATTAATCTTCAGTATTACATACTTCAATTCGGTTCTGGAGCTAGTCACATACTTCTTCATTCTAGAATCTGTGCTTTCATTATTTTGCCACCCTGTATTATCTTCATTCCAAGAAGAGAAGACCTATCCATTCCGGAATTGCCATTCTGCACTTTTTCACCGCTGACATCATCATCTCAGGAACTTTTACAGATTTTGAAATTTGAATCATCCTAGAGTCAAAAATAAAAGGACCTTCCCAAAATTGCCATTCCACACTTTTCTACTGCTAACATCATCATTTCTTAGGAAATTTTGCAGATTTGAGATATCTCTTCATTATGGATCCAGAGTAAAAAGACCCGAAATTTCTCCAAACAAGAAAAGTTGACTAATTTCTGAGCAGATTCATATCTTCTAATCTGGTTCCAAAAAATATCATACTTCAAGGTTTGTGGAATGATGATTTTTTCACTTAGTCAAATTTGTATAAAATTTTACTAAGTATGTGGCCATTTTGGGCCTACATTCTGGCACCTCCCGGGTGGATTTGCTTGCAAAAACAATCGAATCCAAAGTCTTATGCATTGGGCCTTAGGATTCAAAAAAAGACTTATCTTTAAAGATATGTTTTAAAGAATAATTTCTATACAAACATTACCCTCTAAAAGCTCAAATTATTCTTAGAGGTTATAGGTTCATATTGAAACCATGCAAAAAACATTATAGAACACACTTTTTCCTTTTAGAGACTGCATCCATTATATCAATATTACTACTATCTTCAAAACTATACATAATTCTACCTCCTTTATAAGGATTCACTTCAAAAATGCCTTTACAAAAATGCTGCACTATAGACTTCATGCCTTTATTACTTTTTTATGACAATTGTCAGAGAAAAAAAATGGAAATACAAAACTGATGTATTAAGAACGTAAAAAACATGCATATGTACAAACAAAAATAAAATGATTAAGTGTGAGCCTCTCTTTGGCCTGTATATTCTCAATCCTATTTTCATTATTATATAGCCTCTTCATCATCATCTTCTATAGCCTCTTCCTTATCATCTTCTCCCAGAGCCTGTAGTCTATGATTATCTTCATCGGAGGTGTCCCCAAATACTTGGACCATTGATTCCAAAGACCGAAGAGCCTATTTCTAGGCTTGCTCAAAGGGATTTGATGTATCTTTAAGCTACTTATAAACATATTGTAGTTCCCCAACATCCTCATAATTATCAGCATTCCCTCTTGTCACCAGATATTTCATGAGATCTCTTAAGCGGGTGTAATCCATAATCAATTTGGCATCTTGTTCTTGGGATAATGGCTCTTCTAATGAATCAATTTGAGCTTCATCATGTAGGTTCTCCTTGATGATATGGTGGGCTTATTCCATAGATAACAAGTTGTGATCCTTCTTCTAGATCCCTTTGAAACCAACATGAACCATATCCTCATTTATTTCAATAATATCTTTAATTCCCCTATCCATCTTATCAAACAATAGCCAGGCTCTCTAAAATGCCAAGTGATTTTTCACCACTATCTTGGAGGCTACCCCGGTTAGATTCCATTATTTATTAGAAATTGGTTTAGCAGCATCACTGAGCCTACTACCAACCAACCTATACATTTATTCTACCAAAATCACCATAGGTTGTAACTCTCCAATGATTTGATCTAAATCCTTCTGAATGGTAGATAATAATTGGCTGGCATCCTTCAAGTAGTTTATTATGAGTTGAAGACCTACAAATTTTTCTTGAACTTCAGAAAACAACTTCTATTTTATCTTTTTCAAATTATCTTTGGAAAATCCTGAGGACTTGGCTTTCTCAATCTGAAGCTAATGTTTCAAACTTTGAATCTCTTTTGCCTGATCCCCATTCAACTTCTTTTATTTTTCTAACTAATTTTTCAACTCATTAACCTTTTGAAATATTTCTTGCCAACTCTTAGCCTCTTTCCTTAAAACTTTCTCTACTTATTTTTTATCATGGAGGCTCTTCTTAAGATTTTCCACCTTATATTTTGCTAAATCAGTATCTACATAAAAGGTATCCAAGTAAGCCTTGGCCATCCCTAACTCATATTTAGCAGGAATCTTGTCAATATCTTCTATTATTTCCTCTGCTTTATAATCTTGAGCAGTCATTTCATTTTTAGGTTTTCTTACATGTAAAATCAAAGACCTTGAAACCCTTTGCCTAGTAACAGGGTTAACATACATACTTTTCCTTATCACGATCATTCTGTTGGAAGGCCTACCCAATAGTATTTTATGCTATGAATGACTCCATGTTATTTTGATACAACAATAGACCTTGAAACATCAGCATCCAAAGGAGATAATGGCATAAAAAACATAAGAGCTGAATGACTTGCTATTGATGGGGGTGGAGATACATTGATAACAACTTCTATTACAAGGGTATATTCTATGACTACCGCTGCTGTAGACATAGGTAAATTCATAGAAACATAGACAAAACTGACGATAGAAGGGATGGATGAACTTGGAACATAGTGTCCCATGGATGGTGGTAATGAAAGAGATGAAGATGCAACAATGGTGGATATTGAAGTGGATATCTCAGAAGTGGAAGGCGGGTTTGAAGGAGACTATGACATAATAGAATTGAATAGTACCTCCATATCTATTTATGGGATGAGGGAAAAATTGTGATATGGAGGGGATAAATTTACCACATTCTATTGACTAGAAAGGGAGGGAAATCCTTTTGGGGATTCATGGTGATGAGAAGAAGAAGAGGGATTAGAAACCATACCTTCTATTACATATGTAGGGTGCTCTTGTTCAGATTCTATTTCAAGCTATTTTTCTTGTTCAACTAACCCTTCTATATTAAAAGCAGCTACCTCTTCAGCAATTTCCTCCATACTCATCTTCTACCTTTTATAAATCTCTCTTTCTATTTTCAGGGTTCTCTTAGCATTTTTATGCACTAATCAAAAAGCATCCATCTCATCTCCAGAATATTCTTCTGATAAATATCATTGCACTTCCCTAGGAAGTAATGATTGTTCAGTAATGGATTGTGGCTTAGATGATGTTGCAAGAGCAAAAGAAAGTGGCCTGAACTTGAAACTCTTATCCTTATTCTTCCAACTAATATATTTGTCCTGATATTGCACCCCTAGAGCTAAATGTGTAGGCCTAGATCTTGTTTCAATAATAGGGGTACTAACAACCTTTTCTTTAGAATACCTCATTTTGCTCATCATCCTAGCTCCTTTAGGGAATTTCTCCACCTGCTCAAAAGTAGGACTTAAGGTTATCAATACTCCAATGGTTGTTAAAGAAGCATTTTGATTTGTAGAAAGCTGGAGAGATTCAAAATTCCCCTCAGGATTTTCAATTGTTAATACAATGTACGTCACATCCTTCAGCTCCCAAGTATCAATATTCTCATCATATCTTTTTGAAAAATCTTTATCAAATTTTATTCCAAATTTAGATTCAGCTTTCCCAATTTCAACTCTCATACACCACCAATCCATGATCTTGGCATCCTCCCATGATTCCTCAAAATCCTCCTCTTCTACTTCTTCTGTAACTTCCTTTTTAGATGGCATATCTTTTTCCTTTGTTGACTTTAAATTGGAGGAGGGCCTGCTTTTGTTTGTAGTTTTGGCTTTAATCTTGTCGATCATATCCTCTGTAATCTGATGACCGAGTTTGTGATCAAGATAAAAATCTTCAATCTACTCATAAAAATCTAACCATGGACGTAATTGATCCATCTTTGAGACATTCCACTCTAACAGAGTAGTCTCATAATTATTTCTTCCCTATTCAAAATGAGCCCTGGGCCTTTTCTTAAATTTTTAGGCTTTATCTCCATTCAGGGTCTTATTTTTTGTAGTGAAAATACCATCATGATCATAACTCCACTTCTGATGAATATAAAATAGACCTAACCTGTCCAGGTATTGGCCATTTTGATGAATCTAAACATTCTTAGTAATGGTGATATCACTCAAGGTGTGGTGGAAAAGCAAAGACTTCCTTTTCCTCCTCAAACCATATTTCAAGTCAATATACTCTGCCTGCCTCAAATATTCCAAGCGAAGACTCTCTCCATGACAAATTGGGGCAAAATAAAAGGTTTACCCATGAAACCATATAATCTGATGACTATTCCTTCAGTTAAAAAATACCATTTTCCTTCCTCTACATCTTTATTCCTCAAAATCTCTTTGGCCAGGGGTGGCAATCTGGAGAAATTTTCATACATTATTTTGAGGGCTGGTCTAAGAAATTCTAAATTGAACCTATAGTGATACTCACTACTTCTTAAATGGTTTGTCCAATAGTAAACTGACATAGGTTCTCCTTTATCGATATTACCCTTGATTGGAATCCACAACATTCTATCTTTCATAGTGGTTTAAAACATCCATACCAAGCTTGAGAAATTCCTAAAACTAGGAGATTCAGGGCCCCTCTTCAAGCTTACTAGTTGTTCATGTATTCTTTGGGTGAGAAAAATTGGCTAGTAAAAATAAATCACCCTTATCCCTCTCTTTTCCTCATCATTTTCATACATCCTTTCATTAGAGATATAGTATGGAGTGGTAATTTGCCAACCATGAACCTCTTCATCAGAGTCCAAACCCTCCATGCAGGCCAACATAAAGAACAGAATGGGGGTTACAAATTTCTTGATAGAAATGTGGACCTCAGGTAACTGTTACTGGGGTTTGGTATTCAACTTCTTATAAACCCATTTCCTAAATGACTCGCCATCATTTACCCACTTCTTTGTGGAATAAAACCCAATTTGTTCAACAATTTTGAAGGGTTTTGGTGGTACTAGTGGGTCAAAACCTAAGGCAAAAATCTCATGATAAAGAGAGGTAAAGATACTAAAAAGGGAATTGCCCTCATAGGTTTTTACTACCTTGCATAGCAGGTCTTAGAATTGCAGCTATCAACTCAGGACATGGGTGAACAAAATCACAAATATAAAAGGATAAATAAGAAATGATGGAGCATCTACCTTCCACTGATATAGCATTATTATTTTTGTATTTGTAATTCACACTCTTTCTTAGTCTTTTCCTTTCAATTATGGTCATCACCGTGTCTACCACAACCTAGACTTTATCAAGGTACAACACTGATGTTCTATCATCCAGAGTTTCAAATTACAGAATGCATTTTGAGGCCTCTGTGGGTGATTTCTTAGGAGCCATATTGCAGTAGTAGGAATTTTGTGCATTGGAATAAATGAGGAGAAATTCATAATTTTACTTATGTCCACTACAATCATGTGGTATCTAAATGAACCTTACGCAATACTTCATCACTTTTTATCTCTTGGAATGTGCATATCATCCACCATAAATGCAGTTGCTACACGATATATTTGTTTGCACACTTTGCCATCCTTCCATTATTTATTGGTGGCTCAAAGGTGATGTCCTATATTTTTATTGGTCAAATTTTAAAATTGTGCTACCAGCTCATTGTATCCCTTCGGCTACTCTTTGGTTCACATGCGAGTTTGTTAGAATTAAATGCGGGAGCACTCCTTAGTCTCCATGTGTCTTATTGAGACTTGTTGTTCAGCTTTAGACTAATTTCTCTTAGTGTCTTAAGAAACTTCTAAATCTGCTTTGGTACTTGAATCTCACATGCATGTCACACTACTTTGATTCTTCTCCGACTATCTCCATCTTTGAAAGGTTCCTAGATTAACGTCATTATTTATCCTTATTATGCGGGATAGAATCTGATATACCACTCCATGGAAATACGAATTTAACCATGCAGACTTAAGAGTAGGATGCCATTCCGGAGAGTACTCAGCACCGTTTGTGAAATGGAACATTATCATGCATTTTGGCCAACACTTAATAATTTCTTGTAAAATTTCCTCTCTCTCTTTTTTTTTTTAGCATTTATTTGAAAAAGAACTAATTACAAAGTGTAGAAATAAAATCAAATAGAAAGTGCAGAAAGGAAGGGGAAATATTTGTACAATGTATATACATATGTTACAATGAACTTACTTCTTACATATAGTAGAGCTTAAGGTGGAAACCATTCACTGGAATTGGTTGTATGTTTCCCTCTGGATATTTCAACTGAAATGCAAGATATTCTTTAGCTTCCACTATTTCGAAAGGACCATCCCAAAGGAATAAAATTTTTCATGCTTGCCTAGTTTTTCCCTATCACCATTCCATTTGAGAACTGAGTCTCCAACTTGGATTTTTTTGAACCTGGAATTTTTATCAAACCATCCTTTAATGTCTGACGAGTGCTTTTGAAAATGATCATATGCCTGAGTCCTACTCTCTTCCAACTACAACAAGTGTGTCAACCTGGTTTTAACTGGATCATCCTATAATTTTTCTTCTGTACTAACAAGCTTAAGTGTTGGGATCTCTAAGTGAATTGGCAATACTGCATCTTTTTCATATACCAGTGCATAAGGTAAAAATTTTATGGAATTTTTAATAGTAATCATGTCTACCCATAGAGCATGGTTGAGCAACAAGTGCCAACTCCTTTTGTTACCTTCCAAAGATTTTATCAAAATCCTTAATAGGTTTTTATTGGTAGATTTTGCAAGTCCATTACCTTGTGGATAATAATTTGAAGTATTTTTAAGAGTGATTCCATACTTGCTGGCAAACTTGATGTACTTGGATCCTATGAAGGTAGGGCAATTATCACTCACCAAAGCTTCTGGGACTCCAAATATGGAAATCAAACTCTCCATAAAGTTGATCACAATTTTATGGTCTGTCTTCTTTGTAGGAATGGCCTCTACCCATATGGTAAGATAATTTATAGCTATCAAGATAAAATTGTGCTCTATTGAAGAATTAGGATTTATAACTCTTATAAAATCTAATCCCCATTGTTGTAAAGGCTCTTCGACTTGAATAGGCTTCAGGGGAGAGGCAACATTTCTTGTTCTTCCAATGTACCTCTGAAACTTATCACAAGCTTGGGTAATTTTAAAAGCATCATTGAACATAGTAGGCCAATAATAGCCTGCTCTTATTATCTTCAAAGCCATAATTTTTCTCCATGAAATTCTTCAATGACTTTTTTTTTTGTCCTCCTTCAAACATTTCATGAGAATACCATCCAAGTTTCTTTTGAACAACCCTTCAGGTAGTATTACATATTTTAGAGCATGAAGTATATAACTCCTTATTTGAGAAGAATTTAGATCAGGTGGGCAGATCCCAATTTGGAAATACCTGGTCATTTACTCAATCAAACCAGAATCTGGAGTGTGTATAATCTCTATTTGGTCTTCTTTTGTTATCTAACAAGTGGTCATTTTGGCCAATGTTGAAGCATCTATCAATCATTGGCACAAGGATCTACCTCATACTAGCTTGGTGGGACATATTTCCACATCATATTCCTGGATCTTAGTAATCCAAAAATCCCTTTTATCTCCTAAGTCACCTTGTAAAATAAAACTTCTTACATCTGGATGAACCACATATACCAATTTTTTGCTTTGTACCAGATATTGTCTAAACTTCTTTAGTGACTTCATTACAGCGAACACTTATCTTTCAATAAAGTTATATTTTACCTGATAATCATGGAAATTCTAACTCCAAAAGAACACAGGGCGCTCATCCCCTTGACTATCTTTCTGGGTGAGTACCGAGGCATAGCTTTCTTCCACTCCATAAGCATAGAGAATAAAATATTTAGTGAAATTAAGATTTATCAAGACTGGGGTTGTTGCAATGGATTTCTTGATGATCTCAAAATCTTGCTTCCTAACCTTAGTCCACTTGAACTCTGCCTTTTTCTTGAGTAGTTTATATATAGGCCTCACCTTTTGTGCAAAATTATAAATGAATTTCTTGATGAAATTGATAGGACCTAAGAAAGACTGCAAGGTCTTCTGATTAGTAGGCAAAGGAATAGATAGAATTGCTCCAATTATTTCTATATCTATGGCCATAATTTCCTTTAAGACCATATGGCCTATGTAGCACCCTAAAATTGGCGTAGTTAAACCTTGAGTAAAAAGATAAAAATTTGTATTTTAACCCTGAAACCGCCCGTTAACCCCTCCCCCCATTTTTCATGCCATTTTTAGGAGTTATTTTGACCATTGGACGATATCATCGTCGATCAAACGAAATCGTCCTAGATCGAATGAATTCGTCTGGAATAGAATGTCCAGACGATTTCGCCCCAAAACCAAATTTTCATAATTAGCTTATGTTTCAACAGCCTCTCCAACTTGGGAAGAAGCATATTTGCATAGTTGGAGATTCCTCCATTGGAGATATCCCAGATTGGGATGATCCCCAACCTCCTAATATTCCCCTAATCTTATATAAACTAGGATTTTCTCAGTTTATCCCCCTAGATCTCCTCCTGACTCTCTCCCTGGTTGATTTTCCCTGCCATTTAGCTTTGTTGTGTTAATACGTCCTATCTACCATTGTTTGCACTCATAGTTTTAAGTTTTCATTATAGGTTTTCACTGTGCTTCAGTTGGAGGAAGCTCGGATCGTCGCATGCGATTCCACATGATTTTAGATGATCCTATCATAGATCAGTGATGATCTCGTATGATTGGAGGTGATCTCAACTATAGTTCATATTGGGGGTAATCAGAGCCCTGAGTTTGTAGTTCTCATCTTCCTTCCTTATTTTACTATGCATTAGCTTGAATATTTTCATTCTACATCCTAGAGTTCACCTCATTTAGCATAAATGCATGACAAAGTTAAAATAAGTTATTAAAACAATGCATTTCCTTTAATATGTTATATAGATTTATCATTTAAGCATTTATACTCTCACTTCTATCATTTTACATTATTCTTGCAGTTGCATTTTCAATTTTTGGTGTTTGTTTATGTGATTGCAAGTTTCTAACGAATTTGTCTGATGAATTTGTCAGATCGACGATGATCTTGTCTGATCTCAGATGATCACCTGTGATCTAGGATGATTTTGTACAATTGTAGATGATCCTATCATATTCGGGATGATTTGGACTCCTACAAGCTTCAAAATCTTCATCAGACATCCGAAATCAGGTGCATTCTTTCTCATTTAACATATTCCTTGTATTTAGGATTCATTCATGCTTTCTGTATTCATATAAATTGGCATCTTCATATAGAATAGCTTAGATTCATTTTGTCCAACCTAGGAATATGAATTATTGGATATAAAATGAACAAATCAAACCCATTCTCAACCTAGGCGTGGAAACTGCCACTCAAAGTTTCCTAGTGAACCCCACCATCCGTCAAAAATTCACCCTTATACCCCTCCCCTGAGAGGCACAAAATTCAAAGGGCCTCTCAGTCCGAGGTATTGTCCCATCCTTCTTGCATCCCCCTTCCAGGAACGGATCCTATAGCCTGAAGGTAAGGGTGCAAAAAATTTGGGTCAGTACATTTTTGTGAACCCGACGTGAAACTAAAAGCTTTTTGAAAACAAATATATATAAAAATATAAATATAAATGCATTATTAAGAACATATAAGATCATTAGAAAATTTTTAAAATTACATATCAGACTTAGATGGTAGATTATAATAAAAGACGAGTTGTCACCATAAATCTTGAAAATTAATTAATAGCCATAGAGATTGCTTATGTGCTTAGAGTACCTCAAACAAATAGAATCCAACCTTTGTGGGATGAACTTGATAGGAGATTGGGTATTATTGAATCCAGATCTATAGAACTTAGGCAAATTAAGAGGTTTTTCCTAGATAGAATCCTAGATCCCAATCAGGTGACTTTGTACCATGAACTTCAAAGAGCTTTCCATAGGTGGTTAGAAAATAAAAGAGCACTTGTGTCTTCAGAATTGTACACCTTTGAGGAATACCTCGAGAACGCAGTTGTAGTACATCAGTTTCTATCTCATATAGAGGATCAAGAAGTTGTTATTACGGATAGAAAAATATGGAATAGAGTTCCTAGAGCTATTTTGTATCGAGAGTATTGCCATGAACTTTATTTTTATAAGTCAGAGTCTGAAGTAGATCACATTACCATAGCACACTTTGTCAAATTCTTGAAAAACCATTTCCAATTTTAAGAGGAGCATTTCATGACTCCTGATGAACTTGATCCTATCAATGATATCCATAAACTATTTATAGAAAAATAAGTTATTCTTTTTATTATTGTTATTTCTTGCAACTAGCATGTTGTTTGTTATTTTTATACTTATGAAATAATAATACAAAAAAAAACATATAAACAAAAAAACAAAAACATTTCCCTTTTAACTATTATAGTAGGTATATAGTTAAAATATATACCTCTCAAACCTATCGCATATATATATATATATAAGTATATGTATTTGCTGAAATCTAAGTTTAAGCACGATGCCTAGACTTAGGAATGGAAAACAGACTGAAGAAGAAGAATATTGGTTAGAAAAACTTTTAAATAACCTAGATGTCCTTCCTAAAGATCAAGTTCTGAAAGAAGGAACCCTAGACCAATAATAAGAAGAACTTGTTGTAGGAAATGAACATGAAGAAATTGTTAGAGAGGAAGGATCCTCATCCCCTAAAATGTCTCCGGGAGGAGCTGTCACTTTTGAAAACATGGAACAATTTTGGAAGTTCATTAACACAAATATCAGTTTTTTTAATAGAGTAGTCCATGTGGACAAGGATCAAATTAGTGATACTCAACCAAATCTAGAAGGCGTATTTCACACGCGCACTAATCCCTTGTCGTTTGTTGATCAATAAAGTGATCAAGATGGACCATCCAATTTGGATATGGCAGCTATAATCCAGAACATGCAACAACAACAGGTTACCCAACCACCTAAAGTTCCTGTTAGGAAGCCTAGGGTTATTCCCGCACAAAAAAACCATCATTTACTACTCTATTTTGTTAAACTATTGAGTAACATACTTCAAATCAACAAAAGCCCAAAACAAAACCAAACACCAATTACCAACAATCTGGGATACAACATAATACTACTACAAATATCCTTCATAATACTCTTCCTACCAACACTTTACATAATAGCAATATAGCATCTAATCCTTATGTCACACCATCATACACTCATAAATCCCATACCTATGTCCCACCGAACCAATATGGTGGAAAAACTAGTAATATTGAAACCATGGTGAAACAGTTAGTTTTCCGCATGGACCAGATAGATCCCTACTATCCCTCGTACAATTATTGAGAGATGTGTAGTCAGCCTTTAGATCCTATAGTTGTAGCATAGCCATATCCTAAACATTTTCCTATGCCTGTATTGCCCATATATAAGGGAACGGAAGATCCCATAGAGCATATTCATATGTTTAGGATAACATGTCATGATATATCACATGATGACTTATTATTGCTAAAAATGTTTCCAAAAAGTTTAGGAGGAATGGCATTAGAGTGGTATTATCAATTACCCACTAATTATTTGAGGAATTTCGAAGAAATAGCTGAGTCTTTTGTTCATCAATTTAGTGCCTACATAGAAAGGCATGTGACCATTAAAGACTTGTACAACTTAAAACAAGACAAAGATGAATGTTTTACTGATTTCCTAGCTAGGTGGAGACAGTTGATAGGAAAATTGCACTTTGTGTTACATTAAAGGGAGATGTTGGACATCTTTATCAATAATTTGTAAGAGCAACTATCTTATTAATTGTCAACTACTACCTTGACCACCTTTGATCAGGCTATAGACTTAGCCCAAAGAGTGGAAGATGCTCTCATTAGGAGAGGACAACTTAAAAAGAAAGACGATGAGAAAAAATCCAGAAATCAATATAAGAATAAACAAGTTGTGGGTGATGGAGTCACCGATAGTAGAAATATTGCTACTGTTAATGCTGTGAAGACAACAAAGAAGTTTATATTGAAACCTCCCGATAAACCTCCTTGAGAATTTACTAGGTTAAATCAACCTTTATCAACCATTCTATCGCAATTATTAGAACGAGGCTTGATTCAATTACCAAATATCTAGGAACCTGATCCAACTATACCCGGATACAGAGCAAATTTACATTGTGACTTCCATAGAGGACCTGGACACACTACCAACTCTTGTAAAATATTAAAACATAAAATATAGGACTTGATTGATAACAATGATATGGAGGTGCAAGCCTTTCAACCTAAGCAAAATCCTCCTAATAATTCTCAAAATAACATCCCCCAAAACCAGAATCAGAACACCAATCAGTCATTGGACATATTTCAACATCCTTTACCAAAACATGGCAAGGAAGTGGCTAATCAAATTGAACATCATAATGTTCCTCCTCCTGCCTGATATGTCGAAACCATTAGTGGGCATTTACCTGCTCATGAGACAAAAATATTTGACATAACTTTATCCGTGGTTACAACCAGGCCTCTATATAATGTGTAGATATCTAATCTTAGTGATACAGAATATGAGACTGAGAGTGATGGAAATCACATCAAATCAATAGAATAGTTCTGAAGATGAATCAGATACTATTCACCCTATCACAAGTCATATGGTCCCAGAAGAACCATTTCCAATAAGAATCGCTACTAGACCATCATATCACCAATTACTTTCTAATGAGTTAGCTATAAACGCTAGACCAATACCCATTCATCATCCATAGAATAATATTATGGGTACCATCGGAGTTGTTACTAGACAACAGGCTCAAAATTCTCAACAAGATCAAAATTAGAATGGTGGATCAAATCCATTTGTTTTTAAGGTTCCTAATAAAGGGAATCATGCACCTAATGTTCAAACTAAACTTCCCTATAACATTAATGAACAATTATCAAATATTACAGGTAGAATTTATCTTTTGGACCTTTTAAGATCTTCTCCTACACATAGAGATGAATTAATGCTCACATTATGCCAGATGATGGTACCACAAGACATTCAACCTAAAGCCATGGCTAATACTATAATAACTCGTGAAGTTGATTGTATTGACTTCTGGGATAGAGACATACTGCAACATAGTTTACATAAGGATAACCCCTTATATATTACTACCTTAATTGGAGATGTACTAGTTAAACGAGTCTTGATTAATAACGGTTCATCTTTAAACATCTACACTTTTGAATTCTACCAAATATTTGGGTTTAGAAGTGATGAAATGAAAAGAACTGATATGATCATAAAAGACTTCAATGACGAAACACAAGAAACATGTGGAGTTATTACCATCCCATTGCAGGTTGGTCCGAGAACCTTGGATACGATCGTGTTTATTGTACATTGCCCTGCATCGTACAATATACTCTTGGGTTGCCCTTGGATCAACATGATGCGAGCCATTCCCTAAAATTTACATCAATGTGTTAAATTTGAATTTAAGAATCAGTTGGTTACCATTCATGGTGATCCTAGACCCTTTGATATGTGTGCTTTGGCAGAACCTGTTGGAGTCCAATTTTTCCTTACTCTGTCATCCACACATCCTAATTCTCATTATCCATATAAACGTACAAAACACACACCCATAATGCCATATACTTCTTCTCCATCAGTTCCACCCCTACATACAGCTCAACCATCCTCTAAAAAAACCACATTAGGACCTTAAAAAAATCATAATCCCACAACCAATGCCTTTTGTTCCACTTCTATAACTTCTATACCTATAATAGACCCATCCATTGACATATCTACAAAATATACATCCACCAAAGACATATTTTCCACATTAGAAGATTTAGGAAATGTTCCTTCTACCTCTTATGCTCTTACTGACGAGCTCTTACCCGATTTATCTAAAATTCTTATATCAGAGAAAACGAATGCTTCTATGTAAGATTCCCTTGTTTTAAATAAATTGCCACCATCTCCTCATACCTTGGGTCTCCCACAGCCTATGGGAAGTACTTACCAAGTCGGGATCTGTACCTTTATTTATAAGGGATATGACTGGGGTAGAATACCTAGAAACATCAAAATTCATTATGATGGATATGCTCGATGTTATTTCACTAATGAGTATGTTAAAGCAAAATCTATAATGCTTAAATTGGGATATAAAGGGAAAGGTTTAGGACCTTTCCAAAATGGTATGAAAGAACCCTTTGAGGTAGAGCCGTGGCCTACTCGATGTGGTGTGGGCCTATTTCCTAGTAAGGGTCAGCCCTTCCCATTTGAGGATGATGACCATCTCATATGTTATCAAGATTATTTGGATGAGCACGATGCTTTGCGTTTAACGAATAAGCCATTTACATGTAATATGCTATCTATAGCTTACCCTGAGATGATCGCTAAATCCGACGATGAGTTGGACGGAGATATCTTCCATGATGACTCCGTTGAGGATTTATTACATAATGAATTTTATTTTGATGGATTTATACCTAGTATAGCCCAGCTTGAGGCCACGACTCCTCAAGATGAATTATCCAAGCTAACCTTGGTATAATTATAAGAATTGGGTGTTTCACCCACCCCACCTAATTTTGAGAAATATCTCCACATGGAAGTAGAAAATATCATAAAAATTAACATTGGAACCGAGGATAACCCCCACATAATCAACATTGGATTAGAATTGAGTCAAGAAAAATAGGATAAATAAATTGTATTTATTAAAGAATATGAAGATGTATTTGCTTGGAAATATGAAGATATGCCAGGTTTAGACCCTTCTGTAGTTATGCATCACCTAGTAGTCCATCCGGATGCTAAACTTGTTAAACAAAAACTTAGAAAAATGCATCCTAAAGTGGCTTACTAGTCAAGTGGGAGTTAGAAAAACTCCTGAATGTTATTTTTATACAAGCCATTGATTATGCTAAATGGATCTCGAATGTAGTTCCAGTAACTAAGAAAGAAGCTACCAAGGTTAGGGTTTGTACAGACTTTAGAGATATTAATGATGCATTCCCTAAAGATGATTTTCCCCTTCTCAACATGGACTAGATCATTGATTTTACTGTTGGGAGTGGAATGATATCCTTAACGAATGGATTTTCTGGTTATAATCAGATCAGGATAGCTCCTGAAGATCATGCTAAAACAACCTTTATTACCCCTTGCGGGACCTTTTGTTGGAAAGTGATGCCATTTGGTTTGAAGAATGCATGTGAAACATATCAATGAGCCATGAATTATATATTTCATGATATGATGCATGATATACTACATGATTATGTAGATGACATTATAGCTCATTCTATTAACGAAGATAACCATTTGGATGACTTGAGAAAAGTATTTAATCGGTTAAGGGAATATCTTATCCGATTGAATCCAACCAAATGTATATTTAGAGTTAAGTCCAGTAAATTATTGGGGGTTATAGTTTCTTTACGTGGCATCAAAATTGACCCTCTCAATATTATGACTATCACTGATATGCCTGCACCTACAAATATATATGAATTACGAAGTCTACAAGGTAAGCTTCAAGCCATTCGTCGCTTCATCCATATGTTGGTGGACTGGACCCTTTCTTAAGCTTCTTAAGAAGGATGTTTCTTTCCATTGGGACAACGAATGCCAGGAAGCATTTTAACTCATCAAAAAATATCTTCTTAACCCACCTGTACGTTCACCACATAGACCTGATCGTCCATTTATCTTGTATATTTCTGCTTTAGATTTTTCCTTAGGAGCTATGTTAGCTCAACTGGATGATGAGAAAAGAGAGCATGCTAATTATTACATTAGCAAAACATTAATTAGTTATGAAATCCGCTAAACAACATTATAAAATTTATGTCTAGCAGTCGTATTTTCTACATAGAAACTACGCCACTATATGCTCAGTCAAAAAACATATGTTATTGCTAAATTCGATCCTTTGTGGTATCTCATGAGTCGACCTTGTTTATCTGGTCGTACAAAAAAGTGGGTTCTTGCTCTAAGTGATTTTGAACTGATGTTTATAGGATAGAAGTATGTTAAGGGTCAAATCATAGCAGATAAATTAGCTATTGCACCCTTAGAGTCTACCCATCCCCTCATCATTGAGTTTCCTGAAAAATGCCTTAAACTAGAGGTAGACCATCCAGAGAAAAGGTCCTCATACTTTGACGGAGCCCGATGCATGAGTGGGGCTGGTGCAGGTATTATTCTAATATCTCCACATAAACATCTTATACCTCTATCCTTTAAATTAATGTTTGCTTGTACTAATAACACTGCTGAATATGAGGCTCTAATCCTTGGATTACGATCTACCTTGGCACTAAAAATTAAAAATATATTAGTTTTCGATGATTCTCAAATTTTTATAAATCAAATTAATAATTTTTATCAGACTAGAGATGATAAATTGTGTCCATATAAAGCATATGTATTACAATTAATATCTTTATTTGATCAAGTTACCTTGGAAGCTATTCCTAGAACTAATAATCATGCGGCTGACACTATGTTTGTAGTTGCATCTGTTTTACCCTTGGAGTTAGATGACGAATATGCTACCATCATTATTCATCGACTCCAGGAACCCGCAACAATTAAATCATGCTTGGAACCTCTGGACGTGTTTCTAATAAATGAAACTACTCCTGAACTTTGGTACATTGATATCCTCAATTTTCTTCACCATGGAACCTTACCTAAAGTTTTTAATAGAAACCAACGTCAGTTATTACATAGACGAGCAAGTCGCTTTGTCATAATTGGCAATACATTATATAGAAGATCTTTTGAAGGTATCCTACTGATATGTTTGAATCTAGAAGAATCTAGATCAACTTTGAGTGAAGCCCATGATGGATCTTGTGGGGGACACTTTAGTGGTAACGCCATTGATAAGAAACTCCTTAGGATAGGATATTTTTTGCCTACCATGGAGAATTATGCACATTATTATGTGCGCCATTGTGACAAGTGCCCAAAACACACTAACCTTGTCCATGCGCCTGCACAAGAACTACAGGCTATTTCATCTCCTTGGCCCTTTTCAAAATGGGGCTTAGACATCATTGGAAAAATCAATCTTGTGTCATCTGATGGACACAAATTCATCATAATCGCCATCAAGTATTTTACAAAGTGGGTTGAATATATGCCCTTAGCTTCTTGCACTAGAACCCAAGTTTCCAAATTTATTTTCAATCATATTATTTGTAGGTTTGGAATTCCTGCAAATCTCATCTCGGATAATAGAACTTGTTTCAAAAATAAATATGTAAAGAAACTATATCAAAAATATAAAATTCAACATCGTTGGTCCACTCCCTATTATCCTTAGGGTAATGGCCAAGCAGAAGCATCTAATAAAACATTAATTAAAATCCTCAAAATACTGGTCAATAAATCTAGCCAAGATTGGCACATTCAATTATATCCTGCTTTGTGGGCTTATCAAACTAGCGTTCATACTCCCACGGGCACTTCACCTTTTGTTTTGGTTTATGGCGCTGAAGCTATTTTTCCCTTTGAATTAGAAGTTCCTTCTTTGGCTCTGCTACTTCAAGATATCGAAGTAGGAGATGAATATCGTGCTAGCAAATTTAGTCAACTAGAACTCCTAGATGAGAAGCGGATCGATACTTTGGAGCATCTTCGAGCCTACCAGAACAAGCTTAAACGAGCATACCTCAAGAAAGTTCATCATCGATCCTTTGAGATCGATGACCTTGTCTTAAAATAAAATAAAAAAAATACTAATGCAACGAAAGACCTTAAAGGTAAATTTGAACCTAACTGGCTTGGGCCATATATCATCACTGCTAAATTTGGATCAGGAGCATACAGATTAGCTACCTTAGATGGTAAATATCTTAAATAACCTATGAACATTATTCATATTAAGCGCTATTATGCATAATTCTGGTAATTTCATCATTGTATATATTGTACATCTTTTCTCATTTTAGTACATTCATATAAAAGTTTCAAAAATAGTCATATTATGTATTCTCTCAATTCATCAATCAAAATAAAAATATAAAAAACATCAAAATCATCAAAATCTTCAAAAAACATCTTTTATTTTTGCACCTGCCAATTCTTGAAGTATTGCAGTTATATTTTCAATTGTTTTGGATAAATTAGCATTTATTTGGAATCCTGCACTTTCACACTCACATGAATAAATATCTTGATTTTATTTGGTATGATTATTAATATCTCTTATATCAAAGTCCACAGTTGAATTAAATAAATTTTTGAGCATAAGGAATTGATCTTGTTATTTACTTGAACCAAGTATATCTTTTCACATTAAAATGATTTCATTGCAAATTCAATATGATGCTACATAGTAGAAGTGGTTTCTTGAACGAAAATTTTCCCTTGCGATCCTATCATGCACATTGTCTAGAATATTTGAGAATTGACAAAAGGACAAGCTCACCCCTGCACAGAATAAAAATCCCTTGCTCTACAGCCAATCCGAGCAAGTATCCCTAGTATAGGAAGAAAAAGAAAATTCAAAGAAAATGAGAAAAAGAAAAATATCATTTTGTACCATCACAGCAATATTTTAGCATTATCTCAGTTCCAAGCAAAAATACAAAAAAAAAAAAGAGAAAAGAAAAAGCAAAATGCAATAAATCCCTTTCCCTACCCCTTGAAAAGAAAATAAGGGTGAATGAGCTTGAATCCTTGGAATTCTCAATTATTCAAAAATCATGAGGTAAGCCCCATAACAGGTGGTTTGTGCCCAACCCGCTTGGCCTTGGGTAACTCCTAGCGTGGTGATATGTCTATCACATTAGCGACCTTATTTTGTACAAACCTATGTCCGCTTATGGATCAGCTAGCTCTTGATGACCTGACTTACATAGTAGTCTAGTACAATTATATGCATATAAATCATGGTCAACGAACACTCACCTGGTTAATTCAAATTACTTGTATTAAATTATCTTGCCCAAAATTGGTAAATGAACAATACAATTGCACACACATTTGTATTTGAGATATTTTGTATCCTTATGATAAATCAATATCAAAAATGAATTCACATATGCACATGAGGGTTCCTTATAAATCTACATTTTGTCTTTGAGATAATTTAAAATATTTATGCAAATATTTTGGAATAATTTCATCTTCTTATTTGAGAACATCTGCTTAGCGTAAAAATAATTAAATACATTTTTTTCCAAAATCCAAAATTTTCTTTCAAAACATGTTCAAAAATCTAGTAATAAAGTCACATTTATATATACTTTCAACTTCCGCAATGGTATAGTTCCTAAAACCTAAACTAGAATTTTATGCCTAGCGCAAATCCTCATCTTCTATATTTTCTATTTATCTCAAAATCAAAAATCAATTATGCAATAAAATTATTTTTGGATTTCACGATGATGGTATAAGTCTACACTTATAATTCTATGCCTAGCGCAAACCATTTTTCTAATTTTATTTCCCATTCATTTTAAATCATAAAAACATATGGCTTACATCATTATGTTACACAATTGTGCTTTAAAAAGAACAAACACTTTTTTCTATTTCATTTCATTATGTAAACATTCAATTTTGCAACGATGGTATAATTCTTAAGGAATTATTCAAAATTTTATCACACTTAGGAATTTTATGCCTAGCAAAAATCATATTTTTTTATATATTTCATGCATAATATTTTCATGAAAATCTGAAAACAAATCATCACCATCATCATTTTTCATCATCACAACACAAAGTCTTAAGACAATCCCTCAAGCACTCTTTTACTTTTAGCAATATTTCTATACTGGGATTAGCTTGACGACCTAGTGAGCGGTGAATCCATGAAATGGTCATATAACAACGACAATGTCCTTTGAAATTCTTGTTAGAAGTCCCTTTATTTTTCATCAAATCATACCACAACAACCAACTTATTTACATCATATTATTTCATTTAAATTTTACAGCATGACATAAAATTATACTATTTCCAACGACATAATTACATGAATAATCAATCAACAATTCAAAATTTAAAGCATCATAAAACATATAGATAATTCATATCACAAAAGATCATATATATATCAAATATATGTACATCATATCCAAAATAGATTGGTATGCCACAATATATACCTTGGCATACTCAATCCTCTAAAAAATATACAGTCTATAGTCAATGTGCAGCTAGTCTCGAGAAGCCCTCAAGATCTCAGCCTCATCTCCTCTCCCACCCTAATGTGGAGGAGGTGGCCCTATCGAGGTTCGTGCTATATCGTAGGTCCTTGACGTTGATCATGAGGATGTCCTCGATGATCCCATCATGACTGGATTCGTAATGGGGGTTGGCAACAGTATCCTCTGGTTCTCTGGAACCACATGATAGTACAATCCCTGGTAGAATGTAGTCTAAGCAATAGCCCATGCCAGATCCTGAGTGCTCATCCCTTTGATTTGAGCCCTGATTCATGTAGCCTCATCTTGTAGTGTCTACACCTGAGCTCGAAGGTGGGAATTCTTAGCCCGAAGATTTGCCATCTCACTGCTCTCCGCCACCTTGACACACTTGCCCTTATCGGGCGATGGTGGCCTATCCCTCTATTGAGAAGGGAGTCCCTCCTCTCTCCTCTCTGGCTACTATGGTCTCTCCAAAACTTGTGGTGCTCTCCAGAATCTCTCCTGAGGATACCGTCGTTGCTCCCTCCCTCCATGACTCATCGTTGCATCGATGGCATCTTGGTGTTGCATATCCATCCATCGCACCATAGCATGCATTGGAACCTATGCCCTCGTCATCCGAGGAGGGTGGATGCCTATGTACTAGATATTGCATCTATCCATGACCCCAATGTTGTCCCTAGCCATCGATTGAATGGGGGTATCATCAATGTCCTGAGTCCAAAATCACTACATATATAGATCCCCACTTAGTGTAGTGTTATTCTGGATAGTTTAAGAGTACTCATAGTCTCTGAGAGAAGGGATCCCCTACTGTAGACTAAACTACCTCAAAAATTGGTCATAGCAGTGGAGCTCTACCTCTCCCCACTCCATCCTCATCCAGAAGACTTGCCTAATGCGATCCAACTCCTTTTCTTCCTCTCCCCACCCTGGATGCTCTCTCCATGGCCTCCAGGTGATCTGGTTAGGGATGAGGTCATCTAGCAACCTCCAAAACATCGACAGATCTATCCACCACTATGACCTCTTTGGATCCACCAATAGAAAACCCAGGGCCTCTCCTATTCAAACCCTATCAGTGGAAGCCCTACTATCCTTCGTATCGCAATGTGCTCCCAGCACCAAACCTATAGCAGCGATGTCAATACCAGAAATTGACCTCCATTGTATACGACCCCATATAGGATCCTATACAAGCGACATAGTATGTAGCTGCCCCAAGCAAGGTTACCCTATTTTTTTTTAATTTTATTTAAAAACAACAACTTTTTTAAATTTTGATTTTTTGTGCTTTTACCTCAAATGTTTGATTTGGGTAAAAACACGGAGGGGGCACCATAGTAAGCAGTCATACGATTCGACCTAGAATCATCATCTAAAAAATGGAATAAATTTTTGCTTTCTCATAAAGCATAAAGAACTCGTATTTAACGCATTTTCTTTGGAAAATTCACTAAAGAGGGAGCAAAATGTAGCACCCTAAAATTGGCACAGTTAAACCCTAAGTAAAAATATAAAAAGTTTGGATTTTAATGTCGAAACCGCCCGTTAACCACTCCCCCCATTTTTCGTGCCATTTTTAGGAGTTGTTTTGACCGTTGGACGATATCGTCACCTATTAGAAGAAATCATCCTAGATCGGACGAATTCTTCTAGAACAGAACGTCTAGACGATTTCATCCCAAAATAAAATTTTCATAATTAGCTTCTATTTCAATAGCCTCTCCAACTTGAGCAGACGCGTGTCTGCGCAGTTGGAGATATCCTAGATTGGGATGATCCCCAACCTCCTAATCTTCCCCTAATCCTATATAAACTAGGATTTTCTCAGTTTATCCCCATGGATCTCCTCCTAACTCTCTCCCTGGTTTATTTTCCCTACCATTTAGCTTTGATGTGTTAAGACATCATATCTACCATTGTTTGCACTCATAGTTTTAAGTTTTCATTGCAGGTTTTCACTGTGCTTCAACTAGAGGAAGCTTGGATCGTCGCAGGTGATTCCACATTATTTAGGACGATCCTGTCATAGATCGGTGATGATATCATATGATTGGAGGTGATCTCAACTGTAGTTTAGATTGGGGGCAATCAGAGCCCTGAGTTTGCATTTCTCATCTTCCTTCCTTATTTTACTATGCATTAGCTTGATTATTTTCATTTTGCATCCTGGAGTTCACCTCATTTAGCATAAATGCATGATAAAGTTAAAATAAGTTATTAAAACAATGCATTTCCTTTAATATGCTATCTAGATTTATCAGTTAAGCATTTATACTCTCACTTCTATCATTTTGAATTATTCTTGCAGTTGCATTTTTGGTTTTTGGTGTCTATTTCTATGATTGCAGGTTTCTGACGAATTTGTCTGACAAATTCGTTAGATCAATGATGATCTTGTCTGATATCAGATGATCGCCTATGATATAGGATGATTTTGTACAATTGTATATGATCCTGTCATATTTGGGATGATCTGGACTCCTACAAGCTTCAAAATCTTCATTAGACATCCGAAATCAAGTGCATTCTTTCTCATTTAACATATTCCTTGTATTTAGGATTCATTTATGCTTTCTGTATTAATATAAATTGGCATATTCATATATAATAGCTTAGATTAATTTTATCCAACCTAGGAATATGAATGATTGGGTATAAAATGAACACATCAAACCCATTCTCAACCTAGGCGTGGAAACTGCCACTCAAAGTTTCCTGGTGAACCCCACCATCCGTCGAAAATTCACCCTTATACCCCTCCTCCGAGAGGCATGACCTTCAAAGGGTATCTCAGTCTAAGGTATTGTCCCATCCTTCTCACATCCCCCTTCCGGGCATGGATCCTATAGCTTGAAGGTAAGGGTGCAAAAAATTTGGGTCAGTATAGCCTAATAGTTTTCCCTTATGTACTGCAAAGAATTACTTCTTAGGATTAAGTGAGATACAAAATTCTCTGTATTTTTTAAAAACCTATTCCAAATGAGATAGATGATCAATTTTATCATGAGAAAATACTGTCATGTCATCTAGGTAAATCAGAATAACTTTGTTTATAAGTGTACCAAAGGCATAGTCCATGGCACTCTGAAATGTAGCTCCAGCATTGGACAACCCAAAGGGCATTCTCTGATAGGCAAATGTACCCCATTTTGTGGTGAGTGTTGTTTTGTATTGGTATTCGTATTTTACCCAAATTTTGTTATATCCAGAGTAACCATCCAATAGTTTGAATATTTCCACTCTAGCTACAACTTGTAAGATTTAGTCAATCTGAGGTAGGGGGTAGTGATCCTTGAGGGATTCTTGATTCAGATTTCTAAAATCTACACATAGGCATATATCCCCATTCTTCTTTCTTATGGGTACCAAATTAGCTACCCAAGTGGAATGTTTTATTGGATATACTATCCTAGCATTTTGTAGCTTTAGGAGTTCCTCTCTCATAATGTCTTCTATCCTCAGATTGATAGTCCTATATTTTTACCGAAATAGCTTAGCATCGGGTTCTAACTCAATAGTATGTTGGATAATATTTTTATCATACACCTTAAGGTCTTCATATGACCAAGCCACAGTGTCATGGTATTTTAAGCATAAAGCTTTAATATCCTTTGCTTCCTTAGTTGAACACTAGATCCCAACATTGAGCTTCTTTCCTATTATGACCTCCACTTCCTTATAGATCTTTGTACCGACCTTCATAGCTCCAACATTCTTTCTATCTTCATTATCAAATAGACTTTCAAGAGTGACCAATACCCTTGGGATATGTTTTTTTCTTAGTTGGATAAAGTCTTGTTGATCTATTAATTCCAAGTCTTCCTCTTGGACAGTTGAGAAGCATGCTTCTCTTATCATAAAATCCAGAATTTTTTCATCACTTTCAAAAACCTACCAGAATATCTGCTTGTCTAGCACTGCAGTTCTTAAAAACATTTTAATTCCCTTGGTCTTCTTAGTTACAAAATTTATAGGAGGATTGAAATTATCTCCCTTTGTTTCCAAAGAATATTCCAGGTGATTATCTTCTCTAGGCATAAAAATTATATTTAGGGCATAAAATGAATCCATTAGGTCCCATACCCTATTTTGTAATATTTCAAGTAATGGTGCTTACTGTTGCACTTATTCCTTACCTGATGGACTATCAACTTAGAATCACTATATATGTTCAAAATCTTGATGCCCATGCTTTTTGCTTGCATCAATCTGAAGCACAAAGCCTTGTATTTTGTGGCATTGTTGGTACATGACCATGTTATTCTATAAGAAAAATTCTTTATCCCTTCAGACTGTGATTGTAGAACCACACCAGCCCCTGCACCATTTCTACATTTAGCCCCATAAAAATGCATAACCCATGTTTCTTTGTTTCTTATGGATTGATTAGAAATAGCAGGGAGTTTCTTTTCTAGTTTAGTTATGATGTTGTATGTACCCATACCAGTTCCAAATTGACTATAGTCTTCTCTGAAAGGCAACTCATCTTCAATGTCTAACTCTTCAATGTTTTCCACTAGCTCAAATTCCTCCACAGGATTAAGATTACATAGATCCTCTTCATTTTTTTCAATATAATAAGCAACTATTTTCTCATGTTTTATCCTTATCCCTTTTCCTTTTAAAGGGATTACCATGCTATAATAATCCATGTACATACATACTCCTAGTTTTGCAGTAAATTCTATTGAGAGGCATAACCAAAAATAAGGTTCCAAGTCCACCACCACTATTTCTTGCACCATTGTTACCTTGAGAGCTATGTTGAACCTCATCAGTACATATTTAATAACCCTAAATGTTTTGGCATGTGTCCCATATAATTGTAACACTCCAAGAAAATACTGGGTATATTCCATAACCATTTCTTCATAGACCGCATTAGTCATAACTGTGGTTGATGCTTCTAGATCAATAATACAATTTCGGACTACCCATCCCTCCACTCTTAAGGATATATAGAAATGAGAGGTTTATTTTTTAGAATAGTAGGCATAATTTATCTCTTTTCTTGTGGTATACTGAGGATGGTGGTGGTTGGTATGTTCTGGAGATTTTTGCTGAGGGAAGCTTTAAGTAGGTCAATCTGGCCTGGGATGAAAAGAGTGTCATATAGACTAGCTTTTGATGGAATCCTTTTTATCTCTTAAACAATGTTGTACTCAAACTTGTTCAGGGATAGTCTTTCCATATTTTTGTTTGGCTCACCATATTTCCTTTTGTATTATTGGTTGCCTCTAATATTTGTCTTTTGGTAATAAAGGGTAACATGAGCCTTTCTTGATCCTCACCCTTGGATCTCATTATGTCTCCTTGTGTTTCTCTTTAGATATTTTTAGGGAGACTATCTATCTTCTCCTTCCCTCTAGCTTGAGGAAAAGGAAAAGTGTCATTGCTTTGAGGGGGGAAGTTAAATTTTTTTTGAGAAGGGACATAGAATTATCCCATATTCAGGAGGTCTACTTGTAAATCTTTATTTTCAGATCTCGTCATCACAGCAATTAGGATTTCTTCACCCAACTCTTTTTTGGCCATGATATGATCAAGGGTCCATAACATATTAACCCTTCCCTTCTAATTTCTTTTAGCTTGATCCATAGATTTTTGAACATGGTGTTGATACATCACACAATATTGTGATTCATGGGGGTCATTGCATACCAAACACCAAACATTTGCAAGAGTGTAATCTACCAAACACTCTGAATCCTCATATGCTGCATTCGCCCTAATCCCAGTATTATTACTAGGACTAGGACTTTATTATTTGTTTACATATGGGAATATCCTCTATTGTGACCTCTCTTGATATATCTTTTCCATTAAATTCATTCTATTGCTTAGATTTTTTATGGTATTTTGTATATCCAGAATAGTAGACAATTCTTGATAAGGTTGAGAAGGAAGGGGAGGAAAAATAGTTATGGAGGATACAGGTTTAGACTGAGGAATCGGATTCATTTGTGAAGATGAAGATGGTAAAGAAAGGGGGTCCCTGTAGGAGGAATTTGTTTATTTCTCATGGCCACTATTGGTTTCTAAGTTATAGGGTAGCACAGTTTTGGGGGGAATTCTTCCCACATTGATTAGGATATTTTCAGCATTGACAGTTGCATTATAAACTTGGAGAAATGTTTCTACTCTAGATTGTTGTGTCTACAAACCTAGTTTTGATCCCAGGGCACATATATAATACATATAAGCCAAACATACAACTGGTCTAGCAGTAGGGGGAATTATCTTCCATGTTCTACTAAATCTCAAATTGAAGTCTGAGATAGTTTCTTGTTGGATTTTTTGCATGGCTGTAAACTAATTCAATAGGGAAAAAGGATCAGTAGATTCATTAAACTCTTCTATGAATGGCTCAACCAAAGATTGCCATGAAGTGATAGAATTATCTTCCAGAGTTCTGAGCTAATGCAATATATTTCCATGAAAGGACAGGGATATAATTCTAACAATAATATTTTCTTCTTTTATGTTGTGGATTGCTGCCAGATTTAGGATATCTTAGTAGTGCTCATAAGAATTTTTCCCAAATCCATCATACATGGGGGTTGCCTTAGATACAGCTTGGGGAATAGCATCCATATATGCTAATATAAGGGGCCTAGTTGAATCCCAGTTTGGGTAATTCTAAAGTGGTAGATTAGGAGCTATATTATGTGCCATGTTTCTGGCTGTAGGTCTTCTTGGGGGAACTATTGGGTTTTCTTCTAAAAATTCTTCTTCTTCAATAAAATCTTGATCCAAAATTTTGATAACAATAGCCCCTCTTTGAAGTAACTCACAATAAAAGAAATAATCAGGGTTGTTCCTCTTGAAATACCTGGTATACATGAAAGGGTACTGGTCTACAATACTTTTTTAGGGTCTTCTGACCAGGGAGTCACCAGGTGAACTTTATTTTCTCCGCTAACAAGGTCAATATAATTCACCCAATCTTGATTCCTTCGGTTGAGATAACAATAAATATTTTGATGGGTTTCGTGTTCCTTGTGAACTGGTCCCACCAGGCATGCCAAAAATTGTTGGGCACTAAATTGCACCAAGTTTTCACTCAGTACTATGGCTATCTACCTTCCTAGTTTCTATCCAGGATTGCACCCGATAGCTGTAGCTTAGCACTCAACATTGTATGGACCAAAATAGGAGTTTCTGATCCAACCTCCAGAGTAGGCTAGTTCCTTGTCAACTTAGTAGGTTTTTGACACAATTATGCTCACATAGGGTTTGTATTTTAGGTTAGGATAAGGTTATGGTTAAAGAGATGTAGATAATAATGTACGGATAGGTTATTAGCATTGCACCATCATAAAAAGCTCCCAAAAAACTAGATTAAGGACATACACTCAGATCAACATTTATCCCATAATAGATCATTTCATATATTTAAAGCACAACAAAGAAATGTTATAGCAAGAAATTTTAATACCTAGGGAATGATAATCCAAATAAAAAAATTCACAAAACACTTAGATTTTATAGAAATGTACTTTCCAATAACATAGAATGAACTCAAAGTAGATTTCAATTACTCACAACAAATAGTAATCCAAAACATGCACAAATTAACCATCTATGTATTTATAGAAATGTAACTATGAAATCTAAACCTTTGACATCAAGCAAGATAACATGAACTTGAGGTGAAGATCAATGTATTTCTCCTTTCATTCAGCTCTTCAGAAATATTTACAATAGCACAGGCAAACATGCTAGAGCCGACCCTTCAAAATGAGTGTTCAACCTCTACTTATAGTTTTCTTATTACAATAATAAAGAAGCAATGCACACAATCTTGTTACAACTGTACATCAAAGATCCTAGCTAGCATCAGCTCATTGGTCCATCCTCCAAAAAATCTGTTGAAAGAAAATTTTTCATGACAGCTCAGGATCTCTACAACTTGATGATCGTTTAGTGGAACTAAATTTCAATTGTTAAAGATCACACATTTTTGTCGATCCTTCTTGGGAGTGAATTATTATCGTTGATCTATAACCACCTCTGGTTTGATCTTCATGGAAACCCTCAAAGTTTCACATCGTGATAGACTGTTATAATTCTAATACAAAAATGTATTTAAAACAACCAATATTTGGTAGCTTAACCTCAACCGTCGATCTTCTTCATCACATGATTCATATTCAATCTGGCATAAGCTAAATGCCAATTCACTTTAAAAATAATGACATCCTCTTTTCTTATTAGAATCTCCAATATGGACCTTTGAACCTTGAATTTTATCTAGGATATTAATCTTTAGTATTATATTTTTCAATCGGATTTCGGAGCTAGTCACATACTTCTTCATTCTGGAATCCATGCTTTCATTATTCCATCACCTCGTCTTATCTTCATTCCAAAAAGGGAAGACTTTTCCATTCTAGAATCGTAATTCCACATTTTTTTACCGCTAACATCATCATCTCTTAGGAAATTTTGCAGATTTTGAAATTTGAATCATCCCGGAGTCAAAAATAAAAGGACCTTCTCGAAATCGTCATTCTGCACTTTTTTTCTGCTAACATCATCATTTCTTAAGAACTTTTGCGGATTTGAGATATCTCTTCATTCTGGAGCCAGAGTAAAATATCCTGGGATTGCTCCAAACAAGAAAAATTGACAAACTGTTGAGTGGATTCATATCTTCTGATCCATTTCTGGATAAAAGCATACTACAAGGTTTACAGAATGATGATTTTGTCACTTGGTCAAATTTGTACAAAATTTTACTAAGTATATGGCCATTTTGGGCCTATAGTGATGTTAGAGGATGTCTACCATATATTCAGGATCCCGATAGATGGCTTGGCTACCACCTGTTCTCCTACTATGGAGAAGAAGACTACTATGGAGTGGATTTTTGGTGATAGATTGGTTGAGCTGCTGGGGAATAATGATCATGGGGGTGTCGCAGTCTAGTATTGGTATGATGAGGGTAGATTATCTTGATAATAGATAGTACTAATGCACATCATCTTGAATTTGTTGCTACTAGATTTCTCAGGAATAAGGTTCCCTTGGAACCTCCTATATATGGTGTAGGATATGATGGATTGTACCTCATTGGTTGTAGTTATCATGACATAGGGGAGCATATTACTAGTGCAGCTATACGATGAGTTGTACAAGATTATGTAGCAGGGATGAGTGGACATGGGATGTAGTCTGGTGATGTAGATCTAGGACTGGGAGCATATCCGATTAGACCAACCTGGGGAATTACCATTGGATATAGCTAACTTAGAGGAGGAGGATTACTACTATGCATTATAGTAGCCATAGTATGTAGAGACTAGCTATATTCATCCATGTGCAGGTGATCTAGCACACTATATTGTGTATCTAGAGAGACTACAACCAACTCAGATCATATGGAGGCCCTACCTAGTCTATCTTGATTGGCTTAATGTAGGGAGAAATTTATCCAGGGTGAGACATGGTAGATGGCTTGTGGGATGCCATGAGAAGGAGAGGGAGTACTTTCCAAACTACCAAGGTAATTCTTAACTATCAAAAAACTTTGTTACAAAGCAACCTTTCCAAACTCTACCACTAAGAAACTTTATACCTCCAACTTAGGTATTTAATTAAAATTAAAATTAAAATATTACCTTTGACTTTGGATAGTTTCAAACTCTCAATGCAGCCCACTCTAATGTCTCAACCATGGAACAAAAAACCACACGAGCTACATGCTCTTTGAAGATAGGTTAAGCACCACATGCTTCAAAAAATTTATCCCCTCATTGTTACGCAAAACGTGCACCTCATGATTGGTGCTTTCAACACACCTGCCAAGAAATTTTGCTGAGACTCAAACGTTGGCCTCCTTGCACACAAAATATAAGTCATATCCCTCTTGCCACTAGGCCAAGGTGCTTATTTGGATTCCAACTATTCAATGATGTCCCTTTTGTTTCTTTCACTAGCAATTCAAACTTAAAATTTGCACATTCTTTTCACGAGATCTACATTAATTAATTCATATGCTATATTTTCAATAGAGCAAGGATAATATTAATGCCCTTTGGGCATAGGTTTAAATATTAATAATAATCCTTTGCTTTAGAACATCGGTGCTTCAAAATGCAATTAACCCACATGACATCGGTGAGGATAAACCTTTAGAACATGCTTCGAATATTTAAATTCTAACACCCATATTTGGGTGTAGTAAAATATTATTATTAATATTTTACTTTGGGCTATTTTTCACCACCTTACTTAATATTATAATAACTCATATTATAATATTATATCCTTTGATAAAGTACCTCTAATATTTATTTATAAAATTTAAATTCACACTGAGTTTAAATAATTTATAAAATAAATATTATAACTCCTTTTAAACTTTTGTCTTTTGCACTGTTTCACTTGATCTTTGGCCTTCTTCATAGATATCAAATATCCATTGTATCCCCTTTATTTCCTACTGAAATATTTGGTATTAAATATGACTTCATCTGGTGACATCAATAACAACTTTGACTTAGGGACTCAAAATGCCCAATAATTACATGAGGATGGTCTAATGCAAATGAACCTATATGTTTTAAACACTTAAAACATAAGGAATAAATATAATATATGTTTAACAAAATAATGGTAGACACCATAGAATTTATGGAAATAATGAATGGGAATGGTAACTCTTATCATAATAAGTAATCATTTAAACATCCATGTGTGATGAGATGATGTGAGATGTATGGGCATTCCCTATAAGCTTTTGTAAACTAAAAAATATGCATGAAATAGTCAGTGGCCATCTAAATATCATTACTGATATCCATCCAGTATCTATCCTATTCTATGAACATCCCTTAATAAACAAAATTTCATAAGGAAAATTGTGATTGTTTGATAAGATGACTTTTTTCTATAAGAGAATTTTTTAGGTTTTCCATGAGACTCAAACACCCTAGTTGATTAATAAAAAGTTGTATAATTACTACACAAGACTCCTAAAAGATACAAGTCAATTTAAAAGACCCAGATATTCACTATCCCTATGTGTGCTAAGTGAATATATTATATGGGGCATAATACTATCTCATTGCCAAGCAGGTTTCATTCAACCCATTGTTGTAATGAGGATCACCATATGGTCATCATGATCCTAATTTTTTATGTAGTTGGACTAGACTACTAGGAAATACAAGCCACCTAAAGCTAGCTCATCCATAAGATGACATTGGTCTACAAAAGAAGGTTGCTAATATGAAAAACATATCACCATGCATAAGGATACTCCATTACTAGGCGAGTTTCATTTAGCCCATTGCTATAATGGAGATCACCCCATAGCATTTGAATACCTAATATTCCAAGGATTCAATCTCATTACCCCCTTCTTTTATTTTAATTACTTGGGATACTTGGTCATGATTAGTAATAAAAATCACCATTTGTTTTGCATTAGGTTTTGTTTTGGAGCAAGGGATTTGCTTATTGTTTTGCTTTTCTTTGGGAATTTTGCTTGTTTTACGTAAAAACAAGGGATTGTTTAGGTAGGGGGAGCTTGTCCTTTTATCAACTTTTAGCATTCTATACCATACACATAATAAGATGAGTAAGGAAAACCTTTCACTTAAGGTGAGAAAGATCGCTTTGCAGTGTCATACTTCCTTGTTCAAACTAGGATTATTGATGTTTAAAATTGTGATGGGATTTTGAGATATATAAGTGTAGACACCTAAAACATGTCATGTTTAGGAGAACTACTCATATGAGCACATTCATAGACCATGTGACTAAACCTTAGGACCTTCCAAGTGCCAAAAGTAGTTTTCACCACTCATTTTGGGGATATTTTAGCCCATCCAAGCCTGGCCGTTATGAACTAGAGTAGCTAGATTCTAGCCACTAAAGCTCAGAGTGGCCAGCCCTAGCTGCTGTAGATGATAGTGGCTAAGACCTAAATAGAACCTTGCCATAAAAATATCCTAATCTCAGGAGAAAGTGGCAGTTTACATGCAATAAAGCTGAGTGGGGATAACTTTGCATTCTTCTTCATAGCTAGTCTACATGAAAGACTTAAGTCTAGGTTTAGACATCAGTTTAACTGGCCTTCAAACATAGAAAAAGAGAAAACTTCTTATGCTAACATCTAGTGTGCATGCAAAATTTAGTCCTAGGGTTGGACATTGACCTAGGGATTCAAAGACATTATAAGGTGCAAACCTAAGAGCACTAAGGGGGACTTGGGAGACCTTTTTCATGGAGATACGATCGAGGAGATATTTTTTAGACTTGGAGAGATTTTCTTGTATCAAAGACATGTCGAATTAAAGAGTAAATTGGAGTTCCTTTTAGGAGCAATGAAGTGATGGCCGATTGAGAGGTTATCATCTATAGGATATTCAACACATCGAGTATAAACAATAACCATTTCAACTTTAGCAATAGTCCTAGATACATAGCCTTGGAGAAATAGATACAGGTCTTCATATTAGTAGTCACTGTCTCAGACAGTGACCCACAAGCCAGATCTAGGGTTCTTAGCATTAGTTTATTTCATTTAGCTTGTTACATGTTTTCACACCGTTAGCATAGATCTGATTTATTATATTTACTTGCATTCATAACATTAGTTTCTATTGTCATTGATCATATTTCTATTTATCATTAGGTTTATTGCTAACAACATCATCCGGGGAGGCAATCTCGGATAGATGATCATTTGTTATTATTTTCATGCTTGCAGGACTACAGGTTCACTAGACAGGTTAACAAACATACAAAATCAAAAGGATCCCTCTATGAGCCAAACCTGGAGAATGAGGCATCTATAAGCCCTTATATAGTTCTATGTGCATCACCAGGAAGCCTGCAAGAGTGCATCACCCCTTGCAAGGGAATATCATACATTTTCTGCCCTATTTTGTAAAATCTATATCAAATGAATGGAATACCTTAGAGGGATCTATATGTAACCGAACTTGAAAAAAAGCAATAAAGAGCATCATTTGTTCATTTATTTGTATTTTAGATGCATATTTTTTCACATATTTCATTTAATGCATGATTAAGTATAAATAAATCAAATAATATTTGCAAATAGAGTAGTGGATGGTGTGCCACTTCCTCGAGGTTTCTACAGATGGTGATCATGGTGGGATCCCCTTCAAGTTTTTATTTTCTACTAATTTACTGATTTAGGTTTTTGTGTGCAGGTTTAGCCGCTCTGGACTACAATGACCCACAGTCTTAGCCGCTCCTGCTAAAAGCAGCCATAAATTAGCCGCTCTAGTCAATAGTGGCCAGAGCTGGAGTGTAGAAGAGCACATAATCTATGTTCTCTGATTTGGATTAGAAGTTGGTACAATTTTTGATGTTTTTTTTATTCTCTATTTGTTTATGTTTTCCTAAAATAGTGAAAATGAAGACATATTTTGATTTGGAAACTAAGGAATGCAAAGGAAATAATTTGTATCTTGCACATTTTAAGGTTTTTCTTATATTTCCACTAGGCGTTGCTAGGAACAATGACTTATGCTTGTAAAGTCTACCCTAGAATCCAACATGTTAGAAATCGTGTGTTGTCTTACTTGTTTTGAGGCCTTAATAAAGGCCATATTTGCACAAAATAGAGTGCATCCATGAAACTCATATTATTTTATGTATATTTTTTAAAACTAAAATATCATTTGTTTTAGGCATATGGAAAATTGCATTTCTGTTGTATGATGCATTTTATTTTATGTGAATTTAAAATGAACCACACACATGCACACATATTTTAAACATTGGGAAGTTGGATTTCATCACCAACCCTCAATTAAATCTGATGACATTGGCATTCATCTCCTTCCACCAACTTTCCCCCTATATTTTCCTAGAATTAAATAAAGAAATTATTTATAGTGGTACTAAGTTAATCATGTTAAAGTTGTCTCCCACTATTGGAACAATCATTGGTTCAGAGTGGAAGAGCTAGGCAAAACGTCCACTAGGATTTAAGTGGTGTACCCTAGTCTCTTTTAGGTAAAATCACGTTTGGCATGAATGTTATTGATTCCCACTATGGATGTGTCTCCTCATTCTAAATCCAAAATAAGAGCAAGAAAATAAGAACAACAACACATCAAAATGCAACAAACAATTTAGGGCACACATAAATTGGTAATCAAGATAAACACTTGCTTGATGTTGTTTGTTTGTCCTTATTTGCAACACTCAAGATTAATTCACAAACACAATGGTTAAAACTAGAAGTAAGCATCCTCGGTCTAATGCCAAGGAAGAATTTTAAACAACACACACCCATAGGCGAAGTCATAGTAACATGAAACACCTACTCATAATACTGTGGGATGTAGTTCTGTGAGCCTAAGGGGTGATAACTCAACCATTGGGGGTTCTCCTCGAGAAACCCCAATGAGGAAATCACATCATGGAACTAAGCCACAAAAAAAAAGAGGCTTCATGTCCATCATCATCAAGGAGACATGAGGAGGCCTCAAGGCCCTCGTCTAGACACATAGAAACTTCTCAAAGACATGAGGAAGCTTCAAGGGCTTCCTCCCCGCATGGACATAAGAGGGGATCTAGACCCCATTCTTCACATAGGGATGATGATTTCTCCCCACCTACATCCTTACAAAGAAACAGTGAGGCTGTAAAGCCTTCATCACCAAAAATATGCACAAGAGTCACAACATCTCAAACTTCACATGAGACACTTAGAACAAATCTACCCACAGAGAGATAAGAAACTAGAGTTACATCTAGTCATAGGCACCAAATAGAAGATACCCTTCACACAAGAGAAATAATTCCAATATATTATGACCTCATTGGAGTAAATGACACCCCACAAGATCAGCCATGGAAAACAAGACAGTTAGATGATTTGGATCGGTTTCATTCAAGGCCAACTCCTAGAACCAAAGCCACAAAAAATTCTGCATTTGGAAGTTCACAAAGTGTTACTTCTAAATGCACCACCCAACCTGGGGAAGCTTCAAAGCAACCCCACAGTACACATATCGAGTCTAATCATAGAGGCACTTATCAACACACTGAACAAGTTACATTAGATAGCCATAGCAAAGAAACAATAGAAACCTCTTCGAGGAATATGTGAATCAAAACCACAAGAACATAATCATACAAACAAGAGTCTTCTTTAACAACATAGTTTGACCATGTGTGATGGTTAGAAAATGCATTGTGCAAATAGCAAGAGCTAGTTGAAGCTCTCAAGCATGAAAAACAAAGAGAAAGGCTCTTGCACCAACATGATCAGCATTTAAGAGAACAAGTTGAGCAGTTAGCTTGTATCAATTTACAATAAAATGGTGATGATAACCAAAGAGATAAATGCACTGAATCTGCAAAATAAAGGTGCACTAGGCAAGAAGACAGCCCACAATGAAACCATACCTCAAATCATGAACAAAATAAAATTGGTGGAGAAATGGTAAACATGATAAATCATGATCAAACACATCCTAAATCCCCTCATATGAGGAAAGAGAATAGAACAAGTCAAGTGGATAAAGGGTTACCTCCATTACCATCATGAGTGGGCTTGCAAGAAGAGGAACTCCTTGATTAAAAGGTATTCCAAGAACTCGATGAAAATATAAAGTCCTTTGATAAGCAAGATATGGTTTGGAACCAACCAAAATTGAGTAAAATACACAACCAGCCATTGTGCCCATCAGTTCTTAGCCCTGCATATCCTAAGCACTTTGAGATGCTTAGGTTAGAAAAATTTAAGGGTGAAGAGGATGCACAAGAGCATGTTACCAATTTCATCAATGCATATTTTCATCTTGAAGACAATTATTATCTTATACTAATAACTTTCATTATGACATTTTTGGGTGCTACCACTCAATGGTTCAACCAACTACCCAAGAACAACATATATAGTTTTGAACAACTAGTAAATGCTTTTCTAAAATGTTTCTCCTTTGGGGATAAAAATAATGTGAACCTTTTAGACCTGGCCAATTTAAAATATTATGATGATGAGCCAGTAATGGATTATGGGGATATATGGAGAAAAGTCATGGTAAAGTTATCATTCTTCGTCCCCATAGAAGAAATCGTTTGCATGTTCACCAAGAGTTGTTCTAAAAACATCTCCCTCTTGTTACAAATTCAACAATATCCTTTTTTTGAGGAAGCCTTGGCACATACCAAACTCATTGAGGACATAAAAGTAGATGAGGGAACCATCAAGCTCCGAACCAAGGAGTGGAACAAAAATAGCAAGAATGACAAAAATAAGTAGAAGCAGGCAAACCCTGCTCTAGTTAATCAAGTAGTATTGACTACACCTAAGGATGGGGCTGCGTAGTAACCCTAAAACTACCAAGCACAACCTCCACCAGCTAATTACAATTAAAATAATAATCAAGATAAAAATAAAGAACGCAAGCCACCTCGCTATTTTACACCTCTGTCAGAGTCAATGCAATAAATTTTCAACCAAATGAGCGAGTCTGGGAAGATCAAATTTCTTGATGCACCTATTTTAGATCCCAATCATCCTAATACAAAAGGATATAGAGAAGATCAGTTTTTCCCTTATCATAGAATATAGGGGTATGACATTGAAGTGTGCATTGGTTTCAAGAACCAGGTGTAAAATATGATTGAAGTGGGAGAACTTAAAGTTGACAACCCATTGGCAACCGATAATAGAGATATGGGCATATACAAAAACTTGTTGCCAAACCATGATGTCCCTAGAGAGTAAGGTGCCTAATTAAATTAGGTCTAAATCAATCCACCTACCCATGGATGCATTGGGAAGGTTGAAATTTTCAACATAGCAACCATGAGTAGATGATATGGTCAACCACAACATCTTGCAGCTCCCATTAATATCCCAGTTGCACCTAGGTAGAGATAGGGGCAAAACAACATTCCAAGTACACCAACCCGACCTATGGTAACTGTTCAAAGTAGACTGGAACAAAACTTAAAAATGACTTCAGCCAAGCTATCTATCTATGAGCTCATACAATAGTCCCCAAAGCACAGGGAGAATTTGATGGATATTTTGAGATCAATTGAGCTCCAACCACAAGATTCAAATGCATTCACTCATTTTGTGGGATAAGTATAGCAATGCCAAGAACCTGTAAATCAATTTTATGATCATGAGATTAAGATAGTACCTATTGCCTTATCAGACCCTCTACTGTACATAGTTGTGTAGTGACATCAGGGAAGCGACGCATCACCCACCACTCTATTTATGAATATTATTTGATTTAATATACTTAATCATGCATTAAATGAAATATGTGAAAACATATGCAACCAAAATACAAAGAAATGAATGAGTAAGTCTTTTGCTTTTTCTCAAGTTTGGTTACATATAGATCCCCCTGAGGGATTCCCTTCATTTGATGCAAAATTTAAAAAATAGGGTAGCAGATGTATTGTATCCTCTTGCAAGGGGTTATGTGCTCTGATAGGTTTCCCGATGATGCACATAGAACTATTTGAGGGCTTACATATACCTCCTTCTCGAGGTGTAGTTCCTAGAGGTATCATTTTGCTTTCATATGTTGATAACCTATCCAGTGAACCTATAGTCCTGCAAGCATGAAAACAACAACAAACACTTAGCTATCTGATATTGCCTCCATAGATGAGGTTGTTAGCAATAACCCTAATGATTACAAAAAATATACTCAAGGATAATAGAAACTAATGCTATGAATGCAAGTAAATGCGATAAATCAGATCTATGCTAATGGTGTGAAAACATGTAATAAGCTAAATAAAGGAAACTAATGCTAAGAACCCTAGACTAGGCCTAAAGGCCACTATTCGAGACAATGGCCACTAAGATGAAAACCTATCTCTATTGCTCCAAGGCTATAGATCTAGACTTGTTGCTGATGTGAAATGATTGTTGTTTATGTCTGATGTCTTGAATATCCTCTAGATGATGAACCCTCAATCGGGCAGCACTTTGTTACTCTTAAAAGGCACTCCAATTTGCTCTTCAATTCGACTAGGATTTGCTAGAAGACAATTTCTCTAAGTGTTAAAATATCTCTAAAAAATTTCTCCATTCTCTCCCTTGGTGCTCTTAGGTTTTGCACCTTATAATGTCTTTGAATCCCTACGTCAATGTCCAACCCTAGGAATAAAATCCGCATGCACACTAGATGTTAACATGAGAATTTTTGTTTTTTTTGTGTTTGAAGGCTAGTTCAATTGATGTCTAAACTTGGACTTGAGTCTTTCATGTAGACTGGCTATAAGGAGGAATGCAAAGTTATCCCCGCTTGGCTTTATTGCATGCAAACTACCACTTCCACCTAAGATTAGGCTAATTTGATAGCAAGTTGCTATTTAGGGCTTAGCCATTGTCGTCTGCAGTGGCTAGGGCTAGCCACTCTAAGCTTTAGTGACCAAAATCTAGCCACTCTAGTTCATAGCAACCAGGCTTGGATGGGCTAAAACTACCCCAAAATAAGTGGTGAAAACCATTTTTGGCACTTGGAATGTCCCAAGGTTTAGTCACATGGTCTATGAATGTCCATATGAGTAGTTCTCCTAAAAATGACATATTTTAGGTGTATACAGATGCCCCTTCTTGGGATGCACTGTATAGAAAAGATACAGCACAGAGCAAAATCATAGACTGCTATGTTTGTAGGGTGTATTATGATCATTGGTTTGATCGACGTTGGATGGCCTAGCCATGCAATATGGCATGCATCATTTAATCATTGCTTTAACATGATTGAAGGATTAATTTTGTAAGAATTTTGTACATGTTTAATTTTACTCATTCTTCAAATGAAATCAGGTAGCTCATGTCGCTACAATAGAAATGACCAGGGGAGAGCTACAAATTGCCATGTTGTATTTGTTTATGAACCTAGCAAATGAGGGGAAGTTCTATGATAGTTTCTTGTAATGATTTGTAGGATGAATGAGATATTGATATGATTGAGTTGAATTTGATTATGATTGTTTGAATATTTTAACTACCCCCTCACACAACAAATTTATGAGGGAAGGGCGATTAATGAAGCAACAAGCTGCTTTGATTTATATGATTGGTTTGGCTCCTTTCTAGCATTTATATTTTTTAATGGGAAATCCCCCATCCAAGTGTGACTTCACTGTTTATGATGACCATTCATCCTTATCCCAAGGAGCAGTCTAACCATAAATAACCTTTTTAGGGAGTTAGGATGAGTGATTCTATTTAGGCTTATGTTGAATCATTTGGCTCAGTGTTGTAATGTCATTAAGGAATTAAGATGATTTCATCACACCCATAGAGTATTTCGACCATCTTGGTCTTCTTCAAGATTGAGGGGGTACATCATCATTCCAAAATGATTAATTTTCCCCAAGTAGCCCTATGGTAACTCACTCATCTCATCGAATTGCATGGAGTGCAAATCGCTACAATCACTGAGTTGATAGAGTAAGTAACTAGATATGAGGCTTACTTGAGATTTTGTTTTTATGTGTTTTTTTTTTATTTTTTTTATCATTATGATGTTTATGAATTATCAAAATGTGCTTATTTGACATTTTTTCTATTCCTATTGAAAGGATTTTTCTTGTATTTGCATGTGCTTCTGGCCGTTGTCAAATCCAATGACCCCTAAATTCTTGTTCATGGACACTATCGACCTTAGAAACCAAGAAGTATGGGCCACTGATGATAGAAGTGCTTGAGGCATAACTTGGGAAATATAAAAGCAGCCTAGAGATTTGACTTTTCACTTTATCTATCTATCAATTTTCTTTTTAGAGCTCTGGAGTGAAAGTGACTTCTTGCAACTTGGAGATCTCATCGACGAGGACCATGGCTGCATGAGGTGAGGCATCTATGAGTTGAGGAGACATAGCTTCTCGGGTACTCTTCAAAACCCTAACCCTACTCATTTTTTAGTAAAAATGAACCACACTAAGTAATCGATGAACAAACCTCACTAAAATTACTGGAAATGAACCAAACCTGTAGATAGGCTTACTTTAGGATTTGTTTTGGTGGACTTGCCATATTTTTGCTATTTTCCAATTTCTTTAGATGTTTCTTGCCTAGGGCATACACATTTTTCAAGTTGCCTATCGGCTGCTACCACACAGAGTGACCATTTCGACCCATGACTTAGGCACTATCGATGGCAACGGTCAGTTCAAAACCCAATGGTCAAAATTCTAACCGTTGGGATTTGGCCACTGCTAGCCCTAGTGGCTGATTTTTGGTGATTTTAGATGAGAGCAGCCAGGAAACCTTAGGTAATGTTTTTGATTTTTTTTATTTTGATATTATTAATTGATGTTTTGATTTTTTAAGTTGCTTTTCTAAAATTTACTACATGATTAGGTGTGTTTATTCCTGTTTCACTTAGACTTAGGATTGTCTATTATTATTTACATCGTTTTATATGTTTTATTGCATTTTATGTCTTAGATGCACTGTATTTATACCTTGATTTTTGTCCTAATATTATTTCTGCTCGGGCTCAGGACACGAAGCTCTTGATTGACCTCCTACCATGTATGGTTGATATGGACTGGGCATGGTTTAATACCCACAAATTATAGTATGTAACTAGGTTATCCTAGATTATGTCTGATCAGGCCTACCTAATAGCCCTGGCTCACTGATGGGATCCTAGGACTAATACCTTTCACCTTCCTACTGGTGATATGACTATCACATCAGAGGATGTAAACAAGATTTTTTGGATTCCTTTTTATGGAGTGGCCATCATTTATTTGGTCACTAAGGACCTTGAGGTAGTATTTGCTTGGGTGTTAGGGGGGCATGCTACGGATGCCCTCAAGGATACAAAATATGGCGATGTATCCATTCTATGATGGTATAGGGAGAAGGTATTTTTTGAGAGGCATACAGTGTTGTTGATGGTCGTCAGCAACATGCTTCTCCCAGAATGCTCAGGTTTGAGGTTCCCTTGGAATCTCCTTGTGATGAGTTGAGTGCTTTGTTAGTGCATTACTATGATGAGTTGTATCACATCCACCTATAGGGTCATGCTTTGCCAATATTACTTTTGTAGATATGGGGATGAAAGCATATTCGTGTAGATCATCCAAAAGGGATTTCTATAAAGATCATAGAGATTGATGATTCGATGTAGTGCTATACCATTAGATGGGATCGAGAGTGTGAGAAGTGCAAGATCCACCCTCATATATGGGAACTCTCCCATTACATTGCTTCTTTCACTGGGCTACAGGCCCAAGATATCATATGGCACCCATATCACAACTACCTAGCCTGGGATGATTCAGCCAGATTTATAGTTAGGACACGGTGTGAGCGGTGGATAATTGGCTACAAGGGAATCATCAAAGAGTATTTATTCTACTCTCACATCCTTTTTTAGTATGGAATACTATAGGATGTAACTCTTGCCCCACACCTGTATAGGTGCATCATAGCAGAGAGAGACCTTCGTCCATCCAACATCACAAATCTTACCAATGATGAGGATACCCCAACAATTGATATAAGTATTTATGGGAGAGTCATAGATGCTTTCATGCAGTGGTGGTAGTATTGGTTTTGGCATGGTGATTATATCCTGGGCCATGAGGATGACGGTGATGATGGAGACACAAATACAGCAAGACAAATATTCTAAGCTAGGACTAAGGTATGGGGCCAATCGACATATCAGAAAGTAGCAAAGGAGTAGGAGGCTCTTGAGGATGAGGAGGAGGAGTTGGATACCAAGGAGAGATATTCTCCTCTTAGGGTGTAGCTACATGAGGTAGAGGCTAAGCTCCAGTCAACCAAGATCCAAGTACAGTGGTGGGATGCCACTATATCACAATGAGATGCCACTATAGCACATCTCATGACGCATATACATGCATTACAGTTTGCTATCAGAAGTGGCACTACCAGGATGTAGATTATGGTTACTTCTTCTATAGAGGTTGGTATCTAGTCGAGCAATATCTAGGTATAGGAGTGGGATACCACTATAGCATAGCTCATGATATAGATATAGGATTTGCAGGCTACTATCGAGAGTACTATTGTTGGGATACAGATTATTGCTACTCCTTCTATACCACAGGGCCCTACAAGGGTGGATCTAGGGGCAGATATTATGCATCTATAGGACTTAATATATGAGTGTGATGCAAAAATATCTGATGATGTAGCCTACATTGCCAATATCCTACAATAGATCATGCTGCTAGGGGCCATTCCTAAGGAGAGGCCAGGTGCATGTGGATCATAGATTAGTATGAGCTCTACCTCAGGGTAGTCTTTGATCAGGCCAATCTAGAGGACTCAGACCCATGTAGAGAGACCAGGGGCTTCACACCATTCTTATCGAGATCCATCTACAAGGGGCGATGACCTAGGGGGTGCAGGCTTGGTTTGAATCATGATGTACTTTAGCTTTTATTTTTGAGGTCGGCTGACCTACATTACTGTAGCCTACAAGAATTTTGTACATCCATGTACTTGATTCACATATTTATATATGAGATATTTTGAATTATGATTTGTTATGTGTATCATTTATTTCTTATGTTTTATTTATGTGAGGCGTTTATGGTGTTATGATGGGTTGATGTATGTTTTAGATGATAGGTTATATCTATGATAATGTGGATATTTGTATGGATGCTTATGTAGATGATTATATGATTTGATTATTGTGTCATGATGTGATGTATCATGAGTTTGACTTAGTTATGGATTTATTATTGTGTACATAGATGGATTATGATGTATGCAAATAAGAAAGGTTAGATGTTTTTCGTAGGACTACCCAAAATTCCAAACTCGTTTCGGCCATATCTCACTCATTCGGACTCGAATTGAGCTAAAATTTTGAGGATAGATGCCTGAAAAATCCTAGCACATCTCCACCAATTTTAAAATCATTTGGAGCAACATAGATCCTAGTGCATCCCTATGTGTGAAAAAAATATTTGGCAAGTGGCTATGTGAGGGTTTCATTTGGGTTGAGTGCAAGCAGCTCCAGAGGTTGTTTATGGTTTATGCTAAATATTTTAGCAGGAAATGTTAAAAGGGATACAATATGGGTTAGAAATTTATCTTTAAATAGATCATACTATGAACTTGAGTGACAACGGCTTCCAATTTGTTGCACAAAAGAAAATTGAAAACCATACCTTTCCATGACATCTAGGGCAAGGATTAAAGAGATCATGAAACAAGTTTCAAGTAGTTGATCAAAAAATGGCTCATATCTCAAGTGAATCTGGTGCTAAGGTGCACCCACAAAATAATTCTACTATGAAAACCCCTATCAAGGATAATAATTTTGAAGACTCAATCCCAAAAATGAATTTTAGGGATTCCCTTCATGGTGGACAGCCTCAACCCAATGCTAATATAAATATTAGGGCTTCCCATAAACCTCTAAGAATGCCTAAGATTGATACCAGGAAAACGGAGTCAGGATGTCTTAAAGTAGCTGATGGAACTCCTATTGTTTAAGGTTGATATGGGTAACATTTAGACTGGCATTGAAGATTTGGAAAAAATAGGACTAATTTTTTGGCTCATGGGTTTTTGTTCGAGTCTATCTGCTTTCAAAGTCTGGGCTGAAAAAAGCTGGAAAACTAAAGGTGAGTTAAAAATCTCTATTTATCCAAATGGTTATTTTCTTGTTTTATTTGCTAATAATTAAGATAGAGAGAAAAAATTTCAATGGGGTCCTTGGTTTTTTGGAAGGTAAAGGCTTTTCATGAAGCCCTAGCATACTAAATTTAAATCTGAAGAAGAGATGGCTTCTATAGCTCCCATGTGGGTTAGAATCTTTGGCCTCCCTATTAAATTTTGGAATCCTACTATTTTTTCTTCAATTGGAAACTCTTTAGGAAATTTTATGATGATTGCTGATTGTACTCAAAATTTTGAACATATTATTTATGCTCAAATTTGTGTTTTAATGGATTTTGACAAACCCCTACCTAAAAATATCACATTACAATTTGGGGAAGACACTTGGGAGCAAGTAATGGACTATGAGAACATTCCTTTTCATTGTAGAATTTTCCATGAATATGGTCATTTGGACAGTGGTCCCAAATAAAATTCCTGATCAAAATAAAGAAGATATAAACTCAACAGGTTTCCAAATACCTAAGAAGAAGAACACTTAGAAAAAACCAGTTATGAAGGATCAATCAAAGTCATCTACTAATATTTTTGAAATCCTTTCCATAAATGATGTCCCAAGTAAGGAAGAGGAAATAATGGAAACTAAAATATTAGAAACACAATTTAAATGTGAAGGGAAGAACTCAGAGACAAACCAATAAATCAAAGGTTTTCAATAGAAAAAAAAGGAGAAAATTTACACAAGAAAGACAATATTTTAAATGTCAAAACTTCAAATAATGTAGGTCCCAATATAGACTCCGTTGAACCATCTAGTAAAATTTTGGCTATGTACAAGCATTCTTCAAGGTTAGAAGCTATCTTAGATTCAATTGAAATAATTCAATAAATAGGGAAAAAAATTGAAGATGGATTCTAATCAAAAAGTAGGTTGCAAGACCAATCAATATCATATGGTAAAAGAAGGTGAAAATCTTGTAGAGGAAGGTAATATTAATGCCCTTCCCAAATTTTTTAACCCTGGTATTAATGAAGATCATCACTTGAAATATTAGAGGACTCAAAGGGAGTCTTTCAAAACAAAATGAAATTAGAAGAACTATTCAGATAAATCATCCACATCTTGTTTTCCTTCAAGAAACAAAGATGTCAATGGAGGATATGGACTTAATTTCCAGTAAAATTTGGCTAGCTCAAAAAGTGGTTTCCCTCAGTTCCCAAGGGAATTCGGGTGGCATTGCTTGTCTTTGGGATCCAAAAGAGATAGTTATTCACCATATGATTGGAAGTTGAGGTTTTTTGGCTATAGCTATTCAAATTAGACATTCCAACCAGATTATGCTCTGCATTACTATTTATGCTTCGACTTCTTTGGAGGAAAAAAGAAGAAAGTGGAAGGATATTACTCATATTATCTCTCATTTTCCTAAAGCTTGGATCTAGATCGGATGAGATTTCAATACCATCCTCTCTCTGGATGAGAAAATGGAGGAAATAGAAATTTGGACAAAAGCATTGACCTCATGAGAAAATATATTGCAAACCTCCATCTTGTGGATATCCAACTAGATAATGGCCTTATGACTTGGTCTAACAGAAGGCAAGGCTTAGCTTGTATAATGGAGATATTGGATAGGTTTTTGCTCTTTGAAAAATTCTTAATCCATGGTCACATTCCTAAAGTGAAGACTCTTAATAATGTTGGTTCGGATCATTGGCCAGTCATGGTGGAAATGTGGAAAACCAATGTGAGTTTCTCTCATTTTTCATTTTCAATTAATGTGGCTTAGATACATTTCCTTCAGACCTCATGTACAACAATGGTGGAAGGAAGGTAAACCTAGGCATGGGACTAAGATGTTCTATTTTACCAAAATACTGCAATACATTAAATCCAAAATCAAGACTTGGAACTGGAAAGAGTTGGGGGATGTTCATAAAAAAACATGAAGTTATTGCTCATCTTGAAAATATGAATAAGAAAATCCATTTAGATGGCCTCACATAGAAGAGAAGTGTAGATGAAATTAAACTCACAAATCAATTAGAGGAATGGGAAAAAAGAGAAGAAATCTTATGGAACCAAAAATCTAGAATTCAATGGCTCAAAGAAGGAGACCGAAACACAAATTTCTTTCATAAATCTCTTCTGGATCAAAGATCTCACAACTTTATTTCTTCCTTAAAATTAGATTATGGAGATGTTGTTTATACTTGGGATGACATGAACTCTATTGTTGTTGATTACTTTTCCAATCTTTTTGCTGCTACTCCCCTTGACTCAGCTTCACAAAAAAATGTTCTTCAAGCAATCCCTTATCTTATAAATTCTAAGGAGAACTCTATTTTAACTGCTTCTGTTACTATCAATGAGCTTCAACAAGTAGTTTTTAAAATGCAAAAATGGAAAAGCACAGGTCCTGATGGTTTTCCTATTGAGTTCTACCAAGAGTTCTGGGATATCCTTTATGTTGATTTATTAGAGGTGGTGGAAAAAGCCAGGAAAGCCAAAGAAATTTTGAAGGTTATCAATAAAACTTATATTACTCTTGTTCCAAAAGCTCAAGAGGTTGATCATATCTCAGTTTTTAGACCTATTGCTTTATGTAATGTTCTCAAAATCATTACTAAAATCATGGCAGAAATGTTGAAGTCTCTTTTGCACAATATTATTTCTCCAGAGCAAGGGGGTTATGTGGAAGGACGTCAAATAGTAGATGAGATAGTTCTTACTCAAGAAGCCATCCATTCCATGGATATGCAAAATTATCCTTCCATGTTCATTTGGTTAGACTTATCCAAAGCTTATGACATAGTGTATTGGCACTTCCTTATCAAAGTTTTGATGCAATTTGATTTCTATACGGATTGGATGGATTGGATTATGGGATGTATCTCTTCAGTTTCCTACTTAGTTCTTATCCCAGCTTCTAGAGGTATTATGAAAGGTGACCTGCTATCCCCTTATTTATTCATCATTATTGATGAATGCTTGGGTAGGACTATAACCAAAAAAAGAGGGAAAACAAAACCCTTGAGGGAGTTACCTGTTGGTCACAAATCTGCCATAGGAAAGGATTTTGTACATGTACGTGCCCTAGACTTGGCCAAAATTGAAAGGCTGAGAGAAAGATAAGTCTCCTGGGCCAATATCCAGAGAGGGCTGGCTCCCAAACTAATCTAAATTGGTTTCGAGATAAGGATGCAGGAAATAAATGGGAAAATGCGAAAAGAAATGGGAAATAACAGAAAGAGATGTAAACATGGCCGAAGCTGATAGTTAATGGGGAACAACTTTAGATAGCAAATAATCACAACAAAATCCTGAAGCTAAACAACAACCAACTCTTAGAATACATATACAAAAATTAGATCAAGCTTTAGCCATAAGTTCACTTCCAATTGTACTCCAAATGTTCAAATACAAATACAGCCAAATACAAAATAGTAGAATTCAACTGATATTAACACTAGACTAACAGAAGTGACTCACACAGAAAGCAAAACTTGAACAACAGTTTGGATCACCAACTCCAAAAGATACTAAGAATAGAGCAAAATTCATCTAGGATCTCTGATTCAATTTTTGCAAAAAGGTCTTCCTCCTTTTGCTTGAGATTTACATTGGTATTTATAGAGGTGCTTCCTCTTCCTTTCGAATTATAGCATTTAATACATAAAATAGATTTTGAAGAAGAGGTCCACAAAATAGGCCCTTGAAAAGAGAAACAAGCCCCCTTAATCTACCTCGGAGAAATCACACATTAAATGACAATTATTAGGGCAAGCCGGAAGTTGTTAGGAGATCATGAACAAGAGCTTTTAATACTGGAGGCAACTTTAATTTTGGTGGCATCGAAAACTACCTCAAGTTCTTCCATCTAGTGCACATAGGTAATCAACAACATTTAATCTTTGAGCTTCTTTGACCATGATCTCAAAATTAGTTGGAGAGCTTTTACTTCATTTGATCCTTATCTTCTCTGCATGTTCTCCTATGCAATTCTGAAAGAAAATGCAAACAGAACTATATCGGGCCTTTGTTATTGCTTCGGTCACGAAAATGTGACAGGTCGTGAAAAAATGACATTTCATGAAATTGTGATACTTTTACCTTACTATCTTCTATTTCTGCCACTAGTCATGAAAATGAGACATGTCACGATATCATGAGATCTTTCTCTTTCTTGGCTTCTTCGCTTCTTATCATGAAAATGAAACATGTCACGAAATCACGACATCTTTCACTCAGCGCTGTCTTGTCTATTTTATACCTGCGAAACTGCAACATGTCACGAAATCGTGACATATTTCTCTTTCTTGGCCTTCATCTTCCTGCAAGTAGTGAAAATGGGACATGTCATGAAATCATGACATTCCGTACTTGGCATTGTCTTTTTGGCTCCTTCATCACGAAAATGTGACATGTCGCGATATCACGACATTTTCTCCATTTGGTTCTTCTATCTTCAACAAGTTGCGAAATCATGACATGTTTCATTCTTCTTGTCCTTAGCTGCTTTTTGGTTGCAAAAATTTGCCATGTCATGAAATTGTGACATTTTGTACGATCTGGTTGCCTCCTTGCTTCCTCCTTGCAAAAACGCGACATGTCGTGAAATCTCGACATTTCTCTGCGCTTTGCCCTTCCTATCCAACATGTCATGAAATTGTGACACTTTCCTGCCTTCGCCTTCGTTGCCACTTACTATCATGATATCATGATATCTTTCTCTTGCTTGGGTTCATCTTCAAAAATGTCATGAAATCATGACTTCTTTCATCCGCATTGTGTTATCTTTAGCCCTTCTGCGATAATGCGACATGACGCCATTCCATACCATTTACTCCTTTTCTATTTTTCTATCATGATATCATGACATTTTCTATCACTCTGCTCTGTGGCCACCGCAAGTCATGAAACTCCAATATGTCATGATATCACGACAGTTTGACTTCCTTACTTTCGTTGACTATTTTGAACCACGAAAACATGAAAGGTCACGAAAATACGACATGTCACGATATCGTGACATGTTATAGTTACTTTGCTCTAACACAAAAATTATAGATATTTTTACATTTTCCCTTTCAAAGTGCTTGGAAGGATAAACAAAAGAATTAGTATCTCTACAACTTGTGCATTATTTTGCATTAACAATAACAACAAAAACAATGTGGCAATGCCAACATTCTTAGTGGCTCGCGAGGTATACAGTTTTGCTGTATGCATGAATATCAGGCCTTTATCCATTGGGAAATAGAGTCAAGAAGCTGGAGGGGTAGGAAAAGTGAGTTTTGGTTGATGCTGGATGCATCTGCGGGCTGCTGCAACAAGCTCTTGTTGGCACTCAGTACTCAGAAACAAGACCTGCAGCAAAAATTAATAGAATAACATAACTTCCTTTATTTCTTGAACGACTGCATTTTGCCTAGCTCGGTGGAGCTGGGTAATCACTAGGTGATGTGAAAGGATCTTCATGGCAGTAGGGAAAAGCACCTGAGTTACAAAAATAGAAATGAATTGAGTGATGGCCAGTAGATGTGCAAGCCGTAGAACGGGAATGGTAAATGATGGAATGGTGGAAGATGAAGGAGTAGAAGCGGTAGATACAACAACTAAAGAGGGTGCTACTATGCTACCAGCTACTATAAAATAGATAATGAAATGGAAGTGGATGGGATGAAGAAGGTGGTAGAACTATGGAAAAGGTGCTTAAAAGACAAATAATTAGAAGAAATGGGAAGAAGAAACGGGAACATCAGAGAGGGGAGTAGAAACAATAGTAGTGGCTTGATTATTTGTAGAAGAAGAAGGAATAGGAGAGGAAGGGAATGAAGTAGGGAAGTGGAAGAAAGAAGTAGAGGAAAAGCCACTATCTTCTAGGAAGGAAAATAAAAAGAAAAAGAAATAAACATACCTGCGGGCTCGCGTGCAAAAGGAGCCAAAGTTAATGCAATTTTTTTTTTCTTTTTTCTTCTTTTTTTTATTTTTATTTTTTTTTACTATGTACAAGGTAACCCCAAAATTTAGCTATGAACTCTCGGGAGAGACATGTACCAGAACATGGCTCTATGATCTCCTAGATCCCAGACCTTGAACAGACACTCATTGGTCTCCTGATTGATAGACAACTTGGTGTCACCAAATATTTGCAACTATCGTGCTCCAAGTGTTTTAGCCTTCGTGAGACCTAGGCATAAAGCCTCATATTTTGATATATTAGTTGTGCAGCTCGAGATCAAATGATATGAAGAATATCATTGAATTCCATAAGGGAATACTCAAACAATCCCAATTCTAGCACCATTTTTGTATCGTGCTCCATCAAAATAGAGCAGATCTTGCATAGAGTCTTGATCAACTTGATCAGGAGGTAACTCTATTTCAACCCCTTCAGGATTTGTAATGGAGTAACAACCAATATTAGTTTCCATCATGGCATTAAAATTGAGCATTGAAAACTCATCCTCCAAGCAAAGCTCATCCAAGACTTCATCCATCAAATCAGGATTGTCCAATTCTTCAGTTATCATGTTGACAAAATGTTTGGACTTTTCTTCCTCTGCTATCTTCTCTATATGAAAAGTAGAAGGTTTATGATTGTCAATACAGACTCTTCTTCCTTTTAAAGGAATCTCCAAGTGATAATAATCCAAATAAAGGTAGCCTCCCATCTTGGCAATGAATTCTCTCAAAAAACACATACTGAAATATGGTTCCAAATCAACCACAACTATCTCCTGAATTACTATAATTTGAGGCATACTATGTAGAGCAATAGGAACATCCTTGATTACACCCACTATTTTCATGGGAGTCCCGTCCAACTGTAAGACACCAGGGCTACTTCTTGTATACTCCATACCCATGACTTCACAAACTGCCTTTGGCATGACAGTTGTCGCAGCACCAAAATCAATCATACAGTTGTGCACAATCCAACCCTCCATCCTGAGTGACAAATAAAATGGAGGTGGTCTATTTTTTTTGATGGTTGAAGAAGCTAGAGTTTGAGACATAACTACCTAGTCTGGAGCCTTCCCCTTACTTAGTATGATCTTCAAGGATTCTTGTAAGAGATTTACCTATCCAGGTAGTTGCAAGGTGTCATACAGACTTAGCTTAGATGGTATCCGTTTGAGTTCTTCAACAATGTTGTACTCCATGGATATCTGATCTTTCTCCACTGGCAGATTCAAATTTACTTTTATATTATTGGGTGGCCTCCACTCATTGTCGTTTAGTCAATGATGGATACCGCAACATTTCTCTAGCTTGTTCCTTTGTTTCCACTTGCGGCTGAGAGGCAGAAGCTTGTTCCTTCTCTTTTGCTTGTGGTGGAAGTGGATCCTTCGATAAAATAGGTGGTTGTTGTGGAGCTAGAGGATCATGAGCCTTTATAGGTATTTGCTACTTTTTTGCTTGCATAGGAGGCACTTTCAATGGCTCCATCTTAGCCGGATCTACCAACATTGGTTTCTTACCACTGCGTGTCAAGACTACTATGTGTTCCTCAAGAGACTTCACGGAATTAATATCCACCTCTCGAATCATGTTTACACGGCTCCCCGCAAGAACTTGCAAATAATTTTGGTGGACCATGCAAGTGGACTCATCATGTGTATCATTGCATGAAGAACACCAGTAAGAAGGCTCATGTGAAACTTCAGAAGGGCCAGCCTCTTCACTTACCAGGATCATTGAGTTCCTCTTAGGTACTTTCTCCATAGCCTTGATAGGAGCAATTTGCTCTCTAGTTATCACTAGAAAAAATCTTCGTGGCTAAGAGTTCCTTTCTGCCTCTATTTTCTCCATAGATGTCACCTTGTTAGTGAGAGCTCTCATGGTTGACTGAATTTCTTGCAAAACAGCCAATTGAGGATCTAGGCTTGAGGACACAGGTGGTGCCGGTAGAGGTAATGGAACTGGTGGAGAAGGTAATGCAGGAGTTGGAAGTGGACAGGTTATCTGTGGAATGGGAATCATAGGTACTGAAGGTATAGGAGGATTCCATGAAGATAAAGGGTACATGGATGGAACAGTGTAAGATGTAGGGGCTGCACCTGTATGCTGATATTGTGGAAGCTTGAGAAAAATAGGCATAGTCATCTTCGGAGGAAATTTCCCAATGACAATCAGATCGGCCTCAGTCTTCTGTGCCTGGGTATACAGTGCAGGAAAGGTTTGAACACCAGACATCATAATATTCATACCAATATTTGAATGGAAAGCCCTAAGAAAGTACAATGCTGCTTATTCATGAGTAGGATGAAGACCTTCAGGAACTCTCTACCAAGTTCGGGAAAACCTAACATTGAAATCCACTATCTCTTGTGGAGGATACCTCTTGATATTATTAAATTTATGCACTAAAGAAAATGGGTCTGCTTTCTCATTGAACCCTTGGATTAACATCTCTACTAATTGATCCCATGAAGTTATGGAGTTGGGAGACAAGGATCTATACCAACACAACAAATTACCTTGGAGTGATAGGACGAGCAATTTGATCATGACATCTTTGTCTGTGATATTATGAATTGAAGCCAAGGTTGACGCATCTGACACATGCTCGTACATTGTCTTTCCAGTCCCATCGTATGGAGGCAAAGCTTTTATTGTTGTAGCAGGAACTAGATTTCAAAAATGTAGGTCCAACGCTCCCGAATCATTCCAAGCAAGAACTCATCGTGGTGGAGGATGCTAGGCCATTTGGACTGCTGGATCTGGATGTAGTAAGCTCATAGTAGTACTGGGAGGAGTCGAATATGGCATAAACTAATTTGTTGCCTGTGAAGAAATAGCAAATGATGGGTTCATAGGACTTACCAATATTGAGCGCTCCCTCCAGTTCTGAACATCAATTTCGAAGAATTTGACTGGATCTTCCGATTCTTTGGCACTTGATCTTGTGATCATGAAGTGAAGATGCAAATATTTTCACCATATTTTGGATTGGAAATTTCTAGGTACTAAACAGTCACCTTCAGCAGAGTCACCAGATGAACTTACAATTTCCGCTTTTGAGGTCAAGACAATTCATCAAAATCTTGATTCCTTCGGGTGTTAAAAAATGGAATAGTCTATCCCACCGATTATGGATCGTTTTGAGATAGAAATAGTCTGTCCCACTAGGCATGCCAAAAATTGTTGGCATAGGTGGGTTTATCAATTTGGAATAATACTTGTCCCATTGATTATGGAACTTTCTAAGACAGAAACAGTCTATCCCACCGGGCATGCCAAAAATTGTTGGTCACAAATCTGCCACAAGAAAGGATTTTGTAAGTGTACGTGCCCTAGACTTGGCCAACATTGAAAGACCAAGAGAAATAGAAGTCTCCCGGGTCAACCTCCAGAGAGGGTTGGCTCCCAAACTAATCTAAATTGGTTTCGAGATAAGGATGCAGGAAAGAAATGGGAAAATGCAGAAAGAAATGGGAAATAACAAAAAGAGATGTAAACATGGCCGAAGCCGATAGTTAATGGGGAACAACCTCAGATAGAAAATAATCGTAACAAAATCCTGAAGCTAAATAGCAACCAACTCTTAGAATACATATACAAAAATTGGATCAAGCCTTAGCCATAAGTTTGCTTCCAATTGTACTCCAAATGTTCAAATGCAAATACAACCAAATCCAAAACAACAGAATTCAACTGATATTAACACTAGACTAACAAAAGTGACTCAGACATAAAGCAAAACTTGAACAACAGTTTGGATCACCAACTCCAAAAGATACTAAGAATAGAACAAAATGCATCTAGGATCTCTGCTTCAATTTCTGCAAAAAGGTCTTCCTCCTTTTGCTTGAGATTTACATTGGTATTTATAGAGGTGCTTCCTCTTCCTTTCGAATTACAACATTTAATACATAAATCGGATTTCGAAGAAGAGGTCCAAAAAATAGGCCCTTGAAGAGAGAAACAAGCCCCCTTAATCTTCCTCAGAGAAATCACACATTAAATGACCATTATCAGGGCAAGCCAAAAGTTGTTAGGAGATCATGAACAAGAGCTTTTAATACTGGAGGCATCTTTAATTTTGGTGGCATCGAAAACTGCCTCAAGTTCTTCCATCTAGCAGACATAGGTAATCAACAACATTTAACCTTTGAGCTTCTTTGACCATGATCTCAAAATCATTTGGAGAGCTTTTACTTTGTTTGATCCTTATCTTCTCGACATGTTCTCCTATGCAATTATGAAATAAAATGCAAACAGAATTGTATTGGGCCTTTGTTATTGCTTTGGTTGTGAAAATGTGACAGGTCACAAAAATGTGACATGTCGTGAAATCGTGACACTTTTACCTTACTATCTTCTGTTTCTTCCACCAGTCGTGAAAATACGACATGTCACGAAATCGTGACATCTTCCTCTTTCTTGGCTTCTTCGCTACTTATCGTGAAGATGAAACATGTCGTGAAATCGCAACATCTTTCACTCAGTGTTGTCTTGTCTATTTTATACCCATGAAACTACAACATGTCACAAAATCACGACATCTTTCTCTTCCTTGGCCTTCATCTTCCTGCAAGTAGCGAAAATGGGACATGTCACAAAATTATGACATTTCGTACTTGGCATTGTCTTTCTAGCTCCTTCATCGCAAAAACGTGACATGTCGTGATATCACGACATTTTCTCCATTTGGTTCTTCTGTCTTCAATAAGTTTTGAAATCATGACATGTTTCATTATTCTTGTCCTTAGCTGCTTTTCAGTCATGAAAATTCATCATGTCACGAAACCATGACATTCCGTACGATCTGGCTGCCTCCTTTCTTCCTCCTTGCGAAAACATGACATGTCACAAAATCGTGACATTTCTCTGCGCTTTGCCCTTCCTGTCCAACATGTCACGAAATCGTGACACTTTCTTGCCTTCACCTTCATTGTCGCTTCCTATCACGATATCACGACATATTTCTCTTGCTTGGATTCATCTTCAAAAATGTCATGAAATCATGACATCTTTCATCCGCCTTGTGTTATCTTTAGCCCTTCCGTGATAACGCGACATGTCGCGATATCGCGCCATTCCGTACCATTTGCTCCTTTTCTATTTTTCTATCACGATATCGTGAAATTTTCTATCACTCTGCTCTGTGGCCATTGCAAGTCGTGAAACTCCAACATGTTGCGATATCACGACAGTTTGACTTCCTTGCTTCCCTTGAATTTTTTGAACCATGAAAACGCGACAGGTCATGAAAATGTGACATGTTGCGATATTGTGACATCTTCTATACTTAGCTGATTTCTGCATTGACGTCGTGAAACTGCAACATGTCACACTATCGCGACATGTTACAGTTACTTTGCTCTAACACAAAACTTATAGATATTTTTACATTTTCCATTTCAAAATTCTTGGAGGGACAAACAGAAGAATTAGTATCTCTACAAATTGTGCATTCTTTTGCATGAACAGTAACAACAAAAACAATGTGGCAAAAATGCCAACATTATCATTGCTCATTGATTTAGATATATCTCTCATATTCAATTTTTGTATGACTCTACTCATTTAGGTAAAGCTACATTTAAGGAAGCTTCTAATATTAAGCAAATCATTAGCTATTTTTCTAAGGCTACTGGGCAGTTGATCAATGAAGACAAATCTAAAGTTATTTTATTTTACTGCTCTGCTAGATAGGAATCCATGGTCTTGGATAAACTAAGATTTAATATCTCTCTTCCAATAATTTATTTAGGTATTCCCATAAATATTAAAAGGCAGAAAAATAAAGATTGGAATTGGTTATTGGACAAAGTCAAGAAGAAAATTGGAAAGTGGACCAACAAGTGGCTTTCTTTTGGGGGTAGAATCACCTTGGTAAAATCAGTCCTTCAAGCTATTCCTATTTATGTTTCTTTCGTTTTGAATATCCCAAAGGCTATTATTCAAGAATTGGATCAAATCAGTCATCATTTCCTTTGGAGTGGTACTAAGGAGAAAATAAAATGGGCCTTGGTGAAATGGGATGCTTTATGTCTTCCTAAGAGTGAAGGGGGGTTAGGATTATGGTCTTCAATTAATAACAACAAAGCTATAGCCACTAAATTATATTGGAGGATGTTGCATAACCCCAATGCTCTTTGGACCAATAATATCTATGCTAAATATGCTGAGAACAAAAGTCTTGAAGACCTTGTTCGCTATAAACTTCCTACCAAAGGTTCTCCCATTTTAGCAGTTCTTAATATTGGTGAGGATTTTATAAAGAAAAAATTATTTTGGATCATTCATAATGGTCAACATACAAATTTTTGGACAGATTCTTGGGATGGTCACAAGCCTTTGATAACTCAGTTTCCCAATTGGAGACCTTGGATGGAGGAGCTTCACCGAGCTAATTGGATAAAGGTGGCTAATTACTATCGGTACCATACTGGTAATTCAAAGGTTGGTAGATATTGGATCCCTATTTAGGAATGGCCTATTCAAATCCCATAAAGGCAAAGACAAGATATCCAAGGCATCCTTTATATGAGATCCCTGTCTTGGTCCCATGAAAAAGATAGTTTTGGATGGAGCAACACTACTAAGGGTGAGCATTTAGTTGCTCAAGGTTATTTGACCTTATGCCATAATAATCCCAACCATTCTTCTGACATATTTTCTTGATTGTGGGATCAAAAGCTCTGGCCTAAGGTGAGGTTCTTTAATTGGATTTTATTGCATCGTAGGGTGCTTATTGGTGAGCAACTTATGAAGCATGGTTTTCATGGCCCTTTTAGATGTGAAATGTGTGAAGAGAATGTAGAAAATATCAACCATATTTTTATTGAGTGTACTTTAGCCTATGAGTTGTGGAGGAGAATAGCCACTTTACTTGGCTTACAAGGGTCCAATTTTTTTACTTTTGAACAACTTTGGAGGGATTGGCCTAATCAAGAGGGTGTTGATCATTTTATTAGGCAGTTAGTTTGGATGGGTTCTACCATTATTTTTTGGAATATTTGGAATGAAAGGAACAACCAAATTTTTAATCAAGATAGGAAGGATATTCACTATATTTGGAAAAATACCATAGCCAACTTAGTTGAATCAGTCCATCATCTCCTTAATCACCCCCAAAAATCCCACAAAATATGGGATCAAGTGATACAAATATTGAAGATTAAACCTTCTAAGGGCAAAAAACTTAAAGAGAATGTGAGTATTAGTAATATGGATAGGAATAGAAATTGGAAACCTCCTCCTAAGGATTTTGGAAAAGTCAATATTGATGGAGCCTCTAGAGGGAACCCTAGAAAAGCCAGTGTGGAAGGAATTGGTCGACTTTCAGATGGCTCCCTAGTTTTTACTTTTGCTAAGAATTTGGGTATTCTTTACAATAACCTTGCTGAGGGGTATGGTATCCTCAGAGGCCTTTAGGAGGCTACTAATTTTGGATGGGAAAAGGTGTTAGTTGAGTCTCACTCTCAACTTATGATTAATATCTTGAAGAATCCTTCTAAGAATCACTCTCAAATTATGATTAATCTCTTGAAGAATCCTTCTAAGAATCATAAGGTGGATTGGAGAATAAAAAGAATTATTGAGAAGATTCAATTAATCTAGATGGGATTTTTTAAAGTTGATTACAATCATGTGGTTAGAGATCAAAACAAGAGTGCTGATGCTTTAGCTAATTTGGCTTTGGACAAAGGTGATCTTACTTGTTATGGCCACCCTCCTATATGGTGGGCTTCTCAAATTAGGGAAGCTCTTCTTTCTATCATTTCTTTGGATGGCTCCAGTTCTGAAGGTACCTAGTTTCTTCTTGTTTTTTTTTTACTTCTCTTTGGTTCATTCAGCTTTTTTTAGTTCCCTAGCTCATTCTATTCTTTATTTTGTTTCCTCTGTTGATTTTTACCTTAATAGTCTTCTAGTCTAGATAGGTCATTGTTTTGTTCATTTTTTATTTCTTTTTTATTTTTTATTTTTTGTTTTTTTTGTTTAGTTTTTTAATGTGGGTGGGTTTTTTATTTTGTTTTGCTTTTGTGTTCTTTGTGTTGTTTGTTGTTTTGTTTTTTTTAATGTTTTTTATAATTGTTCTTGTGTTTTTTTCATTCTTGTTCTTGGGTTTCTCTTTGTTTGTGTTATTTCGTGTTTTTATGTATGAGTGTTTTCTATGTTTTTTGTTTTTTTTTATTGTCTGTTGTTGGTTGTTTTTTATTTTTATTTTTATTTTATTTTTTAATTTTTTAGGTTTTGGTTGTGTTTATTTTTCATTTTTTTTTTGGGTTGTCTTTGTAGTGTTATGTTATTTTTGTCTTGTTTGTGTTTTGTTATGTGGTTCTTGTGTTTTTCTATGTGGTTTGTTTTGTGGTTTATTTTATCTTATTGTGCGTGTTTGGTTGTGCTTTTGTTTTTGACACACTCAAGGAGCATGTTTCTTATTTTATTTTATTATTTTTGTTGTTATTTACTTATTTTTAAATTGGTTTTGTGTGTTTGTATGCTCCTTGAGTATGTCAAAGGTGGTAAGCCAGGTTTGAGTCCTTGGTATTTTTGGCAGAATGGATAGACCTGCCTCCTTGGGTCTTACCCGAAAGTGGCATCCCTTTTGGGATGTTTTCCACAAATAAAAAAAAATGATGTATGCATATATGGATGCTTATGGGGTTTTATGTGTTTTGATTATGGCTATATGATGTGGTGCATATGGATATTGCCTATATGAATTGCTTACCACTTTATGATGTAATGCATGTGGATGCAATGATTGTGATTTTATATGTAAATGGATGAGTTATGAACTATGTATTTGTGGATGCAATGTTATTATTAAATGCATGTTTAATTTTTGCTTTAGTTGTATGCATTTGACTTGTGTTATGTCATGATAAATTCAATGTGTAATGCATTAACTACATGGTTTCTGGTCTAATGTACATGAAACTTTATGCTTCAATAATAAGGAATGCATATGATATGGATTTCACAATCTACTAGGTGACACCACATAAAGTATATCAGTTATCAATATAAATAATCACTCTTATAACAAGAATTAATTATTTGATCATCCATATGTGCAATGCAATGGCGTGGAATGTATGTATTTTCTTGATAAGATTCTATTATTTAAAAGATTCAAAATAGTGAGTGGCCATGTAAATGTCTTTTCTAACATCTATCTTATTATCTAAACTACTTTGTTAACACCTTTTAATTCACCAAACCTCATAAAGAAAATTTGATGATGTGATCGATGATATGATTTGTTTCTATGCAGGAGGCTTTGAGGTTTTTCCTGATACTCAAACACTCTAGTTACCCTATCAGCAGGGGTGTAATGAGGATACAAGAATTTTGACAAGCAAGGCTTTCATCATGGACCTACATATTCATTATCCCTATGTGTGCAAATGAATATATTTAAATAGAACTCAATCATTTACTCCGATGTCAAGTGGGATTCTTTCAGCCCATTGCTAAGATCAGGGATCCTCAATTGTTCATCTGATCCTATGTTGAACTTAGTTGGACTATACCACTAGGCAGTATTGGGTTACCTAAATCTAGATCATCCACATGTAAAAATTGGTCTACACAAATGCAAGATTCTATTGTGATAGACATGTCATCATGCGTAAGGACACCGCCATTGCCAACATGGTTGTACACCAAAACTATAATGGGAATATCCTTTCAATTTTGTAAAATGCTGATAATTCCAAGGATTCAAGATCCATCCCCTTATTTTATTTATTTTATTTGAGATGCTTGCTCATGCTTAGTGATGGAAATCACTGTTTATTTTTTATTGATTTTTTTTCTGTTGATCAAGGGATCTATGTAGAGATGATAATCACTTATTTGTTTTGCTTTTGACTTTTTCTCAATTCTAGGATTTTTCTTATTTTAATGAAGGCAAGCGATTTATGTAGTGACTCTGGAATTTTTCTTGTTTTAATGAAAGCAAGGGATTTATGTAGTGATGATAATCACTTGTTTGTTTTGCTTTTGACTTTTGCTTGACTCTAGGATTTTTCTTGTTTTAATGAAAGCAAGGGATTTAACTGGGTAGGGTGAAACTTTTCCTTTTGTGTACCTTTGAACTGGTCTCACGGGGGGATGAGCAAGGAAGACCCTTTTTAGTTAAGGTAACCTAGACCACTTTTGTAGTTTTTATCTTTCCCTTGTACCAACTAGGATTTTAGTGTTTTTAATTAGTGATGGGATTCTGAAGTATTTTAGGCACACCACTAGACCTCACCTTATGCTAAGCAATATGGATTTCTACAAAAGCTAATAAAATCACTAAATGTGGTTAAATGACCAAAAAACCTTAGCCTATTCCTTATAGCAACAAGAAGCTATTGAGAAACACAGTTACACACATGGATGAATGGATGAAGATGGATTTGAGTATGTGTGGTTGTGATACAAATTGTGGCATCATTTGCAATATTGTGATCATAACCTATCATAATTCAAATGCAATGGATGGGGATGTTTAATGCAATGCAACTATATGGATGTAGATGTAAGATGCAAATGTTTTTGTATTTTCAAATTTTGCATTATTTTTGTATTTTTGCTTATTTGATTTTTTTTTATTTTTGGTTATTTTTACCAAAGGGCTTATTGTGTCTTTGGGGATTTTAGGGTTTGACCAAGCAACAAGCAGATATCCTTGGAGGATTTTTATTGAATTTGACCAAGGAGCTTGGATATCCTTGGAGCATTTTGATTGAATTTGACCAAGTGGATTGGATACCCTTGGAGCATTTTTGATTGATTTTGACCAAATGGCTTAGATACCCTTGGATCATTTTGATTTAGAATCTTGACCAAGTGACATACAGATACCCTTGGAGCATTTTTTATTGATTTTGACCAAGCGTATTAGATACCCTTGGAGCATTTTGATTGATTTTGACCAAGTGAATTAGATACACTTGGAGCATTTTGATTGATTTTGACCAAGCAACTTAGATACTATTGAAGCATTCTGATTTAGAACCTTGACCAAGCAGCACACAAATACCATTGGAGCATTTTTTATTTAGAATCTTGACCAAAAAGTACACATATACCCTTGGAGCATTTTGATTCAGAATATTGACCAAGCAGCATGCAAATATCCTTGGAGCATTTTGATTCAGAATATTGACCAAGCAGCATACAGATACCCTTGGAGCATTTTTGTTTTTGAATCTTTTATGTTTTTATGATTTATTTGTAATTTTAATGCTTTGTATTGTTTTTGTACTTATGATATATTTTAATATTTTTGTATTTTATGTATAAAATACCTTCAAGTAAATGATATTGAGAGGCTCAGGCTCTTCAACACCACCCAATGATGTGAGGCAATATGCTCCAAGCCCAACACTTTTCATGATTATGTATGGGCCTATCCAATTTACCATAAATTTGGCTCGTAGGTGCAATGCCAAATTTGAGTTTGGATGGTTTTCTTTGAGAACCATATCCCCAACTTTGAATTCTCTTAAGTGGACTTTAATATTGTAAGCTCGTGCAAGGTGACCCTGATAATTGCAGAGATGCTTGAAGGAATTAACTATGCATTCATCAAGAAGTGTTAATTGATCAAGGCAGCCTTTTCATGCGATGTCATCATCTATGAAGTCCTTCAATGCTATGCACAGGGTTGGAATTTCTAACTCTAGGGGTATGATGGCCTTAGCGCCATATACAAGTGAAAATGGTGTTGCCCTAGTGGGCATCCACACACTGGTCTTGTATGCCCATAATGAAAGAGGTAATTGCATATGTCAATCCTTATGATTATCTTTCACCGTATTCCTTAATATGGAGACTATTGTTTTGTTTGAGGCTTCTTCTTACCTATTTGCTTATGGACAATAGGGTGTTGAAACAATGTGTTGAATATGGTATTTTCATCAAAGCACGCACATTTTTGTTTTTGAAAGATGTCCCATTATCCAATATTATTTTTGAAGGGAACCCAAAATGACTTATGATATTATGGAGTATAAACTTCGCAATCCTTGGTCTAGTTGTCAATGTCAAGGGGACCACTTCGACCCATTTGGTAAAATACTTAGTGGCTATAATAATTAACATGTGTTGGCCTAAATATTGGGATGAGATCTTCTCAACTAAGTATAGTCCCAACTGTGAGAAGGACAATGATGGCTGGATATGTTGCAAGGCTTAGGATGGCAAGTGTGTGAGGTTTGCATGATGCTGGCATTTAACACATTTATTGACATACTCGCAATAGTATTTTTCCATAGTGGGCCAATAGTAACCCATTCTCAATATGTGTTGAATGATAGCCATGCCATTGAAGTGTCTGCCACACGTACCATCGTGAGCCTACAAAATTACCCAGGGTGTTTCCTGTGGCTTAAGGAAATGGAGGAGCATTCCATCATAACCTCGTATATAAAGGATCTCTTCCAATAAGATGTACCTTGTTGCCTTCTATTTAAATATTTGTCTTTCAACATGTGATAGGCCTTTCGATACCATTCCAAGCTTTAGGAAATCTTGTAACTGGGAAAGCCAATCCTGATAAGCCACAACTTCTATAGAAAAGATGGTATGTTCCTCCTAAATTTTGGAGCTTGTGAATGCATATTGAGAAACAACCCTGTGGTGAATGGTTTTGCCACACTCAGGATCTTGAGAGATAAATGACCCCCAAGGTTCCATTTGCAAGAAATATCTAGCTTTGAAGGACCAATCCTAATTTGGTTTGATATTGATCATGTTGATTGATTCTTGATTATCAAAACCCTCATGCTGCATTACAGAGTGCGATAGAAATTTAATGTGATTTTTTGTGAAATCCACAAATAGATGCTGAAGGATTAAATATCCCAAGAATTCCATGGTGTCTACAAATCTATTTGATGTACAAGTTATTGCCTTGATGTCATACCATTCCAGTCGGGCTAGGTAGATGTCAAAAAATTCCTTGTATGATTTCAGGATTGGGCATCAACATTGGAACAAACCCTTGACTTTATTAACTATGATAAAGGAGTCACAAAAGTGTATTCAATATTTCAATACCCATTACAATGGATGTTTGAATTCCTAATATCATGTTCTCCTACTCGGTGTTATTTTTTGTGCAAGGGAAGTCTAGTTTGAATGATAAGGGTAATGGAGCACCCTGAAGTGTGATAAAAACAATCCCTGCTCTACCCCCTTGCTCACACTTCAAACCATCGAAGAATAATGCCATGTATCTTTATTTCTCAGGTTCTTCAAGTTTTGGTAGATCTGATAAGGCAAATACTGCATCATTGGGAAATTCTATGGTGAGAGATTTGTTATCCTGAAGAGGTGCCTCTACTAATTGATTAGCTATGACTTGTCCCTTTATGGACTTTTAGCTTATGAATTCTAGGTCAAATTTTGTTAATAGCATGATCCATTTTGTAGTACATGTATTGTGATAGGTCTTGTTCATCATGTAATGCAAAGGATTTTATTTGGATATGACATAGGTCGTATGTCTCAACATGTAGTGTCACAACATTTTGGTTGCAAAGACCACTACCAAACACAACTTTTCTAGATACGCATATCCCATATCGTAACTCACCAAGGTTTGATTGATGTAATATATTGTTACACACCAATCCTAGCCGTTGGCTAGGTATTCCAGGAGTAAAATATTTCATATATATAGTAGTTAGATTATTCAAAATCAAATCATCATTTTTTATATTTTTGTTCACTGCATTTCACAAGTGCCTTCATGGCGGGGACGTGCCCTCCCTGAGTGGCGAACTATATCCAATTCGTTTTATTTTAATTATTTTTGTGGTTCTTATTACTTCTTTTGCACTGTAATTGTGGATTTTATTGGAATTAAACATAAAAGAACGAGTTATATCATTTTAAGTGGTATCAGTTTCCAGGCAAGCGGCGACGTAGGTTTGTCCCTTCAGTGGTCCCCAGACAGATGGTCAAACAGAAGTAGTTAACAAATGTTTGGGTACGTACTTAAGATGTTTCACTCAAGATAAAAAATACCAATGGAGCCAGTGGTTAGCATTGGCAGAATTGTGGTACAACACTTCTTACCATTACTCAATTAAGATGTCTCCATTTGAAGCATTGTATGGCACAAAGCCTCCAACCGTCGCAGACTATGTACAAGGCTCATCCAAAGTAGCCAAAGTGGATGATTGGTTTCAACAAAGGCAGTCTACACTCACCATCCTCAAAGAGAATTTAGTCCAAGCACAAAATTGTATGAAACAACAACAAGACTTGCACCGATCAGAGAGAACTTTTAATATAGGTGATTGGGTTTTCCTAAGGTTGCAACCTTACAAACAATCATCGTTAAGGATAAAGTCCAGCCAAAATTTGGCTCCATGATTCTATGGTCCCTACAAAATTGTGCGCCGCATTGGATAAGTAGCCTATCAATTAGAGCTACCTACATCATCACGAATACACCCGGTATTTCATGTTTCATGTCTCAAAAAAGTAATTGGTCAGAAAGTGCAAAGTCAATCAGAATTACCAGTGCTCGATGAGGAAGGACGCATACATCTCCAACCCGAAGATATACTACAACACAAAATACGAAGACTGAGATCACGTCAGATTCAAGAATTTCTCATCAAATGGCAAGATTTACCAGAGGAGGATGCCACATGGGAACCTGAAAGTATTTTCTAGACATTTCCAGCTTTGAGGACAAAGATTTTCGAGGAGGGGAGTCATGTTACACACCAAACCTAGCCGTTGGCTAGGTATTCCAGGAGTAAAATATTTCATATATATAGTAGTTAGATTATTCAAAATCAAATCATCATTTTTTATATTTTTGTTCACTGCATTTCGCAAGTGCCTTCACAGCGGGGATGTGCCCTCCCTGAGTGGCAAACTATATCCAATTCATTTTATTTTAATTATTGTTGTGGTTCTTATTACTTCTTTTGCACTATAATTGTGGAGTTTATTGGAATTAAACATAAAAGAATGAGTTATATCATTTTATATATGGCTTACTTTTTGTCGTGTATTCTTTGGGCTAGCATGGTGCCCAGAGCAAATTTATTAGCCAATATGTATCATAAAAATGGTATGTCTGGCATTGATGGAGTTAATACTAGTGGTGTTTCCAGGTAAGTTTTGATATCTGCAAAGGCTTGTTGAGATTCTTAATCCCAATGAAAGGGGACTCCTTTGTGTAGCAACCTATTCATGGGTTGAAATTTTTATGATAATTGCACAATGAATCATTTTATGGATGCTACCTTGCCTTGCGGGCTTCTTAACTCCCTAATGTTGGTAGGGGAGGCCATTTCCAATATAGAATTTACCTTTGTAGGATTGAATTCAATGCCTCACCTAGAAATGATGAACCCCAAGAGCTTACCAAAAGTTACACCAAACACACACTTCTTAGGATTCAGTCCTACGTTGTGCTCAATTAGGCAATCGAAGACTTTCTTAAGGATTTCAACGTGCTCTTGCCACAATACACACTTGTCTAGCAAGTCTTTCATATAGTACTATAATATTTTATGTATATAGTCATGAAATATGTAAGTCATGGCTCGTTGATATGTGGCACCAACATTTTTAAGGCCAAATGGTATCACCTTGTAACAGAATGTTCCCCATGGAGTAATAAAAGTAGTTTTGTACTGGTCTTCGAGTTTAATTTTGATTTGATTGTAACCAAAAAAACCATCCATTAGGGAGAGCATCTCATGACCTACGATGGCATCTACAAGAGCATATATGTTAGGCAATGGGAATGAATCCTTTGGAGTTGCCCCATTCAAGTCTCTAAAGTCCATACAAATATGGATTCTTCCATCAGGATTTCCCATGGGTACCATGTTTGATACCCATTCAGGATAGTCTATGGGAACGAAAGGTTATGTACAAATAACTTTGGATCAAGCCCTGGCATGTATTTGTATGTCCAAGAAAAAATATTAGGCCTCTCATTAAGTAGAGGAATTATAATGGCTTGTTCCTCTGGAGATAAACTTTATTTGAACTTGACTTTCTTTGGTTGAGTAGGATCATCATTGACGCCCACCTCAAAAGTTGCTTCTATATCCATATGCAATCCATCCTCTAGCTAGTGAGGCGTGGGTATCAAATGAATGTCATCGATAGGATTTACAGGCCCTACTGACTCAGGATCCAAACCAGTATGGAATACATCATATGCATAGACTGGTATGAAATGAAATGGTTGTAAAATATCTTCATTATGGAAAAAATCCCCAGGCTCCATAGGTGAATCAGCGTGATCCCAATAAATAATATCTATATCAAGATACAATGGTTTAGTATGATCTACTAGGTTTTTAAGTGGAGTGGTCAAATCAATGGAGATTATGTTGATGGATGGAATTAAATCTCCAAGACCACATGGGTGAAATATTATCTCAGAGGTTTTCCCTCCATACTCATTTTGACACTCTGGAGGAAAAGGAATCTCTATATCTATCCCATGAGAAGGCTAGATAATAGGATTTTTGGATTCCAAGAGTTCTTTGAACGTAGGTGGAGGGGGATTGATCATACAATAAATGGCATCTAAGTCAATAGGTATTTCTAAAAATTGCAATCCAGGGTCTATGGCATGAAGTTTTGCTTCTCTTTCTACGAGCATGTTGACTTGTCGCAAGTGGTGAGGCCTAATATAAGCCATCTCAATATTATCTTCATATTCATCATCACTTATCCAAAAACCATTGGCATTGGTATGTGGCCCTAAGACAAGGGGACGTGTCTTGGCCCCAAGTAGGCCATCTCTATCTCATCCTCATATTATTTTTCACTTATGAAGATGTTATTTGCATTAGTGTCTTACCCCAAGCTATGGGACCACTACCTTGGACCTAGGTAGGCTCTTTTTGTTGAGTCCTCTGACTCATAGCCACTTTCATCCGATATGTATCCACACTCATTATGGCTGGAACAAGTAAGGATTTGTAAATAGCAAGGCCCATGATAGGCTAATATTACTTGTACTTCATAATAACTTTCCCCATATCCATTTTCTTCTCACTCTTTGTCCCGCAAGATGCAACCTGTAGGGGTGACATTAATTGAGAAGTTTGGATGATAAATATCTGGTGGTGGTATGTTTACCACGACCAATTGTCTGTTGATTAGATGTCTTGTACTTGGTGGGTGATAAGGAATAAAATTGATGTCTTCTCCTAACCCCAAGCTTAATCTATCCAAGGATGCTACTAGAGAGTCGTCTTGACCTCTGATGTGGTAGCCTAATCCAAACTTGTCAGTGGGAAGTTGGTACTATGACTCGCATGGCTGCCTACACCTCTGATCATATATACCAAGACCATAGCCATGCCAATGGTAATGTTCAAAGTATCTTAGAGAAAAATCAAGATTAGAGAGGTAACAAACATTAACAGTTAATAGTACATCATTGTCCTTTTCTACATCCGAAGACTTATGGGCGTAGTCCAAGCTAGCATAGATAAATTTGGTCTAGTTGGGAGGGATTCCAAATGGAACCATTGTTCCCACTAGTGGTATTAGGTCTTTTGGTCTTCCTATATCTTGTGCAGACTGAATGATGGATGTGAACATTATGTTATACACAAGGTACTATCCTATCCCTGTACTTGCCAAGTGTATTGTCACATGTGATGTGGATGACCCTATAGATGATATTGGTGAAGCGGGTTCTAGTCTTTCCTTTGCTTGATCTTGGAGATCTTCTTCTTCCATGGTACTTGGGATTTTTGCAATGGCTATATTTAGAAATTCCTTGGGTTTTCCTTATTATATTAAGGGCACCTTTAGCTTATGATTGTATTTAGGTTTAGACATTGATGGTATCTTAGAAGCATCAGTTGTTTTGGGTGCAATAGAATGTGCCAATGTGGATGGGTCTTTTCATACCCCTTTGTCTCTATCATCTAGTTGTGTAGTTATAGATGAAGGTCCTGTGAAAGGTGAGTGATTTGCAAATAGGATTAATTGAATTAACATTGAATCAAAGGTTACAAAGCTTAAATACAAGGTAAATAACCTATTCGAGAAAGAAAGGGGGGAAAGGAGAAATAGGGGGAAAAGAGAGTTAACTTGAATTCTCTTGCCGCCAAAATGCTGCCGTCCACTGCCGTCCAGGTAAGGTAAAGGTAAGTTACCTTTACCCCAAGTAAAATCAAATATATTTAACTTTTACTGATGGTAATTTCCAACATTCTCCCCCTTAAAGTTGAGAGGACTAACTATATAGTCTCTCAGCTTTATAAATTGAGCTTTAGCCATGCCTTTGGTGAATATGTCTGCTAGATTATCCAAAGTGCTACAATATTGAAGCTCAACTGTCTTCTGTTCCACCATATCTCTTATGAAGTGATACTTCATATCAAAGTGTTTTGACCTTTTGTGGTGGATCGGATTATATGCCAACTGTATGGCACTTATATTATCACAATTAAGTTTTGTTGTACCAATTTGTTTTTTGCCAATATCTTCAAGGATTTTCCTCAACCAGAGGATCTGAGTACTTGCATGAGTAATGGCTATGTACTCAGATTATGTAGATGATAATGCTACAACAGATTGCTTCTTGGAACTCCAAGTTATTAGTCCTGATCCTAGACTAAAATAGTTCCCTGATGTAGATTTTTTGTCATCTATATTACTGCCCCAATCGCTGTCACTATAACCAAATAACTTCACAGAGTTAGACTTGTGGTAATGGATTCCAAAATCCAATGTACCTTTTACATATCATAAAATTCGTTTGGTTGCTTGAAGATGCAGCTCGGATGGGCATGCCATAAATCGTGATACAAGAGAAACAACATACTTTATATCTGGCCTAGTGTTGGTGAGAAACATTAAACTCCAAACCATGCTTCTGTAATTGGTCAAGTCAACATTAGGTGCTCCATCTTCTTTGCTTAGCTGGATTCCATGTCCAGTTGGTGTTGCAGCTGATTTGCACTGCTGCATAGCAAATTTCTTGATCATGTCATGAGCATATTTCTATTGACATATGAAGATCTCATTATTTTATTGATGTAATTCCATTCATAGAAAGTATCTCATTAATCTGAGATCCTTCATCTCAAACTGATTCATCATGGAGTTTTTGAACTCCATATTCATTTTATCATTACTACCCATGAATATTAGATCATCCACATATAAAAAAACTATGAGGATATCTACTCCATTTTTTAGGTAGTATAATGTTGGTTCACTCTTGCTTTTTGTGAAACCATATTTGCTGAAATAGCCATCAATTCTTGAGTACCATGCTCTTGGTGCTTGCTTGAGGCCATATAGTGCTTTTTTCAATTTATAAACAAGGTTCTCTTTTCTTGGTTCTTGGAAACCTTGAGGTTGTTGAACATACACCTCTTCTGTCAGGTATCCATTTAAAAATGCACTTTTCACATCCATGTGTTGAATCTTCCATCCTTTATGGGCTGCCAAGGAAAGAACAATTCTAATTGTTTCTTGTCGAGCAAGCTGAGCAAAAGTTTCCTCATAATCTATTCCATATTTCTGAGTAAAACCTTTAGCTACTAATCTCGCCTTGTGCCTTTCAATGCTTCCATCAAGCATTGAATTTGGTCTTATAGACCCATTTACATCCAACACATTTTTTTCCCTTGGGAAGCTTCACAAGCTCCCAAGTATCATTCTTTTCAATAGAGGATATTTCCTCTTCCATGGCATCCTGCCATATATTTTCAGTGCATGCTTTTTCATAGCTAGAAGATTCTAGTTGTGCAGCAGCCAACAAAGCATAATTGACTACATCACCCCTTGGTTCATGAGACTCATCATCCCCTGACATTTGAAGATTTTCAAGTCTTGACAAAATGTCATCCATCTCACTAGCTTGACTCCTAGTGTATCTTTGTTGGAAATTCCTATCCAACATTTGAGAAGATGGATGACTTTGTAGTATGCGCTTTCCTCTATTTGTCTCTTTCCTTTGAGAAACTGAATCAATATCCATCGGACTTGGAGTTCTTACAGATCTTTGGAATCATTTTGGAGAATTTGGGGGTGCCAACAAATTCCTTCTTGGACTTGGTGTACCACTTGATGTACTTGATGAAGTTTCCGATGTGGAATCCGTGGAGGAGGACTCGCTTTTCTTGGGTTGTACCATTATGGGAGGTACTGGTGTGGTACTTTCTGAATTAGAGTCAAAATCAACAAATTTTTTATGACCCCATTCTCCCCCTTCATCAAAAATTACATCCCTGGAGATAATTATTTTATGTGTCATGGGATTGTACAATCTATACCCTTTGGTTGAATCACAATACCCTACAAAAACACATGCTTGAATCTTTGGATCAAGCTTCTTTCGCTTCTCCTCAGGAATGTGTGCATAATCTAAAGAACCAAATACTCTGAAATGTTTGACATTTTGTTTCTTACCGTACCATCCTTCATAAGGAGTGATACCATATAAACTAGAAGTCGGACTTCTATTTAGAATATATGCACTTGTTCTCACTGCATCTGCCCAATAGCTGTTTGTGAGATGTTTTGCCTGAAGCATTGTTCATGCCATTTCAACAAGGGTGCGGTTCTTTCTCTCAGCCACACCGTTCTGCTGTGGGGTGTAGGCAGTGGTGAACTGCCTTTTTATCCCATTTTTCTTACAATAATGAAGAAATTCATTTGAGGAGTACTCTCCTCCTTTATCAGTGCGAAGACATTTGACATAGTAGTCACTTTGCTTTTCTACATTAATTCTGAAGTCTATGAAGCAATCAAATGCTTCATCTTTGTGTTTCAAAAAATACAACCAACACATTCTAGAATAATCATCTATGAATGTTAGAAAATAAAAATTGTTTCCAAGACTCTTTGTTTGCATTGGACCACAGATGTCCGAATGTACTAGCTGAAGAGGATAGCTTGCTCTCCACGCTTTGCCTCTTGGAAACTTCGTTCTGGAGTGCTTTCCCAAAGCACATGCTTCGCATACCTTTTTATGTTCTGGTATTTTTGGTAGTCCTGTCACCATAGCTTGTGATGTTAACATTTTCAAGCTAGCGAAATTGAGGTGACCATATCTCAAGTGCCACAATTCACTTGGATTTGTAATAGCAATGTTTGCAAGTTGAGCTCCACCTGGCTCACCAAAATTTAGAGGGAACAACCTATTCTTTGTCATAGGGACTTCTGTGATGACCCGGTTACAATTGTTTTTATCAAAGATTGTATATTTTATTTCATCAAAAACTAATTTGTAATGCTTCTCCATCATTTGGCCAACACTTAACAAATTGTGTTGTAGCTGTGGAGTATAGTATATGTCATTCACATTTTTAATACCTTCTTTTGTGGGAACTTCCATAGCTCCTATGCCTTCAATTTGCAAGGATTTATTATCCCCTAACTTAACTTGAGATTTGTAATTTGAATCTAATGTAGCAAAGAGATTTTCTTTGCCACTCATGTGGTTGGAGCAACCAGTATCCGAAATCCATGTATCATTTAGATTTTGATCTGGCTGTCCATAAGAGAGAAAAATATTTGGTGGACCTTCTTCTTCTTCCTAGAATGAGCCATATTGACTGCTTTGATCTTTTGAAGACTTTGACCAGCAGTCACGAGCGAAGTGGCCTTGTTTCCCACAATTGAAACATGTTGTTTTAGGCTTATTACTTCCTCGTCCTTGATTTCCACGGCCTGCATTACCGCTTTGGTTCTGATTGGCTCCTATGTTTTGATTTCCACCTCTGTTTGGATTACCTCCTCTGTAGGAGTTGCTTTGGCCCTTGCCTCTTTGTTGTTGTCCTCTGCCTCGTCCTCTTCCTTGTCCTCATCTTACACTTTCATTCGAAGTGAAGGCTTTGTCATCACCTCCATAGCTTGTTGAAGGTGCACCTTGAAGTCGCTCTTCATGTGATGTTAATGATCCAATAAAACTATCAAATGTAAGAGTAGAAAGATCTTTGGATTCTTCAATTATGATTGCAATGTGATTCCACTTAGGAAGAAGTGTTCGCAACACTTTCTTCACAATTGTTTCATTTTTTGTGTCTTCACCTAAAGTTTGCATCATATCAACTACTGCTTTAACACGAACACAATAGTCTCCAACTCTTTCATTGTCCTTCATTCTGAGATTTTCAAAATCTCTTTTCAAAGTCTAAAGCCTGACTTGCTTTACTTTATCACTTCATTGGAATCCTTCTTTCAAGGCATTCCATGCATCTGTAGCAGTTAAGTAAGATGCAATTCTTGGAAATATACTAGGATCTAATGTTGATTGAAGATGGTATAAGGCAAATGAATTATTTTTCTGTGCATCTTTGTAGATATTTTTATCATTTGCACTTAAAGTATTCCAATATGTTGGAGCAATGTAACCGTCTTCAATAATATCCCATAGTCCTTTTTCGATGAGTAATGTCCTCATCTTGATGGACCAAGTACTCATAATTATCCCCTCTGAATTCGAGAATTGGTAGATTATTATGTGATCCCATTTTTTAATCTACTAAAACAAGAAACCTCTCTTTTATAGTCTTATTGCAAAAATACTTTACAAACTATCAAGCCCTACTTGATTTAAAATCATGAAAAACTCAAACTTGTTCAGCAATTACAAAATTGTCAGCGACTTGTTCATCATCGTCACTGATCAATATTATTTCAGGAGAAGGAGGTTGAAGGATTTCAACTGAATTACTATAATGAGTATATTCGGATCCTTGTGCAACAATTGCAACTGTGTCAGATTGTTCAAACTTGCTGCCGAAGGAGTTATCCTCTGAATCTGCGTCGTATCCTTGATCAGGATTTCTCTGGTGTGCAATAACCGCGTTTTGCAACTGTGAAAAAATTGTATTCAGACTTAGTGTTTTCACGCTCCTATCAAAGTTTTCAGGAGTTGTTCTCAGTAAAAACTTGCAGAGGGCATGATAACAACCTTCCGATCTTATCATTTAAGAAAATTTCCCAGAAATTTTCTTTTACAAGGATTTCCTCTTAGGAAATAGTAAAAAAAATTTAACTTTCCAAGTTTTTTTTTTAAAAAACTTTACATATATTTCCTCTTAGGAAATTTCAATCAATAAAAAACTTCACATTTATTTCCTCTTAGGAAATTTCACTCAACTAAAAAAAAAAAAATTTATAAAAGCTAATGAACAGTTTAAAAAAAACTAAAAAAAATATTTTTTAATTAAAAAAAAATTAATTAAAAAAATTTTGATTTTCTATCGACCCCGTCGAGAGTCAATCCTGCGACCTCGCGGGTCTCAAGGCTGAGGGTAGCCGCTGCGATATTCGGGCTGATCTGGGAGCAATGCGCGCTCCCCGCCTCTTGACTTTCGCGTCGAGCACGAAGCAAGTTTTGGCTTCGCGCTTCGGTGCGAAGCTTTTATATTCTTTGGGACTATTAGTCCCACATCGCTCACAGAGCGATGTTTTTGTTGTTTAAAAACAACAAAGCACGCAATGTGCTTTGACTGCCTATGGGCAGTCACCAATGCCGCAGCATTTTTCCATCGATGATGCACACACAGATTGACACGTCACCTTCTCGGGCCGTGCACCAGTGCCACATCAGCACAATTTGTAGATCGCCACATCACCTTCTCGGGCCGTGCACCAATGCCATGTCACCTTGCCTCATCAGCCTCCTCGGGCCACGTCAATCTTGCACCTCTGCTGCAGATCGCCACCTCATCTCCGCTTCAGGAATCATGCCGACGCCACGTCAACAATGCCTCGGGAATCGTGCGGATCTACTGCTCCTGCGGGCTGCATCGTCCAGTTCCACCAACATCTCGAAAAACATGCCAGTCAGCTCCTACGAGCCATCTCAATATTCATGTCGCCTTGGCTCCTACGGGATGCCTCGGGATCCGTGCTGCTACCTCGAACTACGGGCCCCACCTCCTCAGTAATCACGTCGCTCTGATACCAAATGTGAAAGGTGAGTGATTTGCAAATAGGATTAATTGAATTAACGTTGAATCAAAGGTTACAAAGCTTAAATACAAGGTAAATAACCTATTCGAGAAAGAAAGGGGGGAAAGGAGAAATTGGGGGAAAAGAAAGTTAACTTGAGTTCTCTTGCCGCCCAAATGCTGCCGTCCACTGCCGTCCAGGTAAGGTAAAGGTAAGTTACCTTTACCCCAAGTAAAATCAAATATATTTAACTTTTACTGATGGTAATTTCCAAGAGGTCCTACATACATGTGGGTGGAAGGAATCACAAAATATCCTAAAATATCCACCTTATGGACATATTTGAATGGCTCTTCATCAACCAGAACTATGTAGACTTTGTCATTGTGCACATACTTGACACATTGGTGTAAAATCGAAGGTACACACTTCATATCTCTTATACAGGGATGTCCTAGGAGTATTTTGTATTGCATAGCCCCTTCCAAGACATGACACATCATAGGGATGGTATTATTCCCCATATTAATTGTTAGGACTATAATTCCCATAGTAGAGCATAAAGCATCATTAAAATTTCTTAATGTGTAAGCTCCTGGAATGATATTGGATTTGGGGATCTTAAGGTACCCTATTGTTGTTGTTGTGATGATGTTGATTGATGAACCTATATCGATAAAGACCCAATTAAAAGGTAAATCATTTACTGACACAACAATGTTTAGCATAGGTTCTGGTAAGGCAGTAGGTACTATCTTAATCACATAATCATAAAATTGAATTATAGGTTCTTGGCATTACCGTACTTTTCCCACAAAATGAGTGAATGCATTCGAATCTTGTAGTTGGAGCTCAATTTATCTCAAAATATTCATCAAAGTATCCTTGTGTTTTGGGTACTATTGTATGATATCATAGATAGATAGCTTGCCTAGATTTGTTTGTAAGTTTTTTTCTAGTCTACTCCGAATAGTTACCATAGGTCAGGTTGGTGGACTTAGAAGGTTGTTTTACCCCTACCTATGCCTAGGTGCAACTGGGAAATTAATGGGAACTAGGACATGATTATGTGGTTGACCATATCATGTACTCTTGGTTGCTATGTTGAAAATTTCAACCATCCCAATGCATCCATGGGTAGGTGTATCGATTCAGACTTGATTGACTTGGGTACCTTGCCCTCTAGGGGCCTCATGGTTTTGCAGTGGTTTTTTGTATATGCACATATCTCTATTATCGAGAGCTAATGAGATGTCAAATTTAAGTTCTCCTACTTCAATTTGCACCTGGTTCTTGAAACCAATGCATACTTCAATGCCATGCCCTAGTATTCTGTGATAAGGGCAAAATTGATCTTCCCTATATACTTTTGGATTAGGATAGTTGGGTTCTAAAAGAGGTATATCAAGAAGTTTGATCTTCCCAGTATCACTCAACTAGTTTAAAATTGATCGCATTGACTCTGATAGAGACGTAAAATAGTGAGGTGGCTTGTGTTCTCTGTTTCGTCCCTGATTGTTCTTTTAATCGTAATTGGATGGTGGGGGCTATGCTTGATAATTTTGGGGTTGTTGCACAGCCTCATATTTAGGTGCAACCAATACTACTTGATTAACTGGAGCAGGGTTTTCCTGGTTCTTCTTATATTTTTCATTCTTGCCATTTTTTCTACTCCTTCTTGGTTCCAAGCTTGATTTTTCCCTCATATACTTTTATGTCCTCAATGAGTTTGGCCTGTGCCAAGGCTTCCTCAAATGAAGGATATTTTTGAAGTTGTAACAAGAGGGATATGTGTTTGGAACAACTCTTGGTGAACATACAGATGATTTCTTTTGCGAGGATGGAGAATGATAACTTTGCTATGACTTTTCTCCATATATTCCCATAATACATTACTGGCTCATCATCATAATGTTTTAAGTTGGCCAAGTCTGAAATGTTCACCTTCTTCTTAGCACCAAAGGAGAAACATTTTAGAAAAGTGTTTACTAGTTTTTCAAAAGTGGATATGTTGTGCTTGGGAAGTTGGTGTTAGTCTCACAATGACACTGAGAGGGGGGTGAATCATTGTAGCTCTTTTTAAAACTTAAATCTTCAACTCTTAAAGCCGAAACAATGAAAACTTGAAACCAAATAAAGCAAGTATAACAAGAGAACATCACACAACACAAGATGTACCGAGGTTCACCGATTTGGCTACATCCTCAAAATGACTGTTTGGACTCCCATCCAAATCTAGCCTTTGCAAAGCACCAACTTTACAATCAATTTACCAAGCACCCACTGGAAGGAGCACCAACCCCTGATTTATCTACACCAATAGAAAGGAGCACCAACCCCTAATTTATCTGCACCAACAGAAAGGAGCACCAACCCCTAATTTATCTGCACCAATAGAAAGGAGCACCAACATCTTATGGCCTCTTTGAATGGCATATTTAAAACCTCTAAAAAAAATTTGTTTCTCCTTCCATGACTGTTCATTTTCTCCTTCCATGACTGTTTGTTTTCTCCTTCCATGATTGTTCATTTTCTCCTTCCCTTGTGCATGCATGTGTTTTGGTTTCCAAAAAGGCTTTTCATTTCTATTTTGTGGCCCTTCGTTTCCTTTTCTCCACATGGGCATGCGTCCGCTTCTTTCCATGTGTAACGACCATCTTAGATGATTTCAAATCATTAAAGATTCCTTATGTAACGTTTTGTCTTATTCATTGAATTTTGTCCTTATGTGACAAATTACCTTATTCAATATTTGATTTATTCCTTATAGGTCCACGTCACTATGCAGTCTTCAATTTCACTATCCTGGTGTTCATCACTAATATCAGACGCACTGTCAACTACTCTGTTCCTTTGGCAAAAATGCAACATGTCACGATATCGTGACACTTTTGTTTCTCTGCCTGCTCGCCCTTTTTGAGTCGCAAAAATGCAACATGTCGCGATATCATGACACTTTTGTTTCTCTGCCTACCTACCCTTTTTGAGTCACAAAAATGCTACATGTCACGATATCGTGACACTTTTTCCTTCTTGCTCTTTCTCTTTTCTTTGGACCGTGAAAATGCAACATGTCACGATATCGCGACACTTTTTTCTCCTTGCTCTTTCTCTTTGCTTTGGACCGCAAAAATGCAACATGTCGCGATATCGCGACACTTTTTTCTCCTTGCTCTTTCTCTTTGCTTTGGACCGTGAAAATGCAACATGTCGTGATATCGCGACACTTTTTCTTTCTTGTTCTTTCTCTTCTCTTTTGGCCGTGAAAATGCAACATGTCGCGATATCGTGACACTTTTTCTTTCTTGTTCTTTCTCTTCTCTTTTGGCCGCGAAAATGCAACATGTCGCGATATCGCGACACTTTTTCTTTCTTGTTCTTTCTCTTCTCTTTTGGCCACAAAAATGCAACATGTCGCGATATCGCGACACTTTTTCTTTCTTGTTCTTTCTCTTCTCTTTTGGCCGCGAAAATGCAACATGTCACGATATCGCGACACTTTTTCTTTCTTGTTCTTTCTCTTCTCTTTTGGCTGCGAAAATGCAACATGTCGCGATATCGCGACACTTTTTTCTCCTTGCGGTGTTTTTCTTTTTCTTTGATCTTTAGCATATGGGCCACTTCGGTCTTCTTGGAAAATATGCAAAAAGGTGGGTCCCCAATTTTGGGGTACGTTGTGGAGCAGCCACAACATGACGATTTTTTCAACTTTGCACAAACAACCTGTAACAACTTCACCCAAACATCAAAAACATCCTCATAAGCATTTAACATCACTGTACATACTCTGAATAACCTCCGAACTCCTATCCACTACATCAACCGATCTATCTGACTGTGTTGACAACAATGACAATACTGTCGCTGCACCTTGCTCAACAATCTCCCCTTTGGAATTGTTGGCAACACACGTGCAATTTCCTGTAACTCTTCTCCCCCTTTGACAACAATACCAAAGGGCTACTGCAAACTCCCCCTGAGTCCATGCACAACATTCTCAGCAAAAATTATTACACTTAGCAAAAATCACAAACATGAGCAAAAAGATAAACAAATACACAAATGCTCCCCCCGAGAATGTGGTCCCGATAGCTAGTCAATTCTTGGGAAGCGTGACCACTCCCAATTTATTGCGAAGGTACTCAAAGACTTCCTTGGGCAACGGTTTTGTGAAGATATCCGCTACTTGCTCTGTTGTTGGAACAAAATCCAACTTAACCTCACCTTCCGCAACTTTCTCCTTCAAAAAGTGATACCGGATAGCAATATGTTTTGTACGAGAATGCATAACCGGATTCTTTGAGATGTTAATGGCACTGGTGTTATCACACTTAACTAAAATTGGCTCACCGAAGTTAATACCAAGATCTTTCAGGGTTTGTTTCATCCATAATACCTACGTACAACACGTTGTCGCTGCAATATATTCTACCTCTACTGTGGATAAGGAGACCGACTCTTGTTTCTTACCATGCTACGTGACCAACCTGTCTCCAAGATAGAATGCACCTCCACCGGTACTCTTTCTGTCATCTACACATCCTGCCCAATCTGCATCTCGAATACGCAATAAGGGTGAAGTCCTTACCTTTTGGATACCATAACCCATACTCCATAGTACCCTTGAGGTACCGAAGAATCCTCTTCACTGTTGTCACATGAGTCTCCTTGGGACTAGCCTGAAATCATGCTACCATGCATACTGCCTACAAAATATCTGGTCTGGTAGCTGTCAAGTACAGTAAGCTCCCAATCATAGATCTGTACATGGTTTGATCAACATGTGGAGATTTTTCATCCTTGCTCAACTTGCAACCTGTCATCATGGGAGTGCTAACTGGCTTACAATCCTCCATTGTGAACTTTTTTAGCATCTCTTTCACATATTTAATTTGAGAAATAAATATGCCCTTCTCATTTTGATTAACTTGCAACCCGAGGAAATACGAAAGTTCACCAATCATTGACATTTCAAATTCTTTCTGCATCTTATTTGCTAAATATTTACACGACTCATCTTTGTTGCTGCCAAATATGATATCATCTACGTATACAACAAGAACAATAAGATGGCCATTTTCTATTTTGACATACAAATTACTATCCACCATACCTTTCTTGAACCCTTGTTGAGTAAGATAGTTGTCTAGCCTTGCATACCATGCTCGAGGTGCCTGTTTTAAGCCATATAATGCTTTCTTCAACTTGCAAACCAAGTTGGGATCATCACCAAGTTGGAAACCATCTGGCTGCTCAATATAAACCTCTTCTTCAAGTTTCCCATTCAAAAATGCTGATTTCACATCCATTTGATAAACTTTGAAATTCTTGTAAACTACTAAAGCCATAAACATTCTAATTGCCTCTAGTCTAGCCACAGGTGCAAAGGTTTCCTCAAAGTCAATACCTTCAACTTGTGCATAGCCTTTACATACCAATATTGCTTTATTCCTGACTACCTGTCCATCTTCATTCAATTTGTTTCGAAAGACCCATTTAGTACCGATTATATTTTTATTTGCAGGTCTTGGTACTAACTCCCAAGTTTTGTTTTTCTCGATCTGATCTAATTCTTCATTTATTGCCTTCATCCAACTTTCATATTTGCTTGCGTTAGCAACATTTTTGGGCTCAATGCTGGATAATAGAGAGTAGTTACTTACTACTCTTCTTCTTGTCTGAACACCAACTGTGGGGTCTCCAATTATTTGCTCTCTAGGATGATCTTTCTGCCAGCTGCCTGTTTTGAATTTCTTATTTTCTTCCACTTTTGAATCACTGTTTGAATCATCTGAGTCAATTTTTTGTTTCTTTTTCGTTTCCTTTTCCTCATCTCCTTCAATAACCTCTTCATAAATTGGGTAGTTCTCTTCATAGCTAATTACTCGTTCCCTACCTTCATCAACTTTAACATCGGCACTATCCACAATTTTCCTTAGCCTCTTGTTGTAGCATTTGTAAGCTTTGCTTTTTGATGAATAGCCAAGAAAAATACCTTCATCCGCTCTATCTTCAAACTTACCAAGGTTTTCTTTAGTTCTTTTGATGTAACACTTGCTGCCAAAAACTTTAAAGTATCTTACTGTTGCCTTTTTACCGAACCACAACTCATAAGGAGTTTTGCTTTCATGCATCCTCAACATGCACCTATTTTGGATGTATACCACAGTATGGACTACCTCTTTCCAAAATATGTCTGCTACTTTGCTCTCAGTCAACATAGTCCATGCCATTTCCTGCACTGTCCTGTTCTTTCTTTCTACCACACCATTCTATTGAGGTGTCCTGGCTGCTGAAAACTGTCTCCTAATACCATATTTTTCACAAGTACTCTATAAAATCCTCTCGAAATGAACTCTCCTCCTCTATATGATCTTAAACATTTAATCCTTTTTCCTGTTTGATTCTCAACTTGGTTTTTGAAAACCTTGAACATCTCAAAAGCTTCTGATTTATGCTTCAAAAATAGTACCCATGTCATCCTCGGAATAGTCATCTATACACAACATAAAATATTTGTCACCATTTATGCTTTGCATTCTCATGGGTCCACATAAATCAGTATGTATTAGTTCCAAAGGTTTGCTTGTGTAGTACTATTTTGTTTTAAATGAGACTCTAGTTTGCTTCCCCTTTTGGCATGAAGCACAAATGCTATTTGATGGTTTTCCAATGGTGGGAATATCTCTCACTGCTTTTTTGAGCTGATTTTTACTAGATTGTCAAAATTGATATGACCGAGCCTCTTGTGCCACAACCAATTTTCTTCTTCCTGTCCAATCAAGCAAGCTCCTTCTAAAGTCTCTAAGAGAGTGTACAGGTTTCCATATGTCCTCGATCCAGCTTGCTATCAACTTTCCACTATTTGCTTTTCTCGACTTCACAACCCCGCTTCTTAAAAATCACTTCATGACCTCTATCACAAATCTGACTTACGCTCAACAAGTTATGCTTCAGACCAACCACAAACAAGACTTCTTTTGACTTGATTTTTCCATCACTGATCTTAACTGAACCTTTGCCAACTATCTTAGCTCCATCATTATTTCCAAATTTTACTGAACCACCTTCATATTGCTATAACTTCTCAAATTTTTGTTTGTCACCTATCATATGACTGGAGCATCCACTATCAAGTATCCATGGTGTAGATTTATTCTGTGCTTTAAATGTTGTTTGTACGATCAAGGATTCCTTTTCTTCCTTAGATCGCTCTTTTTCTTTCCACTCTAGTTTGATTACAGTTTTGGGCTCTTGTTTTGACTTTTCTTTTTCAGTAGCTTGTGCATGTTTTTTGAGAAATTTTCTATTTTGTCTCATTCCATTTGGTTGAAATTTTCTTCCCTAAAATTGATTTGATGCAAATGTACTTCGACAATTTCTTGCAATGTGCCCAAAATTATGACAGTTATAACATTCTACCGCATAATCCATCAAAGGTGAAAAAACATTTCTACTGGTAAAATTCCTTGGTCCTACATTATACTTGCAATCTGAAATCTTATGTCCATAACCATTGCATTTAAAACAGTAACCAGAAAAGAGATGATTGAACCTGGGTGATGGTCTTTGCCATGTTGTCGTAGGAGCCATAAATCTTCTTCTTCTTTGATGTGTGACATTGGTGAATCCATCATTGTCAATTCTCCTTTCGTGCCTTGCATTATTGCTTTCTTTTGCATGAGTCAATTTTTCTTGATCAACCTGTTTCTTATCTTCATTCTTTATGGATTCTTCATTTATGGCCTTTGATCCATTTGATGATTCTCCTTCGTCAAAGCCCAAACCAAATTTGATGCCTCGTAGTCTTTTGGTTATTTATGATCTTATCCAGCTTCATAGAACTTTCTTCACGTTTGTGATAACAACTAATTTTACGATTCATCTCTTCTATCTGCATCCTTAAACCAATAGTCTCTTCTTCTAGCTTGCTGCAATAATCTATTTTCATGGTTATTTGCACTTTGAGATCTTTATATATTTTCTTGGATTCTTCTATCTGTACTTTCAAACTGGTTATGATTTCATTTGCATCCTCAAGCTTTCTTGAAATTTTCTTATTATTTTTTCTTTCTATCTTCAATTCATCCAGAGCTGCAATTAGTTCCTCTTCCAAATTTACTTCTGCATCAATTTCTTCTTCATCACATTCCTGGTTATTTTTCTATTTTTTCTTCTTTGAGTGCCATGAAAAGAGCTTCACCTATTTCCTTTTCGTAATCCTCACCGCAGCTTGTCTTCTGATGAACTGACATTCTTGGAGATGAAACTTTTCTTCTTGAAGTTGCCTTTTCTAAAATTTGTTTTTTTCTTCCAGTCACTTCTTTCTTGGTGCGATCCTTCATCACTTTTGTTCTTCTCATTAAGTGGAAATTTAGCTACAAAATTCCCAATGCCTCCACAATTGAAACATTTAAACGGTAACTTTCCTCTATATTTTCCTTTTCCCCTTTTTAGTTTTCGAACAAAGTTTGCTTCCATTTCATCTGATGTCTCTTCTTCCTCGGATTCTTGTTTTGCTTTCATATTTTTATGGGCTTTAAAAGTAGCTTCTCTGTCTGTGGGTTTAGATTTTCCTATTCTCATCTCATATGCAATCAAAGAACCATGCATCTCATCCATACTAAAATAATTTAGATCTTTAGCTTCTTCTATAGCTGAAACTTTAGAATCAAATATTTGGGGAAGAGATCTTAATACCTTTTTCACGATGATAGAATCTTTGATTTCCTCACCAAGTCCTCTAATCGCATTAATGACTTCATTAACTCTTAGCATATATGCCTCTATGTTCTCATCGTCATTCATATTTAATACTTCGAACTGAGCTCGATGTGTTTGTAACTTGGCCTCCTTGATCTTAACGTCTCCTTCATGAATACTCCTCGCTTTGTCCCATATTTCTTTTGCCATTTTACAACTCATAATCTTTACCAGCTTCACTGTCCACTAATCCGCACATGATAGCATTCTTTGCTTTTGAGTCATTCTCAAACAGTTTCTTATTGGCAACATCGGTTGGAGAAGTGGTGGGTATTGTGTATCCACTATCTACTGAATCCCAAATGTCGTATCCCAAAGCACAAAGATATGTCTGCATCCCGAGTCTCCAAAATGCGTAATTAGTTCCGTCAAACAATGGTGCTTTGTTTGATGAGAAGCCTTCACCACCTGCCATTGTGTCACTTCCAAGATCACCCTAGCCGATTAAGCTTGTTCAGGAACCTCACTCTGATACCAATTGTTAGTCTCACAATGACACTGAGAGGGGGGTGAATCAGTGTAGCTCTTTTAAAACTTAAATCTTCAACTCTTAAAGCCGAAACAATGAAAACTTGAAACCAAATAAAGCAAGTATAACAAGAGAACATCACACAACACAAGATGTACCGAGGTTCACCGATTTGGCTACATCCTCAAAATGACTGTTTGGACTCCCATCCAAATCTAGCCTTTGCAAAGCACCAACTTTACAATCAATTTACTAGCACCCACTGGAAGGAGCACCAACCCCTGATTTATCTGCACCAACAGAAAGGAGCACCAACCCCTAATTTATCTGCACCAACAAAAAGGAGCACCAACCCCTAATTTATCTGCACCAACAAAAAGGAGCACCAACATCTTATGGCGTATTTAAAACCTTTGAAAAAATTTTGTTTCTCCTTCCATGACTGTTCGTTTTCTCCTTCCATGACTGTTCGTTTTCTCCTTCCTTTGTGCATGCATGTGTTTTGGTTTCCAAAAAGGCTTTTCATTTCTATTTTGTGGCCCTTCATTTCCTTTTCTCCACATGGGCATGCGTCCGCTTCTTTCCATGTGTAACGACCATCTTAGATGATTTCAAATCATTAAAGATTCCTTATGTAACATTTTGTCTTATTCATTGAATTTTGTCCTTATGTGACAAATTACCTTATTCAATCTTTGATTTATTCCTTATAGGTCCACGTCACTATGCAGTCTTCAGTTTCACTATCCTGGTGTTCATCACTAATATCAGATGCACTGTCAACTACTCTATTCCTTTGGAAAAAATGCAACATGTCATGATATCGTGACACTTTTGTTTCTCTGCCTGCCTGCCCTTTTTGAGTTGCAAAAATGCAACATGTCATGATATCGCGACACTTTTGTTTCTCTGCTGCCTACCCTTTTTGAGTCACGAAAATGCTACATGTCACGATATCGTGACACTTTTTCCTTCTTGCTCTTTCTCTTTTCTTTGGACCGTGAAAATGCAACATGTCGTGATATCGCGACACTTTTTTCTCCTTGCTCTTTCTCTTTTCTTTGGACCACGAAAATGCAACATGTCGCGATATCACGACACTTTTTCTCTCCTTGCTCTTTCTATTTTCTTTGGACCACAAAAATGCAACATGTCACGATATCGCGACACTTTTTCTTTCTTGTTCTCTCTTCTCTTTTGGCTATGAAAATGCAACATGTCGCGATATCGTGACACTTTTTCTTTCTTGTTCTTTCTCTTCTCTTTTGGCCGTGAAAATGCAACATGTCGCGATATCGCGACACTTTTTCTCTCTTGTTCTTTCTCTTCTCTTTTGGCTGCAAAAATGCAACATGTCGCGATATCGCGACACTTTTTCTTTCTTGTTCTTTCTCTTCTCTTTTGGCCGCAAAAATGCAACATGTCGCGATATCGCGACACTTTTTCTTTCTTGTTCTTTCTCTTCTCTTTTGGCCATGAAAATGCAACATGTCGTGATATCGCGACACTTTTTTCTCCTTGTGGTGTTTTGCTTTTTCTTTGATCTTTAGCATATGGGCCACTTCGGTCTTCTTGGAAAATATGCAAAAAGGTGGGTCCCCAATTTTGGGGTACGTTGTGGAGCAGCCACAACATGATGATTTTTTCAACTTTGCACAAACAACCTGTAACAACTTCACCCAAACATCAAAAACATCCTCATAAGCATTTAACATCACTGTACATACTTTGAATAACCTCTGAACTCCTATCCACTACATCAACCGATCTATCTGACTGTGTTGACAACAATGACAATACTGTCGCCGCACCTTGCTCAACAATTGGTTGAACCATTGGGTGGTAGCCCCCAAAAATTTCATAATAAAATTTCTCAGCATGAGAGCATCGTTGTCTTCAAGATGATAACATGTATTGATGAAATTTGTAACATGCTCTTGTGCATCCTCTTCACACTAGAATATTTCTAACCTAGGAATCTCAAAGTGCTTAGGATATGCCGGGCTAGGAACTGATGGGCACAATGGTTGGTTGTGTATTATACTCAATGTTGGTTGGTTCCCATCCATATCTTGTTTCTCAAAGGACTTCATCTTTTCAGTGAGTGCCTTGAATGACTTTGAGGTGAGGATTTCTTCTTCATGTAGGCCTACTCATGGTGGTAATGGAGGTAACCCTTTATCCACTTGACTTTTTCTATTCTCTTCCCTCCTATGAGGGGATTCAGGATGTGTTTGATCTTGATCCATCATTTTTATCCTTTCCCCACTAGTTTGATTTTGTTCATGATTTGAGTGGTGTTTTCATTGTGGGCTATATTCTTACCTAGTGTGCCCTTCTTTTGGTGAGTCAACATGATTATCTCTTTGGTTATAATCACCATTTACCTGTAAATTGATATAAGCTAGCTGCTCAGCTTGTTCTCTTAAATGCTACTTATGTTGGTGCAAGAGCCTTTCTCTTTGTTTTTCATGCTCGAGAGCATCCACTATCTCTTGCTCTTTGCGCAATGCATTTTCTAACTATCACACATGGTTAGATTAGGTTTTTAAATAAGACTCATGTTCATCTAATTCTATTCTTGTGGTTCTAATCCACAGATTCCTCGAAGGGGTTTCTGCTGTCTCTGTTCTCTTGCAATCCAAGGTAACTTGTTCAGTGTGTTGGTAAGTGCCTCTATGATCAAATTTTGTGTGTACTATGGGGTCACTTTTAAGCTTTCCTAGGTTGGGTGGTGCATTTAGAAGTAACATTTTGTGAACTTCTAGATGTAAAATTTTATGTGGCTATGGTTCTAGGAGTTGGTATTGAATAAAATTGATCCAACTCATATAACATTCTTGTTTTCCATGGCTGATCCTGTGGGGTGCCATTCACTCCAATGAGGTAATAATCTATTGGAACCCTTCCTTTGGTATGAGGGGTATCTTCTGTTTGGTACCTATGACTGGATGTAACTCTATTTTCTTACCCCTCAATGGGCAGATCTATTCTAAGTATTTCATGTGAAGTTTAAGATGTGACTCTTACGCGTCTTCTTGGTGATGAAGGCTTTGTGGCCTCATTGTTCCTTCATGAGGATGGAGGTGGGGAGACCATACATCATCCCTATGTGAATAATGGGGTCTATAGCCCCTCTTATTTCCATGCAGGGAGGAAGCCCTTGAAGCATCCTCATGTCTTTGAGAAGTTTCTGTTTGTTTAGAGGAGGGCCTTGAGGCCTCCTCTTGTCTTCTTGATAATTATGGCCATGGAGCCTCTTTGTGTTTTTGTGAATTAATCCCATGATGTGATTCCCTAATTGTGTTTTCTCAAGGAGAACCCCCAAGGGTTGATTTGTCACCCCTTAGGCTCATAGAACTATGTCCCATGGTATTATGAGTAGGTGTTTCAATGTTACTATGACTTCACCTATGGGTGTGTGTTGTTTCAAATTCTACCTTGACATTGGACCAAGCATGCTTGATTCTAGTTTTAACCATCATGTTTGTGAATTTATATTTTGTGTTGCAATTAAAGATAGCCAAAAAATATCAAGCAAGTGTTTATCTTGATTACCAAATTTTATGTGTGCCTTAAATTGTTTGTTGTTTTTTGATGTGTTGTTGCTCTTGTTTTCTTGATCTTATTTTGGATTTAGAATGAGGATACTCATCCATAGTGGGAATCAATAACACCCATGCCAAACATAATTTTCTAAAAATAAACTAGGGTACACCACTGAAGTCCCAATGAGGGGTTCACCTAGGTCTTCCACTCTGAACCAATGATTATTCCAATAGTGGGAGACAGTTTGAGCATGAGTAACTTAGTACCACTATAAAGAAGTTCCTTATTCTAATCTATAAAAATCTATGGGGCAAGTCGGTGGAAGGAGATGAATGCCAACGTCACCGGACTAAATTGAGGGTTGGTGATGAAATACAACTCCCCAATTTTTAAAACATGTGTGCATGTGTGGGGTTCATTTTAAATTTACATAAAATAAAATGCATCATACAACAAAAATACAACTTTCTTATATGCCTAAATGACATTTCAGATTTCAAAAAGATGCATAAACTAGTATGAGTTTCATGGATGTACCCTACTTTGTGTAGATATGGCCTTTAGTAGGGCCTCAAATCAAGCAAACCAACACATAATTTTTAACATGCTGGATTCTAGGGAGGAATTTACAAACATAAGCCACTATTTCTAGCAACGCTTAGTGGAAATCTAAGAAAAACCCTAAAATATGCAAGATGCAAGTTTTTTCCTTTCCATTCCTTAGTTTCCAAATCAAAATGTGTCTTAATTTCATTTTTTTAGAAAAAAAAAAGTAGACAGAGAATCATAAAATATAAAAAAACTATACCAAACTCTAATACAGCATAGAGAATAAAGATTCTATCCTCTGCTGCACTCCTGTTCTGATTGATGTTGACCAGAGCGGCTAATTTCTGGCTGTTGTTAGCAGGAGTAGCTAATACTATGGGTCATTGTAGACTAGAGCAGCTAAACCTACACACAAAAACTTGACTTAGTAAATAAAATAAAAATAAAAACTTTGGCAGGGTCCCACCATGATCTCCATATGTAGTGACCTTGGGGAAGCGGTGCACCACCCACCACTCTATTTGTGAAAATTATTTGATTTAGTATACTTAATCATGCATTAAATGAAATGTTTGAAAGTAGATACAACCAAAATACGAAGAAATGAATAAATAACTCTCTTTATTGATTTTTCTCAAGTTTGGTTACATATATATCCCTCTAAGGGATTCCCTTCATTTGATACAGATTTTACAAAATAGGGTAGCAGATGTATGGTATCCCATTGCAAGGGATGATGCACTCTCACAAGCTTCTCGATGATGGACATGGAATTGTATGAGGGCTTACAGATGCCTCCTTATCCTGGTTTTGGTTCCTAGAGGGATCGTTTTGCTTTCGTATGTTGATAACCTATCCAGTGAACCTGTAGTCTTCCAAGCATGAAAACAAAAACAAACACTCAGTTGTTCGAGATTGCCTCCCTAGATGAGATTGTTAGAAATAACCCTAATGATGACCAAAAATATGCTCAATGACAATATAGACTAATGCTATGAATGCAAGTAAATGCAATAAATTATATCTATGCTAATGATGTGAAAACATGTAATAAGATAAATAAAGGAAACTAATGCTGAGAACCCTAGACTAGGCCTGTAGGCTGTTGTGCAAGACATCAGCCTCTAAGATGAAAACCTAACTCTATTTCTCTAAGGCTATGGATCTAGACTTGTTGCTGATGTTGAAATGATTGTCATTTATGTCTGATGGGTTTAATATCTTGTAGATGATGAACTCTCAATCGACCAACACTTTGTTTCTCCTAAAAGTCACTCCAATTTTCTCTTCAATTTGATCGGGCTTCGCTATAAGAAAATATCTATAAGTGTCAAAATATCTCTAAAAAATCTCTCCATTCTCTCCCTTGGTTATCTTAGGTTTTCACCTTATAATGTCTTTGAAGCCCTAGGTCAATATCTAACCCTAGGACTAAATTCTGCATGCACACTAAATGTTAACATGAGAAGTTTTGTATTTTTCTATGTTTGAAGGCTAGTAAAATTGATGTCTAAACTTGTAATTGAGTCTTTCATGTAGACTAGCTATGAAGAAGCATGCAAAGTTATCCCCACTCATATTTATTGCATGTAAACTGCCACTTCCACCTGATATTAGGCTAATTTGATGGCAAGTTGCTATTAGGTCTTAGTCATTGTCATTTGTAGTGGCTAGGGCTGGTCGCTCTAAGCTTCAGTGGACAGAATCCAGTCACTCTAGTTCATAGTGCCCAGGCTTGTATGGGCTAAAACTATCCCAAAATGAGTGGTGAAAACCACTTTTGGCACTTGGAAGGTCCCAAGGTTTAGTCACATAGTCTATCAATTCCCACATGAGTAGTTCTCCTAAACATGGCATGTTTTAGGTGTCTATAATTTTCATCAGTCAATGATTTACCTTTTAAGCAAGTCTTGATTGATACATGTTCATCAATAAACATCATCACGACCACAACAGTAGGGCACCTTAAAATACCCAAATCCAATATCGTTCCAGGAGCCTACACATTAAGAGCTTTGAATGATGCTTAAGATCTACTATGGGAATGATAGTCCTACCCATTAAGGTGGGGTAGAAGACCATCCCTATGATGTGTCATTTCTTGTAAGGTGCCATGCAATACATCATCCACCTAGGATGTCCCTTGATAATAGATATAAAGTGTGTGCCTTCGATTTTACACCAATGTGTCAAGTATGTGCACGATGACAAAGTCTATGTAGTTATGGATGATGAAGAGCCATTCAAATATATCCATCAAGTGGATATTCTAGGAGATTTTGTGATTCCTTCCACCCACCTATATGGAGTACCTTCATCTCCAACTATGCAACTATATGAAAAATATAAAATAGTATGAAAAGACCCATCCACATCAGTATCTCCTCTTGCACCCAAAACAACAGATGCTTCTAAGAGACCATCAATGTATAAACCTAAATAAAATCAGAAGCTAAAGGCACCCTTAATCAAGGAAGAAAAGCCCAAGGAATTTCTAACTATAGCCATTGTGGAAATCCCAAGTCCCATGGAAGAAGAAGATATCTAGGATCAAGTCAAGGAAGACTAGAATCCACTTTTCTAGTGTTTTTTGTAGGGTCATCCACATCACATGCAATAATACACTTGAAAATTATAAGGACGGGAGAGTACCTTGTGTAGAACATAACATTCATGCCCATCATTGATTCTGAGCAAGACATGGGATGACCAAAATACCTAAGACCACCATTGGGAATAGTGGTTTCTCTTGGAATCCCTCCCAACCAGACCAACTTTATCTATGTTGGCTTGGATTGCACCCATGAGTCTTCAAACATAAAAAAATACAATGATGAACTATTCACTATTAATGTTCGTTATATCTCTAATCCTAAGTTTGCTCTAAGCTACTTTGAATATTGCCATTGACATGTCTATGGTCTTGGTATATATGATAAGGGATGTAGGCAGCCATGCAATCCAAAATACTAATGTCCCACTGATAAATTTGGGTTAGGCTACCACATTAGAGGTCAAGATGACTCTCTAGCAACATCCTTAGATAGATTAATCTTGGGGTTAGGAGAAGACATCGATTTTATTCCTTATCATCCAAAAAGTACTAGACATCCAATCCATAGATAAGTGGTCGTAGTAAACATACCACCACCAGATATTTATCATCCAAACGACTCAATTAATTTTACCCCTACAAGTTGCATCTTGTGGGATGAAGAGCAAAAAGAAAATGGATATGTGGAAAGCAATGATGAAGTACAAGCAAGCTTAGCCTATCATGGGCCTCGCTATTTAGAAAGCCTTGCCTGGTCCAGCCACAATGAGAGTGGATACATATCAGATGAAAGTGGCTATAAGTTAGAGGACTCAATATAAGGAGCCTACCCAGGTCCAAGGTAGTGGTCCCATAGCTTGGAGCAAGAAACTAATGCAAATACCATCTTCATAAGTGATTAAGAATATGAGTATGATATAGAGATGGTATAATTGGGGTCAAGACATGTGCCCCTTGTCGTAGGGCCACATACCAATGCCAATGGTTTTTGGATAAGTGATGATGACTATGAAGATGATACTGAGATGGCTTATCTTGGGCCTGGCCACTTGCAACAAATCAACATGCTGGTAGAAAGAGAAGTGACACTTCATGCCATAGACCCTATCTTACAGTTTTTGGGAAGACCTATCGACTTAGATGCCATTTACCATGTGATCAATCCATATTTGCCTACATTTAGAGAGATCTTGGAACCCAATGATCCTATTATCCAACTTGCTCATGGGCAAGATCTGGAGATTGCTTTTCCTCCAGAGCCTCAACATGAGTATGGAAGAAAAACCTCTGAGACAATATTTCACCCATGTAGTCCTAGACATTTCATTCCATCCATTAGCACAATATCCATTAATTTGACCACTCCACTTCAAATCTGGTAGATCCTATTAAACCATTATATCTTGATATAGATGTTATTGATTGGGATCGGGATGATTCCCCTATAGATCTTGAGGATATTTTCCCTAATGAAGATATGTTACAACCATTCCATTTCACACTAGGTTATGCATATGACATATTCCATGATGGTTTGGATCTCAAGTCAATAGGACCTATAAATCTTGATGATGACATTCATTTAATACGCATTCCTCACCAGCTAGAGGATGGGTCACATATGGCCATAGAAGTGACTTTTGAGGTGGACATCAGTGATGATCCTACTCAACCAAAGAAATTCAATTTTGGATAAATTCTATCTCTAGAGGAAAAAGCCATTATAATCCTTCTACTTATGGATAGGCCTAAAATATTTTCTTGGACCTACAAAGACATGCCAAGGCTTGATCCAAAATTAGTTGTACATAACCTTTCGTTGGATCCCATGAAAAATCCGATCAAGAAAAATCTATGGAAAATGCATCCAACAATCACTTTGATGGTGAATAATGAGTTGCAAAAACTATTAGACGTGATTTTTATCATTCCTATTGATTATCCTGAATGGGTATCAAACATGGTGCCCATGGAAGAGCTGGGTGGAAGAATCCACATTTGTACAGACTTCAAAGACTTGAATGGGGTAACACCCAAGGATTCATTCCTATTGCCTAACATAGATGCTCTTGTATATGCCATTACATGTCATGATATGCTTTTCCTAATGGATGGTTTTTACAATTACAATTAAATCAGAATTAAACACAAAAACCAGCACAAAACCACGTTTATTACTTTAATGGAACGTTCTATTAAAATGTGATGCCATTAAGCCTTAAAAATGTTGGTGCCACATATCAACATGCCATGACATACACATTTCATGACTATATGCATAAAATATTAGAGGACTACATGGACGACTTGCTGGCCAAGTCTGTATTGTGGCAAGAGCATGCTAAAATCCTTAAGAAAGTCTTTGATCACCTCATTGATCACAACATCAGATTGAATCCTAAGAAGTACATGTTTGATGTAATGTTTGGTAAGCTCTTTGGGTTCATAGTTTATAAGTGAGGCATCAAATTCAATCATACAAAGGTAAAGGTCATATTGGAAATGGCTGCCCCTACCAACATTAGGGAGTTAAGAAGCATACAAGGCAAGGTAGCATCCATCAAACAATTCATTATGCAATTATAAAAAAATGTCAACCCATGAATTGGCTGCTATGCAAAGGAGTCCATTTACATTGGGACAAAGAGATCAAACAAGCCTTTATAGAGATCAAAAATTACCTGACAACACCCCCAGTATTAGCTCCACCAAGTCTAGATGTACCATTTTTACTATACATATCGCCTACTAATTTTTCTTTGGGCACCATGTTGGCCTAAAATAATGCACAAGATAAAGAGCAAGCCATATATTACATCAGTCACACCTTGGTGAGTTACGATCTAGGATATGTGTATGTAGAAAAGTTGTGTTTGGTAGTGGTATTTACAATCAAAAAGTTGTGACACTACATGTTGAGCCATACGATCTACATCATATCCAAAAAAATCCTTTGTAGTACATGATGAAAAAGACCTATCATAATACACGTATGGCAAAATATATTATGCTATTGATAGAATTTGACCTGGAATTCATAAGCCAAAATTCCATCAAGGGATGAGTCATAGCTGATCAATTAGTAGAGGTACCTCTTCAGGATAGCAAGCCTTTCACCATAGAATTACCAGATGATGCAATATTTGCATTATCAGATCTATCAAAACTTGAAGAACCTAAGAAAGAAAGAGACATGACATTGTTCTTTAATGGTTCAAAGTGTGAGCAAGGGGATGGAGCAGGGATTGTATTTATCACACCACAGGGTGCTCCATTGCCCTTATAATTCAAACTAGACTTACCTTGCACAAACAATAACATTGAGTATGAGGCCCTGATATTAGGACTTCAAATAGCCACTACAATGGGAATTAAAAGATTAAATATCTTTGGTGACTCCTTGCTCATAGTTAATCAAGTCAAAGGTTTGTTCCAATACCGATGCCCAATCCTAAAATTCATACAAGGAACTTGTTGACACCTACCTAGCCTGGCTGGAATGGTATGACATCAAGGCAATCCCTCGTATGTCAAATATATTTGTGGATATCATGGTATCCTTAGGATATTTAATACCTCAGAATCCATCTATGGATTTCACAATCGTTCACTTTATAGTGCTCTCACACTCTACAATATAGTGTGAGGCTTTTGATAATCAAGAATTAGTCAACAAGGCCAATATCGAACCAAATTTAGATTGGTCCTTCATATCTAGATATTTCTTGAAAATGGCACCTTGGGGGTCTTTGATATCTAAGTTCCTAAGGAGTGTGGCACAACCATTCACCATAGGGTTGTTTCTCGATTTGTATTCATAAGCTCCAGAATGTAGGAGGAACATGTCATCTTTTCTATAGAAGTTGTGGCTTATCAAGGTTGGCTTTCCTAGTTACAGGACTTCTTGAAGCTTAGAATGATACAACAAGGCCTATCACATGTTGAAATACGAATTTTTAAATAGAATTTAACAAGGTACATATTATTTGGAGATATCCTTTATAGACAAGGTTATGATGGAATGCTCCTCCATTTCCTCGAGCCGTAGGAAGCATCCTTGGTAATTTTGTAGACTCACGATAGTACATGTGGGGGTCACTTCAATGGCATGTCCATCGTTAAGTGCATATTTAGAATAGATTACTATTAGCCCACTATGGAAAAATATTGTTGCGAGTATGTCAATAAATGCATTAAATTCTAGCATCATGCAAACCTCACACACTTGCCATCCCAAGCCTTGCAATCCATCTAGTCAATATTGCCCTTATCACAGTGGGGACTAAAATTAGTTGGGAAGATCTCACCCCATATATACACTGACACACATTAATTATTATGGCCACTGAGTATTTCACAAAATGGTTCAAAGAAATCCTCTTAACATCGAAAAATGGACCAAGGATTGCAGAGTTTATACTTCACAATATCATAAGTCATTTTGGGGTCCCTTCAAAAATAATATTGGATAATGGGCCATATTTCAAGAAAAAAAATATGCATACTTTGATGGACAAATACCATATTTAGCATAGCTTTTCAACACCCTATTATCCGTAAGAAAATGGGCAAGTAGAAGCCTCAAACAAAATAATAGTCTCCATATTGAGGAAGATGGTGAAAGATAATCATAAGGATTGGCATATGCAATTACCTCTTGTATTATGGGTATACAAGACTAGTGTTTGTATGCCCATTGGGGAAACACCATTTTCACTTGTATATGGTTTTGAAGCCATCATACCCCTAGGGTTAGAAATTCCAACCTGATACATAGCATTAAAGGACTTCATAGATGATGGCACCGCACGACAAGGCCATCTTGATCAATTAATGCTTATTTATGAATGTCAATTCAATGCATTGGAACATCTCTACATTTATTAGGATCACCTTGCATGAGCTTAAAATAGTAAATTCCACTTAAGATCATTCAAATTTAGGGATGTTGTGCTTAAAGAAAACCAAAAAAATTCAAATATGTTGCCGCACCTATGAGAAAAATTTACGATAAATTGGATAGGCCCATACATAATCTCAGAAAGGGTTGGGCTTGGAGCATATTGCCTCACATTATTGTATGGTATTGAAGAGCCTGAGTCTCTCAATATCATTCACTTGAAGGTATTTTATGCATGAAACACAAAAACATTCAAATATGTCATAAAGTACAAAAACAATACAAAGCATTAAAATTACAAACAAATCATAAAAACATAAAATAATCAAAAATAAAAAATGCTCCAAGGGTATCTTTATGCCGCTTGGTCAATATTCTAATTCAAAAATGCTCCAAGGGTATATTTATATCTCTTGGTCAAGATTCAATCAAAAATGCTCCAAGGGTATCTTCATGTCGCTTGGTCACCTTAATCAAAATGCTCCAAGGGTATCCAAGTTAGTTGGTCAAAATAAATCAAAAATACCCCAAAGGGTATCTTCATGTCACTTGGTCACCTTAATTAAAAATGCTCCAAGGGTATTTTCACGTTGCTTGGTCACCTTAACCAAAAATGCTCCAAGGGTATCTGCTTTTCGTTGGGTCAAATCCTAAAAGCCGCAAAGGCACAATAAGCCATTTGGTCAAAATAAAATAAAAAATACAAAAATATTTGCATCTTACACCTGCATCCATATAGTTGCATTGCATTGAACATCCCCATCTGTTGCATTTACATTATGATAGGTTATGATCACAATCTTGTAAATGATGCCATAGTTTGTATCACAACCACACATACTCAAATCCATCTACACCCATTCATCCATGTGTGTAACTATGTTTTTCAACACAATCGCTTCTTTTTGCTATGAGGAATAAGCTAAGGTTTTCAGATCATTCAACCATACCTAGTGGTATTAGTAGGTTTTTATGGAAAGCCATATTGACTAGTAGAGGGTGAGTTCTAGTGGTGGTAGTGCCTAGCATACTTCAGAATCCCATCACTAATTAAAAACACTAAAATCCTAGTTGGTACAAGGGAAAGATAAAAAATACAAAAGTGGTCTAGGTTGCCTTAAGTGAAAAGGGTCTTCCTTGCTTACCCCCTTGTGCATCCAGTTAAAAGGTGTTGATAATTGGAAAAAGGACAAGTTTCATCCTACATAGTTAAATCCTTTAATTTTACCAAAATAAGCCAAAATCCCATAATCAAGAAAAAGTCAAAAGCAAAACCAACAAGTGATTATAATCACTACATAAATCCCTTTCTCAAGAGAAAAAAAACAATAAAAAATAAACATTGATTTTCATCACTAAGCATGAGCAAATATCCCAAATAAAATGAAGAAAAGAAGGGAATGGAGCTTGAATCCATGGAATTCTCAACATTGTACAAATTGGAAGGAGATCCCCATTACAGGTTTGGTGTACAGTCAGCTTGACAATGGTGGTATCCTTATGCATGATGATATGTCTATCACAATAGCACCTTGCATTTGTGTAGACCAATGTTTGCATGTGGATGAGATAGATTTGGGTAACCCAATACTACCTAGCATTATAGTCCAGCCAAGTCCAACACAAGATCAGATGAACACTTGAGGATCCTCAATATTAGTAATGGGTTGAAAGAATCCCGCCTAACATTAGAGGAAATGCTTGAGTTCTATCTAAATACATTCATTTGCACACACGGGGATAATGAATATCTAGGTCCATTATGAAATCCTTTCTTTTCAAAAGTCTTGTATGGTCATTACACAACTACTGATAGGGTAGCTAGAGTGTTTGAGTCTCAATAAAAACCTCAAAACTACCTACATAGAAAAAAATCTTATCATCGATCACATAATTAATTTTTCTTTATGAGGTTTGGTGAATTAAAGAGTGTTAGTAGAGTAGGTTAGATATCGGATAGATGTCGAAAATGATATTTACATAGCCACTAACTATTTTGAATATTTTAAATTGCAGAAGCTTATCAAGAAAATACATACATTCCACACCATTAAATTTCACATATGGATTCTCAAATAATTAATTCTTGTGATAAGAGTAATTATTTAGATTCATAACTAATATACATTATGTGGTGTCACCCATTAGATTGTGAAACTCATATCATATGTATTCTTTATGATTGAAGTATATAAGTTCGTGTACATTAGACCAAAAAACATGTAGATAATGCATTACACGCATTGCATTTACCATGACATAACACAAGTCGAATGCATAAAACTAAAGAAAAATTAAACATGCATTTAAAAATAACATTGCATCCACAAAAACATAGTTCATAACTCATCCATGTACATCTAAATCACAATCATAAATCCATCACTAATTCAACTCATGATACATCACATCATGACACAATAATTAGATCATATAAGCATCTACATAAGCATCCATCCAAATATCCACATCATCATAAATATCACCTATCATATAAAACATACATCAACCCATCATAACACCATAATTGCATCACATAAATAAAACATAAACATAAGCAATAAATGACACACATAACGAATCATAATCCAAAATATCTCATATATAAATATGTGCCTCAAGTACATAGATGTATAAAATGCCCGTGGATTGTAGTCATGTAGGTCATCTGACCTCAAAAATAAAAGCTAAAATACATCATGAATCAAACCGAACTACGTCCCCTGGGTTAGTGCCCCTTGTGGATGGATCTCGGGTAGAATGATGTGAAGTCACAGGTCTCTCTGCATGGTCCTAAGTCCTTTGTCTTAGACTGACTGAAGACTACCCTGAGGTAGAGAGCCTGATAATCCATGATCCACCTACACCTGTCCTCTCCCTAGGAATGGATCCTAGCCTCTTGATCTGCCATAGGAGAGTGGAAATATAGGCTATATCATTAGAGATATATGCATCACACTCATCCAACAAGCTCTACAGATGCCTAGTATTTGCCTATGGATCTTCCCTTGTAGGGCCCTATGGTATAGGAGAAGCAACAAAAATATATGTCCCAATAGTAGCACTCTCGGTAGTAGCTTGCAAAGTCTGTATCTATGTCATGAGCTATGATATAGTGGCATCCCACTCTTGTACCTAGATCTTGGTCGACTGGAGCTTGGTATCTATAGAAAGAACAACCACAATCTATATCCTGGTAGCACCACTCTCGATAGAAGACTATATTACCTATATATGTGTCGTGAGTTTTCCTATAGTGGCATATCATCACTGTACATGGATCTTCGTTAACTGGAGCTCGACCTCTACCTCATGCAGCTATGCCCTAAGAAGAATCTCTCTCCTTGAGATCAAACTCCTCTTCCTCCTCCTCAAGAGCCTCTTGCTCTCCTCTATTGTCACCTGCTATGTTGGCTGGCCCCATCTCTCAATATTGTATTAAACTCTCTACCTTGCTAGATCTATGCCTCCATCACCACCATCATCCTCATGGTCTAGGCTACCATCACCATGCCATAACTGATCTCCCAACCACTACATGAAGGCATCTATGACTCCCCCATCAACACCTGCATCAACTACTAGGGTGTCCTCATCATCGATAAGCTCTATGATATGGGGTGGAAAAATATCTCTCTCTATTGCGATACACCTATACAAGACCAAGGAAAATGGCACGTCCTACTGTAATCCATACCGATGAAGAATGCAAGAGTAGAAGAAATACTCTTTGATGCTGCCCTTGTGGCCAATGATCCACCACTCATGCCACATCCTAGCTATAAATTTGGCTAGATCATCCTAGGTTGGGTAGTCATGATATGGGTGCCATATGATATCTTGGGCCTACAACCTAGTAAAATATGCAATGTAGTGGGGTATCTCCCTCGCATGAGGGCAGATATTACACCCCTTGTGCTCTTTATCCCATCTGGTGGTATAGCACTACATAAAATCATCAATATATGTGATCTCTATGGGAAGCCCTCTAGGATACTCTACATGGATATGCTCCCATTCCCATATCTGCAAAAGCAATCTGTAAGTAATATTGGCATGACCTCACCGATGGATGTGATACAAATCATCATAGCATTGTGCTAGAAAATCACTCCCCCAGGTGTAGATGATAGGTTTCTCACTATCCACCAAATCCTAAACCATCGCAAGGAGGTTCCAAGGGAACCTCAAACTTGAGCACTCTAGGAGAAGCATATTGTTGATGACCATCAACAACACTACATGCCTCTCAAAAAATACCCTCTCTCTATACCATCATAAAATGGACACACCACCAAATTTTGTATCCTTAAAGGTAGCCGCAACATATCCCAAAACACCTAAGAAAAGACTGCCTCATGGTATATAGTGGCCGAATAAATGATGGCGACTCCGTCAAAAGGAATCCAAAAAATCTTGTATACATCCTTTGTTGTGATAGTCATCTCACTAGTAGGAAGGTGGAAGGTATTAGTCCTGGGATCCCATCGGTGAGCTAGGGCCATGAGGTAGGCCTGATATGATATAATCTAAGGCAACTCGGTCACATACTGTAATCCATGGGCATTAAACCATGCCCATTCCGCATCATCTATATGTTGTAGGAGGTCATTTAAGAGCTTCGGGTCCCAAGCCTAAGAAAAAAATAATCTAAGGACAAAAATCAAGGTATAACTATAGTTCATATAAGGAATAAAATGCAATAAAATATGTAAAATGGTGCAAATAATGATAGACTATCCTAAGTCTAGGTGAAAGAGGAGTAAAAGCACCTAATCATGCAGCAAATTTTATAAAGACAACTCAAAATACAAAAAAAATAAAAACAAATTGCCTAAGGTTTCCTGGTCACTTTCATCTATAGTGACCAAAAATTGGCCACTGAGGCTGGCAGCAGCCAAATCCCAATGGTTTGAATTTTGACCATTGAGTTTTCAACTGGCCACTGTCGTCGAAAGCATCCAAGCCATGGGCAAAAATGGCTGCTCTGTGCGACAGTGGCCGATGGGCAACGTGATAGCCGTGTATGCCCTAGGCCAAAAACATAAAAAAAATTGCAAACAACAATAAATGGGGTAATCCCACCAAAACAAATCCTAAACTAAGCCTATCTAGGGGTTTGGTTTATTTCTAGTAAATTTAATGAAGTTTGTTCACTGATTACTTAGTGTCGTTCATTTTTACTAAAAAATGAGTAGAGTTAGGGTTTTAAAGAGTACCCGAGAAGATTTGTATCCTCCACTCGTAGACGCCTCACCTCGCACATCCATGGTCCTCATCGATAAGCTCTCCAAGTCACAAGAACTCACTTTCACTCTATAGCTCAAAAAAGCAAATTGCCAGCTAGGAAAAGTGAAAATTCAAAACCCTAGGCTACTTTTATATTTCCCAAGTTATGCCTTGATCATTGTTGTCATCATCAGCCCAAAATTCTTGGTCGTTGAGGTTGAGAGCGGCCACAAATAGGCATTTGAGGGTCACTGGATCTGACAACAGCTAGCAACATGGATAAATATAGGAAAATACCTTCCAATAGGAATAGCAAAAAAATCAAATAAGCACATTTTAATGATTCATAAACATCATAATGATCAAAATAACAAAAAAATCACATAAAATAAAATCTCAAGTAAGACTCATATCTAGTTACTCTATTAACTTAATGGTTGTAGCGATTTGCACTCCATGCAATTCAGTGAGATGAGTGAGTTACCATAGGGCTACTTGGGGTAAATTAATTATTTTGGAATTGTGATGTACCCCCTCAATCCCAAAGAAGACCAAGATGGTCAAACTACTCCACGGGTGTGATGGAATCATCTTAATTCCTTTATGGCATTACAACACTGAGCCAAGTGATTCAACACAAGCCTAAATAGGATCAATCATCCTAACTCCCTAAGAATACTATTTATGGCTAGATCGCCCCTCGAGATAAGGATGAACGATTATCGAAAATAGTTTGAATTGCACTTGGATAGAAGATTGCCTATTAAAATAATAAACACTAGAAAGTAGCCAAACTAGTCATATTGGTCAAGCGGCTTGTTGCTTCATTCATTGCCCTTACCTCATCAATTCGGTGTGTGAGGAGGTAGTTCGAATCTTCAAATAATCATAATTAAATTCAACCAAAGATCACTCAATCATATCAAGATTGCACTCGTCCTACGAATAATTGCAAGCAACTATCACATAACTTCCCCATTTGTTGGGTTCATAAGCAAATATAACATGCCAATTTGTAGCTCTCCTCTGGTCGGTTCTATTGTAGTGACATAAGCTACCCAATTGCATTTTAGGAATGAGTGCAAGTAAACATGTGCAAACTTCTTACAAAATTAAGCTTTCAATTAGGTTGAAGAAATGATTCAGGTATGCACACCATCTTTCATGGCTGGGCCATCCATAATTGATTAGACCAATGAGCATCATACACCCTACAAACATAGCAATCTACATTTTTGCTCCACGTTGTGTCTTTTCCACATAGGACATCCTAAAAAGGGGCATATATAGACACCTAAAACATGTCATTTTTAGGAGAACTACTCATATGGGCACATTCATAGACTATGTGACTAAACCTTGGGACCTTCCAAGTGCCAAAAGTGGTTTTCACCATTCATTTTGGGGTATTTTTAGCCCATCCAAGCCTAGAAACTATGAACCAGAGCAGCTAAATTATGGGCATTGAAGCTCAGAGTAGCCAGCCCTAGTCGCTGTAGATGACATTGACTAAATCCAAAATAGCAAATTGTCATTAAACTAGCCCAATATCAGGTAGAAGTGGTAGTTTACATGCAATAAAGTCGATCGAGAATAACTTTGATTTCCTCTTCACAACTAGTCTACATGAAATACTTAAGTTTAGGTTTAGACATCAGTTTAACTGACCTTCAAACAAAGAAAAAGAGAAAAATTCTCATGCTAACATCTAGTGTGCATGCAAAATTTAGTTCTAGGTTTGGACATTATTGACCTAGGGCTTCAAAGATATTATAAGGTGCAAACCTAAGAGCACCAAGGGGGACTTGGGAGAGCTTTTGGGAGACCTTTTTCATAGAGATACAACTGAGGAGAGTAATTTGAGACTTGAAGAGCTTTTCTTGTAGCGAAGCCTTGTCATATCGGAGAGCAAATTGGAGAACCTTTTAGGAGCAATGAAGTGTTGACCGATTGAGAGGTTATGATCTACAAGATATTCAAGACATCGAGCATAAACGACAACCATTTCAACTTCAGCAACAATCCTAGATCCATAGTCTTGGAGCAATAGAGACATATTTTCATCTTAGTGGCTGCTGTCTCAGATAGCAACCCACAGGCCTAGTCTAGGGTTCTTAGCATTAGTTTCTTTCATTTAGCTTATTACATGTTTTCATACCATTAGCATAAATCTGATTTATTACATTTACTTGCATTCATAGCATTAGATTATATTGTCATTGAGCATATTTCTATTTATCATTAGGATTATTTCTAACAACCTCATCCAGGGAGGTAATCTTGGATAGGTGAGCATTTGTTGTTGTTTTCATGCTTGCAATATTACAAGTTCACTAGATAGGTTATCAAACATACAAAAGCAAAAGTATCCTTCTAGGAGCCAAACCTGGAGAAGGAGGCATCTGTAAGCCCTCATACAATTCTGTTTGCATCACCAGGAATCCTACAAGAGTGCATCACCCCTTGCAAGGGGATAACATACATCTCCTACCCTATTTTGTAAAATTTGTATCAAATTAAGGGAATCCTTTAGATGGATCCATATGTAACTAAACTTGAAAAAAATCAATAAAGAACATCATTTATTCATTTCTTTGTATTTTGGTTGCATCTGTTTTCACATATTTCATTTAATACATGATTAAATATAAATAAATCAAATAATATTCGCAAATAGAGTATTGGACGATGTGTCGCTTCCCCGGGGTCGCTACAACAAGGTACTATAAAAACTAGACCTCATATTTCAAAGCCAAGATAGCTTTATATAAAATCTAAAAAGGTAACTAGGTATGGTTGAATGACTAAAAAATCATAGTATACCCCTGATAGTAACTCATAAGCTATGTTGAAAAACACATTTAATCACAAGGAATATGAATGATAATGATTTGAGGATGCATGAATGGCACATAAATATGGTGTCATTTGTAAGAATGTAAACACAATATATCATAATTCAAGTGCAATGGATGAGGATGCCTAATGCAATGCAACTAATGGATGCATATAATGGAATGCAAAATGTGGATGCTTTGTGTTTTAATGTTTTTAATTGTTTTTTGTTTTTATTATTTTCTAATTTTTTGGGATTTTATTGATTTTTATTGTTTTTGGATTTTATGTGTAAAATACCCTTAAATGAATAATGTTGAGAGGTTTAGACTCTTCAACACCTTCTAGTAATGTTAGGTAATAAGTACCTAGTCCTTTCTTCTCTGTTACGATAAAGGGACCTAACCAATTGGCCGTAAATTTATCTCGTAGATGATGCAATATGTTTGAGTTATATTGGTTCTATTTTATGACAAGATCCCCAACCTTAAAGTCTCTTGGATGAAATTTAATATTGTAATCTTATTTAAGATAATATTGGTAAATACGTCATCAAGAGGGGTCAATTTATCTAGGTGATTTTGTCACACAATATTGTCATCAATGAACTCTTTCAATGAGACATGGAATGATGGGATTTCCAATTCTAAGGGTATAATAGCTTCAACACCATATACTAGTGAAAATAGGGTTGCCCCAATGGGTGTCTGTATGCTAGTTCAATAAGCCCATAAATCTAGAGGCAATTGAAGGTGAAAATCCTTGTGATTATCCTTAATGGTTTTCTTTAGTATGGAAACTACTATCTTGTTAAAGGCCTCTGCTTTCCCATTAGATTTTGGATAATATGGTGTTACAAAGTTGTGTTAAATATTGTATTTGGACTTTAAATCCCATGCATCTTTGTTCTTAAATGAAATTTTATTATCCAAAATGTTGGATGGGATCCCAAAATGACATATGATATTATGGAGTATGAACTCCACATTATGGGATCCAATAATTGAGGTTATGGATTTCTTCCACCCACTTGGTAAAATACTCAATGGTTGTTATACTGAACATGTGTTGGCCCAAATGTAGATGATATATCTTACCAATTAGATCAAATCCCCATTGAAAAATGACCAGGTTAATTGAATTAGCTATTAGTCCTATGATGGTAGGTGCATAAGATTAGCATGATGTTGACATTTAATGCACTTCCTAACATATGCACAACAATAATTCTTTATCATGGACAAATAATAAACCATTCAAAGGATGCACTTAATGATGACCATGCCATTGAAATTTCCACTGCATGTACCATCATGAACTTGTAAAATCACCCAAGCTGATTCTTGGGGCTCGATACAATGAAGTAGAATTTCATCATAGGTCCATCAATACAAAATATCTCCTAACAACATATATCTGGTAATTTGTTGTTTAAATGTTCTTTTTACGATATAAAACAATCCCTATGGGATTATACCAAGCTTTAGTTAGTCTTGTAATTGGGTAAGCCAATCCTGATAAACTATAACATTGACTGACTGAACGAATTGTTCCCATTACGATTCAATTTGTGCAAATGCAAATTAGGACACAAAATTGTGGTGAATGGTGGTACCATTCTCTGAAGGATCCTACAAGATCAAGGACCCTCAATATGCCTTTGTTAGAAAATATTGTTCTTTATATAACCATTCATGGTTTGGTTCTATATGAATCGTGTGGATTGATTCATGATTGTTTTAAGCCTCATGTAGCATAACAGATTGTGAGGGCATCTTGACCTGGATGGTAGTAAAATCAACAAAAGGATTCTAAGGGATTAAGGATCTCAAATATTCCATGGTGTCCAAAAAATTATTTGATGTACGAGGGACTACCTCAATGTCATACCACTCCATTTGGCCTAGAATAGTGTCCATAAGTTCCTTATACACTTTCAAGATAGGACACCTACATTGATATATTCCTTTGACTTGGTTGACTATGATCAAGGAGTCACCAAAGATGTTTAGATTTTTGATATTCATGGTGAGAGTTTTTTGGAGACCCAATATTAGGGCCTCATATTCATCATTATTGTTGGTTCAAAGAAAGTTGATTTTAAAGGACAAGGGCATTGGAGCACCTTGTGGCATGAAAGACACGATCCCTGTGCCACCCCCTTTCTTGCATTTCAAACCATCAAAGAAAAAAGTCATGTTAGCTTTGTTATCTACCTCTTCAGGTTTGGGTGACTTGATAATGCAAAGACTACATAATTAGGAAGCTCTATTATAAGATACCTATCATCCTAAAGACATACCTCTACTAGCTGATCTACTATTACCCGATCTTTGATTAAATTTTGAATTATGAATTCAAGATCAAATTATCTTAGTAGCATGATCCAATTTGCAGTACATGTATTATGATACGATCAATTCATCATATAATACAAAGGATTTTTTTTGGATATGACATATGTAGTATGACTTAACATATAGTGGTGCAAATTCTTAGTAGAAAAAACCACTGCTAAACATATCTTTTTGACGTATGCATACTTTAGCAAGTAGTTGACCAAGATTCGACATATAATATTACCTTTTTTTTGTCTTCTTTGTTCTTCTGGGCTAATATGGTTCCCAGAGCAAAGTCTATGACTGATATATATAGCAAAAAAGGTACATTTGGTTTAGGTGGAGCTAAAATTGGTGGAGATTCCAGGTATTGTTTGATCTTAGTAAAAGCTTGTTCACAATATTCATACCAATTTAATGGGACCTCCTTGTGTATTAGTAAATTCATGAACCAAAATTTATTTGATAACTACGTGATGAAGTGCTTTATAGATGCTACTTTGTCATGTAGGCTTCTAAGATCCTTAATGTTTGTTGGGGGAATTATTTCCAATATTGCTTTGACTTTTTCTAGATCTACTTCAATACCTCATTTTGAAATGATGAATCCCAATATTTTTTTGAAGTGACACCAAAAACACATTTCTTGGGGTTCAACTTGATGTTGTGCTCAATTAGGCAATCAAATAATTTTCTCAGGACCTTTGCATGCTCTTCACACAATAATTACTTGTCTAGCAAGTCATCAATGTAATATTCCAATATTTTGTGCATGTAGTTGTGGAAAAAATATGTCATAACCCATTGGTATGTGGCACCAAAATTTTTGAGGCCAAATTTCATAACCTTTTAGAAAAATGTTCTCCATGGAGTGGTAAAGGGTGTTTCATGTTGATCTTTAGGTTTGACCTAAATATGATTATAGCTAAAAAATCTATCCATGAGAGATAACATCTCATGACCAGTTGTAGCATCTACAAGAGCATCAATATTGGGTAATGGAAATGTATCATTTAGTGTTTCCTTGTTGAGGTCCATGATACAAATATGGGTCCTTCCATCAGGTTTTCCTATAGGTACCATGTTTGATATACATTCTAGATATTCACTAGGAATAATGAATTCTACATCCAATAGTTTTTTCAATTCATATTTTACCATGAGAGCGATGGTTGGATGCATCTTCCTAAGTTTTTGCTTTATCAGTTTCTTGGTAGGTTCCAACAAAAGGTTATGAGTAACCAATTTTGAATCCAGATCCAACATATATTTATATGTCCAAGTAATAAGATTAGGTATCTCCATAAATAGAGGTATGAGGATGGCTCATTTCTTAGAAGATACGATTTCTCCAAACTTGAGTTTCTTAGGATTCATGACATGTGTGGTGATATCCACTTTGAAAGTCTCCTCTATCAACATATGTAACCCCTACTCAAGATGGTGAGGTTTAGGGATCAAATGGATGTCATATTTTGGGTTCAAAGGATCTACCATATCAAGGTCAACCTCAAAATTATAAACATCATGAGTACAAACTAGGGAAAAATGGAATGGTTGTAACATTTCTTCATTAGAGGAGAAATCCTTAGGTGATGGGGGTAAACTGGTGCAATCAAAATGAGTGGCCTCAAGGTCAAGGTGCAATGGTTTTGAAAGATCATATGGGTTATGGAGGGGTGTGGTTAAATCAATGGAGATCATATTTATGGATGAAATGTAATCTCCATGACCACGTAGGTAGGACTCATCAATTGTTTATTGATCTAAATATTTCCAGTCTGGACTAGGAGGCTTTCAGATTTTAGGATCCACTCCAGGATGAGGTAGGACAATTGGGTCCTCTAGCAGAAGCAATTGTGCTAGAATAGGAATTTGAGGAAATACCTCATGAATATCATCATGATTGGCAAGGGGTATTTCAGGATCAATATTCACTACATGATATTTTAGTGGATGAAAGTGTCTAGGACCTAGATATACCATCTCAATTTCATACACATACTCATTGTGAGTATTGACCAAGTCAATTTTGGGAATGTTATCTGAGTTAGCTTTAGTAGAGATTTTTTCATGATAGACTAAAGGAGGCTATATAGAAACCATACTTACTGGATGATAAACCCTCCATCAATTTTAAGGATTGGGGTATGCATAAGGACTCCTATCGATATATTTACCAAAACCTAGACTTAGGTGCTCTAAGGGTATGGCTAGTAACTCATCTTGCCTACGGATAGAGTATCCTAATCCAAAATTATCAGTGGGCAACTAATATTGAGGCTGATAAGGTATCTTATGACCTTGTTCATATAGGCCCAAGACATTATTTTCCCAATGGAAATGGTCAAAATACCTAAATGTAAACTCAAGGTTTGAAATATAACACATATTCCCTGTGAAAGGTTCATCATCATCATCATCAATAGGAGAACGATCCATAGCTTGATCAAAGTCATCATAAATGAAATTGGTCTAATTTTATGGTATCCCAAGAGGTACCACCATCCCAATAGGCAATGGAGGAATACGGGGTCTCTCCATATCTTGAGCGGATTCAATTATTGGTGTGAAAGTGACATTTTGAACCAAATACTCTGCTAGCCCAAGATTGACTAAGTGGATTGTCACCTATAGGATGGATGATGCAGGTGAAGCAAGTTGAGGCATATCATCTTCTATATCATGTGAATCATACTCCTCCATGGGATTTATAATTTCCATTGTATCCACATTGGGAATGACTCTAGGATCTTCTTCTACTATGGGTGCCTTAATATTTTGTTCATCCTTCAATTTTGATGAAGTCGAAGACTATTTAGAAGCGATAGTTTACCTAGGATATTGTGGCAATGTTGATGTGGATGAATCAACCCATACTAACATAGACCTATGCTTTGGATGCTTAGTTGATGATGTGGGTTGAATATTCGGATGTGTGGATGGGAGGACAAACTCCCCCAACATATCAACCTTATTCACATACTTGAATGGTTCTTCATATGAGGAGATGGCATTGAATTGTACCTCATAGACATATTTTATGCACTAAGGCAAAATAGAGGGAACGCATCTCATATCCTAAATCCAAGGATGCTCTAGTAATATGTTGTACTGCATTATACCTTCCAACACATGGCAAATAAATGATATGGTCTAAATCCCTACTTGAATAGGTAGAACTATGGTACCAATTTTGGAGCATAATGCATCATTAAATACTCATAGTTTGAAATTTGAGGCAACTATGTGTGACTTAGTAAGGATTGGGTGTCCTAAGTATTTTTCTATAATGATGTTAATTGAAGAGTCTGTGTAATTAACACTCACTTGAAAGGTATGTGATCAATGTAAGTGATAATGTGTAGTGGAGCATCCGCTATGTTAGTTAATACTATCTTGATTTAATGATAATAGAATGTGATCATAGGCTATTTACACTTTTGGATGTGCCCCACAAAATTGGTAAAATCATTCATGTTCTGGGGCTATAGCTCAATGGAATTTAGAATTTCCATGAGGGTCTACCTATGCCTAGGGGACTATTGAATGAGCTCATATATGGATAACTTGTCCAAGGCCATTTGTAGACTTTGGGTAAGCCTGGTTTTGATAGTGATCATAGGTCTTGCCGATGGTCCTGGTAATTAATTTTGAGCTGGTCCTTGATGAGGTACAGTAGGTATACATATAGGAGTCATATGTGGCTCAAGTTTATTGTATCTCTTGTTACAAGTGACAATATTGATCATGCCAACAAATCTCTATATGGGTCAATCTATGTGTATTTCATTGACATGTCCTATATTATTTCCCTTAGCCTCATGATGGGGTAATGGTTCCTTGAATATACCCAATTGTTGGGTATCATGTTCCAAATGATTATCATTATGCAATTGACCCCTATCTAGCATGTTTTGCACCAAGTTCTTAAAACCATAGCAATTTTTAATATCATGACCTTTTTTCTATGATAGGGATAATATTGGTCTTCTCTGTACCCATTTTACTTAGGGAAGTTTAGATCCAACAAGTGAACTTTGGGAAAGGTGAATTCCTTAGCCTCATAGATTCTATTGAATAAATATGCCAAAGACTCGGGCAATGACATATATTGGCAAGGTGGACGAAATTGCATGTCCTTGCCCTAATTTTTGGTTTGATGATTATAGTGCATTGCAGGAGGTTGAGCCTGATAATTTGGTTGTTGATTGGACTTCTCCATATTTTGAATGTTCAAGACCACTTGATTCATAAGTGTTGCTTTCACTTGATGAGGGTGGTTGTGTGTGTTCTTATTCCAATATTTATTGTGAAGTTTCAACTCTCCCTCCTGGACCTTGATGTCCTCTATTACTTTGTCTTGTGTCAAAGCTTCCTTGAATGTTTGATACTATTGAAACTGTAGTAGAAACAAGATATGTTTAACACAATATTTTGTGAACATACAATTTAATTCAAAAGTGGGAATGGCAAATAGTAATTTTTACATGATTTTTTCCATCTATTCCCATAATCCATAACCGTCTCATTGTCATATTGACATAGATTTGATAAGTTAGATAGATTAGTTTTCTTCTTGATGCTAAAATAAAAGCATTCAAGAAAATAATTTACTAGTTGTTTGAATCTAGATATAATGTGCCTTGGGAGTTGATTATACCATTAAAGGGCAGTTCCCGAGAGTGTGATCACAAAATTTTGTAGCAATAAGACATCATTATTTTATGACTAGAAACACAAGTTCATAAAACTTGTAACATGTTCTTGTGTGTTGTCATCCCTCTTAAACTTATCCAACTTTAGAATTTTAAAGTGTTCAGGATATTCTGGACTAGGTACCGATGGATTAAGGGGTTGATTATGAATTTTTCTTAGAGTGGATTTTTGGTAACCCATAATTTGTTTGATTCCCTTCGTGAGAACTTTGTAATATTGATATGATATGATCTCTTCCTATCAAAGGGGTCTCTAGGGAGCAAGTGGTGGAATGTTTCTTTGTGATCAAGTTGGCAAATTGTGATCATCATCTAAGTCTAACGAGGATGGTTTAGAATACATCTTATCTTGTTCATCTTGTTCTATCCTCATATTATTCATGCTCTAGCTGATTTGGCACTTGATAATGTTGTTATCGAGAAGCATGTAGTGATGCACGATGAGGATGAGTTTCTATTTACCTACCAGGAAAATACTAATGAAATGTATTACATCTTGAGGTGTTTTTCTACCTGTAAGGACTAGGTGTGGTTAATTCTTCTTGAGCTAACCTATTTTATCATTCTTCACATTCCTTTTTCTCAAGAATCCTTTGTTAACGCAAATAGTTCTCATATAGATACTAGAAATGCAATATCTATATATATTCATGCTTATGTTCTAGGTGCTCATGCTCATTGTACAAATCCTCCAATTGGTCTTGGAGTAATTGCTCAATTTGGTTTGCATCAGACCTATGTAAAAAATTTTCATTTGCTTTATAGCTCTATGTAGGGATATTTGGTAATTTTGGTTCTAAATGTAGGTATAGCAACCCTATTACCTCTATATATTGAGGCCACATTAACACCATGTTCAACCCTATATTTAGTGCCTTCATGTTTCAATGTAGTGGTTGTATTACATGGTCACCTAGAGCACTCACCTTGGGCATATGTATGACATGCTATACCTTTGCTAGACACACTCTTTTAATGAGAATGGATAGACAAAGTGGCCCTATGGATTTAATTTCTACCATACTTTTTAAATAAATCAAGTTGGATTTTCTAGGGTTGGTTAAAATATGTACCTCATTCACCAATGCTAAAAAATGATATGAGATCCACTCTACGCTCAAAGGTATTTGAAGCTCTGGTGGGTATGCAAATGGATGCAAACCCTCCAGTTTGTCCCTCATTGGTTGTATTTTTTCTATTAGCATGATGGGATGACTGAGATCTAGAAGTAAGATCCTCATAGTCATGATGAGTCCCAATAGAAGTTCTCCTAGGTGGGGTTTCTCGATGAGATCCCCCATGAGTGGAATTGTCTCCATGGAGACTTCGTGAGCATTGTTCAGGTATGTCTTGATAAATTGGAATAACTCTAAGGTGGTTTTCACCTTATTGTGCATTGAATGCTACCTCAGTTGTCAACTAAGTGTAGCTCCATTTCATGACCATTATTTTTTTTGTATTATCTTATATGTGATTTAAGAAATAAATAATGTATACAGATGATTATATCTATTAAAGTTTGATTTTGTTTTGTAAAAACCTGGATTGTGTGTTTTATGTGTTGTATATCATGCCATTTTCTCATGCGATTTTGAATAATAGTTTATGTAACTCTCAATTGTTTAGAAAGTTTTCACCTGTACACTCTCACACACTAACCCAGTGATGAATTCTAGATTGCAAAACCCACTAGGGTATGGAGATGAAACCCATACCCTATGAGGCAGCACAAGTCCTACTTATCCTCACCCAATCCTCCATGGGTATCGATACACTCTTAGAAGAGAAATATGTACTATTTTCCATGAGCTTTGATGGTTATTAGAGTCAACCTTGGCCACGGATGGGTTCAAAAATCACAATATATAATCCAAATAGGTGGTGATGAAGGCCATTGTTGGTCTTGATTAGTTTTTTGGATGTCACTTCCAACTCATTGATGTTAAACTTAGAGCGTGAGGTGTGTGTGGTTCATTTTACTTTATACAAAAGCAAAGATGCAAAAATACAACACACCATGATTTTTCACTACATGCATGAAAATAACATTTAAAATTTAGAAATATGCATGTAAGGAATATTTTTCTTTTAGAAATATGCAATGTAGAGCTAAATGATATATATTTCCATAATATATTCCTCTAATCCAAACAATAAATGTCCATAATATATTTTACACAAACAAGCAATATATTTCTACAATATATTCTTCTAAACCAAACAATATATTTTTCACAAACAAGCAATATTTCCACAATATATTCCTTTTAACAAATAATATATTCTCACAAACAAGCAATATACTTCCACAATATATTTATCTAAACAAAACAATATTTCCACAATATATTTGTCAATCCATTTCTACCTCTTTTCAAAGCTTAGCAATGAATTTTTATATGATTCACTATAATATGGAAAATGAATACATAAAGAAGTCCAAACTTCTTTGTCAAATATTTTCCACAAATATTTTCAATCCATTTCTCTCTTTCCAAATATTAGCAATGTATTTCTATATGATTCATTTCAATATGGCAAATGCATGCATAAATAAGTCCATAATTTTTTCTAAAATATTTCCACAAATATTTTCAATGCATTTCTATATATTTCCAAAGCTTAGTAATGCATTTATGTATGATTAATTATCAATGACGCATAGCAAGCACAAGCATAAGGAATCCCATACTTCTTCCCTAAAATATTTTCCACAAATATTAAATCCAATCAAAACCATAAAGAAACTCATACTTCTTTCCCAAAATACTTTTCAAAAATACTTAAAGTCCAAAACATACAACATAATTCCATAACCCAAAAAATCCATCACTATTAAAGGTCTATCCACTAAGCAAGTCTTGCCATTCGTTTGCAAGTTTGAGTTTAGACTATCATTGATTAAGTATCAATATATCCCAACTTTAGTCTAATAGATTGAAATAAATTAATCCATCATTTGATTAATTGTAAAACCAAAGGTCATATTGAATTAATCCATCATTAGATTATTGCTAGACTAATCCATCTTTTGATTAATTTTAAATCTAAATATTAAATAGATTACTTGTAAAAATAATCTATCATTTGATTAATTTGAAATTTAAATATTAATTAGATTAATCTAACATTATTTTCATTACCAACTAATCTATCATTGGATTAATTTGAAATAAAAATATTAATTAGATCAATCTAGAATTAGATTCATTACTAACTAATCTATCATTGGATTAGTTTGAATCTAAATTGCAAATCAAAACTAATGCAATAAGCAATAATTAGACCTTAGATTATTAATATGATATCTTGGCATAAATTCTAATGCACCAATCAACCAAAGATTCATGCAAACTTAGATTAAGTAATAATCCTTATTCTAAAAATATTAAACCAAGCTTTACAAACCTTAGAGAAAAAACACATAAATCATGTGAGCAACACTAGGCAATGCATAGCAAGCAGAACCTACTGCACACAACCAAAAATAAGAAATAATCGAGGATTGGATGAATAAATATTTATATAGAGATTAAATATTAAGATCCCAAAGCACCCCATAACCTAATACAACCCAGGTGGAAACCCTAACTGGTACGCACACATTGTGTCCCTCCATGCAAAGCTTAGGTGGACGTTCATAAAGGTACCCCATTGATTCCAAAGAAAATAATCCCTTAGTCAACCCATCTTAGGAGAATCTGAATAGCAATTATCTAGGGATGCATGGTGACATCATAGATGTATGTAAATAACATACCAATGTGGATGCTCACAGAATACCCTTCGTCACCAAGGAAAAATATTATACGATGATGAAGGTACATAACCAATCCTAGCTCCACAAATATACACCAACAAGCAATCCATCATAGAACTTAGAGGTAGAAATGTAGTAATAGGAAACTATCAAACAATATTATATGTATGAACAAATAAGCACAACAAGTAAAGACTAAAGACCAAAATTTACCTAGCTCTTAACCAAATCTGTGATATTCACTACTTGCTCCTTTAATTCCAAGACATTGCCTGATTCTACATTGTAAACCACCATCATTCTTCCTCTCACTTCCCAATCTAGCATCCCTATAAGAATAGCTAAACCCCTTAAATAGGATCCAAGGATAAGCAAGAGGAAGTGATGCATGCTAGGGTGGAGTTGTAGTTTTGCAAGCATTTCTATAATGCCTAAAACCTCCACTTGTGATGTCAGTCACAACACAATGCCAAGTGGGAAATAAAACCAAAGGTTTGTTGGTTAAAGGTTTCTCCACATTCACCACCAAGGCAATGATAGCACTCCCACTAGCAAGGTCAAAAATGGCTCTACAACCATATACATGCAAGATAAAACATAACTCAACAAAAAAAACCATAGTCTAAAGATATGGTAAACCAAAAGATTGAAAGCTTTAACAATAGGTGAAAATTAATAAAATAATCAATCCTCTAAATAAATAGCAAACACAATATTAGGAAAAACTAAATCAAATTATTAATACCAATATAATATTAGATTAATCATTCCTTAGATTAATACTAATATTATAGACACATTAATCATTTTCATTAATATAAAATTAACATTAATTAAAGCTAACATTAGATTAAACTAGCATTAATCATTCTTTTGATTAATATTAAATCTAAAATTAGTTAATGCTATCCTTAGGTTAAACTAACATTAATTGTTCTTTCGATTAATATTAATTCTAACACTAAAAAGGATTAAGATTTCTTAATCAAACAAAGTTGATAGAAAGAAACCATCTAATCTATCAAGGAGATCATTTAGCCACAAGCTCAAAGGATGATATATAAACAAAATACTCTCTCAATGTTTCATACCATCATTTTATCCCTAAATGAGTGGCTCCTTATTTAAGATAGACCCAAGCTATCACCAACTCATGTTAAGGAGACTCGTTGCATGCAACTTTCATAGTCTAATGGTATAAAACATGAGCATGTGTAAACTATAATGCACCTACATGAAAAGGGTATTCATTCATGTTACCCTAAGTTGTTTTGTCATCATTTACCCTTTAATATGGTCTCTTATTCCTTGTGGTAAATTCTCTTGTGCACCCATGAGAGTACATGATCCTGCAATAATATCAAAATCAAAATCATATATCCATTAAAACCACAAACTAAGCATTAAACATAATTTACAATACAAAGTTCAACTGAGTAGCTATTACTACAAGGAGGGTCATGACATACTACCCCCTTGGACTAAATATAGTCCACCATGTTTCCTATAAAACATTACATTTATATTTATTCAACATGTAAGGAAAGTGTATGTTATTTTCATCCACTTTCTCCAAGTGGTGTTTCTCTCTAAATAATGGTCTCACTAGACATTGCACTATTCTAGAGTTTGTTTTCCCATTATTTTTGAATGAAACTCTAGAATATTCACTAATATCACCTCAATGATTGAGGGATATACATTTATCTATGAACTAATATAGAATATTATCATCCATTGATTATATCAGTGGTCACACTTACTGCACATAAGGTTCCATCCCTAAGAGTATTATCATCCATTGATAATATCAATGGTCACACTTACTCCACATAAGGTTCCATTCCAAGAGGATTATCATCCATTGATAATATAATGGTCACACTTACTCAATGTAAGGTGTCATTCCAATAATATTATCATCCACTAATAATATCAATGGTCACACTTACTCTATGTAAGGTGCCATTCCAAGAGTACTATCATCCATTGATAATATCAATGGTCACACTTACTCCATGTAAGGTGTCATTCCAAGAGTATTATCATTCATTTGATAATATTGATGGTCATTCTTACATAAGGTTCCATCCCCATAGGAAGGTTCATTTATACCTAAATTCACACATCAAAACTAGCCACAACTATATTCTCTCCATGGAAGATTTTAGTCCTATGACCTAGAGCTCTGATACCAACTATAAAAACCCAAAACTAACCAACATGAGAGAGATTTTTTTAAAGGAACTTAACAAGGTCCATAGGAGTATCCATGAAATACACATATTGACTAGACATACCCACATTTTGAGTCTAAGATATTGTAAACATCACTCGAGTGGACAATAAAGACCAAACTCCCATAGGTAATTGGGATTTACCTCATATACCTTTATGATATAGAGGATGCTCTCAAAAGGTCTTTCCACTTTTCTAGTATTATCCATGAATTTAGACCTTTTGACCTTAGTGTTAGGATTATCCCTTCCTAGCATTTAGATATGGGGTATGCCAATTCCTTCTTCTAGACATAATTCAATCTATGTTGGGTCCATCAAGTATAGTGTCTTAGTATAGTTTAACTACACCTTAGTGGTGATCCCTTAAACTTCTTGTTTGTTTTTCCCATATCTGCAATTGACCTCTAAGCAACAATTACTCCATGTGATTATCTTCTCATGGAAATGAACAAGGTGTTGCTACCCCCACAACAAACCAAGTTTAAAATGAGAGTTTAGATAAGGTTAACTCTATAGCCCTTCCAAAAGTAACCCCTAAGACCATGAATAACTCTCTCTATCTCACGCTACAAGCAATTAAACAAAAGAATTTTTTAAGATAGAAGTAAATCTAATCATCTTAAGCTTACAAAATAAATTTAATATAACCTTTAGATCAAGTAATAACATAGATAAAAATCATTCATCAACATGACACCATATATTCATCCAACTAAAGGTCTAGATTATAAAAGAATAGTCTTTGAATTCTATTACAATAAATCCTCTTTCTCCAAGAGTGATCTTCAAACTAATCCTTCACATTGTTACATAAAACAAGGAGGAAATCCATCATATTGATATGCTATCTTCATCCTCTAACCTCCATGATATTTTTATAGGAAGGTAGGGATTAGAATAGCTCATTTGTAGGTATAAATGCATTCCCAAATGCTTATTTTATATTCTATACATCTAATACAAACATAAAGAAATCAAACAAGCCATACTCAATCCATTACATCAAGTATCATATAGAAATTGATCCTTTACATTTCTATTTTATTTTAAAACAATCACATGAAGAAACCCCATAAATTTCTTCATCCAAGATAGACTCTGCACCTAGCTTGTTTATCCATGTTTTAAAATAGCAAAATAAGGGAACCCCCCTTATTTCTTCCCTATAGATGGACTCCACACCCACTTATAGAGATTATGTAAAATACCCCATAATATTTCACTTAACAATGGACTCCATGCCCAAAGACTTAAGGAAAATTCCCATAATTTCCTTATTTCTATTGGACTCCACATCCAAATAAATATTCCAAGCTTTCTTTTCCTCAAAGCAAAACAAGCAATATATTTTTGCAATATATAAGCGATATATTTTTGCATAATATATTCACAAAACCAATAATATATTTTTGCAATATACCCCTCTAATCCAAAAAATATATTTCCACAATATATTTTACACAAACAAGCAATATATTTCCACAATATATTCTTCTAAACCAAACAATATATTTCCACAATATATTTTTCACAAACAAGCAATATATTTCCACAATATATTTTCACAAACAAGCAATATATTTCCACAATATATTTTCACAAACAAGCAATATATTTCCATAATATATTCCTCTAAACCAAACAATATATTTCCACAATATATTTTCACACTGAAGAACACAAGCTTATACTAAGGGGGGGGGTGAACAGTATAAGACCTCTTTTTACTTTTTCCTTTATACTTCAAAATAGTAAAGCAATATACCCAAAGCAATATCAAAGCAATGCACAATATCATCCACAAAGTGACACCAATTTTAACGTGGTTCACCCGGAATGGCTGGGCTACGTCCACAAAACTTTTCTCTAAAAGTTATCTCAAAGTTCTTTGGGAATCCTTCCCAATTACAATGTTTATGAGCCTCGGCCCAAAGGAGATACCTTCCCCCAATCAGAATTTATGAGCCTCTGCTCAAAGGAGATACCTTCCCCTCTCGCTCTGGAAATGATCCCTCAGAAGATCAACTCGCCTCTACCTCTTGCCAGCACGTGGAACTCCTTTCCACCGAAGACCTCCTGTCCTCAATGCTTAGCCTAAGAGACCTCTGCCTTCTATGATCACGTCCACAGCAGCTCAACAACCTATACCAAACATAGTCGATCGGTCTAGTACAAGTCTTCCTCTATCTGTCAGATCTGTCCAACTCTTGAACAAATCAATCCTCTGCATACAAGCCTTCTCAAAGACTTGCCAAATCTATCCTCAGGGTTCTTCTCATAGAACCAATGCACCTCTATCCTCAAGTTCTCTGATAGAACTATCAAACTCAGCTCACAAGTCCTCTGCTAGGACCTGTCCAAATCTGCTCACAAGTCCCCACCGAAACCTGTCCAAAACTGCTCACAAGTCCCCATCGAAACCTGTCCAAAAACTCAGCAAGCTCACCAAGAAAAACTTTCTTAGTAGGAAATCACAAAGTGAATTGTTAGAGACCCAATGTGATTTGTCAAACTCATAGAAGCATAAAGAGAATTGTTAGAGACTCAATATGTTCTATACTCAAATCCCAATCTCAAAACTCAACTCAAATCAACTCAGCTCAATCTCAATCTCAAATCTGAAAACTCAACTCAATATCTGAAATGGATAGGATAGAATGTTTTCTTTCAAGAACATGAAACCCCAACAATTGCCAACTATGCAAAGAATCACATAACAATGATACTCATGTTCTTTTCACCATCAATTAGGGTTTCAACAACAATGCTCATCAAACAAGGTTTAGTCAACCAACACCATTCAACTCAACATCAACCTTGAAGCATTCAACCAATCATCACAAGAAAAGGAAACAAGTAGAAATCCTTTTCCCTCCAAAGATATTTGAACAAAACAGCCACCAACACAATATCACCAAATGCAAAGAATAACTTGCTCAAATCAACTCAATGGAGTAAGCCCAATATCATGAATCAAGTAAAGCAATAACTTGATCAAACAACCTCTATGGAAGCAACTCAACCATCAAACTCAAAACAGCCAACCAAGGGTTCCACCAACTCAATGCAAGTAGCAAGACTCACAAACATAAACCCTAGTGCACAATGCTTCCACTACCTCAAACCAGAATTATGCATTCACCAAAACTCTCATCAAGGATAACAATGCATAAGAAGTCTTCAACAAACCAGAAAATAGGATTTACACCCAACCAAAGGAAACCTAGTTGAAAACCTTTTCACTCCAACCTTATTTCAGAAAACATACACCAATCATACTCATAAGGAAAATGTGCCCATACCTTTTTGGAGTAGAAGAAAATTGATCCTTAAAGCTGTCACCACACACAACCCTCAAACTTCCAACCAAGTTAGGGTTAGAACCAAGATAAATGAGCATATATAAAAACTTTCCTTAATACACCTTTTAGCTTCTCTTCTTTAAAAACAACCACCAAAGAAGCCAAAAACACAACAACCAAAACTTACACCTTATATCTCCATTTTTAAATTTAGCATAGCAAAAGACTAATCTCAAAAATACAACCAAAGAAATATCCCCTTATTTCTCCTATGTCTTTTAAACAATGCTAAACAATGCCAAAAATCATATCAAGAAAATAATCACACCTTATATTGGCTGCCCTTGAAGAATCCGAAATTCGTGGCACAAAACATGTTTTAATAAAAACGTGACTAATCCATGCACAGCTCCCTCCGCGGGGATCGAAACGTAGACCTCCGCCTACGCAAGGCCCAAATGCAGCCTTCACTGCCACTAGCCCACAAGGGGCTTACGAAGTCCAAGACGGACTTCCTTCCACATAAACGGTCAAGCTTTTCGAAAGCTTTTCAAACCACGAGCTCTCCTCTTTCGCAGCATAAACAGAACATTCGATCGTAGCCAAACCAATTAATTGCCTTCGATTTTCCAAGAGGGTTTAACCTTAGGAACCTTCTCATATTTATAGTCCATACGTGGACTTTAGAACACGTCGATTGCAAAGAAAAGTAATTTTGAATTTAATCGAAATTTGCTTTCTAAAGGGTTTAAAAACCCTTAAAGTATTTTTAATAAATTAAAAATAATTTCTCCCTTAATTAATTAAATAATTAATTAATTAAAACCTTGAAGGGTTTTAAATAATAATTAAATAAATAATAAAGAGAACCTCCATTGGTTTTAATAAAAACCATTGCCAATGGAATCTCTCCGGATTCTCTTAAAAATATTCTCTTGGAATCTTCCACCTTTGAAGCCAACACATCCTCTTAACATTAATGTCATTTCCTTTTGACATCAATGACAACTCATAGACAAGAAGCTAGGATCTCAAACCCAAAATTGCCAACAATCTCCCCCTTTGTCATTGATGGCAAACCATGCTTCTCAACAACACAGAAACTCAACATAAATAGCTCCCCCTGTCTTGAGGCTCTCCCCCTTACTCATATCTCTCCCCCTTTGTCATCAATGGCAAAGGGTCACCTTTGGGGCTTGGGACTAAGAATGAGCCTCTTAGCTTAGTCCCTCCCCCACCTCCTGTTGAGGTGTTTAATTCCGGGGTGGGAGTAAAACTCCCAACAGGCACTGATCATCATCAGTGTCTATAGCTGCCTTACCATGTCTTCTCTTGTTCTCCTTGTCCATATTCCTGTTCCTGTTCCTGTCACTGTTCTTGTTCTTGTTATCATTCCTGTTCTTATCCATGCCTTGATCCTTGGACCTGTTCATACCACTGTTCCTGTTCCTGTACCTTGGAAGTTCAGCTCTACACTGTCTAGTTGTGTGACCTTCATTGTTGCACTTATAACAAGTAACAATGTTATTTCTTTTAGGCATACCTGTTCTTTGAATCCACCTGTTCTGACTAACCCTGTTCCTGTTATTAGCCTTGCAAAAAATTGCCTTATGCCCAAAATATTTACAAGAGTAGCAATACCCTTGAAAGAAATTACCACCTCTGAAACTGTCATTTACCTTCCTTACTTGAGTCATGCAATGTGAAGCCATGTGACCAAACCTGTGACAAGCAAAACATCTGCCATTAAACTTTCCTGTAAATGACCTTCTAGGTCCTGTAAACTTTCTCCCCTTTTTCTGTTTCCTATTTTTTGTTTCTGTGCATCTATCACTCAAGGACTCTTTCTCTGAAATACTCTCCTCATCAGAACTCTCTTCTTTTTGGAATCTCTTACTAGATTCCCCAACCTGTTCCTTGTGTTTCTTACCAAAACCAAGACCTATTTTATCTGTTGCCCTTCTTTGATCTTTGATGATGGACTTTACCTTTTTGGAGCTATCTTGAAACCTGTAAAGCTTATCCTTGTACTCTTTAGTTTCCTCTTTCAAAGAAGCCATTTTTTGTTCTAACTCATTATACTCAAGAACCTTAGACTCTAACTCATCCTTGAGTTCTTGTGTCTTAGCTATAGAGAAGTCAAGACTTTCTATAAGATCATCTCTCTCCATACAACATTCATCTAACTTATCCTTGAGTCTAGCATTCTTCTTTCTTTCCTTTTCCAAAACACTAAGAGCACTAATAAGTTCACTTTCAAGATCCTTTATTTGTTTGCTTTTTGAATCATCAAAGCCTTTTTCAGATTTCTTATCACTAGAGGTGCTACCCTTTTCAAAGACCATACATGCATCTTCCTTATAGTTTTCTGAAGCATCCTCATACATACTAGAAACCAAATCATTATTTGTGCAATCATCCTCAAGGTGACCAAAATTTCCACATCTAAGACATTTCATGATAATGAATCTATGTTTCGGTTCTTCCTCTTTTTCTGATATGAACAACATCTCATTTTCATTATCACTTGAAGAACTTTCACTATCACTACTAGAACACTTACTTGCTTTGTCTAGGTAGAAACTCTTCTTGTGCTTGTGAGAATACCTCTTTCCTTGATTGTTGTGCTCATCTTTGTTTTTCCTGTGATGCTTGTGCTTTTCAGAATCCTTGCTCTTAGAATCCTGTTTATCTTCATCACTTTCATTCTTGGGAACAATACAATCAAGTAGCATAATGACCAAACTTTCCACAATTGAAACATCTTATATTTTTCATACTTTTGTGCTTTCTAGAGAACTTGCCTTTCTTGTTGTAATATGCCTCTTCATCACTAGAAGACTCATCACTATCTTGAAGTTTTTTACCCTTGGAATTCTTGGTAGCCTTGAAAGTTGCCTCTTTCTTGACATCAACCTTCACTTGAGTTCTCAACTCAAATGCTGCAAGTATACTATGGAGCTCATCCTTTTTCAACTTATCCAAATCTTTAGCTTCCTCAATAGCAAAAATATTTTCACTAAATCTATTAGGAAGAGATCTTAAAATCTTATCACAAACATCATTTTCAGCAAGCTCAAGACCTAAGTCTTTCATGGAGTTAACAACCTCATCCATACGAAGCATGTAGTCACTAATATTTTCATCATCATTCATCTTGAGTTGTTCAAACATACCTTTGAAGTGTCTCAACTTGGCCTTTCTCAACTTGGCCTTTCTGACATTTGTATCACCTGTATGAACCACCTTCAATCTGATTCCACATTTCACTAGTTGTCTTGCAGTGAATCACTTTGGTGAGATCTGCTTTCTGTAAGCCTTTCAGGATTGCATTCATTGCTTTTGAATTGTTGTGATGTAGGAGCCTTTCTTCTTTAGTATTAGGACCATGTTCAGGAATAGTGTACTCATCTTCAATCACTTCCCATACCTCATTCCCAAGTGCCATTAGATGAACCTTCATCCTTGCACTCCAAAGACCAAAATCTGACCCATCAAGAATAGGTGTTGCATTGCCACTTGAATAATCCATTGTGTTCTTTACTAGCTTTTCCTTCAAGCTGTTAAACTTTTCGAAGGCACCTGCTCGATACCAATTGAAGAACACAAGCTTATACCGAGAGGGGGGGTGAACAAGTATAAGACCTCTTTTTACTTTTTCCTTTATACTTCAAAATAGTAAAGCAATATACCCAAAGCAATATCAAAGCAATGCACAATATCATCCACAAAGTGACACCACAAAACTTTTGTCTAAAAGTTATCTCAAAGTTCTTTGGGAATCCTTCCCAATTACAATGTTTATGAGCCTCGGCCCAAAGGAGATACCTTCCCCCAATCAGAATTTATGAGCCTCTGCTCAAAGGAGATACCTTCCCCTATGCTCTGGAAATGATCCCTCAGAAGATCAACTGCCTCTACCTCTTGCAAGCACGTGGAACTCCTTTCCACCGAAGACCTCCTATCCTCAATGCTTAGCCTAAGAGACCTCTGCCTTCTATGATCACGTCCACAGTAGCTCAGCAACCTATACCAAACATAGTCAGTCGGTCTAGTACAAGTCTTCCTCTATCTGTTAGATCTGTCCAACTCTTGAACAAATCAATCCTCTGCATACAAGCCTTCTCAAAGACTTGCCAAATATGTCCTCGGGTTCTTCTCATAGAACCAATGCACCTCTATCCTCAAGTTCTCTGATAGAACTATCAAACTCAGCTCACAAGTCCTCTGCTAGGACCTGTCCAAATCTGCTCACAAGTCCCCACCGAAACTTGTCCAAAACTGCTCACAAGTCCCCACCGGAACTTGTCCAAAAACTCAGCAAGCTCACCAAGAAAAACTTTCTTAGTAGGAAATCACAAAGTGAATTGTTAGAGACCCAATGTGATTTGTCAAACTCATAGAAGCATAAAGAGAATTGTTAGAGACTCAATATGTTCTATACTCAAATCCCAATCTCAAAACTCAACTCAAATCAACTCAGCTCAATCTCAATCTCAAATCTGAAAACTCAACTCAATATCTGAAATGGATAGGATAGAATGTTTTCTTTCAAGAACATGAAACCCCAACAATTGCCAACTATGCAAAGAATCACATAACAATGATACTCATGTTCTTTTCACCATCAATTAGGGTTTCAACAACAATGCTCATCAAACAAGGTTTAGTCAACCAACACCATTCAACTCAACATCAACCTTGAAGCATTCAACCAATCATCACAAGAAAAGGAAACAAGTAGAAATCCTTTTCCCTCCAAAGATATTTGAACAAAACAGCCACCAACACAATATCACCAAATGCAAAGAATAACTTGCTCAAATCAACTCAATGGAGTAAGCCCAATATCATGAATCAAGTAAAGCAATAACTTGATCAAACAACCTCTATGGAAGCAACTCAACCATCAAACTCAAAATAGCCAACCAAGGGTTCCACCAACTCAATGCAAGTAGCAAGACTCACAAACATAAACCCTAGTGCACAATGCTTCCACTACCTCAAACCAGAATTATGCATTCACCAAAACTCTCATCAAGGATAACAATGCATAAGAAGTCTTCAACAAACCAGAAAATAGGATTTACACCCAACCAAAGGAAACCTAGTTGAAAACCTTTTCACTCCAACCTTATTTCAGAAAACATACACCAATCATACTCATAAGGAAAATGTGCCCATACCTTTTTGGAGTAGAAGAAAATTGATCCTTAAAGTTGTCACCACACACAACCCTCAAACTTCCAACCAAGTTAGGGTTAGAACCAAGATAAATGAGCATATATAAAAACTTTCCTTAATACACCTTTTAGCTTCTCTTCTTTAAAAACAACCACCAAAGAAGCCAAAAACACAACAACCAAAACTTACACCTTATATCTCCATTTTTAAATTTAGCATAGCAAAAGACTAATCTCAAAAATACAACCAAAGAAATATCCCCTTATTTCTCCTATGTCTTTTAAACAATGCTAAACAATGCCAAAAATCATATCAAGAAAATAATCACACCTTATATTGGCTGCCCTTGAAGAATCCGAAATTCGTGGCACAAAACACGTTTTAATAAAAACGTGACTAATCCATGCACAACTCCCTCCGCGGGGATCGAAACGTAGACCTCCGCCTACGCAAGGCCCAAATGCAGCCTTCGCTGCCACTAGCCCACAAGGGGCTTACGAAGTCCAAGACGGACTTCCTTCCACATAAACGGTCAAGCTTTTCGAAAGCTTTTCAAACCACGAGCTCTCCTCTTTCGCAGCGTAAATAGAACATTCGATCGCAGCCAAACCAATTAATTGCCTTCGATTTTCCAAGAGGGTTTAACCTTAGGAACCTTCTCATATTTATAGTCCATACGTGGACTTTAGAACACGTCGGCTGCAAAGAAAAGTAATTTCGAATTTAATCGAAATTTGCTTTCTAAAGGGTTTAAAAACCCTTAAAGTATTTTTAATAAATTAAAAATAATTTCTCCCTTAATTAATTAAATAATTAATTAATTAAAACCTTGAAGGGTTTTAAATAATAATTAAATAAATAATAAAGAGAACCTCCATTGGTTTTAATAAAAACCATTGCCAATGGAATCTCTCCGGATTCTCTTAAAAATATTCTCTTGGAATCTTCCACCTTTGAAGCCAACACATCCTCTTAACATTAATGTCATTTCCTTTTGACATCAATGACAACTCATAGACAAGAAGCTAGGATCTCAAACCCAAAATTGCCAACACACACACAAGAAATATGCTTCCACAATATATTTCTTTAAACAAAACAATATATTTCAACAACATATTTCACACAAACAAGCAATATATTTCCACAATATATTCCTCTAAATCAAACAATATATTTCCACAATATATTCCTCTAAACCAAACAATATATTTCCATAATATATTTTTCACAAACAAACAATATATTTCCACAATTTTTTCCTCTAAACAAAACAATATATTTCCATAATCTATTTTTCAATCCATTTCAATATATTTGCAAAGCTTGGCAATGCATTTCTATATGATTCATTATCAATGATGCATAGCAAGCACAAGCATAAGGAATTCCATACTTCTTCCTCAAAATATTTTCCACAACTATTAAATCCAATAAAAACCATAAAGAAGCTCATACTTCTTTCCCAAAATACTTTCCATAAATACCTAAGCCCAAAATACACAACACAATTCCATAACCCAAACAATCCACTAAGCACATCTTGTCATTCATTTGCAAGGTCGAGTTTAGACTATTATTGATTAAGTATCAATCTATCCCAAATTTAGTCTAATAGAATATTGAAATAAATTAATCCATCATTTGATTAATTGTAAACCAAAGGTCATGTTGAATTAATCCATCATTATATTATTTCCAGATAAATCCATATTTTTATTAATTTGAAATCTAAATATTAAATATATTAATTTCCAAACTAATCTATCATTTAATTAATTTAAAATGTAAATATTTATTAGATTAGTCTAACATTAGATTCATTGCCAACTAATCTATCATTGGATTAATTTGAAACCTAAATATTAATTATATTAATATAACATTAGATTCATTACCAACTAATCTATCATTGGATTAATTTGAATCTAACTTACAAAGCAAAACTAAAGCAATAAGCAATAATCAAACCTTAGATTATTAATATGAAATACTAACCTAAAGTATAATGCACCAATCAACCAAAGATTCATGCAACCTTAGATTACATTTTAAGTACTCCTTAATCTAAAAATCATAAACCAAATTTCTAAACCTTAGAGCAAAAATACATAAATCACATGAGCAACACTAGGCAACACACATCAAGTTAAACCTACTCCATGCAACCAAAATTAAGAAATGATCAAGGCTCAGGTGAAGTAATATTTGTAGAGGATAAGGTTAAATCCTAAGACCCCCAAGCACCCCACAACCTGATGTAACCTAGGTGGAAACCCTAACTAGTACACACACACCACATCCCTCCATGTAAAGCTTAAGTGGACATTCACAAAGGAGCCCCATGGATTCCAAATAAAACAACCATCCTAGGAAACCCATATTAGGAGGATCTAAACAAAAAGGATCCAAGGATGCATGGAAATTTCATAAACATATGGAAAGAACATCCCAACATGGTCATTCCTAGAATACCCTTTGCCACCAAGGAAAAACCTTCCAAGATGATGAAGGTACATAACCAATCCTAGCTCCACAAATACATACCAATAAGAAATCCATCATAGAACTTAGAGAAAAAAAGGTAGTAACATGTAGCTATCAAATAATGTTAGAGGGATGAACGAACAAACACAATAAGCAAAGACAAAATACCAAATCTTACCTTGCTCTCAACTGAACCTATGGTATTCACTGTTTGCTCTCTGAATCCCAAGACATTACCTAATTCTATGTAGTAAATCACCATCATTCTTGTTCTCACTTCCCAATCTAGCATCCTCAAACAAAATAGCTAAAAGCCCTTAATTATGCTCTAGGAAGAAGGAAGAGAAAACACTATGTGCTAGGGTAGAGTGGCAGTGTTGCAAGCATTTCCATAATACCCAAAAACTTTACTCATGATGCCCCTCACAACACAGTGCCAACAGGAAAATAAAACCAAAGGTACATTGGCTAAAGGTGGCTCCACCTTCACCACCAAGGCATTGATGGTGCTTCCACTAGCAAGGTCAAAGGTGGCTCCACAACCACATACATGCAATATGAAACACAACTCGACCAAGCAAAACCATAGTCTAAAGCTATGGTAAACCAAAAGATTAAAAGCTTTAACAATAGGAGAAAATTAATCAAATAATCAATCCTCTTAATAAATAACAAATATAACAATATGAAAAACCAAATCAAATTATTAATACCAATATAACATTAGATTAATCATTCCTTAGATTGATACTATCATTAAAGACAATAATCATTTTTTTTTTTTTTGGTGGTGGCCACAAGGGGTAAACAGACTGTGACCACGAGGGAACCATTACATAACATATCCGCAACATGTGAGGCGAGAGATTTGAACCTGGGCCTCTCAGCAACTAGAGAGGTTTAACTACCCACTTGCTCTCCAACTCCTCTACATGGGCGGATAAAGACAATAATCATTTTCATTAATATAAAATTAACATTAATTAAAGCTAACATTAGATTAAACTAGCATTATTTATTCTTTTGATTAGTAATAAATATAACATTAGTTAATGTTATCCTTAGATTAAACTAACATTAATCGTTCTTTTAATTAATATTAATTCTAAAACTAAAAAGGATTAAGACTTCTTAATCAAACAAAGAAGATAGAATTAAACCATCGAATCTATCAAGGAGATCATTCAACCATAAGCGCAAAGGAAGATATCCCAACAATACACTCTCTAGATATTTTGTACCATTTTTTTATCCCTAAATTAGTGGCTCCTTATTTAAGATAGGCCCAAGCTATCATCGACTCATGTTAAGGAGACTTGTTGCATGCAAATTTCCTAGTTAAATGACACAAAATATGAGCATATGTAAACTATAATGCACATACATGAGAAGGGTATTCATTTATTTTACCCTAAGTTGTTTGGTCATAATTTCCCCTTCAATATGGCCTCTCATTCCTTGTGGTTAATTCTCTTGTCCACCATGAGAGTACCTGATCCTGCAACCAAGTAGAGCATTAAAAATACCATATTATTTTGTAAAAGTGGAGATAATATCAAAAGCTTATATCCATTAAAACTACAAATTAAGCATTAAACATCATTCATAATACAAAGTCCAATTGAGTATCTAGTACTTCCAAGGAGGGTCATGAAAATAATGATCCTCATAGCCTAGATACTTGTGTCATGTATCAGCACCATGTGCAAAAAGCTATGGAAAAGGTAGAGAGAACCCAAAAGGGGAGAGTTAATATGCTTTGACAACCTGAAAAAATAATGGTTGGACAAGATCCTATAGAAGGAGTTATCATTGTGCTTAAAAGATGATGGGAAATCATTACAATTTTATCTATAGAAAATGGGTCAATTTCAAGTTCCTTCTCAAAATAAACAGGAAAAACCCTTATGAACTAATGAGAAGATCTCATTTCCACAAGAAAATGAAAAAAGTGATTCAACCCCCAGTGAAAAAGGAAATTATAAGTATATCCCAAAGTAGTCTAATAAAGGGAAGATGAAGGAACCTACAAGGTCAAAAGAAGAAGCCAAAGAGAAACTAATATTTCCTTCTATCACCAAAAGTCAAATAATTGAGGCAACTCAACAATACAAAAGGAAATTTGTGAATCAAAAAAGAAATATAAGGCTAACCCCTTAGGAAAATTAGACTTCAATATTGTAGAATAATTAAAGACAACTCCTTCTAAAGAAAGCATATATGACATACTCTTTATCCTTGACCAAATAGACTTATTAAAGGCTTCTCTAAATAGGAATGCTAAAAAACAAGAGACATCCATTGTATACAACTTAACTGATAGACAAGAAAAATGAATCTAGCTCAATTAAAGAATAAACCTTCTCCCTTTTACATTTATTTAAGGATGGAAGGATGGATTATTCACAATTGTATGATAGATTTAGGAGTTTCAACTACCGTTATGCCAAAAGTAGTTTATGAAGAAATGGGTATGGAATACACTTGTTTATGTCTAGGGGTATTATAGCTAGATGGGACACCAGTGAAGACCATTGGGATGGTCAAATATGTTCTTATGAAACTACATAGATCCCCATAGGTAACTATAGTCCAAGAAATAGTTGTAGTGAATATAGAGCCTTATTTTGAATTATGCCTTTCAAGAGAATTCAATATCAAACTAGGGGACATATGTATTTATATTAATCTTGTATGATTATTCCCCACAAAGGCAAGAGAATAAAGGTAATTCTAGGAAATTTAGTATCCTATCACATTCAAAAAATTGAAGAGGTGTTGTAGCAAAAAATGATACAACATGAATGTATCCCTGATTTCAAAATTTTGAAGGTCATAAGAGGTCCATAAAATTTTGTGATGTTTAAAATTAATGATTCAAATTTCAAGTTATAAAGCCATAAAAATTTAAAAAATCTAAAAATGGATTAATATACTTCAAATATTGATAAAGCCTTCAAAATACTTAATTCATTAATTTTCAGTGACTCTATCGTCATGTTAGTCATCCTTCATAAATGGCCTTAGTTGTAAAAATATCTAAAAATACCTTGCACCCTTAAGAAGTAAAATAATCCTTTAAAATAAGTTTAAGGGGTCCCTTACCCACTTCTTTCTAAGTCTACAAGCTACTGGCCTGAAAGCTAAGCCTCCCTAAAAGAGATCGATCGACTGAAAAATAGAAAGCCATTGCCAAAAAGTAGAATTTAAAAAGATAAAATAAATAAACTTTTTGTCCAATGAGAAGAAGAGATCAACAAATCAACTGACCAATCAGTCTATGGATTCAGCATAAAAGATAAACCTTTCAGTCGACGAGAAGAAAAAGTGGGCCAAACACTCAGTTGAAGCTACTTCAAAGAACTCGTTCAATGCTGAAAGCCTAAAAGTCAAAATAAAAATAGGGAAGCATTCAATAAAGAAGAAGAACCAATCTATCAACCACATGGTGTGAAAAATAGCAAGTAGTCAAAATCACCATTCATGCAAAATCATGAAGGGACCATCAATCAAAAACTAAAAAACAATGAGGGCTAACCATTCGAACATCCAATCAATGAGTGAGAAATATTTGGCTGAATCATAATGAATCACCAAATAAAAATCTCTACAAGGGAAGTAATTAAAGCATCGATTGGTCAATCAACCACCGATTATCACCAAAGAAAGAGTATCTCAAAATCTGCAATGGGCATTAGTCAATTTGTTACATGATTGGAGCAATGCTTCACTGAAGAAAGATCTTGTGGACCCTCATCTAAGAAATCCAATGAGGTACTCAAATTTCAATCACATCATTCAGAACTCTATCATAGATCATAAGCCAATTCTCTTGGATAGCAGCCAAATCCTAAAACCTTGAAAATTTCCTTTTAAATACAAATTTGAATGGATAGTAGAAGAAGATTTTAGTGAACATGTGGAAGCACTTGGATTCAACAGGTCCAATCCATCAACTCCCAAGAAAAGTGGAAAAGGAAAATTTAAAAATTTATGCACGTGATAAAAATGGTTGGAAAAAAATGTGAGAGTAAATCTAGACAAGAAGCAGTTGATGCAACAACTAGAGAAACTAGAAACAAAAATTGAGGATCATCCCCCTCAACCATGGCAAGAAGATGCAAGAAATGATTTGATTTAGAAGCTCAATAAATTAAGCACATAAGAAGAAACACATTGAAGGCTTATATCTCGAATGGTTTAGCTAATCAAAGGGGATAGAAAAAAAAAATATTTTCATATGAAAACCATGCAATGATACCAAAGGAACACAATCAAGGAGATAGAGCATGAAGGACCCACTTATACAGATTGAGAGAAAATTAAGGAAATTGTCAATCAATATTACTCATCTCTACTCTCCAAAGAAAATGGTAACCGTAATTGCCAAGGAATACTAATATAGCATATATCAAGAGTATTATTTTTGGAAGACAAACAAGATCTTATTCAACCAATCACTATGGAGGAACTTAAGGAGATTATAGCATCTCTACCAAAGTACAAAGCTCATAGAACTGATGGATTCACAAATTTTTTTTACCAAAAATACCTTATACAAGTTTGTGGGCAACGACCCATAGGAGACACCAATCCCCTAGTACAAATTCATGGGAACCAACCCATATGAGACACCAATCCCCTAGTACAATTTTCTGGGCACCAACCCATAGGAGACACCAATCCCTTTTTGCAAGTTTGTGGGCACCAACCCATAGGAGACACCAATCCTCTTTTATAATTTTGTGGGCACCAACCCATAGGAGACACCAATATCCTTGAGGTATCAAACTCTTGCTCATAAATCGGATTAAAAATATACTTAGGTCTACTTCAAAATATGATCAATAATGGCATTAAATTCTTCACATTTTTTGGAGTTATATTTCTTCAACTAAAATAAATTCAGACATATTATACCCAAAATTAGTTTAACCTCCTGAACATATAGAGAATGATATAATGGTGTTGGAAGCTTCAATTTTTTTTTGAATTGGAGATGCTAATACCTTGATTTTATTCCACTATCATGTGCACTTTTTCTTCTTCTTGAGATGGCTGAATTTTTCTTCATTTTAATTGAAAACTTGGGTTCACTAATCCTCTCACTCTATCCTACACTATTTGACACATTGATTTGTTTTAGAATATTTCTTTCATTGTTATGTGGCTACCATATTTTTTCTTGTTTCCACATGTACTTAAAAATAGAAAATTATTTTCTAACACCTTTCAATTTTATACATCTAATAATTCCTTATATCTCCCACTTTATAAAAATAATAATTTTAATAAATCCACCTTAAGAAAGGAATTAACTCACTATACCTTCATAGCTGTTAACAACAATATAAAATGAACATTATTGCATCTCCTTTTGGCAAAATAACTTACATGTGACTCAAAATAGGGTCTCTTGCTTGTAGTCCTTATCAATGGAAAGTGAACCACCTCAGCTACACCGTCCAATGGAGAGTAACTACACAATTTTTAATTTGAAGTCACATACTAGAAATATCTCTAAATTTTGTATTCTGTTCTATGAAATCTTCATTTAAACATTTTGGCTTGTGCTTATTTCTTAAACCAAGAGTTAATATACTAAATTCATGTGAAATATTTACTCTTCCTTTCCTACATATGATATAATGAGTGCTATTTATCATCGTCATTGTTTTCACACTTTGAGCCACCCTAATTATTTTCTCCTTCACAATTTCCACTACGCCACTCTAATTTGGTAAATCCATCTCTAGTGCTTGAATATCAGTAATCTCATGCCCTAGCTCAATGATATAGATGGTCAATATTTGTATTACATAAATCTGCTCACAACATACAATATTCCTATTGAAATTTATTAAACTACTTTCCTTTGATCTGGCTGGTCTACAATCTCCTTCGTGTGTATTTTCTCCAAGAAAAAAGTGCTTCTCTTCCACATTAAATGAATGGTTGCTGGCCTCTTCGGGTGGGACAATCAACCAAGTGTGCCTCTCCAAGAATGAGGACATCTCTTTGGTCTCTAATGTAACATCTTCACTTCTACCATAAATGTGGGTTCCATTCAATTTTGCATCCACATATTCTTCACATAGAAGAACTTTATTCACATGATCAAACTGATATTAAAATTTTCTTCACACAATCAACACATTACGCTACTTGTCTTACAATATCAACTGAAAGAAAAAGTACCTTCACACTGCCAACACACTGCACTGCTTGTTTCACAATATCAAATGAAATAAAAATACCTTCACACTACCAAAACACTACACTGCTTGTCTCATAATATCAAATGAAATAAAAGTACCTTCACATTGCAAACACTTTTGGTGTAAAATCAGCTACAAGAGACCAACAAAATGGACTCCAATCACATAACACAAATGCAATATAATGGAAGAAACCTACAAATCGATATTCTTATCATTATTTAATTCACACAACTTCTCCAAAATATTACAATCCATCATATAGCAACCAAAAGCCAAAGAAACCCTAAAACGTCTATTTGTTCTAAAAACTGCTAAAAATAGATATTTTTTCTAAAAATTGCTAAAAATAGAAATGAGTTGAATTGCACCCCAATTTGTTGCACACATCCCTCTTACAATAACAAAACTTACTTTAAAATATTAGGCCTCAACTTAAGGTATAACAAAATATAATAAAATTCTAACATCCAAAAAACCCCAAAAAATCCAGGAACCTATTCTAAAAGCTAATTTTGGGACACTAGATATTGGAGTTAGGTCCCAAAAATATGATTTTTTGAGGGTGAGGTGAATCACAGATTAGCCTCATGTAGAACACACATGTAGAACCACCTGTTAAATTTCAAGGTAAACGGTCGTACGGTTCACAAGTTATGGCTCCGAAAAGGTGCATCATTCTCCTCTGGTGAAAAAGAACTCAGCTCCTACGAGTTCAATTGAATTGAAATATTGTAGCTTCCAGTTATCAATTTCCTTTAGCTCTAACTCTAAAACCCAAGTTTTAGCTGACTGTGGTAATCCTTCCAACTTAACCAATAATCTATAGTAGCTCCCATGTCTAGTGGTGATCACCTTCTTATCGAGCACCTATGCAACTCTATATTTTTTCTTCTTAGACATCTATCGTGCCCAAGTTACTGTCTCCTGTAATTCACCATCCTTGAAATAACTATGATACTAAAATAAATAAAAAACATTAAAAATGGGTGAAATATCAAATTCTTCAAGCAACTCCTCTTTATAGGCATTATCATTGATCTTCTTAAAAATCTTGCATGGCCCAATTTTCTTAAGTTTTAGTTTGTTATACGTCCCCTTAGGAAATATTTATTTCCTAAGAAGAACCATGACCATATCACCATCTTCAAAAACTTTCACCCTTATGTGTGCATCAATAGGCTCTTTGTAGTGAGCATTACTACTCTATAATTTTTCCCTCATGGACTCTTGCACTTTTTGGATATGCTCAACTAATGCTTCTGCATCATTACTAACTTGTTCCCCAATTGGTAACTCAACCAAATTTACTACACCTATAGGATTTTGACCACAAATAATTTGAAAAGAATATTTACCTGTCAATTTATTCACTAAACTGTTGTATGTAAATTTGGATTACGACAAGGCTAAATACCATTGTTTTGGTTTTTCTCCAACTATGCATCGTAAGAGGTTTCCCAAGATTTTGTTCACTACCTTAGTTTTCCCATCTGTCTATGGGTGGTAAGCACTACTGAACTACAGCCTGGTGTTCAAATTTTTCCACAATGTCCTCTAAAAGTGACTCAAGAACTTAGTATCCCGATCAGAAGTAAGTCTTTAGAACACCATATAACCGCATAATCTCATCAAATAATAAGACTATAGTCCTAGTTGCATCATTAGTTTTCTGGAAAGCAATGAAATGCACCATTTTGAAAATCTATCTACCACAACAAAAACTGAATCTTTACCCCTTTGTTTCTTGGGCAACCCCAACATGAAATTCATACTTAGATCGGTCCATGGTCCTGTAGGAACTGGCGATGGCATATAAAACCCTGTATTTTGTGCATGGCCCTTAGCCATCTGATATACTATGCATCTAGAGACAAACCTAATTATGTCTCTCTAAATTTTTGGCCTATAGTACTTCTCTACAAACATTCCTAAATTCATGTTGTTTCTCCAAAATATTACAATCCATCATATAGCAATCGAAAACCAAAGAAACCCTAAAACATCTTTTTTTTAAACACTGTTAAAAATAGAAATTTGTTGGATTGCACCCAAATTTGGTGTACACATCGATCTTACAATAACAAACCTTAATTTAAAATATTAGGCCTCAACTTAAGGTATAACAAAAGATAATAAAATTCTAACATAAAAAAAAACCCAAAAAACCCAAGAACCTATTCTAAAAGCTAATTTTGGGACACTAGATGTAAGAGTTAGATCCCAAAAATATGATTTTTTGAGGGTGAGATGAACCAGATATTAGCCTCATGAAAAAAACACATGCAAAACCACTTGTTAAAGTTCAAGGTAAACGGGCATATGGTTCATAAGTTATGGCTTCGACAAGGTGCATCATTCTCCTCTGGTGAAAAAGAATTCAACTCCTATGAGTTCAGTTGAATTGAAATCCTATAGGTTCTGGTTATAAATTTCCTTTAGTCCTGAATATAAAACCCAAGTGTTATCTGACTATGGTAATACTTCCCACCGAACCAATAATCTATTGTAGCTCCCATGTCTGGTGGTGATCACCTTCTTATCGAGCACATGTGCAACTCTGTATTTTTTCTTCTTAGACATCTGTCGTGCCCATGTTACTATCTCCTGTAATTCACCATCCTTGATAGTACCAGGATACTAAAATAAATAAAAAACATTAAAAATAGGTTAAATATAAAATTCTTTAGGCAACTCAAATTTATAGGCATTTTCATTGATCTTCTTCAAAATCCTGCATGGCCCATTTTTCTTATATTTTAGTTTGTTATACATCCCCTTAGGAAATATTTCTTTCCTAAGATGAACCATGACCATATCACCATCTTCAAGCACTTTCACCCTTTTGTGTGCATCGAAAAACTCTTTGTAGTGAGCATTACTACTCTGCAATTTTTCGTTCATGAACTCTTGCACTTTTTGGATATGCTCAGCAAATGCTTCTGCATTATCACTAACTTGTTCCCCAATTGGTAACTCAAGCAAATATAATACACCTCTATGATTTTTACCATAAATAATTTGAAAAGGAAATTTACCTATCGACATGTTCATTGAACTGTTGCATGCAAATTCAGCTTGCAACAAGGCTAAATACCATTGTTTTGGTTTTTCTCCAACTATGCACTTGTAAGAGGTTTCCCAAGTTTTTGTTCACTACCTCGGTTTGCCCATCGATTTGTGGGTGGTAAGCACTCATCGAACTACAATCCGGTGTTTAAATTTTTCCGCAAAGTCCTAAAAAAGTGACTCAAGAACTTAGTATCCTAATTAGAAGTAATAGTCTTTGGAACACCATGTAAGCACACAATCTCATCAAAGAATAAGACTGCAGTCCTAGTTGCATCATTAGTTTTCTGGAAAGCAATGAAATGCACCATTTTGAAAATCTATCTACCACAACAAAAACTGAATCTTTACCCCTTTGTTTCTTGGGCAACCCCAACATGAAATTCATACTTAGATCGGTCCATGGTCCTGTAGGAACTGGCGATGGCATATAAAACCCTGTATTTTGTGCATGGCCCTTAGCCATCTGATATACTATGCATCTAGAGACAAACCTAATTATGTCTCTCTAAATTTTTGGCCTATAGTACTTCTCTACAAACATTCCTAAATTCATGTTGTTTCTCCAAAATATTACAATCCATCATATAGCAATCGAAAACCAAAGAAACCCTAAAACATCTTTTTTTTAAACACTGTTAAAAATAGAAATTTGTTGGATTGCACCCAAATTTGGTGTACACATCGATATTACAATAACAAACCTTAATTTAAAATATTAGGCCTCAACTTAAGGTATAACAAAAGATAATAAAATTCTAACATAAAAAAAAACCCAAAAAACCCAAGAACCTATTCTAAAAGCTAATTTTGGGACACTAGATGTAAGAGTTAGATCCCAAAAATATGATTTTTTGAGGGTGAGATGAACCAGATATTAGCCTCATGAAAAAAACACATGCAAAACCACTTGTTAAAGTTCAAGGTAAACGGGAATATGGTTCATAAGTTATGGCTTCGACAAGGTGCATCATTCTCCTCTGGTGAAAAAGAATTCAACTCCTATGAGTTCAGTTGAATTGAAATCCTGTAGCTTCTGGTTATAAATTTCCTTTAGCCCTGAATATAAAACCCAAGTGTTATCTGACTATGGTAATACTTCCCACCGAACCAATAATCTATTGTAGCTCCCATGTCTGGTGGTGATCACCTTCTTATCGAGCACATGTGCAACTCTGTATTTTTTCTTCTTAGACATCTGTCGTGCCCATGTTACTATCTCCTGTAATTCACCATCCTTGATAGTACCAGGATACTAATATAAATAAAAAACATTAAAAATAGGTTAAATATAAAATTCTTTAGGCAACTCAAATTTATAGGCATTTTCATTGATCTTCTTCAAAATCCTGCATGGCCCATTTTTCTTATATTTTAGTTTGTTATACATCCCCTTAGGAAATATTTCTTTCCTAAGATGAACCATGACCATATCACCATCTTCAAGCACTTTCACCCTTTTGTGTGCATCGAAAAACTCTTTGTAGTGAGCATTACTACTCTGCAATTTTTCGTTCATGAACTCTTGCACTTTTTGGATATGCTCAGCAAATGCTTCTGCATTATCACTAACTTGTTCCCCAATTGGTAACTCAAGCAAATATAATACACCTCTATGATTTTTACCATAAATAATTTGAAAAGGAAATTTACCTATCGACATGTTCATTGAACTGTTGCATGCAAATTCAGCTTGCAACAAGGCTAAATACCATTGTTTTGGTTTTTCTCCAACTATGCACTGTAAGAGGTTTCCCAAGTTTTTGTTCACTACCTCAGTTTGCCCATCGATTTGTGGGTGGTAAGCACTACTGAACTACAATCTGGTGTTTAAATTTTTCCGCAAAGTCCTAAAAAAGTGACTCAAGAACTTAGTATCCTAATTAGAAGTAATAGTCTTTGGAACACCATGTAAGCACACAATCTCATCAAAGAATAAGACTGCAGTCCTAGTTGCATCATTAGTTTTTTGGAAAGCAATGAAATTCACCATTTTTGAAATTTTTTCTACCACAACAAAAATTGAATCCTTAACCCTCTGTGTCTTGGGCAACCCCAACACGAAATCTATACTTAGATCGGTCCATGGTCCTGTAGGAACTGGCAGTGGGATATACAACCCTGTATTTTGTGCATGACCCTTAGCCATTTGACATACTCTACATCTAGAGACAAAATTGATTATGTCTCTCTTCATTTTCAACCAATAGTACTTCTCCTCTACAAAAATTCCTGAATTCACACCGCTTCTCCAAAATATTACAATCCATATTGTAGCAACCAAAAACCAAAAAAACCCTAAAATGTATTTTTTTCTAAAAACTGCTAAAAATAGAAATGAGTTGGATTGCACCCAAATTTGGTGCACACATCCCTCTTATAATAACTAACCTTACTTTAAAATATTAGGACTCAACTTAAGGTATAACAAAAGATAATAAAATTCTAACATCCAAAAAAACCCAAAAAACCTGAGAACCTATTCTAAAAGCTAATTTTGGGACACTAGATATCGAATTTAGGTCCCAAAAATATGGTTTTTGAAGGGTTAGGTGAATCAAATATTAGCCCCATGCATAACACACATAAAAAACCACCTGTTAACTTTCAAGGTAAACGAGCATACGGTTCACAAGTTATGGCTTTGACAAGGTGCATCATTCTCTTCTGGTGAAAAAGAACTCAGCTCCTGCGAGTTCAGTTGAATTGAAATCCTGTAGCTTCTGGTTATCAATTTCCTTTAGCTCTAAACATGAAACCCAAGAGTTATCTGACTATGGTAATCCTTCCCACTGAACCATGAATCTATTATAGCTCCCATGTCTAGTGGTGATCACCTTCTTATCAAGCACCTATGCAACTCTGTATTTTTTCTTCTTAGAAATCTATCATGCCCAAGTTAATTTCTCCTATAATTCACCATCCTCGACAGTACCACGATACTAAAATAAATCAAAAACATTAAAAACAGGAAAAATATCAAATTCCTCAGGAAGCTCCACTTTATAGGCATTATCATTGATCTTCTTCAAAATCCTACATGGCCTAATTTTCTTAAGTTTCAATTTGTTATACATCCCCTTAGGAAATATTTATTTCTTAAGATGAACCATGACCATGTCACCCTCTTCAAACAATTTCACCCTTCCATGTGCATCAGTAGACTCTTTATAGTGAGCATTACTACTCTGCAATTTTTCCCTCATGAACTTTTGCACTTCTTGGATATGCTCAGTAAATGCTTCTGCATCATCACTAACTTGTTCCCCAATTGGTAACTCAACCAAATATAATACAACTCTTCATTGAATTGTTGTATGCAAATTTGTCTTGTGATAAGGCTAAATACCATTGTTTTGGTTTTTTTTCAACTATGCACCGTAAGAGGTTTTCCAAGCTTTTATTCACTACCTCGGTTTGCCCATTGGTCTATGGGTGGTAAGCACTACTGAACTACAATATGGTGTTCAAATTTACAAAATGTCCTCAAAAATTGACTCAAGAACCTAGTATCCTGATTAGAAGTAATAGTATTTGGAACACCATGCAACAACACAATCTCATCAAATAATAAGACTGTAGTCCTAGTTGCATCATTAGTTTTTTGGAATGCAATGAAATGCACCATTTTTGAAAATTTGTCTACCAAAACAAAAATTGAATCCTTAACCCTCTATGTCTTGGGTAACCTCAACACAAAATCCATACTTAGATCGGTCCATGGTCCCGTAGGAACTGGCAGTGGCATATACAACCCTGTATTTTGTGCATGGCCCTTAGCCATCTAACATAGTCTACATCTAGAGAAAAACCTGATTATGTCTCTTTTCATCCTCCACCAATACTACTCCTCTAAAAACATTCCTAAATTCACATCGTTTCTCCAAAATATTAAAATCCATCATATAGCAACTGAAAACCAAAGAAACCCTAAAACGTCTTTTTTTCTAAAAACTACTAAAAATAGATCTCTTTTCTAAAAACTGCTAAAAATAAAAATGAGTCGGATTGCACCAAAATTTTGTGCACACATCCCTATTACAATAACGAACCTTACTTTAAAATATTAGGCCTCAACTTAAGGTATAACAAAAGATAATAAAATTCTAACATCCAAAAAAACCCAAAAAACCTGGGAACCTATTCTAAAAGTTAATTTTGGGACACTAGATGATGGATTTAGGTCCTGAATATATGATTTTTGGAGGGTGAGCTGAATTAGATATTAGATTCATGTAGAACTACTTTGTATTGAGCATTACTACTTTGCAATTTTTCCCTCACGGACTCTTGCACTTTTTGGATATGCTCAGCAAATGCTTCTGCATCATCACTAACTTGTTTCCCAATTGGTAACCCAACCAAATCTAATACACATCTAGGATTTTGACCATAAATAATTTGAAAAGGAGATTTACCTGTTGACCTGTTAACTGAATTGTTGTATGAAAATTTGATTTATGACAAGGCTAAATCCCATTGTTTTGGTTTTTCTCCAACTATGCATCGTAAGAGGTCAGATTTAGGTCCTAAAAATATAATTTTTTGAGGGTGAGGTGAATAAAATATTAGCCTCATGCAAAACACACACATGGAACAACATTTTAAATTTCAAGGCAATCAGGCATATAGTTCATAAGTTATGGCTCTGACAAGGTGCATCATTCTCCTCTGGTGAAAAAGAACTCAGCTCCTGCAAGTTCAGTTGAATTGAAATCCTGTAACTTCTGGTTATCTATTTCCTTTAGCTCTAACTCTGAAACCCAAGTGTTATATGGTTGTGGTAATCCTTCCCACTGAACCAGGAATTTGTTGTAGCTCCCATGTCTGGTGGTGATCACCTTCTTATCGAGCACCTGTGCAACTCTATATTTTTTCTTCTTAGACATCTGTCATACCCAAGTTATTGTCTCCTATAATTCACCATCCTCAATAGTACCAAGATACTGAAATAAATCAAAAACATTAAAAATGGGTGAAATATCAAATTCTTCAGGAAACTCCACTTTATAGGAATTATCATTGATCTTATTAAAAATCCTTCATGGCCCAATTTTCTTAAGTTTCAGTTTGTTATATGTCCCTTTAGGAAATATTTATTTTCTAATATGAACCATGACCATATCACCCTCTTCAAACACTTTCACCCTTCTGTGTGCATTAGCAGACTATTTGTAGTGAGCATTACTACTTTGCAATTTTTCCCTCACGGACTCTTACACTTTTTGGATATGCTCAGCAAATGCTTCTGCATCATCACTAACGTGTTCCCCAATTGGTAACTCAACCAAATCTAACACACCTCTAGGATTTTGACCATAAATAATTTGAAAATGAGATTTACCTGTCGACCTGTTCACTGAACTATTGTATGTAAATTCGGCTTGCAACAAGACTAAATCCCATTGTTTTGGTTTTTCTCCAACTATGCACCATAAGAGGTTTTCCAAGCTTCTGTTCACTACCTCGATTTGCCCATCGGTATGTAGGTGGTAAGAACTATTGAACTGCAACTTGGTGTTAAAAATTTTCCACAATGTTCTCAAAAAGTGACTAAAGAACTTAGTATCCTAATCAGAAGTAATAGTATTTGGAACACCATGTAACTACACAATATCATCAAAGAATAAGACTACAGTCTTAGTTGCATCATTAGTTTTCTGGCAAGAAATGAAATGCACCATTTTTAAAAATATGTCTACCACAATAAAAATTGAATCTCTACTCCTCTATGTATTGGGCAACCCCAACATGAAATCCATACTTAGATCAGTCCATGGTCCTGTAGGAACTGGCAATGGCATCTACAACCCTGTATTTTGTGCATGGCCCTTAGCCATCTAACATACTCTACATCTAGAGACAAACCTGATTATGTCTCTCTTCATTTTTGGCCAATAATACTTCTCCTCTACAAACATTCTTGAATTCACTTCATTTCTCCAAAATATTACAATCCATCATATAGCAACCGAAAAAAAAAGAAACCCTAAAACATCTTTTTTCTAAAAACTTCTAAAAATAGATTTTTTTTCTAAAAACTGCTAAAAATATAAATGATTCGGATTGGACCCAAATTTGGTGCACACATCCCTCTTACAATAATGAACCTTACTTTAAAATATTAGGCCTCAAATTAAAGTATAACAAAATATAATAAAATTCTAACATCTAAAAATCCCAAAAAATCAGGGAACCTATTCTAAGAGCTAATGGTGGGACACTAGATGTCGGAGTTAGGTCCCAAAAATATGATTTTTGGAGGGGGAGGTGAATAAGAAATTAGCCTCATGTAGAACACAATACGGAACCACCTGTTAAATTTCAAGGAAAATGGGAGTACGGTTCATAAGTTATGGCTTTGACAAGGTGCATCTTTATCCTCTGGTGAAAAAGAGCTCAGCTCTTGTGACTTCAGTTGAATTGAAATCCTGTAGCTTCTGGTTATCAATTTCCTTTAGCTTTGACTCTAAAACCCAAGTGTTATCTAACTATGGTAATCCTTCCCACTAAACTAGGAATCTATTGTAGCTCCCATGTCTCATGGTGATCACCTTCTTATTGAGCACCTATGCAACTCTGTCATTTTTCTTCTTAGACATATGTCATGCCCAAGTTATTTTCTCTTGTAATTCACCATCCTTGAAAGTACGAAGATACTGAAATAAATTAAAAACATTAAAAATGAGTGAAATATAATATTATTCAGGCAACTCCACTTTATAGGCATTATCATTGATCTTCTTCAAAATCCTTCATGGCCCAATTTTCTTAAGTTTTAGTTTGTTATACATCCCCTTAGGAAATATTTATTTCCTAAGATGAACCATGACCATATCACCCTCTTCAAACACTTTCACCCTTTTGTGTGCATCAACAGACTCTTTGTAGTGAGCAATACTACTTTTCAAATTTTCCCTCTTGGACTCTTGCATTTTTTGGAAATGCTTAGCAAATGCTTTTGCATCATCACTAACTTGTTCCCCAATTGGTAACTCAACCAAATATAATACACCTCTAGGATTTTGACCATAAATAATTTGAAAAGGATATTTACCTATCGACCTATTCACTAAACTATTGTATGTAAATTTGTCTTGTGACAAGGCTAAATCCCATTGTTTTGGTTTTTCTCCAACTATGCACCGTAATAGGTTTCCCAAGATTTTGTTCACTACTTCAGTTTGCCCATCAGTCTGTGGGTGGTAAGCACTACTGAACTGTAACCTGGTGTTCAAATTTTTCCACAACGTCCTCCAAAAGTGACTCAAGAAATTAGTATCCCAATAAGAAGTAATAGTCTTTGGAACACCATGTAACCACACAATCTCATAAAAGAAAAAGACTACAGTCCTAGTTGCATCATTAGTTTTCTGGAAAGCAATGAAATGCACCATTTTTGAAAATATGTCTACCACAACAAAAAGTGAATCCTTACCCCTCTATGTCTTTGCCAACCTCAACACGAAATCCATACTTATATTGGTACAAGGTTGTATAGGAACTGGTAGTGGCATATACAACCCTGTATTTTGTGCATGGCCCTTAACCATCTGACATACTCTACATCTAAAGGCAAACCTAATTATGTCTCTCTTAATTTTTGGCCAATAGTACTTTTCGTCTACAAACATTCCTGAATTCACACCGCTTCTCCAAAATATTAAAATCCATCATATAGCAACCAAAAACCAAATAAACCCTAAAGAAACCCTAATACATCTTTTTTTCTAAAAACTGCTAAAAATAGATATTTTTTTCTAAAAAGTCCTAAAAATAGAAATGATTCGGATTGCACCCAAATTTGGTGCACACATCCCTCTTACAATAATGAAAATTAATTTAAAATATTAGACCTCATATTTAGGTATAACAAAAGATAATAAAATTCTAACATCCAAAAAAATCCAAAAAACCTGAGAACCTATTCTAAAAGCCAATTTTAGGACACTAAATGTCAGAGTTAGGTCCCAAAAATATGATTTTTTGAGGGTGAGGTGAATCAGAGATTAGCCTCATGCAAAACATGCATGCAAAACCACCTATTAAATTTCAAGGCAAACGAGCATATGGTTCACAAGTTATTGCTCTGATAAGGTGCATCATTCTCCTATGGTGAAAGAGAACTCAACTCCTACGAGTTTAGTTGAATTGAAATCCTATAGCTTCTAGTTATCTATTTCCTTTATCTCTAACTCTGAAACCCAAGTGTTATCTGACTGTGGTAATCCTTCCCACTGAACTAGGAATCTGTTGTAGCTCCCATATTTGGTGGTGATAACCTTCTTATCGAGCACTTGTGGAACTCTATCTTTTCTCTTCTTAGAAAACTATCATGCCCAAGTTATTGTCTCCTATAATTCACCATCCTCGATAGTACCAAGATACGAAAATAAATCAAAAACATTAAAAAAGGGCGAGATATCAAATTCTTCAGGCAACTCCACTATATAGGAATTATCATTGATCTTATTAAAAATCCTGCATGGCCCAATTTTCTTAAGTTTTAGTTTGTTATATGTCCCCTTAGGAAATATTTATTTCCTAAGATGAACCATGACCATATCACCCTCTTAAAACACTTTCACCCTTCTGTGTGCATTAGCAGACTCTTTGTAGTGAGCATTACTACTCTGCAATTTTTCCCTCACGGACTCTTACACTTTTTGGATATGCTCAGCAAATGCTTCTGCATCATCACTAACTTTTTCCCAAATGAGTTTTAAAATTATTGTGGCATGACGGTTATAGGGGTGGGTTGTGCAAATATATGTGTGGTGGCTTCCACGACAGACAATACATAATACTATGGTGGCCATAAAATCTGGACAACCTTCCCAAATTTGTGGTGGCTACCGATTCCACCATGGTAAAAAAAAACCTTGTTCCCCAATTGGTAACTCAACCAAATCTAATACACATCTAAGATTTTGACCATAAATAATTTGAAAATAAGATTTACCTGTCGACCTATTCACTAAATTTTTGTATGTAAATTTGGCTTGCGACAAGGCTAAATACCATTGTTTTGGTTTTTCTCCAACTATGCACTGTAAGAGGTTTCCCAAGCTTCTGTTCACTACCTCAGTTTGCCCATTGGTCTATGGGTGGTAAGCACTACTGAAATGCATCTTTGTGTTCAACCTTTTCCAAAAATTCCTCCAAAAGTGACTCAAGAACTTAGTATCCCGATCAGAAGTAATAGTCTTTGGAACACCATGTAACCACACAATCTCATCAAAGAATAATATTGTAGTCCTAGTTGCATCATTAGTTTTATGGCAAGCAATGAAATGCATCATTTTTAAAAATTTATCTATCACAACAAAAATTAAATCCTTACCCCTATGTGTCTCGAGCAACCCCAACATGAAATCTATACTTAGATCAGTCCATGGTCCTGTAGGATGTGGCAGTGGCATATACAACCCTGTATTATGTACATGGCCCTTAGCCATCTGACATAGTCTGCATCTAGAGATAAACCTAATTATGTCTCTCTTCATTTTCGACCAATAGTACTTCTCTACAAAAATTCCTGAATTCACATCGCTTCTCCAAAAGATTACAATCCATCATATAGCAACTGAAAACCAAAAAAACTCTAAAGAAACCCTAAAACGTCTTTTTTCTAAAAACTGCTAAAAATAGATCTTTTTTCTAAAAATTGCTAAAAATAGAAATGATTCGAATTACACCCAAATTATGTGGACACATCAATGTTACAATAACGAACCTTACTTTAAAATATTAGGCCTCAACTTAAGGTATAACAAAATATAATAAAATTTTAACATCCAAAAAAACCCAAAAAACCTTGAAAACTATTCTAAAATCTAATTTTGGGATAGTAGATGTCGGAGTTAGGTCCTAAAAATATGATTTTTTGAGGGTGAGGTGAATCAAATATTAGCCTCATGCATAATACGCATGCGAAACCACCTATTAAATTTCAAGGCAACTGGGCGTACGGTTCACAAGTTATGGCTCTGAAAATGTGCATCATTCTCCTCTGGTGAAAAAGAACTCAACTCCTGCAAGTTTAGTTGAATTGAAATCTTGTAGCTTCTGGTTATCAATTTTATTTATCTTTGACTCTGAAACCCAAGTGTTATCTGACTATGGTAATCCTTCCCACTGAACTAGGAATCTATTGTAGCTCCCCTGCCTGGTGGTGATCACCTTCTTTTCAAGAACCTATGCAACTTTGTATTTTTATTCTTAGAAATTTGTCGTGACCAAGTTACTGTCTCTTGTAATTCACCATATTCGACAGTACCAGGTAACTGAAATAAATCATAAACATTAGAAACGGGTGAAATATCAAATTCTTCAGGCAGCTCCACTTTATAGGCATTATCATTCATCTTTTTCAAAATCCTGCATGGCCCAATTTTCTTAAGTTTTAGTTTGTTATACATGACATTAGGAAATATTTCTTTCCTAATATGAACCATGACCATATAATCCTCTTAAAACACTTTCACCCTTCTATGTGCATCAACAAAATCTTTGTAGTGAGCATTACTACTCTACAATTTTTCCCTCATGGGCTCTTGCACTTCTTGGATATGCTCAGCAAATGCTTCTGCATCATCACTAACTTGTTCCCCAATTGGTATCTCAACCAAATATAATACACCTCTAGGATTTGGGCCATAAATAATTTGAAAACAAAATTTACCTATCGACCTATTCACTAAACTGTTGTATGTAAATTTGGCTTGCGACAAGGCTAGATACCATTGTTTTGGTTTTTCTCCAACTATGTGTGAGGTTTTTGAAGCTTCTGTTCACTACCTTAGTTTTCCCATTGGTCTGTGTGTGGTAAGCACTACTGAAATACAACTTGATGTTCAACTTTTTCCACAACATCCTCAAAAAGTGACTCAAGAACTTAGTATCTCGATCAAAAGTAATAATCTTTGGTACACCATGTAACTACACAATCTCATCAAAGAATAATACTGCAGTCCTAGTTCCATCATTAGTTTTATAGAAAGTAATGAAATGCACCATTTTTGAAAATATGTCTACCACAACAAAAACTAAATCCTTACCCCTCTATGTCTTGGACAACCCCAACATAAAATCCATACTTAGATCAGTCCATGGTCCTATAGGAACTGGTAGTGGCATATACAACCCTATATTTTGTGCATGGCCCTTAGCCATCTGACATACTCTACATCGAGAGACAAACCTAATTATGTCTCTCTTCATATTTTTCCAATATTACTAATCCTTTACAAATATTCTTGAATTCACACTGCTTCTCCAAAAGATTAAAATCCATCATATAGCAAACGAAAACCAAATAAACCCTAAAGAAACCCTAAAACATATTTTTTTCTAAAAACTATTAAAAATAAATCTTTTTTTTTAAAACTACTAAAAATATAAATGAGTCATATTGCACCCAAATTTGGTGCACACATATCTCTTAAAATAACGAACCATACTTTAAAATATTAGGCCTCAACTTAAGGTATAACAAAAAATAATAAAATTCTAACATCCAAAAAAACCCACAAAACCTGGGAACCTATTCTAAAATCTAGGGACACTAGATGTTGGAGTTAGGTCCCAAAAATATGATTTTTGAAGGGTGAGATGAATCAGATATTAGTCTCATGCAAAAAACGCATGCAGAACCACTTGTTAAATTTCAAGGCAAACGGGCGTACGGTTCACAAGTTATGGCTCCGACAAGGTGCATCATTCTCCTTTGGTGAAAAAGAACTTAGCTCCTACGAGTTTAGTTGAATTGAAATCCTGTAGCTTCTAGTTATCAATTTCATTTAGATCTGACTCTAAAACCCAAGTGTTATCTTACTATGGTAATCCTTCCCACTAAACCATGAATCTATTGTAGCTCCCATGTCTAGTGATGATCACCTTCTTATCGAACACCAGTGCAACTATGTATTTTTTCTTCTTAGAAATATGTCGTGCCCAAGTTACTGTCTCTTGTAATTCACCATCCTCAAAAGTATCAGGATACTAAAATAAATTAGAACCATTAAAAATGGGTGAAATATCAAATTCTTCAGGCAACTGCACTTTATAGGCATTATCATTGATCTTATTCAAAATATTGCATGGCTTAATTTTCTTAAGTTTTAGTTTGTTATATGTCCCCTTAGGAAATATTTCTTTCCTAATATGAACCATGACCATATCACCCTCTTAAAACACTTTCACCCTTCTATGTACATCAATAGAATCTTTGTAGTGAACATTACTACTTTAGAATTTTTCCCTCACGGACTCTTGCACTTTTGTGATATGCTTAGCAAATGCTTTAGCATCATCACTAACTTATTCCCCAATTGGTAACTCAACCAAATATAATACACATCTAGAATTTTGACCATAAATAATTTGAAAAGGAGATTTACTTGTTGACCTATTCACTAAACTGTTGTATGCAAATTCGGCTTGCGACAAGGAAAAACCCCATTTTTTTGGTTTTTCTCCAACTATGCACCGTAAGAGGTTTCCAGAGCTTCTGTTCACTACCTCGATTTGCCCATCTATCTGTGGGTGGTCAGCACTACTGAAATGCAACCTGGTGTTCAAATTTTTCCATAATGTCCTCCAAAAGTGACTCAAGAACTTAGTATCCCGATTAGAAGTAACAGTCTTTGGAACACCATGTAATCGCACAATGTCATCAAATAATAAGACTACAGTCCTAGTTGTATCATTAGTTTTCTGGAAAGAAATGAAATGCACCATTTTTGAAAATATATCTACCCCCCAAAAAAATTGAATCCTTACCCCTCTATTTCTTGGGCAACCCCAACATGAAATCCTTACTTAGATCGGTCCATGGTCCTGTAGAAACTGGCAATGGCATATACAACCCTATATTTTGTGAATGGCCCTTAGCCATCTGACATACTCTGCATCTAGAGACAAACTTGATTATGTCTCTCTTCATTTTTGGGAAAAAGTACTTCTCCTCTACAAATATTCCTGAATTCACACTTCTCAAAAATATTACAATCCATCATATGGCAAAAAAAACCAAAGAAACCCTAAAATGTCCTTTTTTCTAAAAACTACTAAAAATAGATATTTTTTCTAAAAATTGCTAAAAATAGATTTTTTTTCTAAAAATTGCTAAAAATAGAAATGAGTTGGATTGCTACCAAATTTGGTGCACACATCCCTATTACAATAAAGAACCTTAATTTAATATATTAGGCCTCAAATTAAGGTATAACAAAAGATAATAAAATTATAACATCCAAAAAAACCCAAAAAACTTGGGAACCTATTCTAAAAGCTAATTTTGGGACACTAGATGTCGGAGTTAGGTCCAAAAAATATGATTTTTGGAGGGTGAGGTGAATCATAGATTATCCTCATGTAGAACATGCACATGGAATCACCTATTAAATTTCAAGTCAAACGGGCGTACGGTTCACAAGTTATGGCTCCGACAAGGTGCATCATTCTCCTCTAGTGAAAAAGAACTCAGCTCTTGCGAGTTCAATTGAATTGAAATCCTGTAGCTTCTGGTTATCAATTTGCTTTATATTTGAATATGAAACCCAAGTGTTATCTGACTATGGTAATCATTTCCACTAAACTAGGAATCTATTGTAGTTCCCATGTTTGGTGGTGATCACTTTCTTATCGAGCACCTGTGCAACTCTATATTTTTTCTTCTTAGACATATATCATGCCCAAGTTACTGTATCCTGTAATTCACCATCCTCGAAAGTACCAAGATACTAAAATAAATAAGAAACATTAAAAATGGATGAAATATCAAATTCTTTAGGTAGCTCCACTTCATAGGCATTATCATTGATCTTCTTCAAAATCTTGCATGAACCAATTTTCTTAAGTTTTAGTTTGTTATATGTCCCCTTAGGAAATATTTATTTCCTAAGATGAACCATGACCATATAACCCTCTTCAAACACTTTCACCCTTCTATGTGCATCATTAGACTATTTGTAGTGAGCATTACTACTCTACAATTTTTCCCTCATGGACTTTTGCACATTTTGGATATGCTCAGCAAATTCTTCTACATCATCACTAACTTGTTCCCCAATTGGTAACTCAACCAAATCTAATACATCTCTAGGATTTTGAATATAAATAATTTGAAAATGATATTTACCTATCGACTTGTTCACTGAACTGTTGTATGTCAATTCGGCTTGTGACAAGGCTAAATCCCATTGTTTTGGTTTTTCTCCAACTATGCATCGTAAGAGGTTTCCCAAGCTTCTCTTCACTACCTCGGTTTTCCCATCGGTCTATGGGTGGTAAGCACTACTGAACTGCAACCTAGTGTTCAAATTTTTCCACAACATCCTCCAAAAGTGACTCAAGAACTTAGTATCCCGATCAGAAGTAATAGTCTTTGGAACACCATGTAACCCCACAATCTCATCAAATAATAATACTGTAGTCCTAGTTGCATCATTAGTTTTTTGGCAAGTAACGAAATGCACCATATTTGAAAAAAAATTGACCACAACAAAAACTAAATCCTTACCCCTCTATTTCTTGGGCAACTCCAAAATGAAATCCATACTTAGATCAGTCTATGATACTATAGGAACTGGCAGTGGCATATACAACCCTGTATTTTGTGCATGTCCCTTAGCCATATACATTCTTGAATTCTCATCACTTCTCAAAAATATTAGAATCCATAATATAGCAACCGAAAACCAAAGAAACCCTAAAATGTCTTTTTTTTCTAAAAACTGCTAAAAATAGATGTTTTTTCTAAAAATTGCTAATAATAGAAATGAGTCGGATTGCACCCAAATTTGGTGCACACATCCCTCTTACAATAATGAACCTTACTTTAAAATATTAGGCCTCAACTTAAGGTATAAAAAAAGATAATAAAATTCTAACATCCAAAAAAACCCAAAAAACCTGGGAACCTATTCTAAAAGCTAATTTTTGGACACTAGATGTCAGAGTTAGGTCCCAAAAAATATAATTTTTGAAGGGTGAGGTGAATTATAGATTAGCCTCATGTATAAAATGCACATGGAATGACATATTAAATTTCAAGGCAAACAGACGTACGATTCATAAGTTATGGCTCCAACAAGGCGCATCATTCTTGTCTGGTGAAAAAGAACTCAGCTCCTACGAGTTCAGTTGAATTGAAATCTTGTAGCTTCTGGTTATCAATTTCCTTTAGCTCTGAATTTGAATCCCAAGTGTTATCTAACTGTGGTAATCCTTCCCACTAAACCAGGAATCTATTGTAGCTCCCATGTTTGATGGTGATCACCTTCTTATCCAGCACCTATGCAACTCTATCTTTTTTCTTCTTAGACATTTGTCATGCCCAAGTTACTGTCTCCTGTAATTCACCATCCTCGAAAGTACTAGGATACTGAAATAAATCATAAATATTAAAAACGGATGAAATATCAAATTCTTCAAGCAACTCCACTTTATAGGCATGATCATTGATCTTCTTCAAAATCCTGCATGGCCCAATTTTCTTAAGTTTTAATTTGTTATACGTCCCCTTAGGAAATATTTATTTCCTAAGATGAACCATGACCATATCACCCTCTTAAAACACTTTCACACTTTTGTGTGCATCAAAAGACTCTTTGTAGTGATAATTACTACTCTACAATTTTTTCATCATTGACTCTTGCACTTTTTAGATATGCTCAGCAAATGCTTCTGCATCATCACTAACTTGTTTCCCAATTGGTAACTCAACCAAATCTAATACACCTCTAGGATTTTTACCATAAATAATTTAAAAATGAGATTTAACTATTGACCTGTTCATGGAACTGTTGTATGCAAATTCGGTTTACGACAAGGTTAAATCCCATTATTTTGGTTTTTATCCAACTATGCACCGTAAGAGGTTTACCAAGATTCTATTCACTACCTCGGTTTGCCCATCGGTCTATGGGTGGTAAGCACTACTGAACTACAACCTGGTGTTCAAATTTTTCCACAACGTCCTCAAAAAGTGACTCAAGAGGTTAGTATCCCGATCAAAAGTAATAGTCTTTGGAACACCATGTAACCCCACAATCTCATCAAAAAATAAGACTACAGTCCTAGTTGCATCATTAGTTTTCTAGCAAGCAATGAAATGCACCATTTTTGAAAAATTGTCTACCACAACAAAAACTGAATCCTTACCCCTATTTCTCTTGGGCAACTCCAAAATGAAATCCATACTTAGATCAGTCCATGATCCTGTAGGAACTGGTAGTGGCATATACAACCCTGTATTTTGTGCATGGCCCTTAGCCATCTGACATACTCTGCATCTAGAGACAAACTTGATTATGTCTCTCTTCATTTTTGACCAATAGTACTTCTCCTCTACAAACATTCCTGAATTCACACTGCTTCTCCAAAATATTACAATCCATAATGTAGCAACCAAAAACCAAATAATCCCTAAAGAAACCCTAAAACGTATTTTTTCTAAAAACTGCTAAAAATATATATTTTTTCTAAAAACTGCTAAAAATAGAAATGAGTAGGATTGCACCCAAATTTGGTACACACATATCTCTTACAATAATGAACCTTACTTTAAAATATTAGGCCTTAACTTAAGGCATACCAAAAGATAATAAAATTCTAACATCCAAAAAAATCCAAAAAACCTAGGAACCTATTCTAAAAGCTAATTTTTGGACACTAGATGTCGGAGTTAGGTCCCAAAAATAATATTTTTGGAGGGTGAGATGAATCATAGATTAGAATCATGCAAAAAATACATGTATAACCACCTGTTAAATTTCAAGGAAAATAGATGTACGGTTCACAATTTATGGCTCCAACAAGGTGCATCATTATCCTCTAGTGAAAAAGAACTCAGCTCCTGCAAGTTAAATTGAATTTAAATCCTGTAGCTTCTGGTTATCAATTTCCTTTAGCTCTGAATCTAAAACCCAAGTGTTATCTTACTGTGGTAATCCTTCCCACTAAACCAGGAATCTATTGTAGCTCCCATGTCTAGTGGTGATCACCTTCTTATCAAGCACCTGTGCAACTCTATTTTTTTTCTTCTTAGACATCTGTCATGCCCAAGTTACTATCTACTATAATTAACCATCCTCAAAAGTACCAAGATATTGAAATAAATCAAAAACATTAAAATGTATGAAATATAAAATTCTTCAAGCAGCTCCACTTTATAGGCATTATCATTGATCTTCTTCAAAATCCTGCATGACCTAATTTTCTTAGGCTTTAGTTTGTTATGCATCCCATTGGGAAATATTTCTTTCCTAAGATGAACCATGACCATATCATCCTCTTAAAACACTTTCACCCTTCTATGTGCATCAATAGACTCTTTCTAGTGAGAATTACTACTCTGCAATTTTTCCCTCATGGACTCTTGCACTTTTTGGATATGCTCAGCAAATACTTCTGCATCATCACTAACTTGTTCTCCAATTGGTAACTCAACTAAATATAATACACCTCTAGGATTTTTAAAATAAATAATTTGAAAAGGATATTTACCTGTCGACCTATTCATTGAACTATTGTATGCAAATTCAGCTTGCGAAAAGGCTAAATCCCATTGTTTTGATTTTTCTCCAACTATGCACCATAAGAGGTTTCCCAAGATTCTGTTCACTACCTCAGTTTACCCATTGGTCTGTGGGTGGTAAGCACTACTGAACTGCAACCTGGTGTTCAAATTTTTCCACAACATCCTCCAAAAGTGACTAAAGAACTTAGTATCCCGATCAGAAGTAATAATCTTTGGAACACCATGTAACCGCACAATATCATCAAAGAGTAATACTGCAGTCCTACTTGCATCATTAGTTTTTTGAAAAGCAATGAAATGCACCATTTTTGAAAATATATCTACCCCTAAAAAAATTGAATCCTTACCCCTTTGTGCCTTGGGTTACGCCAACATGAAATCCATACTTAGATAGGTCCATGGTCCTGTAGGAACTGGCAGTGGCATATACAACCCTATATTTTGTGCATGGCCCTTAGCCATCTGACATAATCTACATCTAGAGACAAACCTGATTATGTCTCTCTTCATTTTCAACCAATAGTACTTGTCATCTACAAACATTCCTAAATTCACACTTCTCCAAAATATTACAATCCATCATATAGCAACCAAAAATCAAAGAAACCCTAAAACGTATTTTTTTCTAAAAACTACTAAAAATAGTTTTTTTCTAAAAGAAATAAATTATGGCTCCGATAAGGTGCATCATTCTCTTCTGGTGAAAAAGAACTCAGCTCCTGTGAGTTTAGTTGAATTGAAATATTGTAGCTTCTGGTTATCAATTACCTTTAGCTCTGACTCTGAAACTTAAGTGTTATCTGACTGTGGTAATCCTTCCCACTAAACCAAGAATATATTGTAGCTCCCGTGTCTAGTGGTGATCACCTTCTTATCCAGCACCTGTGCAACTCTATATTTTTTCTTCTTAGACATCTATCATACCCAAGTTACTATCTCCTGTAATTCACCATCCTCGAAAGTACCAGGATACTGAAATAAATCATAAACATTAAAAATGAATGAAATATCAAATTCTTCAGGCAGCTCCACTTTATAGGCATTATCATTGATCTTATTCAAAATCTTGCATGGCCCAATTATTATAAGTCTCAATTTGTTATATGTCCCCTTAGGAAATATTTCTTTCCTAATATGAACCATGACCATATCACCCTCTTCAAACACTTTCACCCCTCTGTGTGCATCAACAGACTCTTTGTAGTGAGTATTACTACTCTACAATTTTTCCCTCATGGACTCTTGCACTTTTTGGATATGCTCAGCAAATACTTCTGCATCATCACTAACTTGTTCCCCAACTGGTAACTCAACCAAATCTAATACACCTCTAGGATTTTGACCATAAATAATTTGAAAAGGATATTAACTGTAGACCTTGTCACTGAACTGTTGTATGTAAATTCGGCTTGCAACAAGGCTAAATCCCATTGTTTTGGTTTTTCTCCAACTACACATTGTAAGAGGTTTCCCAAGCTTATGTTCACTACCTCGGTTTTCCCATCGGTCTATGGGTGGTAAGCACTACTAAAATGCAACCTAGTGTTCAAAATTTTCCACAACATCCTCAAAAAGTGACTCAAGAAATTAGTATCCTGATCAGAAGTAATAATATTTAGAACACCATGTAACCGCACAATCTCATCAAATAATAAGACTGCAGTCCTAGTTGCATCATTAGTTTTCTGGCAAGCAATGAAATTCACCATTTTTGAAAATTTGTCTGCCACAAAAAAAATTGAATCCTTACCCCTTTGTGTCTTGGGCAATCCCAAAACAAAATCTATACTTATATCGGTCCATGGTCCTATAGGAACTGGCAGTGGCATATACAACCCTGTATTTTGTGCATGGCCCTTAGACATTTGACATACTCTGCATCTGGAGACAAACCTGATTATGTCTCTCTTAATTTTTGGCCAATAGTACTTATCCTCTACAAACATTCCTGAATTCACACCACTTCTCCAAAAGATTACAATCCGTCATATAGGAACCGAAAACCAAATAAACCCTAAAGAAACCATAAAACGTCATTTTTTTCTAAAAACAGCTAAAAATGGATTTTTTTTTCTAAAAACTGCTAAAAATAGAAATGATTCATATTGCACCTAAATTTGGTGCACACATACCTCTTAAAATAATGAACCTTACTTTAAAAAATTAGGCCTCAAATTAAGTTATAACAAAAGATAATAAAATTCTAACATCCAAAAAAATCCAAAAAACCCAAGAACCTATTCTAAAAGCTAATTTGGGGACACTAGATGTCAGAGTTAGGTCCTGAAAATATGATTTTTGGAGGGTGATATAAATCAGATATTAGCCTCATGGAGAACACTCATGCGAAACCACATATTAAATTTCAAGGCAAACGGGCGTACGGTTCACAAGTTATGGCTCCGACAAGGTGCATCATTCTCCTCTGGTGAAAAAGAACTCGGCTCCTACGAGTTCAGTTGAATTGAAATCCTATAGCTTTTGTTTATCAATTTTCTTTAGCTATGACTCTAAAACCCAAGTTTTATATAATTGTGGTAATCCTTCCCACTGAATCAGGAATCTATTGTAGCTCCCATGTCTGGTGGTGTTCACCTTCTTATCGAGTACCTGTGCAACTTTGTCTTTTTTCTTCTTAGAAATCTATCATGCCCAAGTTACTGTCTCCTATAATTCACCATCCTTGAAAGTACCAGGATACTAAAATAAATTAGAAACATTAAAAATGGATGAAATATCAAATTCTTCAGGTAGCTCCACTTTATAGGCATTATCAATGATCTTCTTCAAAATCCTGCATGGCCCAATTTTCTTAAGTTTCAGTTTGTTATATGTCCCCTTAGGAATATTTCTTTTCTAAGATGAACCATGACCATATTACCCTCTTCAAATCCTTTCACCCTTCTGTGTGCATCAGCAGACTCTTTGTAGTGAATATTACTAGTCTGCAATTTTTCCCTCACGAACCCTTGCACTTTTTGGATATGCTCATCAAATGCTTCTGCATCATCACTAACTTGTTCCCTAATTGGTAACTCAACCAAATTTAATACACCTCTAGGATTTTTACCATAAATAATTTGAAAAGGAGATTTACCTATCGACTTGTTCACTAAACTGTTGTATGCAAATTTAGCTTGCGACAAGGCTAAATCCCATTGTTTTGGTTGTTCTCCAACTATGCACCATAAGAGGTTTCCCAAGCTTCTGTTCACTCCCTTGGTTTGCCCATCGGTCTATGGGTGGTAAGAACTATTTTTTTATTTTATTTTTATTTTTTGAATTTACATGGTGGAATCGATAGCCGCCACGAATCCGAGCAGGCTGTCCAATTTTTATGGCCGCCACAGTATTCTATGTTGTCCACCCTAGAAGCTTCCACACAGATCTTCGCACAGTCTGCCCCTATAACCACCATTCCAAAATCATTTTAAACCTTTTACGTCGTTGAAATCACTAGGAAAGGGACAAGCGTTCAGTCCGACGAGGCCCGAGATTTGAATCTTGGACCTCTGATCCCCTTATGGGGTTTGGATGAACCAATTGGTCTACACCTCGAACCTGGGTGGTAAGCACTATTGAACTACAACCTGGTGTTCAAATTTTTCCACAACATCCTCAAAAAGTGACTCAAGAACTAAGTATCCTGATCATAAGTAATAGTCTTTGGAACACCATGTAACCACACAATCTCATCAAATAATAAGACTGCAGTCCTAGTTGCATCATTAGTTTTCTGGCAAACAATGAAATGCACCATTTTTGAAAATATTTCTACCACAAAAAAAATTGAATCCTTACCCCTCTGTGTCTTGGGAAACCCCAATACAAAATCTATACTTATATCAGTCCATGGTCCTATACGAACTGGTAGTGGCTTATACAACCCTGTATTTTGTGCATGGCCCTTAGCCATCTAACATACTCTGCATCTAGAGACGCTTGATTATGTCTCTTTTTATTTTTTGCCAATAGTACTTCTCATCTACAAACATTCCTGAATTCACACCGCTTCTCCAAAATATTATAATCCATCATATAGCAATCGAAAACCAAAGAAACCCTAAACCGTTTTTTTCTAAAAACTGCTAAAAATAGATTTTTTTTCTAAAAACTTCTAAAAATTGAAATGAGTCAGATTGCACCTAAATTTGGTGCACACATCCCTCTTACAATAACGAACCTTTAAAATATTAGGCCTCAAATTAAGGTATAAAAAAATATAATAAAATTCTAACATCCAAAAAAACCCAAAAAACTTGAGAACCTATTCTAAAAGCTAATTTTGGGACACTAGATGTCAGAGTTAGGTCCTAAAAATATGATTTTTGGAGGGTGAGGTGAATCAAATATTAGCCTCATGCAAAACATGCACGTGGAACCACCTGTTAAGTTTCAAGGCAAACAGGTGTACGGTTCAAGAGTTATGGCTCCGACAAGGTGCATCATTCTCCTCTGGTGAAAAAGAACTTAGCTCCTATGAGTTCAGTTGAATTGAAATCCTATAGCTTCTGGTTATCAATTTCCTTTAGCTCTGACTTTGAAACCCAAGTGTTATCTAACTATGGTAATCCTTCCAACTAAACCAGGAATCTATTGTATCTCCCATATCTAGTTGTGATCACCTTCTTATCGAGCACCTATGCAACTCTATATTTTTTATTCTTAGAAATATATCATGCCCAATTTGTTGTCTCATGTAATTAATCATCCTCGATAGTACCAAGATACTGAAATAAATCAAAAATATTAAAAATGGGTGAAATATCAAATTCATCAGGCAACTCCACTTTATAGGTATTATCGTTGATCTTCTTCAAAATCCTGCATGGCCTAATTTTCTTAAGTTTCAGTTTGTTATATGTCCCCTTGAATGATGACCATATCACCCTATTCAAACACTTTCACCCTTATGTGTGCATCAATAGACTCTTTGTATTGAGACTCTACAATTTTCCCTCATGGACTCTTGCACTTTTTGGATATGCTCAACAAATGATTCTGCATCATCACTAACTTGTTCCCCAATTGGTAACTCAACCAAATCTAATACACCTCTAGGATTTTGACCATAAATAATTTGAAAAGGAGATTTACCTGTCGACCTTTTCACTGAACTGTTGTATGCAATTTCAGCTTACGACAAGGCTAAATACCATTATTTTGGTTTTTCTCCAACTATGCACTGTAAGAGGTTTTCCAAGGTTCTCTTCACTACCTCGGTTTGCCCATTAGTATATGGGTGGTAAGCACTACTGAAATACAACCTGGTGTTCAAATTTTTCCACAACATACTCCAAAAGTGACTCAAGAACTTAGTATCCCGATTTGAAGTAATAGCCCTTGGAACACCATGGAACCGCACAATCTCATCAAAGAATAAGACTGAAGTCCTAGTTGCATCATTAGTTTTCTGGCAAGCAATGAAATGTACCATTTTTGAAAATTTTTCTACCACAAAAAAATATGAATCCTTACCCCTCTGTGTCTTGGGCAACCCCAACATGAAATCCATACTTAGATCGGTTCATGATCCTATAGGAACTGGTAGTGGCATATACAACCCTGTATTTTGTGCATGGCCATTAGTCATCTGACATACTCTGCATATAGAGACAATATTATGTTTCTCTTAATTTTTGGTCAATAGTACTTCTCCTCTACAAATATTCCTGAATTCACACTTCTCCAAAATATTAGAATCCCTCATATAGCAACTGAAAACCAAAGAAACCCTAAAACATCTTTTTTTGTAAAAACTACTAAAAATAGATTTTTTTTCTAAAAACTGCTAAGAATAAAAATGAGTCAGATTGCACCCAAAGTTGGTGCACACATCCCTCTTACAATAACGAACCTTACTTTAAAATATTAGGAATCAACTTAAGGTATAATAAAAGATAATAAAATTCTAACATCCAAAAAAATCTAAAAAACCTGGGAACCTTTTCTAAAAGCTAATTTTGGGACACTAGATGTCAGAGTTAGGTCCCAAAAATATGATTTTTAGAGGGTTAGGTGAATAAGAGATTATCCTCATGCAAAACATGCATGTGGACCCACTTGTTAAAATTCAAGGCAAATGGGTGTACGGTTCACAAGTTATGGCTCTGACAAGGTACATCAACTTTCTCCTATTGCGTTGTTACCATTGCTATAAAACCATAAGCAATCATTGCTATCAAATTAGGATCCACCATTGTCTTTAATTTGCAAAAAACATTCATCTTATACTATGGTAGAACTTCCTCGGTGTGTGCAACCAATGCTATCATTGTGCTCTTTCTGCTATATTCTTCTTCGAGCCTCCATGCTATTCGCTTGTCTTTCAAATTCCAATGCTCTATTGCACCGTCGAGCTCCCGCATCTTCTATTGCACTACCATTTCCCTTGCCACCGCATGTTCTGCTCCTTCTCCATGTTCTCTGCAATGCACACTTATATCAAAGGCATACTTTTTCAATCGAGACTCCTTTTCACAATGAAATTTTGCTTTATATATATATATATATATATCAAACCATTCATTTCCTTTTGGCACCCAAGGAGGTTGACCATTCACAATAATATTTGAAACATAACTTTACTTTCTTAATATTTAAATTTAAATATTTAAATATTTCAAGTTTATAATATTTAAATATTCAAACCTCTACTCAAAATGTATTTTCCTTGATTACTTCGCCCAATATCTACTCAACATGCCTTTGACATCAATGACAACTTCAATAATTCTAACAATCTCCCCCTTTGTCATTGATGGCAACCCTACAAAGAAACTATCCTTTATTGCAACATGATCACAAACTGCTCCCCCTTACTAAAATTCTCCCCCTTTGAAATCAATGGCAAAGGCTCCTTGGGGCTGAAAGATAAGACACTTGACAATGCCCCCTTACTACCTGCTCTTCTTGAGATGTTCAATGATGATATGGGAGTGAAGCTCCCAAATTACTATGCTCCTTTTCTTGTTCCATTTTCTTTTTCCAAACTTTGGAGGGCATATCCTTTTGAACAGTTTGACCATCCTCTTTCTTACTAGATTTTAAAATTTCAGGGATCACCATTCTACACCATTTAGCTTTATGCCCAAAATTATTACATTTGTAACAAATGATGTTGTAGTCCATGAGAGGTGCAAATGAATTGAAATTCCTCTTGGTGAAGCCAAAATTATTTTTAGCACGGACCCTATAATGTACAACTTTATGACCAAATTGATGACATGAAAAGCAATAACCTTAAAAGAAATATTGAAACCTGTCTGATTGCCTTGGAGGATATGACCGCATGGTTCTCTCATTGCTATTTTTGTGATGGACCTTGGTCCATGATGATGCTTTGTTTTATTCCTTCTTGATGCTTCCACTTCTCAACACATCGACATAGGTCTTAGGTTCTTATTTAATTATTTTGTTTGATGCCTTTGTTCCTTTTGAGCTTGACTCCACATTTTGTTTCTTTTGACTTTCTTCAAAACCAAGCCCAATATTTATAATCGAATATATCTATGCTTTGATAATATCATCCATTATTTTTGTGCTTTTATCAAATTGATGTAGCTTATCATTAGATTCTTCCACTTCCTTCCTCAAAGAGACAACTTCATGTTCCAATTTTTCACATTCCAACTCTTTTGCCTTTAACTGCTCAGACATAATCTCTTCAATTCGATTTGCCTCTTCAATTTTCACTTTTAAGTTGGTGAGATCTTGTGAAAGCTTTGCCTTTGTCTCCTCATCCTCTTGTACTTGAGTCTTCAATATTGAGTTCTTCTTTCTAAGCATCTTCACCTCTTTAAGAGCAACAACAAGTTCCTCTTCTATGTCAACTATAGCTTCCTCTTCATTTTTTGGATCTTTCTCCTCTTCTTGTTTTTCAACAACAGGAGCATCTTCTTTCACTTCCATGGCCAAAAATAGGATTTCTTCTCTTTCACTATTAGAGAGAATTTCATCACTGCTAGAAGAAATTCTTGCTTCCTCAACATAAAGACTCTTCTTGTGCCTTTGAAAGATCTTCTTCTCATGCTTGCTTTGATTGTGCCTATTTTTATTTTCATGATAAAATTTTCTTTCTTTCTTTTTCTTGTATTCATTTTCTTCTTCATTGCTACTACTTCCATATTGTGGGTAATTAGATGCATAGTGACCAATGTTACCATAATTAAAACATTTCATAGTATGCATACCTTTGTGTTTTCTTGGACCCTTCTTATTTCTTCGCACAAAGTTAGCTTCTTCTTCATTGCTTGATTCTTCACTTGATTCTGGTTCTTTATTCTTTGTCTTCTTTGAAGCTTTAAACATGGCCTCCCATTTGGATGTTTGATATTTTTTAGTCCTCATATCATAGGCTATAATAATTACGTGTAGCTCATCCATGCTTAAGGTTTTAAGATCCTTCATTTCTTCAATCGTCGAGACCTTTGCATCAAACCTCATAGGAAGTGACCTTAAATTTTTTGAACAATCTTAGAGTCTTCAATACTTTCTCCAAGTCCACAAATGGTGTTGAAAACTTCATCAATGTGGAGTAGATATTTGGCAATATCTTCCTCATATTTCATCTTCAAATATTTGAACTTCCTCCTGTGGGTTTGAAGTTTTGCCATTTTAACCTTGTTGTCTCCTTCATATGTTCTTTGTAACTTGTCCCAAATTTCTTTTGCTGAGGTGCATTGCATGAATTTCACAAACTCTGATTCACATAACCCACTTAGTATTGCATTCATTTCCTTGGCATTATGTTCAAATGGTTTCTTGCCATTTTGATCTATGGGAGGGGTTGTAGGTGGTTTAAACCCATCCACAATAGATTGCCATATATCATAGCCATGTGCCATAAAATAGGTTCGCATCCTTATGATCCAGAAGGTATAATTAGTCCCATAAAATAATGGAGCCCTATTTGACGAAAAACCTTCTTGGTAAGCCATGTGTGTTCATGTAAGATATTCCTTCAAGCTATTAGGATTTCATGAAGGAACCCGCTCTGATACCAATTGAAGAAACACACACTTATACTAAGAGGAGGGTGAACAGTATAAGATAAAAATTTTCCTTCCAAAAAATAACTACAATAATATGAATGCAATAATTAAATAATCCACAAATCACTACACACACAAGAGACAAATATTTTATGTGGAAACACCCTCTCGAGAGAAAACCATGACAAAATATTGCTTATATTTTTCTTCAATAAATTTTGTGGGCACCAACCCATAGGAGACACCAATCCCCTATACAAGTTTGTGGGCACCAACCCACAGGAGACACCAATACCATATACAAGTTCATGGGCACTAACCCATAGGAGACACCAATCCCCTAGTACAAGTTCATGGGCACCAACCCATAGGAGACACCAATCCCTTGTGCAATTTTATGGGCACCAACCCATAGGAGACACAAATCCCCTAGTACAAGTTCATGGGCACCAACCCATAGGAGACACCAATCCCCTTATGCAATTTTGTGGGCACCAACCCATAGGAGACACCAATCCCCTAGTACAAGTTCATGGGCACCAACCCACAAGAGACACCAATCCCATTCTATAAGTTTGTGGGCACCAACCCACAAGAGACACTAATCCCCTTATACAAGTTTTTGGGCACAAAACCACATGAGACACCAATATCCTTGAGGCACCAACCTCTTGCTCACAAATATGATTAAAACTCTACTTAGGTCTGCTTCAAAATTTGATCAATAATGGCATCAAATTCTTCACCTTTTCTTGAGTTTGCTTTCTTCAACTAAAAGCAATTTAGACATATTCTACCTAGAATTCATTTAACCTCCTGAACATATAAATAATGATATACTAGTATTGGAAGCTTCAATTGCATGTTGAATTGGAGATGCTAATACCTTTCTTTTATTCCACTATCATGTGCACATTTTCTTCTTCTTGATATGGCTGAATTTTCCTTCATTTTAATTGAAAACTTGGATGCACTAATCCTCTCACTCTATCCTACACTATTTGACACCTTGATTTGTTTTAGAATATTCCTTCCATTGTTATGTGGCTACACTCTTTTACTTGTTCCCATGTGTACTTCAAAACAACAAAATATTTTCTAACACCTTTCAATTTTATACATCTAATAATTCCTTATACCTCCCACTTTATAAAAACAACAATTATAATAAAGCCACCTTAAGAAAGGAATTAACTCACTATACCTCCATAGCTATTAACAACAATATCAAATGAACATTATTGCATCTCCTTTTTCCAAAAGAACTTGCATGTGACTCAAACTCGGGTCTCTTGCTTGTAGTCCTTACCAATGGAAAGTGAACCACCTCAGCTACACCGTCCGATGGAGAGTAACTTCACAATTTTCAATTTGAAGTCACGTGTTGGAAATATCTCTAACTTTTGTATTCGGTTCTATAAACTCTTCATGTAAACACATTGGCATGCACTTCTTTCTTAAACCAAGAGTTCATATACTAAAGTCATGTGAAATCATTACTCTTCCTTTCCTATGGATGATATCATAATGAGCGCTATTTGTCACTGTCATCGTTTTCACACTTTGAGCCACCCCAATTATTTTCTCCTTCACAATTTCCACTACGCCACTTTGATTTGGTAAATCCCTCTCCAACGCTTGAATATCAACAATATCATGCCCTAGCTTGATGATATAGATGGTCAATATCTATGTTACAATATTCCTATTGAAATTTAGCAAAATACTTTCCTTTGAACTGGTTGGTCGACAATCTCTTTCATGTGTCTTTTCTCCAAGTAGAAAGTGCTTCTCTTCCACATGAAACGAATGGTTGCTGGTCTCTTCAGGCGGGATAGTCAATCAAGCGTACCTCTCCAAGAATGAGGACGTCTCTTTGGGCTCTAATGTAATGTCTTCCCTTCTACCATAAATGTGGGTTCCTTTCAAATTTTACATGCACACATTCTTCACACAGCAGCACTTTCTCACATGATCAAAATGAGAGTAAAAGCTTCTTCACACAATCAACACACTATGCTACTTGTCTCACAATATCAAATGAAAGAAAAATACCTTCACACTACCAACACACTGTACTGCTTGTCTCACAATATCAAATGAAAGAAAAATACCTTCACACTACCAACACATTACACTGCTTGTCTCACAATATCAAATGAAATAAAAGTACCTTCACACTGCCAACACTTTCTCCTATTGCATTGTTATCGTTGCTATCAAACTAGGAGCCATCATTGCTATCAAACTAGGATCCACCATTGTATTTACTTTATCGAAAGTATTCATCTTCTACTATGGCAAAACTTCCTCGGTGTGTGCAACCAATGCTATCGTTGTGCTCTTTCTACTGTATTCTTCTTCAAGCCTCCATGCTATTTGCTTGTCTTTTGAATTCTAATGCTCTGTTGTACTATCGAGCTCTCGCGTCTTCTATTTTGCTAACTTTTCCATTTCCACCACATGTTCTACTCCTTCTCCACATTCTCCGTAATGCACACTTATATCAAAGGCATACTTTTTCAATCGAGACTCCTTTTCACAATGAAATTTTACTTTATTTATATATCAAACCATTCATTTCCTTTTGGCACCCAAGGAGGTTGGCCATTCACAATAATATTTGAAACATAACTTTACCTTATTAATATTTAAATATTTAATTTAAATATTTCAACTTTATAATATTTAAATAAATATTTAAATATTCAAACCTCTACTCAAAATGTATTTTCCTTGATTACTTCGCCCAAGCTCTACTCAACATGCCTTTGACATCAATGACAACTTCAATAATTCTAACAAGGTTCATGCTTGGAAAAAAAATATATGATAATATCATAATAGTGCATGAAGCCCTCCACAGTAGTAGAAAATAAAAAATAAATAAAATTTTTATAAAACTTGATATGGCAAACACCTTTGATTGAGTTAATATACAATTTGTAGAACATGTCCTACAAAAGTTTGAATTCCCAAATTCAGGTCATCAAGTGAATTGGAGCATGCATAAAAAACCCATGGATAGCCTCCTTAATAAATGGAGAACCAACAAATTTATTTCATGCTACAAGGAGAATTAGACAAGGGCGTCCACTATCACCATAACTTTACATCATTTTAGCTAAGAGTCTTGGAAGATTAATTAGCCATATTTGAAGAGAAAGAAAAATAACAAGGATAGAGGCTATAGTAGGATGAAAAGTTGTAACATATTCCCAATTTGTATATGATATAATTCTTCTAGGTGAAGCCACCAAGTAAAATGTTATACAATTAAAGCAATACCTGGATTGGTTCACACAAGCTACTAGGGCTTATATAAACACTCAAAAGAGTCAGTTTTATACATAGATTGTTGCACCAATAAGAGTTAAACTCTTTTGCACTATCCTAGGCTTTAGTTATGGCACAAAAAAATACTTCAGATATCTAGGAGTGCCCATAATTTTCCACCTCGAAGCCTCAGACTATTGGACCTGAATATTTGATAATATGGTTAGGAGGATACAAAGTTAGAGTAATATTTGGCTCAATCTTGTAGGAAGGGTAGTATTGATAAAATTAATGTTAGATTCTATTCCAGTCTACAAACTATTAGTATATCATACTCCTAATTTTATTTTACAAAAGGTATATGGAATCATATGCAAGTTCCTATGGAAAGGAGGTAGGCAATAAAAAAGCAAAAAATTCCACTTGGTCAATTGAGAGGTGGTCACCAAAAATAAAATTCAAGGAGGACTAGGCATAAAAAAATGGAGATAGTTTTAAAAACATTGGGAGAAAAAATTCTCTAGAACATGCTTAGAAACAATTGAGAATGGCACCGCATACTAGTCAGCAAGTATATAAATAATAAAATAGGTATTAAAATGCTCAAACACATAGGCAAACTTCCTAGAGCCTCGGTGGTTTGGAAATAGATAGTAGCTACAAATAGAATAATAGAGGATATAATTTCTTGGATATCAAGATATGGTAAGTTAATTAATATATTGGAGGACTCGATCCTAGGAAATCCACCATTAAAAGAGAACACCTATCACATTGTAGAGTCACTTGGAAATCCAAAGAATACTCAAATTAGGTCACTTGTTTTATTGGACCTAAAAAAATTTGAACTGGATCTCCCCTCCTATTCCATATCATATTTAAGGAGATTGGGATTATTTTAAGTCCAATGTGGTGAGCATTAGACATATTCATACTATGATTCTAGACAAACTTATTTGGGATAGCATCAGTAGTAATGGGTAATACTCAATGCATCTAAGAGTCCAACATCAGTAGATTAGGCCTACCAACAAAAAATATCGATATTATGGAAAACTAAAGATCCACCTAAATTGCAAGTATTAAGATATTTACTCTCTCAAAATAAAATCTTAACAGGTGATAATATGCAAAAGCGGAGTATAGAAAGGCCTCATTTTTGTTACAGCTGCAGGCAGAACAATGAAACAATTTTCTATATTTTGTTTGAATGCCCAAAGGCAATTTCAAATTGGTTAGAAATAACCAAAATTCTTGGCATTTCCTACTCTGGAAGGTTAACCATAAACACATGTTTTACCAAGTGGAACAAATAATATAAAGGTAAACTACCAGGTAAGCCCCTCCTAAAATATTTTTGGAGGTCTATACCATTTTTTTTCATTTGGCATATGTGGTTGGACAGAAACTAGAGGATTTTTTAAGGAAAAGGTAAGGATAATAAAACTCTAATATGAAGAATAAAAGAATAATTAGTCCTAAATGTAAAATCTAATTTTTTTCAATAGCATTATGAAGAAGATATATCACCTACAGAAAGAAGAATTATCTACCAACTTAATCTCCAAGCTTTCCTAACACAGGAAGGATGCAGACCAAATAATTATTTACCTGATATATGTTTTCTAGCACTCTTATTTTATGGTGCCTCCAAGTCCAACCCCAGTCAAGAAACAACTGGGAGACTAATTCTTATAGGACCCCGTGAGATCCTGCTCAAATAGATGATCAACTTGGGAATAACATCTAACAATGTGGCAAAGGCTATTGGATGTGAAATTAGCTTAAAATTGGTGGTAAATCAAGGAATCACTTAGGTCACAATTTACGTGGATTCTAAATTGTTAATAACAACTCTTGCAAAAAATAAATATTTTAGATCTTTACAATTGAAGATTATTCAATACAGGATTAGACAACTAGGTAAGATAATTGGTAAAATATCTTATCAACACATAAGGTAGGAATTCAACAAAGACATTGACACAATATCAAATCATGCAAGAAATATATCCCTTGGTTATTGCCACTAAATCATCAAGAAGCAGAAGGGCAGGGTTGGTATGCGACGATGACGAGGACTCCAATAATGAGGTCATTTTTTGTCTTCATGTTCACACCACCTTTTTTAAGTAAATAAATAATTTCCTTTTAAAAATTTATGATTTCACTGATATGGTTGAGAGTCAATCAAGAAGTTGCAGGCACGCAAGCCAACTACAAAACTTTTACTCAAATCTATCCAAGCACATGCTTTAACATAATGTGAGTTAATCGAATTATTTAAAATCAAATATGTGTATGATTAGATGACTAGTTATGCAAATCAATTGAAATATTATGATCTATGATAGACCGATCATTATGGAGAGTGAGGTGGCATAGCAGTAGTACAATGGTGGTTGGTGTGACATTAATGATGCTTCGTGCTCAAATAAATTTAAAAACACACTAATAGTAGTGAGAAACTTACAGATCTAAGAGTATATTTAAACATTATAGATATGAAGAACCCATTCACAGAGACTCAGACCATGGCCTCTTCTATTATAATTATTCACCATTGAGTTGTCATTGATTTCAAAGGCTAACTTGGTTTGCTTGGGAAAATTATTAGAGGTATTTATAAAGTTAAGTGAAGGTTTAAAATATTTAAATATTATATTTAAATATTATAATATAAAAGTGGTTTTAAATATTAAAGTGTGGGCCGACCTCCTTGGGCATAAAGTTTGAATATTGCAAAGGTTTGCATATAAATAAATGTTTGAATTTCATTTCAATAAAAGAATTCATTTGAACATCTTCGATGAAAGCGAGTAGACGTGTGCACATTGAAAAAGGGCTACATATGAGTGCATGAATCATGTGATGTTGATATAGGGTTAATGTCTTGAACATATTTTATATAAATGATCTAGTGGTACGATTAACAGAGGAGTAGTGATGTTTGAAGATGAGCGAAATGCAAAAATCCAAGTGCAGGAGCACAAGAAATATCGTAAGTAGTGCATGCCATCTATAAGTAAGATGAGTGTGGGTGTGAATATACTTAATCCAAGGTGTGAACAAAGAGAGAGATATACGAATGAAGGTAATGAATGAAGCCCTATGAACAAAGGCAACCAATAGAGACCCTACAAACGAAGGTAGTGCTACAGGTGAAGATGGAAATAATCTTGCATGAATTCTACCATGGAAAGAGAGTGATGAAATGGAATTATGAGGTGATGATAATATGGATGAATTATTCCAATCAAGTTCAAAGGAATTGAATTTAAAAATATAGATAAAATTATTGGACGTAATATTTTGTGTCCACTGAAGATAGTGCAGTGAAAGATCTAACAAGGGAAAAGAGTCAAGTTGAGTTTGATTGATTGAATATATGATTGAAAGGAAAGCATAGTATAATGAAAACCACATATAAAAATATTGTGACATCCAATAATTACATTGGTAGAACAACAAATATTTACAACCATGTAGAGATGGAGAAGTGTTGAGAAGAACACAGAGTACTCGGGACATAATAAACAACAAGCAAGGGATGATTTATTATGGCATCAAACATAGTTTGATCATCTAGTGTGGATGAATCAGATTGGCAAGGCAAATATAGATATTAATGCATAGCATAATCATGATGACAATGTGGCATAAAGCTTACAATTTATAATGGGCCATCGGTCAAAGCTGTTGAAAGAGAATTGAGAGCGCATGCGTAGCAAAATCTCAAATAAAATAGTGAAGTTGTTTTATTTGGATAGATGCAATTGCAGTAGTAAAGCAATCATGAGTTAGAGAAACTATGGTTGCAGTCACAAAAGTAAAACCATTTTTCACACTCACAAAAGTAAAACCATCTGAAGGGGGATGTCGAAACCAGATATAAGAATTGTAGTAGCACAAAAGGATAACCGTCATGAGAGAATGAAAGTGTGAAATGACTATTGTTCACAAGTGATTATGTGTATGGTGTTAGATATTATAAAGCACACATCAGAGTTGTTACAAAAGAAAACTTTATGTAGAAGTGAGAGATACATATTTGTATGATTTGATAGAGGAGCAGTGCTAGAAGGATTTTGGCCCATACAAAGGATTTGTGGAGCTTAACTATACAAATGATATGCTTGCCATTATGAATGTCTTGGAATAATTTAAAGAGTGAAAGCAAGGTATTAGCGTCTCCAATTCAACATGCAAGTAAGTTATCTAGTGCTAAGGCTACCTTTAATTTGTGATAAATGTGAGGCATGTGGAAGCAATAGAATTAATGAATGTGAAGGACATTTTGGCCATTTGAAGCTTCCAACACTAGTATATCATCCTCTATTTTTTGATCAAAGTTGGTGCCTTAATATTTGATTTTGGTTTCTTAAGGATATTGGTGTCTCCTATGGTTTGGTTCCCATGAAATTGTAACAAGGATATTGGTGTCTCCTATGGGTTGGTGCCCATGAAATTGTAACAAGGAGATTGGTTTCTCCTATGGGTTGGTACCCATGAACTTGTAATAAGGAGATTGGTTTCTCTTGTGGGTTGGTGCCCATAAACTTGTAACAAGGATATTGGTGTCTCCTGTGGGTTGGTGACCATGAACTTGTAACAAGGAGATTGTTGTATCCTATGGTTTTGTGCCCATGGTTGGTGTCCATGAACTTGTAACAAGGATATTGGTGTCTCTAGTGGGTTGGTGCCCACAAACTTGTAACAAGGAGATTGGTGTCTCCTGTGGGTTGGTGACCATGAACTTGTAACAAGGAGATTGTTGTATCCTATGGTTTTGTGCCCATGGTTGGTGTCCATGAACTTGTAACAAGGATATTGGTGTCTCTAGTGGGTTGGTGCCCACAAACTTGTAATAAGGAGATTGGTGTCTCCTGTGGGTTGGTGCCCATGAACTTGTACAAGGGGATTGGTGTCTCCTATGGGTTGGTGCCCATGAATTTTATTGAAGAAATATAAGCAATATTTTCCATGGTTTTCTCTCGAAAGGGTGTTTCCATATAAAAATCTTGTATCTTATGTATATGGAATTTGTGCATTAATTTATTAATGTATTCATATTATTACAGTTAGTTTTTGGAAAGGAAAAGTTTTATCCTATAATTTTTACCCCCCTCTCAGTATAAGCGTGTGTTTCTTTAGTTGGTATCAGAGTAGGTTCCTTTCTGAAATCCTAACCACTTAAAGGAATATCTTACAAGAACACAAATGGCTTACCAAGAAGGTTTTTCATCAAGTAGGGATCCATTATTCGATGGGACTAACTATGTTTTTTGGAGTGTGAGGATGTGAACCTATTTGATGGTACATGGCTATGATATATGGCAATCCATCGTGGATGGGTTCACACCACCTACAACCCCTTCCATAGATAAATATGACAAGAAACCATTTGAAAATAATGCCAAGGCAATGAATGCAATATTAAGTGGGTTATGTGAATCAGAGTTTGTGAAAGTCTTGCAATGCACCACAAAAAAATAATTATGGGACAAGTTACAAAGAACATATGAAGGAGAAAACAAGGTTAAAATGGTAAAACATAAAATCCATAGGAGGAATTTTGAAAACTTAAAGATGAAATATGAGGAAGATATTTCCAAATATTTGCTTCACTTTGATAAAATTGTTAGCACCATTCATGAACTTGGAGAAAATATTGATGACTCTAATATTATTCAAAAAATATTAAGGTCACTTCCCATGAGGTTTGATGCAAATGTCTCAGCAATTGAATAAGTGAAGGATATTAAAACCTTAAGCATGGATGAGCTACATGGAATTCTCACAACTTATGAGATGAGGACTAAAAAAGATCAAACATCCAAACAAGAGGCCACATTTAAAGTTTTAAAGAAGACAAAGAATAAGGAAATAGAGTCAAGTGAATAATAAAGTAGCAAAGAAGAAGCCAAATTTGTATGAATAAATAAGAAGGTATCAAGAAAACACAAAGGTAAGCATAATGTGAAATATTTTAACTATGGTAACATTGTTACTATGCAGCTCAATGCCCACAAGCTTGAAGTAGTAGCAGTGACGAAGAAGAGGAATACAAGAAAAATAAGGAAAGAAAATTTTATCATGAAAAGGAAAATATGCATGGTCAAAACAAGCATGCGAAGATCTTTTAAAGATAGAAGAAGAGTCTTTATGTTGAGGAAGCAAGCAATTCTTACAAAAATAGTGATGAAAGCCTCTCCGATAGTTAAAGAGATGAAATCCTATTTTTGGCCATGGAAGTGAAAGAATATGCTCATATTGTTGAAAAATAAGAAGAGGAGAAATATCCATAAGATGAAGAGGAAGCCATAGTTGACATAGAATAGGAACCTTTTTTTTCTCTTGAAGAGTTGAAAAGACTTAGAAAGAACTCAAGATTGAAAACTCAAGTACAAGAGGATGATAAGACAAAGACAAATATTTCACAAGATCTCACCGACTTAAAAATGAAAATTGAAGAGGTAAAATAAATTGAAGAAGGTATGGTTGAGCAGTTAAAGGCAAAAGAGTTGGAATGTGAAAAATTGAAACATGAGGTTGTCTATCTATGGAAGGAAGTGGAAGAATCTAATTATAAGCTACATCAAAATATTAGGTTGGAGAAAAGCACATAAATATTCGATGATATTATCAAATCATAAAGATCTTCGATTATAAATACTGAACTTGGTTTTGAAGAAGGTCAAATGAAACAAAAGGAGGAGTCAATATCAAAAGGAAAAAATGCATCAAAGAAAATAATTAAATAATAAAATAAGACCTATGCTAATGTGTTGAGAAGTGAAATCATCAAGAAGGAAGAAAACAAAGCATCATCAAGGAATAAGGTCCATCACAGAAACAACAATGAGAGAATCATGCGGCCATATCCTCCAAGGCAATTAGACATGTTTCAATATTTATTTCAAAGTTATTTATTTTCATGTCACCAATTTGGTCATAAAGTTGTACATTGTAGGGTCCATTCTAAAAATTATTTTGGATTCAACAAGAAGAATTTCAATTAATTTGCACCTCTCATGGACTACAACATCATTTGTTACAAATGTAATAATTTTGGGCATAGAGCTAAATGGTGTAAAATGGTATTCCTTGAATTTCCAAAATCAAGTAAGGAGTATGGTCAAAATGTTCAAAAGGATATGTCCTCCAAATTTTGGAAAAAGAAAGTGGAAAAAGGAAAGGAGACATCTGATTTGGAAGTATTTTTACTCTCATATCATCATTGAACATCTTAGTTAGAGCAATGAGTAATGGGGTATTGTCCAGTTTCTTATCATTCAACCTCGAGAAGCCTTTGCCATTGATGTCAAATGTTGTAATCACAATGACACTGAGAGGGGGGGTGAATCAGTGTGATATTTAAAATTTCTAAAACATATGGTTTTAAAACCAGTAGCAGTTTAAAACAGATAAAAGAAATATTAAATGCATCAAGAAAGCATCACACATAACACAGCAATTTTAACGAGGTTCACCAATGTGGCTACTCCTCAAAAATGACTGCTTGGACTACCATCCAAATCCAGCCAATGCAAAGCTACAACTTTACAATATCTTTTACCAGCACCAACCCCTTTGCTTTATCTGTTTCAGGCAGAATGGAGCACCAAATCCTAATTTACCAGCACCTCATCGGAAAGAGGCACCAACCCCTTATGCCAAGCTGCAACTTGGAAGACAATAATAAAAATTATAGAATAAAACTTTCACCTCATTTCTCACAGTCTACTATTTTTTTTTGCATTCTGCTACTTTTGCGCTAAACGATTCGCACTATCCGACCACTTCTCTGTACTTCTTTGCACTCTCTGTTGCAATTAGATGATCGATCACTTCTGCAGTCTGCTCATTATCACTTCGGACTTGGAACACAACCCCTACACATCACGCTCTTAATTCACGAAGATTCGATATGCACTCTTCACTTCGTCACAAAAGAAATATCACTTCAGCCTTAGCTCCAATCGAAACAACTCATTCTCTGCGCACTGCAAATCTCGCATACACACCTTATCTTCGCACACGTCTTTCTCCATCTTGAATTAGTCCCTCATTTTATAGAAGAAATCTTCAAAAACAATATTGAGACTGTAGTCGGCTTAAACCCTAAGGAGCATCGACTGTCAAACCCTTATGAATATTTGCTTCAAACCCTAAAGAGTGTCGGCTTAAAACCCTAATGATTGTCGACTTCAAACCCTTATGAATATCGGCTTCAAACCCTAATGAATGTCGGCTTAAAACCCTAAAGATTTTTGACTTCAAACCCTAGAATTTTTTGACTGCTAAAACCTGGTGATTGTCGGCTGCAAACCCTAAAGACATTCGTTGAAAAACCCTAGAAAATGTCGGCTTCAAAACCCTAAAAAATTTTGGCCTCGATTCAACTTTGTCGGCCTCAACCGCTACTGCCACCTTTGTTACCTTTTTGTAACTGTTGCCGTGAAACACAAACATGTCATGATATCATGATGTATTTGTAGCCGTACGCCTTCATATCCTTGCTGTCGTGAAATCGTGACCATTTTGGCCTTTGGTAGCTTTGCCATCGTTCTTGTTGTGAAATCGTGACACTTCGAACTCTTGCTTACGTCATCCTCATTCTTGTCATGAAATCACGATGCTTTCGGCTTCCAGTGGCTTTTATTTCACCCTGTCGTGAAATCGCGACACTTTCAGTTTTGTTGACGTCATCCTTGGCTTTGTCACGAAATTGCGACGCTTTCGGCTTCCAGCGGCTTTTATTTCACCCTGTCGCGAAATCGTGACACTTTCAATTTTTTTTATGTCATCCTCATATTTGTCGTGAAATCGTGATGCTTTCGACAACCGTACAATTCTTGCTTCATGCGGTAGTGAAATCGCTACAACTTTGTGCCTTGTGCTTTCGACTTGCTTCAATTTTGAATTCTGCTCTTTTGACTGGTAGCGAAATCGCTACACCTCCACATTGTGCATTTTTGGACTTGTAGCGAAATCACTACACCTTCGTGTTGTGCTTTTTCAACTTGTAGCGAAATAGCTACACCTTCTTGTTGTGCTTTTTCAACTCGTAGCGAAATCGCTACACCTTTGTTTTGTGCAATTTTGACCCGTAGCGAAATTGCTACACCTTTGCTTTGTGCACTTTTGACTTGTAGCAAAATCGCTACAGCTTTTCAACTCAACATTTTCTCCTTGCTTCGGCCAGTGAAATTTCGACATGTAGAAAAATTGCTACAACTTTTCCACTTAACGCTTTTCCCTTGCTTCGGCCAGCGAAACAACAACATGTAGCGAAATTGCTACAGTTTCTTGACTTAGCTTCTTGGCATCCAACATGTCGCGAAATCATGATAGTTTGCCTTGCGCCTTCTCTTTCCTCCGACTTCTTGCGAAATCATGACATTTTGCCTTGCGCCTTCTCTTTCCTCTGACTTGTCACGAAATCGTGACATTTTCAACTGTGCCTTCTCTCTCCTCCGACTTGTCACGAAATCACTACATTTTCAACTGCGCCTTCTCTCTCCTCTAAATTGTCATGAAATCATGACATTTTCGATTGTGCCTTCTCTCTCCTCCGAATTGTCGCGAAATCACGACAGAAAACATGTCGCGATATCGCGACAGTTTTCTAACTTGTCTTTTTCTTTGAATTTTTGAAATTGGGTCATCTCTGTTTTCCAAGAAACTTCTGTCCTCTGCATCTGAATGACTCCTACACTGTCTATCCACTGCATCATTGGATCTAACTGCCTATGTTGACAACAATGACAAACTTCTTGCAGCACCTTGCTCAACAATATCCCCCTTTGGAATTATTGGCAACACACTGTGTACATTCCTGTAACTCTTCTCCCCCTTCATCAATAATACCAAAGGGCTGCTGCAGACTCCCCCTGAGTCCATCCTCACACTTCTCAGGCACAATTTGTTGCATCTGGAAAAAATTATGATCATGAGCAAAATAATAGTCAAATACTCAAATGTTCCCCCTAAGAAAGTGATCCCTGTAGCTAGTCACTTCTTGGGAAGTGTGACTACTCCTAATTTGCTTCGAAGGTACTCAAATACTTCATTGGGCAAAGGTTTTGTAAAAATATCTGCTACTTGTTCTGTAGTTGGGACATAGTCCAATTTAACTTCTCCTTCTGCAACTTTCTCTTTCAAGAAATGATACCTTATAGCAATGTGCTTTGTCCGTGAGTGCATTACTGGATTCTTAGAGATGTTAATTGCACTGGTGTTATCACACTTTACTGATATTGGTTCACTGAAAATAATACCTAGATATTTCAAGGTTTGTTTCATCCACAAGACTTGTGTACAACATGTTGCTGCTACAATATATTCTGCCTCAGCTATAGATAAAGAAACTGACTCTTGCTTCTTACTGTGCCATGCAACCAATATGTCCCCCAAATAGAATGCTCCTCCACTGGTACTCTTTTTGTCATCAACGCATCCAGCCCAATATGCATCTGAATATGATATAAGAGTGAAGTCTTTGCCTTTTGGGTACCACAACCCATACTCCATGGTGCCCTTGAGATATCAAAAAATCCTTTTAACTGCTGTCACATGAGTCTCTTTGGGGCTGGCCTGAAATCTAGCTACCATGCAAACTGCCTGCAGAATATCAGGTCTAGTGGCTGTTAAATATAGTAGACTTCCAATCATAGATCTGTACATGGTTTGGTCTACAGGTGGAGATTTGTCTTCTTTGCTCAATTTGCGACCTGTTGTCATGGGAGTGCTGACTGGCTTACAGTCCTCCATAGTGAACCTTTTTAGAATTTCTTTCACATATTTGATTTGGGAAATGAATATGCCTTTTTCATTTTGATTAACTTGTAGCCCAAGAAAGTAAGATAGTTCACCAATCATAGACATTTCAAATTCATTCTACATCTTATTGTCTAAGTCTTTACAAGATTCATCTTTTTTGCTTCCAAATATGATATCATCTACGTAGACCACTAGAACAATGAGATGCCCACCTTCTATTTTTACATACAGATTATTGTCCACTAATCATTTCTTGAATCCCTATTGAGAAATATAATTATCTAGCCTTGCATACCATGCCCGTGGTGCTTGTTTTAATCCATACAGTGCTTTCTTTAATTTGCAGACAAGGTTAGGATCTTCACTAATTTGAAAGCCATCTGGTTGTTCAATATAGACCTCTTCTTCAAGTTTCCCATTTAGGAAGGTAGATTTTACATCCATCTGATAAACTCTGAAGTTCTTGTGAACTGCTAGTGCCAAAAACATTCTAATAGCTTCTAGTCTGGCCACTGGCGCGAAAGTCTCTTCAAAATCAATGCCTTCGACTTGTGCATAGCCTTTGCAAACCAATCTTGCTTTTTTTCTAATGACCTGACCGTCTTCATTTAATTTGTTTCGAAATATCCATTTGGTGCCGATTACATTCTTATTTGCAGGTCTAGGTACCAGTTCCCAAGTTCTGTTCTTTTCAATCTGATCTAACTCTTCATTTATTGCCTTCATCCAACTATCATATTTGCTTGCTTCATCTATGTTTTTGGGCTCAATTTTGGATAAGAGAGAGTAATTACTTATTACTTTCCTTCTTGTCCGAATACCAGCTGTGGGATCTCCAATTATTTGGTCTCTAGGATGATTTTTCTCCTAGCTGCCTATTTTGAATTTTTTGTTTTCTTGCACCTCTGAGTCATCGGATAAGTTATCTACATCAACTGCAGACGTATTTTCTATTTCATGCACATCATCTCCTTCAATTACTTCTCCATATATTGGGTAGTTTTCTTCAAAGTTAACTATTTGTTTCCTCCCTTCATCGAATTTAACATCTGCACTGTCCATAATTTTCTTGAGTCTCTTGTTGTAGCATTTGTAAGCTTTGCTATTTGGAGAATAACAAACAAAAACACCTTCATCTGCTCTATCTTCAAACATCCCAAGGTTGTCATCAGTTTTTCTGATGTAGCACTTACAGCCAAATACTTTGAGATGTTTTGCTATTGCTTTTCTACCAAACCACAACTCATAAGGTGTTTTGCATTCATGAGTTCTTAACATGTATCTGTTTTGAATGTATACTGCTTTTTGAACTGCTTCTTTCTAGAATCTATCTGCTAGTTTGTTTTTTGCCAGCATGGTGCGTGCCATTTCCTATATAGTTCTGTTATTTCTCTCTACTACACCATTCTGTTGAGGAGTTTTGGCTGCTGAATATTGTCTCCTGATACCATATTTTTCATAGTATTCTGTAAATTCATTCGAAATGAATTCTCCTCCTCTGTATGATCACAAGCATTTAATCCTTTTTCCTCTTTCATTCTCAACTAGCTGTTTGAAGGTTCTAAACATTTCAAAAGCTTCTGTTTTATCTTTTAGGAAGAATATCCATGTCATTCTGGAATAATCGTCGATACACAGCATAAAGTATTTGTCACCATTTATGCTTTGAGTTCTCATGGGTCCACACAGGTCAGTATGAATAAGTTCTAAAGGCCTGCTAGTGTGGTACTCTTTTTTTTTGAATGACACTCTGGTTTGCTTTCCCTTCTAACATGAAGCACAAACACTTGTTTGAAGGTTTCTTAATGGTTGGAATATCTCTCACTACTTGTTTAGAGCTGATTTTCACCAAATTATCAAAACTTATGTGTCCAAGCCTCTTATGCCACAACCAGTTCTCTTCTTCTTGTCCAATAAAACACGTACCTTCTAAAGTTTCTAAGAGTGTGTACAGATTACCAGACGTCCTTGAACCAGTTGCTATCAATTTCCCACTGTTTATTTTTCTGACTTCACAACCCTACTTCTTGAAGACTACTTCATGACCTTTATCACAGATTTGACTAACACTTAACAGGTTATGTTTCAAACCATCCACAAATAAAACTTCTTCTGACTTGATTTTCCCTTTACTAATTTTGACAGACCCTTTTCCTATAATTTTTGCTCCATCATTATTTCCAAACTTCACAGAGCCACCCTCATATTTCTGTAGTTTTTCAAATTTCTGTTTATCACCTGTCATATGACTTGAGCACCCACTATCAAGGATCCACGGTATACATTTATTTTGAGCTCTAAAAGTTGTCTGCACTATTAAAGATTCATGTTCTTTCCTGAGATGTTCTTTTTGTTTCCATTCTATTTTAACTGTGGTGTTGGGTTCTAGCTTGGATTTCCCCTTTTTAGAATCTTGCATATATCCTTCAGAAGAAATTCTATTTTGTTTTGCCCTATATGGTTGAATTCTTCTTTTTTGAGATTGATTTGAAACAGGAATACTGCGACAGTTTCTAGCAATATGCCCAAAGTTGTGACAATTAAAGCATTCTATTGCATAACTCATTAGAGGAGCAAAAGCATTTCTACTAGTGAAACTTATAGGACCTATATTGTACTTGTAGTCCACAATTTTATGCCCATAACCATTACATTTAAAACATAAACCATAGAAATAATGATTGAACCTGAAATATGGTTTTTGCCAAGTTGTTGCAGGAGCCTTGGATCTTCTTTTCTTTTGATGTGTGACCTTGGTAAAATCGACATTGTCAGTTCCTATTTCAGGACTGGCATTACTGCTTTCTTTTGCCTGATTTGTTTTTCTTTCAACAGCCTATTTCTTGTCTTTACTCTTTTCACGTTCAACATTGCTTGCCTTTGGTCCATTTGATGATTCTCCTTCAGTAAAGCCCAGACCGAATTTGATACCTGTGGGTCTTTGATTGCTTAGGATTTTGTCCAGCTTCATCGAAATTTCATCACGTTTTAAATGATAGCTAATTTTCTGATCCAGCTCTTGTATCTGTATTCGAAGACTAACATTTTCTTCTTCCAATTTGCAACAGTAATCTATCTTCATGGTTACTTGTACTTCAAGATCTTCAAACATTTTCTTGTACTCTTATGTCTGTGTTTTTAGACTGGCTATAATGTCATTTGCATCCTCAAGCTTCCTTAACAATTTTTTATTCTTTCTTTTCTCAGATTTCCATTCCATAAGAGTAGAAACCAGCTCACCTTCTAAATCAACTTCAGCCTCACCTATTTCAATAGATACTTCAGAGTTCATTCCTTCTCTCTTTTGTGTGTTTTCTGCCTCTTCTAATTCTTCTACTTCAAACGCCATAAAGAGAGCCTCACCTGTTCCTTCTTCAGAGTCTTCACTAGAAATGTCCTCTGAAGATTCTGTATTTCGGGAGATAAATCTTTTCTTTTTGAAATTGCCTTTTCTGAAGTTTGTTTTCTTCCTCCATTCACTTCTTTCTTGGTGCTGAGTTTCTTCACCTTTGTTCTTATCATTGAGAGGAAATTTTATAGCAAAGTTTCCAATGCCTCCACAATTGAAACATTTAAAAGGTAGCTTTCCTTTGTATTTTCGTTTTCCTTTTCTCAGATTTCTGACAAAATTTGCTTCCATTTCATCTGAAACATCCTCTTCTTCAGACTCTTGTTTTGTGCTTTTGCCTTTTAGGGCTTTGAAAGCTGCTTATATTTCTGTGGGATTAGACCTTCCTATTCTCATTTCAAAAGCAATCAAAGAACCATGCATCTCATCCATACTAAAACTATTTAGATCTTTGGCTTCTTCTATGGCAGAGACTTTAGAATCAAATCTAGGAGGGAGAGATCTTAATACCTTTTTCACGATAGCAGCATCGGTTAATTCTTCATCGAGACCTCTGATTGAATTGGTGATCCCATTGACTCTTTGCATGAAGTTCTCTATGTTCTCATCATTGTCCATCTTTAAAGATTCGTATTGAGCTCGATGTGCTTGAAGCTTGGCCTCCTTGATCCTATCATATCCTTCATGGATGTTCTCTAGTTTATCCCATATATCTTTTGCTGATTCACAATTTATGACCTTGAATAGCTCACTGTCCACTAGTCCACACATGATGGCATTTTTTGCTTTTGAATCATATTCAAATGCCTTTTTACCAACAGTGTCTGTTGGAGCGGTGGCGGGAGCTTTGTAACCATTAACTACTACACCCCAGATGTCAAAACCCAAAGCACTGAGATATGTATGCATTCTAATTTTCCAGAATGCATAGTTAGTCCCATAAAATAATGGTGCTTTGTTCGAGGAGAAACCTTCACCACTTTCCATTGCGTAACTTCCAAGATCACCTTAACTGTTTAAGCCTGTTCAGGAACCTGGCTATGATACCAATTGTTGTAATCACAATGACACTGAGAGGGGGGGTGAATCAGTGTGATCTTTAAAATTTCTAAAACATAGGGTTTTAAAACTAGCAACAGTTTAAAACAGATAAAAGAAATATTAAATGCATCAAGTCGACATCACACATAACAATGTCGGCTTCAAACCCTTATGAATATCAGCTTCAAACCCTAATGAATGTCGGCTTAAAACCCTAAATATTGTCGGCTTCAAACCCTAGAATTTTTTGGCTGCGAAAACTTGGTGATTGTCGGCTGCAAACCCTAAAGACGTCCACTAAAAAACCCTAGAAAATGTCGACTTCAAAACCCTAAAAATCATCGGCCTCGATTCAACTTTGTCGGCCTCAACCGCTACTTCCACCTCTGTTACCTTTTTGTAAATGATGCCGCGAAACACAAACATGTCGTGATATTGCAATGTATTTGTAGCCGTACGCCTTCATATCCTTGTTGTCACAAAATCATGACCATTTTAGCCTTTGGTAGCTTTTCCATCGTTCTTGTTGCGAAATCACGACACTTCGAAATCTTGCTTACGTCATCCTCATTCTTGTCGCGAAATCGCGACGCTTTCGGCTTCCAACGACTTTTCTTTCAACCTGTCGTGAAATCACGACACTTTCAGTTTTGCTGACGTCATCCTTGGCTTTGTCGCGAAATCACGACGCTTTCGGCTTCCAGCGGCTTTTCTTTCACCCTATCGTGAAATCGTGACACTTTCAATTTTGCTGACGTCATCCTCATCTTTGTTGCGAAATCGTGATGCTTTCGGCAACCGTACAATTCTTGCTTCATGCGGTAGCGAAATCACTACAACTTTGTGCCTTATGCTTTCGAATTGCTTCAATTTTGAATTCTGCTCTTTTTACTGGTAGAGAAATCGCTACACCTCCACGTTGTGCATTTTTGGACTTGTAGAGAAATCGCTACACCTTCGTGTTGTGCTTTTTCAACTTGTAGCGAAATCGCTACACCTTCTTGTTGTGCTTTTTCAACTCGTAGCGAAATCGCTACACCTTTGTTTTGTGCAATTTTGACCCGTAGAAAAATTGCTACACCTTTGCTTTGTGCACTTTTGACTTGTAGTGAAATCGCTACAACTTTTCAACTCAACGTTTTCTCCTTGCTTCAGCCAGCAAAATTTTGACATGTAGCGAAATCGCTACAACTTTTCCACTTAATGCTTTTTCCTTGCTTCGGCCAGCGAAACAACAACATGTAGCGAAATCGCTACAGTTTCTTGACTTAGCTTCTTGGCCTCCAACATGTTGTGAAATCACGACAGTTTGCCTTGCGCCTTCTCTTTCCTTCGACTTGTCACAAAATCATGACATTTTGCCTTGCGCCTTCTCTTTCCTCCGACTTGTCATGAAATCATGACATTTTCGACTATGCCTTCTCTCTCCTCCGACTTGTCACGAAATCGTGACATTTTCAACTGCACCTTCTCTCTCCTCCGACTTGTCATGAAATCATGACATTTTTGATTGCGCCTTCTCTCTCCTCCGACTTGTCGCGAAATCACGATAGAAAACATGTCGCGATATCGCGACAGTTTTCTAACTTGTCTTTTTCTTCAAATTTTTGAAACTGGGTCATCTCTGTTTTCCAGGAAACTTCTGTCCTCTGCATCTGAATGACTCCTACACTGACTGTCCACTGCATCATTGGATCTAACTGCATGTGTCGACAACAATGACAAACTTCTTGCAGCACCTTGCTCAACATCAAAGGGGAAGAATTTTAGTAAGGGGGAGTAGTTTGAGGAGTTTGGAATTTTAGTAAAGGGGGTATATTTTTAGGGGGAGTAGCTTGTGATATTTTTGAAGTAAAGGATAGTTTCTTTGTAGGGTTACCATCAATGACAAAGGGGGAAATTGTTAGAATTATTCACCATTGAGTTGTCATTGATGTCAAAGGCCGACTTGGTTTGCTTGGGCAAATTATTTGAGGCACTTATAAATTTAAGTGAAGGTTTAAAATATTTAAATATTATAATATAAAGTGGTTTTAAATATTAAAGTGTGAGCCAACCTCCTTGAGCATAAAGTTTGAATATTACAAAGGTTTACATATAAATAAATGTTTGAGTTTCATTTTAATAAAATAATATGTTTGAACATATTCGATAAAAGGGAGTAGATGTGTGCACATTGAAAATAGGCTGCAAATGAGTGCATGAATTGTGTGAGGCTAGTATAGGCTTAATTTCTTGAACGTCTTCCATAGAAATGAGCTAGCGGTGCAACTAATGGAGGACAAACAAGGTTCAAATATGAGCATAGTGTAGAGAGGCAAGCATGGGAGCATAAGGAAGATCGTAAGTAGTGCATACCATATACAAGGAAGATAAGTGTGGGTGCTATTATACTTCAACCAGGGTGCAAACAAAGAGAGAGATCTATAGACAAAGGTAGTAGATTAATCCCTATAGATGGAGGTAATAAACGGAGACCCTACGAATAGAGGTAGCACTACAGGTGAAGATGAAAATGACCTTGCTTGAATTCTACCATGGAAAGAGAGTGATGGTGTGGAATTGTGAGGCAATAATAATGTGGATGAATGATTCCAATGAATTTCCAAGGAATTAAATTCATAAATATAGATAAAGGTTGAACATAATATTTTGTGTCCACCAAATATAGTGCAGTGAAATATCACCCTTGAAATATTATTTGATAACAATGATAGGTCAACTTGCCATAAAATAAAATTTGACAAACACAGATATAGAGAAGCTCAAATGGGACCTGATAAATCAATCAAGGTTGGAGTAAATACCACAGAAGAAGAACTGGACCAAATCAAGGAATTATGCAAAGAATACCCAGACATCATATCTTGGACTTATGATGATCTCAAATTCTACTCTAAAGAATCAATTTAGCATACGATCAAAATTGAAGAAGGTGTGAAGTCATTTCGATAGAAGCAACGATTGGTGAACCCAAAAAAAAAAAGCCTTGATGAAGCAAGAGCTACTAAAATTCCTTGAAGCCAAGATTTTTTACCCAATCAAGCATTCAACTTGGGTAGCCAACTTAGTCCTAGTTAGAAAAAAGAATGGAGATATCTAGTTGTGTGTCAACTTTTGCAACTTGAATAAGGCTTCATTAAAATACCGTTACCCTCTCCCATAGATAGACCAGATCCTGCATACAGTTGTAGAAGTAGAAAGTTTCTCGCTCTTGGAAAACTTATCTAGGTATAATTAGGTGTGGGTTAAATATGAAGATCAATTGAAGATTCCATTCACAATCAAGTGGGGGATGTTTTCCTATTAGAGGATGCCCTTCGGATTATCTAATGTTGGAGCAAATTTTCAAATAGCAATGGACATAGCTTTCGAAGAACTTTTCAACAACATAATAGTGATATATCTAGATGACATGATAATTTTATTCCATAGAAATGAGGATCACATCAGATATCTTAGGAGTATGTTTGAAAAACATAGATATTTTGGCATCTCTCTAAATCCTAAGAAATTCATATTCATTATAGAAGAACTCTCACTGGGCCATGTTATTTCTAAGACTGGTCTAGCTATATACCCTAAGAGGGTGAAACAACTGTTAGAACTCCCTCTACCCCCTAAAAAAAAGGGCCTAAAGTCCTTATTCGGCCAAATCAACTTTTTGTGCAATTTCATAGCAGGTTTTACACAAATAATCAAACCCATGATCGAGTTATTGAAGAAATATGCTAAGTTCAAGTGGATAGACACAAGGAAATAGGATTTCCAGTAAATCAAGGAGCAAATAACTCAATACCCCATCTTGGTAAACCCAGACTACTCCAAGGGTTTCATCATATATGTCGTAGTGCTCATGCAAAAAGGGCATAACAATGAAGAAAGTCCCATAGATTTTCTGAGTCAGACTATGCAAGAACATGAAGAGAAGTATAACTTCATTGAGAAACAAATCTATACAGTAATGAAAACTTTGAAAATTTTCAAGCATTTACTTTCATAGAGTAGGACTATAGTTTATGTAGTTCACCCCAACATGAGAAAATTCATCATACAAGGGGAAATCAGTTATGAAAGAGCTAGTCGGGTGTCAAATATACAAGAATATGATGTGGATATACATCCAACAAAGCTGGTAAGAGGTAGAGTACTTTGCCAAGAGCTTGCCAAGATAGCTTCACCAGAATAGATATCTTGTCAAACACAAGAAGCAACCTCAGATGATGATCAACCTTCAGAGCAACTTGATTGGGTTGATGAATTAATTAGGTACTTCAAGACTGGAAAGTGCCCTACAGGTATAAATTCTTCATAGAGAAGAAGGTATATGATCTAGGCTTTGAAGTACACTCTACTACCTCAGGGGTTGTACAAAACAAATTTGGATGGAGTTTTACTTTGGTGCATAAAGGAAGATCAGAAATAGAAGATCTTGGAGGAATTCCATGGAGGATCATCATGAGGACACTACTCAGGAAGGACCACTACCTTAAATATCATCAATATTGGATGGTACTAGCCAACTATCTTCATGAACATGTTCAGAGTAACAAGAAACTATGGGGAATGCCAGAGATACATTGGGAGAAACAAAAACTCTTTAATACCTCTAAATCCATTTAGGTTGAAGAAATTTTTCAACAATAGGGATTGGATTTCATTGGAATAATAGAATCTAACTCATCCATTGGGTATAAATACATCTTGACAGCTATTGACTATTTTACTAAGTGGGCAGAAACAATACCCACTAAAAAAGTATACCAATAGGTTTTGATGGAATTCATGGAAAGTTTAATCATGATATTTGGTATTCTGGATGCATTTGTCATGGATAACAACTCATATTTCTTAGGCACCAAGATCATTGACTTTACATGTAAATATAGGATTCACTTGAAAACATCCTTAAACTACTATCCACAGGGAAATGGATTAGCTGAATCAATGAACAAAATTTTTCTTAGGATATTGAAGTGGACTCTAAAGGAGAATAAGAGAATTTGGTTCTCTCTGATAAACCAAGAACTGTGGGTTGATAGAATAACCATCAAAAAGTCTATCAACACATATCCATACTCTCTGGTCTACGAAAAATAAGTAGTTCTTCCAATACATATAGAGATGCCAACTTTAAAATTTCTCAATAGAACTTGTATAGATAAGGCAGAACCAATGGATAATAGGTTGATCTAACTCCTACATTTAGAAGAACAAAAGGAGCAAGCCAATGACCACTATCAAAAACATATGGTCACCACAAAAAAATGGTTTGACAAAAATGCCACTCTAATAAATTTCAATGTGGGAGACTTGGTACTAATACGGAATGAAAAGAAGGCAAAACCCAAAAATCATGACAAATTCGATGTGTTCTAGGAATGTCTCTTTGAAGTAATTAAATAGAAACAAAAAAACTCTTTCCATCTAAGAAATGAACAAGGTTAGGTTCAACCCATTCCCATCAACGACTTCCATATGAATTTGTACTATAAGTAAAAGGTTTCCCCTACCTCGTATGTATTTTATGTAAATATCTATCTTCTTTCAAAGAATCCAAGGAATTTTATCATGATAGCACAATATTTGGATGCCCAAATACCTCCTCAATATAATTGTCATGATTTCATGACATCTGAGCGACCGATGGCCACTCCAAGTGAATTTTTTGCGATGACGCAACATTTCGGTGCCCAAAGTCCTCCTCAATGCAAATTGTCACTATGGTAAAACATTTCAGTTCCCAAAGGCCTCCTCAATACAAATTTTCTTGATTTAATGACATTTTCAATGACCAATGGCCACCTAAGAGAGATCAGGCTTTTTGGCAAGAAAATTAGTTTTCTCAAATTTTTAAAAAACCTCACTTTTTAAGGTATTATTGTACCAACTGATTGGCCCAGAGTAAAGGTGATGCCATTTTATTGGCCCAGGATAGTAGTGGAGCAATATCATTGGCCCTATAAAAATGGTAATGCATGAAAGTTGGCTTATTGAAGGTGGCACACAAACCAAAGCATCTGTTAAACATTTGAAATTAGTAGTGGGATGTGTACCACCAACTATAGTTAATGCATATCACCTTGGAATGCACATGCACATACATTTATATCATGGAAAGTTTTATCACTCATTTATCCTCTACATTCTTTGGTTACATGATCCAAGCTTTGAAGTAAACTCTGCTACCTGAGGGGTTGTACAGAAAAAATTTGGATGGAGTGTTACTTCGGTGCATAAAGGAAGATAAAAAATAGAAGATCTTTTAGGAATTCCATGTAGGCTCACTAGGAGGACACTAATTAGGAAGGACCACTATCTTATATATCATTAGGACTGGATTTTATTGGCCAACTATCTTTGCAGACACTTTCAAAGTGTCAATAAACTACTAGGAATACCAGAGATACATTGGGAGAAACAAAAACACTTTAATGCCTCTAAAATCCATTCAGGTTGAAGAACCTTTTCAACAATGGGGATTGGATTTTATTGGAATAATAGAATCCAACTCATCCTTTAGGTATAAATACATCCTAACAGCTATTGACTACTTTACTAAGTGGGCAGAAGCAATACCCACTAAAAAAGTGGACTAAGAGGTTGTGATAGAATTTATGGAAGGTTTAATCACAAGATTTGGTATTCCAGATGCATTGGTCACAAAAAATAGCTCGTATTTCATAGGCACCAAGATGATTGAATTTACATGTAAATATGGGATTTACTTGAAAATATACTTAAACTATTATCCACAAGGAAATGGATTAGTTGAATCAATGAATAAAAACTTGCTTAAGATCTTGAAACAAACTTTGAAGAAAAACAAGAAAAGTTGGCACTCTCTAATAAACCAAGCACTATGGGCTGATAGAATAACCATCAAGAAATCTATCAAAACATCTCTCTACTCTCTAGTCTACATAAAATAAATATTTCTTCCAATAAATATAGAGATATCAGCTTTAAAACTACTTAATCAAATTGGTACAAAGGAGGTAGAACCAATGGAGAACATGTTGATCCAACTCTTGCAGTTATAATAACTAAAGGAGAAATACTATGACCACTATCAAAAATATATGGTCATCACAAAAAAATGGTCGACAAAAAGGCCACTCTGAGAAATTTCTAGGTGGGAGACTTGGTCCTAATATGAAATGAAAATAAGACAAAACCTAGAAATCATGATAAATTCAACACGTTCTGGGAAGGCCCCTTCGAAGTAATAGAAGAGAAATATTAAAACTCTTTCCATATGAGAAACGAATAGGGTTAGGTTCAACCCATTCCCATAAATTTCTTCCATATAAAGTTGTACTATAAGTAAAAGGTTTCCCCTACCTTGTATGTATTTTATGTAAATATTTGTCTTCTTTCAAAGGCTCCAAGGAATTTTGTCATTATAGCATGATGTTTCGGTGCCCAAAGGCCTTCTCAATATAAATTATCATGATTTTGTGACATCTCGATGACCTATGGATATTCCAAGTGAATTTTTTGTGATGGAATGACATTTTAGTGCCCAAAGGCCTCCTCAATACAAATTGTTATGATTTCATGATATATCAGCAATCGATTGTCACTCCAAGTAAATTTGTCATGATAGAATGATATATCAGTGACCAATGGCCCCTCCAAGTAAATTTGTCATGATGGCATGACATGTCCTAAATATAAATTTTCATGATTTCATGACATATCAGTGATCAATGGCCACTCCAAGTGAATTTTTCATGATGGTATGACATCTCGACACCCAAAGGCTTCCTTAATACAATTTGTCATGATAGCATGCAATTTCAGTGCCCAAAGGCCTCCACAATGTAAATTGTCACTATGGTGCAATATTTTGGTGCCTAAAGGCGTCCTCAATAAATTTTTTTGTGATTTCATAACATTTCGATGACCAATGGTCACCTTAGAGTGATCGTGCCTTTTGGTGCAAAAAATAGTTTTCTCAAATTTTTAAAAACCCCACTTTTTAAGGTACTTCCATACCATATGATTGGACCAGAGTAGAGGCGATACCATTTTATTGGCCTAGGATAGCAGTAAATCAATATTATTGGCCCTATAAAAATGGTAATGCATGGTAGTTGGCTTCTTAAAGGTGGCACATGAACCAAAGCATATATCAAACATTCAAAATTAGTAGTGGGGTGTGTACCACCGATCATAGTTATTGCATATGACATTGGCATGTGCATGAATGTCCATTTATATCACATAATATTTTATCACTCCTTTATCCTCTATATTATTTTTTTCTTCTCACTACACTCCCTGCTTTCTCAAAATAATCCTACAAAAACTCTGCTAAGAACATTCCAGGCTGATTTTATGCCCAAATTGTAGCAGGAAACCATGATAGCTTATGCACCATCTACTACTAAAGTGAAATGAACATCGACCAAGAGTGAAAGTGGCTTCATGGACCTAGAAATTCACATCACTTATACCAAGGTAACATGAAAGGACCCAGAGTGGATTTGAAAGGATGTAGTATCCAGGGTTGCAAAGAATGTTATGTCATCATGCCCAAGCATGTTTTCCTACTATACCCTGCTATCTTGGTACATCTGCACCTAGGTTCACCCTTGCCTTGAACTGATAAAAGCTATGGTAGAATTCTATGATGTTAAGCACAAAATTGTGAAATACTCCAAGGGAGGAGTAATATTTATGCTTGACTCTGATGTGATTAGGGTTGCCTTCAACTGTGACAGAAATCTTGAAGTAAATCCCATCCCTTTTGACCCCGTTAATTCAATGAAGTTTTATACCAAAACCAAGAACATTATGTTATTCATGCAAGAACATTTGTCAGACCATCTCCCTCAGGAAATCTTCCCAAAATCCCCAATTCCCCTATCTAGATTCGAGAACAAGGATATTTTTTCTATGTTGGCCATGGTGGCAGGGTTCAATATAGATAAATAAGTCTATGGATGACAATTTGCAGTAGCACATTGCATTTCCAATCTCAAATGTTATGATATGTCACATGTGGACCCAAAGATAGTGTCACTCTACTTAAACTAGTTGACACACTTAGCCCCCCAACTACATGTAGGCCTCTTCAAGCTCCAAAGAGACATACCTGATGCCTTCAAGTTTTCTTCTTATCTGATATAGCTTTTCTTTTTATTTCAAGAAAATAATTTAAGTTTCATCTCTACCATGACAAAAGACCAAAATGGAAACCTCTTGCCTATGTGTGAGTGGATGCCTCTCCTTTCAAAGTTATAATTGTATTACCATTTTAACATAGAATTCTTGGGCCATGTGTTGAAGCTCATGTATGGTGCCATGCCAAGAATTTCCCAGTCTATGTGGGATACTTTGTAGCACATCCATGCAGAGGAAGGGGATTGGTTTATTTTGACATAAGGAGTGGTTGTTAGACTATATGTCTTCATAGGGAAGCCTATTTTGCTATCTTATTATGTCACTAAGTGAATTTTCTATTTGTAATACGTGAGGTAAACTGATTTCATCAACAACAAATTCAGCATAGGCACTAGTATAATAGGTACCTGCCTCATGCCATTTTAGTTTGAGGGTGTACATTTTCAAAGAAAGGATAACACGAGCGAATTGCTAGAAATTTGAAAAATCTAAAATTAGTGTAGTTACCATAGAAATGGAAGTACGAACCTATAGAAAAATTCTCTCAAAAGAAATATACCCTTAATCAAGATCCCTTCAAAAAATTTCATGCATCAGACAAGCAAATCGATAGGTAGGGTAGAAACAATGAGGAAGATGAACCATTGGAATGGCACATGGAGAAAATGTAGACATTGCCTCTATGGCATGATTTCTATGAGCACCTAGCAGACTAGATCCCTGATGTGAGCCCAAATCTTGGTATGGTGGCATATGAGATGTCACATACAAATATTTTACAGGTATGGGAGGATTATTGACAAATATTTTTCTAAAATATATGATGAGCACCATGATGCATGGTCTAAAACTCTTGCAAATAAAGTCCTTCTAGGCATCAATGGAATCCCCATAAAACCCATTTAAGGTAAATCAAATATCAACAAAGGTAAAGGAAAAGTGCTTGCCACTGAGCAAACATAAGTCCCTAAAAATAAATATCATAGCGTCATTCCCCATTTCAAATTAGACACTAAATTTGATGATGATATTTCTCTCCTCCATATGAATTGAAAGGTAGAATCAACAAAATGAGGAGAAAAAAAGAAAATAAAGCAAGAGTAGACACCCTCTGAAGAGATAGAGGAACAGGTTAAAATAGGATATAAGGAGAAAATAGAGGATCACAAGAAGTAGAGGAATAGGAAGAGATGGGGGAAGCCTCTGAGCAAACTTCCAAGCACCAGGAAATAGATAACCCAGAATTGGCCTCTAAAACCAAAAAAACCACCCCTACAAAATAAGCCCCTGGCAAAGGAGATGCCCTAGCAAAAGCTACAACTAATACTGGTGATTCAAGATTGAAGCAAATTGCAAAAAATTATACAAAAGATCCTAAGAATACACCAAAAACTGAAGATAATGACCCATCGAAAAGACCTATTATATCTCCTATCAATCATGATACCCCTTCTCCTAACTCCCAAAGAAATCCTCCCTCCCATTCTATAGGTCAAGGTAATACATCTCCACCTTCCACTCACCAACATCCACTATCACCACCACTACCCCAAAATGATCCAAAATCATCCTCGTATGCCCTCACAAGCCTTCTCACTGAGAAGTCAAATGTGGATGCCTCTATAGCCACTATTCCCTTCCCTTATACAACCAATATCTAGAGCTTTCAAACCTTACCTGTCTCTTCTTCTAAAAGCAACCCTACCATTGCCAAGTTGAAAAAAATAAAAAATGTAACCTTGAACACTGCTACCTAGTTAAAATCATGTAGCAATTAGAGATCTATGGATATAGACAGTACCAAGGAAGGGATAGTCTTAGAACCAATCAAAATGCAACATTCCACCCTAGATATGACACCGCTCATCCAAAATCTCAAGGGATAAATGAATCTAGAAGACTACCAAGATGAGATAACTACATAAGATATCACTCAGCTACCAATGGAATATGAGTGGAGAAAGGCTTAAGCCCACATGGGAACCATATACCTAAATGTTGAATACTATAAAGAGAAGTACATCAGGGCTGAGCAAGAAAGAAATCATTTAGAAGAGGCCTTAAACCAGTAAAAGACAATCGAGAAGGCCTTGAAGAATGAAGTAAAAAAGTTGAAGCTAATGTTCAATGAAGCAGCTGCCTATAAGGAGAAAGTTGAGAATACTGAAGAACAAATACAATTGTTAAACCAACAAGTTGAAGAACTCAAGAAGTAACTATAAGATAACACTAACAAGATTAGTGGGTTGTCTAAAGAAAAGGCCAGAGCAGTAAGAAGAGAAATTATTAGAGGCATCCAAAAAAGGAGAATGAAGGCAAGATCCACCTTATTGTACCTGGTTAGGATTAAAGAAATTTTGGATCAAGTGGAAGACAAATTTGATAAATCTATCAATATCCTCAAAACTAGGTTATCTACAATGAAAAAGATTCAAGTCTTGGCAAAAATTACACAAACGATACTTGGATACAAAACACAATATGAAAAATGATCCCAAGCCAAGCTTGTTGCTAGGAACATTTTTAAGAGGTACAAGTCGGTAACAGAAGCTTCCAAGCTAATGCAAGAACTTAAGGTAAAATCTAAGGCAATTTTGAAACATGTGAGCATAGCAAAAAACTATGGAATTCCTAGCTTCTAGGAAAAATATTCTAACTTCCTAATAGAAGATCAGTTTAATACGTCTTGGGAACATTTTGTAGAATATGATTTGGATATTTACAACTGGGAAGAGTCGGTTCAAGTGGAACAAATATTTAGTATGGCTCAAGACATCACACAAATGAACTCCTACTTGAATGAATTATATATGAAGTCAAAAGTTCTATCATACGACAAGGTTGAGGAATTGGAATATTTGTACCTAACCTTTAAGGATACTTCAGATACAGATAAAAATACTTGAAGAGGAGCTTGTGCCACCTACAATGAAGTCACCCAAGAAAAGGACAAGTGGGAAAAGGCTAAAAAAGTCTCATAAAGTAGTACAATAGCACCTAGATAAGATAAAACAGAGAAATCTATGGAAGAAGACACTCAAAATGAATGACCACACAAAGCAAAAAGTAATTTTTTGCTTGGTATTATTCCCCTTTCTCCCCTTCTTTTCTTAGTTTTTACTTTACTCCATTCCCCAATGGATAAAGGCTCTAGCTTATAACATTATACTAATAGAATTACCCTAGGAGGTACCAATAATATTGGTCAAAATGACGACATCCAAGGGAGTAAGGAGTAGTCTTCTTAAAAATTTCACTAAGTATAGAAAATAGTCATGACAACACGATATATTGAACCTATAGGCAGAGCTAAAATACAAAAGACATGATAGCACAAAATTTTGAAGATAAATAGCAAAGCTAAGGTAAATGGTTATGATAGCATGACAATAAAAATTCCAAGGGTAGAGCTAAGGTAAATGGTCATGACATCATGACATTTTGAAGACCAAGGGTTGAGCCATGCCCAAGATTCATGAAAATGCAATATTTTGAAGATGAAGGTGAAACTAAGGGCCAAAAGTCATGACAACACGACATTTTTAAGGCCAAGGGTAGATCTAAGGCAAATGGTCATGATATCATAATATTTTGAAGGCCAAGGGTAGAGCTAAGGCAAATTATCATGATAGTGTGATATTTTGAAGACCAAGAGTCAAGCCATGACCAAAAGTCATGGTAACACGACATTTTGAAGATGAAGGCAGAGATAAGGGCCAAAAGTCACAACAACATGATATTTTAAATGCCAAGGGTTGATCCATGATCAAAAGTCATGATAATACAATATTTTTAAGATGAAGGTGGAGCTAAGGGTCAAAAGTCATGATAGCATGACATTTTGAAGGCAAGGGTAGAGCTAAGGTAAATGGTCATGACAACACGATATCTTGACGACAAAGGATCAAGCCATGACCAAAAATTATGACGACATAAAATTTTGAGTAAACAATAGCTGGACCAAGATGCCTTTAAAGAGATCAAGGAGGATCGTTGTAGCAAAAATATCTTAACCATTTCCAGTTGAAGACTCCATGTTCTCCTAACTATATCTTTACAAGAATTATCCTATAGGTATAATGTTGTAACAACTTTCATATTTTTGTTATGTAAAATTATTATATATAGGATGAGTGACCTAAGCAAATGATTGGCTCTTAGGTGTTTACAAGGTGATGTATACATACTTTTGAAAGCTAATAAAATATCATTCATTATGGTTTTTGGCTCATTGGTGTTCTTGATCAAGTATGTATGTATTGTTAATTGCTATATAAGGTTAGGTTGAATGTAACTTTCTTTAATTCTTACTCTAAATTTCTACAACAAAGTTCTACTAACTCTGAAATTAACTTTACCAATAAGCTTGCGTATTGAATACGTTTTCACCAGAAGCTTAATTTCTCTATTTTGATGGTTCTAATAGATGCTTCTATGCAAAATTTTGTTTAAATTGTTTTACTATTATCTAATTTGTATCGCTTAAAATTTCTAGCAATAGCTATATTTCCCTCTCTTTATGCATTTCTCTCTCTCTCCCTTTTCCTAAAGAAACAAGGAACCAACATCCTCTAGAGATTGAACCGAGTAAAACCTTGTTTTAACCTAATCTTTGAATGTTGGAAAAGTCTTGGGTGTAAACGTAACGAAAGGCAAATTTTGCAAGAACAAATCCTTAGGGAACTTATCAGTATGGACTGATGCATCACTAGAAGGATTAGGAGGAGTGATTTTGAAAGATGATTTAGTCATAGCATATATATCAAGTAAAATTAAGAAATATGAATTTAATTATGTTGTGCATGATCTAGAGTTGGTAGTAGTGGTTCATGCTCTAAGATATGGTATCACTATCTAGTACATATTTATCCAACTAATGCTCAATGTGAGATAGATAATATGGGTCAAACTTCTAGCTAAGTATGTCGTTGCTACTGAATACATCAAAGGGAAATAAAATAAGGTGGTTGATGCCTAAGTAGAAGAAGGCACATAGTAGCCTTGACCCAAAGTCATGTAGATTTAATAGATCAATTCAGAAAGATTCAATCTCAAGATGAGTATTACCAAGAAGGTCAGGTCAAAATGGGAATAAATCCTAAAGAAAATAAGGATTTCAACATAAAATATGATCTCTTATGCTATAAGGATAGGGTCATGATACCAAAAATGGGTAATTTAAGGAGACTAATAATTCAAGAAGCACATCGATATCCTTACTCTTCTCATATTGGAGGAACCAAGATGAGGGAGAATATGAAAAAGATATTTTGGATAGGAATGAAGAATGACATCATCATTTTTATTGATCGATGCTTAAAATGATAGAATGTGAAGGCTAAATGTAGACATCCTGTAAGACAATTGTATTGATACAATATACCTAGGAAAAGTGATAGGTTATATCTATAGAATTTATAGTAAGTTTACCCAAAAGTAGGTATCAACATGATGCAATCCATGTGGTAGTTGATAGGTTAACTAAGGTTGCACATTTTATACTATAAAACATCACAAATGATGCTCAGGTTGTGGCTAACAGATTTACCAAAGAAATATTTGGGTTGCATGGGTTTATTGAGATGATTATTTTATATAGGGATTCCAGATTCATGTCTAAATTTTAGAAATCCCTACATCATGTAGTAGGCATAAAAATAAATATAAGATCAACATATCACCCTGAGACTAATGGTCAAATTGAGAGGGTTAACCAAGTACTAGAAGACATGCTTTTCATGTATTGCATGGATCAATTATTTTTATGGAATACTATCTACATCTTGTAGAATTTGCTTAGAATAATGGGCATCATTATTCTTTGGCTATAGCCCCATTTGACACATTGTATGAAAAGCAATGTAAAACACCATTATCTTGGGACAATTTGGAGGATCAGGTTGTGATCAAACCAAACATGGTCAAGGAAATGAAAGGTCAATTAAAGACAACCAATTTGAGGCTTAAGAAAGTTATTAAACATTAGAAGATCTATACCGATCTAAAGAGATCACCAAGGGAATACTTGATGGGATACAAAGTGTTCTTAAGGTTTAAGCCAATGAAAAGTACCATCAAATCCATAAAGTTGGATCCTCAATTTATTGGAACCTTTGAGATTGCTAATAATATTAGTCCAATTGTGTACATATTCACCTTATCACCTAACCTATCATATCCATGACACCTTCCACATATTCATGCTTAGGAAGTATGTTTCTGACCCTAATTATGTGTAGGATGTTTCTAAATTGAATATCGAAAACCCCAAGGTAATTGAAGTGATGTATATGAATATTCTAGAGTTTTGTTCTAAATCCATGAGGAAAAAAACTCTAGAACAATGTAAGGTTCAATGGGACTGTTATTTTGAATGAAGTGCCACTTGGGAGAAAGTGGATGATATGAAGAGACATTTTCCCTTTTTATTTTGAAAAATATATTGTAATAACATTTTTATGATAGGAAAACACATAGGATTGTGTTTAGTCCAAAGGAGGTAGTATGTTATAGCCCCACCTTGGCAAGATATTTTGCATGTTAGACTATGTATTGATGAATGACTACATGATACCTAGTTTTAATGAATTTATATGGTTATGCAATGTTATATATTTATTTATCTTTGAGGAATATAATACTATTGATGTATTGTCAATGTGTAGGACTAGATACACCCATGGGTGGAAGAGGTAGAATTTACCACCAATAATGGGATACTTGAAAAGGGAAGTGATGACTTAGGTAACTCAAAGTAAAATTAATGAATAGCCTCATATAGGTATGTATTCTTGCTTTGAGGTGATCATTGATGATCCAACTACCTAGAGCTAAAGTTGGTAAACTAAAAATTACCATAAGTCCTCAAATAGGATAGGTGATTGGATCTATGATAAATCATCCATCTTGTTTTATGCACTTGATTGCTCACTTTTTTTGACATATGAGTTGTGTGTAAGGAGATTGGGTAAATAATTTCCTTCAAAAAGGACTAATTTATATAGAGGCCACACTAATCCTTAATACACTTAGATACCATTGTAATGGTTAATATTAGTATAGATATATTTAAAATTTATGGTTTAAATTAAATTGAATTCAATATTATAAATATTAATGCTTTAAAATTTTATTTTAATCCTCTCTTTATCTTGTATTAATTAGATAAAGAAAATGAATAGCTTTATCTTGTATTAATTGGATAAAGAAAAGAATTAGCCTTACCCTCTTATAATTTACTAAAGAAATAAATAATATTTATAAAATGAAATAAATAAAACATGGATTTTATTTTAAATCAAGATATTTGGAAAAAGGAAAAGAACCTTTTTAAATTCAAAATATCCGCTTTTTGGCTATCTTGGGTAAGGGTTACATTAGTCTTGGTAGGTTACATTTATGTTAAAATGGATACTTTGGGGAAAGGGTAGATGGACATTATTGGTTAAAGAGGTTGAATAAAGAAGTATTGAGATATCAAATATTGTGGAGATAGAATGCAAGGACAACAAAAGGAAAATATTTGAAGATAGTTGATAGGCTTGGAGGTCAAACTAGGAAGGAGGATGAAGCTAAATTTAGGTTGGGAATATTGTTTCTTAAGCATAATGATTTGATATTTAGTAAATATAGAGCTCTTGAATTTTTTTTGTATCAAATATCTTTAGTAATAAACTAAGTATTATTAGTTCAAACCACCTGTGAGTCACTTCTAGAGCGTTGGATGTTGTAAATTAATCTTGTTGCTCTCCTTTCATGATTACTAAAATACTTCTTTATAATACAAATGGTTTTGTCATTATCCACTCTATTTGTATGTCCTATGCACTTACTTCCTACCCTTGAATTAAAAACGCTATGTTTTAAATGTTTATTAAGCTTTAGTTTGAGGTGGACGTGTTCATTTGAAACTAGGATCCCTCCTTTGGTTGAATTAGAACATCTACTCCACTGGTTGGCACCTATCAACCTATTTCATTTCTAACCAAGAGTGTCATATTAATTTAATCATTGTTGAGGATGTTAGTTCCTCCTCTCAATAACGTTATCACTATGTTGGGGTGAAGGGTTTTGGAAAAGCTAAAATCTTCTCCCTCCTTATAAATTGATACAATAGGCCATCAACACATTTAAGATGTTGCTTTCGCACCTACATGCAACTCCTAAGTTTGTAGCTACCAGTGAGAAACTTTATCCTTGGTTAGTTAAATCCAATCCTTAGAATTACCTTATTTTTGTACTTATCCCAAATGGAGTATCCTTTAATTAAGTTGTGATGAGTGGGATAGCAGGTCCCTATTTATTGAGGGTTTGGATCGTTGTGTGTTGCTCATGGTTGCTATAGGCCCATCTATCCAAATTACAGAAACCTCTATGCAATTTTTAAAATTCACAACCTTTGGAGAAGGAAAAATATTTTTTGCATACCTTTTAACTAATCTTCCCATAAAAACGTCCTAGCTTCTCCAACACCCTATCCTCAAGTTAGGCTACCAAGTGGGCATCGAATTTAGGTGTATGTTTCCCACTTTATCCTCCTCTCAAAAGCACCTGTGAAAAATGAAAAACTCTCCAAAAGAAAAACATCAATCGCATAGATCGAACCCGCAATCCCTTCCTTGGAAGCCTTAAAATTTATCTCAATTTCCACTTGCACTACCACCATCGATGGATATTTCTATCCACTATGATGACCTTACACCTTAGTCTACCTACAATCACTTTGAAATGTGAACTTCTCTTTCTCCAACAGATGCAGCGCTTGATTCTTTCATTCAAAGGTGTGTGTATTCCAGGATATAGGAAATGAAAATTATTTCCTATATTAATACATATGCTCGTGTCTTATACATGTCGGCGAAATTTGAATTTAAAATTTTGAATTAGATTTTAAATATTAAATTAAAAACCTTTGCACCCATTGTTGATTTAAATTAAAATTTTAATTAAAAATTAAAATATTTTTATTTAAATTAGATCTTTTGTAATCTACTCATGGGTATTTTTAACTTGAACCTTGTTTTTCTTAACCTTGTTATTTGGCCCAAAATATTATAATAATATAATATTATTATTTATTTTAAACTTGCTTCTCCTTCCTTGGGTCTTCATCCTTTGGGCCTTTTTAGGTATATAATATTAAAAATAAATATTATATCTTATTCCTTTTCAAGACCTTCTTGATTTTGAAAAAACCACTTGATGTCCTTAATGATGATAAAATTGAACCAATATATTTTTGACATCAATGACAACAAATCTACTCAAAATTTCTAACAATATCCCCCCTTGTCATTGATGGCAACCACTTTATTTTTACCATTCTTTTTTCCTTTTCAAAAGTTGCTTTCCTTGAGAAATTGCTCCCCCTGACTGAATGCTCTTCCCCTAATTCAAATCTCTATCCCTTTGCCATAAATGGAAAAGGGCCATATTTGGGGCTTGGAGCTAAGAATAACACTCTTAGCTTAGACCCTTCCCAACCTCATTTTGAGGTGGTTAATTTTTGGGTGAGAATATTTCTACTCCTAGCAGGCACTAATATTTACCTTTATCCACCTTCTTCCTCAACTAATCCTTTTGATTCATATGACTATTCTTGTTCTTGCTTGTATCTAGAAGTTCTACTCTACACCACTTAGCTATGTGCCCAACATTATTGCACTTATAGCACTTAATATTGTGATTCCTTGAAGGTGCAAATGTCTTGGGGTTTCTCCTAGTGAAGCCATATCCATTCCTATCATGAACCCTATAATTCACTGCTTTGTGACCAAATTTATTACAACAGTAGCAATACCCTTGAAAAATCTATATGTTTTCCTATATTTCATGCATCTTGCACTGTGTAGCCTTGTATCCAACCTGTGACATGGGAAGCATCTTCAATTGAAGAAACCTTGCCTTGACCCCATTGGTCTTTTGGTCTCTTCTTCCATGTGTTGTTTCCTGTTCCATATGTTTCTCATTTGTGCATTTTTCCTTTCCCTATTGATCTTTCTATTGTCCAACTTGTCCTAAAAAGTCTCACTTTATCTTACACTTTTTTTTTTTAAGCTTCTTCTTCTTTGGTTTTTGAGCTTGACTCTCCTTTTTCTGCTTCCTATTTCCCTTGTTCTTATTCAAAACCAAGTCATGTTTTCGTGATTGATGATCTTTGTGCATTGATAATCCTATTCAAATAGTTTGATTTTTTATCAAACTTATGTAGCTTGTACTTAGAGTCTTTCACTTCTATCCTTAGTGAAACTATCTCATGTTCTAATCTTTCACACTCTAGATCTTTTATCTTTAATTTTTTAGTGATACCTTCTTCAATTTTACTTACTTCTTCAACCTTAATTTTGAAGTTAGCCAGCTCTTGTAAAAAATTTGCTTTTGCTTTCTCATATTCTTGAGCTTGAACCCTTAATCCTGAGTTCTCCATTTTTAATTCTTCAAGATAAAAAATAAGTCTTTCACATTCTAGCTCTTTTACCTTTGACTGTTCAACCATATTTTTTTCAGCTCTCCTTGCCTTTTCAATCTTATATTTTAAGTCTGAGAGATCTTATATAAGCTTTGTCTTACATTTTCATCCTCTTGTATTTGAGCCTTTAATTCTAAGTTCTCCCTTTTCAATTCAAAAAGTTACTTAAGAGTGAATTCCTCCTTTTATCTTTTTGAATTTTTCTTTTTTCTTTGGTCTTCAATAGGAGCATTTTCTTCTATTATCGAAATTAGAATTTCTTCTTCATACATATTTTTATTGTACTTATTTTACTCGAGTTCCATTTCATATTCACTAATGCTAAACCCATTGAAATAACCTTCATCATGACCGATTTGACCACAAATAAAATATTCTTCACCATATTGTGAATAATAAGCTGCATGGTGACCTATATTCCTACATCTGATACAAAATATTATCAATTTAGCCTCTTCTCCACTACTTTATTCATCTCTTGAATATATTTACATTACTCCCATTAGAACAATAAAATAAAATTCATATTCCTTTTTTTTCATGACCATGTTTGTTATTTTCCTTTTAGGTGTCATGGTTCAGCTTTTATCTTTCCTTGCCATGTGTGTTCTTGGAATATATTCCTTCAAGCTGTTATATCTTTTTTCAAGGAACCAAATTTGATACCAATTGAAGAACACAAGCTTATACTAAGAGGGGGGTGAATAGTATAAGACCATTTTTTACTTTTCTTTCTTAAATAATAATATCCAACATTATCAATGACAATATCAATAGCAGTAACCAAAGCAATGCACAAATCATCACACACAATAGATACACCAATTTAATGTGGTTCACCCAATGTAGGCTACTCCACAAAGAAAATATTTCACTAAATTTTTCTCAACAAATCTCTTAGGAATCCTTTCCCTATTACAATTTTTATGGACCTTTGTCCAAAGGAGACACCAATACCCTAATAAATTTCATGGATCTCTATCTAGACGAGATACTAATCCCCTCAAATGGTTCATGGATATCTATCCATAGGAGAAATACTTCTCTACTATGGTTGGTGATCCTCTAGAATATTATTGCCTCCACTACTCTAGGTTGTGGAACTCTCTCCACTGAATACCTTTGTCCTCTCTACCCTGGCTAATGGATATCTATCCTCTAGAGACTACTATCCTCTTCTCTATAACCTCCAAATCTTATTCTTAGCTCTTCTAAAATCTGCACTAAACATAATATTTTGATCTAGCACAAATATGGTTAATCTCTGTCTTTAATCTACACTAAACACAGTCCTTCAATCTAGTACAAATATGCTCTATCTCTATCTTTGATTTGCACTAAACATAGTTTTTTAGTCTAGCATAAATTTACTCAATATCTATCTCTGATTTGAACTAAACACAATCCTTAAGCCTAGGAAAATTTTTCTCAATCTCTATCTTTGATCTACACTAAACGTAGTCCTTCAGTATAGCATAAATATGCTTAATATCTGTCTCTGATCTGCACTAAACATAGTCCTTTGGTCTAGCATAAATCTGATCAATCTCTATCTTTGGTCTGGCACAAACCTGTCCTCAAATCTAAACCAAACTCTATCCTCAAATCTATCCTCAAGCTTTAACACAAAGCTTGATATAATCACAAATCAACTCTACTATATCTACCCCAAACCTTAACTCAAGGTTTGAACAAATCAATCAATCAACTCTACTCTCAAGTCTTCTCAATGACTTACCTCAAATATATCCACAAGTCATATCAAGGACTTATCCAATATGCTCTCAATATATGTCTTCAAATATGCATTGTAAGCTTCCACAAAATATCACACTAATTTATCCACAAGTGTTCTCCAAGACTCACCTCAAATCTTCTCAACAAATTCTCACTAGAACTTGTCCAGTCTGCTCAACATGTCTTCACCAAGACTTACCTCAAATATTCTCAATAATTTCTCACTAGAACTTATCCAATCTACTCAACAAGTCTTCACCAAGACTTACCTCAACTCTGTCCAACAAGTCTTCACCAAGACTTACCTCAACTCTGTCAAATATGATTGTAACCTTGCACAAAATCTCACACAAATCTATCTTTAATATTTCACAAAATATTCCTAAATTCCATCCTTAAGTCCTCTCTAGGACTTACTCAAATCTGCTCGCAAGATCTCATAAAATATTTTTCAACTCAACTCAATATTTCACAAAAAACCTCTTCAATCACACAAACAAGTTTCACACAAAATATTTTTTAATATCATAGAAAAATATAGAGAATGGTTAGAGACTCAATATGTTTCAACAATGCTCAATCACTTTCAAAATATTTCTCAAATCAGTAAAGAGTAATTTATTTGACAAAAATTGAACTATCACTCCAACACTTCCAATAAACTAAGCTCAATCAACTCCACTCAACCAATCACTCAATGAAATCTTAGTCAAAAAACCTCACATATAATGATACTCATGATATTTAACAAGCCCTAGTTCAAGATAGGTTACATAACAATGATACTCGTGATCTTTCACAAACCCTAGTCATGCACATGAAGGCTCACTCAATATTTCCAACAATGCTTATCAAACAATGTTTCTAGTATCAAACTTCATTCTAGAAAAACACCCATCAATCAATATTGGATATCTCAAAACCAATCTCAACAATGCTTATTAAACAATCCTTTTCACTCCAACTCAGAATTCACAACATCCAATCCAACAATATGTTACTCACAAGGAAGATGTACCCATAACTTTTATTTTTATGGAGATATGTCTTCCAAACCTGTATTAACCACAATCAAATGTTCTTTGCCAACACTAGTGTTAGGTAGCCACAACATATCTCAAGATCTCCACAAAATAATTTTCAATAATTATTTTTCCATACAAAATATCAAATCTCTTAGTACACCATATAATCTCCAAACTTACATAATATAACTCAACATCCTTATTAAACAAGATACACAATAATATTATTTAAACACCTTATCACTCCAAATTTATAAAATAAACCGCAATAACCAAAAATTAAAATAAAATATTTTAATTTACTTTACCTTATAACTCCATCAAAAAGCCTTCTAGTTTCCAACTTATAAAAACCTCTATGCAATTTCCAAAATTCACAACCTTTGGAGAAGCAAAAATATTTTTCACATGCCTTTAAACTAATCTTCCCACCAAAATGTCCTCAGTGAGAATCGAACACACGATGTAGCTTCTCCAACACCCTAGCCTCAAGCTAGACTACCAAGTGGGCTGCATGCCCAAATGAGACTTTAGGCATATGTTTCCCACTTTATCCTTCTCTTGAAATTCCCCACAAAAAATGAAAACCTCTCCAACAAAAAAATGTCAATCGCATGGATCGAACCTGCGATGCCTTCCTTACAAGACTTAGCACTTATCTCAGCTGTCACCTATGTAACCACCATCAGTAGATATTTCTATCCACTATGATGGCCTTACAGCTTAGCCTACCTCCAATAAATTTGAAAAGTGATCTTCTCTTTCTCCAACAGATGTAGCGCTCTATTCTTTCATTTGAAGGTGTGTATTCTAGGACATAGGAAATGAAAATTATTTCCTATATTATACACATGCTCTTGTCTTCTACACATAAAAAAAAATTGAATTAGATTTTAAATATTAAATTTAAAACCTTTGCACCCATTGTTAATTTAAATTAAAATTTTAATCAAAGATCGAAATATTTTAATTTAAATTAAATCTTTCGTAATCTGCTCATGGGTCTTTTTAACTTGAATCTTGTGTTTATTTACCTTGTTATTTGGCTTGAAATATTATAATAATATAATATTATTATTTATTTTAAAATTGCTTATCCTTACTCGGGTATTCATCCTTTGGGCCTTTTTAGGCATATAATATTAAAAATAAATATTATATCTTATTCCTTTTCAAGACCTTCTTGCTTTTGGAAAAACCACTTGATGTCCTTAATAATGAGGAAATTGGACCAATATGCTTTTGACATCAATGACAAAAAATCTAATCAAAATTTCTAAAAATATTTTATAAGACAAAGATATTTTCTAGTCCATGTGTGCTTCAGTATATTTTGCAGTGGCATAGTGCAAGATGTCCTACGTTGCAGTCAAAGTGATCAAAATTACGTTTTGGTTACTTTCGAAGAGAAGGACACAACATATTTTCTAAGGCAAAGGGGAGATGTCCCAACCCACGTGAGACTTAGTGCATTTATTAGTGGTTCAACATAGGGTGTTCTACCCTGCTATCAACCTTGGTCAAAGATGGCATAATTACTTTTCAAATTGTGGCACAATGCATTTTGTTCTAGCCCGCATGAGGATATTACTAACTTTAAGTGTTGTTCTATCTTGTTGAGGTTCAATTGTATTTTAGAGAGGATGAGAACACATGTTCCAAACCATGCTCAAAGTAGTCAACATACGTCAAAATGTTACATTACAGTGGGCTAGCACAAAGTTTTATAAAGCACATTTTTTACACTGTATTTCAAGAATACTGTTGGAAATTTGAGTTATTTTATGTTGTCATTGATGTCACATGGATCACATTGAGTTTTAGTGGCAAAAGCACTTCATAAATAATCATTTATGATATTTTGGAGAGCATGGATATATATAGGTTTTTTATGAAAACCAAGGCATTTAAAATAAAAGGTTTTATTTAAAACCATGAATGGCAGATTTGAAATAGGTGTTTCTTAAAACTCAAGTTGGCTTTTTGTTTCATCGAAAAAGGTTCCCCGGTGATGGAGATATTTAATTTTAAATATTTAGTTTAAATTTTAAATTATTTAAAATTAAAATTAAAATTTTAAAATTAAAAATAAAAGTAATCTGTCGACGTCGTCGAATATGAGGGAGAAAACTATATAAAAGGATGCCTAAGTTTTATTAATATTTTGGATTGCACTCGTGAATTATTGCGATTTTTGGAAAGCGAAAAGAGCTCATGCAAAAGAGGGTTAAGTGATGGAAGAGAAGAATAAATCAGACAGCGTATGAAACCCTAGTCACCTTGGGCAGTACGGTGCATTGGCAATTGGATTTTGGCTAAGGCAAGTGGCAGAATGATCGTCAAGGTTTCAATTCCCCTTGGCTGCATTAGAAGGCATTGGAAGAAAGAGCGCACAAAGAATTTTTGGTTTACGTGAGGAAGGAGGTGTCGAGGGATCGAATCTCATCAAGGAAAAAGGTAAGTTAATATTTTTTTTATATTTTATTTTTCTAAAGTTTCCCTAGGAGAAATAAGGGTTGTGATGCACTTTAGGAAAAGAGATATTTTTGGTGATTTTTCTTTTGGAAGTATATCATATTATATTTTTGGAAATATTATTTCGAGGGCTATTTGATTAACTTGCTTATAGGGAGAAATAAGATGTGTGTAAAGAGATATTCTTGATTTTGTGAAGGAGTTCAAAAGTGAAGGTTGCTTTGGTTTTTTTCAAAGGGGATTAATTCTTTCATGAGGGGACATGGTGTATTTTATTGATTAGGAGTAATAAGATGTTATTTGGATATTATTGTTGTGTTATTAATCAAGATCTCTAATCCCTATTTAAAGTTGAAAAAGAAATTTTGTTGAGTGTTTCAGATTTAGTGGACAACTAATAAGGCATCAAAAAGGTATGAGCAATATTCTCCATTGAATTTGTTTATGGTGGTTGATTTATGAAATATCATTGCAGAGAAAAGGATTGATTGTGGTTTCCCTTTTGAAAGTGGTTTGTTGAATGCTTCAAGATTTTATGGTTTGAGAGTTGTGATTAAACCTTGTTTTATAAGCATTGTTGTTGAATCCCATTGCTTGTACAAAGAACTTGAACTTGAGTTAGAGGAGAAAATTATTATCATTGTTATGTGAGAGTTATTTTTGAGTATTATTGGAAATATTTTGATTTTATTGATTCATGCTTGAACTAGGGTTTGTGAGAAAAGAAGTTGTTTCTTAAGGTGATTGGTTGAGTTGAGTTGATTGAGCCTAGTCAAGTGATTGTGTGAAGTGGTTGTTCAAGTTCCATGAAATAAACTTCTATATTATGATTTTATTTGAGAAAGAAATTGAGTTTTTAAATAGAACATATTGAGTCTCTAACAATTCTCTTTATGCTTCTATAATATTAAGCTGATTTGAGATTGATTTGAGTTGAGTTCATTGTGAATCATTGTTGTCATCCATTGAAGACTGCATTGTCATTCATTGTTGAGTTCATCATTGAGCCTTGCCTTTATAGATTTGTGGATGATATTTGAGTGCTACTTGAGCATGATTGATTGAGCCTTTGAGAAGGCTTTTGGGATATATTTCTAGATAGATTTGAGGTAGGTTTTGTGCATGATTGATTGAGCCTTTGATAAGGCTTTTGGGACAGATTTTTGGACATATTTGAGGAAGCTTTTGTTAATAATTGATTGAGCCTTTGAGAAGGCTTTTTGTACAGATTTCTGGATAAATTTGAGGCAGCTTTTGTGCATGATTGATTGAGCCTTTGAGAAGGCTTTTGGGATAGATTTGTGGATAGATTTGGGACATATTTGAGCAAGTTATTTGTGAGTCTTCTTAAGAATATTTGAGCAAGTTCTTGGTGATATTGCTGGAGCATATTTTGAGAAAGTTCTTGGTGAGCTTGCTAATAAAATTTGAGCAAGTTCTTGGTAAGCTTGCTAGGACATATTTGAGCAAGTTCTTGGTGAGCTTGCTAGAGCATATTTTGAGCAAGTTCTTGGTGAGCTTGCTAAGCAAATTTGAGCAAGTTATTGGTGAGCTTGTTGGAGCATATTTTGAGCAGGTTCTTGGTGAGCTTGCTGAAGTAGATCAGTGGATAGCCTACCTGAGTAGATCAGTGGATTGCATACCTAAGAATATTAGTGGATTACCTAGCTAAGAAGATCAATGGATTGCCTACCTAAGCAGATCAGTGGATTACCAACCTGATCAGATCATGATTGCCTAGCTAAGCATATCAATGGATTACCTAACTAAGAAAATTAGTGGATTACCTTGCTAAGCAGATCAATGGATTGCCTACCTAAGAAAATCAGTGGATAGCCTAGCTTTGAGCAGATCAAAGTAATAATTTGTATTGGGATAAGGATCCCTATTTATTTGTGAAATATTATAAGGATATTATCTTGTGGACTACCCCACATTGGTGGAACCTTGTAAAATCTTGTGTCTTAGTTGTGTGTGGTGATTTTTGCTCTTGCTTACTATCGCTATCTATTTCATTAATGCGCACTACTATATTTGGTTATTGCAATTAAGGACACTAATTGATATTGGTTTAGAAATAAAGTAAAAAGTGGGCACTATACTGTTCACCCCCCCTCTCAGTATAAGCTTGTGTTCTTCAATTGGTATTAGAGAAGGTTCCTTAGAAAAGGCTAATAGCTTGAGGGTAGATTGTACAAGGACACATATGGCTTCACATAATGGATCATCTACAAGTAAGGCTCCACTATTTGATAGTAAAAATTATGATTTCTAGAGCATGAGAATGAATAACTACTTGATAGCACAAGGATATGAGGTATGGTAGATGGTTGCAAAAGAGTATAAGGTTGAAGGTGATCCTGAGGTAGATAAGACTATCAAGAAATTGGTTGAGATAAATGCAAGGGCAATGAATTATATTTTGAGTAGGCTGCATGAGACATAATTTTCAAAGGTCATGGTATGTAATTCAGCTAATGAAATGTGGACCAATTTGTAGAATACCTATGAAGGATATTCCAAGGTAAAGTTGGCAAAACTACAAACTCATAGAAAAATATTTGAGAAATTGAAAATGGAATACTTTGAAGATATTGTAAAGTTTTTAATTTGATTTGATGATATTACTAACACCATGAGAGGTCTAGGATTTGAGATGAAAGAATCAGATGTTACTCAAAAGGTTTTGAGATCACTTCCCATGAAGTATGATGCAAATGTTTCAACAATAGAAGAAACAATGGATATCAACAAGCTAACAATGGAAGAACTACAAGGAAATCTCATAGCTTATGAGATGAGGATAAGTAAGCATCAGGTTCCAATAAAATAAATTGCATTCAAATATTTAGAAAAAAATAAAGGAAAATTTCTAGAGATAGATAGAGATTCAGATAATGATGAGGAAGCTAACTTCACCAAAAGGAAAAAGGACTTAAGAAATTATAGGGATATGAAGAAGTATAATGCTACAAGTGTGGTGATTTTAGTCACTATGCAAACAAGTGTCCACATGAAGAAAATAGTGATGATGAAAAATAGGGTCATAGGAGAAAATAATATGGAAAGCATAAGCATGACAAAGATGATAGATACAAGCAAAGAAGGTATGAGAACAAAAAAAAATTGTAAGACAAAGAAAAATTTCTAAATTGAAGAAGCAAGTGATAGCTCAGATCACAGTGATAGAGATAATTTAGATGATGAAAAGAAAGAACATCTATTCCTAGGAATAGAAGGTGAAAGAGAACAATGTTTTGTGTGTGGTCAAAGAGATCACAAATCGAGATATTGCAATGGATTCAGTGATAGTGAAGATGAGATGACACATCAAGGAAATAGGCATGGTCAAAGAAATCATGAGGTTTTGTTTTCTATAGAAGATTATAATGATCTTAGTGATAGTGAAGATGAAGAAGGTTTTTTATATGGGATAACAGAAGTAGAAGAAGAACATTCACTCCAAAAAAAAGAAGTTAAACAAGAGAATATTGTAAGAAATACAGATGTCTTAGTTGATCTAAAGACTTTAATAATATCCATGAGCAACTACAAGAGGTTAAGGAGAATCTAAAAGAATTGAGATGTTCCATACTTGAGAAGTGTGATACATCACATGACTCAAAAGGTCAAGATATTTTCACTAAGAAGGAAACATGTATTTCAGAGAAAATAAATATGGATGCCAATTTGCTATTTGACACAAATAAAGAGAAAGAAGAGGAAGGTTCCAAAGCACCAAAGGTCTCATATTTTAGGTTTGGGGAATCACACTCAAAAGGAAAGGAAGTTCTAAAAAATGAAAACAAGGAAGCACCTAAGATTCATGGAAAAAGTTCCAAAGTTCCTATGGCTCCAAACATCCAGTTTGGATCTTGTTTTGAGATAGGTGAATCAAGTTCAAGAGGCAAATAAATTCTTGAAGAAGAAAGCAAGAAAGAAGTTAAGGAAGAGGATTTAGATACTACAAATAATTTTCAAGGATACAATGCACAACTCAAATATAATCACAAGGCTAATGATCAAGAAAGGTATGAGGAACCAAGGTATGAAAAAAGGGCTTTTCAAGGACATTGTTTTTCTTGTAATGGATTTGGACATAGGGCTATACACTACAGGGTCTATGGATCAAAGAAGTTTGATTTTGCTAGAAGGAACTTCAAAGGAAGAAGGTATGGTTTTTAAGGACAATGTTTCTTATGCAATATGATTGGTCATAGATCTTCTTAGTGCAAAGAAAATGAGCAACATGGTTTTGGTTTTAGAGCTACACAATTCAAAAGTCATGGTCATAATGATTCTGAAAAATAGAACTTCACAATACAGGATTCAGGAAAGGAATGGATATGGAAATTATTTCAAGAAAGAATTTAGGATATTGGAACCATCCAAAGGCTACAATATCAATCGTTTTAATTGCCATAACTTTGGCCATATTGCAAAATGGTGTAGGAATCAATTTCAAATAGTTTCAAGACAAGAATATCAAGTAACTCATCAAGAAAAGAATATCAAAAAAATATGGAAGGAAGTTGACAGAGGAAAGAAACAATGTAAGATGGGAGTAAAAGTACTCCCACCCCAAAATTAATCACCTCAAGAGAGAAGGTGGTGAGGGGGCTAAGCTTAAGAGTCATATATTTTAGCCCCATGGGTGTCCCTTTTGCCATTGATGTCAAAGGGAGAGATATTTGAGTAAGGGGAGAGCATTGAGTTAGGGGAATAGCCTCCAATGAGAGCATTGAGTTAGGGGGAGCAACCTCCATAGAGAGTATTGAGTCGAGGCGAGTAGCTTTGATTCTTAGAGATGGTTTTTGTAGTGATTGTGGTGATTTACATTAGAGGTGTTGTCATCAATGAAAAAGGGAGAGATTGTTGGAAATTTGAGTTATTTTATATTGTCATTGATGTCACATGGATCACATTGAGTTTTGGTGGCAAAAGCACTTCATAAATAATAATTTATGATATTTTGGAGAGCATGGATATATACAGGGTTTTTGTGAAAACCGACGTAGGAAAAATAAAAGGTTTTAAAAAAAAGTATGGATGGTAGATTTGAAATGGGTTTTTCTTAAAACCCAATTTGGCTTTTTGTTTCATTGAAAAATGTGCCTCGGTGATGGAGATATTTAATTTTAAATATTTAGTTTAAATTTTAAATTATTTAAAATTTAAATTTAAATTTTAAAATTAAAAATAAAAGTAATCCACCGACGTTGTCGAATATGAGGGAGAAAACTATATAAAATGATGCCTAAGGTTTATTAATATTTTGGCTTGCGCTCGTGAATTAATGCAATTGTTGGAAAGTGAAAAGAGCTCGTGCAAAAGAGGGTTAAGTGATGGAAGTGAAGAATAAATCGGACGGTGTATGAAACCCTAGTCACCTTGGGCAGTATGGTGCATTGGCAATTGGATTTTGGCTAAGGAAAGTGGTAGAATGAGCATCGAGGTTTCGAATCCCCTTGGCTATGTTAGAAGGCATTGGAAGAAAGAGCGCACGAAGCATTTTTGGTTTGCATGAGAGGGAGGAGTGTTTTGAAGCACGTGGTGCCTTTCCCACCCAAACGAGCCTGTATCTTGTGCGAAAACTTGGCTGATATTAAGGCACTGAGCAAGGAGGCATCGAGGGATCAAATCCCATTAAGGAAAAATGCAAGTTAATATTTTTTTTATATTTTTTTTCTAAAGTTGCCCTAGGAGAAATAAAGGTTGTGATGCACTTTAGGAAAAAGAGAGATTTCTGGTGATTTTCCTTTTGGAAGTATATCATATTATATATCACTTGAAAGCTTATTTTAAGGGCTATTTGATTAAATTAATTAGAGGGAGAAATAAGGTGTGTGTAAAGAGATATTTCTGATTTTGTAAAGGGGTTCAAAAGTTAAGATTGCTTTGTTCTTTTTTAAAGGGGATTAATTATTTCATGAGGGTACATGGTGTATTTTATTGAATAGAATTAATAAGGTGTTATTTGGATATTATTGTTGTATTATTAATCAAGACCTCTAACCTGTTATATTATTAATATACATTATTCCATTATTAGTTAGCTATTTTGTTAAGTAGTTAGATTTGTTTAGGAGATATTAGTTAGAGTGATATCTATCTAAGCTATTCTAAACCTAAGATGTATTATATATTTGAATCATTAATAATATGCATAACATGCTTTCCATAACTCCAACATGGTATCAGATTTGTAGAGCTATGGGCTCATTCATAGATAAGAGCACTAGGACTTACTTTTTGGACCTGACGCCAGACCAGAGAAGTTGCAGATGCACCATCTGCCCTCCCTTTGTCCGTCAAACCCGAAGAGTCACAGCGAACAATACAGAGGCTACTGTACTGCAGCATCACTGATGAGCTGCTTCACATGCAAGGATTGTTGTGTCAGGTGAACACAACATCGTTCGAAGATGATATTTGAAGAACAAAATGTAGAGACATGAGTTGCTTTTAGCAGGCTTGATACTCTATGATGCGTGATCCATGAACACGTAGCATTTAATATCTATGGTTACAGGCATCGAAGATTGATTTGCAAAGTCTATCCGATAGATTGCTGCAAATTGTAGAAGAAATCTCACTATTTTTCTGTCGGATTGTTGTTTGTCCTAAATTTAAGATTGATTCACAGGTGTAGTTGAACATGCTATGATTTTAGGTACTGTTAATTTAATATATCTTATCATAGTTGGAAGTTTTGTGAGTCCCCCTCTAGCTGAAGCCTACATGTGTCACAGGATTATCTAAAGCCCACCAGTATTTGACTTGAAAACATTCATGCAAGATCACTCTGTGATGGTCGTGCAGGCAGTTTCTAACTGCAAAGTAGCACACAAATAAAACATCACCTTGGTTAACATTGATTTTGTTGGTGGAGAAATTTTTCATTGTAGATCTGAACCTGATGGAAGTTTTTCTACCGATCATGTGCAACCAAAAGTGTAGACGGGCATAAACATCCAAATTTTCGATAACAAGCTTGTTGGAGTCTATTTGTAGCTATTTATCAAGAATGGGAGGATAATTTGATTCATTGAAGTGGGAGGAAAGCATGAGAGGTACAATAATTTTGCCATCCTCAACTAAGTGCACCCCCTGAAGTTGATCTAAAGAAGCGGATAGCCAGTCCAATTGTAGCCAGATCGCAAGATGATTTTACAAGGCACCGAACGAGTGCAATCACTGCTCACCAAATTTGTAGACTATGCTATATTCCACACTAACAATATGTTTATCAATCTGGTTCGACGATAGTCTTAGACCTACGCAATGAGAGAATGACATCCAAGATGGCGAAATAGTGTCAAATTTGACACATAGATCATTTTTAGATCTTGTCAGTTTCTCCCCTGGCCCAGAGCAGCGGCAAGACAATCCACCATATCCAAAAAAAAATTCAATTTCTCCACATGGATGAGGCCATGTTATAGATCTGACACTGATCTAGTTTGCTTAGACGTACACTGTGAAGAGTAGCAGTTTATTTCTAGACAAGGAGGTGGCTATCACAGAGGAGGCACCGTCGAGTGCCACTGACGGATAACAAGCATTAAATATTAGGGCTTTACTATTTTATTACACTGACAGTTGGAGCCGGAGTGGCTAACGAGCTGGGTGCTAAGACTCTTAGCCAAAGCGTCAAGCGTTCCATTCCCTTAGACCCCCAAGGTATAAAGGTTTTATTTGATTTATATCATTTTTTTAGTTTTATTTTTTTTCCTAAATGTTTCAATTTTTATTTTTTTTAAATATTTATGTTTTCTTTCTTAAAAAAAATTAATTAAAGAAAACTTTTTTATTTAAAATTAAATTATATTGATTTATTAGAAAATTAAATTTAACTTTGAAATTATGTTTTCAAAATACCTTTGAAGCAGCTTATTTTTGCATTTATTTGCAGTAAGGAGGGATCTTCAATTTGTTTTCCTTCCAAAGAACATTTTATTTTTGCTGCATACTTGAAAGGGGGATTTTTTTTCCTCACTGAGCAATTCTTCAAAAGCTATCCATAAGGCATACAATCATCAAACCTCAAAACCTATTTTTTTAGGCTTCATAAATAGCAAACATATTTTTTTTGAAGTACTTCACACAGGGGGGATTTTTTTGGTGACACATTGTGCTAATCTGCCTACGAGGCAAGCTTTGTAAGAGCTTTTTGAGGCTTCATAGTTGCATTTTTTTTCACTAAATGTGGGGGGATAAATTTTTCTCTCCACCATCTCCTATATTGCACATAGGGGAGATATCATTTTGCAAAAACAAGGGGGAAATACTTATAAGGGTGCATTTTAGGCAGAGACTGACACCTTAATCATTTCATTTTGCAAAATTGTATTGTAAAAGGTGCATTTTTGGCAGAGACCGACACCTTAAGAATGGGTAGATCAAAGAAAAAGCAAGCCCCTAAACAAACTGATGTTGTTGAAAAATCATTTAAAGGTCCTTACTTTCCACCAGAGATGGAAGGAATGGATTTTTATGAGGATGAAAAATATTCTACACTATGCAGTGGTGTAAAATCGATTCTCAAATATTCTAAATATTTTGTAGACCTTCAAAATAATGGTGTTCAAATCCCTATAGGTGTCATAAGGGCAATATACATATCATTGATTTCTCTTGATATTTCCCAACATAAAGTGTAAAAGCACTTTAGTGAGGAAATAGAGGTCAAACCCCTAATGGTCAATGCTTGTAATGACACAAGTGACCTTCAGCCCATGGTGGTGAATGCTTGTTGTGATACATGTGACCTTGAGCCCATGATGGTCAATGCTTGTTGTGATACAAGCGACCTCATTCCTATGATGGTAGATATCTGTTGTAGCATAGGTGATATCATCACAGTAGCATATTTTGCTTGTGACACTAGTGAATTAAAAACTGAACCTCCTAAAAATGAACTCCATAATCTCATCAATAGTGACACATGCAATATTGTTAAAAGCATTGATGAAGATGATAAAATTGTGTATTTTTAAAAACACACCAAAGGATTTGGCTCCAAAATGATGAAGAAAATAGGATTCAATGGTGAGAGATTAGGTAAACATGAACACAACATTAAAACTCCTATAATGCTAAATGTTAGGGTAAATAATGAAGGCCTTGGCTATACTGGACATGCAAGTACCAATAATTCCATGTTTATAAAACCTAAATCTCCTCCAACTTCTAAAAAGCATTGTTACAGTTACTATGAAAAGACAGGACATATTGTAGCTAAGTGTTGGAGATTACATCCTTGTGATTCTTGTGGATGTATGAATCACTCTTCTTCTAGTTGTTGGTACAAAATGAAAATGGCCAACAAGGTTCATATTTATTATGGATGGACAGATCTCACACAATGGATCATGATGAAAGAAATGTTGTATGGATTCTATCGAAAAGGTAAAACCTATGGTAGACCCAAGGCAAATATAGTGATAGACCAAGTGGCAGTCCTAGAGATAATGACCTAGAGACAGACCTATAGATAGACCCAAAGACAAAGTTCCAGAGGCATATCTATAGGTAAATCTAGAAGCGAATTCATACGCAGATCCAGATATAGACCCAGTGGTACACAACCAGAGGTATGATTAGAGCCATAGCCAAAGCCATGAGCTAGATCTAGATCTGAAGACAAAGCACGAGCCACCATTATTTCATTTCTATTATTCTTCTTCACTATATTGGGACCGTTATATACTTTACCCAAATATTGTTGTATGGAGGGATGATAGTGTAGCTAGTAGTTATTTTATTACCCAAATAATGGAATAAGGGGGGATGTTAGCATATATTATTAATATACATTATTCCATTATTAGTTAGCTATTTTGTTAAGTAGTTAGAGTTGTTTAGGAGATATTAGTTAGCGTGATATCTATATAAGCTATTCTCAGCCTAAGATGTAGTATATATTTGAATCATTAATAATATGCATAACATGCTTTCTGTAACTCCAACATAACCCCTATTTAAAGTTGAAAAAGAAATTTTGTTGAGTGTGGTAGATTTATTGGACAACTAATAAGGCATCAAAAAGGTATGAGCAATATTCTCCATTGACTTTGTTTATGGTGGTTGATTTCTGAAATATCATTGGAGAGAAAAGGATTGATTGTGGTTTCCTTTTAGAAAGTGGTTGGTTGAATGCTTCAAGGTTTTCTAGTTTGAGAGTTGTGATTAAACCTTGTTTTATAAGCATTGTTGTTGAATCCCATTGCTTGTACAAAGAACTTGAACTTGAGTTAGAGGAGAACATGAGTATCATTGTTATGTGAGAGTTATTTTTGAGTATTTTTGGAAACATTTTGAGTTGATTGATTTATGCTTGAACTAGGTTTTGTGAGAAAATAAGTTGTTCGTTAAGGTGATTGGTTGAGTTGAGTTGATTGAGCCTAGTCAAGTGATTGTGTGAAGTGGTTGTTCAAGTTCCATGAAACAAACTTCAATATTATGATTTGAGTTAAGTTTGAGTTGAGAAATAAATTGAGTTTGTGAATAGAACATATTGAATCTCTAACAATTATATTTATGCTTCTATAAGATTGAACTGAGTTGAGATTGATTTTATTTGAGATGAGTTGATATTGATTTGAGTTGAGATCATTGTGGATCATTGTTGTCATCCATTGAAGAGTGCATTGTAATTCATTCTTGATTTCATCATTGAGACTTGCCTTCATAGATTTGTGGATGAGATTTGAGTGCTACTTGAGCATGATTGATTGAGCCTTTGAGAAGGATTTTGGGACAGATTTCTAGATAGATTTGAGGAAGGTTTTGTGCATGATTGATTGAGCCTTTGATAAGGCTTTTGGGATAGATTTATGGATATATTTTAGGAATATTTTGTGCATTATTGATTTATCCTTTGAGAAGGATTTTGGGATAAATTTTTGGACATATTTGAGGTAGAATTTGTGCATGATTGATCGAGCCTTTGAGAAGGATTTTGGGATAGATTTTTAGACAAATTTAGGATAGATTTGAGCAAATTATTTGTGATATTGCTAAGCATATTTGAGCAAGTTCTTGGTGAGCTTACTGGAGAAGATTTTGAGCAAGTTCTTGGTGTGCTTGCTAAGAAGATTTGAGCAAGTTCTTGGTGATATTGCTAGGACAGATTTGAGCAAGTTCTTGGTGAGCTTGTTGGAGTAGATTTTGAGCAAGTTCTTGGTGAGCTTGTTGGAGCATATTTTGAGTAGGTTCTTGGTGAGATTGCTAAATTAGATTAGTGGATAGCCTACCTAAGAATATTAGTGGATTGCCTACCTAAGCATATCAGTGGATTACCTAGCTGAGTATATTAGTGGATTGCCTACTTGAGTAGATCAGGATTACCTAGCTAAGTAGATCAGTGGATTGCCTAACTGAGTAGATTAGTGGATTGCCTTGCTGAGCAGATTAGTGGATTGCCTACCTAAGCAGATCATTGGATAGCCTAGCTTTGAGTAGATCAAATTAATCATTTGGATTGGGATAAGAATTTGTATTTATTTGTGAAATATCATAAGGATATTATCTTGTGGACTACCCCACATTGGGGGAACCACGTTAAATATTGTGTCTCAATTGTGTGTGGTGATTTATGCTCTTGCTTACTATTGCTATATATGTCATTAATGCACACTGCTATATTTAGTTATTACAACTAAGGACACTAATTTATATTGGTTTGGAAAGAAAGTAAAAAGTGGGTGCTATACTGTTCACCCCCCCTCTCAGTATAAGCTTATGTTCTTCATAGACAAGAGCAAGATGTTCTAATCCAGGATTAGTGATGGTCAAAGTTTGACAAAAAAAAATTCAAGGAGTAAGCTACAAACGCTTTGTTCTATGCCATGGATGCAAAAAGGACTTAGACAAATTTAAGAGCAAGGGCAACGGTCTAGCGAGATGTTCCATCCCATGTAGAGTGAAGTGTATTTTACAATATGCTCCAACCTGTGGTCAGAGTAGTCAACTTAAGCCATAAGCATTTTTGAAGAGTGGGCTATAGTATGTTCTATGTTGTAAGCTCCCAAACATTTTTTAAGTATTGATCTTGGCCATTCATGAGTAGATAATTTTTTGGTTTATGCTGATGATATCACAAACATAGAAAATAAGAGTCTTTGCAAACATGAACATGTTGATTGAATCAAGCTAGAAGTTGAAGCATCCATAAATACAAGAATCAAGAACATAGTTAATTATAGATCTACGAGTAGTTAAAATCCACAAGAATTACATATGGTCTAGATCTAAATTTCGATAGCCTGGAGCTGAACCATCATGAAATATCAACAAGTTACATAGTTGAGCTACGAAGGAGTGAAAGATCACGTAGTTTCTTTGGGTCTCAAATATGAATGAAACAATGCCACCTCAAAATTCTATCAATATAGCATTTATTTCCCCTTGTAATGTTCCATTTTATTACTTCAATAAAAAACTATTAATAGAGGTCGAACCCTTGATTTTCAAGGTTAGCTCTAGAGTGTTTACTTGCCCTGGTATGTAATATTTTTCTGTAAGACAATAGAAGGAAAATTACTTGGATGTTTACCTCATAACTGGTGTCTTCAATAATTTTGTTGAGAGATTCAATCTATGAATTAATTTTCTACTAATATTATTATGGTTAGTCTATTGTAATGATATTGTATTACTAGATTAGAGCAATTGAAATATTTTCATAATTGAATCTATGCTTGCAAGAAGTCCTCTTCTGTTAAATCTTGATATTGATCTTATTCTACTAAATTGGATTATTAGTATTATAGATGTTGAAATAGCTTCTTGGAGTATGTCTTTGTTTTGTGTTTCTTGATGAAGATCATTTTTTTCTTGAATGATGTTAATATAAAGTGTGAGACACTAGAAATTGTTTGTTAGAAAGGTTTTCCCTGTGGATGCCTATGTTGTTAGCTCTATCAAACCACTATTTTTATTATAATTCTTTAACCCTAAACCTTATTCTATCCCTATCTCTTAACATTTTGAACTAATTTTACATGAGTCAAAACTTCATTAGTTGAAAAGGAACCAACCTACTCTGGAGGTTGTATTAGATCAATATTTAACCCATCCAATATTGAGATCTGAACTGTGATTAGTGGGTGCATGCCTAATCTGAAAACTACAAGATAGATAGGCATAGTTTTGAGTTTTTCTTTATGTCAATTTTGATCCCAATAGTTTTGGTACACCCTATGGGACCTATTTACAAGAAACATTAGTTAACCTGCCCTTTATTTATTTTGTATATTTTCTTGAAGGAATCAAGATTTGGTGAATTATCTTGACCTTGTTAAGTGGTGAGCAGTAAATTCACCTGGTGACTCCCTAAATGCAAGAAACTAGAAATCCATCCCTATAGCTTGTATTTTTTCATGAATACTAGGTCATATACAAAGAATAACCCATGTTATTTCATCTACTACGAGATCCCTTTTAGAGTATCTACCATCATAAGAGATTTGAACTGAGATTTCCATTTAAACAAAATTCCTCTTGAGCCACCTCATATATGGTCACAAAGGCCATTACAAAAAGAACTACACCAGTAAATATGGCTTAAAATGTACCCTTTAATAAAACCCTATAGAAATATCCCAATTGGAATACAATTGGTCCCTAAGACTAGCTCATATGCATGATATTCCTTAGGGTGTATCTTAATCCATTCCTACATACGATGGATAAAAAAATACTACATGTGAATATTGTCAATATATTATGAATTTAGAATCCATCCATAACATAAAGAATGAATATGTCATCATTAAAATCCTAGACCTATCCTTTAGAGGGAAAATTTTGCACTAGTTTTGGACTTTAGAGGATAATACAATTACATCAAGGGTAGCATTAACATAACCCTTTGTATAATATTTCAATGAGTTCTTTGATCCCTTTTCCATTATCCAATTTACGTCCATGCAAAAGCATAAAAAAAAGTTCATTTTAGACTTTAACTTGAGATTTAGTAGATCCTAGAAAAGAATTCCACCTGAAGCCACGATAGCTGCAACCCTTGATTTCATGTACTACATTAGAGCCATTGGATCTGAATTGGGTCTACAAAGCCAATAATCAAGGATATGTACCTTCCCCCAAGTCTACAATGTATATGTACAAGCTAAAAATACTCTTATCAATGTGGGAAGATTATCCTCTAAAGTTGTCATGCCCTATTGTTTAGAAATTTCCAATGTTAAAAACCAAGTAGCTACATCTTATTATATGTATCCTCCTTATTTAACATACCTACTTCCTCATATGACCCCATTAACTCCCCCTAAAGTATCATCTACTATATTTCCTTTCCCACCACTTCTTGCTCAAACACCCTAGGAATCCAATGTGCTTATTGATATATAGAATACCCTTAAAACACTCAGTAATAAGAAGATATAAATGGAAAATTGAGAGATAGAAAGATCTTAGAAAAGAAGATTTCTCCATGTTAATAGAGACCAAAAACCTGGTACCAGTAATAGCACAAGAATTAGAATAAATACAATGCAAGAAGATCCAAGATGTTCCTCTAAAACAATCATGGTAAATGTATGGTGTCTTGTATGCAACGATCCCCATGATTCAGAACCATGTATCATGTACCAACACCATGTGTAGTAGGCCATGGAAATGATATAGAGGAATCATAAGGGTAGGGTAAGTATACTTTGGAAACTAGACCAAATCATAGTTGGATAGGACCCATATGAATAAGGGCCAGTTGTGAGAGTAAGGTGATAATTATATTGTATTGAGAATGAAGCAACAATAAATAATATATGTGGATAATAACTTCCATAACCACCTTGATAACCACTACACCCTAACAACCTAGTGTATCTGCTAACACAATGTAATAAACTATAAACTATGGTAACATCTCTCCTTATTACATTATTTTGAAATATAAGGGGTTTTGGGAAACAACTCAAATTTGACACGTGCAAGTGCCTTAGTGAAAATATCCATAACCTATTCATTGGTGGGAATGTACTGGTGTTGTATCTCATGTTTTGGAACTTCATATTGAATAAAATGATATTGAGTTTCAATGTATTTTTTGCATTCATGAAACACTATATTCTTGATGAGATTGAAATAACCTTGGTTGTCACAGAACAAGTGGATTGGAAGTTTCTTGGGATGACCCATACTTGAAATAATGCAATGTAACCTTATCACCTCATAAACTGGTCCACGTGTTGTGTGATATTCTACCTCTGTAGATGATAAAGCAATCACCTGCCACTTTTCACTGTGCCAAGAGACAGGACCAAAGCCAAGATGAAAATATATCCAAAAGTTGATTTTCTATCATCAACGGAGCTGAAATAATTAGAGTTCATGTAACCATGCAAGAATAAGTTATCATTCTTCTTGTATTCTAGGCCATATTATGTACTACCACAAACATAATTAAGAACTTGTTTCACTACTTTTCGATGACTAGCCTTAGGTTTTTGCATGAACCTCAAAATATAATTCATAATAAGACTAATGTTTAGCCTCGTGTTGGTTAGATATATGATACTCCCAATCAATTGGAAATAGAGAGTACCATATACCTATGGATAAGTATCATATCGTGATAATTGTAGCCATGTTTCCATTGGAGTTGCTTTAGGCTTACAATTAGTCATGTGATATTTCTCAATCAATGTCTTGGCATATTTCCAATGATAATTAGATCATCAACATAGAGTACTAGAATCACCATTTTAAAACCATTGTTCTTGATATAGAGATTACCATACAAAGGACTTCTCTTGAAACCATGTTGCAATATGTGATTATAAATTTTTATGTACAAAGCTCATGAAGCTTGTTTTAACCCATATAAGGATTTAATCAATTTGTAAACCTTTTGATCTTGGTCTTCAACCACAAATCCTTCTGGCTGAGTTATATACACTTATTTCGTAAGATCACCATTTAAGAAGGTACTTTTTACATCCATTTGATGTAGCTTCCATACAAATTGAGTTGCCATGATGAGATACATATGTTCAGCATCCATAGCTACCTTCCACTAAGGATCACTAAGTGCATATTGGAATGTGGTAGGTTCACACTCAGCCAATAAAGATATAAAAACCCTATCATCATACACATCCATATCTTCTTCTCTATATTCCTTTGCATCTATAGAAAGTTATTAAAAGTGTTGGTAAATCTTGTCAACATATGAAGTCGATGCTTGTGCTCTTTTTTGATGAGTCATACTATGTGTACTAGGTCGATCTAAAGCTAGATCTAGAGGTGTAGTAACTTTTGAATCTCTCATTGTGCTCTTATACCATTTTATAATATTTTTCTATGGGGAGGAGTCTCTTTCTTAGGATCCTAATTATATAGGTATAAATTTTAAGATGCTTAATCCCAAGTGCACTAAGAATTGTGGAAAATTCTTTGGAGGTATATTCCCCCCTTGATATGAGCAAAGGGTCTTAATGAAACACTGGATTATTGATGAGATTAAAAACACCTTTGTTGTTACAAAACAAGTGAATTGGACGTTTATTGGGATGACCCATACTTGAAATAATACAATGTAACCTTATAACCTCATAGAATGCTCCATGTGTTTTGTGATATTCTACCTTTGTATATGATAAAACAACCACCTGCTACTTTTTACTACTCTACGAGATAGGACCAAATCCAAGATGAAAAATATTTCCAAAAGTTGATTTCCTATCATCAATTTACATGACATAGTCAGAGTCTGTGTAACCATGCAATAAGAAGTTATCATTCGTCTTGTATTCATGACCATATTATGTACTGCCACGGACATAATAAAGATCTTGTTTTACTGCTTTCTAATGACTAGCCTTAGATTTTTGTATGAACCTCAAAATATAATTCACAATAAAACTAATTTTTAGCCTGGTGTTGGTCAGATATATGATCCTCCCATTCAACTAGATATATAGAGTACCATATACCTATGGAGAAGTATCATATCATGATAATTGTAGCCATGTTTCCATTGGAGTTGCTTTAGGCTTACAATTAGTCACGTGATATTTCTCAATCAATGTCTTGGCATATTTTCAATGATAATCAAATCATCAACATAGAGTACTAGAATCACTATTTCAAAACTATTTTTCTTGATATAGATATTAGCATCCGAAGGACTTCTCTTGAAACCATGTTGCAATAGGTGATTTTAAATTTTTATGTACCAAGCACGTGGAGCTTGTTTTTATCCATACAAGAATTTAACCAACTTGTAAACCTTTTTATCTTGGTATTAAACCACAAATCCTTCTGGCTGAGTCATATACACTTCTTCCTTGAGATCACCATTTAAGAAGGTATTTTTCACATCCATTTGATATAGCTTCCATCCAAACTGAGCTACCATAGCACAAAGAACATGAATGGCAGTCATTCTAGTAGTGAGTGCAAAAGTATCTTTGTATTCAATTCCTTCTTTATGTGCATAGCCCTTTGCAACAAGGTAGGCATTATTCTTGTCTATAGTTCCATTTACATTATACTTCCCTTTGTATACCCACTTGCAGCCAATGGGCTTCTTTTTATAAGGTAGATCAACTAGCTTCCAAGTATTATTTTTGATGAGAGACATATATTCTGCATCCATAGCTACATTCCACTGAGGCTCACTTAGTGCATCTTGGACTGTGGTAGGTTCATGGTCATCCAATGAAGATATATAAACCCTATCATCATCCACATCCATATCTTCTTCTCTATCTTCCTATGCATCTATAGAAAGTTCTTCAAAGTGTTGGTAAATCTTGTCAACCTATGAAGTCAATGATTCTACTCTTTTTTGATGAGTCATACTATGTGTACGAGGTCGATCTAAAGCTATATATGGAGGTATAGTAACTTTTGAATCTCTCATTGTGCTTGTATACCATTTTGGAATATTTTTATATAGGGGAGGAGTGTCTTTATTAGGATCCTCATAATATAGGTATAAAGCTAAAGATGCTTAATCCCTTGTGCACTAAAAATTATGCAAAATTATTTGGAGGTAGATTCCCCCCTCGATATTAGCAGAAGGTCTTAATGGAACATCCTTATTATTTCTCAACATTTTCTTGAACTACTGAAAATACATAAAGGCCTCTAAATTTAGTTGTAGAAATAAAACCCACATCTTTCGTGAGTAGTCATCAACAAACAATTGAAAATACCTCTTTCCCCCATAACTATTTGGCATAGGAATGCACAAATCAGTGTGTACCAACTCCAATGGTCTTTTGGATCGTGAGGAGCTCAACTCAAAAGGTAATCAACATTGATTCCCTACTAAGCAATTTGAGAAAATGGGAAAAGTGGATGAAATTTTGGGAAGACCTTTCACCATTTCATATTTACTCAACTCAATTAAATATCATGAACTTAGATGGCCATATCTTTTGTGCCAAAGAGAAGTGACCTCTTCTGTGTTTATCGCCATGGCAAAATGAGGTGTATAAATGATATCTAAATCAAACAAGCCATGCTTGTAGGAATATTTTACTACATGTTTGCCCTTCCTTGTGATGAAACAACACTTCTTTCCATCCTCAACTCTGAAATCAACCACCATATTTTTATCCAATATTTGAGGTATTAGCAACAAATTTTTTGTCAATATTGGAACATAGAGGAAAATCGATAGGTCATATAATTAGCTATGGTAACTGGTGTGCCTTCCTTAGCCTTAAATATCTCAAACCACAATTTATCACCAGTCATGTGTTTACTAGCTTTGAAATAAATATGCCACACAAGATCCTTTTGCTTAGAATCTATGTGAGTCATGAGCATCTTGTGTGCCCTCTCAAAATTTGAGTCTAATTCCTCATAAGCAACATGTCCCTTTGGTTTCTTATTCTTCTTTTGTGGTTTGTACTTGCCCTTTTTCTTTTGACCTTGATCATGTGATTATTTATTTTTGAACCAACACCTGTTGGTGTCATGGTTGTCCATATCACACATTTCGCAATACATATTTTTTCCTTGTTGAGGTTGTTTACCTTTGGAACATTTGGAAGAAGATCCCCCCTTCTAAAAGTTACCCTATTTTTTAGACCTCTATTTTGAGTAAAATACATTATTTTTCACTACATCTCTTTGAAGTTGTGTTGCCTCCTCAGTTTGAAGAAAATTTACCAACTCCAAAAAAGTAACTTGTGTCATTTACTCTTAAAGATATGTGATCAAAACCTTGTAGGAATCTAGCAAGGCTCTCAAAATTACTGAATTAAAGAGCTTATCCTCTATTGTTTCTCCCAAAGCATTCAACTTGGACTTCAATTTTTCCACTCTACATAGGAAGAATTCTACTAATTCAATAGAATTAATATTGAGAGTATGAAGTTGGGATTGAAGGTTAAGAATGGTGGATTGATTCTTCCCTTCATATATGGTAACTAATGCATCCCAAGCATATTTACCATTTTTAGCATCACAAATGTGAGGTTGTACTTCATTAGTAGTAGTAAGCAATATAAGCATGAGGGACCTTCTATCCTTTTTATCATATGGTTCATGATATGTACCTAATATAGTAGGAAATTTTGCAGTGCTAATCATTACATCCCAAAAATCTTCAACTTATAGAATGGCTCTCATTTTGGTTTTCCATGGAGCATAATTGGAACCTTTAAGAAACTATGTATCTAAAATATATTTGTGTATAGTGGCCATTATGAAGGTTCCTTATATCACCAAAATGGTCTCTCTTTCAATATACCACAAATGAGTACTGAAATATAATTCACTCAAATTTATGGCACCTACCTAAAAACCCTTTCGAAAAATTATTAGTTGGAGGAAATTAAGCCAAGCAATAGGAATGAACTAGGGTATAGGATGGAGTGAATATCAAAATAAAATTGGCTTTCCTTATTTCTACTTGATTATTTATAGATAATAATAGCTTAGATATTGTTGTTGCAACTATATTAGATATTATATACAATAGACCGAAGCACAATAGCTTTACTTGTAAGTGTGGGCCAAATGTACCATAAATACCGGACGCTGCTATGCAATAAATTGCACAAAAAGGTTTGAAATTTGGGATCTTATGTGCTTTTGAATTTTAACCTATGATGTAATTGCAAAAAATAGGAAATTAAATGCAACATACAATAAAAAAGTGCCCACAAATTTTAAAGCATAGATGTCGGATTCCACAAAAAATGCACCTATTTTTACAATGTCAATTTTAAGGTGTCGAATGCAATTGAAAATGCACCTTTTTTACAATAATTTTTGCAAGAATTTTTGTTTTGTGTTTGCAAAAATTGATATTCACAATTCCCCCCCTTGTGTTATAATTTTGTAAAAAAGAATATAGTTTTTCCCCCCCTTTTGTTTGCAAAATAAACAAGTTTGTGGAATTTTTAGAACCCTTTCAATTTGCAGAAAAACAATGTGCAATTCTTGTTTTGTATCCCTCCTTGTGAGAAAAAAATGCACTATTTTATCTTTAAATTTTGTAAAAAAATTGATGCTCCTAGGATTTTTTGGCAAAAAAAATGATTTTGTAAAGTATTTAAAAAAAATACCTTTTCTTTTGGCTTTCACTTCCACTCTTTCTGTAGCAAAAAAAATATTACTTTTATTTCATTCACAAAAAAGAATGTTTGGATTTTGTGCGGGTTTTGAACTTTCGACATCCCATGTGTTAGTGAATTGCGCTAGCCTAATCGACTGGTCAAGATAGCGGTCCCGTTGAAAATAAGGGAGACGCACCTTTTCTTTATTATCATCTACACCGTATATTAGAAAAAAACATCTGGGACTTTAGTACCACATGCAATGTATTGTTGCACTATGAAGGGTTTAAATATGAATTTGCACAGATTATAATTTGATTTTCTTATGGAAATCAAGAATATTTGAATGCATTTTTCCACCCATACCAACCGATGAAGGAATGCCATGCATTCATGAAGGAGCCACATCAATGTTGATCAACAACCAATAGAGTGCCACATCAGTAGTGAGATGGACCAATCATGTGATGCCACATTATCACCCGACCATGTTAGTCAATGCCACATCAGTTGTTCACCTATAAGGTTCCACATTAGAACATTAGGATCCATGCTCGAGGATACATGTAAAATTCAATTCCTATATCCAATTGGTCGAGCATTGTCTAGTGGTCCATTCGGTCGAGTTTTGTCCAGTCTAGTTTATCCAAGGGTCCTATTCCATGATATTTTCCCTTATTCATCCATCCATTAGTCCATGTCCAATTCAGGTTATATAGAGGTCCCACTTTAGGATTTGTGCCTTGATTCATCCATATGTTGGTCCTCCTGCACCTAGTTTCATCACTCTAATACCATGTGAGAGTAAGGTGAGTGTTAGATTGTATAGAGAATGAAGCAAAAATAAATAATATATGTGGTTTATAACTCCCCTAACCACATCGATAACCACTATACCCTAACAACCTAGTGTATGCACTAACATAATATAATAAACTATAAACTATGCTAACACTTATTTCAGTTATGATAAGATGAGGGAAGAAGACCTTGCAGGATGATCCACAATAGATGGGTCAGTTTCAACTCCCTTCCCAAAAGAAGAAAGATGCTCTACCTCAAGTTAATTATATTTTCCCTATTCCCCAAGCAAAGAAAAAGAGGGATATGGTCACAGAAGCCCAAGAAAATGAGGTCATATTACCTATAATATATGACAAAAAAATTACAAAGAAGGGGTGAGATCCAAGAGTGAAGCACAAGAAAAACTTACATTTCCCTCCATAACCAAGAGACAAAGGATTGAGGCCACACAACAATACAAAAGTAAGTACAATGAACCAGAGAGGAAGTTTGAGGATTCCTCTTCAGTAAAATTATAGTATAACATTGTAGAGGAGATGAAAATAATACCCTCAAAGGCTAGCCTTTATGATACTCTCTTTATCCCTGTCCAAATAGACCTATTGAAGGATTATTTAAGCAAATATACCTAGAAAAAGTAGTCTACTACAATCCTTAGAATGCCCTCTTGGAAATATAGTATGTCCCCTATTACCCTAAATAACAAAACACCTCCCTTTTACATTTCTCTAAGGATGGAGGGTTGGATTATCCACAACTGCATGATTGATTTAGGGGCTTTGACCACAGTTATGCCCAAGGTAGTCTACATGGAGATGGGAATGGAATATATCGGGTCCTATATTGGAGTTTTATAGTTGTATGGGACCCCAATAAAAATAGTAGGGGTAATAAAGGATGTTATAATGAGGTTGCATAGAGCTCTAGATGTAACCAGTGTGCAAGAAAAAGTGGTGGTAGACCTAGAGACTTATTTTGGCCAGTGTCTTTCAAGGGAAATCACTACCAAATTTGGAGGTTGTATGTACATGGATTACTCTAGTATGGTGATTTAATTTAAGTGAAATATGATAAGGATTAAACCCAAGAAGCCCATGTCCTATCATATTGAAAAAATAAAATAAGACATCTGTAGCCTGACTCCTATGGATGAGTTTGAACTGGTGGAAAGTTTTGAAAAACTAGAGGTTGAGGACAAATTGTCATTCAAAGAAGATTATAGTCAGTTTGGAACAGGCATAGGTACATATAGCATTTCCTTAGAAAAAGAGAAAATGATCCCTATAATATATAATTAGTCATTAATGGAGACAGAGACTTGGACCATGCACTTTGATGGTACAAGATGTAGAAATAGGATTGGTTTTGGAGTATTATTGCAGTATCAGTCAGAAGGTGCAAAGAGTTTCACGTATAAACTGACATAGTCCTGTACAAATAATGTTGTAGAGTATGAGGCTTTGTACCTCAAGCTAATGAAGGCTGAGATCATGGGCATCAAGATACTTAATATATATGATGATTCTAAAATAATTGTTAATCAGGTAAGAGAGAGGTGCAATAGTAAACACCATTACCTAAAGGTATACAGGAATAGGGTATGAGATTTGATGGAATCATTTAATATCCTAAATATTATTTTTATTTACAGAAGATAAAACACCTTGGAAGTGAGGGGAGCTAATTTCAACCCTTATTTAGATATAGGAGTTACAAAATATAAAGGGATCAAAATGATTTTTAGGCGTACAACACCAGACAAATAGATATTCTGGTAGGTTTTTGAAATTGATGAGTAGAACATAGATTTCCTAGTAAGGGAAGCCTATCTATAAACCATTCAAGAGGAAATTATAGATGAGATAGACCAACAACATATCATCCAACTAAAAAATAACCATATCCCTAGGGGCTTGGTCACTTTGGAAAGCTTGTTTGATAACGAAGATAGGAAGAAGATCAAATCCATGGAGATCAATGAAAATATCTACAAGGATATTAAAGATAAAAAAGGAAAAGAAGCTCAAATTTGGAGGATGTTCTCTAGAATAAGAGGAGGATATCACAGTCCCATGCATGAAATACCAAGACATTATGGCTTGGTCATAAGTAGATCTTAAGGTATATGATAAAAAGGTGATCCAACATACAGTTGATCTAGAACCAAACGCAAAACCTTTCAATAAGAAGTAGAGGTATGTGAACCCTAGAATTTAATCCATAATGAGAGAAGAACTATTAAAGCTACTGAAAGCTAAGATCATATATCCAATCAAACACTCCACCTAGGTAGCTAACTTGGTTCTAGTAAGAAATAAGAATGGAGACATCTGCTTGTGTGTGGATTTTAGAAATATCAACCAAGCACCATTAAAATACAACTATCCACTCTGATATTTATAAGATCTTGTAGGTTGTTACAGGATCAGAGAGGTTATCACTATTAAATGAATTCTATGGTTACAACCAAATTTGGGTGAAATATGAGGATCAGTTCAAAATAGCATTTACCACAAAATGGGGTACTCTTACCGATAAGAGAATGAATTTTGGTCTATCCAATGTAGAAGCCACATTACAAAGAGCAATGGATTATGCCTTTGAAGAGTTGATCAACAAATTCATTCTAATCTACTTGGATGACATGACTGTATTTTCGCATAAGAAGCAAGATCACCTAGCACATTTAGAGCAAGTGTTTAAAAAGTGTAGGGAATTTGGTATCTCTCTCAACTCGAAGAAGTCATTTTTTATAATCCATGAGGGGAAATTGTTAGGCTATGTGGTATATAAAGAAGTTATGGCTATAGATCTAGATATATTCAAGTTAATTCTTGCTCTCCCATTGCCTATGAATAAGAAAAATTTACAGTATTTCTTCGACCAGATCAATTTTATCAAAAAATTCATCTCTGATTTTTCTCAAAAGGTGAAACCTATCTTAGAATTTCTAAAGAATATTGTATATTTCAAATGGAATGAAGTAATAAAACAAGCTTTAGATAACATCAAACAGTCCATTGCCACTTCTCTAGTTCTAGTGAAGCTTTACTTCAACAAAGATTTCATTTTGTATGCTTATGGAGCTGAAGAGAGCTATGTATATGTCCTCACTCAAAAAAATGATAAGGGAGAAGAACATCCCATATTATTTTGGATTCAAAACTCTCCATGATTTTCAAGTCTAAAATTTTATTGAGAAAAAAGTATTTGTAGTGATGAAGTCATTGAAGAAATTCAGGCAATGCTTGATTCAGAGTAAAACCCTGGTATACATAGTTCACTCAGATGTCAGAAGTATCATTTTGCAATATGAACTAAGAGACAAAATATCTATATGGATTACCAATATCTAGGAGTATGAAAAGTAAATACATCCTACCAAACTAGTCAAAGGTATAGTATTATTCCAAGTTTTAACAAAAAGAGCAATTATAGTAGAAGTGACAGCTTTTTAGTCATCAATAGAAGATTAGACTTAAGATTTTCAATTAGGAGAATAACATTGGTTTGAACCTATGACCAAATACTTTCACACATAATTTTGTACCCTTACTATTAACCCATCACAAAGGAGAATATATAGGCTTCAATCCTTGAAATATCTCTTCCTACCATAAAGACTATACAGGAAAAATATTTATGGAGTCCTCTTAATATGTTTGAAATAAGATCAATGGAAAAAGGCCATTGAAGAGTTCCATGGAGGATTACCTAGAGGAAAATTTTTAGGAAGGGTCATAGATTTAAATATCATTAGGGTAGTTTATTACTATTCTACTATTTTTATCGATACCTTAAAGGTTACAATATACTATGATGAATCCCAATGATATGTTGGAAGAACAAGAAATGCATCGTTTCCACTCAAACCAATTCAGGTTGAAGAGCCTTCTCAACAATGGGGGATAGAATTCATTGGGATAACTAATATAAATTTATCAATAGGACATAAATACATTTTGACTACCTCAGATTACTTTACTAGATGATTAGAGGCCATTCCCATAAAGAAATTATATCAAGATGTGGTAATCGATTTCATGGAGAGCTCGATCACAAGGTTCGATACCCTAGAAGCTATAGTAAGTGACAATGGCCCAACCTTTACAAGATATAAGTACATTTATTTTACTAGAAAGTATGGTATTACTATAAAAAATACCTCCAACTAATATCCTTAGGGAAATGGATTAGCAGAGTCAACTAACAAAAATCTACTTAAAATCTTGAAGAGATCATTAGTGGATAACAAAATAAGTTGGCACCTACTATTATAACAAGATCTATGGGCATATAGGATCACCATTAAAAAATCCCTTAAGACATATTATTATGCCCTGGTGTATGGCAAAGAAGAAGTATTACTAATTCACTTGGAAATACCAAATCTCAATTTGGTAGACACAGAGGAAGACTATGAGAAGAATCCAGTTGAAAATAGGTTAACACATTTACTTCAACTGGAAGAAATAAGGACTCAAGCATATGAATACTTCTAGGAGCACTCATTTGATATTAAGGGATGGTTTGAAAAGAAATCCATATTCAAAAATTTTAAAGTAGGAGACTATGTTCTAAGGTGGAATGTGGAAATATCCAAGCTAGGGCACCATCAGAAGTTTGATTCTTTTTGGGATGGTCCTTTAAAAGTATTTGAGGTTAAATAAAGTAATATTTTCTAGCTCAAAGATATAGAAAGAAACATGCATCTAATTACAGTAAATGGTTTTCATCTAAAACTCTACTTTGATTAAGATATACATTTATTGTAACATATGTACATATATTTTATTATATTGTTTTTCCTTTGCTAAACATTTTTGTTTTGTAAATTTAAAAAAGAGAGAGAAAATCTTGCTTCAAAGTAGTTTAGTGGTTGAAAATAAATTGTTGGCTAAAATTTAAGGTTGTAAAATAAACTAAGGGTATCAACGGACTACGACATGTGTTCCATGCCACTCTCCAATAAGTAAATATGGTAGTGGGATACAACATGTGTTCCACAACACCCTCTAATGAATAAAAGGAGTCATGAACTACATAATCTATTCTTCACCACTCTAAGAAAAGGAAAGTGATGAAAAGTTCCATGAGTTCGATGAGTGCTTCATGCCATAACCAATCAAAAATGGACATGATGATTCCTACTGCCAAGACTCATACATTTGTATTAAAAAGCATGCAATAGATAATTTTTGCGCTAGCCACATTAATGACAAAAGGTATGTATGTGGGAGCATTTAAAGACTCGAAATGCAAATCTCATTAATTTTGTGAAGTAAAACTAAACTCAAAAATATCCAAAGGAGTAGAGAGATGAAGATCAAAAATAAGAAAGGGAGAGAATGTTCTAAGAATTTCCATATAAGATGGCTCCCAAAGCATCCCAAGAAGTAGTGCTATCGACAAATAAAGAGTTGGGAAACTATATTGATAAAGACAAAGTAGTGGTTGACACCAGACTGGTTCTTATAGAGAACTAAACTCAAAAAGAGCATCAATGAAAAATATCAAAGAGGTGAACCTATGATAGTCCAAGTTAATTGTGTTGTTCACTCATTTTTGTCTTTTTATATCTATGATTTAGTTCATCCCTATCCTAAATTAATAACAACCATTATCAAGGTTTACGACCCTAATGTAAAAGCAATGCAAATAGCTGATGGTAAAACCCTATTTAGTATCACAAACAAGGCTTATCATGATATTTTAACTATAGGAGTAGAACCTCCTTTAAGGCCTAAAACTTTTTATGTAGTTTAAAAAACTAGATATTATTTCTTACAAAGGTGTACTCATGAAGGATAACCTTTTAGGAAGTGGGTTTATAGTCAATTCAAAACTATCAAGCCCAGGAACGGGTTGCCCAAAATCCCAATTCCTATAGAGAAATACGCTAACCCAAATATCTTCTCCATGTTTGATTGCTTAGAAGGTGTAGAATTTGATCAGTATGTGAGGGATTGGAAAATAACTACTGTATATTATATTTCAAATGAGAGAATGTATAAGACTAAAGTATAAGAATAAGACATCAAGGTAATTTAATTTGAATGGCTAGCATTCCTCTCTAAGAGAATGTATGAGTAGTTGGTTAGAATGAAAAATATTTGGAACCCCCTTCTTTCCAGCACTATTCAAATTTTTTATGAATATTTTATGCTATTGGAAGGTATATGATACCCTGGATTTTGATGAAATATAAGAATAACAAAGGAGAAATTTTTCCTATATATTATTGGAATTCTCATCTAAGGAGCACAAAATCATTCTACAGTTTTAATTTGGAATTTATAGGGCCAATGTTGAGATACCCTAGATTGTCATCTTTGGCTAAAAAAATTCTAAGGTTAATAAACACTGAAGAGGGAGATTGGTATATCCTCATAGAGAGCACTATCATCAGACTATATGGTTTCATGAGTAAAACATTTTTTCTACCACATTTTGTGACTAATAGGTTGTTGGACTTGGAGTACTTGAGGTAGGCATACTTCATCAATATTAATTATGGCTCTGGAAAAGGGATGGAATTTTTTTTTACTTACTCCCATGACATCGATGATATAACAATAGTTAGAAGGGGTTAAGGTGAACAAATAACCCAGTATTTGGAGAGGTTAGTTCTTTTGTACATCCCACTGAGATGGAAGTATGGCCCTGACGACAAGGTCACAAAGAGGAATATCACCCTTAATAAAGAAAAAGCTCTCAAATTTAAGAAAACTTTGAGGTATCACTTCAATAAGGGGAGCAATAATGAAGAAAGTGCTTCATTGGAATGGAATGTCACCAAAATGCAACAATTACCCCCATGGAGAGAATTTTATGAATAGATAGTCAATTTTGATCCTACAAAAATAAAGACCATTGTTTAAAGGAGCCTAAAATTAGGGATTTCAAAAATAAAAAGGGATGGGATGAAGGTAAAATTATATATTGGTGTAATATGAGAGTAGAAACAGGTACAGACAAATCCAAATTGGGTCGATCATCAGATGATGAATTTTTTGAGTGATATGACAAACATATTAAGACCTAGAAAGCTAAGGATGCTAAGAATAGAAATCTGAAACATAGAAAAATAATAAAACTCAAGCAGCATCAGATTCTCCTTCCCCACCTTCATAGGAATAATTGCAATAATTAGAGATTAATGCTTCACTAATTTCTGAAGGATTCCCTAAAACATTTGATCCCTCACAAGAGAAACTAAAGAAATATTTTGTAGGGACTCAAATTATGAGAAATATGCATTACTATGATAATAGGGTAGTAAATACATAATTCATTCAGATACAAAATAGGCCCAAAAATTTAGCCTTGGGTGGAGATCCTCCTAAGGCTAGATAAATTGGAAGAAAAAATATGAAAAATTTGTATTCATACCTATGAATTTCACTACTATGGCTATAGCTAAGTCAAATCCTACTACTGAAGATGTGCCATAGGAAGATCAATTAAAAAGGATATAGAGAGTGATAAGCCTATAGTGTTTAAAATTTCTAAGATAAAGGCTAAAGAAACACTGGGGGAAACCCAGAAGGAGGGTTGAAAGAAACTAAAAGTGGATAAGGGATAGAGTGTTGAACAAGTCCCTATTTTAGTTGCAAAGCTATCAGTACAACAAGTGCAACACCAAAGTGCAGAGGAGATTCTCGAACACCCTAATTCTGTAGGTGAAGGTATTATTTCTATCTCTTCTTCTCCTTATTCTTCCCAAAATAAATACCCTTCCAAATCTAAATTAAATTTTGAACAAAAGGTGCTCTCTCCCCATAATAACTCACCACTTATTTCATCAACTAATACAAAGGGTCAAACCAATCCATCCCCTCCACATTCATCTGAAATCCCAATCATATCATCTCCTATTATTTTTTCTCCACCCTCAAAACCTTAAGTGTTATTATAAGGACAAGTCATTTTATACCCTTTAACTCATTCCATGATTTTTACTTTCATTCTTATATCTTTATCAATTGCAACTCTAGCAATAAGCATAGATTCAACTGTTATCACTAGTACTTCACTATCATCAGCCTTTGAGTTTGTCCTCCCTTATTTTATAAATTCCCCTCCAACTAAAAATCATCTCACCTAATATTCCCTATAGAAAGGAAAATAATTTTCATAGAAGAGTGGTGGAGAAACTCTTTAAGCCTTCAAAGAAGATGGCTATGAAGAGAAAGACAATGGTTGTTGATCCAATGATAAGGCAAAGAATAGATAGATCTATTATCCCTCTGGTGATAAAAATTGAAGAATATATGATTGCACAAGATTATAATCTATAGGATTATACTAAAGATATTGAGTAGCTACCAGAAGAGGACGAGTTGGTCATAGCAAAAGCTCATATTGAAACTTTCTATGTCAATATTGAAATCTATAGGGAGAAATTTGGAAAGTTAGAGGAAAATATAGAGAGACTAGAGAATATAGTTAGAAATTAAAAGTAGGTAGAAAAGGTTATCATAAATGAAGTCAAGAGCTAGCAGAACCGGTATCAGGAGGTCGTAAAACTCAAACATCAAGTTGAAGAGTAGAAGAGAAATAATGAAGATCAAGCTAAATAAATACAGGATTTGAAGCACTAGCTTCATATTGAGAAAGGTAAGATCTCAAGCTTTTTAAAAGGAGTAAAGAAGGTTAGAAAAGAAATATGGTTTGAAGTCCTTGAGAAATGCTTTGAAATACAACCCATAATTTATTATATGGATGTTGTTAGCCATTTGATCCAAAATACCAAAGAATATTTGGATAAATTCACTTAGGAGCTGCATGCTATGGTGATATTGGCTGAAAAAATACATAAGATATCTATGTGTAGGTTTAGTGAAACTGCTAAGCCTATCCCCAATAAGGCATAGAGTATTTCTAGACTAGTTTCTAGAGTTGTGGTTAAGAAGAATAGATTGCTATAGATTGTTATAAAATAATATTGAAGGTACAATTCAAGATATTGTATATATTAACCAAGAAATGACTCAGTATGGTTTTGGAGGACTCTAGGTAAAAAACAATACTTTATTATCAAAAAAAATATATAAAAAGAACATAGCCTCGATTGTCCAGGATGAATCTGAGATAGATACCTAGGAAGATCTGATCAATCAAGAGAAGGTCTCCCAAATGATTAAATAATTAACTAGGCTTAGGGATATGATGGAGAAACTGGTAAATAAAGGTAGCTCTGCAAATTATGAAGAGACATCTAAGTTGAAATATATCCATAAATACCTTAAAGAAACTTCCAATCTTTTTGAGGCCATTTGGAGTCAAGATTTGCAGACTCTAAAATTGATGATCTAGTTGTTTGGGAACGATATAAATACCAAAGATAAGCAAGAAGTTTCCCAAGAAGATGTTGATCAATAACAAGAAGGTAACGATGAAGAAGGAACTCAACAGGAGGAAGAAAAATCAGATAATATTGTCAAAGACTCCAAAGATACACAAAAAGAATAGCTCAATGATCAAGTTTTAGTGAAATAATGAGCACGAGTAGAAAGCCTTGTAGCTTAGTCACTTTTTGTATTCATGTGGAAAGTGTTGTATATTACTTTTATTCTAACACTGTAAAAAAAAAAACATAAAAGAATGAAGTATAAGAAAATAAAATTATAAATTCGTGAATATATTTTGATCATGTTGGGTAGGTTTATAAAGGAGAGCATAGTTCCATATTGCCTAACATGAAGCAATTACCAACATAAAGAGTTGCAGGTATCATTGTTTCCAACATGATTTCCATATGAATTGTTATCCTATGAATGACTTCACAAAGGTTCCAAAGGGTGATGGTCATATAGAATTTATTCTATGAAGCATAGCTTGTAGATTTCATTTTTTTGATTCCTGATGCCCAATGGATAAGATTTTGAGTTCAAAGGATTTGTGAGAAAATTTCCATAGGATGTACAAAAATGTAGGCCCAAAATGGCCACATCCTTAGAAAAAGTTTGAAAATATTATCGAAGGCAAAGATATGTCCTAGTCCATGTGCGCTTCACTGTATTTTGCAGTGGCACGGTGTAATATGTCCTACGCTACAGTCAGAGTGATCAAAATTGCATTTTGGTTACTTTCAAAGAGCATGATACAACATATTTTCTAAGGTAAAAGGGAGATGTCCCATACCACATGATACTTAGTGCATTTATCAATGGCATAATACATGGTGTTCTACCCCACTGTAAACCTTGGTCAAACATGATGTCATTACTTTCTGAATAGTGGTACAACACATTTTGTTCTAGCCCCCTTGAGGAAAAGACTAACTTCAAGCATTGTTCTATCCCATTGAGGTCAAGCGTATTTTAGATCATATCAGAACACATGTTCCACACCACTATAAAAGTAGTCAACATGCATCAAATGAAGTTATAATACAGTGGGCTAGTGCCAAGTTTCATAAAGCATATTTTTGCACTGCATTCCAGGAAAACCAGAGCAAGATTTTATACCCCACAATTAGTAATGGTCAAAGTTTGACAGAATGAATTTCAAGGAGTGTTATACAAAAAAATTATTCTATTCTATGGACGTGAAAGGAACTTAGAAAAATTTAAGAGCAAGGGCAAAAGTCTAGCAATATGTTCCATATTGTGTATATTGAAGTGTATTTTCTAATATGCTCTAGCCCTCGATCAAAGTGGTCAAATTAAGCCATAATATTTTCTAAAGAATGGGCTACACCATGTTCTATGTCATGCAATCCAAAGAATTTTTGAAGTATTTATCTTGGCCATTCACAAGTAGATCAATGGTTGGTTTATGCTGACGATATATCAGGCATACAAAAGCAAAGTCTTTGTGAACATAAACCAGTTGATTGAAGCAATCTAGAAGACGAAGCATACATAAGGCCAAGAATCAATAACATAGTTAGTTATAGATATATGACTAGTTAAAATCCATAAGAATGATAGACAGCCTAGATATTGGCTTCGATATCTTGGAACCGAACCAATATTAGCAAGTTATAGAGTCGAGTTGCGAATGAGTGCAAGACCATGCAATTTCTTTGGATATCAAATATGAATGAAATGATGCAACATTAGCATTCTAATGATCTAGCATTTATTTCCCCTTGTAATGTTCCATTTTATTCCTTCAATGAAAAACTATTAATAGAGGTCAAACCCTTGATTTTTAGGGTTATCACTAGAGTGTTTGCTTGCCCTACTGTGTAATTTTTTTAGGCAAGATAATAGAAGGAACATTACTTGGATGTTTACCTCAGAACTGGTATCTTCAATAATTATTTTGAGAGATTCAAGTTGTAAATTTCTTTTCTGCTAATGATGTTATGGTTAGTCTATTCTACTGATATTGGATTACTAACTTAGAGAAATTGAAATATTTTCATAATTGAATCTATTCTTGCAAGAAGTTCTTTTATATTAAATATTGATACTGATCTTATTCTGCTAAATTAGATTATTAGTATTATAGATATTGAAATATCTTCTTGGAGTCTAGCTATGTTATGTGTTTCTTGATGAAGATCATCTATTTCTTTAATGTTGTTAATATCAAGTGTGAGACATTATAATTGTTTTTTACAAAGGTTTTCCTTATGGATGCCTATGTTGTTAGCTCTATCTGATAATTTTTTTGATTATAATTCCTTAACCCTAAACCTATTTCTATCCTTATCTCTTAAACTTTTTAACTAAGCTTACATGAGTCAACACCTTATCAGTTGACAAGGAACTAGACTACTTTGGAGGTTGGATTAGAGAAATATTTAATCCATCCAATGTTGAGGTTTGAAAAGTGATTAGTAGGTGCACACCTAATTAGAAAATTGGAAGATAGACATTCACATTTTCAAATTTTGCTCGATGTCAATTTGGATCCCAACACTCTATTTCCAAAATGATTAAGTGAATGCAGCTTTGAGGTCATCATAGAATTTTATCCCACATATAATGTAGTCTAGGCTTTGACCACCCTTTAACCATCTGGGTCACTAGGAGTTCCTAGCTAAGCACTCAAGAAACGGCTTAGTTAGCTTAACATGTCTTGACCTAGTTGACATATGGTTATTTGTTGTTGTTAACCTTAAGGGTTTAGCAACTGCTCTATCCAATAAGATGAAATTTGAATTAAGACTATGTTTTTATCCCACACTCACCATATAGGAGATGCCAAAGCACCACTTAAAGTGGGAGTCAACCCTATTGGGATAACCACCAAGCAGTGGTCATGTGGACCCCCACATGGTAGGGTTTGTTATGCTAGTTGTGGGTGTAGTCAATCGATCTATTGTTGTTGTTAGGGTTGTTTGTTGGCTCATATGCCATTGACTATTGAATATTATTTGACATGAAATTTGATCATTTTATCGATTGATGATCCAGTTGGTTTGTTTTAAAACCCCCCTTTTTTTGCGTAAAAAAAATAAATCATAGTCAGTAAATGTTATCTAATCTATTTAAATTAAATGAATAATAGTTGATGAGAAAGGGGTTATTATGAAAGGATTTTGAAAATGAATATCAAATAAATGGGTTTTATAATAGGACCTTAATAAATTAAAATTATGGGCTCTTAATTTATTAAGGATATTATTCTTAAATATTTAAATGTCTAAAAAGTATGGTTTGTTGTATGAGTAATTTAAATTAATTAAAGTAGGGGATTTGATTAAGTAAATGAGTTTGTATGCTTTTAAAACTAGTTAGAAGGAATGATTTGGTTACTATTTAATTAGTTAAGGGTATGGGACCTTAATTTATTAAATGAATGATTTTGTAAATTATTTAATTAGTTAAGGGTAGTGAGCCTTAATTAAAGAGATAAATGATTTTGTATGTTGAAAAACATAGACATTTGCTTGATAAAATGAGAGGGTTGTTAAATTATTCTGTGTTTGATAAATGACAAATGAGGTTCATTTCTAAAATATAAAATGGTATTATTTTATGATGATGTAGAAAATTATGGGGTTTTCCTTTTGATGCTTGAGAGAATGATTTATGAATGGATGCATTGAGTAGTTTTGTATAGTTGTAATTTGGCATCCAAATTATAGATGCACATGTTTCATAAGTTATTTAGTAGATGCTTAGTTGCATGCTTCATGAGATCTATGAGCTTCCTTGATCCCTTACCACCATCAATTGAGTGATGGAAAAGTAAGAGGACCATGGAGGACACTTAGATCTAAAACATTAACCTTTGATATATGTTGTAATGAAGGCTTGTTATGAAAACACATTATAAAATAGGCTCTAGTTTAGAAATCACCTAGCTATGTAATGTTGTAATGTTTCATTATTTTAAAGTATGGAGGTTTTACCATACTTATATTATGTAATGATAAAAGTATGAATGAAATATGTATATCTTACCTATTATTTTTAAAGCATCTTGATGTCATAGTTTCATAAATTATTATATTTGTTAAATATTTTAATTAGATGATGATATCTTATTTATGTACCTTCTTGATGATTTTATAAATAGTATTTCATGTTTAAATTAAGTAGATAGATTTCATAATATCCTTCAAAAGAAATAAAAATTGGAATATATTATGAGTTAATGTAGTTAGATGATAAGAATTAATATCTAATTTATGAGCATGCTTATGTGTTAGAAGTAGAACAGGAAAACCGAAGGGATTATGGGTTCCCTTAGAAAGAAATTTGGGGTAAACTTGGTTTAAATATCTCTTCATGAAACTAAACTAGATATATTTATAAAACATCTAGTAGATTTAAACAAACTAGGTTCCATTAAGGGGGATGCAAGGAGTACATTAGCTCATATTAAAGGATAGAATTGATAGCTTACTTTGTGCTACGTATAGTGCACCTATATGGATAGGATTATGTATGGTGTACTGATGGGTGTATCCTTTTGGCAGATAAAAAGGAATAAGTTAGCTCATCCGTAAGATGATACTGATAGCTTATCCATAGTACACTTAGTATACCTACATAGACATGATTATGTATAGTATAGATATGGGTCCATCCCTTTTATAGATAAAGAAGAGGGTAGGTTGAATCATTTTAGTGAGATGATGAGATGAAAAAATTATATTAGTTTAGATAAATTTGAAGTATAACATACATTGGGTAGGGATACGTAAATCCATCTCGAGTATGTTTGCATTAAAAAAATACCTTAGATTAGTTATATTTTTGGGTCACTACATTATGAGTGAAACATGTATTCCTCCTCTTGTGACTCCTCTAGTAAAGGATGTATGTCTTAGAAATAGATAGGTTAGTTTGTTGTGATTGAGTGATTGCTAGTAGGTTGTTTAATTTGATTCCTATAGATGAGACCCAAATTATGCCTACATATGATTTTGAGGAGAGATGGTATTCTAGGAGAAAAATTCAATAGAGAAATCTTGGGTGAAGATGAATTTTAGCATGAGGATTCAATTCCCCCACATATATATGAGATATTAAGACCTTTATTGAGAATAATGTTGCCAAGTATCCCTTGCAAGGAAGTAGGGATCCTACATCCAATTACTAGCACATGCATAAATTATTATTATAGATGGAGAAAACTACCATACCATGTATTATTCTTTGTTGTATCCATTGGAAGGCGAGGTAACCATGAGCGTGTGTTATATTACCTACACTCAGGGGTTTTAAGATCGAATGATTCAGTAGGAATATTTTAAGGACTCACTCCAAGTCTAGGTATGGAATATTTGATGTGTATATTCAGTAAACACATGTGTTTGCCTTTCTAAAATCTAAACTATGAAAAATGAAAGAAAAATGCAAGACAAACAATGATAGAAGAAGACAAGAAGCTAATCCTAGTATGATTATTGATTTTCAATGATGACTAAATCCTAACTTACAATAAAATAAGCCTTTTTATTTTTAGCAAGGTTTATGAGAGAATGCACAAACAAAGTTAACCCTAGAATGCAAAGTATATGATTTTCTATTCTAAATGCCTAGAAATAAAATTAAAATATCTTTCTTTTGTTATGTTTAAATCCAAAATAGATAGAAATAAAACAACAAACAACCTAATAAGTTTACTTGGGGTACTTATCTGATCTCATAGTTGATTCTAGATTTAACTTGCATCCATAATATCTGAACAAATTCAAACCTATGAAACAATTTCACAAACCTTAGAAAATTTAATCAATGTTTGGGGGCCTACTTAGGTAACTATGTGACTAAGCTTGGAGGCATAATAGTCAAGACCCCTTGGTAATTTTAGCTGACAATTCAAAAATGAAATGATATTTAACCTTTGGAATAAGCAAAAGCAAAATGAAAAAATTATGCAACCATGAAATGAAATGCAGACATAATGGATATAATAGAAAGCTAACATGCAAGATGCAAATTAGATTTTTGGGAAGCAGAAACTTGCTCCAAGATCTAATTAACAAAATTCACACCTTGTAAGGGGTGGGCTTGAATAATATTCACCAAATTTGTACCCTATATATATGGGGCATGAATTTGGTTCAAAGAACTTTTTAAGTCCCAAAAAATCAAAAAAATACAATGCAAAACAACAAAAAATAGATCTAATGAATGATAATGCAAGTAAATAACTTGGCCAGCTAATGGAGGAAGCAAGGAGCATTGAGAAGGTGGAATAAGCAACCCAATATGGAAGATTTCTCCAATCATCAAAACTTATCCACTTATTAACCAAGAGTAGCCAATACCAAAGCATAAAATAATGAAATAACAATCCCATAGTAGTTGAGTACTTGTTAGCATTGAAGAAGTCTAGAAATCATTAATACAACTTAGAGAAAATTGCTTGAAAAAACTTAGGAGTAAAATGGGGAATCCAACTATTTATTTATAATAGGTTTAGAGGGCTAAAAGGTGTGAATTTTTTTTTTTACCATAGGCAAAATCCGATGCCAAAAGGGGCTGACAAGAGGGGAGATTTTGAGAGAAAATTTTGTAAAAATTAAAATTTGCACCCCATCATTATAGGGTGTGAATTTATCAAGGCTAGGAAAAAAGAGCAAAAGAAGAGGGGAAAAGGGCTCAAATTTTCACTTAGCAAGTGTGGATGGCTTAATTAAGATATAAGGAAAGACTGACTCATTTTTATTGGTAAAGTTTCCATGTATACATTGTGCCTCCTCTTTGATGCATTTATGGTTAGATAAATGCATCAAAGAAATATATAGACACCTATGGGTAAAATGGAGAACAAAAAAAAAGGGATGGTGAGGTTTGAATGGAGGGGTGGTGCAAAAATGGTTGTTTTCCTAAACACTAAAAATTTACATGCAAATCAAGATATTAATTCCATTAATATCTCTAAGGCTAGGGTGCCCCTTGAGTTTTAACAGGAATGCAAAATTCATGAAGAAAACTCAAAATATATGAAAAAATGAAGCAAAAGCAAGAAAAAGCAAAGAAAAAGAGAAAATAAAAGGATAGAGAAAAGGAATAAAATTATGAGAGATAAGAAAATAAGGAAAAATAAAAGGAAGAGAGAGAAGAGAGGGAGGGAAAAGGAAGAGAGAGAAGAAATGGAGGGAAGAAAATAAAACACACTGATGAGCACCAGATATGCTCATATTTTTGTATATGTACTAACGGTTTTTGCACGAAAATATATCATAAGTTGTATATTTTTATGAAAGATTATGTATTTATACATGTGTATTATCTAATCCATGCGTCAAGTGTGTTTTGTGTAGTTATTTCCCTATTTTTTTTGTCTTTTGCTCAGTCGAGGTCCTACATTGACCTGGTATGGTTTCGATCAAATAGATTAAGGTATACTGAAGTAGGCATCTTACTGAAGTAGGAACCTTACTAAGGTAGGTGCCTTACTGAAGTAGGTACCTTAATGAGGTAGGTGTATTAATGAAGTAGATGCCTTACTGAGGTAGGCACCTTATTAAGGTAGGTGCCTTACTACAGTAGGCAACTTACTGAGGTAGGCACCTTACTCAAGTAGGCACCTTACTAAGGCATGTGCATTACTAAGGAAGTTGCCTTACTGAGTTAGGCACCTTACTCAAGAAAGTACCCATATTATGCATGTTCACCAAATAGCTGGAGAAAGGATCCTGTTGACCACTATTCCTCATCATCTGTGGGAAACCATTGATGAACGAGATGTCCCAGCCAGAGTGGATGAACACATAATCACTCACGAATTATAATCGTAATGAAGTGGAAATAATCCGATTGATAGGAAATGATGTAGATTTCAATTATCATGTACCAGCTACAGTAACTAAAATGTCCTATTTTAGACCATAATTGGGGTGCCTATTGTAACATAACTGCTACATAAAGGCCTCTGTGTGGTATATAAATACACAGTTTTCTTTGTAGGAAAGGAGGCATTTTTCATAACATTATCGCATGTATTATTTTTTGCATTGTTAATAAAATCTTGAGCATTCTTTCATCTGCATATTGTCCCCATGATTTGTTGGGTAGGATTTGATGGAACTCGGGCCCACTCCAAGCTAGTATTCCTCCCTTGCTTCTTAGTTATTTTTATTGATTTAGTTATGCATGATAGTACGTTCATTTCTTAGATTAAGTTTAATTATTTTAAGAGCTATGTTATTTTTACGTAAAGTGTGTTATTGCTTTTAGTGTGGTGTGTTTACTTTTATGTATCTTATTTATGTATGAGTTTTATTGGTGTGGACGAATCAACCGCTATTTTAAAAACACCCCCAATGATAGTTGAATGGATTGATCTCAAAAGTGGTAGTGTAAGTAGTCTCAATCGTGGCACTTCGAAAGTCTACGAGCTTCCTGGTTTGAAAATTTAAATATGAGTGCTATGACAAATTTAGGACAAATTTAACCATCGTTTCACACCCAAAATTTTGGTGTCATTGTCAGGGAAGCATCACTAGTAGACTGATTACATTACCCCTTAAAATATTTTGCTTGACCTTCTATTAGTCCGCCAAAAAAGAGAGGACCTAACGGTTGTTTAATAAGATAAAGTCCATCAAAAAAATTGGAGTCAATCGAAGACCTAGAGTTTGAATTAGATTCTCCTGACTCATCACCAAAATTCCACTAGAGTGAGCATCCTCACTTTGTGTAAAGCACATCCTCTTCTCATCGACCTGGGAAAGAACAAATCATCCTGAACCCATTGTTTTTAAGAACACCATCGGAGGAAGCCCTGTTGTGGAAAGTCATAGAGGATTAGACCGTAACACTAGATGACTTGGAGGCTCTAATACAAAAAGTTTTGAGAAATAAAAAGGCCATAGAAGTTACATTAGAGACCATATTTCCTAAAAAAATGGTCGAAGAAGTTTCATCTGGATTTAGATTCCCGATAGAGGAAGGAGCAGGGGAAACAAAAATTAAGAACATATCCTCTACCCATATTCCTACCTTTAGGGGATACTCAAACAAATACCTTGACCTATTTTTGTTTAAATTTGATGTACTGTATAGGTCTATCAACTATAAATTAGATGTTCATAATCTAAAGCTCTTTTTGTCAACATTAGATGACTTATATCTATGATGGTTTATTGGGTTGGGGAACAAATAGATCACCACATGGTAAGATATGAGGAAGCTCTTTCTAAAGTAGTACTAGGAATTCGATAGAGCATGGGATTCTAGGGAGTAAGTTCTCAGCATGACATAGAAGGAGAACGAGTCTCTGGAAGAATATTGGGAGAGGTTCAATTTCAACCTGCAACGATCTCCTCATGTAAATCTAGGATATAAGTTCCTCAAAAGCATTTTTTTTAGAGGACTTAATAATTATTCGTTGGAGGTGCTAAACATAATTTCGGAGGAGACATTTACTAGCACACCATGGAAGATATTCAACAACTATGTCAGAATTCTTATGGAGGAGAGGCAAACCAGATCCTAGGACCTTGAAGGTGACCACATTAGTCATAAAAATAGAGATAGGTAACATGTTGGAAGATTTAAACAGTGAAATGCTATCCTCTCTAGTACTGCAGTTGGATATGCTCGAAGAAAAAATAAGAGAAGGATGCAACATTGACCTATTTTTTCCTAAAATATAGAGGAAATCACACTAGGAATGCATGCCCAAAGAACAAGGTCAAAGTATGCATGGTTTACCAAAATAATCCATCATAATCCATAACCCATGCGAGTAACTATATTTTTCAACACAACCCCTCCTATTTCTATAAGGGATATACAAGGGTTTTCTGATCACTCAGCCATACCTAATGATTTTATCAAACTATATATAAATCTATCGTTGCTTATAAAATATGAGGTCTAATTTTGATAGCACCTAGTATATTTCAGAATCCTATCACTAATCAAAAAACTAAAATCTTAGTTGAAACAAGGAAAATATGAATGCTATGAAGTGGTACTAGCTATCCTAAGTGAAAGGTTTCTACTTTCTCACCTTGTGATACGCATGGTCTAGGATTTTGATCGTTGGAAAAAATACAAGTTCCCCCCTACCAAAAGAAATCCCTTGCTTTCATAAAAAAAAGCAAAATGTGGGAAAACAAAATTTTACCATAGGCAAAATCCGATGCCAAAAGGGGCTGACAAGAGGGGAGATTTTGAGAGAAAATTTCCTAAAAATTAAAATTTGGACCCCATCATTATAGGGTGTGAATTTAGCAAGGCTAGGGGAAAAGAGCAAAAGAAGAGGGGAAAAGGGCTCAAATTTGCATTTAACAAGTTTGGGTGGATTCATTAAGATATAAGGAAAGATTGACTCATTTTTATTGGTAAATTTTCCATGTATACATTGTGCCTCCTCTTTGATGCCTTTATGGTTAGATAAACACATCAAAGAAATATATATACACCTACGGATAAAATGGTGAACATAAAAAAAGGGATGGTGAGGTTTGGATGGAGGGGTGGTGCGAAAATGGTTGTTATTCTAAACACTAAAACTTTACATGCAAATCAAGATATTAATTTCGTTAATATCTCTAAGGCTAGGGTTCCCCTTGAGTTTTAAAAGGAATGCAAAATTCTTGAAGAAAACTCAAAATATGTGAAAAAATAAAGCAAAAGCAAGAAAAAGCAAAGAAGAAAAAGAGAAAATAAAAGGATAGAGAAAAGGAATAAAATTATGAGAGAAGAAAATGAGGGAAAATAAAAGGAAGAGAGAGAAGAAAGGGAGGGAAGAAAATAAAACACACTGATGAGCACCAGATATGCTCATATTTTTGTATATGTACTAACAGTTTTTGCACGGAAATATATCATAAGTTGTATATTTTTATGAAACATTATGTATTTATACATGTGTATTAACTAATCCATGCATCAAGTGTGTTTTGTGTAGTTATTTCCCTGATTTTGTTGTATTTTTCTCAGTTAAGGTCCTACATGGATCTTGTATGGTTTCGATCAAATAGAGTAAGGTATACTAAATTAGGCACCTTACTAAAGTAGGAACCTTACTAAGGTAGGTGCCTTACTGAAGTAGGTACCTTAATGAAGTAGGTGTATTAATGAAGTAGATCCCTTACTAAGGTAGGCACCTTATTAAGGTAGGTGCCTTACTACAGTAGGCAACTTACTGAGGTAGGCACCTTACTCAAGTAGGCACCTTACTAAGGCAGGTGCATTACTAAGGAAGTTACCTTACTGAGTTAGGCACCTTACTCAAGCAAGTACCCATATTATGTGTGTTGACCAAATAGCTAGATAAAGGATCCCGTTGACCACTATTCCTCATGATCTGTGGGAAACCATTGATGAATGAGATGTCCCAGCTAGAGTGGATGAACACATAATCACTCATGAATTAGAACCGTAATGAAGCAGAAATCATCCGATTGACAGGAAATTATGTAGATCTAATTATCATGTACCAGCTACAGTAACTGAAATATCCTACTTTAGACTATAATTGGGGTGCCTATTGTAACATAACTGCTACATAAAGGCCTGTGTGTGGTATATAAATACACAAACTTCTTTGTAGGAAAGGAGGCATTTTTCATAAAATTATTGCATGTATTATTTTTTGCATTGTTAATAAAAGCTTGAGCATTCTTTCATATGCATATTGTCTCCGTGATTTGTTAGGTAGGATCTGATCAAACTCGGGCCCACTCCAAGCTAGTATTCCTCCCCTGCTTCTTAGTTATTTTCATTGATTTAGTTATCCATGATAGTACCTTCATTTCTTAGATTAATTTTAATTATTTTAAGAGGTATGTTATTTTTACGTAAAGTGTGTTATAGCTTTTAGTGTGGTGTGTTTATTTTTACATATCTTATTTATGTATGAGTTGTATTAGTGTGGACGAATCAACCACTATTTTTCAAACACCCCCAATGATAGTTGAATGGATTGATCTCAAAAGTGGTAGTGTAAGTAGTCTCAATCGTGGCACTTCAAAAGTCTACGAGCTTCCTGGTTTGACAATTTAAATGTGAGTGCTATGAAAAATTTAGGACAAATTTAACCAGTGTTTCACACCCAACATTTTGGTGTCATTGTCAGGGAAGCATCACTAGTAGACTGATTACATTACCCCTTAAAATATTTTGCTTGACCTTCTATGAGTCTGCCAAAAAAGAGAGGACCCGATAGTTGTTTAATAAGATAAAGTCCATCAAAAAATTTAGAGTCAACCGAAGACCTAGAGTTTGAATTAGATTCTCCCGAATCATCACCAAAAGTCCACTAGAGTGAGCATCCTCACTTTGTGTAAAGCACATCCTCTTATCATCGACCTGGGAAAGAACAAATCATCCTAAACCCATTGTTTTTAAGAACACCCTCGAAGGAAGCCCTGTTGTGGAAAGTCATAGATGATCAGACCGTAACACCAGACAACTTGGAGGCTATAATACAAAAAGTTTTGAGAAATCAAAAGGCCATAGAAGTTACATTAGAGACCATATTTCCTAAAAAAAATTCCGAAGAAGTTTCATCTAGATTTAGATTCTTGATAGAGGAAGGAGCAGGGGAAACCAAAATTAAGAACATATCCTCTACCCATATTCCTACCTTTAGGGGGATACCCCACCAAATACCTTGACCTATTTTTGTTTAAATTTGATGTACTATGACGGTCTGTCAACTATAAATAAGATGCTCATAATCTAAAGCTCTTTCCATCAACATTAGATGACTTACATCTATGATGGTTTATTGGGTTGGGGAACAAATAGATCACCACATGGTAAGATATGAGGAAGCTCTTTCTAGAGTAGTACTAGGACTTCGATAGAGCATGGGATTCCAGGGAGTAAGTTCTCAGCATGACACAGAAGGAGAACGAGTCTCTGGAAGAATATTGGGAGAGGTTCAATTTCAACCTTCAACAATATCCTCACGTAAAGCTAGGAGATAAGTTCCTCAAAAGCATTTTTTCTAGAGGACTTAATAATTATTCATTGGAGGTGCTAAACATAATTTGGGAGGAGAATTTTACTAGCACACCATGGAAGATATCCAATAGCTATGCCAAAATTCTCACGGAGGAGAGGTAAACCAGATCCTAGGACCATGAAGGCGACCACATTAGTCACAAAAATAGATATAGGTAACATTTTGGAAGATTTATAGTGAAATTCTATCCTCTCTAGCACTACAGTTGGATATTCTCTTTCTGGAGAAGATGAAAGAAGAGAAGGATGCAACAATGACCTATTTTTCACAAAATATAGAGGAAATCACACTAGGAATGCATGCCCAAAGAAAAAGGTCAGAGTATGCGTGGTTTACCAAAATATTCCATCATAATCCATAACCCATGCGAGTAACTATGTTTTTCAACACAACCTCTCCTATTTCTATAAGGGATATACAAGGGTTTTTTGATCACTCAGCCATACCTAATTATTTTATCAAACTTTATATAAATCTATCGTTGCTTATAAAATATGAGGTTTAGTTTTGATAGCACTTGGTATATTTCAGAATCGTATCACTAATCAAAACACTAAAATCTCAGTTGAAACAAGGAAAAGATGAATTCTACGAAGTGGTACTAGGTATCCTAAGTGAAAGGTTTCTACTTTCTCACCTTGTGATATGCACGGTCTAGTATTTTGATCGTTGGAAAAAATACAAGTTCCCCCCTACCCAAATAAATCCCTTGCTTTCATAAAAAAAAGCGAAAGGTGGGAAAATAAAAGTTTACCATAGGCAAAATCCGATGCCAAAAGGGGCTGACAAGAGGGGATATTTTGAGAGAAAATTTCCTAAAAATTAAAATTTGCATCCCATCATTATAGGGTGTGAATTTGGCAAGGCTAGGGGAAAAGAGCAAAAGAAGAGGGGGAAAGGGCTCAAATTTGCACTTAACAAGTTTGGGTGGCTTCATTAAGATATAAGGAAAGATTGACTCATTTTTATGGGTAGATTTTCCATGTATACATTGTACCTTCTCTTTGATGCCTTTATGGTTAGATAAATGCATCAAAGAAAAATATAGACACCTATGGGTAAAAATGGTGAACATAAAAAAAGGGATGGTGAGGTTTGGATGGAGGGGTGGTGCAAAAAAAGGTGTTATCCTAAACAATAAAAATTTGCATGTAAATAAAGATATTAATTCCATTAATATCTCTAAGGCTAGGGTGCCCCCCTGAGTTTTAAAAGGAATGCAAAATTCCTGATGAAAACTCAAAATATGTGAAAAAATAAAGCAAAAGTAAGAAAAAGCAAAGAAGAAAAAGAGAAAAGAAAAAGACAGAGAAAAGGAATAAAATTATGAGAGAATAAAATAAGGGAAAATAATAGGAAGATATAGAAGAAATGGAGGGAAAAGGAAGGGATATAATAAAGGGAGGAAAGAAAATAAAACACACTGATGAGCACCAGATATGCTCATATTTTTGTATATGTACTAACGGTTTTTGCATGACAATATATTATGAGTTATATATTTTTATGAAACATTATGTATTTATTTAATTAAAACATGTGTATTCTAATCCATGCATGAAGTGTGTTTTGTGTAGTTATTTCCTTGATTTTTCGTCTTTTGCTCAGTCGAGGTCCTACATGGACCTAGTATGGTTTCGATCAAATAGATTAAGGTATACTAAAGTAGGAACCTTACTAAAGTAGGAACCTTACTAAGGTAGGTGCCTTACTGAAGTAGTTACCTTAATGTGGTAGGTGTCTTACTGAAGTAGACGCCTTACTGAGGTAGGCACCTTATTGAGGTAGGTGTCTTACTCAAGTAGGCAACTTACTGAGTTAGGCGACTTACTCAAGTAGGCACCTTACTAAGGCAGGTGCATTACTAAGGAAGGTGCCTTACTGAGTTAGGCACCTTACTCAAGCAAGTACCCAGATTATGCATGTCGACCAAACATCTAGAGAAAGGATCTCGTTGACCACTATTCCTCATCATATGTGGGAAATCGTTGATCAACGAGATGTCCCAGCTAGAGTGGATGAACACATAATCACTCACGAATTAGAACCGTAATGAAGCAAAAATCATCCGATTGATAGGAAATGATGTAGATCTAATTATCACGTACCAGCTACAGTAACCTAAATATCCCAGTTTATACTATAATTGGGGTGCCTATTGTAACATAACTGCTACGTAAAGGCATGTGTGTGGTATATAAACACATAGACTTCTTTGTAGGAAAGGAGGCATTTTTCATAACATTATCGCATGTATTATTTTTTACATTGTTAATAAAAGCTTGAGCATTCTTTCATCTGCATATTGTCTCCGTGATTTGTTGGGCAGGATCTGATGGAACTCGGGCCCACTCCAAGATAGTATTCCTCCCCTGCTTCTTAGTTATTTTCATTGATTTAGTTATGCATGATAGTAACATCATTTCTTATATTAATTTTAATTATTTTAAGAGCTATGTTCTTTTTATGTAAAGTGTGTTATTTCTTTCAGTGTGGTGTGTTTATTTTTATGTATCTTATTTATGTATGAGTTTTATTAGTGTGGATGAATTAACCGCTATTTTACAAACACCCCCAATGATAGTTGAATGGATTGATCTCAAAAGTGGTAGTGTAAGTAGTCTCAATCGTGGAACTTCGAAAGTTTTCGAGCTTCCTGGTTTGACAATTTAAATGTGAGTGCTATGACAAATTTAGGACAGATTTAACCAGTGTTTCTTTTTATTTTTTTATTTGTGGAAAACATCCCAAAAGGGATGCCACTTTCGGGTAAGACCCAAGGAGGCAGGGGTATCCATTCCGCAAAAAATGCCCAGGACTCGGACCTGGCCTACCACCTTTGACATACTCAAGGAGCAAACAAACACACAAAACCAATTTAAAAATAAGTAAATAACAACAAAAATAATAAAATAAAATAAAAAACATGCTCCTTGAGTGTGTCAAAAACAAAAGCACAACCAAACACGCACAATAAGATAAAAGAAACCACAACACAAACCACATAGAAAAACACAAGAACCACATAACAAAACACAAACAAGACAAAAACAACAGAACACTACAAAGACATAACCCAAAAAAAACATGAAAAATAAACACAACCAAAACCTAAAAAATTTTAAAAAATAAAATAAAAATAAAAATAAAAAACAACCAACAACAGACAATAAACAAAAACAAAAAACATAGAAAACACTCACACATAAAAACATGAAATAACACAAACAAAGAGAAACCCAAGAACAAGAACAAAAAAACACAAGAACAATAACAAAAAACATTAAAAAACAAAACAAAACAACAAAAACACAAGAACAACAAAAAACAACACAAAGAACACAAAAACAAAACAAAACAAAAGAACCCACCCACCTTAAAAAACTAAACAAAAAAAAAAAAAAGAAAAAAAAAAAATGAACAAAACAATGACCTATCTAGACCAGAAGACTATTAAGGCAAGAATCAACAGAGGAAACAAAATAAAGAATAGAATGAGCTAGGGAACTAAAAAAAACTGAATGAACCAAAGAGAAGCAAAAAAAAAAACAAGAAGAAACTAGGTACCTTCAGAATTGGAGCCATCCAAAGAAATGATAGAAAGAAGAGCTTCCCTAATTTGAGAAGCCCACCATATAGGAGGGTGGCCATAACAAGTAAGATCACCTTTGTCCAAAGCCCAATTAGCTAAAGCATCAACACTCTTGTTTTGATCTCTGACCACATGATTGTAATCAACTTTCAAAAATCCCATCCTGGATTAACTGAATCTTCTCAATAATTCTTTTTATTCTCCAATCCACCTTATGATTCTTAGAAGGAGTCTTCAAGAGATTAATCATAAGTTGAGAGTCAGACTCAACTAACACCTTTTCCCATCCAACCTTAGTAGCCTCCTGAAGGCCTCTGAGGATACCATACCCCTCAGCAAGGTTATTGGAAAGAATACCCAAATTCTCAGCAAAAGTAAAAACCAGGGAGCCATCTGAAAGTCTACCAATTCCTCCCACACTGGCTTTTCCGGGGTTCCCTCTAGAGGCTCCATCAGTATTGACTTTTCCAAAATCCTTAGGAGGAGGTTGCCAATTTCTAGTCCTATCCATCTTACTAATACTCACATTCCCTTTAAGTTGGTTGCCCTTAGAAGATTTAATCTTCAATATTTGCATCACTTGATCCCATATTTGGTGGGAGTTTTGGGGGTGATTAAGGAGTTGATGGACTGATTCAACTAAGTTGGCTATGGTATTTTGCCAAATATAGTGAATATCCTTCCTATCTTGATTAAAAATTTGGTTGTTCCTTTCATTCCAAATATTCCAAAGAAGAATGGTAGAACCCATCCAAACTAACTGCCTAATAAAATGATCAACACCCTCTTGATTAGGCCAATCCCTCCAAAGTTGTTCAAAAGTAAAAAAATTGGACCACTGTAGGCCAAGTAAAGTGGCCATTCTCCTCCATAGCTCAGAGGCTAAAGTACACTCAATAAAAATATGGTTGATATTTTCTACATTCTCTTCACACATTTCACATCTAAAAGGGCCATGAAAACCATGCTTCATAAGTTGCTCACCAGTAAGCACCCTACGATGCAATAAAAGCCAATTAAAGAACCTCACCTTAGGCCAGATATTTTGAGCCCACAATCGAGAAAATATGTCAGAAGAATGGTTGGGATTATTATGGCATAAGGTCAAATAACCTTGAGCAACTGAATACTCACCCTTAGTAGTGTTGTTCCATCCAAAACAATCTTTTTCATGGGACCAAGAGAGGGATCTCATATGAAGGATGCCTTGGATATCTTGTCTTTGCCTTTCTAGGATTTGAATAGGCCAGTCCTCAATAGGGATCCAATATCTACCAACCTTTGAATTACCAGTATGGTACCGACAGTAATTAGCCACCTTTATCCAATTAGCTCGGTGAAGCTCCTCCATCCAAGGCCTCCAATCGGGAAACCGAGTTATCAAAGGCTTGTGACCATCCCAAGAATCTGTCCAAAAATTTGCATGTTGACCATTATGAATGATCCAAAATAATTTTTTCTTTATCAAATCCTCACCAGTCTTAAGAACTGCTAAAATGGGAGAACCTTTGGTAGGAAGTTGATAGCGAACAAGGTCTTCAGGACTTTTGTTCTCAGCATATTTAGCACGGAGATTATTGGCCCAAAGAGCATTGGGGTTATGCAACATCCTCCAATATAATTTAGCAGCTAAAGATTTGTTGTTATTAATTGAAGACCAGAATCCTAACCCCCCTTCACTCTTAGGAAGACATAAAGTATCCCATTTCACCAAGGCCCATTTTCTTTTCTCCTTAGTACCACTCCAAAGGAAACGATGACTGATTTGATCCAATTCTCGAAGAACAGCCTTTGGGATATTCAAAACGGAAGAAACATAAATAGGAATAGCTTGAAGGACTGATTTTACCAAGGTGATTCTACCCCTAGAAGAAAGCCACTTGTTGGTCCACTTTCCAATTTTCTTCTTGACTTTGTCCAACAACCAATTCCAATATTTATTTTTTTGCCTTTGAATATTTATGGGAATACCTAAATAAGTGATTGGAAGAGAGGTCTTCTTATATCTTAATTTATCCAAGACCATGGATTCCTGTCTAGCAGAGCAGTTGAAAGAAAATAACTTTAGATTTGTCTTCATTGATCAACTGCCCAATAGCCTTAGAAAAATAGCTAATGATTTGCTTAATATTAGAAGCTTCCTTAACTGTAGCTTTACCTAAAAGAGTAGAGTCATCCACAAATTGAAGATGAGAGATAGGTCTAGCTCCATGAGCAATGGTAACTCCCTCAAGGGTTTTGTTTTCCCTATTTTTGGTTATAGTCCTACCCAAGCATTCAACAAGAATGATGAATAAATAAGGGGATAGCGGGTCACCTTGCCTAATACCTCTGGAAGCTGGGAAATACTGAGAAGGCCTGCCATTGATAAGAACTAAGTAGGAAATAGAAGAGATACATCCCATAATCCAATCCATCCAATCCTTAGAGAAACCAAATTGCCTCAAAACTTTGATAAGGAAGTGCCAATCCACTCTGTCATAAGCTTTGGATAAGTCTAACCGAATGAACATGGAAGGAGAATTTTGCATATCCATGGAATGGATGGCTTCCTGAGCAAGAACTATCTCATCTACTATTTGACGTCCTTCCACATAACCCCCTTGCTCTGGGGAAATAATCTTATGCAAAAGAGGCTTCAACCTTTCTGCCATGATTTTAGTAATGATTTTGAGAAGAACATTACATAAAGCAATAGGTCTAAAAGCTGAGATATGATCAACCTCTTGAGCTTTTGGAACAAGAGTAATATAAGTTTTATTGATAACCTTCAAAATTTCTTTGGCTTTCCTGGCTTCTTCCACCACCTCTAATAAATCAACATGAAGGATATCCCATAACTCTTGGTAGAACTCAATGGGAAAACCATCAGGACCTGGGGTTTTCCCTTTTTGCATTTTAAAAACTACTTGTTGAAGCTCATTGATAGTAACAAGAGCAGTCAAAATAGAGTTCTCCTCAGAAGTGATAAGAGAAGGGATTGCTTGAAGAACATTTTGTTGTGAAGCTGAGTCAAGAGGAGTAGCAGCAAAAATATTGGAAAAGTAATCAACAACAATAGAGTTCATGCCATCCCAAGTATAAACAACATCTCCAGAATCTGATTTTAAGGAAGAAATAAAGTTGTGAGATCTTCGAGCTAGAAGAGATTTGTGGAAGAAATTTGTGTTTCGATCTCCTTCTTTGAGCCATTGAATTCTAGATTTTTGCTTCCATAAGATTTCTTCTCTTTTTCCCATTCCTCTAACCGAGTTGTGAGTTTAATTTCATCTGCACTTCTCTTCCCTGTGAGGCCATCTAAATGGATTTTCTTATTCAAATTTTCAAGATGAGCAATAACTTCATGTTTTTTTTATGAACATCCCCAAACTAAGTCTTGATTTTGGATTTAATGTATTGCAGTATTTTGGAAAAATAGAACATCTTAGTCCCATGCCTAGGTTTACCTTCCTTCCACCATTGTTGCACATGAGGTCTGAAGGAAATGTCTCTAAGCCACATTAATTGAAAATGAAAAGGAGAGAAACTCACATTGGTTTTCCACATTTCCACCATGATTGGCCAATGATCCGAACCAACATTATTAAGAGTCTTCACTTTAGGAATGTGACCATGGATTAAGAAATTTTCAGAGAGCAAAAACCTATCCAATATCTCCATTATACAAGCTAAGCCTTGCCTTATGTTAGACCAAGTCATAAGGCCATTATCTGGTTGGATATCCACAAGATGGAGGTTTGCAATATATTCGCTCATGAGGTCAGTGCTTTTGTCCAAATTTCTATTTCCCCCCTTTTCTCATCCAGAGAGAGGATGGTATTGAAATCTCCTCTGATCAAGATCCAAGATTTAGGAAAATGAGAGATAATATGAGTAATATCCCTTCCACTGTCTTCTTTTTTCCTCCAAAGAAGTCGGAGCATAAACAATAATGCAGAGCATAATCTGGTTGGAATGTCTACTTTGAATAGCTATAGCCAACAAACCCCAACTGCCAACCATATGGTGAATAACTACCTCTTTTGGGTCCCAAAGACAAGCAATGCCACCCGAAGTCCCTTGGGAACCGAGGGAAACCACTTTTCCAAGCTGGCCAAATTTTATTGGCAATTAAGTCCATATCCTCCATTGACATCTTTGTTTCTTGAAGGAAAACAAGATGTGGATGATTTATCTGAATCATTCTTCTAATTTCATTTTGTTTTGAAAGACTCCCTTTGAGTCCTCTAATATTCCAAGTGATGATCTTCATTAATACCAGGGCTAAAAAAGTTGGGAAGGGCATTAATCTTACCTTCCTCTACAAGCTTTTCACCTTCTTTTACCATATGATATTGATTGGTCTTGCGACCTACTTTTTGATTAGAATCCATCTTCAATTTTTTTTCCCTATTTCTTGACTTATTCCAATTGAATCTGAGATGGCTTCTAACCTTGAAGAATGCTCGTACACAACCAAAATTTTACTAGATGGTTCAACGGAGTCTATATTGGGACCTCCATTATTTGAAGTTTTGACATTTGAAATATTGTTTTTCTTGTGTAAATTTTCTCCTTTTTTTTTGTTGAAAACCTTTGATTTGTTGGTTTGTCTCCGAGTTCTTCCCTTCATATTTAAATTGTGTTTCTAAGATTTCAGTTTCCATTATTTCCTCTTCCTCACTTGGGACATCATTTGTGGAAAGGATTTCAAACATATTAGCAGATGACTTTGATTGATCCTTCATAACTAGTTTTTTCTGAGTGTTCTTCTTCTTAGGTATTTGGAAACCTGCTGAGTTTATATCTTCTTTCTTTTGATCAAGAATTTTATTTGGGCAAGCACTGGCCAAATGACCATATTCATGGCAAATTCTACAATGAAAAGGAATGTTCTCATAGTCCACTACTTGCTCCCAAGTGTCTTCCCCAAATTGTAATGTGATTTTTTTAGGTAGGGGTTTGTCAAAATCCATTAAAACACAAATTCGAGCATAAATAATATGTTCAAAATTTTGAGTACAATCAGCAGTCATCATAAAAGTTCCTAAAGAGTTTCCAATTGAAGAAAAAATAGTAGGATTCCAAAATTCAATAGGGAGGCCAAAGAGTCTAACCCACATGGGAGCTATAGAAGGCATCTCTTCTTTGGCTTTAAATTTAGTATGCCAGGGCTTCATGAAAAGCCCCGCCCTTCCAAAAAACCAAGGACCCCCTTGAAAAGTTTTCTCTCTATCTTCATTATTAGCAAATAAAACAAGAAAATAACCATTTGGATAAATAGAGATTTGTAACTCACCTTTAGTTTTCTAGATTTTTGTAGCCCAGACTTTGAAAGCAGATAGACTCGGATGAAAACCCACGAACCGACAAATTAGTCCTCTTTTTTCCAAATCTTCAATGCCAATCTGAATGTTACCCATATCAAGCTTAACAATAGGAGTTCCATCAACTTCTTTAAGACATCCCGACTCCATTTTCCTGGGATCAATCTTAGGCATTCTTAGAGGTTTATGGGAAGCCCTAATATTGATATTAGCATTGGGCTGAGGCTGTCCACCACGAAGGGCATCCCTAAAATTCATTTTTGGGACTGAGTCTTCAAAATTCTTACCCTTGACAGGGGTTTTCATAGTAGAATTATTTTGTGGGTGCACCTTAGCACTAGATTCACTTGAGATATGAGCCATTTTTTGATCAACTGCTTGAAACTTGTTTCGTGATCTCTTTAATCCTTGCCCTAGACGCCGTGGAAAGGTATGGTTTTCACTTTTCTTTTGTGCAGAAAATTGGAAGTCGTTGTCACTCAAGTTCACAGTATGATCTATTGAAAGACAAATTTCTAACCCATATTGTATCCCCTGCAACATTTCTTGCTAAAATATTGAGCATAAACCACAAAAATATTGGCCTCTAGGGCCCGAAGGCCCTAAAAACCAACCTCTGGAGCTGCTTGCACTCAACCCAGATGAAACCCTCGCATAGCCACTTGCAAAATATCTCGTTCACACATAGGGATGCACTAGGATCTGTGTTGCTCCAAATGATATGAAAATTGGTGGAGATATTCTAGGGTTTTTTAGGCATCTACCCTCAAAATTTCAGCTCAATCCGAGTCCGGATGAGTGAGATATGGCCGAAACGAGTTTGGCAGTTTGGGCAGTCCTACGAAAAACGTCTAATCAATTTCTTATTTTAAAAATCTTAACCAGTGTTTCACACCCAAAATTTTGGTGTCATTGTCAGGGAAGCATTACTAGTAGAATGATTACATTACCCCTTAAAATATTTTGCTTGACCTTCTATGAGTCTACCAAGAAAAATAACACCCGAAAATTGTTTTATAAGATAAATTCCATAAAAAATGTCAGAGTCAACTGAAGACCTAGAGTTTGAATTAGATTCTCCTGACTCATCACCAAAAGTCCACTAGAGTGAGCATCCTCACTTTTTGTAAAGCGCATCCTCTTCTCATCAACCTAGGAAATAACAGATCATCCTGAACCCATTGTTTAAAAGAACACCCTTGAAGGAAGCCTTATTGTGGAAAGGAATAGAGGATTATACTATAACACTAGATGACTTGGAGGCTCTAATACAAAAAGTTTTGAGAAATTGAAAGGCCATAGAAGTTTCATTAGAGACCATATTTCCTAAAAAATGGTCGAAGAAGTTTCATCTAGATTTAGATCCCCGATAGAGGAAGGAGTAGGGGAAACCAAAATTAAGAACATATCCCCTACCCATCTTCCTACCTTTAGGGGATACCCGAACAAATTCCTTGACCTATTTTTGTTTAAATTTGATGTACTATGTAGGTATGTCGACTATAAATCATATACTCATAATCTAAAGCTCTTTCCATCAACATTAGATGACTCAGATCTATGATGGTTTATTGGTTTTAGGAACAAACAGATCACCACATGGTAAGAGATGAGGAAGCTCTTTCTAGAGTAGTACCAGGACTTCGATAGAGCATGGGATTCCAGGGAGTAAGTTATCAGCATGAAACAGAAGGAGAACGAGTATCTGGAAGAATATTGGGAGAGGTTCAATTTCAACCTACAGTGATCTCCTCACGTAAAGCTAGGACTTAATAATGAGTCATTGGAGGTGCTAAACATAATTTGGGAGGAGACGTTTACTAGCACACCATGGACGATATTCGACAACTATGTCAGAATTACTCACGAAGGAGAGGCAAACCAGATCCTAGGACCATGAAGGTGACCACATTAGTCACAAAAATAGAGATAGGTAACATGTTGGAAGATTTAAAAAGTGAAATGCTATCCTCTCTAGCACTGCAGTTGGATATGCTCTTTCTGGAGATGAAGAAAGAAGAGAAGGATGCAACATTGACCTATTTTTTCCTAAAATATAGAGAAAATCACACTAGGAATGCATGACCAAAGAACATGGTCAAAGTATGCATGGTTTACCAAAATAATCCATCATAATCCATAACCCATGCGAGTAACTATATTTTTCAACACAACCCCTCCTGTTTCTATAAGGGATATACAAGGGTTTTCTGATCACTCAACCATACCTAATGATTTTATCAAAATTTATATAAATCTATCATTGCTTATAAAACATGAGGTTTGGTTTTGATAGCACCTAGTATATTTTAGAATCCTATCACTAATCAAAACACTAAAATCTCAGTTGAAACAAGGAAAATATGAATTTTACGAAGTGGTACTAGGTATCCTACGTGAAAGGTTTCTACTTTATCATCTTGTGATACGCATGATCTAGGATTTTGATCATTGGCAAAAATACAAGTTCCCCCCCACCCAAAGAAATCCCTTTCTTTCATCAAGAAAAGCAAAAATCCTGAAACAAAGAAAAATTCAAAAGCAAAATAAACAATGATTATCATCACTACAAAAATCATTTTCTCAAAAGAAAATAAAATTCAAAATAAATAGTGATTTTCATCACTAAACCATGAGCAAGTATCCCAAATAAATGTGAAGAAAATAAGGTGGTGAAGAGATTGAATCCCTGGAATGATAAATCTCCACAAGTCGTTGAGTGATCCCTAATACAAAAATGGGCTGCGTGAATCCCACCTGGAATTAGGGTAAGCTCTAAGCAATTTGCAAAAAGAGCTAGCTTTAGGTGTCCTGTATCACCTAGTGGTCTAATCCAACTGAGTCCAACTTAGAACCGGGATGAACATTTGAGGATCCCCAATATAGAATGCGTTGCATGAATATCGCATGGCACTGGGGTATACTTATGTTTTATATAATATATTCATGTGCACACACAAAGATAATGAGTATCTAGGTCTTCATAACAAGAAATTTATATTTCAAGAGTCTTGTATGGTCAGTATATAACTTTTGATGGAGTAAATAGGTTATTTGAGTCTCATGGAAAACCTTAAAAATCCTTTAATAGCAACAAATCATGTCATCAATCAAATCATCAACTTTTTTTAGGAGGTTTTGTTCATTAAACGGTGTGCATGAAATAGAATAGATATCGGATGAATGTTAGAAATGACATTTAGATGACCACTAGCTATTTTGGGTATATATTTTAATTTACAAAATATTATAAAGAAAGTACATACATATCACATCATCTCATCCCATATAAGATTTTTAAATAATTAATTATTATTATTTATTCATGATTTTTATACATTATGTGGTGTCACCCATTAGATTGTTGAACTCATATCATGCTCATACCTTATGTTTTAAGTGATTAAAGCATACAGGTTCATTTACATTAGATCATCATCATAGTGCATTACACACATTGCATTCATCATATCATAACAACATAAATTAAATGCATACAATTGAATCAAATTAAACATGCATTTAAAACTAGGCAGTGCATCCATATATGCATCCATCATAATAATGCATCCATACATATAGATCATAGCATCTAAATCATACATCCATCACATAGCTAGAGCATGTAAATCAATACATCACATCATATAGCATAAAATCATAATATTGCATCACATAAACATAAAAACAAAAATATATAAATACACATAATGAGTCTCAAAATGTGGATATCATATATATGTGCCAAATAAGTACATGAGGGTACAAAATTTCTTACAGGCTACAGTTGTGTAGGTCATCTGAACTTACACTTAAAAATAATTCCAAAATAATAAAGCCATCAAGCTAGGCCTGTGCCCCCTACCTTCCACCCTCGACTCTGTCTTTGTGAGATCGACGAGAGCTAGTCCCTATAGTACTCTTTGTATGGGTCCTGGTCCTATGTCTAGGTCAAATAGAAGACTATCTTGATGTACTCCACATGCTCTACTATGCCCCCCTGCTATAGGTATCTCCTGAGGAATGACACCTAGCATCTGGATCTGCATCTTGTACACATTCAATGTATGCAACATATCCTGTGATTTGAGTATCACACTCCTCTAAGGGATCATGTAGGTGCCTAACCTCTGCACCTAAATCTAAATCTATAGGACCCTGTATAGTGGAAGTAGCTGGCACAACCTATCTCTTGGTAGAATCCCTCTCGGTCGTAAGCTGATCTATCTTGATTTGTGTTGAGTCAATCTATGTCTAGAGGGTGGTCCTCTCCTCCTCAAAACTCCAAACCTATGTATATATCCCAAAAATAGTATAATACCACTACAAGAATTGAATATGAGTTGCTTGCAACTCAGCCTCTACATGGTGCAACTGAGCCTAAAGAGGAGACTCCTCATATGGAGCTAACTCCTCCTCCTCCTCAGGAGCTACCTGCTCCTCTTTTGGTTACTCCAATATAGCCTATCCCCAGTCCTTTGTTCAGGCCTACACTTAGTGCCCATCAATATCCTCCCCTATAGCTACCTCATCTCAGTCCCAGCCTAAGATACCATTGACATGCCATAGCCGTGTGACCCACCATTGGGTGTATACCTCTGTGACCCTGGAATATGCAATGCTAGAATCCACTACAGGAGGATCATCATCCTATGTGACTGTTGTAACTTGAGGTATCAAAATATCCCTCTCTATAGTAATATTCCTATACAAAATGGGCTCTATATGTACATTCTATTGTAGACCATACTATCGAAGCACTTGAGAATAGTGGAAGAACTCCTTGATGCCAACCTTGCGACTGATAACCCATCAATCACACTAAGTTTAAGTTGTGAACCTATCTATCTCTGTCCATGTGGGGAAATCATGATAGGGTCTTCAGATAATATCCTTGGCCTGTAGGAGAGTCAAAGATATTGTGTAGTGAGAAAAATCCCTTGCATAACACCAACTCTTGCGCTCATCATGATACTGAGGCCACCTACTTCCATAGCACTGAGCCACATTTGCTATATCAATAATCTCAATTGGTTGACCTCCTGGGTAGTCCAGCCTAATGTGCTCTCATCCCAAAATCTAAAGGAGAAGGCTGCAAGTGATGTTGGCTCATCCATGCTACTCAATATTATAAATCTCATAATAAAACTATGCCAAGAGTGCACTCCCCCAAGCCATGATGATGGGCTTTGTGATATCTATAAAGTCATAGACCATAGCTAGGAGGTTCCATGGTAACCTCACTTTGGAGTAGTTAGGTAAAAGTATGTTACATATAACATGCATCAAAATTACCTATCGTCGAGAGAAGACATTCTATCGATACCATCGATCCATAGAGATTCTGCCATGATGACAGTCACAAAATGTTGTAGCTGCATGTGCTCCAAAAACCCTCACAAATACTACTTCTCTAGTATTAGTATGGAAAGAAACAATAGGGACTCCATCATATGGAATCCAAAATATCCTATAGACATCCTCTAATGTGATGGTCATATCTCCATTAGGGAGATAGAAGGTGCTAGTCCTAGAATCCCACCTATGTGCCAAGGCAATAAGGTAGGCCTGATCTGACATAATCATCAAAATTCTAGTGACGTACTGGAACCTACAAGCATCAACCCAAACCCAATATGTGGCATCCATCTAGGGTAGAAGCTGCACAAGCAATCTAGGGTCCCAAGCCCACATAGATAGAAGCTAAGAGTGCAAAGTAAATGCCTAAATTAAATGCACTTAAAAGAAAAAGAGCAATAAAATCAAAAAATGATACAAAATAATCTAAGATAAGCCCAAGGCTATTAAAACAATGACAAATGCACCTAAACATTAAAAAAATAAAATTCACACTTCAAATTAAAAAAAAAAAATTAACTAAAATCCAAAAAAATTCAAAACTTTACCTAAAGTTGCATAGTCACTCACGCCAGGAGTAGCCACACAATGGCCGTTGAAGCTGATAGCGGCTAGTTGCTAATGATCAAAATATTGACCGTTGGAACTTGAGTTGGTCACTGACACTGACAAAAACCCCTCTTTGGAAATTTAGGAGCCACTTTGAGGATCAACAACCACAAGGCAAGATGCTAACGACATCCTCCCTCAGCCAAAAATTACAAAAAATATTGATAAAACAAAAAACTAAGTAAAACCTATTGAAATTAACCCTAACCTAGACCTATTAGTCGAATCGGTTCATTGTCAATAGGTTTAGTTTGGTTTATTTACCGGTTACTTAGTGAGGTTTATTTTACCCAATAAAACAAATAAAAAGCTAGGGTTTGAGAGATACCCATGAGTCATTGGCTCCTCTACTTGTTGATGCCTCACCCTGCTCCACCATGGTGTCTGAATTAAGAAAAATCCCATATCACAATCAATCACTTTCACCTCAGAGCTCAAAAGTGCAAATTTCTAGTTGGAAAATAATGAAAAGTCAAACCCTAACTTTTCTTTTATATTTTCCAATTTTTCCATAGCCGCTAATAGCATCAGCAGTACGCTTTCTCTGGCCATTGACAATAATAATGGTCATGATCTGATCAATGTTGCTATTAGTGGCTAGCCACCAACAATAAAAGGAATCAGTTTCTCACCACAAGGAACATCAAAATAGATAAATAAACACACCTATTCCAAAAAAATCAAAAAGTGCATAAATAACAAAAAAATCACACAAAAAAAAAAAACAATATAAAATTCAAATTTACAAAAATATCAAATAACAACAAAATCTCAATTAAGCCCCGCATTCAGTTATTTACCCTATACGCTTGGTGGTTGTAGCGACTTTTGATCCATGCAACTTGGGCGAGTAAATTACCATAAGGCCACTTGGGGTAAATTAGTTATGGATTAATTGAGACGCTTCACTTCAATACTGAAGAAGGCCATGGTGGCCAGACTACCCCACAAGAATGAAGATTCATCTCATTTATTCTATAATATTTTTCATAAAATCCTCAAATATAGTGATTCAACATAAGATTGAATAAAAATACTATCACCTTTATTCCCTAGGAAAAACAATATGATAGTTAAGTTTGTGGGTCTCCTCCTTTCGGATCTATAGTTGCACTAAAGCCTATAGTAGCACTAAAGCTACCAAATCATCTAATGGACGTGTGCAAGCTTTCACAAATTTAAGCCTTCCATCCTATTGGAAGCAATTATTCTAGGATGTGCACCCTTTATCATGATTGGGACATCCAATGTTGATTAGATCAATAATCATAACACACCCTACAATGTATCCCTAGGTGGTCTATTTTTACTTTGTGCTATGTTTTCCCATAATGCATCCCAAAAAGAGACATCTATAGACACCTAAAATACATCATGTTTAGGAGACTACTCATATGGACATACCCAAAGACCATATGAATGATGTTGGACCTCTCCAAGAGCTATAAGTGGTCCTAACCACTCAAAAAGGGTAGTTCTAGCCCATTCAGGATCAGCCACTGTCAATCAGAGTGACTGCCACACCTGGCCACTAAAGCTGAGAGTGGTCATACCTAGACATTTCTCTAAATAGTGTCTAGTACCAAAACATAGTCTAACCATGAATACGGGTCCATATCATGTAGTCTAATCACACTTGCATTACTTATGGGTAAATTTTGGCATGGAACTCCCAGATTTCCTCTTGATTGCCCCTTCAATGTAAATTTATGACTGATCCTTCCCCTTGGGATGGTTAGTTATATGCAGATCTATATTTTAGCTTCCCCAAGAAGCCAAGTTCCATATCTAGATCTAAATCTAAGAGTTCTAATTATGGAATCTCCCAAGCAAAGCAAAGGATCCACAAATATCAAAATTTTGTGCAGCGAATCTATAACATATTGGAGAGAGACTTAATACCCATTAGAGGAGTAGCATAGCTCTTCTTGATTTAATGATGGTTTGAAGCCATACAACGATTCATATTGAACATGCTTCATTACCAATCAGTGTACAGACACAAAAGGCAACCCTTGGACATCAATTAGGATGGGGAATTTAGTGCTACAGCCCTAGTTCACGAGGAAAAGAGTTTTATTTCATGGCCGTTGTCATTGACAATAGCACATATGGATAGCCTAGGGTTTTTAGATATTATTTTCCAAGTTTTAGCTTAGATTTTTTATTACTTTGAATTTATTAATTAGTTTTAGGATAGATATGATTTCTTTAATGTATTTGCACTATTATTTCCTGAGTTATCTATGCATTTATCATTCAGTTTAATGCATTTCAATATTGGCATTGCTCATATATCATGTTTATTTAATCTACTAATAAAGCCTCATCACGAGAGGCCACCCATGCTACTAATAGTCTTTTGTTGTTTCTATGCATGCAGGTTATAGGTTTATAGGACCAATCCTAGGAAGTCAGTACATAAGATCTCTCCAAGAAAAATAAGGAGGAGGTATTTATAATGCCTCATACAAGTTTGTGTGTGATATTAGGAGGCCTATAAAAGCACACCACCCCCTTGCAAAGGGACATCTTCACCATTATTCTGCTTGTATCTTATTGTATTGAACTGGGTATCCTTCAAAGGGACCGATATATAATCAGTATTCACAAGAATTAATAAAATATCTTTCTTTATTTGTCATTTTTGTGTTATATGTTCTTTATGGTATTTCATTTGATATAATATTGCAAGTAGTGTAAGAGGTGCATGCTTCTTGAGATCACACACATTACATAAATTATATATAAATGTGGAATTTTGCAATGCTTAGTATTAATTACTTTATGGATGGTTGATTTCAATTGTTGTTTTGGTTATATTATATGAGGATATGGTACTCTTAATATTATGTGTGTTTGCAAGACCAAATACTCTTGTAGGTGGATGAGGGAGTTGGCCACTGAGAACAAGAGATAAAAATAAGGAAAATGATAGTCAATTCAACTAAAGATAGCTCTAGGGTAGAATTTACCCACATTTAGTTGCATCTCATATTGCATGTTTGAATAAGGTGATATCATCGACTGACAACTTGCTGGATCAAAGGAACAATTCATAGTAGCAAGTGATGATGGTAGGTCATTGAAAACTTGCTAACTAAGAACAAGTGGTGGTATACCATACTATAATTGTTGTTTATAAGCATTTTTAGTTTATAAGTGTTGCTTATATTATTGGATCTGGAAAAAGAAATCGACCAAGGAAGGAATTATTAAGAAAAATGGCTTAATAATATCTTCACATTAATATCAAGGCTATTAATAAATATAGCTTATGATATTATTTGGGGAAACAATAAATTAATTTAATTGTTTTATAATGTTAATAGTTTAACATTAGTAAAAAGGATTATTAAAAGACCATGGTATTTATGGACTTTATAATGCTATGGGTGTGTTATGAATTAATTAAAGAGAGGCTTATTTTAATTTATGAGAATAAAGTTTATTTAAAAATAAAAAATAAAAAGGTAGAAGTTAGAAGTTTGGTGTGAATGGGGAAATAGAAACCTTTTTATTATTCTTTAAAGGATGAAACATCCCACAATAGAGAGCGTAGAGGAAAAAAATATCACTAGCAAGGAGAGGAAATCAGGGTAAATGCTATACTTGGGCCATATCAAGACCAGTAAAGAAGTCACCTTTGCTCATGTGTTCATAGTAGAAACTCTAAGATATTAAGGTATGTTTCTTATTGTATTTATAGGATGGAAAACATTGTTTTGAAACCTATACCTATTGTTTTAAAGACAGTGAATTCATATGGTAGATTCTAGAAAACATGATAAGTCTTGTATAATGGTTTTTGAAGCCTACTATAAGCCTTAAAATTTTTAAGAGATTTTATATTTCTCTATATGAGAATAAACAATAGTGTAAACATTTTCTTTCATTGATATATGGTTTATTATTTATCCTAGAGGATCTTTGGTAATGAAGTACCAGTAACCAAAATTTAGATGCGGGCTAGTGGAAGGATCTATTATTGCCTATATTTTATTCCATTTGTAATTCATATATATCCTTTCCTTTTTCTAAGTTGTTTAGAACTAGTGTAACTTTAGTTAGACATCTTGAAATGGGTGAAGTTGTATTTTTTAAAATTGCTTAAAGTATTGATGCTTGTGAATAGCACATCTAGAAAGGGGTAGGCATTTTGGTTTAAACTAGGTTGTTTTTTCCATTTACAAAAATCTAGTCAGACACTCCTTGAAGGATAGTGACCTTTAAATCAACTTTACTTAATAAATAATAATTAAAAATATGTTTGAATGTATTATGAATCCCAAAATATGAATTTTTTAAACTAGGACTCTTAGTGTGTTATATTACAATTTATAAGTAGTTAGTTTAATGTATGGTTCAATCTTTGTTGAAGAACCCTTGTTAATCTAGTCATCCAAGTGTGAAATCATGATGCCCTTAACCTATGGTATTTCTTACTTTTGCACAATAGCATATGTAATTCCTCAGCCAAAAGCCTGAGTGCTTTTATAAGTTCTAAAGTTTATTTATGGTAAAGTTGATTATTTAAATATTAAATTAATTAAGAAAACCTTTTCCTTGGTTTGAATATTGAATAGGCTTAATCCTCTTCAAAATATAGATAAAATAGATTGACCATTTATCTTGAGTCTACAATACGAAATTAATGCAGTTGCCATATGCATGTTTAAAAATTTAGAAATGTTAAATTATTGATTTGGTTTGAATGACTTTATAAAGTGAATAATATTTTAACTTGAAGTGAAAGGAAGAAAAAATTCTATGGATATAGTTTAATTATTGGTGCAAAAAAAAAATGGAAGTTTTATTTTATATTAATCTATTTATAAAATAGTATATATTGTGTAAAAGAAAATAGGACATTGTAATGTTTTATCTAGATTGATAAAATAAAAGGGTTTAAGTCTTTATTGTGTTTAAAAAAACACAAAATGCTAACTAAAGGAATTATTTTTAAGATATATTATTAGGGTATGAACCTTTTTATTAATTAAAGTATAAATTTTCAAATAGGACATGGAGTCCTTTTTGGAAGAGGAAATTATGGTGTTTCCTCACATGTTGGTTAAAAGAATAATAATTACTCTCTATTAGGTTGGTTAGATTTGATTTATTATACTTGGTATTGGAAATTTAGGTTGTAGGACTAGAAGTTTCAATCAGAGAAATTAGGATTGGCCTGACATGATGCTTACAATTTGGGGAGATTTATAACTTTAGAGACCTTAACTTGGATTTGGTACACCAGGTATTGTACATCGATGGGCTCAATTTAGAACAAGGAGTAAAAATATTAAAGGATGCAATATCTTATTGGGGATGGAACCTTGCATGAAGTGTGACTATTGCTATTATCAATAATACACTATTGCTAGTTCATGTGGATGGTGTAACTAAATAGAAGTTGGAAATACAATTTAGAGGAAAGTTATAACCTAACTCAAACCTTTTGTAGATATGGAATATGGCACCATGGTTAAAGAGATGAAGAATAAGATATTTCAAAACTTCAAGACAAGCTAGGTAGAATAGTTCCAAAGCTAGACCTGTAGGAGAAAGTTTGAGGAATTGAAATAGGGATACGGATAATATTATTATTATAGATTCCTTACTATAGGAAAAACTAGAAAATTAGAGGGAACAAATGAACCAATAAATGTAGTTGCTACAAACTATAGTGAATCAAGGTTCCCACAACCAAAATTTTAAGGTTAGGAAGGAGGGGAATCCTGCTATAGAAGAAAAAGAAGTTAGGGCTCATATAGAGGTAAAACTGGCTAAGGATATGAAATTTTTTAAAATATCTAAATCAACTAGAAAATATGGAGATGATTTAGTTGTGTCTTGTTTGAATGAATTAGATACCTATGTTTCCATGAAGAACTACTCTTCAATAAATTGAATAGTTTGGGTTACTCTCCACTTATAGGAAACAAGACTAGAATGGAGGAATACCTTTAAAGTTGGTTAAAATATTTAGGCAGTGAATATTTAGTGGGATGACTTTGTACAAGACTTCAAGAAAATATTCTTAACAAAACAATATTATGTAGATAAATTCAAGGAATTCTCTACACTTCACCAAGGAACAAGAATGGTGGAAATGTATTATCAAAAAATTGTGAAGTTATTAAAGTAAGTACCATCATATAAGACACATGATATAATGAAGGTTCATAAGTTCATCTTAGGAGTATATCCTAAGATCAGAACAATGATAAACTTGTACAAATCTAAAACATTGTAAAAGGCATATGATTTATATCATTATGAAGAAGCCAACTTCCAAACCATGAATACCTACTTCAATTATGCTAAGTTTATAGAGGAATATTGATAGTCTATTAGAAAAAGAAAAAGTGTTGGATTCATGAAGTGGGAACAAGAGAAGAATAAAAAGAATAGAGGTAATCCAAATTTTGAAAAAAAGAAATGATGAAAAGCAAGGGAATTTCTAGAAGAAATTCGAAAAGAGGAATAACAAAAAATAAAAATAATCATCCTCAACCTTAGAGGTAGTCATAGTTATCACAAGAAAAAATTATAGGGAATTAGAAATAGGAAAGAACCCAGGGTTCTAAGGGATGTTGCTTTAATTGTGGTAGTCCACATTATGTGAACATATGTCCTCAAGGGCCAAGATCAAGTAAGAGGGTAGAGGAACCAACCCATATAATTTATGTAGAAATTAGAAACTAGAACTTGGATGGGAAAGAGACACTAATGGTATTGAATGGTAAATTATTTGATAAAAATATTAAAGTTTTAATAGATAGTGGAGCTACTGATAGTTTCACTCACAATAATGTAATCATATATATGCCAAAAAGACCTATATTTTTGTCACATGGAAAGTTGAGTATAGATATGGATAGACCTACTCAATGGATCAGTGTTTACCTACAACTGATATCTCCCTATCCAATGAATCAACCATATGGTATCTATATGTAGCACTACTACATGCTTTTAACATTATCTTAGGAATGAACTAGTTAAAGGCTCATGGAGCCTTAATCAATTTTCAAGATAGATGAATGTATTACATGGATAAGGATAAGAAGAGAATAAGAATTCATAGTGAGCAAGGGTATTTCCAACCTCATTTACTATTAGCAATGTATCTTAGAAAATCTATGAAGAAATGTGGAAGGATATATGTTGTTAAGATAAATCATACACCATATGAAAATCTAAAGGAAGAGATGTTTGAGAAACATCCAATTATTCATGAATTTAGGGATGTATTTCCCAAAGACCTTCCAGGCATTCAACCTAAATGTGAATTTTATTTCACTATGAAATTGATGCATAATGTTGAACCCTGAATAGAAAACCTTATAAGATGAATCCTATTGCGATGCAGGAGTTAAAGGTGCAACTTCAAGGGTTGCTAAATAAAGTTTTATTTAAAACTAGTGTATCACCATGGGGTGCACCAATTATTTTTGTTAAAAATAAGGATTGTTCTTTTAGATTATGCATTGATTATAGAATGCTAAACAAAATAACCATAATGAATAGGTATCCTTTACCTAGAATTGATGATCTCTTCAACCAATTAAAGGATGCCTTAATATTCTTCAAATTTGATCTAAAATATAGATATCATCAACTAAAGATTTATGAGGAGGACATGTTGTGGCTTGAATTGACACCAAGATGGTAATGGACTATAACTATCATATAATTATTATTATTGAAGGGAAGCACCCACTAGTTACAACTAACATTGGATGAATCAAACTATTTTGACTCAACCTCGAGAGTAGGTTGGTTCCTTGTCAACTTAATGAACATTGACTCTTTTAAGCTCAAACAAATTGGTAAAATATCAGGGATAAGGATGAGAAAAATGTTTAAGGAATGTGAAATATAAGGTGGATGGATAAGGCTAACATCATATGCTTCTACAAAGACCCTCTCCTAGATCAACTTCAAGAATAACACTTGAAACTAATAGAATTCACAACTAGCCATCTTCAAGATTAAAAAAAAATAGTTGCATACTTCAAGAATCATTCCAAACATCTAGGGTATTAATAATCCAAATTAGAAAAATTATATTAACACTCTAATTAATAAAAATAATTTCTTATAAGCATACATTCAAATATGAATCATTCCAATTTGCTCTAAGTTAGCAATCCAAATTAGTAGAATAAACTAACCATAGTAGAAGTAGCAAAAATGACTTCATAGGTTCATTATCAAAAGGTAAAGAAGATGTAATTCTAAGGAAAACATTCCAAGTAATGGTCCTTCTATTAATTTATATAAAGTGTACAATAATAATGTAAGAAAATGATTCAAACCTAACCTTTCAAAGTGGGGGTTCGACCTCTATTTATAGTTTTACATTTTTTTTATTATGATCATTATAAGGATGTTATCTGAGTGTGTCTAATCCTTTACAATTTGTTCTAAGCTTGGTGACCTCCAGCTATGGTTCTTGAAATAGTTGTGATCAACCAAAAAAATAAATGATTTTCACAATCCCCTGTTCTTGCAATATCTTCATAACCATAAATTTGCAACAAAATATTGTTGACCAATCTCCACTAGAAGCTTTTAGATTAATATTTTTCGTCTTCCTTGGTGATTCAACTTCCTAGGCCTTTGGTTTCATCTTCATTGTTAACCCTGTATTGCGATTGCATGGGAATCCTATCAAAATTTATATTTTTGAGAAGATTCAACATCTACCATTGATCTGAGTGTGGATGAGAATGATCAGAGTAGACCTAAATTGGCATGTTTCTTAGCTCATGTCCACACCTTGGTTTTTATTTTTCATACTTTGTTTAATTCTACCCACGACCATGAGAAATTGCATCTATTTTCTCATCTTTCCTCAATATTGTGCTTGATTTTTATATTTTGAGCTATTTGACTAGTCTAACGGTGACATTGAGAAAATCCATGGTTTCAAGACTTTATCTTCTTTTGGGCATGTTTGCTCATAGTTGTGCTCAACTTATTCAAAGTTGAACTATTGGGCACAATATTGAAAATGCTCTAGGCCATGCTAAATCTTACTGATAAGCTTAGTTTGACCATTTTGACTATTACATGGAGATTTCTCATGTCCATGGGTCACCTCTTCATACAAATATTCCCTTTTCACTATGCTACTTATAAAGGAAATCCTATGATCATGTAATGAATCAACTTTAACCAATGATAACTATTTTTTCTATAGTCTTTGGAAAGTTATCATTTTCAAGAATATTCTCTCCCTTTCTCTTGGTCATTCTGTATACAAAGGAGAACTTGTGACCACATTGCAAAATGGGATTTGGCCAAAGTTGACTCGATTGACCATGAATTCACAAAAATTGTAGATTCAAGCAAAATTGGAGTGTGGCACTCACGCTCTCAAATACTTGTCCATCTGCTATGATACTTACAAAGGAAATCCCATGATCGTGTGAAAAAATATACTTTGTTGCAATTTATGAAAATTGATCATGGATTAGTGAAAAATCATGGTTTCAATAAAAATTGGAGTGTGGCAATCATGCTCTTCAAGACTTGTCCATCTATCGTGTTGCTTACAAAGGAAATCCTATGGCCATGCAACAAAATCAACTTTGTTTCAATTTGTGAAAATTGATCATGGCTTCATATAAATTAGGATTTTAAGACCAACGACTCATGACCATGATTCTTCTTTTGTGCATAAGCCTCCTATTGAATGAATTGATCGTGGTTTTGAGATCTTCTTCAACACTTAGCCAATTTTTAGAATAAATTTTGCTATCTCTATTATGATGTAGCCTTTTTTTCCTACAAGACACTCATAAAATATCTTTTAAGACTATATACATGCACTATGATTTCACAGTGTTACCCTTTGGGTTGATAAATGCACCAATGGAATTTTTGAATTTGATTAACAATGTGTTCAAAAGATATCTGGATTAGTTTGTATTGATACTTTTGTTTGATATCTTGATATACTCCCACAGTAGGGAAGAGCATGATAAATATTTGAGTATCATGCTAGAGGTGTTGAGAGATAATCAAATTTACAATAAATTTTCCAAATGTGACTTTTATGTCCCTCAATTATAGTAATTAGGTCACATCATATCTATAGAAGGGATTGTTGTAGATCCAAAGAAACTTGAAGATACACCTACCAATGTGTTCGAAGTGTGAGGATTCATGGGTGTTATAGAATATTATAGATATTTTGTGAGGGCCTATTCAAATATTACCTATCCTATCACTAACCTTTAGAGGAAGGAAAAAGAGTTAAAGTGGAGTGATAAATATGAAGCTGATTTTAATACTCCTAAGAAAAATATAATTACAAAAGACTTTTACTGCATACACAAATGCTTCACTAGAAGGATTGGGACGAGTATTATCCCAATATGAAGTTGCTACAACATATGATTTCAGAAATCTCAAGAAACATGAGGTAAATTACGCTACACATGATTTAGAGACAATAAAAGTTGTGCACACTCTTAAAATTTGATGATATTACCTATTAGGAAAACCTTTAAAGTTAAGAACTAACCATTAGAGTCTAAGGTATATTTTTACTCAACCTATGCGCAATGCTAGAAAGAGAAGATGGGTCAATTTCCTAGTAGAGTATGAATTTGGTATAGAGTATATTAGAGGTAAAGAAAATAAGGTCATCGATGCATTAAGTAGGAGAGGGCATATGGAAACACTGACCCATAGTCATGTGGACTTGATGGACCAAGTCAGGAAAATGTAGACATAGGATCAATATTGTAGTGAAATTTGGGTCAAGATGAAAAGAAATCCTAGATAGATTAAATATTTTAGCATAAAATATGGTCTTTTATACTTCAAGGATAGGGTGGTTATACCTATATTCGATGATTTAAAAATATTGATTATGAAAGAAGCACATAAATTTCCTTACATTGATTACCCTAGAGGGGCTAAAATGACAAACACCTTTTACTAGTTAGGAATGAAAAAATATATCACTACATTTATTGCTAGATGCTTAGAATGCTAGAAAGTCGAAGTTGAGCATAGACATCCAACAAGAAAATTATATCAACATGATAAACCAATGTAGAAGTGGTAGATTATATGCATCGATTTCATTGTGGGATTAACTAAGACTAGGTATCAAAATGACATAATTATGGTGGTAGTCGATAAATTGAATAAATTTGCATATTTTATACTAGGGAACATCAGGAATAATGTATTGGTGGTGGTAAATAGGTTTTTCAAAGAGATCTTTAGGTTACATGGGTTTCCTGAAGTGATTATTTTAGATAGGGATTACAAATTTAAATTTGAGTTTTGGTAGGCTCTTCATCATGCAGTGGACACAAAGCTAAACATTATTTATAGAGACCATCCAAAAATAGATGGACAAATAGAGAGGGTAAACCACGCATTGGAAGATATGTTTCACATGTATTGCATGGACCAAAAGTCTTAGTGGGAAGACATATTGCATCTAGTAGAATTTTCTTATAATAATGGTTATAATGCTTCATTAGGAATGACCTAATTTGAATCCTTGTATGGAAGGAGATGTAAAACACCTTTATCCTAGGAAAATCCAAATTATTGAGTGGTGATCAAACTAGATATTTTCAAGGAGATGGAGGAAAAACTCAAAATGATCAGGTAGAGGCTTAAGGAAACCAATGATGACCAGAAGAGCTATTCTAATATGAAAATATCACCTGGAGAATTATCTACAAGATATAAAGTTTTCTTCAAAGTTTAACCCATAAAAAGTGCCATCAAATCAACTAATTTAGATCCTCATTATGTTGGGCCATTTGATATCATTGATAGGATAAGTCTATTAGCTTATAGACTCACCTTGTCACCCAACCTATCAAAGATCCATGATACTTTTTATATATCCCTACTTAGGAAGTATATTGTTGATCCTAATCATGTATGGGATGTTTCAAAATTATAGATGGCAGATCCCTCAATCATTGAGGTAAGACTAGTGAATATTCTAGAGTATAATTCCAAGGTTATGAGGAAATAAAATCTAGAACAATGCAAGGTCTAGTGGGACCACTATTCTAAGTAGTGTGCCACTTGGAAAAAAGTGGAGGATATGAGAAAACATTTTCCTTATCTATTTGATTCACATATATGCATTTTATACTACATGAAAATCATAAAGGACTATGTCTAGTCCAAGGGAAGGAGTATGTCATGATCCACCTTGGCAAGACTCTTTCATAACATGGATTATGTATAAATATGAAATTTTATAATGCTTAGTATTAATTTCTTTATGAATGGTTGATTGTCATTATTGTTTTGGCTATATTATATGAGGATATGGTATTGCTGATATTATGTACATTTGTAGGACTAGGTATTCTTGTAGATGGATGAGGAAGTTGGGTACTAGGAATGAGATACCAAATTAAGGGGAATTATGGTCAATTTAATAGAATATAGCTCTAGGATAGGATTTACTTGCATTTAGTTGCATATCATATTGTATGTTTAAATTAGATGATACCATCAACTAGGAACTTGTTGTAGCAAGGGAGCAGTTCATAGTAGCAAGTGATGGTAGGTCATTGGAAACTTGCTAACTAAGGACAAGTGGTGGTATACCATACTACAATTGTTTTTTTATAAGCATTTGTAGTTTATATGTGTTGCTTATATTATTAGATTTGGAAAAAAAAATCCACCAAGGAAGGAATTATTAAGAAAAAAGACTTAATAATACATTCACATTAATATTAGGGCTATTAATAAATAACATCTTATGATATTATTTGGGTAAATGATAAATAAATTTAATTGTTTTATACTGTTAATAGTTTAATATTAGTAAAAAGGATTATTAAAAGACTATAGTAATTATGGAATTTATAATACTATGGGTGTGTTATGAATTAATTAAATAGAGGATTTTTTTTAATTTATGAGAATAAAGTTTATTTAAAAAATAGATAATTAAAAAAGTAAAAGTTAGAAGCTCAGTGCGAATGGGGGGAAATAGAAACCTTTTTCTTGTTTTTTAAAGGAGAAAAAACCCTAGAACAAAGACCGTGTAGAAAAAGGACCATGGCGGAGAATGTATCTTGCATACTACAAAAAAACCAGAAAAACAAGAAAGAAAACAGAGAAACAAGAGCCCAAGATTTGTATTCAATACTTTGGAAGAATTTACATGAATATACAGCATAACAGCCGTGTGCCAACCCCATATCGTTACAATCCATGGGTTTTTATCGAGGTCCCGATCCTCTGTGCTTCCCCACTTTCTACGATCTACAATTGCAACATGGAGCAATTTTCCCAATTTGCATTGATGAGACTCGAGTTGAGGTGCGTGACTGGCTGCCATACCTCAACAGAATTTTCTTCTCGATCTGTTGCTTACTGTTTGTTGCTGTAAATGCATCTCCAGATCTCATGCGAGAGTGGCCAACATGCCCGTTGAAACCCTTCTTTGAAACTGCTGCTTTACTGCCTCTAACTTGCCACGCACTAAGGGGCGTATTTATGAAACTAGAAGTGCATGTCTTTCTGTTTGGTCACGATATCGCGACATGTCGCAGTATCATGACCATTTTCCTCTGGAACCTTCTCTCTCCGTTTTGGTCGTGATATCACGACATGTCACGATATCACGCCGTTTTTCCCATCGGCCTCTGTTCTCCCGTTTCGGTCACGAAATCGTGACATGTTGCGATTTCCTGACCATTTCTTCCTCGCGCCTTGGTTCCACTGCGGTGGCCGCGATTTCATGACATGTCACGAAATCGCTACATGTTGCGATTTCATGACCATTTCTCCCCATGCCTTGGTTCCATTGTAGTGGCCACGATTTCGCAACCATTTCTTCCCCGTGGCTTGGTTTTGCTGTAGTGGCCGCGATTTCGTGACATGTCGCGAAATCGCGACATGTCACGATTTCACGACCGTTTCTCCCCGTGCCTTGGTTCCACTACAGTGGCCATGATTTTGCAACCATTTCTCCCCGTGCCTTGGTTCCACTGCAGTGGTCGCGATTTCGTGACATGTCACGAAATCGTGACATGTCGCTATTTCGCGACCCTTGTGTCCCTTGGCCTTGCCTTCTCCGTTTGGGTCATGATTTCACGACCCTTTGGCTCGACTTTGCTTTCCTCTGACTTGGGTCACGATTTCACGACATGTCACGAAATCATGACATGTCACAATTTCGCGACCCTGTGTAGCACTTAGAAAAATAACAGCAAAAATAACTTTGTTACTTAGAAAAAAATAACAACAAAAGTTTGGTTGATGCTCGATTGCTTTGCTGCCCTCGGATGCTCCTGCATCAGACACCCGGGGTGGATTGAGAAGTGATCCTCACTTCTGATCTTTGGGAGGAAAATCCAGGCGGTCAACCTCTATTTTTGACAACCAAGTTGCATCTTCTATGGGTCTGCCCTTCCACTTGATTAAATACTCAGAATAATGTTTGTTCCTTGTGCTTCTGCCTTCGCGAGTATCTAATATTTCCTCTATTTCCTTTTTGGCTAGGCTAGATGCTGGAATGTTCCACAATTTAGTGCTTGGTGCCTCTGTACTATCTCCTTCATGGTACTCTACTAAATCAGATATGTTAAAAATAGGTGAAATGTCAAGCCCACTTGGCAATTCTACTTTATATGCATTGCCTGAATCTTGTCTTTCTAGTATTTTGCATGGTCCGAATTTCTTCATTTTCAACTTGTTATAATTTTTGGCAGGGAATATTTCTTTTCAGAGATGCACCATGACTTCATCCCCCACTTTGAACTCCTTGGACCGCTTCTTTTGGTCTGCTCTTGCTTTATAATGAGTATTCATTCTTGTGATCTGTTTCCTCACTTCTTCATGCAGGCTTTTCATCTGTTTTGCAAATTCCTCTGCCTCCACACTGCACTTTTCTCCTTTATCCAATTTCCTCAGCTCAAAAATGTTTCTTGGACTATTTCCATATATTATTTGGAATGGAGATTTGTTTGTACTCTTGTTGATAGAATTGTTGTATGCAAATTCTGCCTATGGCAAAACTAAATCCCATCCCTTGGGTTTATCTGCTATCAAGAATCTTAGCAGATTTCCCAGACTTTTATTTACCACTTCTGTCTATCCATCAGTTTTTGGGTGGTATGTAGAACTGAACTTCAGATCTGTCTTTAGCTTCTTTCACAATGTTATCTAGAAATGCCCAACAAATTTGGTATCTCTGTCAGAAACTATGCTTCTTGGTAGACCGTGCATTCTTACTACTTCCTTGAAAAATAACCCTGCAATGTGAACTGCATCACTTGTTTTCTGGTAGGGAATGAAGTGTGCCATCTTGGAGAACCTGTCAACTACCACAAATACAGAGTCATTTCCCCTCTATGTTCTTGGCAATCCAAGAATAAAATCCATGCTTATGTCCTCCCACGGCCTCTCAGGTACAGGTAATGGCTGGTATAATCTTGTATTTTGCCTTACGCCTTTTGCCATCTGGCATATTCTGCAACTTTGCACAAACTTTTTCACATCTTGCTGAAGTTGTGACTAGTAGTAATTTTCATTTACCAGGGCAATGGTCTTATCTCGACCAAAATGCCTAGACAGTCCTCCGCTGTGCTTTTCCTTGATTAAGTTCTCCCGCATGGAACTCCTTGGAATGCATAATTTACTTCCTTTGAACAACATTCTATCTTGGATTAAGAAATCCAACCATTTTGTCTTGTCCACAGTAACAGGTGCCAAGCAAGCCATCCAGGCTGCTGCAAAATTAGGATCTTCAGGATAAAGGCCCTCCAGCTCTTCAAATCCCACTACTTCCACTGTCATTTCAATCAACAGATTCTGCCTTCTGCTTAAAGCATCTACAACTCGGTTTGATTTCCCGCTCCTGTGCTTTAATACAAAGGTATAGCTTTGGAGAAACTCAACCCATTTCATGTGCCACTGATTCAGTTTTGTCTGGCTGTTGATGTACTGCAATGCTTGATGATCAATAAATAGAACAAACTCTTTTGGCAACAAATAATGCCTCCACTTCTTCAGAGCTTGAACTATGGCATAAAATTCTTGGTCATAAACTGAATACTTTTTGCGAGCATCATTGAGATTTTCACTGAAATAAGCTACAGGTCTGCCTTATTGGCTCAGTACAGCCGCTATTGCACTGCCACTGGCATCACAGTTGACTTGAAATACTTTGTTAAATTTTGGAAGTGCCAAAATAGGCTATCTGTGACCTTTTTCTTTAATGCATCAAAGCTCCTTTCAACCCCTAAGGTCCAATTGAATTCTTTCTTATCCCCTCTCATTGTTTTTGTGAGGGGCGCACAAATGCTGCTGAAGTTTCTTATAAACTTCCTGTAAAAGTTGGCTAGACCATGAAAGGATCTCACCTCAGTTGTGCTTCTTGGAATAGGCCATTCGATGATAGATCTTACCTTCTCTGGGTCCATTTTTAGAACTTCTTCTGAGATCACAAATCCCAGGTATACTAGCTCTCTCTTGACAAAATTACACTTTTTCAGATTTATCAATAACTGATCCTCCCGCAGCTTTTCAAAAACCCTCCTAATATGCATCATGTGTTACTCCAGGGTTCTGCTGAATATTAATATGTCATCTAAGTAAACAATGACAAATTTTCCCAAAAACTCTTTCAGTACCTCATTCATCAGCCTCATGAAGGTACTTGGTGCATTGGACAGCCCAAAGGGCATGACCAACCACTCATACAAGCCCTCTCTTGTCTTGAAAGTTGTCTTCCACTCATCTCCTTCCCTGACACGAATCTAGTGGTAACCACTCTTGAGGTCGATTTTGGTGAAGTACTTGGCTCCACTCAAACATTCCATTATGTCATCCATCCTTGGCAATGGAAATATGTATTTTATTGTTATCTTATTGATGGCTCGAGAGTCTGTGCACATTATCCACCCTCCATACTTCTTGGGTGCTAGTACTGCAGGTATTGCACATGGGCTAAGACTCTCCCTAATCAACCCTTTCTCCAGCAACTCCTGGACCTGCCTGTTTAGTTCTTCAGTTTCTACAGGTTTCATTCTATGTGCAGCCTTATTTGGCAAGCTTGACCCTGGCATCAAATCAATATGGTGAATGATTTTTCTTACTGGGGGTAAAACCTCAGGCACATTATCAGATATGATATCTGGAAATTCCTTTAATAGCTCTTGGACTTCTGCTGGTGCATCTTTGCATTTTGTATCCCTGGATCTAGGAAATAATGCATAACACATATGCTCATGCTTCAAATCATCTAAAAACTTTCTTCCGTCAACCAAGCAAATTCTTGCACTGCCACATACCTTCTCTTCCACCTCCTTCAGGGGCTTCAACTTATGACACATTCCATTCTTGGTCACGAAATAGGTTTTGGCTCGGCCATCATGAACCGCACACTTGTCAAACTGCCACAACCTTCCCAGCAGCAAGTGGCATGCATCCATGGGCAGAATGTCGCATAGAACCTCATCACGGTAATTTCCAATACTGAACTTCACCAGGCACTGTTCATTGACCAAAACTTTGTGGTATTTCTGCAACCACATGATCCGATATGGATGCGGGTGTTTCTTTCTCTCTAGTTGTAGCTTTGTAACCATCCCCTCTGAAACTAGGTTATCTGTGATACCATTGTCAATGATAATGTTGCAAATCTTACCAGTGCACTTGCACCTTATGCGAAATAAAATTTTCCTCTGACCTACAACTCCCTCTTCATTCAGTAGGACTCTCCTTGTAATCATTACCTCTCCTCTCTCAGCTTCTTCTGAATGCTCAGACCCAACATCTTCATCCATGACTGCTACTCTGACATTTCCTTCCGGCCTATGATTATTTCTTTCTCGCTGCTGTGGGCACTCATACTAGTGATTTCCCTCTTCACCACACTAGAAGCAAGTCCCTCGAAATATTCCTCTTCCTTGACCTCATCCAGCTCTGCCTCTTCCCCCTCGATAGCCATTATTCTGATTACGGGGGCGGTCTGCATTTTCCCTCCTTTGTTCTTGATTGCTGCTACTTTCTCCATTTTTCTAAGATTCTTCATTTCTTCTTCCACTGTTCCTTCTGCCGGTCCTTCCGCCTTGACCTCTTCCTCTTTGCTTGTTTTCAAACCTCCTATTGAGCTTCTCATCAACCTTTAAAGCAAATTGGTAGGCATCCTCTACGGTGGTCATCCGGACTAGACTTAGTTCCTCCTGAATGATGGCTCACAACCCATTAATGTAACAGGCTACCTTCTCCTTGTTGGCCTCTGAATGGCCTATTCTAATCATTATTTTATGAAACTCTTCTGTGTATTCTTTCATAGACTTGCTTGATTGTCTCAACCCTTGCATTTTCTTTAGCAGGTCTAACTCATAATCACCAAGGATGAACTGCCTCTTTAGCTTTTCTGCCATCCGTTCCCACTTAGTTATTCTCTCTTTCCCTCTTTTATTTTGCTCCAGCTGCACTCCCTTCCACCAAATGCTGGCATGACCTTTTAGTTTTGTCTTTGCGAATCTGACCCTATCAGGATCCTCAACTTCCTCATACTCGAAGTACTCTTCCAGGTCGTTGATCCAGTCGATCAATTCTTCTAGATCAAGGTTCCCAAAATATGTGGGAACCTCCATTTTTGGCCTCTTCCCAATCTAGGATATGGCCTTGTAAATTCTGGCCTGAGCAGGATCTACTGCTTCTTCTTCTTCCTTAGGTTGGTATTCTTCTTCATCATCTTCCTCTTCATTGCCTTCATCTCTTCTTGGCTCCATTCTTCTACGCATTTCTTCTTGTAGAGCTTGCATTTGCCACTACAAAGCTTGAACATCTTTTGCTACTGCCATGCCTCTCCCACCAACAGGATTTCTCCTTGGAGGCATTATGTTCACCCGATCTCAAGCCCTCCCATATGTTTTGGTACAACTGCCTCTCCTTCGGTGATCTGCTGCACACTCAAGAACTACTGGCTCTGATACCACTTGGCGGAGAATGTATCTTGCATACTACAGAAAAACCAGAGAAACAAGAAAGAAAATAGAGAAACAAGAGCCCAAGATTTGTATTCAATACTTTGGAAGAATTTACATGAATATATAGCATAATAGCTGTGTGCCAACCCCCTCTCCTTACAATCCATGGGTTTTTATCAAGGTCCCGATCCTCTATGCTTCCCCACTTTCTACGATCTACAATCGCCACTTGGAGCAATTTTCCCAATTTACATTGATGAGACTCGAGTTGAGGTGCGCGACTGGCTGCCATACCTCAACGAAATCTTCTTCTCGATCTATTGCTTACTGTTTGTTGCTGTAAATGCATCTCCAGATCTCATGCGAGAGTGGCCAACATGCCCGTTGAAACCCTTCTTTGAAACTGCTGCTTTACTGCCTCTAACTTGCCGCGCACTAAGGGGCATCTTTATGAAATTGGAAGTGCATGTATTTTTGTTTGGTCGCAATATCACGGCATGTCACAATATCGTGACCATTTTCCTTTGGCACCTTCTCTCTTCGTTTTGGCCACGATATCGCGACATGTCACGATATCACGCCATTTTTCCCATCGGCCTCTGTTCTCCTGTTTCGGTCGTGAAATCGTGACATGCTGCGATTTCGCAACCATTTCTTCCCCGCGCCTTGGTTCCACTGCGGTGGCCGCGATTTCATGACATGTCTCAAAATCGTGACATGTCACGATTTTGCGACCATTTCTCCCCGTGCCTTGGTTTCGCTGCAGTGGCCGCAATTTCGCGACCATTTCTTCCCTGCGCCTTGGTTCCGCTGTAGTGGCCGCGATTTCATGACATGTCGCAAAATTGCGGCATGTTGTGATTTTGTGACCGTTTCTCCCCGCGCCTTGGTTTCGCTGCAGTGGCCGCGATTTCTGCAACCATTTCTCCCCCCGCCTTGGTTTCACTGCAGTGGCCACGATTTCGTGACCCTTGTGTCCCTCAGCCTTGCCTTCTCTGTTTGGGTCGCGATTTCATGACATGTCACGAAATCACGACATGTCACGATTTTGTGACCCTTTGGCTTGACTTTGCTTTCCTCCGACTTGGGTCATGATTTCGTGACATGTCGCGAAATCACAAAATGTCACGATTTCACGACCCTATGTAGCACTTAGAAAAATAACAGCAAAAATAACTTTGTTACTTAGAAAAAAATAACAACAAAAGTTTGGTTGATGCTCGATTGCTTTGCTGCCCTCGGATTCTCCTGCATCAGACCACCAAGAAGGAGATGGAAGCAGGGTAAATGCTATACTTGGGATGTAGCAAGACAAGTTAAGACACCATATTTTCTCATGTGTTCATGGTAGAAACTGTAATATATTAAGGTATGTTTCTTATTGCATTTATAGGATGGAAAACATTGTTTTTAAACCTATACTTGCTATTTTAAAGACATAGTGAATTAATATGGTAGGTTTTAGAAAATATTATAAGTCTTGTATAATGGTTTTTGATGCCTACATTATGTCTTAAACTTTTAAAAAGATTTTATATTGCTCTCTATGAGATTAAAAAATAGTGTGGACATTTTCTTTCATTGATATATGGTTTATTGTTTATGCTAGAGGCTCTTCGATAATGAAGTACCAGTAACCAAAACTTAGATGCAGAATGGTGGAAGGATCTATTATTACCTATGTTTTATTCCATTTATAATTTTTATCCATCATTACCTTTTTCTAAGTTTTTTAGAACTAGTGTAACTCAAGTTATACATCCAGAAATGGGTGAAGTTGTTATATTATTTAAACTTGCTTAAAGTATTTATTCTTGTGAATAACACGTCTTGAAAGGGACCTTTTGATTTAAACTAGGTTGTTCTTTCCATTTATAAAAATTTGGTCAAACACTCCTTGAAGGATAGTGACTTTTAAATCACCTTCATTCAATAAATAATAATTGAAACTCTGTTTGAATGTATTGTGAATCCCAAAATATGAATTATTTGGACAAGGATGCTCCTTGTTTTATCTTGCAATTTATAAGCAATCAGTTTAATGCATAGTTAAATATTTTCTAGGGAAACCTTGTTAATATAATCAGCCAAGTGTGAAATCATGATGCCTTTAAACTTTGACATTCCTTGGTTTTGTGCAATAGAGTCTATAATTCCTTTGCCAAAATACTGAGTTATTTTATAAGTTTTAAAGTTATTTTATGATAAATTTGATTATTTAAGTATTAAATTAATTAAGCAAACCTTTTCCTTGGTTTAAATATTGAATAGACTTAATCATGTTCAAAAGCTATGTACAATAGATTGATTGTTTATCTTGAGTCTACAATATGAAATTAATGAAGTTGTCATATGCATGTTTAAAACTTTAGAAAGGTTAAATTATTGATTTTTTCTGAACGCTTTTATAAAGTGAATAATATTTTAACTTGAAGTGAAAGGAAGAACAAATTCTATGGATATAGTTTAATTATTATTGTAAACAAAAAATGAAGTTTTATTTTATATTAATATTTTTAGAAAAGAGTACAAATTGTATAAAAGAAAAGAGGACATTGTAATGTTTTATCTAGATTGATAGAATAAAAGGGTTTAGGCCTTTATTGTGTTTAAAACAACATAGAATGCTTATTGAAGGAATTACTTTTAAGATATGTTATTAAGGTATGACCCTTTTTATTAAATTAAATTATGAATATTCGAATAGGGTGTGGAGTCCTTTTTGGAAGAGGAAATTATGGGGTTTCCTCACAAGCTAGTTTAAAAAAAACAAAATAAAATTACTCTCTCTCAAGTTGGTTATATTTGAGGTGTTACCAAATTTCTTGATTTTTAATGACCTATCATTATCTACAATTAAGACAAATGGTATTACATAGTGGATGATTATTTGGTTGATAATGAATTTCAAAACTTGAATTGCAGTTGCAAAGGATAAAGACATGCCCTCAAACCACTTGGTAAAATACTTGGTGGTAGTGATAATTGAGGATTAATTTTTTATCTTATGTCTAGTCTCCAAGTGGAGAAAGACCCAGATGATGTAATCAACTGTATTTCCTATGAAGTAGCATGAACAAGTTTATCATGTCACTATATTTTCACATTTTTTGACATAGTTTTGAGTTTCCTTTTCCATGGACAAAAATAATAACCCATTCTAATGATTTTTATGGCTATGGCTAATCTACTAAAGTTTCCTCCATATGATTCACGATGGACTTATTTAATGATATTTATGTTTCTTATGAGTTTATGCATCTAAGGAATATGCCTTCAAAGGAAATATAGTATAGGACATCTCCTACGATGACATACGATAATTTTGTCTAAAGTTTTTATATTTTAAGTTATTTAATCCTTTAGGTAATGTGCAATCCTTTAGGAAATTAAAAATGTCTTGATACCAAGATTCCTTTGGTGAATTTGATTCAATACCACAAATACCTAAAGGCCATTAACATGATTGAAAATAAATTTCATTAGAAATATCAAATAATATAGGCACAACAAGATTCTTATAGGTCTAAAAGTAATCAAGAACTATAAAAATAGAAGGAAAGGACCCAAAAATAGATGAAACATTAGTCTTGAATACATCACCACTTTAACAGGTGATATTGGTTTTGTTGAATAAATGTCAATAGAGGATTGGCCATTAGTTAGGTATGATTCAAGATAGTTTATCATAGTAAAAGATTTTTAATTTTTAGAGATAGAACAAATAATTGGACTATCTTCATAGAAATTTTAAAATAGACAGGTTTTAGCCTTTGTTAAATTCATAGGCAAGAGAATAATTCCTATTTCACTTAGTCTATCCAAAATTTTTGATGTATATATAAAAAAAGTATTATTTTTTCTATGGTTATCTATTTTAACTATATATTGATTACATTAAGCATTCCAAAGCATGGAATAAGCAAACAAATCATTATTATCAATTTTACAAGAATCTATATCAAATTAAGAACCATAATATAAAATAGGAACTTCTAATAATTTGACACAATAATTTCTAGCAACCATATTGGAAATATAAGTGGTAAAATGAGCATTCTTATTTTAAATGTTAAAAGCTTGAAGAAAATCATTGTCTGCACAATTGTTAATTTTCTCTCCCATGCCATAATTATCTAGACAAAATGTTACTTGTTTAAATTTGGCTAACCATTGATAGAATAAAATATGATCTCCTTTTTTTATCATGTTTTAATAGTGGTGGCAATTTGATAGCTACCTCTTGAGGAAGAGGACTAAAATTATCCATATAAGGTCGATCTTCTTATTCATACCTATCTTGGGGGTATTTCAAGTGAAATTTAGGATACCCCTTGTATAATTTCCTTCTATAAGTCCATAAAGGATCATGTTAACATTTTTTATCTCATCCATATAAGGAATAAAATAACTTTCATGATTTATATTATGATACCCACAAGGGTCTATCCTTCTATGGTGAATACTTTATCATCATAGAATATTTAACCACATAACAAGAAAAAGAAGTTATGTAACTAATATTATTAATCTAAGGTCTACCTAATAGCATGTTACAATAGGTCTAGAAATTAGACAACATAACATTACTCTAACTTTTTTAGGCCAACCTAAAATTAGCAACTAAGTGTAATCCATAGGATCTTGTGATTTATTGTTATAAGCATATCAATGGCTTATAATAGAGGATATATTCTCCAAGGAATTTTAGTTTATCTATCAAAAATAATGACATAACACATGTACCACTTCATCAACCAAAGATCCCTCGACTACCCTATTATTATAAACAACCATTATCATTAGTGGCGAATCATGATCCCTTAGAACAAAAGTTTAAAAAGTCATGTTTTTAGGGGAAAATTTATAATTAAATAAGGGCTAGTATGTGAATGAATGCAAATATTTTATCTAATAGATTAAATGTATTTCACTTTATAAGACACTATTATGGTGGGCACAATGTTTACAGTCCTTGATTTGGACATCTCCATCTCATCCAAAAAGTCTTTTAATCTTTGTTTTTGATAAGCAGATGTCCTAAATAATTCCAAATATGGGATCATGCAAGAGGTCTTACAAAACTCTTCAATAATGTTCCACAATTTAGTGGTGCTCATAATAAATTTATGCAATGATTCCTTAGGCTAGGTAACATCTTGATGCTTTTCTATCATAGGTGTCAAGATAGATGTTTTAAGTGGAAATCATGTTGTTTTAGTTATTTTAGAAGTGATGGGTCCTCTAGACTTGGTTGAGGCTTATTTACGAATGTTTTTTGTATTTGTTGACATTTATTAATTTTTAGTAGGTTCCTAAATGACCAAATGAGGGTTTTAAATTTTATCAACTATTGTAGGATTAATAGTTGCCTAGATAGGTTATTTTTCTTTTCCTTTTTAGCAAGTTGCTTATTTTTGTATTGAGGTGCACTAATTGTAATAACATCAATTTATTATTCTAGGGAAGCAATTATTTGTCTTTTCAACTCTAAAATATTGACATAATAGAAAATATTTTATTGATTACAAATTTATTCTCCATTTGGGCTAGGTTGGGCAAATATTTTGTTAACTTAGGAGGCATTCTAAGAAGTAATAGCTCCAATATTTTGATTTTGAGGGTAATTGCATATCTAGTTTTGATTATTTTGACCCCCTCTTTAGTTTCCTTGAGAATTGTATCCTTGATTTTGATATATTTGATGACCACCCTGACAAAACACTTGATCTTGATTTTCATTCACTCCCTATTGTTGATTGGAAGCTTATTGCTCATGGTTTTGGAATGAGTTATTATAAATAGATAACATTTTATTGTGAGGGTGATTATTCTTACCAAGAGACTATTTATTTTCATGAAACAAATTGATCCTATTATTGTTGACTTGATCAATGTTAAAGTTAGAACTAAAAGATTGTTTGAGATATAACTAATGTAACTCCATGCAAGTAGTTTATCATGGCCATTAGTTTTATGGAAAAAGCAAAGTTTGTTATGATAATGCCATACACGTGCTTTAAAACCATTATTAATATGGTAATTTTTAAGCTTAGGTGGTGGACATATATTAGAGATATCTTAATGAGTCAATTCATATTCTCAAGTTTTAGACCACCCCTAGATTTAGTCAGCATATGCACATGAGCTCCAACTATATCTAACGCATGAGAGGTATCCTAGATAGCTACATTACAAATCCCATTTTCTACAATATTTTTATTAGGGTTTTATGTTTCGAGGATTTTTTACCTTCTTTATTTTCTCATATCATGGGAGGGTAATCCATAAATATTGTGTTTTTAGATATTAGCCTAAATATATGGGTCAATTTTATTTATAAGCATTACCATCGTGGTCTATTTAGTTAGGTTTAATTTAGCATAATATTTAAAATTTCCCACCTTGTGGAATTCTATAATGAATTCATTACGGCTTTTTTTAGTGTTCATAATGGCATCCATTGCGTCTATCATAGTCATGTCATCATCAAAATCTTGTTTTATATTTTTGAAAAAAGTATATAGGGATTCAATATAGTGTTTAGGTAAGGATGCACACCAATCAAGAGCATTACCTACCAAATCACTAGTAATCCCTATTCATCAATTTTAATAAAGATTTTTTATTGTGTAACATATCTCTATAATATATCATGAGTTTATCAATAAATGTATAGGTATTATTTGTATCATAATTAAAGAATTTTGGCACATTCCCAAACAAGTTTATAACTTCTACATTAGGAGCTAGTTATTATAATTCTTAATTCTTCAAAGCAAGAATAATTGATATAGGTAAAGACTCCCTAGGGTTAGCTAAGAGCAGTAGAAGAAGAGTGTTGGGATTAAAAATTATAGGAGGGATAATAATTTGCACCATAGAAATTTTGTTAACACTCAAAATATGAGTAATATTGGTCATCATATCCTATATTTTTTTAGTTTTTTATCTCCTAAAATACTCAATTTGCTTCTTAATATCATGCCTATCTATTTTATAGAATAGTGAACCTCAAGGGTGGACAAATACATAGCTAAAGTTTTTCATGAGGCTCAAAATGGTTATGGGACTTCAAAGAGCTATGCTATACATACACATTTCAAGTTATTTTATCATGATCTCCTCATTAAGTGGTGATTGTAATTCAATGCATATTTCATAATTGTTGCCTAACGTAGATGCTTCTAAAGTATTTTGGGACCTTATGCTAGATGTATAATATTTTACAAATTCAATATAGAAATTGATTTCTTCATTGAAATCAAAATATCTATCTATCTAGTCTATAATTTGGAGTTTATTATTATGGTTAAGTACAAAAGGATGAATGGTATGATTTTCATGAGTAATGGATTAGGTGAGATATTATTTTATTTCTAAAAATTATGGAATTTTCTTATTAGACCAAATAGTCATTTCAAATCCATTGGAAGAAGCATGGGGATCCATAAGGGCTAGCAAAAAGTCTACTTGAGGGAAACTAGGGTTTTACCAAAATTTCTACCCCCAAGCAAGTCAAGTATAAAAAAAACCCTCAACAAAATAAAACATATTTCTAAGGTAGACCTAAGAGAGAAAATCTATGGAAGAATTATTCCATTCATAGTAGAAAGAGGTAGCTAATACAAACCTATGATAAAAAAATCCACTAAAACCTAAGGGTTAAAAAGTAGAAAATAAAGAGGCTCAAAATATGAGTTTTTTATGTCGAAACAAAATAATATTTTAAGGAAAACCTAAGAGAAAGAGAAATGCTATGACAGGATTATTTAGCTTTAAGCTAAAAAAAAACACCAAAATAAAACCTATGTCAAAAAACCCACTAAATCTTAGGGGATGAACAAGGAAAATAAAAACCTTATAAGGTGGATTTCACATCAAAATAAAATCAAATATTCAAGGAATACCTAAGAGAAATAGGACCACTATGATAATATTATTTAGATTTAAGCTAAAAATATATGCCAAAACAAAACTTACATCAATAAACCTACTAAACCCTAGGGGCTAAAAAAGAAAATAAGTCTTAGAAGGTGGATTTTATGCTCGGTTCACAAAAATATTTAAAAAAAAGAGATATCTCATACATCTACACAAGTTAGTATAAAATAAACCAAAATTCTTAAATCAAGATAGGAAAGCAATAATTTTGCAATCAAAAGCAGAATTACAATAATCTAAGAATAAAATATATTGTAGCATTAAAGAGTTATACTAAACTAATATTATCCATAAATGTGAAAGTTACAACTAATCCCAATAAAGAAAAAATAGATTACTTTTTGCCTCATGTATTAAATGTATTAAAGGTCATTCCATTCATAAAATAACCATAATGAGATACTCACTTCTACTCTACCTTGTTTGCAATGTCACCATAGTAAGAAAGTAGAAATCACACTTAAACTATATGCAAAGGGTATGCCATGCCTTGAAAACTAATCCTCAAGTGATAATTCTTGACCTTTGGCTATAAATATTAGTAGTGTGTCTTGACCTCCTCCATGTTAAGGCAACAAATCAACAGTCAATGGATTTGTTTGTACCTACAAGTTTAAGGGAAAGAAAGAGAGTGAAATAGGGTTAGATGTCGTTATAACAACAAAGACAAACAATTGAGAGTAGTTTTAGCATTAATGAGGAGCAAATGAGGGCATTTAAAGTGGATGAAAATAATAACTTTCCTTGTTGAAGCCTATAGTCAAATTTTAATAACTACCTCCTTTTATTTAAAGTTTTAAATTTTAAATTTTATAGATTAAAATTTTAAACTCTTAATATAAAATGAGAAAAATTGACACACAACATCATGGAATAGGGAAAAAAATCCATGAAAATCAAATGGCTAAAAAATGGTGGAATATGACAAACAAAGACTTTAGAATAAAACCAAAATCTCTAGCCAACTAACTTGTCTTTGTCCTATCCAAAAACTAATAAAGTTAGTCCACCTCTATTTCATATATAGAAAGATAAAACTCTTCACTTTCTATAAAATCAATTGTTAGTCATCTTTTTACAAATACTTTATATGTAATCATGTAACCTCAATAGACAAAAATTAGACAAATACCTTAAACTATTAAATATTTTAAAAAATATATTGAATAATTTAAAATTAGTTATTTAAAGTAGAATTATTGATGCAGGAGCATCCAGTAGCACCTGATGCAGAAGCATCCAGTGGCAGGAAGGCCACTTCTGAAAAATTGGCTAAGGAAGGAAGCTATCATGATTTCGCGACATGTCGTGAAATCGTGACCAAAAGAGGGAAGAGACGAGGAGGAGAAAAAATGTCATGATATCGCGATAGAAAAAGTGTCACGATATCGCGACACAAAGTAGAGAGAGAAGCAGCGGATGGAAGATGTCGCGATATCGCGACATGTTGCGTTATCACGACCTACAAATGAAAGAGTCGGTGAGAATGAAAACTGTCACGATATCACGACAGAAAAAGTTTCGTGATATCGTGACACCGAAAGGAGAGAGATGGCACAGATGAGGAGATGTCACGATTTCATGACATGTCATAGTTTCACGACCAGAAGGCAAGTGAAGAAGCCAGCGGAGGAAGATGTCGCGATTTCGCGACATGTCGCAGTTTCGTGACCCACAGAGGAAAGAGAATGCGCAGAGCAAAGATGTCGCGATTTCATGACATGTCACATTTTTGTGACCAGAAGGCGAAGAAGAAGCCAAGGGAGGAAGATGTCACGATTTTGCGACATGTCGCATTTTCGTGACCAAGATGCAAGCGAAGGAGCCGGAGGAGATGTTGTGATTTTGTGACATGTCGCATTTTCATGACCAAGAGGCGAGCGAAGGAGCCGAAGGAGAAGGATGTCATGATTTCATGACATGTTGCATTTTCGTGACCAGAAGGCGAAGAAGGAGCCCGAAGGGAAGAATGTCATGATTTTGCGACATGTCGCATTTTCGTGACCCAACAAAGCTAGAGGAATCCGAGAGGAAAATATGTCGCGATATCATGATATGTCACGATTTCATGACCCGACGAAGAGAAAGGAGGCGAGGGAGAAAAATGTCGTGATTTCGTGACATGTCGCATTTTTACGACTCGAAGAGAAGAGAAAGCAGGTGGAGAGAAAAGTGTCGCGATATCGCGACACGTCACGATTTCGTGATTCGAAGAGGAGAAAGATGGCCAATGAGCAGAAATGTCGTGACATCGTGACATGTCACATTTTCATGACTGAAAGAGAAGAAGAATAGGAAGAAGGAGAAGATGTCGTAATTTTGTGACATGCTGCATTTTCGGGGGACTGTTACAAAAGGAGTCCAGTGAGCGACACATGGTAGCACAAAACAACATGTGGCACCAAGGTGCAGTGAAACAGGCACAGACTGACAGTGAGTGGGAGTAGACGACAGTTACAGGGGCCGTTACGAAATGAAATGAAGAGACACGAGAAAATGAAATGAACAGTCATGGTGGAAGTAGATCGAAGGGTCACCATATGGAAGGTAGAGAGGCATGCCAAAAAGTTATAAAAGGGCAAGCCGAGGCATGCACAAGGGGTTGGAAAATAGTTACAGGCAGAGGTTGCAGTTGCGAGGCCAGAGGGCCATCCTGGCCCTGCTTGCATGGTTTTTCTTCCAGACGAAAGGTTAATGGCTGCGGCCATTGTTCTGTAATTGTTATTGCAAAACTGTAGAGGGTCGGGGGCCTCTATAAAAACCCAGCGAAGGTCTGTAATTGTGATTGCAGATGACAAAGGGTTGGGGGCCTCTATAAAAACCTAGCGAAGGTCTGTAATTGTGATTGTAGATGATAGAGGGTCGGGGGCCTCTATAAAAACCCAACGAAGGTCTGTAATTGTGATTGCAGATGACAGAGGGTCGGGGGCCTCTATAAAAACCCAGTGAATGTAATGAGAGAGCATGGAGGCCAGAGATTGCATAGTGAATGTAACTACGCCTGCGGGCTAGTCTGTGTAAAATAAACTTGAAAATATTGAATGAAAATTTGAGTTTTGTAGATGCAATTTTTGGTTCCCCATCAAGTGGTATCAGAGCCAGAAGATTCTGAGTGTGCAAGCAGAGCACCAAACGTGAGGCAGCTTGCACCAGGATCTGTGGAAGAGTGATGAGAAGAGAGAGTGGGTTGATCAGAAAGAGTTGAGTCCCTGTGCGGTAGAACAATGTAGAAGTGAAGGTCACTTCTCCATCAACCCCGGGTGTCTGATGCAGGAGCATCCAGTAGCACCTGATGCAGAAGCATCCAGTGGTAGGAGGGCCACTTCTAAAAAATTGGCTAAGGAAGCTATCGCGATTTCGTGACATGTCGTGAAATCATGACCAAAAGAGGGGAGAGATGAGGAGGAGGAAAATTGTCGTGATATCACGATAGAAAAAGTGTCACGATATCGTGACACAAAGTAGAGAGAGAAGCAGCGGACGGAAGATGTCATGATATCGTGACATGTCACGTTATCACGACCCGCAGATGAAAGAGTCGACGAGAATGAAAACTATCACGATATCACGATAGAAAAAGTGTCACGATATCGTGACATCGAAAGGAGAGAGATGGCGCAGACGAGGAGATGTCACGATTTCATGACATGTCATAGTTTTATGACCAGAAGGCAAGTGAAGAAGCTAGCGGAGGAAGATGTCGCGATTTCGTGACATGTCGCAGTTTCGCGACCCGCAGAGGAAAGAGAAGACGTAGAGCGAAGATGTCATGATTTTGTGACATGTCGCATTTTTGTGACCAGAAGACGAAGAAGAAGCCAAGGGAGGAAGATGTCGTGATTTCGTGACATGTCGCATTTTCACGACCAAGAGGCAAGCGAAGGAGCCGAAGGAGAAGATGTCACAATTTCGTGACATGTCACACTTTTGCGACCAAGAGGTGAGCGAAGGAGCCGAAGGAGAAGGATGTCGCGATTTCGTGACATGTCGCATTTTTGCGACCAGAAGGCGAAGAAGGAGCCCGAAGAGAATAATGTCGTGATTTCATGACATGTCACATTTTTGTGACCCAACGAAGCGAGAGGAATTCGAGAGAAAAAGATGTCGCAATATCACGACATGTCATGATTTCGTGACCCGACAAAGAGAAAGGAGGCGAGGGAGAAAAATGTCACGATTTCACGACATGTCGCATTTTCGTGACTCGAAGAGAAGAGAAAGCAGATGAAGGGAAAAGTGTCACGATATCGTGACACGTCGTGATTTTGCGACCCAAAGAGGAGAAAGATGGCCAGTGAGCAAAAATGTCACGATATCGCGACATGTCACGTTTTCACGATCGAAAGAGAAGAAGAAGAGGAAGAAGGAGAAGATGTCACGATTTCATGACATGCTGCATTTTTGGGGGACTGTTATAGAAGGAGTCCAGTGAGCGACATGTGGCAGCATAGAACAACACGTGGCACCAAGGTGCAGTGAAACAGGCACAGACCAATAGTGAGTGGGAGTAGACGGAAGTTACAGGGGCCGTTATGGAATGAAATGAAGAGACACAGGAAAAATGAAACGAACAGTCATGGTGGAAGTAGATCGAAGGGTCACCAGATGGAAGGCGGAGAGTCACGTAGAAAGTTATAAAAGGGCAAGCCGAGGCATGCACAAGGGGTTGGAAAATAGTTGCAGGCAGAGGTTGCAGTTGCGAGGCCAGAGGGCCATCCTGGCCCTGCTTGCATGGTTTTTCTTCTAGACGGAAGGTTAATGGCTACGACCATTGTTCTATAATTGTTATTGCAGAACTGTAGAGGGTCGGGGCCTCTATAAAAACCCAGCGAAGGTCTGTAATTGTGATTGCAGATGACAGAGGGTCGAGGGCCTCTATAAAAACCCAGCAAAGGTCTGTAATTGTGATTGCAGATGACAGAGGGTCGGGGGCCTCTATAAAAACCTAGCGAAGGTCTGTAAATGTGATTGCAGATGACAGAAGGTCGGGGGCCTCTATAAAAACCCAGTGAATGTAATGAGAGAGCATGGAGGCCAGAGATTGCATAGTGATTGTAACTATGCCTGCGGGCTAGTCTGTGTAAAATAAACTTGAAAATATTGAATGAAAATTTGAGTTTTATAGCTGCAATTTTTGGTTCCCCATCAATTATTAATCAATTTTAAAATAAATATTTAATAATTTAAAAAGTTCAAACTTATTATTAAGTGGTATTAACTCAACCCCTTAGATTATTCAATATTTAAAGATCAAATCTTACCAATTCATATGTGGATAATATCAAAGCTTTATTGTTATACCATTATGTAGTGATCATGTAACAGGTGGGCCGTTTCAATCCCTTATGAATATTGAAAACCCATTTATTTTACACAGGCTTTCACTAACCTACTTTCACCATGACTAGCAGTTATAACACCCTCGACATCTCTTAATATATTTATTAATCATAAAAATAATTTTATTTTTTTAATAATATAAAAATAATTTAAAAATAAAGTCCATCCAACCAATACATAAATAAGCTTTAAGGTTGAAGACATAATTTTACGATTAGTGCGCAACTATTTCTATAAACATTTATTGAAAATACTCTTACAGAAACACTTGGCCTTACAACATAATGAAATAATTGTAATTAACATCACAAAAATCACTTGGCCTTACAACATAAATGAAATAATTGTAATTAACATCCTATAATTAAATAGATAAATAAATATTATTGTGAGGAGAATTTTAATCATTAGATTTAAAAAAATAAAATAAACAATAAAAGCAAAGAACTAGATTACATACACAACAATAACAACGGCTAAAACTTTCTATTGGCTAAAACTTTCCTTTTGGATGGATCTCTGGAGTAATGGGCAAGGTCTGTTTCATTTCCAATGGCAACCTCCGAGATGAAGCATCCACACAGCCTTTTACCTTGTTGCATCAGGCTACCAATAACTAACCTACAACACAGATTTATTTGTGAAATATTAAGGCAGTAGCCCTTCCATAGGAAGGAGCGTCTTGACTTGAAAACCATTTTTAATTTATTACCCATGGACCCAGATTTATCTTCGACAATTGTCATAGGCATAGCATGGCCATTATAGTCTATTTAGATTTGCTTTGAAGTCTTTCTCCCATTTCTGTTACTTAAAGGCGTCGTAGTATCCGCGTCCCTCCATGAGATAGTCGGTGTGGTAGAGTTCTAGTTCTACCATTTCGCGTCCCTCCACTTTCTGCAGGTCGTTCTTTAGCTTGTTGACGTTCTCGGTTATCTGCTTTTCGACTTCTTCTGCGGCACTCAGGGCAAGTCTCGCTCAAGAGTTCTGTCAAAACAAGAAGGGGAAAACAGTGTAGTTAACATGCGGATCTAAATTTGCTGAACAATTATTTACCCATATGAATTGCACTATAGAAATCAATGTGAAATCTTAAATAATTTAAAGCATCTTTGTCTCTGATAAACTTTTAAGAGTGGGTATAGATCGATAATAAGGTCTTAGCGAATGGTGAATAGATGTTTCCTGTATAAAAGTTAAGTTTTAAATTTTCATATTCTTTTGGTTTTAAGTTCCTGTGTGGAGTTGTCTCAAGTTTTTTATGTGGCCAACATGTTAAAAAGATGGACGTATATGTTCAGCGTTTCTTCTGATTGTTTTGTTTGGCAGGTGAGAGAACGCGTTATCCCTTATGTTCTCTCCTCAATGTTTGGAGGGAATATTGTATTGAGTCCAATGTTATGTTTTGTAAGTTCAATTTAAACAAACACCTGGGGTTCCTGGGAGGAACAGAAGGTTTTTTTTTTAATATTTTGAAATAAGTTTGTATGACTTTTAGACTGTCTATAGCCCCGAAGAGCTAGTGGTATTGGTCCTCTTTACGTCCGGTTAACAATAATGAAGTGGTACAGGTTTATTGGAAGCACCTCTTGTAATTTCTATATACGTGATAGTTACTAAATATAATATCATATAAATATATAAGAAAAAAAAAAAAAATTAGACTATCTATCTATATATAAAAGTGCAGTAAGAGCTATCTTAAACACTAGAACAAGGATTAGATTTTTGGGGAGGCAAAGGTTTGTCTTGTCCCCTTGGTCAGACCCTTGGTTCATAAACAAAAGAAATATTTATAGTCAAATGGGATGTAAATTTATAGATGACGAAATAATTATTTGTTAAGTAGTGATTTTATCTCTATAAAATTTGAAAGTAAAGCAAAATGTAAAATTTTGTAATTTATGAAGTCAAAAATTGGGTGTGATAAAATTGTTGCCATGGAAGGAGCAATTTGTTTTCATAAATTTAACAAAATAATAGAAGGTCAAAGTTTTTATTTATGATTAATTAAAATAGATAAATGAAAGCTACAATGTAGGATTTTGATTCTAGAATTTAAGCAAATAGGCAGGGTGTAGGATTTAAGGATTATAAATAAAGCAAACAACTTTTGATAAAAAATTGCACTTACAAGAGTAACAATTTTATCTCTATGACTAGAATCAGAAAGCAAAATCATAACAGAATGTGTGACAAAAAGTTACAAGTAGCAAAATTGCTACTAGTAAGGAATAGTATTATTAGTGTAAGTAAAACAAAAGACTGTAAAATTTATAATAGTAAAGGTTTGTGGAAAATATCTATAATGAAATTGCTGCCCATAATTTACAAAAATTGTAATTTTGTTCCTACAACAAAAACAAAAGGTTAGGAGATACAATTCAGGTTGCGATGGAATGGGTAAGAGGTGAAGTGCTTTTAGAAAGCCTCAAAAATCTAAAAGAACCCAAAAACTACTACAAAATCAAACTTAATGCTTAAATATGTAAGGAGTTATAATTACTCAGAAAAGAAGGTGGCAAGAAAAGCAAAGTTGCAATGATAAAATATCAAATTAGAAAGTGATTAGCATTAAAATAACTTAATCAAGATAAGAAAATGAATGAAGGTTTCACTCAAATAAGTTGAATTTTCCTCCTTCTTGCTACTATTTTGATAACCAATTAAAATATGCAAGACCTTGAATTCAAAGTGTGTAAGCAAGAAGGTAAGAAAGTAATTTTGAAGAAAAATTTAGCAAAGTGTAAGTGCTTGAGAATTGTGTTGTTGAGTGTAGACACCAAAATTTAGTCATTTGCACTCATATTTCTACAAATTCACCAAATTTTAGTTATTTAGACTCAAATTTCTACAAATTCACCAAAACCTCCAATTACCACAAAATCATCACTGATGGCCCAAATTCAGTCAAATCCTCCCAAAATTCTAATTCTCCATTTAATTCATTCAAATTTCTTCAAATTTTCCTGTTTCCCTTCTAATTTATAGTCTTGTCAAATTCCTCCCAATTCCTCTAATTTCTAGCAATCTCTTCCAAATTCCTCCTTAATCCATCTAATTCCTCCTAAATTATTCTAATTTTTCTTTCTCTCTATCTCCTATAAATTTCCCTAAATTCTTCTAAATCCCCTCTAAGATTTTCTAATGCTATTTCAATTTCAAATATTTATTTTAATTCTTCTAAAGTCTTCCTAAGTATCCATTTCCCTCAAATTTCTCCTTTTCCCCATAATTTCTTAGATTTTTCTAATTCTCCCTAATCTTTATCTAATTTCCTTATACTCTGTTTAATTCTCCTAATTCCTCTAATCCTCTTCCTAATTTCTTAATTTCCACCTAATACTTCTCATTTATTCCTCCCTCTCCCCTCAAAGTTCTCATAATCCATCTTATCCACCTAATCACCCTTCTAATCCATGACCCAATCCCAAGGGGAATGCACAAAAGAATTTTAAAATACCAATCAAATCCTCAAAACCCAAGGCAACCTTCATCCAAATACCTAGGATATATGCACACTAATTTAAAAATCTTCCTCAAATCCCTAGGTCTACCAAAAATCCCCACCTAAAACCCTCATTTAATCCACCTTGTTTCATCATCCCACTTTCCCTACAAATTAGAATAATTTAAAAAATGCAATGAAAAGCCCCAAGTCAAAAGGAATTAAAATGACACAATTTTAAATTCCATGGGCATCCCCCAAGGTACACTTGTCCCCATGTACATCTCATCACACCCTAGGCCAATTTATGGCACTTAGGTGGGTGAGGATTCACCCCACAAAAGGCTATTAAATTGAGAGGGTGCACATTCCTCCATGTGTTCTATCTAGATTTGCATTGGAGTTACCACCCTTTACTTGGTGCTAAGTCATCTCCACCTCACCTCCATGTCACCCCCTTTTCCTTCACAAAAATTCTATAAGTACCCCTCCATTTTATTCATTTTCATGGAGACACATTTACCCTTACCAAAATGCTACCAAAATTCTCCTAGGACTCAAGTATGCTCTATTATTTTTAATATTATTATTGTTATTTTATGCTTAACACAAGTGCTACTAATGATTTCATGTTTGCATGTGTGTAGGACTCAAGACTCAAATCAATTCAAAATGGTGGTCACAACAAACCCACCATACATTTTCTTGTGGCATGGAAAAATAAAAATACCATAGTCATTTTGTAAAATGGGTCATCCCCTTTTGGAAATATTTATTTAGTAAAAACACCCTACAAAGGGGTTTATATATATTTTAAAATACTCTTTTTAATTTAAAGTATTTATTTACTGTTATTGCAATGTTGTATTTTTCATGTCTACAAAGTGGTGATCATAATTCATTTTATTGTAGGATTTACATGTTGTATTGGTAGCCCCCTCCATCCACTGCAACTCATTCCTCAATCGTAAACATAGGTAGATACCTTCTTTTCCTTTTATTTTACATTTTTTTTTATTTTAAAAATAAACATAAAAAACTAACTTTACATCCTTTTTTATTTTTTTTTGAAAAAAAATTAATATTCTCTCAATTTTTTTCATTTTGTTTATGTTATTATATTAACAAAAATAAAATCATTTTTTAATTGTATTTATTATATATTTTAAAAATATTTTTACAAAAAAAAAAAGCATAGGGTGACCCGTGGCCCCCTCATCCTTGGATCCTCCTTCAGTCCTATGGCCACTATGACTACACTCAAGCATGCCCATTATGGCCCTCAAGACCACACTTGGGAATGGCCTCCCTTATCTCCCCTTGAGACCATGCTCAAACATGGTCCTTTGTGGTCCTCATGAGCCACGCTTAGTGTGCAGTCCTTCCCCTTAGCCCCTCAAGCTACACTTAGTGTGTGACCCATTCCTTATGATCCACTCAAGTTGTGCTCAGTGTGTGACCCCTCCCCTTAGTACCTCAAGCCACACCAAACACATGGATTCTTCTCTATGATACACCTAAGTTGTACTCATTGTGTGTCTCATGCTCAATGCATGGTTCCTTCCTTGTGATCCACCCAGATTGCACTAAATGTAAGGCATCCCTCAGCAACTCAAGCTACACTTAGCATGTGACCCCTTCCATACGAGTCACCCAAGCCACACTTAGTGCATGACCCCTTTCCTGAGCTCCTTAGGCCATGCTTAGTGTGTAACCCCTTCCCTATGAACCACCTAGGTTACACTAAATGTGTGACCTCTCTCATGAGTCCCTCAATATGTGCTCAATACATGATTTCTCCCTTGAGCCTCCTAGGCCACACTAAGATGCAACCTCTCCCTATGCACTTGTGTGACCTTCCTATCATAGAACCACCACACAAAAAGTGTAGGACCCTTTCCCCCCTGCTCAAAACAAGGAGAAGCCCTCCTGTATTGCCCTATATTTAAGACCTTAGCCCAACCCAATAGGTCATGTGCCTTTGTGGCCCCGTCTCAACCTCCTCATGGGTGAGTCATACTCCATGCATGATCCCCTACTCTTCACTCTTCCTATGTCCTATGGGTCATGCTCTACATGCAACCCTACTTTACCTCCTTTCTACCCTCATGTGCCTTGCTTTGTGCATGGTCCCATGACCTTACCCTAGTTATCTCTTTGCACCCCTAATCCTTTTTAACCTCCCTTGATCATAGTACCTTGTGATATTTCCTTATCTCCTCCAATTGGGGCAAAGAGATCCTTTGTGGCAGGCTTGCCACATGTACACCTATCACTATCAAGCTTGATAATTATAGGCTTACCATATGTAGACCTATCATTTCCAAGTCTAATAGTGATATGCCTACAACATGCATATGTTGACTGGGACTTGCATCCTCAGCCCCCATCCACACAGAATAAAAATTAAATTAAAAAAAGAAAAAAAAATCACACAAAAAAATAAAAAATCAAAAATCAAACAAAACAACAAAAATCAAACAAAAATTAAAATCAAACCACAACACAACACAAAAAAAATCAAATAAAATTTGACAAAAATTTAAAACACACACACACACACACACATATATATATATATATATAAACCTTTCCAAAAATTCAAAAAAAATAAAAAATAAATAATCAAACAAAACAAGCAAAATAAAAAAAAATAAAAAAATAAAAGGTATTTTAGCATACTCAAATGTTGTAATTTGCATTTTTAGAATTACTTTGAATTTTGCATTTAGGCACTTTCAAAACTCAAATAGAAAAATCAAACCAAAACAAAATCAAACACAAAACATCAAACACAGTCAAAATTTGCACACACGTTTTGCATAAGCATATTACGCAATACATATTTTATGAGAAAAACCTCCTGGCGAGTTGGACTTCATCTCCAACCATCGGTTGAGCCCTTAGTGCACCCTACTTTAGCATGCATAGTTTTTTAAAATTTATCACCAAGAAATTGGTTAGCCTTAGGGCTAGCCTAGGGTGATCTTGAGGTTAGATACCCTTTAACCTTGGGGATTAATAATTAGTGGATCACAACTATCATTTTTGTCCAAGTCCGATCAAGGGTGAAATAAAAGCTTGGGTAGGCTGGTAGTAGGACTTATACAATGCAAATTTTTTGAGAGGTGATTTTTATCTCCTTAGGATACTTATAACCTATCCTCCTTACTAGGAATCCACACTAGTCATTCGTGTATCATTCCTCAAAAGGGGGTGAGTACAAACACACTCCTTATAGATTTCACTCCATCACCCACCCTTTCTAATTCTTAGGTTTAGGGAACATCAAACAGACAAAAAAACCAAAACAAACTCAAAATTGCACAAAAACAAAAATAATTCCCAAACATTCTTCTATCTTAGCCCACATTTCTCAAAATCATCCCAACACATTCTAAATTTTTCCAAAAGTCACATAAACATTACAAAATCATCAAAAAATTAAACACATAAAAATAAAAAACATTGCAAAACCATCAAAATTTCCAAAAAAACATTCCAAAACACCTCAAAAAATCCAAAAACATTGCAAAACTATCAAAAATTTCATAAACATTCCAAAAAACATAAAAAATCCCAAAACATTGCAAAATCATCAAAAATTTCAAAAAATATTCCAAGAAACATCAAAAATCCAAAAACATTGCAAAGCCATAAAAACATTCAAAAAATTCCAAAAAACATCAAAAATTCAAAAACATTGCAAAACCTTCAAAAATTTCAAAAACATTCCAAAAGACATCAAAATTTCAAAAACATTGCAAAACCTTCAAAATTTTCAAAAACATTCCAAAAAACATTGCAAAACCATAAAAAATTTCAAAAACATTCCAAAAAACATTGCAAAACCATCAAAATTTTCAAAAAAATTCCAAAAAACATCAACATCCAAAAATATTGGAAAACCATAAAAATTTTCAAAAACATTTACAAAAACATCAAAATTACAGACCATTGCAAAATGCATCAAAACTTCCACAAAAATTACAAAAACAACAAACTTAAAAAAACATTATTACAAAACCATCCAAAAATCACAAAATATTACAAAACGATCAAAAATTCCAAAGAACATTACAAAACACATTAAAAATGTCAAAAATGCTACAAAAACTTCACAAAAATATCCAAAAACATTGCAAAACATCAAAAACCTCAAAAAGAATCACTCGCTTGTTTGCTTGATTGAATACTTGGCTTTTGTTTTTGTCGGTGGTACCTCGCTCTCAAGAAAATAATCTAAACAACCATCACAACCTCCAAAACCATTTCCAAATCCATATTCCCCCACTCTAGCTCACCCCCATCCACTTATGGTTTAAATATAAAGCTCAGTCCATGCCCATATATACATCATACATAACCACCAATAAAATCCATCCATACAAATCGTTCCTATCCACCCCTTATCACTAGTCACCATTGCATCTGCACATTCCACACCACCCCATCACAACTCACCTTATCACTTGAGTTGGATGACACTATCAAAACAACATCGAATCAAATCTTGATAAATACCACAACACCCATTTTTTGGACTTGACGTCTATCCTAACACCTTGCTTGAGACTCTCGTACACCCTACTCTTCTAGGTCAAAATGAAAAATTTCTCTTCTCAACACAAACTCTAATCCACTTTGCTATGTGCCATACCTATGTTTGTAGGTTCTATATGCCTATGTTACAACAAATGTGGTAAAAATTACCTCCACCTACAATCAATTGTACCATTGTGAGGACACCTACCATATTCCTGGATTATTTGCTAACTTTAATATGCTCAACAAAGTTATCGATGGTAATGTTCAAATATTTTTCACTTCCATCATTGGGACATCCTACATTGATCATAATTCAATATGATCTTACATCACCTTCTCAAGTGTCCAATCAATCCACTTTGCACCCATCATCAACCACATTATCATCCCATCGCTCATCAATTTTACCCTTCCCACTCTTTCCTCCTCCTCTAGCTTGGGGGACTCATTCACCCTTCAAAATAAATTTTGACTGGGGGGTTCACCCTCTAGTTTGTCCTCTTCTCATCTTCCCCTTGGTCTGAATGCAGGGGCATCATACCTTCCTTCACCCCTAATTTTATCACATCTCATCATGAATACAACACATCACACCATAAATGCACATCCTACTCGCATTCAATTTTAAATTTTCTCACATTCAATTTTCAATTCACTCACATTTGATCTCTAATTAGCTCATATTCAATTTGTGTTTATTCCATATATCATTTCCTTATCTTATTTCTTCAGACATCACTCATAGTTGTCTGGTCATGCTTCGAGTGACTACATACCATGGACAATTGCTCCTTTCTTTCTTCTTTCTCATATTCTTTCTTCTTTTTCATCCTTTGTCCTTATCCATCTTCTTGTCTCTTGGTCACTCTGTATCATCTCCATGAGATCTATTTTTTTATCTCAAAGTAATTTTGATCATTTTTTAGATCATTCTTGTATATGCCACACTTGCCTTTGTTACCTTAATCAAGGGCATCTTCATGATTATCCTTCCCTTTCACATGTAATTCACTTTCATGCAAATTTCCCTTACATTTTTATCCCATCCTATCATACCATTCATATGACACCTTGTCTCCTTCGAAGTCTTTGGTTCAAAGAATCTCTAGGTTCTTTCAATCACTCAACCATTTCTAGTGTCTCAATCAACCTCTATTGAATTTTAGTCAGTCCTCGAGTGCTATAGTTTGTTCCAATCTAACTTTGGTTTTCTTTTTGAGCACACACATGTATCACACATTAATTACATTTATTCATAGGAAATATGAACTCGTGAGTCACTATTGCCACAAAGTGAACAATTTACCCTACTCACCCTATCATGCTAATCCAAGCCTATAGATCCATAGCGAAAAAAAGAAAAAAATATAGAAGAAAAATAGCACAAGCCCTTGCACAAAATTACTTTTATCATTTATTATGGATCTTGGACCAACTGATATGTCTCCATTGGGGTTATAGATGATTGGATGATATTGTAGCAACATTGAAGGATTATAAGGTTATCTCCACTAGGGCTATAGATGCTTGAATTGCAATGGAGTAAGATCTTTGCATGGTGACATGTCTATCACATTAGGAACCTTATTTTGTATAGACCTATGTACGCTTGTGGATGAGCTAATTTATTAGCACAAGCTACAAATGATCCATCTAACCTCACTCAACATCAATAGTGAACATTCAGTACACACACTATTGGTTCTTGAGGAACCTAAATCCCTAGGGTGATCTTAGTTTCTTCGAGGGCCTATTTTATTAGTAGATCGATTTTATTGAGGTCACTAGTGTGTTTAAGATTCTTGAAAGTACATTTAGATCCTTCATCTCTAGGAAACACCAATTAATAAGTGGTTTCATTCTCATTTCATTTTGTCATATGTTTCATCCATATTTTGCATCCCATGTTATCGTTTTTCTTACAATCAGATCGGTACTATTATGTTGACACCCCTAATTAAGCAATTAAATTCATGCATATCAATACATGTCTATGCATGTTTCAAGGAATTATAAAACCTGCATACATGTGTTTATGTTATTACATCTATCACATGTGCTTTTATCTATTGCTATACATGCTTAGTTCTAGAATCTCACACATTCATCATGCACAATTAATCACATCATCATCATCCACCATATCACATATTATATCATGATCATTTAACATGCAATACCTATCCAAATCCATCCTATTTGTCAAACATCAAAATCTACATGCATAATACCATCTATACATCACATAATACCATGAATACCATCCAATCATCATTGTATCTCTATCATGCATAAATCAATCCACTCGTCACATATCCATCCACATACCTAATCCTCATTTGCATCTCTCTCTTTATAAAAACATAGATGATCAATAAAATAAAAATGATTACAAAATGAAGGCATCTTAAGACTCAGCCAAAAATATCAACTTTGTTGTTGTTACCAAATACAAAATCATCTTCTTGGTTTAAAGGTTGTGTCCTTTTATCAAAGGTTGCACCCTTTGCCTCTCATTCACATCTCAAATACAATTAATTGCTAGGTTTAAAAGGTTGCATCCTTTGCCTTGCATGCACAACTCAATCAATTAATCAATCAAAATGCTCAAAAAATTAATAAATATAGTTTAGAGATCTTCATCTCACATCTTCCGTATAGGCACAATCATAGTCCCAAGCACATAGACACAATCACAATCACAGTCAAAGGTATAGTCTAAAAAACAATTAGAGTCTTAGGTACATAGCCATAGTCACAAGCACATAGTGAAAGTATTATAGTCACAAGCACATAGGTATGGTCTTAGTTAGGCGCATAGTCATATGAATATAGTCATAGGCATAGTCACAAGCATATTCCTAGACTTAATCATAGTCATATAACCATAGGTACATAGGAACATTTACAATAACACAAGCACAATTGCACAAGCACAAGCACAAGTATAATCATATAGGTCCAATCATAATTATAGTAACACAGTCACATAGATAATCGCATAGGCACATGGTCACACTAGCACTTATTCATAGTCTCATGCACAAGCACATAGGCACATAGTCATTATCTCAAACACAGTGGCATAGTTACAAGCACATAGACATAGTCACAAGCACACAAGCCCATACGCACATAGACATAGTCATAAGCACACAAGCCTGCAAGCACATAGGGACTCATTCTCAATCACAATCACATAGACATATAGACATAAGCACACAAGTACATTGACACATAAACATAGTCACATAGTCATAGGTACACATGCACAAACACACAAACACATAGTTATATTCAACATAATAGACATAGTCTCAATCAGTCATATAGTCTCAATCATAGTCTTAGTCTTACACTTAGGCTCAATCATAGTCACATAGTCCCAAGTACATACACATAGTCACAAGAATACACTCACACTAAGATAGTCCTACTCATAGTCACATATGCACCAATACATGGGTACACAGTCACATAGGCATAAGAACAATCATACTGATACAATTGCATAGTCACAATCTTAGGCACAAATACAAGTCACAATCTTATTCATAGCCACATAAGCACAACCATAGTCACATAGGTACAATCACAAATCAGATAGGCATATGCACATAGGCATGATCGTAACAACATATTTACATAGGTTTTCTTGCTTGCATTTGGCTCAAAGTACTCAATGGACTCATTGGATCATTAGCATAAATGTTTTTCTTTAATTGGTTCAAAAGACCCATTGGCTCATTAATTTATATTTTTTCCTTATTTTGAATCAAAAGGTTCATTTGGATCATTAATCTAGGTTTATTTACTTGCATTTGGAAAGAAGGATTTGTTTGGATCATTAGCATAGGTTTATTTTTCTTGGCTTAGATTCTTAGCATAGATTTCCATTTTCCTTTCTCAATTATTAGATCAAATTTCTTTACTGTCTATTATATAAGCCTTTCTTTTTCCATGCATTAGATTAGATTTTCCTTTCATGTTATTAGATTAGATTTAATTTCATATTTTCTATGCATAGAATAGAATTTCCTTTCATTCTCATAGATTATATTTTAGTTTACTTTCATATATTACTTTCTTGGATAGCATAGAATCCCAAGTGACTCTCGTGCCTAGTAATATACTATAGAAACTTGGCAATTATAGTGACTAGTTATCCATACAATATGGTAGGATGGGTAGATTTCCATAAGGACATATGTATCCAAAAAAAAAAACCCTACCAAACTGGAAAAACAAAAAAAAAACTCCACAATTTCTCCATTTGCTCATACCAAACCTCACTCTTTGATCATATCATCTCCATCCTTCCATTGCTCATCCCACTCTTTTTCATAAATTTTATCTCAAATTAGTTCAATACTTCAACACCCAATTTTGGAGTCACATGTTCCCAAGGGTATCATCAAACCACTTTTGGTGGGGCAACTAGAAAAAATTCTCTTCTTCAATAAAACATTTGACTCAACCACTTTTGTATACACCAAGCTAATGTCTATAATGGTTTACATACCTATTCTACAATTGAGGTGGTAAAACTAACCTCCACCTACAATAAATTTTAGCATTGTGTGAACACTTACCTTTGGCTAGTCAGCTTACCACATCAAATAATCTCATCAATCTATTGAAGGTAAATATTCAAAGGCATTCGTACATTGTATAATTAGATAATCCTACATTGTATTTGATTTGGGGTAATCTCATGTCACCCCACTCAACCCAAAATCCAATTTTTATCATCAGTATCTTCACCATCCACCTTTTTTTCAACCAGTTCATCATTGTCATACATTCTGTCTTCCACCCACTCGTCACTTGTAGGGGTAGCTAAAATCCAATTTTTTTTTTAAATAATTCACCTTTTTTTTTGGTGAAACACACAAAAAAATTTCATCCAATGGACTAGGTATCTCTTTTTTTTGTATCACATTGTTTTTCACACAACACGGTACAAAAATCGAGCATCTATAAACACCATTTTTTTGTCATTTGCACTCAAATTTCTACAAATTCACTAATACCCCCAATTACCACAAAATCACCACTTATGGCCTAAATTCGCTCAAATCCACCAAAATTCCAATTCTCCATCTAATTAAACCAAATTTCTTCAAATTATTTTGTTTTATTTATAATTTCTAGTCTTGTCAAATTCCTCCCAACTCCTCTAATTTCTAGCAATCTCTTCCAATTTTCTCCTTAATCCTTCTAATTCCTCTTAAATTCTTCTAATTTATCTTTCTTTCCCTCTATATCCTCTAAATTCTTCTAAATCCCCTCTAATATTTTCTAATTCTATTTCAATTTCATCTATTTCTTTTAATTCTTCTAAAGTCTCCCTAAGTCTCCTATTTTCCTCTAATTTTCATTCCCCCCTAATTTCTTAAATTCTTCTAATTCTCCCTAATATTTCTCTAATTTCCTCCTACTCTATTTAATTCTCCTAATTCCTCTTATCCTCTCCCTAATATCTTAATTTACACATAATATCTCTCATTTATTCCTCCCTCTTCTCTCAAAGTTCTTATAATCCATCTTATTTATCTAATAATCCTTCTAATCCATGACCCAATCTCAAGTGGAATGCACAAAATAATTTTAAAATAACAATAAAATCTCCAAAACCTAAAGCATACCTCATACAAATCCCTAGGAGATATGCACTTTAATTTAAAATATCCCTCAAATCTGTAGGTCTACCCAAAATCCCTCATTTAATCCACCTTGTCTCTCCATCCCCTTTTCCTTGCAAATTTGGATGATTTAAAAAATGCAATGAAAAGCCCCAATTCAAAAGGAATTAAATTGACATATTTAATGGGTTAGTCCTTCTCAACCTCCATGTCACATTTTAGGCAATTTTAAATTCCATGTGCATCCCCCTAGGTAAACTTATCCCCATGCATTATCATCACCCCTAGGCCAATTTATGACACTTGGATGGATGAAGATTCAACCCACCCAAGGCTATTAAATGGAGAGGGTGCACATTCCTTCATGTTTCCTATCCAGATTTACCTTGGATTTTCCACCCTCCACTTTGTTCCAAGTCACATACACCTCACCTCCATGTCACTCCCTTTTATTTCACTAAAATTTTATAAGTACCCCTCCTTTTTCTTCATTTTCATGGAGAAACATTGGCCCTTATCAAAATGCTACCAAAATTCTCCTAGGACTCAAGTATTCTCCATTCTTTTTAATATTGTTACTTTTATATGCTTAACACCAATGCTACTAACAATGTTATGTTTGCATGTGTGTAGGAATCAAGACTAAAATCAATTAAAAATGGTAGTCACAATAAACCCACCATACATTTGCTTGTTGCATGGAAAAATGAAAACACCTTAGTCATGTTATAAAAGGGGTCATCATTTTTTGACACATTTCTTTTGTAAAAGCACCCTACAAATGGGTTTATTTCTATTGAAAAAGACTCTTTTTAATTTAATGTATTTATTTACTTTCATTTCAATAGTGTATTTTTCATGTCTACATTTAGAGCCACATGAAGCATCCAATTTATAGAGTTTCCATGGCCTTGAGAAGGGAGGATAATTTATGGTGACATGAAATTGATGGTAATATTTTTAATTTCATATCTTGGAGGACAAATGAGGTATATTAAAAGAAGGTAAATCCTTATATTTTTAAATTAGCTTGAATATGGTGTGGATCAAATTGAGATAAATTCATAAATAATAGGAGGTCAAAGAGGGAATATAATATAATATTCAAAGCTTCTATACATGTCAAACAAAATTAGTACTTGACAAAATTACTAGCATCATTTTGTAAAGTAGTGATTTCACAATTTTTATAGTTATAGGTCAAACTAGGTAAGCGAATTCAAGTTTGGGTGTGATAAAAAAAATCACCAAAGCAATTTTGTCAGATCAATGATTTTGTATTTAGAAAAAAAAGGTCATATTTTGGACCAAGGTGAGTAATTGACCAATTCAATTATCTAGTGGATGGGTACGAGCTTGTGTGGTAATATTGGGTGTCTACATTTACCTTTTCTTAATGTATTTATTATACAATAAATGCTTCTAAAATAGTAGTAGATGTCATGATTTTGAGGAAAGGAAATGCTTTGGTGGCTTGTATTGGTGTACAAAAGGTATGGTGCAAAAATCATGCTTTTACAGGTAAATTAAAAAAAGGTCCCTAGCCTAGGGTGCCTTCTCAAGTTTTAGAGGGAAAATTAACATTCTTGAAGAAATTTGAAGAGAATGGGGTGATATTAAGATAAAAAGGGAGAAAATGTTCTAGGAGGTCTAGGGGTGGGGGTAAAAATATTTTAGGCGATAAAAACAATTTATTTTTACCATTGAATATCCTATTTTATAGAGCTCTTAAGCTAAATTTATATTGTAATTTTTCATGGCATACCAAGGATGTATTATACATCGTGCATATACATTTTGAGAACCAACAGGACCAACACAAGGAGGGGTATAAGTATGTCTTAAAAATAAAACTCGTGCTTATATTTCATTGCTTAAAATTTATTTTTTAGGTTATAGGCATGATAACATTAGGTGGAAGTGATAATGTTTGTCATGATTTCATGTAATACATAATAAAATTAGTGTCATATTCAACAATGGTGGTTTGCACTCCCATTATTTTTTTATCTAGGCAAGATTTTGTCAAGTAATTTGTACATCAATGGTGATTTTTTCAATGTATGATTTTATTAGTGAAGAGCAATTTTGTGAAATGAGATAGATAGGTTAATTTTAGGATTATGGATAAATGAAGTGCTCTAATAGATGTGTTTTTGGTAATGCATAGGCTAATAGATAGGTTTTTTTATGATTTACAACATGGTATAATAGAGTGTAATAAGCATACATTGAGATTGTTATAGATGACTTTAGATCTCTTTACACCCATAATTGATGTATTATTAGATATGGTAAGGATAGGACATCTAGCCTAGATGCATTAATTGAGTTCTATTAGGTAATTTTAATTGCATTGGCTAAGAGGTGTTACTAAAAAATGAGTATATTTTATCTACCTATCGATGAGATGATTATTACCTTAGAGGACTATAGAGGATCCTCATGGTTTTACTTTGATGGGTACCAATATAAGTTAGATAGGCCAAATCTTGGGCCTTAAGGATGCTTACAATAAATAGCTAGTTTCCCTTTGTATAGGGAGGGAGAGATGTTAAACATATATTCCATGGAAGAAATATAGATAAAGTGACACTGGTTCCATGTGCGATTATGGCTAGGCTAGTTTTGGGACATATGACAAATAAGGTTCTCCCCTAGGGTTTGTGTGAGGTGGTCACTTGGATGTGGTATCAATAGGTATTGTATGCTTAGGGTCATATGGTTTTGGTATAACCCTACAATATCATTCATAGATAAGTGTATAGAAGAGGATAAAGCTTGGAATATTGTATGTTTCCACAAGTATTAGTATTGGACTACATTGTTATTAGGAAAACGATAAGCCTCTTAACTTTTAGCTTAGATGATGTGGATACACTAATATATTAGGTGGGGCCACAAGTGTGAGTTTGGATAGAGGTGATTATGAGGTACCTTATGATCTACATGGAGGAAAATTGGTGAGCTAAGGCCTAGATAAATTATCTAGAGGTCATGGCATCACCACTAGGTATGGCTAGAGGATTCTATGAAGCTAGTGCATGTAAGGAGGGTTACGTGGCTATTAGATATGCATGGGTAGAGATAGATCCATTACATTGATAGAGTGATGAATTTAGGCTAACCCAAGACATTTTAAAGTATATGGATATTTGGTACTAGTGAATGACTAGAGGGAAGGGTTTTGGAGGCCCTCCCAATATTGATATCTTTCATGAGGAGGATGTGGATGATGCACCTATTATAGATCATATGTTAAATGGCATATGAACCATGATTGCTTATTTTTTGTGGTATAGGGGGTATCATCCTAAAATAATTATGCTAGAGAATAAGGCTAGTTCGGTATAATAGGTGACTAAGGTTTTGTAGAGGTATGTATGATATGCATAATAGAGGAGGAGGGAAAGATACAATGGTAGTAGGTAGAACCTCAATATCAATGACATTAAATGTGGCACCTATAGTAGTAGTTCCTCCATTAACACCAATATTTAAATTGAGTAGAGGCCTAGTCAATATGATAATAGCTGATAGGGATGGATTTTTATTAAGGATATAGGATTTATAGGCTCAAGTGATGAGCCTTTAGATAATATGGGATGTGGAGAGGTAGGCTTGGTAGGTAGATATGATAGAGTTACATGCTAAGTTAGATCAGGTGATTTTAGATCAAGATAGCCTATAGGTGGATAGGTTTAGGAGAATGGTAAGATTGAGAAAAAATGCGGATCAAGTTTGTTGGTTAAATCTTAAAATTTTACCTACAATCAGAAAACACATTAACATAGAAAATATAGTAACACAAATATTTTATGTGGAAACTTGCAATGTGTAGGAAAAACCATGGGGTAATGGTAGCTTCTTTATTTTATTAATTTCAGCAATATTTACATTCATATAACTTATGTACATGCAAGGGGTCATTCCACTTTTATAGATAAATGAAGGCTCCAAAAGCTATTAGTTTCCTCTCCCAAAGAAAGACTCAAAAAATTATTCATTTTGACATTTAGAGCTACACATATGGTGGCTACTAGTCAGGAGCCAGACATCTGGAACTACCCATCTAGATATTTGGAGTTGGACATATGGAACAACCTATCTAGACATCTGAAGCTAGATATCTACAACTACCCATATGGGCGTTTGCAACTAGACATCTATAGATACCTATATCGATATCTATAGATAAACGTCTATGACTAGATGTTTGTTATTAGACATCTATAGATAGACATCTACAGGCTATATGTCTATAGTCTAGATATTTGTAGATGAGACATCTATATTCTAGACATCTATAGACTAGATGTTTCCATATAGATGTCTATAGACTAGACATATGCAGTATAGACATCTATAGACTAGATGTCTGTATTCTAGACATCTACAGTTTAGATATCTATGGCTAGACATCTACATAATAGATATCTACAACTAGATGTCTGTAGTCTAGATGTCTACAACTAGATCCCTAAAGACTAGACATCTGTAGAATATATATTTTTAGTCTAGAAATCTATAGTAAAGAACATTAAATATCTGGATAGTGACTTCATCTCCTAACATTATCCCACTTGAAGTTAGTATACAGGAATTATTTGTCTATGTTTTTCCATCTAGGGCCAATTTTCCAATGCTACCCTTATTACAATTTCAGCAAGCCCATAGAAGTTTTGCACAACTCAAACTTCTCTATCTTGATCTGTAGGATTCACTTTAGCATAATTTTTTTACAACAGTATCCTACCTTCTTCCACCACATTTCTTATAAAATTGTACTTAAAATCAATGTGTTTTGTGTGATCATTGAATTTTGGGTTCTTCACTAGATGAATAGTAATTTGGATATCACAATGCAATGTAATTTTATCTCGCATTATATTGAAGTCACTCAATAGTCACTTTAGAAAAATTTACTCTTTGCTCACCTGACTTGCTGTAATATATTATGCTTCATTGGTTGATAAAGCCATTAAAAATTACATCTTAGAAGCCTAACTCACAACTACACAAACAAGAGTAAGAGTATATCCTATAGTGGAATTTATCCCATCTCTATCTAAACCATAATTAGAATCCACAAAAAAATTAACTTGCAAACTTTTTGATATGTAGTAAATAGAAGCATCTAAAGTACCTCTTAAATATCTAAATATCCACTTCACTACATTCCAATGCTCCTTACTAGGATTTGCTATGTTTCGGTTTACTCCCATTGGTTGAGCAATATCCGATATCATGCTCACCATGACATACATGAGGCTTATTACTACTGATGAATATGGTACATGAGACATGTTTGTCCTCTCTACTTTTGTTCTAGTAAACTAATTAGAAGACAATTTTAAGTGTGAAAGAAGTGGGTTACTAAATGGTTTTACATTCTACATATTTAAGTGCTATAGAATTATATATATATATAAATATATATTGGTAATTAAGGTACAAATTCATTACGTCCGAGTTTTCCAGGTTGACCCAAAACCTTTTACTAAATCAGCACTATGTTTTTACAGATCAAGACTCAATAGGGATAGATTGTCCTTTGCTGCTAGTACCCTTCTGAGGTCCCCTTGCCAAGAAGGAGCACCACCCCTTACACACAGTTACCAACACCTAAGAACACAGGCAGTGGCCCACCGCATCGCTCTCTTGCTGCCCCAGCCCCAAAAAAGTGACCTGTCGTGAAATCGTGATGTCCTTAACTTCTCTTTCATTTGCTCTGAAGAGTCGCGAAACGGTGACATGTCGCGAAAACAAGACATGTCATGAAATTGCGACATTCTACCAACGTTAAGCTCCTTTACCACTAAAAGTCATGAAAATGCGACATGTCACCAAAAATAACCATGTCGCGAAATTGCGACATTCGTCTCCCATATTGCACTCTTTCTGCATCCAGCCTCCTTGCTCCTTTTCTTGGCTTTTTCCCATGAAAAACCAACATGCCACAAAATCATGACACTTTCGCCTCCTCACACTTTCTCTTTTCTTTTGGTCATGAAAATGTGACATGTTGCGATATCGTGACACTTTTTCCTTCATCCTCTTTCTCTTCTCTTTTTGTCACAAAAATGTGACATGTTGCGAAATCACGACACTTTTCCTTCTTACTATTTCTCTTATGTTTTGGTCGTGACAATGCGACATGTCACGAAATCATGACACCTCTGCCTCTTTGACTTCTTTTGTTGCTTTTGGACACAAAAATCCAACATGTCGCGAAATCGTGACACTTCTGCCTGCTTGCCCCTTTTCTTGGTAGGTGCATCTGAGCCCAACAACAATTTTTTATATATATGACTTTTGACTTAACCAAATGTTTCTTCCTATTATATCTATATGTATTTTCATCCCTAAAATTTGGTTTGTTGCTCCTAAATTATTAATTTAAAATTTCCTAACCAAATGAGCCTTAATATCAATGATTTTATTCATTTTGGGGCCTACAACAAAAATATCATCAACATACAATAGAAAAATAAGAAAATTACCATCATTAAACCTCTTATAGTATGCAAAATTATCATCTCACTTCTAGTGAAACCTTGGCTCTTCATGAAGGTGTCAAATTTTCTATACCACATCCTTGGTGCCTATTTAAACCCATATAGATATTTCTTGAATTTGCAAACCAAATGCTCTTTTCCTCTTTCTTCATATCCCTCAAGCTAATACATATAAATCTCCTCCTCGAGATCACCATGTAGGAAAGCAGTCTTTACATCAACCTACTCCTGTTCTAAATCATGTACTGATACAAGTGCAAGTAAAAATCTAATAGTTGTCATATTCACAACTAGAGAGAAAATTTTATTAAAGTATGTTAGAATATTGTTAATGTGCACTATGTCTACTTTCATATTTACACTTATCATATTATTTTAACACTTGTCATGTGTTTCATATACGATTATGCCTATATATTGTAACCCTTTTTATTTGTAAAATATCTCACCTATTCCATTCCTAACTTTTGGTATCAGAGCACCAAGTATTATTTTTCCCTTGTGAGCTTAAGGGGAGATTTCCCCCATTTGTAGCAATCGAGCCCATGGCTATCTTGGTATGTTGGACGTCAAAGAGTGGAAAACATAACAATAATGAAACGGGAATTTTTTTTTATGATGGTATACAATATAATTAGGTATCACAACGTAGATGTGCCAAATCTTATTTTTTATACCTACGTGTGGTTTCCTATGGAGATCTCGAGTGGCTGGTGTACAAGTTCATGAAACGAAATCCATAGATTCCACAACATTTCATCAAGAGGAGTGCAACAAGATCATGAGAATTTAGTTATTTTTTCCTTATTTGGAAGCTCAAACATTCATGGCGTTCATGGCATATGCGCCCATATATCAACTGCATTCTGTATCAATTCCAGTGCTACGTAGTGATTGGATTTGTGGTGATCAGTCATGGAGGAGCTATCTCATTTTTGCTGATGTGGCATTATTTTTCCGTAGCAGAGATGTATTTTTTAGAGACAATTGTAGTATCTGATCATGATCATGCCGCATCCAAATATGAATGACAAGTTCTATGGTTGTTATAGAAGCTCACGATGAATTTGTTGATGTTTATAGAACCGTCATTTATAATGTTTATGTGCTCATTAGTTGCTGACTGGAAGATCAGAAAATGAAAATAGCATGTGTGGATCAGTGGGAGATTTGTTATTTTTAGCTTGTTATTTATACGAGGCCAGATCATTGCTTTTGTTCCAAAGGATTTTGCTCCTCTGGACCATTTTGGCTATGCTACCTAAGTTGTAATACTTACGGTGTTGTTAATTTGATAGTCGAAGCTCATACTGCTAGGCATTCAGAGGGGTTCAATTTTTTTTTGTGATCGTATGTTGCAATTGTGAAGGATGTGTAAAGGAAACCAGCTTGTTGGAAGGACTTACGAATGGAAAAAAAACCTCCTATTGATTTTTTCATGCAATCGTGGTTGTTGCATTTTTTTTTGATTTTGAAAATGGTGCTAGGTGCAATGTTGATGCTGCTATGATTTAATACTGATGGTGGTTTCGTATGGTGTTTTTATGGCATGTTATGACATGAATTTTTTGCTTTAAATATATTTTTCGTGTACCATCAGGTGGTGTGACTGGCGGTTGAAGGTGTAAAAGAGTGGGGTATTTATTTTCTCCCATTGGGGAAGTGCCCAAAGAGAAGAAGACATGTTGAAAGAGGTTATAGAAGGGCCTGAAATCATGGGTTGTTTTATTTTTATTTTTTGGTATGGTTGAAGAAAGTGATAGATCATGTAGTTTTTCATGCTAGTTTGTTGGATGTGGTAGTTAAGCCAAAATTTCCCACTAAATAGATTGGTTGTTTTAATTTTTTGAGGCTATTGGATGCATGATAACAAGTTTAGTTCTACAAAAATGCCACCAGTACACGATTCCATCACCTTCTCTCACCACTGCGGGCCAAAGACTATAGTAGATCCACTCGACCTCATCTTGCCCTACTGTGATAGGACAATACAATCACAAACAGGCCAAGGAACCGAGATGTCAACAGAGGCTACATAATGGTATGGTTAATTTTTCATGGGGCCATGGGGTCGGCGATTCTCAAGACTGAAGCATACATAGAAAACCCAAATATGGAGATGAAAATTTCCCGTTGCCAAGTATAGTTGTATCGTAGAATTCTATCAGAGCACAGTGTGGGGAACCCCTAGTTACATCGAATTCACAATGGTTTTTCTCATCCTAATTATTTTTATTTTACCTATAGTTTAATATGGTCAGTTTGAATATGTGACATGGATATTTTATAATTTGTTTCATTTTTCTGCCCTTAGAATTGATGCATTTTTAGTTTGAGTAGTTCGTGATTGCACGGGGAGGCGTCCAATGCATAGGGAGATTTTTTTATTCTATTTCTACCACTAACACTGATTTATGCCACGATCGGAGGTTACCCATGTTGGAAAATATAGTCACAAATAGATTACATTGTGCATACATAAGGTAGTGGTGGTGTGGCGATCCTTCACAAACAGTGCCATCATCATGGGTGCAACAGAGCTGATGTTTTTTCATTTGTCCTTATGGCGCCTACATCTTCTACCATGCCATTCATACCCAAACTCCATGAAGGAACACCAACTTCAAGAAACTACCACTACTATTGTTTTCATTACCTCAAATAAAAGTGATGATGTGACGAGGAGGTAATGAAACTGTCATGGCTTTCAGCGCTGCATCCGAGTCCATCTAGAGGTGATGTTAGTGGCTCAATTCTAGTTCTTTTATGTAGAAACATGTTTTGGACCTATATGATGGTGCTATCCCATATAGCATAGTGGGGAAAATTACGTAATTCAAAATTAAAGTGGTAGGCACCAATTGGTTTTTTAATTGTATGAGGATTTTGAAGTTTGAGTGACAAAGTTTTATTTTTTTAAGCATAATGGAGTGGGAGTTGCATATTCTCTTTATTGTATGATGGACCACATGTCCATGTAATTCCCTTGCGAGGGAAAAATGAAAACTATTTTTATTCCACTAGTTTTTTGGTCAGAGTGCGATGCTAGGGGAAAAATATTTTTGATGTTTTCATATTTGTGATGCTTTGTTGCCTAGAGAGGCATGTCATTTTTTCACATGATGTAGGTCCCATTGAAAAGGAAACATAGGGGTATTTATAGTCGTCAGAAAGGTTTTTCCACAATGGACACATTTATTGTATCCATTTGTAATTTTGAGGCTATTTCATTTCTCTTTTTTAGACTCAAAGTTTTGTACCTTGGAGTGCACTCTCGATTGTACCCGACACTCCCAAGGTAAATTTGTATGTGATCCTTGTACCTAGTAACCTTATATATAGACCTAGAAGATGTAGCGGCTTGTTACCCATGCATCCCGATAGGATAAGGAGGTCACCATAAGGACACTTACTCTAGAGACTATAGAAATAGATACCCTAGGCTCTATTCGAGTTCTTTTTTGGATCAACTTTTGAAGACTATAGATGAAGACCCTTTAGAAGATTCTATTCTCTTCTTTCTTCTCCTCCTCCATATTTGGTTTCTATGGCTCATTTTATGTATAGAGTGCATTTTTAGTAGATTCTGACACTCTCGTATGGCTCATATTTTATTTTATATTAATGCATATTTTTGGTAGAGACTGATACATTCTATATTGAGTCCAACATGAGGGGGGGTGATATTCATGGTGGATCTAGTCAGTAACCTACGAGAGGCAACATACCTAGAGGATGAAATATAGAGGCAATAGACCCAAAAATGGTTGATCCAGAGGTACATAGGATGACCTTGAGGCACTTAGATGGCTAACCCAGTGGCAACAGATCCAAGTAAGTGGCTGACCCTAAGGCAATAGATCGAGATGTTTACATCGTTGATCTAGCATTATTCACAGTTTGAGAGACAAGTGCAAAGAGCACAAGCCTAGAACAAATCAGAAATAAAGGAAGATGATAGGGTTCTTTTAGTGAAGACAATATTAAGGGAGAATGTTATCTAATATTGACTTGTTTTTATTTCTCTAGTTAGGATAGTGCACATTAAGGGGGAATGTTAGAATATTGTTAATGTGCACTATGCCTACTTTCATCTTGACACTTGTCATATTTCTTGACACTTGTCATGTGTTTCATATAGGCTTATGCCTATATATTGTAACCCTTTTCATTTGTAATATATCTCATCTATTCCATTACCAATAAATTCTATACCAGACTTTTGCACATAACCTTTTTCTACCAAGTAAACTTTATAGCATTTCAACAACCCATCGTTCTTATTATTTACTTTGTACACAAACTTGTTTCCAAAAATATTTCTTCTAGGTGGGAGATCCACAAGTTACTATATTTTATTCTTGTAAAGTACCTCAATTTCCTCCTCCATGGATTTCCTCCACTTTTATGCATTCTCACACTTTATAGATTCCTAAATTTAACTAGGCTTACCATCATCATTTAACAAAGCAAAATAAGACTAAAAAACAAGATAATACCTTCTTGGACACTTTTGTAAACATGTAGATCTTCTAACCCAATTTTTTGTGGCTCTTGGTCTTGTGACTATTGTGGTTGATCTACTTTTTCTACTTGTTGTTTCGCATGATGATAAAAATATTTAGCATGCAACCTAGGTGTTGTAGGTGAGTTGGAGAGGAGAGGGAAATCCTCCAAGGGAGGTACAAGATTCAAATCTCCACCCTACCAAAATGCTGAATTTAGTATCAAAAATCCAATTGATAATGTTGGTGCAGGCAGGGTCGGGTGCGACTCCTAGGTGACTTTGATGATGTATAACCCCCTGTTCATGGTCTCTCAAACGAAGGTAGTCCCACAAGGGATTTTTCTCTAAATAAAATAAAAAATAAAAAAAAATATTTAGCATGATAATTTTTATATTCATATTCGTTCATATCTACTTCAATAGGTACAACATTACGAGTTTGTTTTAACTCCTTCATTTGGATGTTTTTTCATCAAATATAACATACCGACTAATAATTACCTTGTATACAGTAGGATCCTATAGTCTATACCCCTTCATTGTATCTCTATAGCCGATAAAAATATACTTTCTTGATGTTGGGTCAAGTTTGGGCCTTTTCTCTTTAGGTACATTGGAAAATGCATCACAACCAAAGGTATGCAGATGAGATTAATCAATTGTCTTACAACACCAAACATTCTCAAGAATCTATCCATACAACGCGGTTTTAGGTGACCTGTTAATAAGATAAACAACTATATTAACAACCTCTGTCCATAACCTTTTATCCAACATAGTTGCATTGAGCATGCTTCTATCACATTTCATGATTGTGTCATTCATCCACTCAGCCACACCATTTTGCTATGGTGTATATGGTATAATATTTTGGTGCTTAATACCTTCCTACATAAAAAATTATCAAATTCCTTGGAGCAATATTCACCCCCATAATTTGACTTGAGACATAAAATAGGCTTGCCCAAACTTTTCTCTACTCGAGCTTTGAACTCTTTAAATTTTTTCAAAGCTTCTAACTTGTTCATCAGAAAATAAACCTACATTCTCCTAGAATAATCATCTATAAAAGTTAGAAAATAGATAGCATCGTTTAATTACTGAGTGGGGACTAGTCCAAATATATCAGAATGTATAAGTTGTACAAAATCAAAAATCTTACCATGGCTTGCAATAAACTGAACCCACTTTTATTTACCAAAAATACAGTGCTCACACAATTCTAAATTACAATACTTAATACCAAAAAGTATACCTCAATCATGCAGAATTTTTAGACCCTTTTTCACTCATATGTCCTAGGTGTTGATGCCATAGAATTACTACATCCTAAGTATTTCTGTAATTTGATGCTACTACATTGCTTGTCACTGTATCACTGCATAAATGGTATAGGGTTCCATAAGATTCTTCTTTTGCTACTACAAGAGCTCCTATGGTAATTTTGTAGTAGTTGTTATCAAAAGTGACAATATAACCTAGCTTATCCATACTATTGATTGAGAGCAGATTATTTCACAAATCAGGCACATGTCGTACATCACATAACATCCCTTATCTACCATCATCCAGCCTAATATTTATATTCCCTCTTCTTATAAATTATAAAGGATGATCACCACCTAATTAGACCATCCCACCATAATATGGTTGATATTTGTCAAACCAATATCTATGAGGAGACATGTGGAAAGATGAACCTGAGTCCAATACCTAGGTATATAAAATAGATCTACTATTATTGATACATAAAATATCACATGTCATATATCCTAAATATATTGTACTAGTCTCAGTTGATGTCTGAATTTTATTTTAACCATTCTCTTCATTTTTCAATTGTCAATAGTCCTTATTTTCGTGTCTTGGCTTCCCATAATGCCAACAGTTCATTTTCTACTTACATCCTTTAGACTTAGATCTGGACTATGATCTACCTTGTTTACTCCTCTCAAAATATCGATCTCTCATAGATAGGGCTTCATTGGTTGAGGGTTTCAGAGATATTTTTTGCCTCAACTCTTCTACCAACAAAGTGGCTACCACATCATCAAATTTTAGAGCTCCTGATGATGCATTACTAATGGTCATCACCATATGATCTCAAGTGTTCAAGAGAGAAGTAGGATGATAGCTCTATCCTCATATTCCATATTAACATTAACTAAAAATAGTTTACTAATGGTATTAAAATCATTCAAATTGTCTACCATAGATGAAATTTCCTTCATCCTTAGGCTATATAGTTGTTTTTTAGAAAAACCTTATTAGTTGTTTATTTTATTTCATACAACTTTTCAAGCTTCTACTAGAGGGCTTCCATGGTATTTTCTTCAGCAAAATTGAACAAGATAGACTCTACTAGGTAGATATAGATTGTATAAAATACCTTCCTATCTAGCATTTCCCACTCTTCATATTTCATGCTACTTGGTTTACTCATGACCCCTTTCAAGGCTAGGGCTTGGTAATATTGAACCAACAAATCCTCCACCTTCATATTCCATAGAGCGAAGTTCCTACCATAAAATATCTCAATATCAAACTTGGTTACACCTGCTATCATTATTTTAGCTCCCACTCACAAAAATACTTAAGCTATGATACCAAATGTTAGTTAAATCTTAAAATTTTACCTACAAGCTAAAAACACAAAAACATAGAAAATATAGTAACAAATATATTTCATGTAAAAACCTACAATGTGTAGGAAAACCCATGGGGTAATGGTAGATTCTTTATTTTATTGATTTCATCAATATTTACATTCACACAACTTGTGTACATGCAAGGGGGTATTCTATTTTTATAGATAAATGAAGGAAATATCTAAAAATTGTTCGTAGGCTCTCCCAAAGGAAGACTTCAAAAACTATTTATTCAAATTTTAGAGCTACACATCTAGTAGCTACTCATATGGAACTAGATGTATGGAACTACCCATCTATATATTTGGAGCTAGACATTTGGAAAAACCTATCTAGATATCTAAATATAGATGTTTACAACTACCCATCTATAGCTAGATGTATGTAGCTACCTATCTATATGTCTAAAAATAGATGTCTATAGATAGATATCTATATATAGACATCTGTAAACTAGGCATCTACAGTCTAGACATCTATAGACTAGACATATGTAGTCTAGATGTCTGCAGACTAGACATGTACACTCTAGACATCTTCAAACTAGATGTATGTAGTCTATATATCTATAGCTAGAAATATACAGACTATATGTCTACGATCTAGATGTCTACAATGTATACTTATGTAGCTAGATGTCTATAGACTAGATGTCTACATATAGACATCTACATACTAGACATTTGTAGTTTAGACATTTGTAGTCTAGGCGTATACAACTAGCTTTTGCTGAAAAGTATTAGATATTTGGATAGTGACTTCATATCCTAAAACCTCATGGATGAGGAGGATGACCTATAGTGAATAATAATGGATGTCAAATTGGGATGTGATACCTTGAGAGCATATGTAGATTAGATGAAGGTGAGATATGGATCTCATGATAAGGGAGAGGTATGAGTCACATGCATAGACTATCATAGCTAGGTTAGGTCAAAGTTAGGATGTCATGGTGATGTTATTGATATATTAGTTCGAACGAGCTCAATTGAGTGCACATGATGAGCATAGAAATACCAAGTACTATAGAGGGTTATATCATCAGGTTATCTTAGAGGTTCAAAGGAGACATTCACCATATTGAAGCAAGTCATAAACATACTTCCAATCAAGGATAATATATATGTTATTCAAAATACAACCACCACTGCCACCTATAGGAGGAGGGGATATAGGATATAATGGTTCATAAAGCTTATGCCTTACCATTTTGGGACTTACATCCAGTTTTGAGATAGTTGTAATGGATTTCTAGTGGTTTTGAGTACCATGAGGTTAATTCTGTATGATATATGATTATTTTTGTAGATAGCACACCAAATGTATCATTTTGAGGTGGATGTATCTAACATTGATTATATATATATGATTGATCATGATTGATTGTGTCATTTATGTGTACATATACTATGATGTATGATTTATATGATGTGATGTTGTCTGATTATTTGTTAAGTAGTTGAGTAATGGTTATTGATGTGACATGTATTTAATTTATGGATGATATGATTTGAGGTGAAATGATTTTGTTGAATTATTAATTAATGATTATATGGAATGTAGTAGGGATATGTTGTATATGATTAGATGTATTCTTGTTGATTTTGATAAATTAATGCTAGATGAAACTAATTTTGTAAAAATAATTAAATAATTTTGTAAATTTTGGAAATATTTATTTCACCTATAAATTTTGTAAATTATATGGGTGAAAAAATAATTTAATTGTGATAGAAAAATCCTTGTGATCACAATATTTTGCATGAATTTATAAGAAGAATGTTTTTTATAAAAATATATGGAATGCAAATAGTAATAGTTATGGAATAGTGGGGAACTGTAGTATAATTTGGTAGGGGTTTAGGCAAGTTTAGGAATTTTCATTAAATGAAAGACATTTTTAACAAAATTAATCCATTTTAGAAAAGTGGAGGTATAAAATGAACTATATTTGGCTATTTAAGGCCCACAATTGTTTAACATGGTTATTTAAAGCCCATAATTTTTTTAAAATGGCCAGTTAAGGCCCATAAATTGAACATGGCTAATTAAGGCATAAAACTACTAAATTATTTACATTATTTACAACAATTATATACACCATCTAATTAAGGCCCAAAATATGAACAATTGGCATGTTAAAGCCTAAAATTAATCAGTTATTATTTGTAAAAACTATGTACACCTACCAATTAGGGCCCAAAAGATTTTAACATTGGCTAGTTAACCCCTAAAATGTGAATAGTTTCCATTTAAGGCCCAAAATTATTGAATTATTATTTACAAAATCTATGTACATCGGCTAGTTATGGTCTAAAATATTTATTAGGGTTAGTTAAGGCCTAAAATTATGAATAATGGCTAGTTAAGTCCTAAAAGTATGAATAATGGCAAGTTAAGGCCTAATATGTGTTAATGGTTGCTAATTAAGTCCCAAAATAGTGAACAAATACTAGTTAAGGCATACAATTATGTATAGTGGATAGTAAAAGACCACAATTATGAATGACAACTACTTAAGGCCAAAAATAGGATAGATAAGGTTATTTTTTTATCATGGTTAGTTAAGACTTAAAATTAAATAGTGGCCATTTAAGGCCTAAAAATTGTGAATGGTGGCCAATTATAGCCCAAAATAGTAAATAGTGGCCAATTAAGGCCTAAGAGTATGAATAGTGGCAAATTAAAGCCCATATTTGAACAATATCTTGCTAAGGCCCAAAGTAGTGAATAATGGTTAGTTAAACCCTCCAACAACTAAAGAAAAATATTTAGGATAAAATATTATGTCCAAATGGTGACCCAATTGTTAGAAGTACAAACAAGATATTGTCATTGAATTAACCTTTTCCCACTAGGTTTACAAGACCATTATAAACTTGTCAAACACTAGTCATTGAGATACCATCCTCTCCAGGGCATAGGATTCAATGAGGAAGAATGATAGTGTAGACAAGGGGTTATTTTGTTCCAACTAGCATAAGTTCCAATAAGATATGGTGACCATAGATTCTAGTGCATAATGAGCACATATAATTATCATGTACTTAGTAAACATAAAATTTTTGATACTATAAGTAGAGAAATTATGATGTTCAAAAGAAATGTGGAACATAAAAATCAAGCATAACATTTACACTTTGACCCAAATATCTTAAGTGCTAACAAGAAATTGTACACATTTAAATTGCTTTCTAATGGGTCCATATGATTTTGATGTACTCACTAGACACCAAAATTATGTGTTCGTAATCCTCTTAGGGGTCCATAGGCCAATAAGAATAAGAAAATAATTGACTAGGTATAGAAGGGCATGCATTACATCCCCTTAGGAGACTTTAGAAGTGCGCATAACATTGTTGCTTCTTCATCTAGTATGTTGATAGAGTCATATGGACTTACTAGACAAAAAATCAATAATGTTGTGCCTTTTTGGGGGTCAAAATGATGAAGATGAGAAAAATATGATTTTGTGTGTAAGAAATCATGTCTAATGATGAGAGTCCATCCAAATTTCCTTATGTACCACCAAAAAGTATGAGCATTAATGCAATTACGAAGAAGTAGGTTATCAAAATCACTCTGTTCAACAATTTATAATGGAAGTAAGGATAAAAAATATTATTTTATGATGAATAATAGAGGGGAGATAAATTGATCTATTAGGACCATGGAATAATCATGATATTACATCCTGTAGCTCCTTGTAGAATTATTGATTAAGGTATTAAAGAGTTTGGAGGGAGGTTTAACTATATGATCTAAGAAAAAAGAAGTTAACATATTTAAGAGATAATTATAATCCCATTAAATACGTATAAGTTCATAGCGTATGTTTATTCATGCCTATCGAATCTATAACAGGTCTCAGTATGATATCTAATTTTATAAATATAAGGAAGGAAAGAAATTGAATCAATGGTTAAAGTAAATGAGAGTCTTAATGTTTCTCAGAGCATTTAATTATAAAAATAATTGTAGAAAAAGTCTAGAAAGAGGATTATTGGAAACATATAATGGGATATAAGGGTTTACTAAAGAGAGATGTGAAAAATTTACTAGTTTCAATTATTTAGTGCAACTGGAATGCATGTGCACTATTCCTAACTAGGATCATCATCATCCCAATGGATATTGAAGAAGATATGTAGAAAAGTATGCTATGTATGAGGTTTATATTTGTGGATGCATATATCACTTAGATTCAAGGATGTATGATTTTATTGGATAGACCATGCATAACCCTCTCTCATTGACGTTCTATAAAAACATAATGATAGATCAAATCATGTTGGTAGGTATCTTCAAAAAGTAATATAGTCATACCGTGGCATATGATGAATTTCAAGATGAGGGACTATTATGTTGCTTGTAGAAGGTATCTATAATGTAACTCTATGGGGAGATGAAGAGGTATGCAATTATGTATAATGACTATAGTTTGAGCCCAAATAACTTAAGTGTTAATGAGACATGGTGACAAAATAGTCTTGTAACTAATGGAAATATATGACTATGATGTACTTATTAGATATATGAATTATCAATCCCATCCTCTTGATTGATCACAAGCAAGCCAGGACAAGGAAGAAAATTAATTGATAAAATAACTTGTTATGGGACTAAACAATTTTATGCTTTGTAGAATAGCATAGTATTTTTGTCATTCTAAAACTTTGCAAATGCCTAGAATATTATGTACTTATCATGTACCAAAATTACTTAGCTTATCCTCTCTTTAATTTAGGAGGGTGTGAGGATAAGCAATGTTGAGTTTTGATCCATAAGGAAACTTAAAAATTTGAGGAATGAGAGAGAAATAACTATATTTATTGCTTAGAGTAAATATAATGTCTTAATAAACTAACTAGAATCCTCATGGCATCATTGTTGTTCTCTTTAATTATGTAGTAATTAGGAATAAATAAAATGCAAATGTATTTGAGTAAGAAATCATGAAAGTAGGTATGCATCAAGTTAAACATAGGGATGAACATGGGGAAGATCTACTAGGATTAATTACCTAGTGCAAGTGCAAAGCAAGTGTGATATAACTTGACGAGGTTGACCATTGCATCCTATAAAACATCTTTATTTTATAAGTGACAAGTAATCCAATCATGTATAATTAAGAAGATACGATTGCAATCAGACATGCAATAGTCATGCAAATATGTGAATACAATACATACAAGCAAAATGCTGACATATAGTATGCTCATGTAAAATAGTATAGATGCATGCATAGTATCTTTTAATATGCATTATGTTAATAGTTTATCTAAGTTTTTTTCCATCAAAAATAACTATGTGGTAATATCCTAATCCAAACATAGCAATTATAATAAATGAACCTAGCAAATTGATCTTAAAATTAGATTTGAGCTTGGTTTGGGCATTGGTATTCTTTTAGTTTTTCTTGAGGATATGATCTTCTCATTTGAATAATTAGGATCACAATTTATTTTCATAAGCATTCTTAAGAATATTTTGGTAGGCTCAAAGGTTCTCTAGAGCATTGATGCACTTTACATCAAGCAATTTTATTTGAATAAGGTGATCGAGGTGATATTAATTACCAATATATGAGTATTGTAATAAGACTCATAGGAAAGGTACTTAAGTTCAAATGGAAATATGGATTTTATCCCATTGCCCACTACATAGGGTGTTGCACTAGCGAGAGGTCAAACATTGGTACGATAAGCCCACAAAACAAGATAGAACCAAAGGTTCCAGTCATGTCTAATTTTTCTAACCAACTTCATAAGTATTTTGATCAATATATTATGATATTCTTTAGATTGACCGTTACCTTGAGGGTAATAATGTGTTTACCACCTATGTTGAACCTTATACTTGGTATAAATATTCTAGACATATTTATTTTTGAAGGGTTTTTCATTGCCAAAAATGATAATAGAAGGGACGAAAAAATGACAAAGGATTTATTTGAGAATAAATTTACAAAATTGGATTCCAATAGTAGAGGATAAAGGTATGAAATTTACCCATTAAAGTATTCTATGGTTATTATGCTGAAATTATGTACATCATAATATACATGATTGATCTTTCCAATGATATAAAGGCCCTATATGGAAAACGTCCAAGGAGAGGTGATGGGTTGAAGATCTTGAGAAAAGGAGTGGATACGGTTATAATACCATTGACACTTAGCATACCTTTTAACATAGTTGCAATATTCTTTCTCCATGGTGGATGCATAATTGCCTAACCGTAGAAGCATTTTGGTAATATCATTTCAACTAAAATGGCCACCATAGGAAACCTAATAGGCCTCTTGAACAACTACATTCAATTCATTTGAATTAAAGCATATAAGGAACACACAATCAAATGATAATCAATGTAATATGTCACCAATGATGAAAAATCAATAGGATTATCATCATAGGTGCTTTCATATATTGAATTCCAAACCATCTAGTAAATTTCTATCCTTAAGGAAGGTAAAAATTTTCTTATAATAGGGATTATAAGAAGTTGGGATGCTTCTATAGTGAAGACCTATAAGGGTGTTTGGATAAGGTCTAGAGTTATAGGTTCCCTAATTTGGTGAATGATTATCATGACATACTCGTCATCTAGTTCTAAAGGAATGTTAAATGTATCTACAACCATGAAATCAACATGTTGGTTACCAGACCATGGGATAACTTCAAAAATCACCTTATCAAAGTGTTAGAGTATTTTAAATTATTAAGGTACATGTAAATGTACCACTTTTGGTGCATTAATAGATTAAGAGTTTAATTTAGAGTAAGGTTAAGTTGTTACTTGGGGAAGAAGTAATAAATGCACAAGTATCAATGTACAATGATGTAAATGTACAAAGATTCCACTTGTACATGAGTCATAGGAAAGGTATTTAGGAAGAGCAATGACCAAGTAACTTATATTCTTATATATAGGCCCTATAGTGAATACAGGGAAGCATAGGAGAGATTACTATGGAGTACTGAGTAGGTACAATATAGTTTCCATTAGAGTTTTGGAGTGTTAATTTCCTCCATTACATTATATTGTACTATGTTTACAACTTTCAATTAATAGAATATCTCAAAATTCTTGTTGATATCCATTATCTTACTTTTCTACAAATTTTACATCTTGTGATTGCTTTCTTCCATATCATACATTATCAAAATCTAATAGTGGTATCAGAGCCATGGTAGATTAGATAGGAATAGGGAGATCCATAAGAGATATTTAGGGGAGAGAATAAAATCTTAGTTCTAATATTCTAATATTGAATTTGGTTAAATTATTTCTATAGAGTTGCATAAAAACTCGTGAAGACTAGGACTCAACATTAATTCCACTAGGTTGACAAATCAACTAGTGAATTTTTATCACTTAGAATTCCTTTCATTATAGTCCTAATACTTTTTTGTAGGAAAAATGAGATTTTAAGAAAGTTGGGAAGCTTCTTACAAAGAGCTATGAAGAATATCATCTTTATAATCAATCCAACACTTAAAGTAACAAACAAAAGAAGAGGAGACTCCAAGAACCTAAGGTAAGTACTATTGTAGACCTATGCAATGTAGAAGAAGAAAACCATAAGATCCTTATTTAGATTTTAGGATGAGACTTGATACAAGGGTCTAGGAGAATATTGGAGGTTGGTGATATCCATCGAAAATTGTAAGTAGCAGATTGAAGGGACTCCAAGGAAGAGTCCTAGTGAAGAGAGGATATTTGTGATCTCCATTGAATATTGAATACTTTACAAGAGATCCAATTGAAGAACTTCTAATTTTGGAAGCGATAGAGAAGGAATCACAAAATTCCTATTCCTAAAGTAGCAAATTTTAGAGATTCAAGAGAGAAATATCATTGCAACACTTCCACAATAGAAGGTTGAAGGAAATGTCTCATTGATATGACCAGAGAAGCTACAAGATTGAAGAACTTGGAGAGGTCTCAAGGAGAAACATAGAAAAGGCTTGGTGAGCCTCATTAAAGGAGTTCCTAGAATAACTCATTGGAGAAATTCACTACTGAGGAGAAGCTCATGATAGTGAAGGATTTGGGACAATTTTCACCATATGAAAATAAGCCCAAAGGAGAAGAATTTGGTAAGTTTGTCAAATTTTTGGGGATACTAGTGAAGACCTCAAGAATTTTTTATTCTTGAGAAGAAGGCCTTGTCTGAATTCAAAATTCAACAAGGATATTGAAGAACACAGATAGAAGAAGCCTACCAAATCCAAGATATTTGGATATTATATTTCATAGCTAAGAAGGGATATTTTGGAGATAGAGTTTTACTAAATCTATAGAAAAATAATGAAGGTTTCATAACTGGGATTTACTACCATTCCAAATAACTAATTTATGAATCTATTCATAAATATCTATACCATATTTAGATATCATTAAAGGTAAGCAACTTAGATGCAAAGGGTTCATTACTTCAATACTCATATTTAGTTTATTACTTAGCTTCATTAAGAACCTTATTAAAATTAAAGTTGTAAGGATAAGGGCTCATATTATAGTGTTCAAGAGAGTGCATAAATACTCTTTTAAGGTTATTACCTACACATTAAAATAGGAGTTGGGTATATTTTGATAGAAATAAAAATATCATCTTCCTACTATCTAGTTATAGAAAATAAGACTACATTAGAGTGTAGATATTATAGAATATTTGTGAATTATTTAAGAGTTATCATTAGTGCATATTAGAAGTTACTTTTAAGGAGTAATAATGAGGTTGCAATTGCACTATATTAGTTTCTCTTAAAGCTTATTAGAAGTGCACTAAGGATTTTTAGTGAAAGTAAAAATTAGTACAAGATTAAGCCACTCTAAGGGCATATTAGATGCATGGTTATTATATTGCATTCATTTTAGATTAAGCAAGCAAAGGATAAAGTTGTCTATTAAATAAGACAACATCAAATTATCCCTTGCTTACAAATGAATAGTATAAATAAGTCACTATCATAACCAATACAAAGAAAACTTGTAATAAGATATTTGAATATCTTAGATAGAGGTGCAAATCAAAGGTATTCTATTCTAATTATTGTAAAAATATTTACAATAGTTCATTGAACCATAATATCTTGTCCTACGAAGAAAAAGTGGATAATATTTGAGTGTCTTAGGGACATGTCAATGCCAAAAAAACTCATCATAAAGTGGCTAGGAGAAGCACACTATTTGAAAAAGGTAAAAGAGTCAACAAAGGGCTCATATTATGATGTCTAAAAATACCCCCATCAACCATGAAATTGAGCATCCACAGTAAGCAACCTAAATTATAAGGTAGCCACATAAGGGAGATATTATCTATTGCATAACAGAAGTAGGATATCACAAAGAATTTATCATTTATCTACATTAGCTATCATCTACTACACATTACAAAGGTAATACTTAAGATAGCATATTCAAATCATAAAAGGGTAAGGTATGAGGTAGAGTTAAAGGTGCAATACCCAATACCATACCTATCTTGGAGTAATCCTCCACTAAGAAGGAACAATAAAATCTTTCCTTGGAGTCCCATAGAACCACCATTGCAATGCCTAGAATTTTCATAGATGGAGATAATTTTTGGATAGTGGAGCTTCCACTCATTGGAAAGAAGGAAGAAGTGTTTGAAAGCATTGGAAAAAACTAGAAACAACTTGCACTAATTGGAAATATAAGGTTTATAAGGATTTTGGAGACACATCTACATGCAAAATAAGATGCACCACTTGTCACACTAAGGTGCCTATAATTCTCTCTAACACCTATCCTGTAAGGTAATGCTTAAGATTAAATAAAACTCACCTTGGAAGTGTTAATAAGTATCATTTGAAGGATGAAGATATTGCAATTATTTTAGGAGAAGTGTTATAGATTAACGCTCATAAGGAGACTACAATGGTTTTCCACCACCTACATGCCTATGTAACTATTGCACCAAGTTTTGAAAGCATCAAGGAGGACTAGTAATGCACCCAACATTCCACGTAAGGATAAAAATATTAATAGGAAACATTGGAAGGCTCTCTAGACATGATTAAATATATGCAAACATGAAGTGAGAAGCATGCAATTACAACACCAAATTATTGATACGTAGTGAGGTCAAAGTCTATTAAAGGAGGTTGAAAACTTTTATGAGACATCCATTAAAGGATGAACATTGAATGCTCAACATCGTACAACAAATACAATGTTCCAAAGAGTTGTTGGAGGAACGATGATCAAGGAATATTGTGTGCAGCATTATAAAGGTAATATCAAATTGATTTTTGTTTTTTTATTAAGGTTTAAAAGGAGTAATACAAATAAATTTAAGTTTACTATTGCATTGGAGTAATACAAATCAACCAAGCATTAGTAAGTTATAAAGCAAGTTCATATTTCTAGGTATAATCGTTGAAGTGGATATACATATTATAATATTTGTAAATAACCAAGTAGGACATATAAGGTTGTCAACCTTTATAAATTAAAATATCAATTTGCAAATATTATTATCATTATTTTGTAACATTCCAAAGTAGGAAGTTATAATGCGTACTAAACCAAACTATAGATACTTATAATTTAGAAAATTAAATTATTTAATAGAAAAGAAAATCTATTGCTTACATATAGAGTTGGAACTAATTGGTTACAGTTGTATTATACTCATACTAAGGAGACAAAAATAAATCCAACTATAAGAAATACATTAGAGAATAATTAGGAGAGATAAGGTAAAACTTAAAATTAATTATTATTCTAAAAATATTACATAATCAACCCTAAAGGTGAACTAATTATTGCTAAGAGCTTTTTCAAAACCTATAGCATATTCTAATTTACTTGGGAGATATAAGGAATCCTACAAAACCTAAATCTAAGAAAGGTTTTATCAAATTAGTTCACATACTTTAAACTAGGGAGTTATAAGGTAGCCTACAAGGACCACCATGACTACAAATAAATTCATCCTTACAAAATCTCAACTACTTAAGGGTCCAAATTACTTCTCATGGAAAAATAAAGTGAGGACTATTTTGATATTTGAAAAAAAATGGGAAATTGTCAAAGGAACAAAAACTAAACCTACTTTAGGTGATATAGAGATTCAAAAGTTTAAAGAAAGTGATGCTAAGACATTAATGATAATAAATTTTTCCATCATAGATAAAATAAAATCTTACATTAGTTCATAAGGAACATCTATAGAAGCTTGGAAAACCTTAGAGAAAATATTTGAAGGGAAAAATAAAGCCACTATCTTAAATCTTCAAACTCAATTACATTCCCTAAAAATGAACAATGGAGAAAATATAGAACTATTCCTAAGGAAGGTAGCAGACATTAAGGGAAAACTATTAACCTTAGGAAAAAATATTGAAGATAAATTCCTTGTTCAAGTAACCATGTATTACAACACCAATATATCCAATTTGGCTATATTAACAATTGTCATTGATTTATTGATTTAATCATTATTAATATTTGTAGGTTGATTTAGAATTAATAATATTTCACTTTGAATATTATTTTCATAATCACAAGGACACATGGTGAAGGACTTAGCCCTCCCAAAGTGTCAATTAATATTCTTTCCTTCATTTTCGTATTCATATTTGAATTCGTTTACAATTATTTGGCTTCAAGTGGTATCAGAGCTGAAGATCTAGGCACATTATTTTTTATTACAACTCCAAAAGGAAATAAAGTGGCAGTTAGATGAATACAAGTATCCCATATTCATCTGTAGTCATTGGTGGCTTATTGATTGCTTATTATACAACGATTAATATTTTTCATAGAAGAACTTCTCAAGCAAAAGGAAAAAAATTAATTAACGTAAGTTAAAATTAACGAGATGCTAAATCCAATTATTTTGAGCGCATTGCTGATATTCGTTCCATTATAGCAATTACAGTCGGGTGCATTGTTGGATAGAAGTTGAAATATTGTTGTTGTGTGTCGTCTAAAGCATAGAAAAGTTTAGAGAAAAACATTTTAATTAAATCATAAGTCATTCATTTTATTTTTAATCAGCCATCAAACCCTATAATGTTTTACTATTACTAAGGTGGATTAACAGAAGAAAATCTAAAAATATTGCTCTCATAAATTAATGACACAGTAGTTAGTAATTCAGTGGTTTAGGAAAAATTGAACCATATTACAAATCTCAGTAACACCTTTGAAATTCAACCACGCCAGAGTGAGATAATATATACCTTCAAGAAAACAACACCAAAGTAATATAATATTTCATCATTTACAAAAATCACATATTCGATAATAGTTCACGTGATGATTTAATTGACCATAATAGGTAGTTTGTGTAATGAAATAATTAATCACAATATTCGTATCACTATCGTATATGGAAATTAGGGAATGCACATGGCAATATACAATTTCATCACTTTCATATCGATACCATTGACATATTCGATGAACATAATTTTTTTTTTTTATTAAACGATTAGTGAAAGTGATATCCATAAAATATTTTATACACTTTATTCAGTTGTTTCACCAAGTAAAAATCACATATTTCAATTGCTAAATCAGTTGTTCGGTAGGTACGTTTTGCTCATTCTGGTAGGGTACCTAGGAATAGATAATTAGCGATATATTATTATATTGTATAAGGGTTGGCATAGGCCACACATAACCCAAGGTTTATTGTATTATAATATTACATTATATTATAATATAATATTATATTAGTAGTAGGCTCCCCAAAGGATAATAAGAATATGGATATATGAAGAAGAGATATTTGTCATTGTAATCATCATTGAAGAATAATCTTATGTAATCGTCGTTTCCCATGAAGTGGCTTATGGTACTTTTCCCTCCTTAAGTGGCCTCTCATCTTGGGAGAACATGTGGAGTGATTAATTCCTTAAGGAGTATTATTGGTGTTTCCCTACCTTAAGGGTATTATCTGTCTCTCTCATTTGTGGATTGTTATTGTGGATGAATTATTTGATATTTCTGCATATTGGTAAATGGTTTATCTTAATTATAAATAAATTTCTGCAACACATTCAACTATTGGGATTAATCCCAACTTCAACAAGCAAAAACTAAGCACACCTTTATAATGATCAAGACACTATATGAGATAATAATCCAACTTGGAGGATCACATCAATTATTTGGGTGTTAACTATTTCCAGGTTACGTATTCACACATGGGAATCCATGTTTGACTTCTACATTGAATGTGGTGCGTGCAAATTAATCACCAAATTTTTGATTGAAATTCATAGTCATGATCTAATCATTGGTCAACCACCATTTGATCGTACAAAGTAGCTAACCATTGATAAATGGGATTTGCGTAGTTTGACTGCACTAGGGAGTTTGACAACCACCAAGAACTTACCAACCGTTGGAAAATAACCAAAAAAATGAAATATTTGAGTCATTCCAAATAGGGATATAACCATTGGGAATTTAAAACAAGTAGTCATTAAGTCATTAAAATAGGAATATATCAGTTGGGCAGTTAAAAAAAGTAGTCATTGAAGTCATTTAAGTTGGAATGTAACCATGTTTTGCAATAAAGTAACCAAATTTTGATCAAATTAGTTAAAATTTTTGGTCAAATTTGGTCCAAAAGTTTTGGTAAATTTTATAAAGCGATTGCATGAGTGACATGTAGAATCGAGGACCAAATGGAAGACTACATAGTGAAGATATTCCAAATAAAGGACCAATAAACCCACCAAGAAGACCTCCATAAAATAAAGGTAAACAACATAATTCTCCTTTATGTATTAAATATTTTGACCCCAATCACCCTATTATTAACCCTATGGCTCCTTCCAACTCATCTAATTCATCCCAATAAAATCTCACACATGAGGAAGTAGTAATCCCCACTACATGCAATCAATAATTACAAGCATGTTTGAATCAAATAACTACTAATATGAACAATATATCGCTAATGCTTGGAAAAATAGTAAATAAACAAAACCAAGAAGCTCTTCCTTACCCAAATAATTACCATAGACAAAATGATAATGCAAATCAAGATACAAAGGAAGTTTATGAATATGCAAGATGGCCTATAGCTGGTAATGTTTCACGTACTAATATGCCCATATTTGAGGGTGGGGATCCACATGGTTGGTTAGCTAAAATGGAGGGTATCCTACACTTATATTGTGTTCCTAAATCTAGAAAATTTTCTCAAGCCTTTTTCAAATTAGGTACATAAGCTTACCAATGATTCTCTTGGTAGCAACATCAACATAATAATACCATATTATGGTCTAAATTTAGAGATATTTTATCAAAATATTTGACGAAGGTAGTTCTTCTTCCTACATTGTTCACCTATTTGGTCTCAAGAAAACTGGTTATGTCCAAGATTCTGTTTTAAAATTCACAAGTCTTCTCACTTACATGGAAGAAGTAAACACTTCAATGGTGGTTTCTACCTTTCAACATGGTTTAAAAGAACATCTTCAAGTCAAAGTGGACTTACATGATCCGTAAACTTTGGATGAAACTATATGTATTTCTAAACTTGCCGAAAAGAAGTTTAGAAATTAGACATCTTCTAGACAAGACTCTAATACACATCCTTAATATCACAACAATTCCTTCTATAGAAATGAACAACCATCAATATATTTTTTGCTATAAATATTACAATAATCATTAGAGATATCAATATTGTACCAAGACAAGACTTTCAAATAGAATATGATAATAAAGAGGAATAATAGAAAGTATAGGATGTTAGTCAACTAGAATCACCTATGGAGGCAGCAAAAATAGATAACATTGAAACAATACCAGAAGAGGAAACCATGGCTATTTCAGTGTATGTTCTCATGGGATTAAAAAATCACCATACAATTTAACTACTAGGATTTATTAGGCACAAAAAAATAATGTGTTAATTGATTCAGGTAGTACTCATAACTTTATTGACATCAAGACTGCTAAAGAATTGAATTTGCACATTAATTCTTCTAATCGAGATAAGTTTCAAGTTCTAGTTATAAATGGAGGTAATGCTCAATATATTGGTAGAACCTATTTAGTATCAATACAAATAGGAAGTTACACATGGTAAGAAACTCTCTTCCTAAGTTTGGGAAGTTCAAATGTTATTTTATGTGTTGAATGGTTAGAATAACTCAACATTGTTAGTTTTAATTTTTGAAAATTATTTGTTGAATGAAAATAAAATGGAAAGATTATTTGATTCCAAGAAATTCAAACTCCATAATCATAGGTAGTGATATCTCACAACATGGAAACATACTGAGGAAAGGAGGTTATGGATTCATAGCTCAAATCAACTACATGGAAGTACAAGCACAAGATACAGTGGAAATTCCCTCAAAAAAATTTCAAGATATTGTGGCTAATTATGATGAAGTTTTCAAAGAACCAAAAGGGCTCCCTCCAAAGTGATATCATGACCATACCATACATCTTGTCCCTAGAAGTATTCCACCTAATGTACGTCCTTATTGATACCCTTAAACTTAAAAAATAGAAATTGAAAATATTGTCCAAGAACTATTAGAACATGTATTCATTCGTCATAGCACTAGTCCTTATTCATCACCAGTAGTGTTGGCCCATCGTAAATATAACTCTTGGTTTATGTGTCCTAAATTTTGGCCCCTTAACAAAATCACCATCAAAGACAATTTTCCTATCCCTATCATAGATGATCTATTAGATGAATTACATGGTGCTAAATTATTCACAAAATTGGATCTACATTTAGGTTTTTATGAAATTAGAGTAAGAGATGAGGACATTCCTAAAATTACCTTTCGTACTCATGAATGTCATTATGAGTTATTAGTCATACCTTTTGGTCTCACCAATGCTCCCTCCACCTTCCAAAGTCTCATGAACATGTCTTTCAACCATTCCTTCATAAACTTATCTTAGTCTTCTTCGATGATGTTTTAATAAATAGTAAATCATAAAAGGGTAATTTAATGCATGTGGAAAAATTTATTCATGTTTCAAATAAGGAGAAACTTTTTGTAAAATTCTTCAAATGTTATTTTGGTGTTCAATGAGTTGAATATTTGGGTCATATCATTTCTCATGAAGGTGTTAAAGTGGATCCTAATAAAATTAAAGTTATTCAAGAATGGAACTTACCTAAAACCGTGAATAAAATTCATGGTTTTTTGGGCCTTACAGGTTACTATCGGAAGTTTATTCACAATTATGGTAAAATTGCAATACCTCTCACTGCTCTCACAAAAAAAAATGTCTTTCACTAGTCGGATGTGGGCACTCAAGTATTCATGGCACTCAAGGAAGCCATGTGCACTACTCCAATTTTGGAAACTCCATATTTTCACAAACCATTTGTTATTTAATGTGATGCTTCGAGAATAGGTATTGTGGTAGTATTAATGCAAGACAATCATCTCTTGGTATTCAAAAGAAAGCAACTTTTAGGTAAAAATTTGGGTAGATCCAAATATGAGAAAAATTATTGGCTAGTTTACATGTGGTCGATAAATGGAGACACTACTTAATCAACAGTAATTTTATCATAAAAACATATAATAGTAGTCTTAAAAATTTTCTAGAACAACACTTTTCCTATCCAGAGAAAAGCAAGTGACTCACAAATTTATTGGTATATTATTTTGTTATCAAGTATAAGAAAGGAAAAAAAAATATGGTAGCATATGCATTGTCTTGTAAATATGAAGATGAAGTTTCCATCAACACTATTTCAGGTCCTTGTTTTCATTGGGTTTCTCATCTCTAAGAAGAATGGTTGGCGAACACTGAAACTATTCAAATTATTCAAGATTTGATTCTAGGATCATCCAAGCATCCTCATTTTTTGTATAAGTACAAGGTGTTAAAAAATAAATATCACATTTACATTCCATAAATTTCCATTATTAAATCCATTATACTTGAAGAATCACATGCTTCTCCATTAGTAGGGCACTCAATATTTGTGAAGACATATATAAGGGTAAAAAAATCCTTTTATTGAAAAGAATTAAAAAATTATGTCAAGAAGTTTTTTGCAGAATGTGAAGTATACCAACGTAATAAGGGTGAAACAGTTAAATCTCCAGGACTTCTTCAACCATTACCAATTTTTGTCCATCAATGGGAACACATATCAATGGATTTTATTAAAGGTCTTCTCAAATCATAAGGTAAAATAGTGATTTTTTTTGTAGTGGATCATATCTCCAAGTATGCTCATTTCAATGCTCTACAACACCCATATTCAAGAAGCAAAGTAGCCAAGGTATTTATGGACTCCATTTTCAAGTTACATAGAATTACCAAAAATTATGTAAGTGATCGTGATCCCATATCTACTACTAGTTGTTGGTGATAATTATTCCATATTAGTGGTACCAAATTAAATAGGTCCTCTACATACCATCCTTAAACTTATGGTCAAACAAAAATGGTTAATAAATTTTTGGATACCTATCTACGATGCTTTGTTCAAGATAAGTAGTATTAATGGAGTTGATGTCTTTCATTATCAAAATGGTGGTACAATACTTCATACCATTACCCCATAAATATATCTCCATTTTAAGCATTGTATTGGGTAAAACCACCAACAATAGTAGTTTATGTTGCAAGATCTTCCAAAGTAGCTCAAGTAGATGATTGGTTCCAACATCGACGGATAATGCTTAACATTCTCAAAGATAAATTGATCCAAGCACAAAATAATATGAAGCAACAAAAATAATCACACCATTCATAATGACAATTAAATATAGGTGATATTGATTTATTATGTTTGTAACCTTACAAAAAACTTTCATTGAATATCAAGACTAGTCAGAAGTTGACTCCAAGATTTTATGGTCGTTACAAGATAGTGAGTCACATAGGAAAAGTGGTATATCATCTAGATATTCTTTCCTCATCCTATATACATCCAATATTTCATGTCTCATATCTCAAAAAGGTCATTGGAAAAAGAGTACACTCTTAGTCAGAGCTTCCAGTATTTGATGAATAAGGATGTATCTATCTTCAACGATAAGTAATATTGTAGAGTAGATCATGACATATTCAATCTAACCACATCAAAGAATTTCTAATAAAATGGTAGGACCTACTAATAGAAGATGCTACATGGGAAACAAAAAATATATTTGAGTAATTTCTAGCTTTGATGACAAAGCTTTCTGAGTAGGGGAGCCATGTTACAACACCAATATAGCCAAGTAAGTTATTTTCAATTGTCATTGATTTATTGATTTAATCATTATTAATAGTTGTAGGTTGATTTCCAATTAATTATATTTTCACTTTTAATATTATTTGCGTAATTTTAAGGACTTAGCCCTCATAAAACAACAATTAATATTCTTTCCTTTATTTTCATATTCGTATTTGCATTTGTTTACAGTTATTTGGCTTCACATGGTATCATAGCACTTCTATATAGCTACAACCATCTAGTTACATATTTACAAGTTCTAAGTAAATATACATCATTTTATGAACTAATCAACATTCTTCAAAAATATGTGGTAGAAAGCATAGTGAAATATGAAATGACTAACACTGCATTGGTTTCAAAAGATACGCCATAGGGAAACATAGCCTCATATTCAAAAGGATGAAGACAAAGGAATAACATATATTGTTAGATATGCAGGAGAAAATGTCATAGCACTAATTATTGTAGATTCAATCCAAGAAACTAGAATCAAGGAAATCATATGAACTATGGAATCCAACCAAATAGGGTATTCCAACCAAGGTAATATTAAAATAATCCATGTTAGCAATAATTTTAGTGTTGAAAAAATTATCTACAATTGGAATATTGATAAGGGAATAAAAAAAAACACCTAGCTTAGAATATTGAAGAAATTGAATAATTGGAACATCCCACAAACGATCATGAAGTCAAAGCTCTTTTATGAAGGACAACATTTTATGAAGATACTAACTACTTTCTTGAACTAGTTACTAAAAATAGAGAAGGAGAGTACAATATCGAAATAATGTAAAACAAGGGGGTGTTAGTATATTACATTATTAGGGTACATGTAAATGTACCACCTTTGGTACATTACTAGAGTAAGAGTTTACTTTAGAGTAAGGTTAAGTAGTTACTTGGGGAAGAAGTAATAAATGCACAAGTATCAATGTGCAATGATGTAAATGTACAAGGAGTCCACTTGTACATGAGTCATAGGAAAGGTAGTTAGGAATATTAAGGGCCAAGTAACTTATATTCTTATATATAGGCCCCATAGTGAATAGAGGGAAGCATAGGAGAGATTACTATGGAGTAGTGAGTAGGTACAATTTAGTATCCATTAGAGTTTTGGAGTGCTCATTACCTCCATTACATTTCATTGTACTATTTTTCTAACTTTCCATTAATAGCAAATTTTAGAATTCCATTATCTTACTTTTCTACATATTTTACATCTTGTGATTGCTTTATCCCATATCTAACATTATCGAAATATAACACAAATGTGGTGAAAAAATTTGCAACAATATCTGTATAGGGTTTAATTTTCTATCCTTGTTTTGGTAAACATCATTTAGTTGGTTAACCACAATTTGAGAATCCTTAAATATGGAGAGTGATTTAATTTTCAAGGATAAAGTTTCTTAAAGTCCAAGGATAATGACCTCATATTTAGTAGTGTTATTGGTGCAAGAAATTTGGATTTTAAAATAAAGAGTGATTAATTGCTTCTAGGATGTGACTAAAATAATACCTATCCTCTCTCCTTTGACACATAGAGCACCAGAAGAATATGGAGTCCAAGAATTAGATTGTTCATCCTCTATGGTGAATATTGGTCTATATGAAAATTTTATAATAATAGAATCAATTGATTTCAAAGGCACTACACCTAATTAATTAACAATATATTAGGCTTTGATATACTTTTAGATAATGAATTATATCACCCCAATAACGCACAAAGAAGGATTAAGTTAGACCTTATATTTTCTTAGTTTTATGAAGATATATCTTAGATCTCAAAGATGATCCTCATAATTGAAGGATCAACCAAGGAGATCATAAATATAAAATTTCATAATATTATACATTATATCATGAAAATGTATGTCATGGGCCTTTGATAAGTGGAACCTACATTATTTAGGCCAAATGGAATGACTTGGTAGAAAGAATACAATTTTAACTTGATCCTCAATAATAATATTGACATAGTTGTAGACTAAGAATACATCAATTAGGGATAACATTCCATACCCTATGGTAAAATGGACAATCATATTGATATTAGATAAAGGGAATTTTTCGTAAGGACAAGATTTGTAAATATTACTAAAATCAATGCAAACTCTAACCTTACCATATTTTTTATCCATAGGAACAATGTTGAATATCTAGTTAGAGTAATCAGTAGCTTTAATAAATTCAGCATCAAGAATATTTTGAATCTTCTCCTTAACAATTAAGGCAATATTAATATGCATATTTTATAACTTTAACAGGGTTGGCATATGGCCTAGCTACCAAGTTATGGACAATATGGGAGGGACCTAACCCTGACATATCCATGTATTACCAAGCAAAGATATCACTAAGTTCTATTAAGATCTTGGAATAATCTTTGAAATTAGTAGAGATTAAAACTTTACCTAACTTAAATATTTTTGAAATATTGGGTGTTTCAATGTCAATGTCAATAGTATCCTCAGTGACAATATGTGACTCATATTCAAATTGAAAAGGATTTGGTAGTATGTCTAGGTTCTCAAAGTCTTCAAGAGTAAATGGTAATTGATCACCATCCTCTAGTTGAGAATGGTCAATATTGGTTAGTTGAGAGAAAGATCCATCAATTTAAAAGCTATCTTAAAAAATGCCATCATGGGAAAAGTTGCATAAGATATGTATGTTTTCATACTCTTATTCAATGGAAATCAACTCAGGATGCACTAGGATTAGGATTTTTACATTGACAACATGTGTGAGCAAGAATAAATAGAATTCCTCATCTATCTCATCCTAATATAATCCATTTGTGTATATAATGGATATAGGAATATATCCTATCTCTAAATGATCATACCAAGATTCAAATTATTAGGGATCCTTTATGCCATGTTCATGTAGACTCAAGCCTTTTCCTTCGTATACCATATTTGTAAGTATTTACTTACGTATGGGTGTATGATATGAATAGCATGAGGTAAATTATCTTTCAACTAGGTGAGTATTACTACCATAATTTTGTTCTTCGTTGGTGGTACTATTACATAAAAATGAGAGGAAGGAGGAATCTTGGATAGGTCCAAAGAGGTTCATTATTAATGTAAATTAGGTTTCTATTTTTAAATTACTCATTTATGCTTTATTGGATATTAGTTTGATACTTAGGTTGATTAGATTAATTATTAGGGATTAAATATCATAAGATATAATTAATTTGATTAGAAGAAGTAGAAGTGATAAGTGGATATGCATTGAGATAAGGTAAAAGGTTGGTCTTAGAATTACTAACTTAAATCATATTATAATAGGAAAAGGATTGAGGATCAAAGGATATATGGATAGTTTTTCCTTGATACTTATATTTGAGATATTGACAAACTGTAGAGATGAGGAGCTTCATTGCATGGATCAAAGCTGATCTAAGGAGATTATTATAAGTGATTTCACAAGGCATAACATAAAATAAAGTGTTGAAGAATTTGGGCCCAAATTTAAGGGGTAAGGCTATGCTTCTGTTGGACTCATGAACCCTATTATAAAAATCCCTAATCACAAGGTCATATTTTTTAAGATGTTGCTTAGTTAGGACAATTTTTTCAATGAATTGAAGAACACAAACATTAAGACTTAATTTATTATCAATAAGAATTATTTTGATAAATAAATCATTGACTTAGCCTGTATTGTAAAGATGAAGTCCTCCAATCATAGGTATTTGAGGGGGATCATGCTGATAAAAAGAGATTCTAGCATAGTTTAAAGCAATATATCCCACTGAAATAGTTATATCAACGGGGTTAATATATTGAAGGATGGTTTTCTCACATAAAAGTTTAATCGGGATTCTCTATTAATTGAAGAGTTTTCAAACAACTCAAGAAGGAAAATTTTGTCTAGGGTACTCACAATATGTTGTTGGAGATTAAAAATACCCTTCAATTGGCTTTGTGATTTTAGGATGAGTGGAGGTCATTAATGGGAAATGGTTTTCTTGGCACAAATGACCAAGGGTGTTTGAAAAGGTTCATAAGTAGATTGATTATTTTATGATTACCTTGTAAAACAATGGAAGAATAGATCATGACCATTGAAATATTTTTGAGGTGGGACATTAGTAAACTAAATGTTATTTGTTGACTTTTGATCATGGTTTATTAGTGGATTCTAAATGATTCCTATGTTTTAGTTGGATGAGTATTGATATTTACATCCATTAATGATAATCCAACCATTATCTGTCAAGTCCTAGATAAGGTGTTTAAGGTGCTTGCACTTCTTAGTTGAATGACCATTGACATGATGGAAAGCACAATGTTCATTGAATCATAGCAGTATTTTCTAGTATCTATGGGGTGGATGGGTGGATGTTCAATCATTTTGTCATGAAGGATATATTTAAGTAAGTTAAAAGGAGGCTTATCTAACTTCGTGAACTACATCTTAGGTTTTGTTGTTTGTATAAGACAAATTTTTTGAGGGTCACTATGGTATTCAAAATTTTTGTTTTGACACAATTCGATGATTGTATTGCCTACCACATGCTTATTTTTATAATGTATTTTGGAGGAATTTATCTTATGTATTAAATTTAAGTTATATATTATTGATTAGGATGGTATATAATCATTTAGCTAGCTGAAATGCTTCTTCATAAGTGGAAATATTAGAAGTTTCTAAGGGATAAGCCAATTGGTCATGTAAGTTACCTATAAAAATATCCATCAAGTCATTTTATGGGGAAGTATACCCACTAAATATTGATATTTTACTAAGAATTTGGCACATCTATCTTCTTTCCTTGGTTGAGTTTATATAGGTCATCAATTGTGACCATCTCCTCAATATAGACTAAGAATTTTTGGATGAAATTTTTAACAAGGTCCTTCAAATTATTAAGGAAATTATGTGGTAGTTGGTAATACCACTCAAGAATAGGACCACAAAGGCTCATGGGAAATATTTTTATCAATAATATTTTGTCATGCATGATGATGGTGCAAGTGGTATGGAAGAGATAAATGTGGTCTATGGGGTCTTCCTTCCCCTATACATTTGAAAAAATTATGGGAAGGCTCAAATTGATAGCATGTGATCTAAGTGTTGGTTGCATTGCCAAATTTTTTTGCACCCTTATCTTCAGGCTAAAGGATCCGTACCCAAAATGGGGTGAGAAAATTATGAAAAAATACCTCAGATGGAGAGGCCCTTTGAAGGTCGTGCCTCTCGAGGGAGGGGTATAAAGGTGAATTTTTGAAGAATAGTGGGGTTCACCAGGAAACTTTGAGTGGCAGTTTCCACGCCTAGGTTTGAAAATGGGTTTGATTTGTTTGTTTTATGTTCAATCATTCAGATTCCTATGTTGGCCAAAATGAAGCTAAGCTATTCTATATGAAGATTCTGATTTACATGAAAACAAAAGACATAAATGAATCCTAATGTGATTGAATACAGAGAATATGTAAAATGGGGAAGAATACACTTGATTTCTGATGTCTGATGAATATTCTAAAGCTTGTAGTAGTCTAGATCATCCCGGATATGATAGGGTCATCTGTAATTGTACAAAATAATCCCAAATCATAGGCGATCATCTGAGATCACCAATGATCATCAACGACATGATGAATTCGTTAGGCGAATTCGTCAGAAACCTACAATCAAGAAAACATACCCCAAAAACCAAAAATACAATTGCAAGAATGATGCAAAATGATAGAAATAAAAGTATAGATGTTTGAATGATAAATCTAGATATCAAATTAAATGGGATGCACTATTTTGGAAACTTATTTTGATTTTTATCATGCAATTGTGCTGAATGAGGTGAACTCCAAGATGCGAAACAAAAGTAAATTAATCTAATGCACCAATAAATAAGGAAAATGAGATAGAGAATGTAAACTTAGGGCTCTGATTGCCCCCATGCTGAATTGCAAACCGGATCATCTGTAATCATACAAGATCATCGCTGATCTTGAAAGGATCATCTCAAATTGTAGTTGAATCACTTGCAACTATCCGAGCTACCTCTGGCTGAAACACAGTGAAATCCTACAAAAAAATTGAAAGTATAAATGTGAATGATGGGAGATCAAGGAGGGATTCAGGTAGAGTCAGGTAGAGTCAGGAGGATAAACTAAAAAATCCTAGTTTATATAGGATTAGGGGGAGGTTAGGAGGTTGGGGATCATCCCAATCTGGGAGATCCTCAACATGAGAATCTCCAACCACGTAGACATGCTTCTGCCCAAGATGGAGAGGTCATTGGAATAGAAGCTAATTGCAAAAATTTAGTTTTGGGATGAAATCGTCTGGATGTTCTGTTCTAGACGAATTCATTTGATTTGGGATGATATCGTCAGATCAACGACGATATCGTCCAACGGTCACAACCTCTAAAAATGGTGCAAAAAATGAGGTAAGCGGTTAACGGGTAGTTTCAAGATTAAAATTCAAATTTCTACCTTTCACTAATGGTTTAATTATGCCAATTTTAGGGTGCTACATTTTGCCCCCTATTTAGCGCATTTTTCCAAAAAAAATGTGTTAAAGACGAGTTCTTCACGCTTTACTAGAAAGCACAAATTTATTTCATTTTTTAGACGATGATTCTAGGTCGAATCGTACGACTGTTTACTATGGTGCCCCCTCCGATTTTTTACCCAAATCGAACGTTTGAGGTAAAAGTGCAGAAAAGAAAAAATTGAAAAAAAATGTTGTTTTAAATAAAAATAAGAAAAATAGGGTAAAACCCTAATTCATTGTTACTATTCACTTTCGTTGTTTCAGATCTCTACAAGCAAAATTGTGGAGACGACACACATATCGATAGAGATCCGATGTGGGTTGCCGGATTCGATGGGACCACCTCATCCGCCTCAGGGTGGGAGAGGAGATGACGCTGAGAGCTCGAGGTCTTCTCGAGGCTAGATGCATATTCTACATAGACTTATTTTGAGAAGATTGAGTATGCCAGGGTATAGATTATGACATACCAATCCATTTTGATATGATGTATATATTTCTTGATATATATATGATGTTATTTTTGTGATATGACTTGTGCATATTTTTTATGATGCTTTAATATTTTAATTGTTGATTGACTATTCATGTAATTATGTCATTGAAAATATTATAATTTTATGTCATGCTATAAAATTAAACGAAATAATTTGATGTAAACAAACTAGTTGTTGTGGTGTGTTTTGATGAAAATAAAGTGTCTTCTAACAATAATTTCAAAGGATATTGTCATTGTTATATGACCATTTCATGGAGTCATCGCTCGCTAGGTCATCAAGCTAATCCTAGTATGAGAAAAATATTGCTACAAGTAAAAGGGTGCTTAAGAGACTGTCTTAAGACTTTATGTTGTGATGATGAAATGATGATAGTGATGATTTGTTTTTAGATTTCCATGAAAATATTATGTGTGAAATATTAAAAATATGATTTTTGCTAGGCATAAAATTCCTAATTATGATAGAAATTTGAACAATTCCCTAGGAATTATACCATCTTCGCAAATAAATGATTGTTGACATAATGAAATGAAATAGAAAAGTTTTCGTTCTTTTTAAAGCATAATTGTGTAACATAATGATTTAAGCCATATGCTTTTGTGGATTAAAAAAATGGGAAATAAAATTAGAATGATGGTTTGCACTAGGCATAGAATTTTAGGTATAGACTTATATCATCATCGTGAAATCCAAAGAAGAAATTGATATAATAGTTTTATTGTATAGTTGTTTTTTTGATTTTGAGATAAACAAAAAATATACAAATGAGGACTTACACTAGGCATAAAATTCTAATTTAGTTTCAGGAACTATACCATCATCGCAAAAGTCAAAAATATATAAATGTGACTTTATTGCTAGATTTTTTAACATGTTTTGCAAGAAAATTTTGGATTTTTGAAAAAAATGTATTTAATTGATTTTATGCTAAGCAAATATTCTCAAGTAAGAAAGTCAAATTATTCCAGAATATTTGAATAAATATTTTAAATTATCTCAAAGACAAAATTTAGATTTATAAGGAACCGCGTGTGCATACATGAGTTCATTGCCGATCTTGATCCATCATAATGATACAAAATCTCTTAAACACAAATGTGTGTGCAATTGTAATGTTCATTTACCGATTTTGAGAAAGATAATTTGATACAAGTAATTTGAATTAACCAAATGAGTGTTTGTTGACCATGATTTATATGCATGTAACCGTACCAAACTACTATGTAAGTCGGGTCATCAAGAGCTAGCTGATCCATAAGCGGACATAGGTCTGTAAAAAATAAGGTTGCTAATGTGATTGACATATCACCATGATAGAAGTTACCCAAGGCCAAGCGGGTTGGGCACAAACCACCTATTATGGGGCTTACCTCATGATTTTTTAATAATTAATAATTCCAGGGATTCAATCTCATTCACCCTTCTTTTCTTTCAAAGGGTAGGGGGGAGGATTTATTGCTTTTTGTTTTTTCTTTTCTTTTATTTTTCTATTTTTTTTTTTTTTGTATTTTCTTGACATTGAGATAATGCTGAAATATTTCTGAGATGGTACAAAATGATACTGAAATAATGATTCTGAATAATTTCTATTTTTATCATATTTTCTGATTTTATTTTCTTTCTTTTCTTCCTAACTAGGAACTTGCCGGATTGTGTAGAGCAAGGTTACGGTAGGGGTGAGCTGCCTTTGCAATTCTTAAATATTAAGACCATGTGCAGAAGATAAGAGAAACTTTCTCTCAAGAGCCACTTCACTAGACACATTTTGAAATGCATGAAATCATTTTAATGTGAAAAGGTGTACTTGGTTCAAGTAAATAACAAGATCAGTTCTCTATGCTCAAAAATTTATTTAGTTCAATTGTGGACTTTGATATAAGAGAGATTAATAATCATACCAAATAAGATCAAGATATTTATTCATGTGAGTGTGAAAGTGAGGGATTCCAGATAAATGCTAATTTATCCAAAATAACTGAAAATATAACTGCAATACTTCAAGAATTGACAGGTGCAAAATAGAAGATGTTTTTGAGGATTTTGATTTTTCTTTTTATTTTGATTTTTAATTTATGAATTGAGAGAATACATAATATTACTGTTTTTGAAATTTTTATATGAATTACTAATATGAGACAATATGTATAATATATACAGTGATGAAATTACCAGATTTATGCATAATAACGCTTAAGATGCATAATGTTCATAGGTTCTTTAAGATATTTACCATCTAAGGTAGCTAATATGTATGCTCCCGATCCAAATTTAGTAGTGATAATATATAGCCCAAGCCAGTTAGGCTCGAATTTACCTTTAAGATATTTAGTTGCATTAGTATTTTTTTAATTTTCTTTTAAGACGAGGTCGTCGATTTCAAAGGATCGATTATAATCTTTCTTGAGATATGCTAGTTTGAGCTTGTTCTAGTAGGCACGAAGATGCTCCAAAGCATTAATTCACTTCTCATCTAGGAGTCCTTTGAAAAGGATTGAAAATCCAACTAACTTCATATTATTTACAAACTCATTATATAGGCTCTAATGGCCCAAAATACATAACCAAACCCATCAAATCATGGATTTGATCCAATATGCTTAACCATAAGCTACAAAAGTGCAAAGGAGAATGCACGTAACTTCTAAGTTAAGAGGAAAGGAATAATGCTAACTATAAGATCCATTTTAGCTATCTTGAAGTACACACTTCCTACTTTGAGTTCACACTTCCTAACTAACACTCCTAAATGACAACTAGAAGATAACTAGTGCCCACAAGTGCATGTGAGAAGGAGACTCACTTACAATATTAATTTGCAAGAAATAAACTATGCAAACCTAGCTAGGAATTACTAGAGGGGTCATATGAGTGATCAAACATCAATCCTCATCATGCCTCCCCACAATAGAAGCATTGGCCTCCAATGCTTTCAGAAGAGTAGGAAAGTCACGGGACATCTGATGAAAAGAAATCCAACGAGCCTGATGCGGCAGCTGTCCTCGCCGAGCCACAAGATATGAGGTGGTAGACCCCTGGCGAGTCTGTCGAGTCTTCGTGTCATAGATCTGATCGGAATCCAATGGTAACTGAGAATCAGGAACCACGTCCATAGGATGACTGATAGCTGGTGTGGTCTCCAATGTAGAGTCAAAGTACAACTTCAAAAGATCTACATTGATGACGTCATGAATTCCCAAGTGTGTGGGAAGATCAAGGCGGAAAGCATTCTCGGACACCTATTGAAGAATAGTATAAGGCCCATAGCGAATCGGTTTGATTTTACTATGAGTCTTATCAGTAAAACGTCGCTTGTCAAGATGCAACCAAACTTTGTCACCAACCTGAAATGGATGAGGAATGCGATGTCGATCCATGGCCTTTTTCTACTGTTGATGTGTCTTTTGCAAAATCTCAATCACCTTTGATTGAAGATTGTGCAAGTGCTGAATAAATGAGTGTGCCTTGTCTTGCTCCTTCCGAAGATGTGAAGTGACAGGAGAAGGCAAAGACAAAGGTAACTCATAAGGTGCCAAGGGCTGAAATCCCATACAAACCTCAAAAGGTGAGTGACCTGTAGAAGAATGTAGGGCCCTATTGTAGGCATGTTCAATATGAGTGAGACTCAAGTCCCACTTTTCTTGTGAAGCGTGATGATAGATTCGTAAACTTTGCACAAGGGTACGGTTTACCACTTCAGTATTCCCATCTGACTGCGGATGATAGGCGATGGAAAAGTTAAGGGAAACTCCCAAAATTTTCCACAAAGAATGCCAAAAGTGACCCACAAAGCATGAATCATGATCCGATATAATGCTGGTAGGTAGACCAAAGGAACGCCAAATGCTGTCAAAGAACAATTGGGCTAAGTCTATGTAGAACTTGTCTTGCGGCATGGAATAAACTTAGCCATCTTACTGAATCTGTCAACCACCACGAACACACAATCATGTTGTCGCACTGTCATGGGAAAACCACTAACCAAATCCATGGAAATGCTTTCCCAAGGATGGGAAGGAATGGGCAAAGGCATGCCTAAGCCAAACTTCCTGTTAGCTGGTTTTGAACGACAACAAACTGCACACTGTTTGAGAAATCTCAACACATCCCTCTGCATTTTAGGCCAGTAAAAAAATCTTTGCAAGTGATGAAGTGTTTTGTGTTTCCCAAAGTGACCACCATAAAGTGTAGAATGAGCTTCCTTAAGAAGTGACACCCTAGGCTCACAAGGAACACAAACCTTGTCCAATTTGTAAAGAAGTCCTTCTTTGATGTAGAAATCTTGGAAAGGACGCAAATTGGAAGAAGAAGGCTTACTCACTTGCTCAAATATTTTCCCAAAATCAGGATCCTGTGAATACTGATTAGGCCAAGTCTTAAATCCCAAGTGTGAAGTGGACATAATTGTTAAGGCAAGAGCGGCAGGAGGCCTACTCAAACAATCAGCAACAGTATTACTCTTCCCCTTTTTGTACTTGATCACCAAGTGAAATTGTTGGAGGTAAGAGGCCCACTTCATATGTCTTGATTCTTCAATTTTACTTTGAGATTGTAAAAACTTGAGAGGCATATGATCAGTGTGTACTACTATATCTTTTCCCAAAATATAATGTCTCCAGTACTTGATAGCTTGAACTAATGCATACAACTCCTTGTCATATGTAGAATAGTTCAACTTAGCAACAAAAAAGTTTTTGAATGATAAGCAACTGGATGACCATTCTGTTTGAGCACAACTCCTAAGGCAACTTTAGAGGCATCCGTTTCAATCTCAAAAGGTTGAGAGAGGTCAGGTAAAGTTAACACAGGTGTTGTACAAAGTTTCTTTTTGAGTTTCTCAAAGGCAATATCTTGGCTTTTCTCCCAATGAAATGGAACTTTAGACTTAGTGAGATAATGCAATGGAGCTGCAAGAGTGGAATATTGAGGAATGAACTTGCGATAAAAATTCGCAAGTCCTAGGAAACTCCTTAACTCAGTGAGAGTTGAAGGAGGGGACCACTTAAGTAAAACATCAACTTTGGTGGGATCTACCTGAATTCCACTTTCACTAATCACATAACCAAGGTAAGAAACTGAAGTATTGCCAAAAGAACACTTGGAAGAATTGGCATATAATTGATTCTTCGCAAGAAGATCAAGTGTATGATGGATATGCCCAAGGTGTTCCTCCCAAGTTTTTGAGAATATCAATATATCATCAAGATATATTATTACAAATTTGTCAAGTACATCACGAAATACATCATTCATCAACCTCATGAAGGTTGCAGGAGCATTAGTAAGACCGAAGGGCATGACCAACCATTCAAAGAGGCCCATCTTCATTTTAAAAGTTGTCTTCCATGTATCCTCAGCTTGGATACGCACTTGATGATATCCACTTTTGAGATCTATTTTTGAAAAGAACTTAGCTCCTTGGAGCTGATCTAATAAATCATCAATGCGTGGTAGTGGATATCTATTCTTTACAGAAATTTTGTTCAAAGCACGAAAATCAATGCACAATCTCCAAGTGCCATATTTTTTAAGAACCAACAAAATAGGTGAGGCACAAGCAGAAGTACTTTCCTTAATGAAACCCTTAGACAACAAATCTTCTATTTGCCTTTTTATTTCTTCATTTTGCAAAATAGATTGTCTATACATGGGAGCATTAGGTAGTGAAGAACCAGGAATGATTTCAATGTTGTGATTAATTGTGCGAATTGGAGGAAGAGACTTTGGCTCCTGAAATATGTGTGAGTAATTTTGCAATATTTTATCCATTGAAGAGTGTTGCTTTGGAATGGATGTGGATGTAGGAGTGTTTTGAGAGCGAATGAAAATTAGAGCAACGTCACCACCTTTTTTAATTGCCCTTTTTGTTTGCTTGGAATTTAGAATGATGTTAGGAGTGTTGGTGCTTTTAATGAGAAAGACCTTACCATATTTTTGAAGTGTGTAGGTTCTTTTGAAAGCATCATAAACAGCTCTCCGATCATACTAAAAAGGTTGTCCAAGAAAAATCCCACAACAATCCATAGGAGTCACATCACAAGTGACTTGATCTATGAAATGTGGGCCAAGTGCAAATTTTAATGTGCAAGTGTGAGTGATTTCTGAGCCCCTTCCACTATCCTTCCAACCCAAAGAATAAGGTTGAGGATGAGGCTCCATAGGTAACTTCAATCGCTCGACAATGGACCTCGCAATTAGATTTTTCTACGAGCCATTATCCACTATACAATCTGTTGCAAAATTATGGAGCAAATGAGCTCGAGTGATGAACAAAGCATCACGAGCGCCCCCTGATGAACTTACATTTACCAAGGTAACCTCATTGAGCTTACCTCGTAATTTCATGTATACTCTACTTTCTCCTACTGACTCAAGGGGACCTTTGGAAGCATCCTCCTCTTGAGTAGTGATGACTAAACTCTTCTTTTTAAGCTTAAAACAATCAGCTTTTTCATGACCTTTTTTCTTACAATAGTTACAAAAATTTTTAGAAGAAGAAGGTTTGGAAGAAGAAGAAGAAGAAGGAGTAGAAGCGGAAGGAGAAGGAGAAGAAGGATATGGAGAAGAAACATTCTTCTTTTGAGCAAAATTCTTCTTTTGTGAGAAAGAACTATTCCCTTTTGATGAGTTTGCAACCACTTGAGTAGCAGGTGCGCGGAATGCCTGCGAATGCGCTTTGAACTTGTCCTCCGCAAGTTGCGCCTGGTTGAAAACTGAATCCAATGTTTCCATAGAAACAAACATAATTTCCCTGTACAAATGTTCCAACAAACCACTTTGAAATTTGAGAATCAAAGCTTTAATATCTTCCTCCACATTCAAAAGTATCCTGTACCCGTTGAATTGAAAGATATATTCCTGCACAGTCATATTAGTACCTTGTCGAAATCGAAACCACTTAATGACCAATTCCTTAGAATAATTGGAAGGATAAAAATTGGTCTTAAGACAGTCTACAAGCTCATCCCATGAGGTGAGTTCATCATGACCTCTTTTTCTTTCAACAAGTACTTTAGCTAAACCAGAAAGTTTTAGCTTAGCATATGGAACCATATCCTCATCTGAAAGCTGAGTATAAGAAAACCAAGAACTCATGTCAAGAATCCAACTATTCAATACTTCTGGGTTTTGGGATCCATCATAAAGTGGCACTTCACAATGAACTCTCAGGCGAGAATCATGAGTAGAAGTTGAAGCATTGTGGACAGAAATATCATTTACCTTCATTGCAAGGTTACCAAGAACTTCTGCCATGGTAGTATCATTAGCTTTATCTGCTAAAGCATTTACAACATGTGCAAGTTCTGCCACTTGGGCAGCCAAGTCAGAAGCCATGTGAAACCGGGTATAAGCCAGGAGTAAAAGGGAAAAGCACTAAAAATCAAGGTAAAAATTGGAGGTTCCTTGTTACAATGTTGTGCCCTGAATTGAAAAATACTCCTAAGGCTCAAAATTTAAAAATTTAAACTAACCTAAGGTTTAAAATTTATATTTTATTAATTTAAAAATAACTTAATTAAAAATTAAATTTTAATTAATCAAAGATTAATTAATTTAATTAAGTTATTAAAAATTAAATTAATAAAAAATAAAAATTACATGCAAAACCTTAGAATAGTAAAATTAAAAAATTACAATTATTACCCTTGATTTTGCCGAAACTGCACTCCACCCTCTGTTGCATGAAATTCTGCAACTGCTGTTGCACGTTTCTCGAGGTGGTGCGAGTGGCAATTTCGAGTTTAGTTCTTGCACGTTTCCTGAGGCAGTTGCAACTTGACAAGCGGTGGGGTAAACTTCAGGGGCAAATTTTTCTTGGGGCACCAAACTCCGCCCGTAGGCCGGAGGGCTGACCTGACAGGTTCCAAGACCTATCAGCACCAGCACGGTGCTGCCGCGGGCTGCCCGAATGTGGACAGCCTATGGGCGGCACCAATAGCCACCCGTCGGCCAAAGTCTGGCCTGACAGGACCAGAGCCTGTCAGAACCATCCAAGCTGCTGGCTATGGCTAGCCGCCAGCATAGGCCTGATGTAGCTGTGTGGCTGTGGATAGCTACTAACATAGGCCTATCATGATAGCTTGGATGGGATAGCCGCGGCCACAGGCGCTGTCATGCTTGATAGTGTCTATCGCCGACACTGCCAACTGACAGTGCTGACACAGGAGCTATCGCCTGACAGCGTCTATCATTGCCTGTCAAGCTGGTAAGGCAGCGGGACCGTGTGTGTCAGCCTGACGTGCACGAAAAGTCCTGCTTGCCGGTCGATTGCCGAATCTCGGCCAAAAAGGGCAAAACAAAAGGCCCTTCGGCTAATATTTTTTTGTCTTATTTTTCAATAAAAATCAATATATAATTTTTATGAAAAATAGAAAAATAAACTAAATAAATTATATATATATGAAATATATATATATATTTATATATTTAAATTTTAAATAAAATTTTAAATAACTTTAATTGTTATTTTAAAACTTTAAAATTTAAATGTTACAATGATTTCAAAGAAACTAAGGTAATTTTACCTAGAATTTCAAGAAATTTGTAATTTCTTTTCAAACCAGCAAGACCCCTCCAGTAGCTCTCCTTTCAAGATCCAGTCGACACACGACCAACGTTTGAAAGGCAACCAGATCTAAGTCGACACACGACCTAGTTTTAGATGCTCCTCAGTCTTCAAGACTCCTCAATGGCAGGAACAAATGGCTCCCTAATGCGTATTTCACCGTAGGAGTAGTCCAAACCTGCCAAGGGATTTTTGTAAGAGAGGAATCGGGGTAAATTTTTCCTATACCTCTTGAGCATAAGCAAAAAGTTGGAACGAGGAGTTTGACGCCTAAGGAACTTCCTTCTGCGAATGGTTTTCAAGCTCCCCTTGAGCTTGAACCGAGTCCTCAATGAGAAAGAATTTCTCATGAAAAACAATCTATCTCCTACCCTCTCACCTCACAAGCCCTAGTGCAAACATAAACTAGGCTCTGATACCAATGAAAAGGATTGAAAATCCAACTAACTTCATATTATTTACAAACTCATTATATAGGCTCTAATGGCCCAAAATACATAACCAAACCCATCAAATCATGGATTTGATCCAATATGCTTAACCATAAGCTACAAAAGTGCAAAGGAGAATGCACGTAACTTCTAAGTTAAGAGGAAAGGAATAATGCTAACTATAAGATCCATTTTAGCTATCTTGAAGTACACACTTCCTACTTTGAGTTCACACTTCCTAACTAACACTCCTAAATGACAACTAGAAGATAACTAGTGCCCACAAGTGCATGTGAGAAGGAGACTCACTTACAATATTAATTTGCAAGAAATAAACTATGCAAACCTAGCTAGGAATTACTAGAGGGGTCATATGAGTGATCAAACATCAATCCTCATCAAGTTCTAGCTAACTAAATCTGCTAGCACGATATTCATCTCCTACTTCAGTATCATGAAGTAGCAGAGCCAAAGAAGGAACTTCTAGTTCAAAGGGAAAAATAGCTGCAGTGCCATAAACCAAAACAAAATGTGAAGTACCTATGGGAGTATGAATGCTAGTTTGATAAACCCATAAAGTAAGATATAATTGAATGTTCCAATCATGACAAAATTTATTGACCAGTCTCTTGAGGATTTTAATTAATGTTTTATTAGATGCTTTTGCTTGGCCATTACCCTGAGGATAATAGGGAGTGGACCAACGATGTTGAATTTTATATTTTTGACATAGTTTCTTTACATCTTTGTTTTTTAAACAAGTTCCATTATCCGAGATGAGATTTACAGGAATGCCGAACCTACAAATAATTTGATGAAGAATAAACTTGGAAACTTACTTTCCACTACAAGAAGCTAACGACATAGCTTCGACCCACTTCGTAAAATACTTTATGGTGGTTATGATGAATTTGTGTCCATAAAATGACACAGGATTGATTTTTCCAATGATGTCTAAGCCCCATTTTGAAAAGGGCCAAGGAGATGAAATAACCTGCAGTTCTTGTGCAGGTGCATGGACAAGGTCAATGTGTTTCTGGAACTTGTCATAATGGCACACGTAATCATGTGCATCATTCTCCATGGTAGGCCAAAAATATCCTATCGTAAGGAGCTTCTTAGCAATGGTGCTACCACTAAAGTGTCCCTCACAAGATCCATTGTGGGCTTCACTCAAAGCTGATCTTGACTCTTCTAGATTCAAACATCTCAATAGGATACCTTCAAAATATCTCCTATACAACGTATTACCAATTATTACGAAGCAAATTGCTCGTCTACATAATAACCGGTGTTGGTTTCTATTAAAACCTTCAGGGAAGGTCCCATTTTGAAGAAAATTAAGGATGTTAGTGTACCAAAGTTCAAGAATAGTTTCGTTGATTAGAAACACGTCCAAAGGTTCCAAGCATGATTTAGTTGAAGCGGGTTCTTGGAGTCGACGAATAATGATGGTAGCATATTCGTCATCTAACTCCAAGGGTAAAAGATATGCAGTTGCGACCATAGCATCATCCGCACGATTGCTAGTTCTAGGAATAGCTTCCAAGGTAACTTGATCAAATAAAGATATTAATTGTAATACATATGCTTTATATGGGCATAATTTATCATCTCTGGCCTGATAAAAATCATTAATTTTATTTATAACAAGTTGATAATCATCAAAAACTAATAGATTTTTAATTTCCAGTGCCAAGGTAGCTCATAATCCAAGGATTAAAGCCTCATATTCAACAATGTTATTAGTACAGGCAAACATTAATTTAAAGGATATATGTATGAGATGTTTCTATGGAGATCAAAATAATTCCTACACCAGCCCCACTCATGCATCGGGCTCCATAAAAGTATAATGACCATTTCTCTGAATGATTTACCTCTAGGTTAAGGCATTCGTCAGGAAACTCAATGATGAGGGGATGGGTGGACTCTAAGGGTGCATCAACTAATTGATCTGCTATGATTTGACCCTTAACAAAATTTTGTCCTATAAACATGAGTTCAAACTCACTTAGAGCAAGAACCCACTTTGTTGTGTGACCAGATAAATAAGGTCGACTCATGAGATACCGCAAGGGATCGGATTTAGCAATAATGTATGTTTTCTGACTGAGCATATAATGGCATAGTTTCTATGTAGAAAATATGACTGCTAGACATAACTTATCTAATGTTGTGTAGTGGGTTTCATAACTAATTAATGTTTTGCTAATGTAATAATTAGCACGCTCTCTTTTCTCATCATCAAGTTGAGCTAACATAGCTCCTAAAGCAAAATATGAAGCAAAAATATACAAGATAAATGGGCGATCAGGTCTAGATGGCAAAATAACAGGTGGGTTAAGAAGATATTGTTTGAGGATTTCAAATGCTTCCTTACATTGGTCATCCCAATGGAAAGAGATATCCTTCTTAAGAAGCTTAAGAAAGGGTCCAGTTTTATCTACCAGCTTATCGATGAATCGACGGATAGCTTGAAGCTTACCTTGTAGACTCTGTAATTCATATATATTTGTAGGTGCTAGCATATCAGTGATAGCCATAATATTGAGAGGGTCAATTTTGATGCCACTTAAAGAAACTATAACCCCCAATAATTTACCTGACTTGACTCCGAATATACATTTGGCTGGATTCAATCGGATAAGATATTCCCTTAACCAATCAAATACTTTTCTCAAGTCATCTAAATGATCATCTTCTTCAGTAGAACAAGCTATAATGTCATCTACATAATCATGTAGTATATCATGCATCATATCATGAAAGATATAATTCATGGCTCGTTGATAGGTTGCACCTGCATTCTTCAAACCGAATGGCATCACTTTCCAATAGAAAGTCCCCCAAGGGGTAATAAAGGATGTTTTAGCCTGATCTTTAGGAGCTATCTTGATATGGCTATAACCAAAAAATCCATCCATTAAGGATATCATTCCACTCCCAGTAGTAAAATCAATGATTTGATCCATATTGGGAAGGGGAAAATCATCTTTAGGGCATGCAACATTAATATCTCTAAAGTATGTACAAACCGTAATATTAGTAGCTTCTTTCTTAGTTACTGGAACTACATTTGAGATCCATTCAACATAATCAATGGCTTATATAAAAATAACATTCAGGAGTTTTTCTAACTCACATTTGACTAGTAAGGCCACTTTAGGATGCATTTTTCTAAGCTTACGCTTACAGGTTTAGCATCCAGATGCACTACTAGGTGATGCATAACTACAGAAGGGTCTAAACCTGGTATATCTTCATATGTCCAAGAAAAAATATCTTCATATTCTTTAAGAAATGCAATGTATTTATCCTTTTTTTCTTGACTCAATTCTGATCCAATGTTGATTATGTGAGGGTTATCGTCGGTTCCAATGTTAATTTTTATGACATTTTCTACTTCCATGTGTAGATATCTCTCAAAATTAGGTGGGATGGGTGAAACACCCAATTCTTGTAATTCTTCCAAGGTTATCTTGGATAATTCGTCTTGAGGAGTCATGGCCTCAAGCTGGGCTATACTAGGTATAGAACCATAAAAATAAAATCCATTATGTAATAATTCCTCAATGGAGACATCGTGAAAGATATCTCCCTCCAACTCATCGTCGGATTCAATGATCATCAGGATAAGCTATAGATAGCATATTACATGTGAATGTCTTATTCATTAAACACAAAGCATCATGTTCATCTAAATATTATTGGTAACATATAAGATGGTTTTCATCCTCAAATGGGAATGGCTGAACCTTACTAGAAAATAGGCCCGCACCACATCGGGAGGGCCACGCTTCTACCTCAAAAGGTTCTTTCATACCATTCTGAAAAGGTCCCAAACCTTTCCCTTTATATCCCAATTTAAGCATTATAGGTTTGGATTTAATATACTCGTTAGTAAAATAGCATCGAGCATATCCATCATAATGAGTTCTAATGTTTCTAGGTATTCTACCCCAGTCATATCCCTTATAAATAAAGGCACAACTCCCAACTTGGTAAATACTTCCCATAGGATATGGGAGGCCCAAGGTACAAGGATATGATGGTAAATTATTTAAAATAAGGGAATATTGCATAGAAGCATTCGTTTCTTCTGATATAAGAATTTTAGATAGATCGGGTAAGAGCTCGTCAGTAAGAGCATAAGAGGTAGAAGGAACATTCCCTACATCTTTCGATGCAAAAAATATGAATTTGGTGGATGTAGATGGTGTAGAGGTGTCGATAGATGGGTCTATTACAGGTATGGAAGTTATAGGAGTAGAACAAGAGACATTGGTTATGGGATTAGGATATTTCTTAGGTCCTAATGCGGTTTGTTCAGAGGATAGTTGAGTTATATGTGGAAGTGCAACTGATGGAGAAGAAGTAGATGACGTTGTGGGTGTGAGTTTCACACGTTTAGATGGATAATGAGAATTAGTATGTGTGGATGATAGAGCAGGGTAAAATTGAACTCCAATAGGCTCTGCCAAAGCACACATATCAAAGGGTCTTGGATCACCATGAATGGTAACCAACTGATTCTTAAATTCAAACTTAACACATTGATGTAAAGTTGAGGGAACAGCTCGCATCGCATTGATCCAAGGACGACCCAAGAGTATATTGTATGATGCAGGGCAATGTACAATAAACACAGTCATATCCAAGGTTCTTGGACCAACCTGCAATGGAATGGTAATAACTCCACATGTTTCTTGTGTTTCTTCATTGAAAGCTTTTATGATCATATCAGTTCTTTTCATTTCATCACTTCTAAACCCAAATCTTTGGTAGAAGTCAAAAGTGCAGATATTTAAAGATGAACCATTATCAATCAAAACTCGTTTGACTGCTACATCTCCAATTAAGGTAGTAATATACAAGGGGTTATCTTTATGTAAACTATGTTGTGGTATGTCTCTATCCCGAAATTCAATACAATCAACTTCATGAGTTATTATAGTATCGACTATGGATTTAGGTTTAATATCTTATGGTACCATCATATGACTTAATGTGAGCATTAATTCATCTCTATGTGTAGGAGAAGATCTTAAAAGGTCCAAGAGAGAAATTCTACTTGTAATATTTGACAATTGTTCATTAATATTATAAGGAGGTTTAGGTTGAACATTAGGCAAATGATTCCCTTTATTAGGAACATTCAAAACAAATGGAGCTAATCCACCATTCTAAATTTGATCTTGTTGAGAATTTTGAGCCCGTTGTCTAGTAAAAGCTCCGATGGTACCCATAATATTATTCCGTGGATGATGAATGGGTCTTGGTCTATCATTTATAGCTATCTCATTAGAAAGTAATCGGTGAGACGATGGTCTAGTAGTGACTCTTATTAGAAATGGCTCTTCTAGAATAATATAACTTGTGATAGGGTGAATAGGATCCGATTCATATTTAGAACTATTCAATTGATTTGATGTGATTTCCATATCACTCTCAGTCTCATATTCTGTATCACTAAGATCATGTATCTGAATATTATATAGAGGTCTGGTTGTAACCATGGATAAAGTTGTGTCAAATATTTCAAGATCATGAACAGGTAAATGCCCACTAATATTTCCTACATATGGGGTAGGAGGAGGGACATTATGATGTTCAACTTGATTAGCCACATCCTTACCATGTTTTGGTAAGGGATGTTGAAATATGTCCAATGACTAATTGGCATTTTGGTTTTGGTTTTGTGGGGTGTTCTTTTAAACATTATTAGGAGGATTTTTCTTAGGTTGAAAGGCTTCAACCTCCATCTCATTATTATCAATCAAGTCCTGTATTTTATATTTTAACCTTTTACAAGAGTTGGTAGTGTGTCCAGGTCCTCTATGGAAGTCACAGTGTAAATATGCTATGTATCCGAGTATAGTTGGATCAGGTTCCCGAATATTTGGTAATTGAATCAAACCTCATTCTAATAATTATGGTATAATAGTTGATAAAGGTTGATTTAACCTAGTAAATTCTTGAGGAGGTATATCAGGAGGTTTCAATACAAACTTATCCACTATCTTCGCAGCTTAACATTAGTAGTATTTCTGCTATCGATGACTCCATCACCCATAACTTGTTTATTCTTATATTAATTTTTGGATGTTTTCTCATCGTATGTCTTTTTAAGCTGGCCTCTCCTAATGAGAGCATCTTCCACTCTTCGGGATAAGTCTATAGCCTGATCGAAGGTGGTCAAAGTAGCAGTTGATAATTCGTAAGATAGTTGCTATTGCAAATTATTAATAAAGATGTCCAACATCTCCCTCTAAGGTAACACAAAGTGCAATTTTCCTATCAATTGTCTCCACCTAGCTAGGAAATCAGCAAAGCATTCCTCTTTACCCTATTTTAGGTTATATAAATCTTTAATGGTCACATCTCTTTCGATGCAGGAACTAAATTGATGAACAAAATACTAGGCAGTTTCTTTGAAATTCCTCAAAGAATTAGTTGGTAATTGATGATACCACTCTAATGCCATTCCTCCCAAGATTTTTAGGAACATTTTTAGTAATAACAAGTCATCATGTGATATATCATGACATGCTATCCTAAACATACGAAGATTCTCTATGGGATCTTTGGTTCCTTTATATATGAGAAGAACAAGCATAGGAAAATGTTTAGGATACGGCTGTGCTACGACTATAGGATCTAAAGGTTGACTACACATCTCTCGATAATTGTACGAGGGACGGTAGGGATCTATCTGGTCCATGCAAAAAACTAATTGTTTCACCACGGCTTCCAAATTGCTAGTTTGTCCACCATATTGGTTCGGTGGCACATGGGTATGGGATCTATGAGTGTATGATGGTGTGACATAAGGATTAGATGTTACATTGCTATTATGCAAAGTGTTGGTAGGAAGAGTATTATGAAGGGTATTTGTAATAGTATTATGTTGTACCTTAGATTGTTGGTAATTGGTGTTTGGTTTTATTTTGGTTTTTTGTTGATTTGAGGTAAGTTGATCAAGAGATTGGTGAAATAGAGTAGTAAATTATGGTTTCTTTTGTGTGGGAATGACCCTAGGCTTATTAACATGCATTTTATGTTGTTGGGTAACTTGTTGTTGTTGCATTCTTTAGATCATAGCTACTATATCCAAATTGGATGGTCCAGCTTGATCACTCTCTTGTTCAATAAAGGACAAGGGATTAGTGTGTGTTTGAAATACTTCTTCTAGAGTTGCTTGAGTGCCACTAATTCGATCCTTGTCCATATGGGCTGCTATATTAAAAACACCAATATTATTGTTAATGAACTTCCAGAATTGTTCCATGTTCTCAAAAGTGATAACTCCTCCTGAAGATATTTTAGGGGATGAGGATCCTTTCTGTCTAATAGTTTCTTCTTGTTCATTTCCTATAACAAGCTCTTCTTATTTTTGGTCTAGGGTTTCTTCTTCCTGAACATGGTCCTCATGAGGGACATTTTGGTCAGTTAATGTTCTTCCTAACCAATCTTCATCTTCTTCGGTTTGTTTTCCATTCCTAAGTCTAGGAATTGTGCTAAACTTAGGTTTCAGCAAATATATATACTTATATATATATATATATATATATATATATATATATATATATGCAATAGGGTTGAGAGGTATATATTTTAACTATATACATACTTTAATATTTTAAAAGGAACTGTTTTGTTGTTTTTATTTATTTTTCTTTTTTTTCTTGTGTGATTTTATTATATTATTATTTTGTGAGAATAAAAATAACAAACAACATGCTAGTTGTAAGAAACAATAGTAGAAAGAATCACTTAGCTTTCTATGAACAGTTTATGGATATCATTGATAGGGTCAAGTTCATCAGGTGTCATGAAATGCTCCTCTTCAAATTGGAAGTTTTTTTTCAAGAACTTGACAAAGTGTGCTATGGTAATATGATCTATTTCAGATTCTGACATGTAAAAATAAAGTTTATGGCAATACTCTCAATACAACACAACTCTAGGAACTCTATTCCATATCTTTCTATCCGTAAGAACGACTTCTTGATCCTCTATACGAGATAGAAATTTATGTCCTACAACTGCATTCTCAAGGTATTCCTCAAAGGTGTATAATTCAGAAGACATAAGTGCTCTTTTATTGGCTAACCACCTATGGCAACCTCTCTGAATTTCATGATACAAAGTCACCTAATCAAGATCCAATATTCTATCTAGGAAAAACCTCTTAATTTACCTAAGTTCTACAGATCTAGATTCAATAATACCCAATATCCTATCAAGTTCGTCTCTCAAAGGTTGGGCTATATATGTTTGAGGTACTCTAAGCATAGAAGTAATCTCTATGGCCGTTAATTGATTTTCAACATTTATGGAGACAACTCGTCTTCTATTATAATCTACCATCTAAGTATGATATTCAAATTTAACAGTTTTCTAATCATTTTAGATGTTCTTAATAATGTATTTTTTTTTTGGATTGTTTTCAAAAGGTGTTTTTAGTTTCACGTTGGGTTCACCAAAATGTATCGCCCAAATTTTTCGCACCCTTACCTTCAGGCTAAAGGATCCATACCCGAAATGGGAGTGAGAAAAGGATGGAACAATACCTCGGACGGAGAGGCCCTTTGAAGGTCGTGCCTCTCGGGGGAGGGGTATAAAGGTGAATTTTTTACGAATGGTGGGGTTCACCAGAAAACTTTGAGTGGTAGTTTCCACGCCTAGGTTTGAAAATGGGTTTGATTTGTTTTTTTTATGTTCAATCATTCAGATTCCTAGGTTGGCCAAAATTAAGCTAAGCTATTATATATGAATATTCTGATTTACATGAAAATAGAAGACATAAATGAATCCTAATATGATTGAATACAAAGAATATGTAAAATGGGGAAGAATACACCTGATTTCTAATGTCTGATGAAGATTCTGAATCTTGTACGATTCCATATCATCCCGAATATGATAGGATCATCTATAATTGTATAGAATCATCCCAAATCATAGGCGATCATCCAAGATCACCAACGATCGTCAATGACCTGACGAATTCATCAAGAGAATTCATCAAAAACCTACAGTCAAGAAAACAAACACCAAAAACCAAAAATACAATTACAAGAATGATGCAAAATGATAGAAATAAGAGTATAGATGTTTGAATGATAAATCTAGATATCAAATTAATTGGGATGCACTATTTTGGAAACTTAAATTGAATTTTATCATGCAATTATGCTAAATGAGGTGAAATCCAAGATGCAAAACAGAAGTAAATTAATCTAATGCACCAATAAATAAGGAAAATGATATAGAGAATGTAAAATCAGGGCTCTGATTACCCCTAAGCTGAATTATAGACTGGATCATCTGTAATCGTACAAGATCATCGTCGATCTTAATAGGATTGTCTCAAATTGTAGTTGAATCGCCTACGACGATCCAAGCTACCTCCAACTGAAACACAGTGAAATCCTACAACAAAACTTGAAAACGTAAATGCGAATGATGGGAGATCAGGGAGGGATTCAGGTAGAGTTAGGTAGAGTCAGGAGGATAAATTGAAAAAATCCTAGTTTATATAGGATTAGGGGGAGGTTAGGATGTTGGGGATCATCCCAATTTTTTAGATCCTCAATGTGAGAATATCCAACCATGCAGACACGCTTCTACCCAAGTTGGAGAGGTCATTGGGACAGAAGCTAATTGTAAAAATTTGGTTTTGGGACAAAATCATCTAGATTTTCTATTCCAGATGAATTCATCCGATTTGTGATGATATCATCAGATCGACGATGATATCTTCAGATCGTCGACAATATCGTCCAACGGTCACAAGAACCTCTAAAAATGACATGAAAAATAAGGTAAGCGGTTAATGGGCGGTTTCGAGGTTAAAATTCAAATTTCTACTTTTTATTGATGGTTTAATTTCACTAATTTTAGGGTGCTACACATAGGTTTTCATAGGAATAATTACGATAAGATAAGGGTGATTTAAGAGAGTCTAGCCATTGTATTAGTACCTCCAATTGGGATGCTAGATTTTAAATCTAAAAACTAGGTTGCACATGGGATGTGGGATGTGGGTTGTGTATTTGAAGGTTCTTGATGATTGATAGGAGGGATGGATTGATATGATGTCAAGTTTAGAATCAGATGTCTATCTCCTAAGTTAATTTATATGAATGAAGTAGAGGATGCTTGATTAGGATCTATACGTATATAATTTTGAGGTATATTCTTATTTATATTAATGAAGTTAAAAGGAAGAGAATTGATAAAAGGGTTGGAAATTGAATGATTATGTTGGGGTTCTAGATTATGGACATAGCTTATGCTAGGTTTTTGAGTTTCAATACATCTAATATTGACCCTTAATAGCTCATCAAGTGAAGGTATAGATGTAGGATTTCCTAAATATAGTGGAGCATTTAGTACCCCTTCACCTATATAAGTGATTATAGTAGTAGAACTAATATTATTGGTATTTGATGCAGTAGGGTCAAGGGTATGTTCATTAATATTTGTATTTATTAGATTAAAATTCATGTTTGGTTGATTTTCATTCACATATAATGGACTATTATTTATATTTGGATGATTAAAAGACATGGAACTAGAATTAAGTTTTTTTGGGGGAGGTTTTAAAGGTGCACACCCATTAAAATAATTTTTTTGATCGAATAATTAATGTCATAATATTTCTATGATGTCTCAAAAAGGCTATTATGTGACTCATGGAATTAAATGTTATGCTACCTTTAGCATTGTCCTGAGGTTTGAGGGAACCCATGGTTAAGGTATCATAATCCTCTTCCTCAAAATTTGTGTTTTCTAAAGAATTTTGATGATCATTATCATCTATACAAAAGGAAAGTTATGGTCCACTAATCGATTTCTCATATGAAGGTTATACCTCCTTTCGGCCATGGATTAAGGTTTTATAGAAAATAGGAGGAATTTATTAATTAATTTTATGAGTTTTTGATAATTAGGAGATTATTTTCCTTATAACAACTTATTTTAACATACCAAATTGGTTGATATGCCTTAGGGAAGATTCCTAATATACATAGACCTTTTGATACACATCCTTTTGAGATAACCAGTGGTATGTAGAAGAAAATAATCCTCTTGATATATGTTATTGTATGTGAGAGTGACCTTGAAGTACATTAAAGAGAACAATATGTGAGAATGATCATTCATAGATGCATGACATACGTGAGATATAGTAGAGTATATTCCTTATGACTCCCACTATCCCACCAATTTATAATTCTTAATAGGTTTAAATTATGTGTGGAACCCTATATGGATGGGTGGCATCCTGAGGACATAATATACACAATTTAACCTAAACATTTATACTATGATTATTTAGAGATTTGTATAAAATCCCAAATAGGAATAACAATTTGGTGATGTGCTTATATAGCTTGATTAACATGAGCTAAACTACACAAACAAAAAATTATGTGGTCTTGCTAAATTTTTTTATATTTGATTAAGGTTAATAACAAAAGACATGGGACCCATGGGGTGTTTATGTTGTCTTCACCACAATGTGAGAATATTATGAGAGGCTAAAAACCTAAATCCCTCTTATTCTCACCTCAATGTTCAAAGAGGAATATTTTATTGAGTCCTATGTTATGTTTGTGAGTTCAAAATAAAAAAACACTTGGGGGTTCCTAAGGAGATCAAAAGTATTCCTTTCTAAATAAGTTTTTATGATATATCCTATGTATAATATAGAAACACATACAAGAGTGCACAATTAATGCAATAATACATGAGTTAGCCTATGTGATTTTATCTTTTGAATGAGTATAAATAAAATAAAATACTTATTTTCTCCTTTTAAAGCAATGGTCTAAGAGAAATGCATAAAAAAACTGGCATATTATACAAACCATATGCTTCTTAGATTTATTACCTAAAACATAAAACCAAAAGATATATCTTAAGCTAACCTATATTCTATAGTTTACTTTACCTTTATTTTTATTTTTAAAAAGACAAGGTTAAAAGGTATAATAGAGAGTAGAAAACCTATATTACAAAATAGGAATTGCAATGCAAGAACAAAACTACCTCTTTTAGTGGCTGAGAAAAAATCATTCCCTAGAAAACAAATGTGCCATGATAGAATTGCTCCCTAGAATCCTAAAACAAATCATTTCATGAATTTTGAATGAAAACAAGAAAACTAAAACTAGGATTATATTTTTGGGGACCTTCATAATTAGCTAAAGGTAGAAACTTGTCTTGTATTCTTAATAACACCCCATGGTCCGTAGATAAAATAAAATTTCTAGGAAAATGGGATGTAAATGCATAGATAAAAAAATTGTTGCTTGCTAAGTAGCAATTTTGTCTTTGTAAAAATTGGTAGCAAAGCAAAATTTAAGGTTTTGTAACTTAACAACATAGGAAATTGGGTGTGACAAAATAGCTTTTGGAGAAGGAGCAATTCTATTTCCATAAATTTAAAAAAATAAAAAAAGAACAAATTTTTTTTATGCTTAAGTAAAATATATGAATTAAAGGTATGGTGTAGGATTATGTTTCTAGAATTTAAAAAAAGAGGTAGGGTGCAATATTTAAGGATTATAAATAAATTAAACAACTTTTATGACAAAATTATGCCTATGAGTGTAGCAAATTTGTCTCTTTAACTATAATCATAGAAATAAAAGTAATAATATAGTGTACAACAAAATTTTTTAAGTAGAAAATATGCTACAAGGGAAGAAGTGATATTGTTAGTGTAAGTTAAATAAAAGACTTTAAAATTTATAATATGAATGCATTATAGAAACTATCTATAATGAAATTTATCTCCATAATTTATAGTAACTTTGATTTTATTCCTACAAAACAAATAATGTTAGGAGATCTAATTTGGGTTCCTATGGCCCAAGAAAGAGGTGAAATGCTTCTAGAAAGCTTCAAAAACGTGAAAATGCCTAAAAAGACTATAAAATAAAGCATAATGCTTAAAGGTGTAATGAATTAAAATTACACATCAAAGAGGAAACAAGATAAAAAATGATTCAATAAAAAAATATCAAACAAGAAAGTGATTAGCATTAAAATAACTTAATCAAGTAAATAAGAGGAAAGGAGGTATCACAAAAATATGTTGACTGTTCCTCTTTCTTACCCCATTTTTTGATAACCAATTGAAATATTCAAGAGCTTAAATTCAAAGTAAGTAAGTAAGAGAGCAAAAAAGTAATTTAAAAGAAAAATTGATAGAGTGTAAGTACCTGAGCATTGTGTTGTTGAGATCCATACTAAGAATACAATTTATATAGTTTCCATGATCTTGTAGAAGGGAGAATAGAATTCATAGTGACATGATATGGAAGGTAAGATTTCAAATTTCATGTCTTGGAGGATAAATGAGGTAGATTAGAAGATGGGTAAGCCCTAGATTTTAGAATCAGCTTGGGGATGGCATGCATTTGAGATGAGAGTAAGTCATAAATAGTAGTGGGATTGAAGAGGATAGAGAATCCAAGATTCAAAGCTTCTATTCTTGAAAAAAAATCAATACTTGACAAAGTCATTGGCTCGATTTTGTCAACCAACAATTTCATAATTTTGACTATTAAATATCAAATTGGATGAGAGATATTAAGTTTGGATAGAAGCAACAAAATCATTTGAGCAATTTTATAAAATCAATGATTTTACATTTAGAAAAAAAACTTATATTATGAGCCAATGTGGCTAATTGACCAATTTAATTATATAGTGGATGGTTACATGTTTGTGTGCTCAAATTAGGTGTCTATATTTGTCCTTTTTTTATGTATTTATTATATAATAAAAGCTTCAAAAATAGTAGTGGATGTACCAATATAGAGGATGGTTATTAAGAAGGTATGGTGCAAAAATCACACTTTTGTAAGCAACTTAAAAATTGTCAGTTTTGGGTAGTATTAATTGCATGCATACCTCCAACCTAGGGTGTCACTTCGAGTTTTGGAGGGAAAATTAATAATTTTAATGAAAAATGAATATGTTGGAGTGATATCAAGAGGAAAAGTGGAGAAATATAGAAGTTTTGGTGAGTGGGAAAGTAAAAATAGCTAAGTGGTTTAAAAAAATCATTTTTATCATTGATTATTGTGATTTATAGAGCTCTAGATGTATATTTCTACTATTATTTTTCATTATTTCTTAGGGATAACTTATGCGTCCTGTGGATATGGTTTAAGAATTTTTGGTACTAACATGAGAAGGCATACAAGTATGCCTCAAAGCCTAAACTCATTATTTGCATTTTATTGTTTAAAATTTAATTTTTAAGTTTTAGGCTAATAATGTTAGGCAACAATAATATTTACCAAAATTTCATGCACTTGCATAATTTCATTATTAATAAAATTATTGTCATATTCTATAGTGATAGTGATTTTGCACTCCCACAATTTTGTCACCTAAGCATGATTTTATTAAGAAGCAATGGTGTAAACTTAGCTACAAGAGACCAAAAAAATGGACTCCAATCACATAACACAAATGCAATAATGGAATAAAATTGTAAATTGATATTCTTATCATTATTGAATCCATACCCCTTCTACAAAATATTCCAATCCATCATATAGAAACCGAAAACCAAAGAAACCCTAAAAATATTTTTGTTCTAAAACTGCTAAAAATAGACCTTCTTTCTAAAAACTTCTGAAAATAGAAATGAGTTGGATTGCACCCAAATTCGGTGCACACATCCCTCTTACAATAAAAAAATTACTTTAAAATATTGGGTCTCAAATTAAGGTATAAAAAAAATATAATAAACTTCTAACAACCATAAAACTTAAAAAACCCGGGAACCTATTCTAAAAGCTAATTTTGGGACACTAGATGGAGGATTTAAGTCCCACTTTTTTTGGAGATTCAAGAAAATCATAGATTTTCCTGATGTAGAACACATAAACAAAACCACCTGCTAAATTTCAAGGCCAACTGGCGTACGGTTCACAAGTTATGGCTCCGACAAGGTGCATCAAGCAATTTCACACATCAATGGTGATTTCATCAATACACAATTATGTCAATGAAGAAGAATTTTATTAAGTGATAGAGATAATATACTTTTAGCATTGTGGTTAGATGAATAAGTCTAATAGATGCAGTTTTGGGATTACATAAGTTGGTAGATAGTTTTATTTATGATTTGCAACATGGTATCCTAGCATGTAGGGAGCTTCATTTAAGGTCATTATAGATGGCCTTAGATATATTTCTACCCATAGATAGGTTATTATTAGATGTGATTAGGCTATGACATCTAGCATAGATCCATAACCTAATTTTGATCAAGCATTCTTGATCATGTTGGCTAAGAAGTGGTACTTTGAAATGAGTACCTTTCATCTACCTACTGATGAGGTGATGATTACCTTAGAGAATGTATAGATGATTTTATGGGTTTCAATGAATGGGGTACGAATACAGGTTAGACATGACATGGCTAAGATCCTAAGGATGCTTATGAGGAGTAGCCAATTTTCCTTGGTCTGGATAGGGATAGATGTTAATCATATGTTCTAGGGTGGGAGCATAGATAAGGTGAAAATGGTTCTATGTGTTTTTGTGTCCATGATGGATATTGTATTAAGTCGTATGTTATATTTTTCTTAATTCAATTTAAATAAACACCTAAGGTCTCCTAAGGAGACCAAAATACTCCATTTCAAAATAAGTTTCTATAACGTAAACTATACCTAATATAGAAAAATGAAATAGTGCATGGTTAATGCAAGAATACAAGAGCTATTCTATGTACTTTCCTCTTTTGAATGATATTAATAAGAATATAATATTTCTTTTTTATTTTAAAGCAAGGGTCCAAGAAAATTCATAATAAATCTAGCCTATTATACATATTATATGTTTTTTAGATTTATTATCTAAAATATAAAACCAAAATATACATATTAAACTAACCTAGATTCTTTACTTTCCTTTACTTTTGTTTGAAAACAAAAACTAGAAGGTTAAAACCTATGGCAGAGAGCAAACAACCTATATTAAAAAATACAAATTGAAATGCAATATTAGAGTTACCTCTTTTGATGACTAAGACAAAATTACTCCTTAGAAAAGAAAATACCCTTTGATGAAATCACTTCATAAAAGTAAAAATATGCCTTGATAAAACTACCACCTAGAATATTGACACCAATTATTTGTGATCCCTACAACAAAACAGAAACTCTAGAACTAGGATTAGATTTTTAGTAGGTTGTCTGATTAGGCAGAGGCAAAGGTCTATCTTTTCCCCTTGGCCAGACCTATTGGATCGTAGACAAATAAAATTTTGATATGTAAATATGATGTAAATTCATATAACACAAAATCATTGCTTGCTAATTGATGATTTTGTCTCTGTAAAATTTCATAGTAGAAAAAAATGTAAAATTTTATAAAATAGTGTAGGAAAGTGGGTGTGACAAAATCACTACAAAAGAAGGGATTTTCTTCATAAATTTAACAAAATAACAAAATCCAGAGTTCCTTTTATGAGTAACTAAAATATATAAACAAAGAGCATAATGCAATATCCTTTTTTTAGAAGTTATGTAGAGAGGTAGGGTGGAGGATTTAAGGGTTATAAATAAAGTAAACTTTTGATGATAAAATTTTATCTACGAGAGTAGTGAATTCATATCTATGACTAGAATTAGAAAAATCAAAGTAACAATAAATTGCGTGGCATAAATTTACGAGTAGAAAAATCACAAGGGAAGTAACGATATTGTTAATGTAAGTTAAACAAAAGACTATAAAATTTATAATAGCGAAAGGTTGCAAAAACTATTTGTAACAAAATCAGTGCTCATAATTTACAAAAACTATAATTTCATTCCTATAGCAAGAATAAAAGGTTAGAAGATCCAATTCAAGTTGCTATGGAATGCAGAAGAGGTGAAGTTCTTTTAGAAAGCTTCAAAATTTTAAATACACCTAAAAAGATTGCAAGATAAAGCTTAATGCTTAAAGTGTAATGAGTTATAATTATAAATAAAATAGGGAAGTAGTATAAACAATGATGCGATGAAAAAATCACAAATAAGAGAGTGGTTATCATTAAGATAGCTTAATCAAACAAAAAAAATGAAAATAAGGTATCACCAAAATATGTTGGTTTCTCCTCCTTCTTGTCCACTTTTTGATAACCAATTGAAATATTCAAAAGCTTGAATTCAAAGTGAGTAAGAGAGCAAGAAAGTAATTCAAAAGAAAAACTTGGTAGATTGTAAGTGCTTGAGGATTGTGTTGTTGAGAGCAACCCCAATGGTCCAATTTATAAAGTTTTTGTGACCTTGAGAGAGGGAGAAGAGTATTCATGCTGAAAATAGAAGGCAGGATTTTAAAGTTCATGTCTTGGAGGATAAATGAGGTAGATCACAAGAAGGGTAGCCTTTGGACTTTGATATCAATTTGGGGATGGCATAGATCCAAGGTGAGATCAAGTTATAAATGGTTGGAGGCTAAAAGAGAGCAGAGAATCTAAGATTCAAAGCTTTTATATTTGTTCCTTAAATTATTATTTTTTAATTTAATTTAATTTTTTATTTTTTATTGTTGTCGTTGTCATTATATCCATGCTAGCATTAATGCATGTGTCCATCATTAAAACATGCCCACCACCTAATATGTGTTTTCATTTTAATGCAAAAACTTTTCTTTTAATTTTCGTGTGTGGCTCATCATTAAGTGTAAATTTAATAATAAATTAAATTAAATTATTGTTTAATTTAATTTATTTTTTCCACCACCGTTCAATGAAAAAAAAAAATTAGTGCATTTCTATGCCTTTTATTTTATTAAATGCATATCTATATCGTTTCTTTCATTGAATGCATTTCCATACCGTTGCATTCATTAATGTCTGTCACCTTTATTAATGTGCATTAAATCATTACCATGCATTCATGTGCATATTTCCTTAATGCTCGTGGACCACAATTAAAACCAAAATTTAATGCATCTATAATTTGCAACTGACATCTTTGGCACATACTTCAAGGCATCTCCTTCTAACACATCAATTATTGCTTTCTTCTACCGATTTGAGAGGCCAGTCCAGCTATGGACTGTTCATCCATATAGTAGTATTTAAAGCCATTGGAGAGCATTTTTCAAGTCTGGTTCAGTGCTAGCATCCATTTTTTATTTTCTAAAGACTTGCTCACTTTCTTCATTTTAATCTTCTTCTTTTCTAGTAGGAGTACATTTTCTATTGTATCCGATACTCCTGGTTTTTTTCTCTTTCTCTTCCACCCTTGTATGCATTGGGGAACGATGCTTTTTTAGTGGGAAATAATGATAGGGAATAATACATTACCACCACTTATTTTTAATAAGTTGTTAGTTGTTGTAATGGTTAAGGTTGTACTGTCATTATTTTATACAACCTTATTTGTAATCTATGTTTTGTAATATCTATTTATAGGTATTTTATGGTAATACAATGCAGTTTTAATTCGTGCAAACATTTGGTTGTTTGTTTGTAATTGTGTGTTCCTTATCAATGATTTTTTGAAAATGGGTAAATATTTATTATGTGGTCATGATATAACCGTTACATAGCGTATCCGCAACATGTGAGGGGAGATATTTTAACCTGGGCCTCTCGATTTCAACTGGAGAGTTTTAACTACCCACTTGCTCTCCAACTCCTCTACATAATCGTATATTATCAAAAGGGTAAATATTATTATGTGGTCACGATATAACCTTTACATAGCATATCCGCAACATGTGAGGGGAGAGATTTGAATCTGGGCCTCTATATTTCAACTGGACAGTATTAACTACCCACTTGCTCTCCAACTCCTCTACATGAGCGGATAAAATTGTTTTTGTTCCTTATCAATGATTTCATTAAACAATGATTTGTAATTTTGACCTACATATCAAACTAGATAAGAGATTTCAACTTTTGACAACAATGACAAAATTGCTTCTTTCCAAAATAACTAGAGCTATTTTATCAAATCAACAATTTTGTATTTGTAAAAAGAGAGCTCAAATTTTGGGTCAAGATGGCTAATTGATAAACTAAATTGTCTAGTGAATAATTATGAGCTTAATTAAATATCTAAAATTAAATGTAATAATATCCCAAAAAAAAAAAAAAAAATTACTATCCATATAACTAAAAAAATACATATCATATAAAAGCATATAAACTTTAAATTTTATTTTTTTCAAAATTAAAAATAAAATATATAAAAAAAATTATTTACTACATAGTTGAATGAAATGAATAATTATAAATAAAATAAATAAATTAAAAAATTTATAAAATTCTAAACTGATGAAAACAATGCTCTACTAACTCGAAAATGTTTTATAAATATAAAAACAAAAGTATCAATATAAACTATAAATTAATTATATTATATATAATGGTGCGGATATACTATATAGTAAATTACAAATAACTAAAAAATTATATTATATATAATAATATCATTAAATATTTTTTTATTATATATAAATAAATATATATTAAACAAAACACGAAATACACGCGAAAATTAAAAAAAATCCACAACACTGTTTTTTTTCCTTCAAGTTTATAAACTAGTGCCACAAAATATAATTTTATATTAAATAATCTAAACCCATCGCAGGGCTATGGATATGACTATAGTTGAATGACTCTTTATATAGACGGTATCCTGACCTGATCAAACTGGAGAAGCAGTTCTCTCGGCCTGAACAGGAGGTGAACCCTGAAAGGTTCTCATTAGATCAAGATCTCCGCAAGTACTTACTTTTCATAGTTGTAGATATAAAATTTTCAATCAAAAAATTGTCTAGTTATAAAACTTTTGCGCAATATGGAGCAAATGAATGTTGTAGATAAAATCCGATTGGATGCTTGATAAATACAAAGCAAACCATACGTCCCAGTTAGAGTACAGAAAAATAGTTACAGTCCACGGAAAATATCTTTCTCCGACGACAGTTTAGATTCTTAGAATATCGAAAATAAGTTATAGGTGGTATTTTCATATAGATCCGAGGGATGTCGAAAGAAGTATATAGATTTCAATTTTCTTTCATTCATTGTTAAGACTGTGACAAGATCGAGTTAGGCAGATTATTCGCGTAGTATAACGTTATATTTAAATTTACATTTCAGATTTCATTATTAATCTCAGTAGTGAGATCTGAAATGTTTGGCAATCCAAATCTGAAAACGTACTTCCTAAAAACTGAAATATATGATATAATCTTGTTTTACTGGAAACCTTGAAAAAAGATAACAGTTATGCTGCGAATGAAAAAAATGATATAATCTTGTTTTACTGGAAACCTTCCAAATGCAGAGAAACCAACAGAATTCTGGCGAAAATATCACCTTTTGAAACCACATTGCAGAATTGTTTGCCCTCACAAGAACTTCATTCTCAATCAAAGGAATACCAAAAGTAATGCAGGAAACAGAAGTGCACTTACGCCACTTCTCCAGAGTTGCCATGGTTGCGAGAGTGGCAATTGCCTCTCCAATAGAGTGGCGTGTAAACAAAAAAAAATTTCCTGCTATAAATGCCCCTTCAACCTCCAGGAACAAAGTAGGAATTTGATTACTTCCAACTACAAAACCAAAACTTCAGTCACGGAGGTAACAAAATTGCAATGTTTATTTTACAATATCCCCTTATTTATTTTACAATATGACGCTTAGTGGCACGAGCCATCAAATATCGTTAAGCCATAATATGAATTAAAATACAATTTCGTTTCTCCGTGATATATAAAAAACAGTCGAAACATACAGATAAGGAGAAGTCGACGCCTTTACCGGACACCATCGAAACATACCATGACACCTTTACCATACAATTTTTCATTAGTTATAAGAAGATAATTGCTTTACTCCGAGAGAGCAAAGAGAGACCTTTACCAAATAGACAAAATACAAAGTTTCCTTGGCTATAAGAAGACAATTCCCCCTTTACTCCTTTATTAGGGTAGGAGAGAGCAAACCTCACTTTATAATACAGCCAACTCTTTTCTCTTAGATGGGCAAACTACCCAACGACTAAAATGCGTCGTAAAATTTGGGTATTTATCTAAAAAAATATGAGAAGGAAATGTTATTGTTCTATGGTATCAATTTTTTAAATTTTGTTTTTAGTTTTTAGTGGAGTAATTTTTTTTTATCATATTTTTAAATAAAAAATTGTTTACATGTATCATGTTTATAGATAATCATTCAAGGATTTTTCTTGCTTTTAAATTTTTTTAAGTCAATGGTTCAAAATTACAAATTGATTTCAAGCCATTATAGTGCTTCTTATTGAAATAATTCAATACGAATACCTCAAAAGCTAGGATTAGAGGGGGGTTTATTTGACATTAAAAGAGAAAATAGGAAAGGATTAAACATCCTTCACATTAATATTCTTTCAACTAGCAATTCATGATTGGTTCTTGAACATTTGAATGGGTTATCACATAGAAAAATGAAACATTGGTTGATTTTTTACAAACCCAAGTTTATTCTTAATGCAACCTTGAGTGTTTTAATTTAAAATATAAGCAAGGATTATAAGTGAAATCTAAACATTCTATGAGTTCATTGTCCAACTAAAATATTGACCAACTTGGACCAAAATCCAAAAACATGAATGAAGTTAACTTACAAAAGTAAAAATCTTTCTACTAACCTAGAAAACTCCAAGAAATATACCTTGTAAGAAAATACACATTATTCAACTATGGTATGTCACGACATATTCAAAATATTCAAGCCAAAGCTTGCAATGGTAGGGAAAGAGGGGAATGTAGGTAAAATCAAACATGTTTTAAAATGTTTTAAGCGACAACCTACAATGTCTTATGAGAAAGAGTTTATCTTACACTTGGGTTACAAAATTTTATGGGGATAGACCTAAAATGAACCTCTTCATCTCATGAGAATATTTCAACTCTAAATTCTTAGTGCGGAGTTGTACTAAGATAAGAAATTCAATGCCAAGGAGAATTCTAACTATGATTGCATAAAGTATTGATAATAGAAACACCAATATAATATATCCAATAATAGAAGCATTCATAAATTGAAACATGAAAACATAGATAACAATAATTATAATAATTTGGGACAAGAAATAATACTATCGCAAGTCACTTTAAGGGGGAAACATCCTTTAAAAATAAGCAATTTTTTCTAACCCATGAGGGTTGCATCCTTCCTATTTTATAATATTTACAACAAGTTGTCCTAAAATTTTAACAAAATATTCTAAGACATCATTCTATGATAATATTCTATGACCAAATTTCTAAACTACCTAATTTATATCAGTTACATTCATGATACAAAGTGGTTATATTCATAATTCTATGACAAATAAGTTATATATGATTCTATGGCACACTCTCCTAACATAACATGTTACACACTTCTAACTTAATAAACGGTCCACTTTATATACAATAGCATATTCCCTTATGAGTTACAAGTATTGGGTATATAACATGTCACCAATTTATAGAAAATTTCTCCTTAAAGATTAAATATGGGGAACTACTACTAAAAATCTTGCAATAACTCCCATGCAGCATCTTTAGGTGATAACCCTTTCGACTACACCAACACATAAATTATATCACAAGAGCAAATACATCAAGTTTAATGATCCAAAATGGTTATAGGCTGCAAAAGAATGAATTCCTCTTCCTCTAATTTAGTAAGGACCATCACCACCTCTATCTAGCCATCCATCTATGGGTGATAGGACATGATTCTTTTCAACTAGGTCGCTTGAATGCAATGTGGATCCTCCAAAAATTTACTAGTAAATATCTTATTGTGATCACTCATTATAGAATTTTGGATCCCATGGAGTCGAAAGATCTGATCCATAAAGTTTTGACCCACTATCCTCAAAGTATAGGATGGATTAGGGACAAAAGATACATATTTGATCAATTTATACACAATTACCATTATAACTAATTTACCTCTAGATAGAGGAAGTAATTCAATGAATTCCATGGAGATATCTATCCATATGGACTCTAGAATATGTAAGGGTTGAGGTAATCCTAGTGTACTAATTATTTCCCCTTTTGGCATTGACAAGTATCAAAACTATCCACAAATCATTTGATATTTGACTTCAACCTAGGCCAATGAAGTTGTACTTTACTCATTCATAGGTTTGTAAGAAATTATGTCCCCCTATCGAATATGAGTGAAGCTCTATGAGAATCTAGAGTTTGAGTTGAGATGTGGGTGGAATAAATACTTGGTGTTTATAGCATAACTTCCCATGCTTCCATTAATAATTGGGATGGTCTTTTGTTATTATCTACAAGTCTTGAATAATATTTAAAAGTGTGGGTTCTACCATCTATTCTATATTTAGTGTCTCAAACCAATTAACATTAAGGATAAACAATGTGTATAGAATATCCTATATTTTAAGAAACCCAGAAAGAGCATCAATGAACACATTTTCTTTCTCCTTGCCATAGACTATATCATAGTCATATCCTAAGATCTTAGTGACCCATTTCTATATAGAGAGATAATTAAGAGTGTAATGATCGATCTTGATGATGAAGTGTGGTCCCAACAAGTATGGTCACAAATGGAGCATGAAAAAAATAATGGCCATCATCTCCTTCTCATAAGTGGATTTGAAAATATTTCTCCTTGATAAGGCCTTGCTTATGAAAGCATGTGGTTGAACATCATGCATACGTACTAACCCTAATCCAAATCCCAAAGCATCACTTTCAATGATAAATATTTTAGAAAAATAATTGGACTTATCATTTGAAATATTTAAGAGCTTGAATTTGAAGTGAGTAAGAAAAAAACAAGAAATTAATTGAGAAAAAAAACATTGTAGCATAAGTGCTTGAGAATTGTGTTATTGATAGCCACCCCAAGCATCCAATTTATGGAGTTTCCATGGTCTTAGGGAAGATATAAGAGCATTCATGGTGATAAGAAATGGAAGTAAAGATTTCAAATTTCATATCTTGGAGGATAAATAGGGTAGAAAGAAGGGTAAGCCTTAGATTTTAAAATTATTTTAGAAATGGCATAGATCTGAGGCTAGATTAAGTCGTAAGTGATAGGAGGATTGAAGAGGGTAGAGAATCCAATATTTCAAATTTCTATTCTTATAAAATAAATCCATAGATAAAAACATTGGCATGATTTTGTGATGCAAAAATTTCATAATTTTAACTGTTATAGGTCAAACTAGGTGAGAGAATTCAAGTTTGCATGGGAGCAACAAAACTATTGGACGATTTCATCAATTTAATGATTTTGCATTTAGAGGAAAAAATATTATATTTTTGTCCAAGATGGATAATTTACCAATTTAATAGTCTACTGGATGGTTACAAGCTTGTGTGCTAAAATTGGATTTCTACATTTACCCCTTTTTGATACATTTATTATACACTAAATGCTTTAAAAATAGTAGTAGAAACCCCAATTTTAAGGAAAGAATTATTTTTTGGTGGCTAGTATGCTTATGTAGAAGTTATGGTACAAAAAAAATACTTCTATGAGCAAATTTAAAAATTGTTAATTGTAGGTAGCAGTAATTGCTATCATGCCCCCATCCTAGGGTGCCCATTTGAGTTTTGGAGGGAAAATGAACATTCTTGAGGAACACGAATAGGATGATGTGATATCAATAGAAAAAATAAAAAAATATAGGGTGTTTGGAAGGTGGGGGATTAAAAAATGTTGAGTGGATACAAACAATTCTTTTTTACCATTGATTATTCTAATTTACCAGGCTCTAGATATACATTTCTACTATAATTTTGTATGGCACACCAAATATGACAAATGTATCATACAAACATGTTTTGAGGATAAATGAGACTAGCACAAAGAGAGTTATAGGTATGTCTTGAAAACCAAACTCATTATTTGTATTTCGTTGCTTAAAATTTATTTTCTAGGTTGTAGGGGTGATAATATTTATCACAGTGTTGTGCACTTGGTGTTATTTCATTCCCGATGATTTTTTTTGTATTTTATAGATATGGTTATTTTATATTAATGTCATCACCAAGGTATGATTTGGTCAAGGAGTTATTTCACACATGAACTGTGATTTCATCAATGCATAATTTTGTTGATCAAGAGAAATATTGTGAAGTGAGCGAGATAAACTACTTTTAGAATTGTGGGTTGATGAACTAGTCTAATAGATATGTTTTAGGGATTTTAGAGGCCGATAGATAGGTTTTGTTGTGATTTAAAACATGGTATCCTAAAGTGTAAGGAGAATAAATTGAGGTTGTTATAGACAACCTTAGAAATATCTACACCCATAGATGAGGTATTATTAGATGTCATTGGGCTGTCATCTAGCCCAAATTCCTAACTTGAATCCGATCAAGCATTCTTGATTATGTTGGCTAATAAGTAGTACTCTAAAACAAGTACCTTTCATCTACCATTCGACGAGATCACAATTACCTTAGAGGACATGTGGAGGATTATCTTGGTTCTCATGTAATCTATACCACTACTAGTTAGATAGGATAGGGCTAAGGACCTAAGGATACTTATGGGGAGTATCCATTTTCTCTTGGTCTAGGTAGATATAGATGATGATCATACATTCTAAGGTGGGAACATAGACATGGTGGCAATAATTTTATGTATTGTTGTGGTTGGGCTAGATATTGTATTGAGTCATGTGTTATGTTTTTCATAGTTCAATTTAAACAAACACCTAAACATTCCTAATAAGACTAAAAGACTCCTTTTATAAATGAGTTTTTATAACCTACACTATGCTTAATCTAGAAAAAGTATCCAAAAGTGCACGATTAATGCAAGAATACAAGAGATATCCTATGTGCATTTCTATTTTGAATGAGTATAAAATGAATTATATATATATATATATATATATATATATATATATCCTTCAAGGATGTGATCAGTGGGTGCTTACATTCGAATCCTTCAAGATAATGATCACAGTTCTAGTATTGGCTTGATCACAAACCATACTACAACAAGCAAAAAAACCATTGAAGTGAAATGCATATACAAAACTAAGTTCAATGCCTAAGGTGATATTGAAATGCGTAAAGCAAGAGTGGTTGCAAAAGACTATAAGCAAAATTTAGATATTGACTATCATGAAGTGTTTGCACTGTAGCAAGATTTGACATAGTCAAAATGATTTAGGTATTGGCAGTCCAAAAGGGGTGGAAAGTATATCAAATGGATACCAAGTTTACCTTTCTAAATGAAGTGTTGAAAGAAGAGATCCGCATAGACCAACCACCTAGATATGAGTTGGAAGGACTAAAAGGAAATATGTTAAAATTGAAGAAAGTCTTGTATGGGTTAAAGAAGCACCCAAGGCTTGGAATAGTCTCATTGATGCATACTTTCAAGAAAATGGATTCATAAAGTGCCCATATGAGCACACTCTATATATAAAGACTAATAAAAATAGAGAGATGATAATATTTTACTTGTATGTAGCCGATATGATTTATACTATCAACAGTAGTATGTTGTTTGACCAATTTAGAAATACCATGAAACATGAGTTTGAGATGACGGATTTGGGCCCAATAAAATATTTTCTCAACATTAAATTTACCCAATTTATAGAAGGTATCTTCATATCTCAATCCAAGTATGCAAAATATCTCTTTAAGAGGTTCAAAATGGAGGTTGCAATAGGTTTGAAATTGAGCAAAAATATTGCAATAGCAATGTGAAATCAACCCTTTATAAGAGGTCAATTGGCAGTCTAATGTATTTGAGTAGCCACTAGACTAGATATTATGTTTGAAGTGAGTTTAATTAGCATATTTATGGACACACCAAAGAACACTCACTTCCAAGTAGGCAAAATAATTTTACAGTATGCCAATGGGACCAAAGACCATGAAATATTTTATGCAAGAAAATATCACCTTGAGCTTGTTGGCTACATAGATAGTAATTGGGTTGGTAATACTGATGATGAGAAGAACACTTTTAGTTATAAATTCCATCTTGGATTAGATGCAGTTTTATGTTCATCAAAGGAGCAACCCATTGTTGCATTGCCGACTACAGAAATATAGTATGTTGTCACCACTTCAGTCACATGTCAAGCAATTTGGTTGAGAAAAATTTTAGGCAAGTTGAATCATCAACAGGAAGAGGAAACAACAATATTTTGTGATAAAAATTCTTCCATAGCATTGTCCAAGGATCCAGTGTTTCATGACATGGGCAAACACAGACATCGACTAGCATTTCATCAAAGAGTTTGACAAAAAAATTAAAATTAAATTGTTGTTTTGGAGTTCTAAAGAGCAGGTTGGAGATATCTTCACAAAACCTTTGGAGATATCTTCACAAAACCTTTGAAGGAGTATGATTTTAAAAGGTTGAAGGAAATGCTTGGTGTCAAAGTTTTTGTGAAATCTAGGTGAAGGGAGGATGTTGGAAATTAATCTATATTTCTCCTACCTTTGATAGATCTGTGACATATCTTGCTCTTCGTAGATATCAAAATCTATTACTGGATTTTGGAGCAATTGAATTTATTTCTTGTAATTGTAGTTTTTAGGAGATCTGATAGACACGACACCACCTTTTGCATTTAATGCATATTAGGAAGTTGTTGAGATTTTCCCTCCATTCCCTAACTATATATATGAGCATTGGGTGTTATTCGTAGATGATGAAAGGAGAATAGTTGAAACGCTAAGCAAAGAGAAGGAGAGACAAAAGCAAGTAAGAGGAGCCGAAGTAGCAAATGCAAAAAAGTAGTTGCAGAAGGCTATAAGAACTCTCCTACATAAAGTAGTGCATCAACAATAAAACCTTTGCAAAGGCATGCAAAGTTTTTGGAGACAGAAGTTCTCCGTTGAAAGACTTCGCTCATTGTAAAATTTTCACAACAACGTGGTTGGTTGAAATATATCTAATATAACATATATTTGTTTCTCTCTGCATTTTTTACCTTTGTATAATTCATTTGAGCATTTTAATTAAGTTTTCACTTTCCGGAGCCCTGCAACCGCAAAGCTTCCCTGTTAGGATTTCTTGCCTTCCTGGCTTTGGAAAATCATGGGACCCTGAATGTGCACAAAACCGAAATAAACTCTTTGCTGATGCCATCTACCTTGTGAATATACCTAGCTTTTTGAAATTACACAATACTGGAGCTAGTTCCCACCTCCCAGTCCTGGATCCCGGATCTGTGCAATCTCGGATTCGTGCACCTCCTCATCCTGGATCCATGCTATCCTGAACCCGTGCACCTCCCAATCCCGGATTTCGTGCAATCTCAAATCCTTGTAAGTTTGACATCGTGAAACCCGCATAAAGTAAAAAGACTCTTCCCAATCCCGTATTTTGTGCAATCTCAAATCCTTGTAAGTTTGACATCGTGAAACGTGCAGAAAAGTAAAAAGACTCTTGGGCGCCCTGTTTCGTTCCGCTTTCAAGTTACTGTATATATAACATAAGAAATTTTGCGCAATATGACAGCAAATGAATATTGTACATAAAATCCATTTGGATGCTTGATATATACAAAACAAACCATACGTCCGAGTCAGATTACAGAAAAGTAGTTACAATCCAGAAACAATATCTTTCGCCGACAACCGGTTAGATTCTTAGAATATAGACAATTATTAGAATATCGAAAATTAGATCCGAGGGGTGTTGAAAAAAGTATATAGATATCAATTTTCTTTCATTGTTGAGACTCTGCCTGGTTCAAATTATGCAGATTATTCACGTAGCATAACGTTATGTTTAAATTTACAATTCAGATTTTTTTGTTGGGTCCACCTGATCCAACCTTGGAGATTCCACAAGTGGATCCATCACCAATCAGCCAACATTTCAGATTTCGTTATTAAACTCAGTAGTGAGATCTGGCAATTAAAATCTGAAAACGTACTTCCTAAAAACTGATATATATATATATATATATATATATATAATCGTGTCTCACTCTGAAAACTTGAAAACAGATAACGGTTATGCTGTGAACGAAAGAATTGTACACTAAATTTGTTTTCAACTAACAGTTACGGAAAACTCTCTTACATGTTAACTGGATCCTAATTTCTAACTAATGAATCTCATCCACACTTTTTTAAGACTAGACTAATTCGTTGCTTATATAATTGTGAGTTGAACTACCAAAAATAATAATAGAGCAATAAAAATTATATCTGCATTGTGCTTTACGGTGTTTCATAGGTCTTAGATTCTGAAGGGAAATTAAATTAAACAAATTTAACGAAACACCGAAGATTCTCCGAGGGACCAAAAAAAAAAAAATTTAAAATATCAGATGTATATGATGAGGCTTACTTGAATCCGTAGTCCTAGAGCATCCAGTTAGGCTTCTATGGCCCTCTGGAAAGAGGAGGCTGCAGCCTGCGATAGAGCAATATTTGAAAGCCCTACCAACTTAACCATATTTGTGATGACATTTGGGAAGAGTCTTCCATATTCAGTAGGCTCTAAGATGGAAGCCTCGACAGCCTGATCCGGAGTAGCAGTAGCCAGGGTATAGTACATATTACAGCATAAGTAACACAGCCTCATAGTTTTCTACGCAAACTTTTCCACTTCCTGAGCAAAACATATAATACCCAAATGGCCTATAAGGATTCAATTTCAGAGCAGGCTTAAAAACTGCTATCATTTTATTTAAAGGGTCCATATTGGTTGCAACGTTGTAATTAATCACTGGAGAAGCATGCTGCAGGACAGTGTTGAAAAACTTTGGTATGTCCAGATTTGCAGGAAGGCCTTCATTCATAGGGGCGTCTATGGAGAAATCGTCCATCTGCTGCATTGACCTTAACCAGTAAGGCAGCAAGATCTCCAAATGCAGAGAAACATATACGCAGGGAGCCAACAGAACCCTGGCGAAACTATCACCTTTTGAAACAAGATGGCAGAATTGTTTGGCCCAGCCATGCCTACGAGCTGCCCTCGCAAGAACTTCATCTCCAATCAAAGGAATATCAAAAGCAATGGGAATACCAAAAGGAATGCAGAAAACAGAAGTGCATTTACGCCACTTCTCCAGAGTTGCCATGGTTGCGAGAGTGGCAATTGCCCCTCCAATAGAGTGGCCTGTAAACAAAAGTGTTTTCCTGTTATAAGTGCCCCTTCAACCTGAAGGAACAAAGTAGGAATTTGATTACGTCCAACTACAAAACCAAAACCTCCGTCATGAAGATAACAAAATTCCAATGTTTATTTTATTTTACAGTATCCCGTTTGAAAACTTAACCATGACACTTAGTGGCAAGAACCTTCAAATATTATTAAGCCATAATATGAACTAATATATATATTTATTTATATATTTTTATTTTTATTTTTATTTTGAAACATAAAAACAGAGAGAGCCAAGCCAAGACCTTTAATTACAATATCCTGAAAAGACAAAATACAAATTTTCATTGGTCGACAATTCCTTCATTCCTTTATTAAGTTAGGAGAAAGCAAAGCTCACTTTCTAATACAGCCAACTCTTTTCTCATAGATGACCAGAGTACCCAACCACGAAAATGCATCATAAAATTTGGGTATCTATCCCAAAGCCCTGTAATGATAGAGAAAAGAGGAAATGTAGGCAGGATGAAGAATGTTTCGGAATATTTTAAGGGGCAGCCCACAAAGTGGTATCAGGAAAAATTCATCTCGCACAATATTTTATGGGGAAAGGATCCTAGGAATTTGGAATTAGACCGCAGTCCAACCGACAGATTCCCAGTTTCGAAAGGAAAAAGAAAAAGTTTATTGAGTTCAGCTTAACTGGTTGGATGGTCTGAATTAGGTCTAAGACTTAGCAAAATGGTTCAGATTCAAGTCTCCATCTAGGCTGGCTTAGGAGGCACTTGACCTCAAGTTAGTTGTTCATGAAATCCCATTAAAAACAAATATAAGAGAAAGAGGCTCATAATAATCAGCGCCTGAAAAGATGATTATTGACGATACCCACCTCTTGTTGGAGACTGTTGGACCCAACATACAAAAGTTTGTTGAGATCACCTTGGTGGACAAGGGCCGGTTTTCCTGGCCCCTTCCATGCAACCTCTTCTACCATGGACCCAAAATAGGCCTTATTGGTATTGATTTCACATATTCCATAATTGGTGGCTGTTTTCCTGAAAGCACTGCCATCCAGAGACCCAGGAAAGGATATCACAGTCAGGAAAGGCTATCACAGTTAAATTTCCTCTCTCTTTCTTCAAACATCCATGTTTATAAGCACCAGGGCATGCCTCCCAAGCTTCAGACACCACTGATGGAGAGAAAAAATCCCCTCCCTCAGACCTGCACTCAATAGAAACAAAACACAAATTATAAAAAGGAGGCTCTCCATCATCATGACCTGCACATGGAATTGGGAGACTGTACATGCTAACCTACCTTGGAGAAATCCGATTGGAGGCCATTAGACACTGCAATACAATGACCCTTCTTTCTTTTCTTCTCAAAACTGAATGAAGCAAAGGTTTTTTCTTCCTGAATTTGTAGAGATAGAAAGCGAGTTAAGAAGGATCATGGAATAACTGTTGAAAATTTCTGCTTGTGAAAGAAGTAGCTTCTGAGCAGAAGCAAACATCCCTTTCATTCTGTCAACGTCAAGAAAACAAGGCTACTCGTGATTATCACTCTTGGGTAAGAATGACTTCTGTCTTCCTATGTAGGTTATTTTTGGATATATTCTCTGAGTGATTATTAAAATTAAAATCTAGCAAATGCGTTTATTTCCTTGGTCAATCGGAATCTAGTGGATAGATATTTTATTTCGCTGCGGATTTGTTTATTCATAGTTTGCGAATAACACTATTTTTAAGGTTCCAGTCACTAAGAGGAATAAATCGTTAACGCTTATATAGACTAAAGACTTTCAAGGACATTTTAAAATTCTTAATGCCCTAATTCGACTGCCTTTAAGCCTTCTTTCGAAGCCATTTCCTCTTCTACAGGGGAAACAGTAGCAAACAATCATAAGCTTGAAATCGTTAGGTATTTGATAAGTATACTTTAGATATTGGAATTGATGGGATAGTTCCTATGCTTGCTGCATATTTCCGTTTCGTCAAATTATTGACGAGGAAAAGTTGTTGTAATAAGGAGACCATCTGCAAATATCTATGAACACTCTTAGAATCATGGAGATGGCCATTATAAGTTTGCTTGCTTTTGGATTTGGGGGATTATTTGTAGTTATGGGAGAGACATTATGGATATGATGAGTAGTTGAAATGCATATATTATTTTATTGGACACTCCATTTTCCAATCTTCACATAATGAACTGGAAGTTATATATTCAAAGGAAGAATAATTATTAGCATTCTTTGTCGATAATTATCTATATTATTGGAGTTTAGGTAAAAAAATAATAGTAGTATATCAATTAGATTTATAATTCAAGATTTATGTTAATGAAAATTAAGAAAAATGTACTTAAAAAATAATATGATAAATTAAAACTCTCAAATATATGAATAAAATAATTTTATTATTTAAAAAATAGATTATAATGCAATCAATTTTTATGAAGATATGCGAGGTTAAAATATTATATTTATTACTTATTTTTTATAGTTATGGTATATTTTTTTTTATATAATATTATGTAATTTTGAAATCTATCATATCCATATAGAAATGTGGTGGTTAAGTGAAAATTACTTATAAATGACTTTCACTCTTTTGTTTTTTGTTGTGTTCTCAATAGATGTAACAACATGATTGGAGATGTAATTTGGTTGTAAATATATAAAAATAGAAGCTTACTATTTTTAGTAACTATTTTATTTTGTATTTTGAGGGCCTTTAGAGTTTTTTTTTTTTCAAGTATTTTGAAATAACCTTTGTTAAAATTCTTGTTCTTTTTCCATGCTTATCAACACATTTTCAACATATCAAAATGAAATTTCAAACACAAAGTTATGTTGTAACAAGGTAGTTGGGATGAAACAATAAGTTCTTGGCATAAAACCATGTCCTAATAGGGTCACATGCCTAGATCCCTTGTTTCTTATTAAAAATAAATGGTCTTAATTGCATCCACTTTTGACTTTGGGTATACAAATTATCTCTATATTTAATTCTTTGTAAGTCATTCTCCTTGGTGACCAAGTTGTTCTACCTTACCACTTTATACATTTTAATAGATTGCATTCTTGTGGTCTTAGTCTTTGTATCAACAATATGATCCTCCTCTATTGGTGCTAAACTATATGTATTGAGTTCTTCATTTTTCAATTTTTCTTCTACCTGGTAAGTGTCCAAGAGAGGTGGATGATAGGGCTTGAAAAGATCAATAATGAATATTAGGTGCAAACCAAGGTAAACTGGAAGATTTAAGTTGAAAGCATTCTCTCCCTCCCTTCGTAGTGATGGTATATGGTCCATAATGAAGATATTTGATCTTCATATGTAGTCTTGCAAGTTTATCCTTCTAAATAAGTAAGCATACTTTATCTCCAACCTTGAACTAAATTGGGGCTTGATGTTGGTCATGGTATTACTTATATTTTTTACTTGTCTTCTCCAAATGTTTATGGACTTGTGGTTGGATATGCTAAATTTATTTCATAAAATGGGTTGTCTTTTCTACTTGATTTTTTCCATGAGTTGAGTACTCCATGGGTTGCATCAATGATTAAATTAGTGGGTGCTAAGAGCTGGAACCCAAAAAAAACATGAAATGGTCTATGTTTACCAAAGTTGTGTAGAGCTAAATTATACCCATGTTGAATATAGGTGGAGATTCCATCTAATGTGTGTGGATGCTTATAATTAAACAATCAAAGAAGATGTAAAATAAATTGATTCATAGATTTTATCTAATCATTAGTTCAAAGATGGAAGGATATGGACATAGTCAACTTGGTGTCCATCATGCTCCATAGGATGGACTACAAAATTCTTAAAATAATATTTTTCCTATTAGGGTCAGTAGAATTTGAAAAACCAATGTTTAATCATACATGACTAATTAAAATTTAGTATTCTTCTTGTAGAGAGGGAAACATTACACACCACGTATTATTCTCAGGGCTGAATCTGCTAGGAAGCCCGGAGGTATCCGTGATGACTGTTATATATCTACACTCAATGGACAAGGAGAAAAAGGTTTCAACAAGAACGGTTTTAAGACTCATTCCAAGTCCAAGGTGGAAATATTTGATGTCTTATTTAAGCAACCACCTATGTTTGGTCTTTCCTAATATTAAACTATGGAAATGGAAGAGTGGTGTAGAACACACAAAATGCAAGAATACAATGACTAACCCTAGTATGATTCTTGGTTTGAATGATATCTAACCCTAGGTTGCAAGAAATAAAATATTTTCTTTGAGCAAGGGTCTAAGGGAATGCAACACATAAAATTAACCCTAGATGCAATACTATATGTTTTTTTCTCTTTCAAATACCTAAAACAAACATGAAATACATTTCATTATTTTTTATTTTTTCTTATTATTATTTTTTTTATGTATATTATTATTTTGAATAAAATCTAAAACAAAAATCAAACAAACAACAAACAACCTAAGAGTCTACCTAGGACACTTCTTTGTTTTTATGTTTGATCCATGCTTTATCTTGTATCTTGAATAGCCAACAACTTCAACCTACAAAATAGCTTTGTAAAACACTATAAAATATGATCAACATTAGGGGGCTTGCTTAGGCCATTGTATGACTTAAAACTTGAGGTACAGAATAGAGCGAACAACAAAATATAAATAATATTATTATGCCCTAAATGCAACATATAACTATGGACCTAGGGTTTAGGAATGAAGCCTTACCCCCATGTTTGACACAACCAAAATAAGACTTCGTACGGAAGGATTGTGATATTAGCTCTGCCAAAATCATGCCTTGTAGATATAGGGTGCAATTTCGCAATAAAAGAAAGAAATAAAAAAATTGAAGCTAAATGAAAAAAGCAAATGCAGATTTAACTAAAACATATTGGTACTAAATAAATGAAGAAAAATTGCATATTTAACTAAAATAGATTGATTATAAATAAAAATAAATGCAGATTTAACTAAAAAAAATTGATATTAAATAAATGAAAAACAAATGTAGATTTAACTAAAACAGACTAATGTTAAATAAATAACTCAAATATATTGAAGCTAAACAAAAAAAAATGCATATTTAACTAAAACAAACTGATGTTAAATAAACGAAAAACAAATAATTTTTTTTATTGGTAAAGGAATTTTGAAAGGATCTCGTAACTTTTACAAAATGGAGTCTAGCTTAAGAACTACTCCTTAGCTGAAATTTAGGAAATACTTCCCATTATGGATTGATACAAAAAAACCATCAGCAAAATTAGGAAGCCCTTATAAATCCAACCAAAAATAGACCCATGTAGGGGCAAGTTGAGAGAAAGAAACAGAGAACCGTATGTCCCAAAATTAAAAAAGAAACCCATGTAGGGGTAAGTCGTGAGATAGAAAATTGATAAATATACACCCAAAAGCATGAAAAAAGTACCAAAAATCCATAAGGTAAACTATATGTTGGGTTGTCCAATTTCATGGCCATCCCTAGTTGCAACCACCAAGCTCTTAAATTCCTCCAAGATATCAAACTAGTATTTGTATTCATCCAGGAGAGTCTCTACCTGAGAGAGCATAGAGGATATCATATTGGCGGCTCTCCCCAAGGCCTTCATAATGTCATGGATGTCTTGGAAATGGCCTCTTTCTGATAGATTAGGTCAACATGAAACTCTGGAGGCCAACAGGGGGGAAGCTGGACGAAAGTACCCTTAAGAGGGTGACTTTTCTTGGGTGCAGTATCTAGTTTGACCTGAAAGAAAAGAGAGTTGTCATAAAAATCATTTTCAACAAGAATGGGAGCCTTACATTTTCCACTACTAGCATTGCCCCTAGTGGAGTGACAAGTGCCAAGAATTCCCTCCAATATTACATCAAATTCAAGGGTTCAGTTGGTTCTAGGAGACGCAAAAGTATCTCCACTAGTTCCACCAGCATCGTCTGTAGGTCCCATGGCAAAGACCACCGCTACCATAGCTAACTAAAATAGATTAATGCTAAATAAATAAAAAATACATGTATATTTAACTAAAATTACTTGATGCTAAACAAATAATAAAATAAATGTAGATTTAACTAAAACGAATAGATGTTAAATAAATGTAGATTTAACTAAAAAAAATTAATTTTAAATAAATAAAAAACACATGTATATTTAACTAAAATAGATTAATGCTAAATAAATGAAAAATAAATGCATTTTTAACTAAAACAAATTAATGTTAAATAAATAAAAATGCATGTAGATTTAACTAAAACAGATTAATGCTAAATAAATGAAAAATACATGTAAATTTAACGAAAACAGATTAATGCTAAATAAATGAAAAATATATGGAGTTCTAACTAAAATAGATTAGTGCTAAATAAATGAAAAAAAAATGTACTTTTAACTATCTATAAATGTATATGTATGGTTGGTGTAGTGGTAGGATGATTGGTCTTTAACCAAGAAGTAATGAGTTCAAATCATAATATTTTAGAGGTCCAAGGTGTAGACCAATTGGTTCGACCAAACCCCGTAAGGGCGTCAGAGGTCCAAGGTTCAAATCTCAAGTCTTGTTAGACTGAATGCTTGTCATTTCTTGGTGCTTTCAGTGACATTAAAGGTTTAAAATGATTGTGACTTGGTGGTTATAGGGGTGGACTTCGTGAAGAACTATGTGGAGGCTTCTAGGATAGCCAATGCAAAATATTTTTGTGGCCATAAAATTCGGATAGCCTACCCAAATTCATGGCAGCTACCAATTCCACCATGTAAATTAAAAAAAAAAAACTATCTATAAATGCAAATGAAAGAAGAAAAAAAATATTGATGCTAAGTAAGAAAAAATGAGTTCAAACTTAACAATAAAAATCTTATTATTATGTACTAAATGCAACATGTAATTGCAAACCTAGAGTTTAGGACAAAACCTTACCCCCAAGCTTGATATAGCTAAAATAGTGCTTCATATGGGAGGACTGTGATATTGGCTATGTTGAAAACATACCCCATAATATGGGGTGTGATTTCACAATAGAAGAATAAAAAAAATAGACCAATGCTAGATAAACAAGAATGAAATGTAAGCTTAACAAGTTATCAATGTAAACAAAAGAAAACAACCTGGTGATAGTGAGAAGTAGGCAAGAGGATGAAGACCTCTGAGATGGTAGAATTTCCCTCATGGGATCCAATTATTATCCACAAAAGGGATAAAAACAACAACAAAAATAGTAGGAAAGAATACCACACGAATTTATTAGTATATGGAGGTAGACTTTTAATAGATCACCTTCATGAAAAATTGCTTATCACATTCATTCATCAATATATCATTCCTCTCCTATGTCGTGTATCTCTCATCCATATATCTCTCTATATATGTATATATCTCAAAAAGGAATAAAAAACCCTCTATTTATAAGAGGTTTGGAAAGTAAAATGGAAGGAAAAACCAAAATTATAACTAAGTTTTAGGGCTAGGGTGGCCACTAGGGTTCTAGAGCTTTCCAAAATTGTGCAGTTGCGATAGCTAGACCCATTTGTGTTTTTTTTGTAGTTCAAGGGACCAAACGATGTTAGATTGAGACATATCATATACCATCGAAAATATCTTTTCAAGACCGATCCAATGGTGTAGGTTTTGGGAGAAAATATAAATATTTAATAGGAGAAAAGTTGTCTCAAATATGACCTTTGGCAACTTGAGAGAAAAACTAAAAAAAAGTGACTCATATTAATGGGTCCATTTTTGTCTACATTTTATCCCCTCTTTGACACATTTATGGCCAAATAAATGTGTCAAAGAAATATGTAGGTACCTATAGGAAAAAAAGAGATGTTTGGTTTGGAGAGAGGGATGGTGCAAAAAGGTATCATTACAGACACTTTAAACTTTTGTACATAAAGCGAGACATTACTATCATAATTTCTTCTAAGTCTAGGATTCTCCCTCGAGTTTCAAAAGTAATGTAAAATTCTTTAATAAACTAGAAAAGGACAAAGAAATAAAGCAAAGTGGAAAAACAAATGAAAATAGATCAAGCAGATCAAATGCATGATAATGGTAACTAGGTATATAATAGATCTAACTAATGCAACTAATTAATGCATGAAATGTAATCTACCTAAGATGAAATGAATATAATAAAGAAGAAGGAGAAATAAATAAGAGGGGAAGAGGAGAGAAGAAGGGATAAACAAAGATCCAAAAGGTCAAAAGAAAGAAAGCAAAAAAAAAAAGGAATGGAACCTTGTAAGGATGTATGCTCACAAATGATTGATATGGAGGCTACCCCTCGTGCGTGGCCATGAAGCTATCTATAAACGGTGTTATGATCAAAAAATGGTCAAGTGGAGTGATAACTACTATGGATGAGTGCTCGCTAGTTGTTGTGGTAGGGTTATTATCCACTAGGATGTGTGTTGTGAATGACCTTCTAATATGGTCATGGAGTGTCTCCTATAGTGAGGTGTGGTGCCTGCTGAGATGGACAAGTTGAAGCAATACTAGTTATGGGTGTGTGCTCGCTACTGATTGCTATGAGGTGATCACCTGCTAGGATGTGTAATGTGTATGCCCTATTGAGATGGTCATGGAGCATATCCTGTAATGGGGTGTAGCATCAACCAAGTAAAGGAGAGTGTAACCCAATAGGTTTGTGGTGTGTGCAAGAAAGTGTATGAACAAAGCAAGCTGAGTAAAGCAATATGTGAGTATGTGCATGTGTTAGAAGAAAATAGGAGAAGAAAAGTTATGAACAAGGAGAAAAAAATTGTATGTGTGCATCCATATGGAATTTTTAATGGTTAAGAGGTGTGTCTAAGATATTCAGTGGTTGTATTAATACCATAAATGATATTCATGCGATATCTACCCTATCCCACGAAGATCGCTTAACAATAAAAAGTCAAGAAGAAAAAAGTGTGAAAGCAAATATGAGCAAATGGATGAAGAACATATATATTTATATTGATGAAAAGAAGAATAAAAAACATGCAAAGTACAAGGATGCACCGAGAAGAGAACTATATTCCTTGAATTTGAAGAGAAATTGATGGTCATTGTAAAAAAACCTTCAAAGTCAGGGAATACAAAAAGAAAAGTGAAGTGATGCATGAGCCCTAGGTTGGGGACTTCACTAGGCATAAAATCCCAAGTGAAAGTGAAATGCATGTGAAATACAATATATCTAGGTGTCATCACATGCAATTTTTGTAAAATTTCAAAAAATATATATGGTCAAGTAGTCATGCAAGTATGTGCAAGTAGTCATGCAATGATATAACAAACAAAGATGCAAGTGGAATAGAATGTGAGGAAAATCATGAAATATATGTTAGGAAAGTATGCAGTATGAATATACAATCAGAATGCAATATTATCATAGTACACATAGAAATTTTACCCACCAAAATGGTTCAAATCTTCCTTAGATCGCTAGCTAGTCATCTAAACTTGCTAAGTGCAAATTTTGGGGTTTTTTGCCTTCTCCCCTTGCATTTTTGTCCTACATTTACCAAATACATTCCCTTTACATAATAGGCATGGATTTATATTACCAAATCCACACCCAATAATTGGGGGGCATGGATTTGATTTTTTATGATTTTTTCTCACTAAAACCCCCATCCTATTAGCCTGTTTTGGAGTCGATTTTGCCCAAAGTGAAATTTCACATTCCTACTCATTTTTCCCTCCAAAAATCTTATAAATAAGGGGTAGGATACCCTTAGTTTACCCCAAATTTTTTTTTGAAGGTTCTAATTCTTGAATCACTCATTTTCTCACGCTTTCAAGTTGATTTATATTGCAAGTTGTTATTTTGGTTATTTTATGCTTTAGTGATCGCTGCCCTTGGGTATTGAGTGGAGTAGTATTGATGATTGGATATATGAACCATTTATGAGTAATTCATCCATATATTCATTTATAATTAATTTTTCCATTAGCTCATCAAGTTTTGTACTCATTTTAGTAATATTTTAACTCTATTTTTTGATATTTTGCACATTTTTTTTCACTATTATGAGCCCTAAAAAAGGTATCTGAAATGAATCTGCATCCCCTATATATAGGCTGAAATTTGGACAACCAAATATGATCTCCCTAATTACAAGGTGCATATTTGGTAAAATTAAGGTTTTAAGGGCAAGATTTGCACTTTAAAACCCTAATTTGCACCCTACATTTTAGCTTTTTGTTGTGTTCATCTTATCTGCATTTCATTTCACTATTGTGTATCTATTTTACTCTATGTGTGAATGTTGCAAAGGTCAAATATTATTTTACTTTAGAATTATCAGTTAAAATTACTAAGGAGGCTTACCTATTACAGCTCCAAGTTCACGTATATAGTTGTCTACTCAGGCCCCCAAACGTTGGTTAAATTTTCTAAGGTTCTATGAAGTTATTTTGTATGATTGAAGTTATTAGATATTTGGGATACAAGATAAATCTTGGATAAACCACTAGATAATATAATTTTCTGAATAGATATTTAGGTTATTTGTTAATTTCCTTAATATATATTTAGGTTGTTTATTGTTTGCTTTCTACCCACTTTTGTGGAAAACCTAGATAATAAACAAAGGTAAATATATATTTGAAATTCTAGGCATTTGAAAGAGCAAAAGCATATAGTGTGCATCTAGGGTTTTAATATTGTTTGTGCATTCTCTTGGATCCTTGCTCAAAAGCTTTATTTTTGCAACCTAGGGTTAGATATCATTTAATTAAATAATCATGCTACGCTTAGCTCTTGTATTCTTGCATCTTGTGTGTCTTGCATTATTTCTTCATTGTTATAGCTTAGTTTAGCAACACCAAACATAGGTGATTATTTTGAATTGAACACATCAAACACAATCCACCCGAGACTTGGAGTGATTCCTTAAATTATTCTTGGTGAACTCTCCCCCCCTTACAACAAGTGTAGAGTTATCATAGCCACTGCGATTATGTTAGGGATCCTAGTGGATCTAGTCTAGAGAATTGTACGTGGTGCAGGATTTCCTCCCTCTACAATCACTAAGCTAAATGCAATATGATAAATGATGATGAATTATGCATAGTACTTTTTTAGGTGCATTATGTTCATGGGTTATTTAAGTTCTTTACCATCCAAGGAGGCACTGGCTTAGGGTGTACCAAAGTTACCACATTGCAAAATAGAATGTCTAGGGGAAAGGTGGTATCTCATCCTCATCACTCCACTCCAAGCCTTGATGATCTAAGTATTCGATATAAGTAATAACGTGATCATCGTCATTTAATAGTAAAGGATGGTTTTTAGTGGGTATGTAGCCAATGCCACATCTCCCAAATCCAAGGCTCAACTTCCAAAGCTTCATGAATACCTCTCTATTGTGGACCAAAACCTTTACCTATATATCCCATAATATTTAGGATTTTCTTGGAAAGTGGATAATCATTTGACAAGTAACAATGGGTGAAAGAATGCTCTACAGGACAAGGGTTGCTACCATAATATTTTATTCGAGGGATATTCTTACGAATACAAAGGTACACATATCAATGTGTACAACTTCATATTTCTTATAGGGTAAACCTAGAGTCCTTGGTGAAGGTGGTAATTGAGCAAGATCTAGAAGAGGTTCTTGAAGAAATGGATTGGTTTGATCCTATGATGAAACATTGATTATCAGTCCCTCACTCACTTTTAAATTTTTAAGTTGCTCAATTATTTGTGAGGAAGGATTAGTAGGATAAGAAGAGATAGAGACCAAAGGATAGATATTGAGACCATATTGAGCTTATTCAACCATTGAGTAATATTTGAATGAATGAGGGTTTCCCATAATGGTGAGAAGTTGATTTTTAAATTTAAACTTCAAGCATTGATTAAAATTTGAAGGGACAAACTTCATCGCATGGATACAATGGTGTCCAAGGAGAATACTGAAAGATGCAAGAAAAGACACCATATAGAATAAGGTATCTAAAATATTAGGTCCAACCCTAAGGGAGAGGGATATAATACCGTAGGCCTCTTGGGACTCATTGTTGAAGGATTTGATGATAACATCAAATTTAGTTAAGTCTTCCTCTTTTAATACAAAACTTTGGAAAAATTGATATGTGCATAAATTAAGGGAAGGTCCATTATCAATCAAGATCCACTTGACAAACGTTTCCCTAGTAAATGCAGTGATGTAGATGGAAGATTCCCCTTGTAGTTCAGAGGAAGGAATGTCATCATATGAAAGTGTGATGTGATGTATTCCAAGAGAACCTATGACATATTCCATATCACTAGGTAAAATATCTTGTTGTATAGATTATTGTTTTAGAAGCTCCAACAAATATTACCTATAAGTAGGAGGATATTAAAAAATTTATAAAATGAAAATCTTATCTGAGGTACTAGCTAGTGGTTGTTGGATGTCGAAGGAGACTTTAGGTTGCAATTTTAACAAAAATAGTGGGTTCTCTATACCCATGCTCTATTTATTTCTCAAAACTAAAGGATATTTTTAAGGTAGATTGGATGTTGAACTCATCTAAAATTGAGATGGTTGGGTCAATTAAACTTATGCATGTATTCTTATAGTTGTCACTATCATACCAACCATATGATCATAGGAAAGGGGCATTTTATGGTATGACACTTGATTAGCTATTGGTTGACTATGCGTAGGGAGGGTATCTTGAAAGTTCCTCATGTCTTGATTTTTTGTGGATGTTTTTTTGAGTAGGAGGTTGATTTTTTGTTGGAGGATTGGTTTTACAACATTCTATAACAAGGCAACCTTCATTAATGAGTTCTTGAACCACATATTTCAATATGCTAATTGAATTTTTTCATGTGGTCCTCCACTTGATGATACTCACAATGTTGTCCAAATTTGTACCAATTAGTCATGGTATCAGGTTACCTAATGGGAGGCAACTCAATCATGTTAGCTTCCAAAAGCTATTTTAGAATGACCATCATAGGTACGTTAAGTCTTGTGGAATTTCTCCATGGAGATTTTTAGGGATAGCTTACCACCATATTTTGTAGGTTGTTAACAATATTATTAACAGGCCTACTATCAATTACCCTAACACCCACCACATGCTTGTTCTTATATTGTGACTTAGTGGTTCTATCTTCTTTTATCTTGAGTTGGCCTCTTTGGATAAGGGCTTGCTCTACCCTTCTTGCTAAGTCTATTGCTTGGTCGAAGGATGTGATAGTTGTGGTCTCCAACTCATAAGATATTTGTTCTTGCATATTCTCGATAAATATTTCAAGCATATCTCAAGGAGGTAGAGTATATCTTAATCATCCAACTACACTCCTCCAATGAGATAAGAAATCTAAAAAACTTTCTTCTTTTCCTTGTTTTAGCATATAGACATCCTTCATTGACACATTCCTTTTGACATAGACCCCAAATTGTTGGACAAATATTTCTACCATCTCTCCAAAGTTCCTCAAAGAGTGATTGGGTAACTGATAGTACCATTCTAATGCCATGCCCCTAAGGCTCTTAGGGAATATTTTTAGGAGCAACATGTCATCATATATGATATCATGACATGTTGTCCTAAATATTCTTAAGTTTTTTATTGGATCTTCCATTCTATTATAGATATGCAAAATGAGCATGGGGAAATGCTTGGGGTAGGGACTAGAGGAAATGATAGGATCTAGGGGTTGATTGCATATATCCCTATAATTATAGGTGAAACTAGGAGGTTGAATCATGTCCATTATTGAAACTAGTTGTTTCACCACACTTGCTAAGATTTGCATCTCAGGATTGTTGTCATGCAATACCCCTAAGTTCCCCAAGGGAGGGGTATAGGTAGGTTGTTGATAAGGGACTTGGCTAATTTTGGAGGCATTGAAACTATTGTGGAAGGGATTATGATATGTGGTGTCTTTTTGTTGAGAACAATTGACATTTAGTGGAATAGAAGCAGAGATGTTAAGATGGGTAGGATGAGGAAATTGAAAATAATTTTGGGATGCACTACTAGTTGGAGGAACAAGTGGAGTCCTTCCAACATTGGTGGTTGTAGTAGTGGCATAGGTAGGTTGATGAAAAGGGTTTATATTAGAGGTTTATTTTATGTGAACATTTTGGGGTGGAACATTCTGATGATGGGAGGTCCCACCCTCTTCAAGTTGTCATTCCACCTCTAAACCCTTGTCCAAAGTAGATTTATGTTTCTTATAGAAATCCCACATTTGATAAAAATATTTGAAGGTGACGTGTCCATCAGACCCCTTCATAGGATCAAACTTATTTTCCATTTCTACATTTTATTCCTCTTCGAAATTGGGATTATCCCTATCAACCTGGTCAGCTTCTTGAAAAATATAACTAAGCTCTAAAATATTTCACTTATTCCTAGGACTTGGAGCCATTAGAACTAAGAAAAAGGATATGAGAGAGAAAAAAAATAAAAAATTAAAACTATTTTACACAACTAAAATACAAAGTGTGAGATAGCGTTAATAAGATGGAGAGATATAATAAAAATGTCTTAAATTAGGGCTTTCACCTATATGCCTACATACAAACACTTGGTGATGAAATCCAAATTATGATAGAGCCCAAGTCCTACAAATCCTCACCGAATTCACTATGGTTAGCAATATACTTCTCTAAAGAGAAATAAGTGGTCTATTCCATAACTATGAAGGATATTGGACTGCCTAAATTTTAATATTGATTAAAAAGTTTTCAATTTTCTAAGCATAGGTAAAAGGATAATCTCTATTAGAATGTTCGTGCGTATGGCTAACCCCCTTCACTATGTATTATTGTTATGTCCAAATCAACAATGACTGACAGGACCTTTAATGTGGATTTTCCACCACCAAAGTGGTACCCTATCATGAGGTTGGGCTGAAAATTTATTGACTAATACATCTACATAGTTGCAAACATACACCAAAAACTAGGGCATGGTGTCCTATCTCTAAAGGAACATTGATCCCCCAAGGTTTGGTTAATGTTAGTCTAACTTGGTTGATATGTCAAATATCAAGTCTTAAATCAAATAATATATGAATGTAAATCATGTGGATCACTCAAGACTACAGATAAATATTATAAGGGTGAGTTTTGTTTCACTATATATGAACATAATAGTATGCATTACTTCAAAATATCAATGAAAAGTAATATTCCAGGCTTACTACCTTTAAATTATCAATATATCATATTCATTGCATTATAAAACATAATATTTATAGCAAATTATAAATTTTGTTCTGAAACTTGAAATAAATGGAGCATATAATCATAAAAATAAGCTTCAAAAATTGAAATTCAACTAATCTACTCCTAATCTAATCAATTTTCAAAGAAAATTTAAAAGGATAGGGTTAGAGAAATAAATCAAGCAATCCATGTAATATTGAGTCATTATTCTAAATTTGTTGAAGCATCAAATCTAAATTCAACCAGCTCCAAACTTGACCAACATTTGCACAATCCAAGAACAAAGTGGTGCTATCTCTAGAGGACAAGGTAAAGTACTAAAATTGACTCCAATGTAATCACCATCAACATGCACATATCACACAAAGAACTATAAAAATTTGTATTAATAAAAATTTTCAATCATTACATTAATTAGACTTACTTGCATTATGTGATTGTAAGAATAAATTTCTAAAATTATAGTGATAAAGGTGTAGATGCTCATCAACTACAATGAAAAGAGAAATTTTCTAAATTTGCTATTGCTAAAAATGCATTCGAACCTTTGAAATGGGGTCTCATTCGCTATGTATAGCCTTACAATTTAAACTTTTTATTGCTTTATAGTAGTATCTTAGTGTCTCATAGTTGGATTTCAATGGTTTACATTGGTAAATGAGCTGGCTATCTGAATTGTATTTAACTAAGAGGATGAGGTGTCCAATTGGGTATTTTATTGATTTAGATATTCAATTTCAATCATGGATCTCTATAATTGCTCTAGAATCTTCTCCTTGAAGATAAGTGAGTTGAGCTATCAATATTTAATAATTGAGGCTTATTTGGCTATTACACCAGAGGTCTAAAATCCAGTTGACGTTCAATTAATGTTATTTTCCTCCTTTAACTCTTTAGCTTCTAGCATCACTGGTTCATTCACCTATAACATGGAAGAAAAAAATCAATTTAGAACTTTTGGCAGTAAAAATAATCATATTATTGCTATTATTAATATTAAAATTGTTAAAATTGATAATTATTAAATTTATTAAATGATTTTATAAGGTTTGACATTAGATTTCATTTTAATTTTTAATTTTATATTATTTGTTGAAGTATTAAATCTAATTATATGTTATTTTTTCATAATTATTATATTATTATTATTTGTAATGCTCATTGTATTACTGTCATTATATTATTATTATCTATATCCTTATTTATTTATTTATTTATTTTACTCACCCCTATATTATATATTTTCAAAGGTTTTCCCCTTTTAATTTTAGTATCCTAAGTATTAATACTAAGGTTTTATTTTAATTTTAATGTGTCCACGATATTGAATTTAACATTGAATCCTTATCATCATTAAAATTTGAAGGTCTAAGTTTGAGGATCATACCTTATGTATGCCAAAGATTTTGGTGGTATTTATCTCCCTTTGCTTTTAATTTTTAGATTTGAAATGCTAATGTTTGCTTAGAAAATATTTATTTAAATCATTACCCACTTAAGGTCTTTATCCAAAAATTATGTGGCTTTATTGTGTAAAGCAAAAATAAAAAACACCAAGTTAGTAATAACATATCAACAACAATAAATATTGCATAATGAAATAATGTTATTATATTAATTTCAAGGATCCTAGATCTCCACAATTACAAAATTAATGTGCCCCAAAATTTGGGGTCACAACATACAACTTGTGATACAATGAATTTACAATAAGAGAGATAAAACCCTAGATCAAAGAAATATTGGTGTCTTCGGTTCTTACTCGCTCCAAACAAGGGTGAGTGGGTTCGTGTATCCTTGTGAGGCCACTCAAATATGCAACAACCATAACTAAAAATACCTCCTATAAAATCACACAAACATATCAAAATAAAGTTAGTAACACCTATGGGGCCTGCATAGTGTTAGGCCCAATAAAATATAAAAGTAGAAAACACTAACCCTAGCTAAAATACTTGCTAAAATGAAGTGCAAAAATACATAAAACATAATTAAATCAATAAAACATGATACCTTGTTGAAATAAACCTAAGCTGCTAGATCTACACTCCTAATGACTCGATCTAGTGACATGCAAATGCCCATGACTGTCTGAGGGTTTAGCGACTACAAAACTATAAATAGTGAATACCATGTAACATTCAAGGATGCTTGTGCATGCCTTACAGTGTTCTATGAATACCATATAGTGTTTGATAAATTCCCTAGAGTATTTGTGGGTTGTGAGGAATAATTTGTGGAATTTGAATCTGTTTTGTAAAGGTTTCAAGGGGTGAATGGTGGAATTTGTGGTGATGAGGATTTGTCTGATTGCAAAGGGGAAGTGATGTAGAGAGAATTTTAGGGTTCATGACCATCATGTTAATTTTTCCAACCCTCATTCACAAAAGTGAATGATATTTTATAATTTTCCCTTTATCATGTTAGCATTTCAATGACACCAACGGATGGTCGAGATCAAAACATGATGAAGGGTTGTGATTGCACATAGATAAGTGACATGGATCGTGTTAATTGAATTCTCAATATTAAAATGTGATGGGTGGCTAAGAATTATTCATATATATATATATATATATATATGTGTGTGTGTGTGTGTGTGTGTGTGTGTGTGTGTGTGTGTGTGTATTTATATAAATATATAAAATATTTATTTATATATAAATAAATATACATATTGTAAATAAATGATCAATGGTTTTTATTTGATGATGCGTAGATGACAAGTGGATAGGATTTGGTGTCTATAGATGCCCCTTTTTGTATCACATTCCATGGAACACAATGCAGTATAAAAACAAGAGACACATGGTTTGGTGAAGTCGCTTCTTTCCTTGGTGTGCAAGAAGATCCTAAAAAAAATTGTTGTTGTAGCGTACCCCATCAATTGGTGGATGAGTGAATAATGCATCTCATGAGCCAATTGATAGAATTATGGATGATATAAATGATTCAAATGAATGTGAATGAATGATTATACTTTTACCCCAACAAAAAATAAGTTTTTGTAAATATGGATGATATGAATGATGTAAATGAATGTGAATGAATTATTTTTGTTTTTCCCCCAAAAAAAAGGGTTTTCTATAAATTTGGATGATATGAATTATGTAAATGAATTTGAATTTTAATGGTACAATGATTGGTTTTTCTTTTGCCCTACAAAAAAGGGGTTTTTGACATATGGATGATATGAATGATGTAAATGAATGTGATGAATAATTTTTCTTTTGCCCCAATAGAAAAAGGGTTTTTGAAAATGTGTATGAGATGAATGATGTAAATGAATGTGAATGATGTATCCCAATGTATGAAAATGAAATCCAATTTGGTAGTCCCAAGTTTGGGGTGATTTTGTATTTTTGAAGAATATGCATTTTGGCATCATTTAAATGCAAAATGAAGATGCAAAATGATAAATTAAAGAAACAAATCATCCTAAGGGATTTTTAGTGACTGTAGCAATTTTTGAATGTTAAATGAGGAACCAATTATCTTAGTGGGCTTGTATCCCTAGTGACTATTGCAATATACAATAAACGATGTAATAAAAGTTATTCGTGTTTACAACCCCATAGAAAATGATACCAATGATAGCTTTTAAGAAAATGAGGGATACAAAATATTTGTTTTTTGAACAAGAGGATATTAGATGATGATATGAGCAAGCATACTTATGGTGATCTACCCATTCTACCAAATTACATGGATAACCAATCACTGCAATCACCACGCGAGTAGGGTAAACCACTAGGTTCAAAGTTCACTTGAAAATGTAAGTGACTTTGATGATGTTGAATGGAAATGTATTGATGGGTGAATTGTGTAATATTGAATGATGATGTATGAGTTTGAATTAATATGGCAATGAATTGATGAGTGATTTTGATTATTTTGTGAAATTTGGAATTGTTTTGGGATATTTTGAAACAATATGAGGCATTTTCATGACTTTTGGTAAAAAACAATACGTAAACACCCAAATCAATCCATGTTATCACAAAATATGATGAAATTATGTGATAAATTCTTGGAATAGTGAATGTGGTAGTTTTGTGATGTTTTGACATGATTTAGGTGTTTTTGAATTTTGGTCGCAATAAAAAATTAAGCATCCAAATCAATTAGTGTTATCACAAAATGTAATGGAATGATGTAATGTATGCAAGGATGGATTTTGAGATGATTTTGTGGGGTTATACTATGTTATGAGGTCTTTTGAGTCCTTTTACAGTATTTTGGATTCAAACATCAGCCAACATCCACATCATGCACAAACATGGGAGAGAATCTACCACTTGGTAAATGTAGGAAGGCATTTAAGTGTTCTAGGTAGACATCTTGAGTTGTTGGAGCATGCCAAAATTGATTATAAAATGATGGTAGCGGTGAAATTTGATTCATTATTGCATTTGAGACTTTGAGAAGTGACATGTAAAAAAGAGTGAGCGAGTGAGGCGATGGCAATGGAGGGAGTGCATGCAGAAACAAGAGTTGAGGCATAGGTGGCGGAGGTAAGTGCCTTTAGCTCTCTTTTTTGGTTTTGTGATGTGTTTTTTTTATTTTTTACTATGCAATGAATGTAATGGTAATGTGCATTTGTTGTTGCATTGTGTTGCAGTTGAGAATTTTGGAGGCTCAACATCGATTCTTACCCATCATACTAGGGGTGAGAAAGGCACTATAGAATGACCATTGGGATTGGCTAGATTAGATAGGATTGGTGGGGTATGTCTAGATTGAGGTGGTGAGGGTTGATGAGGGCTAACTCTTTACCTTGGTAGAGATATTGGATCTATACAAGGGGACCTCCTAGATCTCGATAGCATATGATAGTGACATTGGAGCACGTGTACCGCATATTTTGAGTACTAGTGGAGGGATTGCATGTCTAAGTTGGACATGACAAGGAGTATGATATGTACCATATTTTTGGTGATGGATGGATGGGGGTCAACATTAGAGGTGGAGGGATAAGGTACTTGTATATGTATGTGGATAGGTGGTTGGAGGCACTACCAACCTTAGTCATGTTCCTACTAGCTAATGTGTTGTTGTCCAACAACATCGGTTGTTATTTCTCATGGAATATGATTTGGTTGGTGTTCGATATGATCGATGAGCCTCAGGTGTATGCATGGGTGCATGTGCTACTAGTGAAAACATATATAAAGTTGTATGAGGTGAGAAGGTGGGGAAGGAAGGGGTTGGATTGAAGTATGTTGTTGCATATCTAGGGCTAGGAGCATTTCAATGTGTCTCATCCTATGGGTCTACCATGTGAGTATGATAGGGATCAACCCTATGCATTGAGATGGTGGGCAATTGAGGAGATACAACTGATTCATCCTAGTCATAGTGGCCAAGAGTGCAAATATTTATGGGTAGGGTTAACACTAAACTCGGTGTATTGGAGTCCATGGCAGGATGCTAGGTGGCCAAGTTATGGAGAGCAACTACGAGGGGTTAGGCAGGTTAGATGTGTGATTGGGTATCATGGGAGTGAAGTGGATTTGATCCAATTCTCATATGTGATATGGTAATTTGGGATACGATAAAGGATACATGGTGCTCTAGTGTTGTATAGGCATCGAGTTGATGAGTCAAGCCTACCTTGTATGGAGGAGTGGTGGGTGGAGTATGAGGATGATGAGGAGATAGATCTCCCATATGTGGATGATGTTGATACCACCACAAACTATGATGCATGGTTAACTTCACAAATGCCATGGGTATTGAGTCAAATAATTGATGAGGGTAGTGGGGATGATGGGGAGACAATAGCGAAGGCCAAGGAGACTTCTTGATGTCATAGATATCATCAATACATTAACCAATGGAGGCATATTTAGATTGTAGTAGAGAAGCCTCTAGATATTGGAGGTTATGGTTATGGTGGGGAAGGTATGGAGGAGGTTCTAGAGAGACCTCCTAGTTGGAGTGAGGAGTTAGTTGAGCTCTAGGTGAAGTAATACCAACTCTAGAATATGGTGGTGGAGCAAGATGGAGTGATAGCAGCTCAGGATGTTGAGAATGCTCAACTACAAGCATAGCTAAAGGTGTGGATGGTGACAAGTAGAGGTGAGGATGTGATAGCGAGGATATAGATAGAGTTGGTATGGAGGAATTCTTGTCAAATATAGAATATGCTACACCTTTGATCTCAAGAGGCCTACATTCAAGATCTAGAGGATCTACTTATACGACATCATATTGGGCTATCAAAATGGCCTTCCTCCTTTGTATCTGGGACTATTAGGCATAGTGACTCTCAGTCTAAGGCTCCATAAGGATCTCAAGGGTCTACCTGTGGGTTCTAGTTGGTTCCTTGATGCACTTTTTGTATATGAGCCTTAGTGCTCCACTGTATATAGCCTTCGAGAGTTCATTGTACATGCGATTATATCTATAGCTATATCTATATCTATATATATATATACACATGGATTTTATTTTATGTTATGACTTTTGTGAGAATGTTTTTGTGAATTCATATGTATGTAATGTCATGAATGATAATGCAATGATAATGCTTTTGCTTTATGTAAATAATGCAAGTGAAATGACACACTAATGATAATTTATAGTGTATATTTTTTTTGACCATATTTATCATTGTCATTTAATTAGGGGTACCAAAATGGTGGTATGTAGAATGGAAGACTCATGTGATGATGTGATAATGATATGGATGTTGTTTTGGCTTATATATAATGGATATAGTATTATTTTGTGGAGACTCAATCACCCTAAGGATTGCAAATGTGCTCAATAAGTTCTATCTAATTTCTCCAAGACCAAATGTATGTGCTATGAATTTTTATTTACCAATCATGAACATGGTAATGAGTAAAGGAAATCAAAAACCATTGTGTGTGCATAGTGAGTTCATTAACCCATATTGAGTAAATTGAGATGAAACCTATCATGTAGGAGACTAGGAAGCTAGCTTGCCCTCATGTGCGGTCAGAGGTCTCTTCAAGAGAGACGTGTCACCACACATGAGTGTACTTCACTGCCATTCAAGCATCTATAAACTCGATGGAGACTAACTCCATAGTCCAATGATATAATATCTAAGCTTTGGGAAATCATACTACCTAGCCATCTGGATGGAAATATAGTTCTATCCTTAATACTTAAGGATCCATGTTGTGTGGTTGATTAAAAGAGTTAGACCTTTAGGGAAATGAATTGTCAGCCTAGGTGTGATGAGAATTTTACCCTATCCTTACTACTCATTCTTTTATTTGGAAGTGTTATTAGTGGTCAAGATCACTATTTTTTATTTTGTACTATGTGCATAACGGGACAAGTAAAGATGAATTTTTCACTTCGAGATTCAACCCAATTATGTTGTTATGCCTCTTTGACACAAGATGTTTTTAATAGGTGTAAAATGTGATTGGTTAAAGAATGTTAGAGTCAACTCCCTATTGTGGCCATTGCACAACTAGCCCCAAATCTGGGGACCCACATTTTAATTTTATGTTTTTTGAAAATTTTGATCTTCATTTAGTGCTAATTTTAGCAGGTTTCTTCCCTTGAGTTTGCTTTGTAGCTTCCATGGTTGCATTGCAGGCTTGTATGGTGTTGAGTGTCCTTTTATTTATTTTAAGTTTAAGTATTTTTGGTTAGGTTAGTGGATTAGTTTATTGTTTAGAAATTTAAATGTTTCATTTTTTAATGTAAGTATTATATGTTTAGTATTGTTTTAATATTAATGTTAAATGGGGTGTCTTGTGATAATTCAAGATTTTGAGGTCAGTAGATTTGAAAATTCAAAACAAGTTTTTATATAAAAAATAAGAAATAAAATATATAATAATATGTGTGTGTATTTATATATATAATAAAATAAGAAAATACATCCACATATATCTACACATATAGGGATATACAATAAGAGTTATCCAAAGTATATAGGAGTAGTTTCACTAAAGAGGAGTTTAATTTTATTAATAATATTGATTTATTTAAGGCTAATTAGATAAAGGTGGCTAATTACTATCGGTCCCATACTGGTAATTCAAAGGTTGGTAGATATTGGATCCCTATTGAGGACTGGCCTATTAAAATCCCAGAAAGGCAAAGACAAGATATCCAAGGCATCCTTCATATGAGATCCCTCTCTTGGTCCCATGAAAAAGATTGTTTTGGATGGAACAACACTACTAAGGGTGAGTATTCAGTTGCTCAAGGTTATTTGACCTTATGCCATAATAATCCTAACCATTCTTCTGACATCTTCTCTCGATTGTGGGATCAAAAGCTCTGGCCTAAGGTGAGGTTCTTTAATTGGCTTTTATTGCATCGTAGGGTTCTTACTGGTGAGCAACTTACGAAGCATGGTTTTCATGGCCCTCTTAGATTTGAAATGTTTGAAGAGAATGTAGAAAATATCAACCATCTTTTTATTGAGTGTATTTTAGCCTCTAAGTTGTGGAGGAGAATGGCCACTTTACTTTGCTTACAGTGGTCCAATTTTTTTACTTTTGAATAGCTTTGGAGGGATTGGCCTAATCAAGAGGGTGTTCATCATTTTATTAGGCAGTTAGTTTGGATGGGTTCTACCATTCTTCTTTGGAATATTTGGAATAAAAGGAACAACAAAATTTTTAATCAAGATAGGAAGGATATTAACTATATTTGGCAAAAGACCATAACCAACTTAGTTGAATCAGTCCATCATCTCCTTAATCACCCCCAAAACTCCCACCAAATATGGGATCAAGTGATGCAAAGATTGAAGATTAAACCTTCTAAGGGCAACCAACTTAAAGGTAATGTGAGTATTAGTAATATGCATAGGAATAGAAATTGGCAACCTCCTCCTAAGGATTTTGGAAAAGTCAATACTAATGGAGCTTCTAGAGGGAACCCTGGAAAACCCAGTGTTGGAGGAATTGGTAGACTTTCAGATGGGTCCCTGGTTTTTACTTTTGCTGAGAATTTGGGTATTCTTTCCAATAACCTTGCTGAGGGGTATGGTATCCTCAGAGGCCTTTAGGAGGCTACTAAGGTTGGTTGGGAAAAGGTGTTAGTTGAGTTTGACTCTCAAATTATGATTAATCTCTTGAAGAATCCTTCTAATAATCATAATGTGGATTGGAGAATAAAATGAATTATTGAGAAGATTTAGTTAATCCAGATGGTATTTTTGAAAGTTGATTACAATCATGTGGTCAGATATCAAAACAAGAGCGTTGATGCTTTAGCTAATTGGGCTTTGGACAAAGGTGATCTTACTTGTTATGGCCACCCTCCTATATGGTGGGCTTCTCAAATTAGGGAAGCTCTTCTTTCTATCATTTCTTTGGATGTCTCTAGTTCTGAAGGTACCTGGTTTTTTCTTGTTTGTTTTTTTGCTTCTCTTTGGTTCATTCAGTTTTTTTAGTTCCCTAGCTCATTCTATTATTTATTTTGTTTCCTCTGTTGATTCTTGCCTTAATAGTCTTCTGGTCTAGATAGGTCATTGTTTTGTTCATTTTTTATTTTTTTTTCTTTTTTGTTTTTTTTTGTTGAGTTTTTTTAAGGTGGGGGGGTTTTTTTATTTTGTTTTGTTTTTGTGTTCTTTGTGTTGTTTTTTATTTTTCTTGTGTTTTTGTTGTTTTGTTTTTTTTTAATGTTTTTTGTTATTGTTCTTGTGTTTTTTTCGTTCTTGTTCTTGGGTTTCTCTTTGTTTGTGTTATTTTATGTTTTTATGTGTGAGTGTTTTCTATGTTTTTTGTTTTTGTTTATTGTTTATTTTTTGTTGTTTTTTATTTTTATTTTTATTTTTATTTTATTTTTTTAATTTTTTAGGTTTTGGTTGTGTTTTTTTTTCTTTTTTTTTTTGGGTTATGTCTTTGTAGTGTTTTGTTGTTTTTGTCTTGTTTGTTTTTTGTTATGTGGTTCTTGTGTTTTTCTATGTGGTTTGTGTTCTGGTTTCTTTTATCTTATTGTGCATGTTTGGTTGTGCTTTTTTTTTTTACACACTCAAGGAGCATGTTTTTTATTTTATTTTATTATTTTTGTTGTTATTTACTTATTTTTAAATTGGTTTTGTGTGTTTGTTTACTCCTTGAGTATGTCAAAGGTGGTAGGCCAGGTCCGAGTCCTGGGCATTTTTTACGGAATGGATATCCCTGCCTCCTTGGGTCTTACCCAAAAGTGGCATCCCTTTTGGGATGTTTTTCACAAACAAAAAGAAATAAATAAATTGATTTATTTAAGGTTATGGTCTTGTGAAATATGATTTATATAGTCTCGTTTCTTATTGCAGGCTACAAAAGTGACATGGAAACATGGACTATGATGTGGACCCCTAGATGGTGATGGGTACCTAATAGGGATCTAATGATGTGTAAGATGTTATTACCCTATACTAAGCATAGTAGATGCTAATTACAATGACTCAGATGATATGTGGATCAAGGTAACATCATGGATATGATAGCATAGCAACAAAGCATGTGAACAAACTAGATGCGATGTTGGTGTGGCAATGCAAAGACGAGAATAGGAATTTCATTGGAAAGCACAGTAGGAAATGTTTTGAAGCCAATGCATATGGAGATTGTACGGATAGAGGTTTTGTCTAGGTAGTCATGGGCACCATAGGGATATTAATCCAGAGTAGGAATCATATAGTACACTGTAGCTTAATGTATGTGTCAAGGTTGTATAAGATATTTGATGAGGTTATGATGAATGCAATGGGCAGTCACATGGACATCGATAAGACATCGTGGTGAGCTATGAAATGACATGGCAAGGCAACCATATGGGAGACCATGGAGGCTATGTTTTTAGGTGTTGGTAATAATAGTGGTTTGGCTTGGCATTGTTCAATTAGGTATCAAGTGATGACCATAAATGTACAATAAGAGAGGGCCAAAACAATTCACCTAGTGTTGAATTACATAGTGAGCATTGTTCCCAATCTTGAGTGATTTGTCCATGCTACAAACATCGATGGAGGAAGGTGCACTTTTATTTCAACACCTAGTAATATTTGTTGCATGTTGGGAAGTGTTCCAAAGGAGGTTATATTCAAGGTAAATACATGATTAAGGAGTGTTGTGATTGAATTAAAAAGGATTTCTTATTATCATCAGTAAGTATTAAGAGGAAACACTATCAAAATATCAAGAGCAAGTGTGGTAAGGTTATGTAGAATTATTTTGAAATTTTGGGGAAGACATAATTCATTGTCATGGTGTGATCGAGATTAGAAAGTACAAATTAAAGGGGTGTATGGGGATGTACGTAATATCACCTTTATCATTCATTATAGTAGTGCCCAGATCTCTCATTGTATGTCATACTAAAATTGGAAATTAGACACCAATAGAGGGTGCAATGCTAGGGAACATACGTGGCATGTTGGCTTTATGGCTCATCCTCCTATATATTTTGATCAGCCCATACTTTCAATATCACAAGGCCTACATTTTTGAGTCTAGGATCTCCATTAATGATGATGAATTAACTATCTACCAACAATGTAGATAAACCAAAAATTAGTGATGACACAGATCAAGCAAATATGAGATATTCTAGGATGATGTTAGAAAGATTATTTTTACATAAAGAGATGAAATGATGTTATGAAGCTATACACAGTGATTTTGTGGCTAATTTTAGCATTCAAAGTATACCCCATGGGATGTTATTTATATCAAAATGTGGATAGCATGACCAATATGTGGTAGTGAACACCATTCATGAAATGGAAATACCGAACTTGTATGCAATAATTTAATGTAGTTTTTGTAGGAACTTAAGTTGGTTGAAATCCTCTACATGGAAGTATATTCACTTTTGAATGGGCATATGTGGATTCAACCACATCGACGTATCCATTGAACAACAGAATATCAAATCAGTCATCTAATTTTGGAGTAGTCATTGTAACAATATTAGTAGTGTAAAAAAAAGAGCACACATAAGGGATTAGGATTACACATGTGAAAAAATCATCCTCACTACTTATTTGATAATTGATGAATTATAATGGTCATCCACTTGGAGACGTTACTCAAATTTTGTGAGTAAAACAAAATATTTTACCTTGTTGTCTTAAAAGGGGCATATTTTTTTGTTAGAATTGAAGGTAGTTTGCAACGTGAGTCCTAAGCCATTGTAAATGGATAGAGGATGATAAGTGATATGGAAAAGGAATATGAATGACAAACTCCATGAAATGCTAGCGTGTGTAAAAGATAAAAAAACCAAAAGTGAGGAAGGAAAGTGAAATGAGAGGTCTTCTCTTTGTTTTGTTTTCTGGGTTGGAAAATTTCACATGGTTGGAGCATTTTGTAACAGAGGGCTGGCACTTTGTGTAAAAAGAGGATTGTATTTTTCTATTTTTAATGTAAAATATGGCAGAAACTTGCACCTTGTAAGAAAAATCAGAGGAGATATTTTTCTGAATGTTTTGAACTAACAATCTATTTTTTCCTTCCATGTTTTTTAGGCTTATATACAATGTTTATTACATTTTAATGGTTGCACTGTTGAAGGTTTAGAAACATGGACTTTGGTTCATTTCCTTAGAATATTACACCTAGTTTAGTTTAGACCATGCGAATGCAACTCCCATTAGATTAAGTTACATTAAAAAAAATTCACATCTTTGGTTTTGTAGGATAGGGTAACATTATACTGATAGTAGTTTGTATTTAACATTTTCAACATTCTGGTCTATATTCTAGATTTTTATTTTTATTTTTCGAACTTCGTATTTTTCATTTTTTTTAATTTTTGCAAATAAAATAAAAGATACAAAAATAAATTAAAACTCCAAAAACAAATGCACAAATTCCAAGAATAAGCTTTAAAGTTTCATTTAGAGCAATTTCAACTTTATTTTGGAGCCAATTCAAAATTACAAAAATTATTTAAAGTTCACATTTTTAAAGGAGTTTTGTAAAATCAAATTTAGCATAATTCCATATTTTGAAGGCAAGTCATATTTCAATTTTTGTATGTTCATTTTTTTCAAGCAATAAATTAACTTCTCTTCATGAAAATTATAATTTCATTAGAGGGGTAATTTATAGGACATTTCAAAGGCTATAGTATTTAGAGAAATAAATTAGCTTATCTTTATGAAAATTACAATTTCATTAAAGAGGGGTAATTTATATAGCGTTTAAAGGCCATTACATTCTAAATTTAACCATGTAGTTTATTTTCTTTTAATATATCAAAGCAAGCTAAAATGAATCCATTAATCATTCAGATTCACATTTTGGAGACATATTTTAATCTTTTGTTTCATGCTCAAAGAAGGGTTTAAGGAAGATAAAACTTGTTTAAAATATGCTTAACAAAGGAATATAAAATCTACCTAAAACACTCCAATATAAAAGGAATTAAATCACTTTTCATTGTGGTCATATGAGGGCCAATCACATTTTTTTTTTTAAGTTTTATGGACAATCAACAACATGGCATAATAAAATAATACCAACATAGGCCCCTTGTTAACAGTTACTTGCAGATCACTAAGGTATTCCTATAACTTACTTGACACTTTTTTGCAAGAACACAAGCACACATTAAGTAAAAAGAACCTCGGATAAATTTATATTTCTTTGCAATAGAGGGTTTTCTAATCAAAATCCTTATTATGATGGTGATTTTGCAATTGGGTAAAATTACCACTCAACATTTTGGCACTAGAAGGAGGGCCTAAATTGGTTATTTCTTTGTTGTGTAAATGCTAAATTGTTCATTGTTATTTGAAATATTATTTGAAGATATTGGTCTTGACTAACGAGGTTTTTTTTACATGTGATCACATCCATTGATTGAGGACTTCTTTAATTGATGATGCATTGATGCTAACCATTTGTAAATTGAAGAATGTTCTTTAATGTCATGGTTTATTTAGTGCAATTATTTTGGTTGATAAACATGATGATTTATTTGTTTAGCCATTTGAAATTTTTTAGTCATTTCACACATCTTTGCAAGGTATATTTATTTGACTAGCAAAATTTTTACTAATGTTATATTATTTAAGGTCCACTAATGGCAATTTTTACTTCTTGGATGATAGGTAGTCCTTTAAACATATATGGGCCTTCATATCATGTGCTTATAGATATTTTGGGTTATCTACCTTAGTTTAGGCATGATGGAATAGAATTGACTAAGGAACATATTCAGGCATACAAGAACACTTTAATTCAATTGCAAATTAGGCATGAATATTTTTCTTGTAACATGTTTCTATTTACATTGGATGAATTTGCTTATGATTGGTACCTTAGTTTACCTGTAGGTTCTATCAATTCTTGGGATCAACTAAAGGTAATATTTCTCAATCATTTTAATAAAAGGCTAGTTGACCCAATCCTCATATACAACTAGTTTATCTCTATCCATAAATGACCAAATGAATCCATGAAGTTATTCACAGAAAGGTTCCATGGGTTATATACTCAATTGGTGGGACCCTATATTCCTTCGGAGGGAGTTGTTATCCAAGTGCATTTCAGTGCTCTTGACCCATAAATATCTATGTATTTGTGAGGGATGCCTCAAATCACATCGTTGTACCAAGATTATACTAAAGTAATAGCATTTGAACAATAGTTAATTTTTCAAATTTATGGTGTAGGTTTTGTATTGTATAATTCTCAATAATTTAATACCTCCCTTACCCACCCAAAATTTTGTGCACCTCAACCTACCATTCAAAATCAACCATAATTCTCAAGTGTGAATCAGTTTCAGAATACCCATCTTGATCATATTATAAATCATGTTCCTAAGATGAATTTAAATTATTTTCACAATAATATAATTTCAAACAATAAAGGAGTCCTAGATATAATAAATATTGAAATTTTTGATATACCGAGACCTTTCATAGAGTTTAATGAAAGGATTAAAGTGGACGATCAAGAAAGCCAATGTGTTTCAAATAGTAACAAGCTAGAAATAAAAGGCTTAGAGTCATTATTTACAAGTGAGGATTGGGACAATCATAAAAAGTAAAATACAAGAATTTATCCCAATAAAGAAACCCTTGACCCATAAAAAGTAGTTGAAAGTAAATTTGAGAGGAAATCAATAAATGAATCTGATAACCATCAGAAGACACGATAGAATTACATCACTTGTTTTCTAAAAATAATTGTTATAATGATCAAGAAAGCCAACATGAGCCAAGTTGTGACAAGCTAGAAATAAAAGGCTCAAAGTCCTTATTTACAAGTGAGGATTGGGATAATCATAGAAAACTAAATGATCCAATTATAGAAACAATTGAGCCTTCAAAAGAGGATTAAGGTGATTTTGAAAAGAAATTTATTGTTGAATTTAAATATTGTGAAGAAGTGGTTCAACATCACACCCTAGTTTTAGAAGATGATTATTGTTGGTGGAATATATGGGAGGAATTTACCACTCTTTTTAATGAAGTGCTCGCTTAACCTGATATGTGAGACAAGTTGAAAATGCTAGTTCTACAACTTAAAAGAAACATCACTCAATTATAATAACAAATTCCTCAATATGCATAGCTTGATAATTCTATAAATCACCCTCATGAGACAAAGTTTGAAGATACTAAAAGTGATATTATTTTATATAGTGGAGGGGTCCTAGAGTTGACTAGTTTTGAAACATATGATAAATCAAGACCCTTCATAAATTTTTATGAGATGATTAAAATTGATGATCAAAACCTTCAACATCTAAAAATAAGGACCAAGAAAAAATGAAAGAAGGGATGGAATATCATCAAGTATTTCAAGAAGATAATTATTGTAATGATCTAGAAAGATATGAGGAATCATTCGTTTCTCACATTCCTACTTATGAAATGTCTATTTCACTTGATATGCACGACATTGAAACCTCCATCTGACATGAAGATTGTGTAATCCCTATGCACTCAGAAAATGATATCCCATTTGTAGAAGTAGAGAAGGTTCCAAGAATAAATTAATTTTAAGATGAGTTCATTGAACACATTTCCAAAAGAGAAAAGGAAGAAATGGTAGATTTTTCTTATGATCCATTTATTGTGGATGAAGAAGGGGAATCACTCACTTTGTTCCCATTTGACAAGTAAGAAATTGAAAGCCTAGTTTCACCTAAGGACCCTATAATATCTATGCCCCCCATATAGAGAAAATTCTAGAATTTTATTGGTTTGGATTTGATGTCATTGATGATCCAAATGAAAATATTGCATAATTAAAGAGGACTCAAGTAGTTGATTAGGGATATGTGTTATTCAACACATTCCCTGACCAAAAAGATATTTTTAATTGGATGCATAATTTTGGTGTCTTTCATAAATAGGTAATCGATAAATATGAAGGGTTACAATATTATGATGATAAATTTCATGAGGAAAAAGAATAAATCACAAATACTCATCAATTCATAGTAAATGGAAATGTAAAAAAGGTAGAATCTCATATTTTATGTTCCACCATTCAATATCTAGGTAAAAATTTACCTAATTGTTCATTGGATTCAAATGTTATAAATAATGAAATGCCATTTACGATTGATAAATAACTAGAATTCATTTCCACTCACACCACTAATGAGATTTATTTGATGAATGAAAGAGAAGTATATGTGCTTGAGTTGTTGAATCAAGTTCATAAACACTTGATAATTGAATCTAGGATAAAAGCTTATAATGATCCTTATTTAGTAGATATCCTATATGCTTACAAATTGTTGCATAAATATGATTGGCCTAAAGACATAAATGATGACTTGGTTTTAAAATTTTCATAACTAGCCTCATATTTGAAGGAAATCCTATATACTTGTGAAAATGAAAATTTAAGTCAATGTGATGAATCAAATTTTTAAATTTACACCCCATTTAACATGCAAAAGATAGTTGAAAATCATGTATTTTCTTGCAAGTTTAATGAAACAAATTTTCAACATGTTATTGCTAATATCATAGAATCAAATTGGTGGGGTGATAGAGGCAAAAAGAGAATTTTTGTATTGTGTGTCCTGATATTACTTTGGTTGAATTTATGTAAAGCTTCATATGCATATCATGTTATATGTCTTTTAAAATTTGCTAATCGTGTTTGGGATCCAAGGAAATGATAGTCCAAATTTTTGCATCATCTTGTACCATATTGTATATGACTGTATATAGTTTTGGTTTTCATGTTTTTATTTTAGCTTTTTGTTTTTGTGCTTTATCCTATTTGGTTTAACAAGTGTTGTGTCCAATTTCTTGCCAGTTTTCATTAAGTTAGGATTTGGTTTATTTTCAATTTTTGTTTTTCATATTTGTGAGTGTTGTATTTTGGGGTTGGTCCCTCCATTTGAGGTGATGTTTGTAGTAGCTACTAATTTATGGCCTCTTGATCATTTTTGTGTTCCTTTGTCATGAAGGGTGAAATGCCTATCATGTGGATCAAGGAAAATGATATGAAGTTTTTTAGTAACCACTCCTAGACTTTGGGACTAAGATAGTGAATTTTGGAATACTTAATCATTTTGCTAAAGCTACACATCAGCACATCATATTAATGGGCATGATTTGAAATCTTGAAGGATGATATCATTATGGTATGCAAATTAAGGCAAAAAATCCAACATGCTCCATTTCAAATACTTTCTAACCCATGTTTTGCATAAATTTTTTCAAATCCATTCAATAAAAAAAGAAGCCAAGCAAAGGAAAACATGCTAAAATCAGTCACAAGGTTTGGATAAACTTATATCAAGGCTATAGACACCTAACTAGAATTAGGGCTCTACCTAGATAAATCTTATTAAAAAAAAAGGGGGCATTCAAAAAATATCAATTATACACGAGGGTAATTTAGATAAATTATTTTGGGGCTATAGATGTCTGACTGGAAGTAGAACTCTATCTAAAGAAATTCATTTTAATGAGTAGTATTTATATAGCCTAAATGCTAAATAGGTGATGGATACTAGATGGTTTTCCAACATGTAAAATGAAATCAAGTTCACACACACTAAGCTAAAGCAAAATGATTCATGTGTTTTTTGTTTGAATTTATCTATCCCCATATTCTTTGGATGTTTAGATGGTGTATATTTTTCTCATATTTGGTTTTTTTGTTTTTAGAACTAGGTTCTTCATCTGAAATGCTCAAGAACATTTCCTAGCAAAGTCACCATTTGTTGTGGCCATTGCACAACTAGCCCCAAATTTGGGGACCGAAATTTTAATTTTTTTTGGGGGGAATTTTGGTATTCTTTGAGTGCTAATTTCAGTAGGTTTCTCCCCCTGAGTTTGCTTTGTAGTTTCCATGGTTATTGTAGGCTTGTATGGTTTCGAGTATCCTTTTATTTATTTTAAGTGTTAGTATTTTTGGTTATGTTAGGAGCTTATTTTATTGTTTAGAGCTTTAAATGTTTCATTTTTTATGTAAATGTTATATGTTTAGTGTTTTTTTAATATTAATGTTAAATGGATTGTCTTGTGATAGTCCAAGATTTTGAGGTTGGTAGATTTGAATATTCAAAATAAGTTTTTATATAAAAAAATAAGAAATAATATATATATATATATATATATAATAAAATAAGGAAATATATCCACATACATCTACACATATAGGGATATACAATAAGAGTTAGCTAAAGTATATAAAAGTGGATTCACTAAATATGAGTTTAATTTTATTAATAATATCGATTTATTTAATGTTATGGTTTTGGAAAATGAAATTTATATAGTCTAGTTTCTTATGATAGGCTACAATGGTGACATGGAAACATGGACTATGATGTGGACCCCTAAACGATGATGGGTATTTGACAAGGAGCTAACCACGCGTAGGATGTTATGACCCTAGACTAAGTATAGTAGATGATAATTATGCTAACTCAGATGAGACATGGATCAAGGTAATATCCTTGATATGATAGTGCAACAACAAAGCATGTGAATGAACTAGACACAATGCTATTGTAGCGATGTAGAGAGGGAAATAGGAATTTCACTGGCAAGCATGGCAGGTGGCATTTTGAAGCCGATATAGATGGAGATGGTATAGATAGAGGTTTTGTCTAGGTAATAATGGGCACTGGAGGGATCTTCATCTAGTACAAGAATCAAATAGTACATCACAACATAATGTATGTTTTGGTACTGTGCAAGATATTCGATAATATTCTGGTGAATGCAATGGAAAGTCACGTGGATATCAATAAGATGTTGCAACAACATATGAAATGAAATGGTAATGTGGCCATATGGGATACCATAGAGGCTACGTTTTTAGGTACCGATAATAATAGTGGATCAAATTGGCATTTTTTGATCAAGTATCAAGTGGAAACCATAAACGTATGATGATATGGGGCCATAGAAATTCATCTAGTGCTAAATTACATAGTGAGCATTGTTCCATATATTGAGTGATTCATCCACACTATGAACGTCTATGAAGGTGCACTTTGATTTCAAATCCTAGGAATATTTGTTGCATGTTGGGAAGTGTTCCGAGGGAGGCTATATTCAATGTAGATACATGACAAAGGAGTGTTGTGCCTGAATAAAAAAAAAATCATTTTCATTAGTACATATTAAGAGGAAACATTGTTGAAAGGTTGAGAGCAAGTGTGGTAAGGTTTTGCAAAATTATTATGGCATCACTAGGAAGACATAATTCACTATCACGACATAATCAAGATTGAAGAGAATAAATCAAAGGGAGTGGATGAGGATGTACATAAGCTCACATTATGATTCGTTATAATAGAATCTACATTTCTCATTCCATACCACACTAGAACCTAGAAATTAGATACCAATAGAGGGCATGGTGCTAGGGAAAAGATGTGGCATGTTGTCCTTATGGATCATCCCACTATATTTTTTGATCATCCCACACTTTTAGGATTGCAAGGCTTGCATTTTTTAGCCCAAGTTCACCATTAATGAGGATGAAGGGACTATCTACCAACAATGTACATAAACCAAAAATTAGTGATGATGTGGATGAAACAAAGATGATGTATTCCAGGATGATGTTAGAAAGATTATTTTTATGTCAGGATATAGAATGATGTGATGAAACTATACACAGTGATTTGGTGGATAATTTTAGTTTTCAAAGTATACCCCACAATATGTATGATATATGGTAGTAAATATTTTTCACAAAATGGAAATACTAGGCCAACATGCAGTAATTGAATGTAGTGTTTGTATAAACTTAAGTTGTTTGAAATCGTCTACATAAAAGCATATTCACTTATGAATGTGCAGATATGGAGTGAACCACGTCGATGTATCTGTTGGAAAACATAACATCAACTCAGTCATCTAATTTTGGAGCAATCCATGTAACAATATTAGTAGTAAAATGTTTGGCACTGATTATCCATGCGGTGTCATGTAGCAAAAGAAGCACTATTATAAAAATACGTAACATAATGGATAAGGGTTACACATGATAAAATCATCCTCAATGCTTATTTCATAATTCATGAATGATAATGGTCATCCATGTGGAGACGTGACTCAAATTTGGTGAATAAAACAAAATATTTTACTTCGTTGTCTTAAAAGGGGCATTTGTTTTGTTAGAATTGAAGGGCAGTTTGCAGTGTGATTTCAAATCCATTACAAATGGAGAGAGGATGGAAGGCATTATGGAAAAGGAATACAAATAACAAAATCCATGAAACACTAGCACACATAAAAGAGAACGAAACCAAAAATAAGGAAGGAAAGTGAAACAAGAGGTCTTCTCTTTGTTTTGTTTTCTAGGCTGGAAAATTTCACATGTTTGGAACTTTTGTAATAGGGGGCTTGAAATTTTGTGTAAAACTAGGACTATATTTTTTTTTTAATTCAAAATATGATAGAAACTTGCACCTTGTAAGAAAAATCGGAGATATTTTCTCAATGTTTTGAACTAACAGTCTACTTTTCCCTTAAATGTTTTTTAGGCTTATATACAACGTCTAGTACATTTTTAATGGTTGCACTATTGAATATTTAGAAACATCGATTTTGGTTCATTTCCTGAGAATATTACACCTAGTTTAGTTTGGATCGTGCGAATGCAGCTCTGATTAGATTAGGTTACATTCAAAAATTTTCACATCTCTAGTTTTGTAGGATATGGTAGAATTATACTAATAAAAATTTTGTATTTAACAATTTCAGCATCTGGGTCCATATTCCAGAATTTTATTCTTATTTTCTAACCCTGTCTTTTTTATTTTTTAAAATTTTTGTAGATAAAATAAAAAACACAAAAAAAATAAAACTCTAGCAATAAATGCATGGATTCCAAGAATAAGCTTTAAAGTTTCATTTAGAGCAATTTTTATTTTATCTTGAAGATAATTCAGAATTACAAAATTTTTTCAAAGTTCACATTTTTAAAGGAGTTTTGTAATTTCAAATTTAGCATACTTCCATGTTTTGAAGACAAGTCAAATTCCAAACTTTGTATGTTCATTTTTTTCAAGTATTAAATTAACTTCTCTTCATGAAATTACAATTTCATTAAAGAGGGGTAATTTATATGGCATTTCAAATGCTATTGTATTTAAAGCAATAAATTATATTCTCTTTATTAAAATTACAATTTCATTAAAGAGGGGTAATTTATATGGCATTTCAAGGCCATTACATTCTAAAGTTAACCATGTAGTTTATTTTTTTTCATTCATCAAAGCAAGCTAAAATGAATCCATTCATCATTTCAAATCCACATTTTGCAGACATATTTTAATATTTTATTTCATGCTCAAAGTAGGGTTTAAGGAAGATAAAATCTATCTAAAACACTTCAAGATAAAAGTAATTAAATCACTTTTCATCGTGGTCATATGAGCGCCAATCACATTTTTTCTTTTAAGTTTCATGAACAATCAACAACATGGCATAATAAAATAATATCAACTTAGGCCCCTTGTTAATAGTTACTTACAAATCACTAAGGTATTCCTAACATTTACTTGACACATTTTCACAAGCATACAAGCATACATTAAGTAGAAAGAACCTTGGAGAAATTTTTATTTCTTTGCAAGAGAGGGTTTTCTAATCAAAATCCTGATTGTGATGGTTATTTTGCAATTGAGCAAAATTACCACCCAACACTCCCAAAAGTCAATATTTTCTTAGTGAAAATATGTCTTGGTCTTAGAGAAAACTTGACATATTTTGGATATTTTACTTTAAACACTATGAGTGGTTGAGTGATCAAAAACACCTAGGAATGATGGAATGATAGTGCAAATGATGTTATGGCTTATGAGAGGTGTATATTAACTCAAGGGTACCCATGATTAACACAAAAAGACTTGATGGATCAATTTTTATCTTAACTAGACAAATAACCCCTAATATGGTGGGTGGCATGTGCTAAAATGATAATGAATGTGAGTATGTAATGTGGATGTATGAAATGCAGTGTCTATGGATAATTTGATTTTTTTAGCCATGTATATATACAGATATATGAATCACATTAAGCATAGAACGCTCTCAAGTGGATGATATTTAGTGGTTTGGGATCTTCTATTCCCTCTAGACTACCATTTTTATAAGTTCCTTGATCTACATTTTGTTTGACAATGTATGGACCTAACCAATTAGCCATAAATTTATCATGAATATGGGGCAATGCATTGGTGTTTTACTGACTCTCCTTAAGAACAATATATCCTACTTGGAATTCACATTGATAGACTTTGAAATTGTAAGCGTGCTTTAAACAATCATGATATACTCATAAATGCTCCAAGGCATTTATTTACCTTTCATCAAGGAGCATGAGTTGGTCGAGATGTCGTTGTCTAGTAGTATCATCTATGAATTTTTGTAATGAAATACATAGTGAGGGGATCTTGAACTCAAGAGGTATCATGACTTTGACACCATAGACCAATGAGAATGGTGTTGCCCCAATAGACATGTGTATTCTTGTTTGATAAGCCCATAATTCCAAGCGGATATGAGTATGCCAATCTCTATGATTTTCTTTGACTATTTTCTTGAGAATAGCGATCAAGATCTTATTGGCTACCTTAGCTTTTCTATTCATATGTGGGTATTAAGGATTTGAGAAACTATATTGGATATTATATTTTTACTAAGTGCTCAAACATCCTTGTTTTTGAAAGACATACCATTGTCAGATATTATTTTTGAGGGGATACCAAAGCGATAAATGATATGTTGAAGTATAAACTCCACAATTCGAGGTCCTATTGTATTGATTATAGGAATTGCCTCAATCCACTTCATGAAGTAGTTAGGAGTTGTGATGATTAATGTGTGTTGTCCCAAGGAAGGATGCAATATTTTACCAGTCAATTCTAAACTCCATTGTGAAAAGGACCAAACACACTGAATGGGATGTAATTATTGTGATGGTACATGAGTTAAATTAGCATTTTATTGATATTGTTAACATTTCCTGAAACAAATAAAATAGTCACGTTCCATGGTGGGCCAATAATAACCCATGCATAAAATACACTTTGTGATGGCTATTCCACTAAAATAACCACCACAAGTACCATCGTGAGCTTCAAATATTGCTCTTTGGGACTTTGTAAGCTTGAGACAATAGACGAGGACTTCATCATAACAACATCTATACAACACATCCCCCAAAAGAGTGAAAAAAGCTACCCTTTATTTGAAATTCCATTTGGAATTTTGTGATATATATTATGGGAGTGTTCTAAACTTGTGGAAGTATTTTACTTGACTAGACCAGGGATCATATGGCTCACCATGGATAAAGCAATCGTCCTTCTCATCTTTGGATTCAACACGAAAAATTGCATACTTAGATATTGATGTGATAATTAATGGTTGTACCTCTCCTAAAATGTTCTTTGGAATCAATGATCCCAGAGATGGCATTGAATTTTAAAATATATTAGTCGAATGAGGTAAACTATTGATCTCATACCAGTAAAATTTTGTAAGTAATTTCATTACTACCTCATTGTAAAGCTTTAATACTGGTTCTTTGCATTGGTACAATACATTTACTTGATGAACAATAAGTTGGGAATTTCCAAATATATTGATATTCTTTATGCTCGTAGCTGTGGTTACTTGAAGTCCTAATATTAAGGCTTCATACTCTGCATTATTTTTTGTGCATGAGAGATCAATTTTGAATGATAAAGTAATAGGTATCTCTTGTGGTGTATGAAATATGACTCCTACACCTTATCTTTTTTCACACTTAGAACCATCAAACAAGAGTATGATATCCACATTCTCTTTAGGAATGATATCTTCCTCTTGTTCAGTGACAATAAATACCGAGTCATTTGGAAGCTCAATAATTAGATTTTGATCACTAGGAAGTGGAGCTTTCACAAGATAATTGTATATTACCTGACCTTTAATGTATTTTTGACTAATGAATTTGAGGTCAAATTTTGTTAGAAGCATTATCCATTTTGTGGTTCAGGTTTTTTTTTAAGTGCAAGTCATCATGTAAAGTAGAGGGTTTTCACAAGCTATGGCATAAGTGGTGTGACTTAACATGTAATGTCTATTTTTCTTAATGGAAAAAACCACTACTAGGTATAGTTTTTCCACATAAGCGTATCTAGTTTTGTAGCTTATGAATGTTTGACTAATGTAATAGACTTCTTGCTCTCAGTTGTCTTTAATTTTTTGTGCAAGCATTATCTCTAATGTAAATTCCATTGCTAAAACATAAATATGAATAGGACCCTAGGAGAGGTGGAGTTAAAATTGGTGGATAAACCAAGTATTACTTGATGTCATCAAAAGATTTTTGATATTCTTTTGTCCATGAAAATATCACCCCCTTTTGTAGTAGGTGATTGAATGGCCTGCATTTGTCTCATAATTGTGCAATGAAATGAAATATCAATTTGATATTTTCTTGTAAATTACACAACTCCTTCAAGTTTGTTGCACAAGGCATCTCCATAATGGCCTTGACCTTGTTTGGATCCACTTCAATGCCTCTCTTGGAGATAATGAATCCTAGTAGTTTTTCTAATGTAACACCAAATACATACTTCTTGAGGTTCAACCTTACATTGTGCTCTAGAATTTGATCAAAAACTTTTTCCAAGATGTCAATGTGCTCTTGTTAGGTTTTATATTTGGCCATTATATCATCCACATAGTCTTCAATGATATTATGCATGTAGTAATGGAATATGTATGTCATGGCATGTTGACAAGTGGCACCTACATATTCAAGCCGAATGGCATCACCTTATAACAAAAATTCCCCTAAGATGTTGTGAATGTTGTTTTGTGTTTGTCATCAGGATTGATTCAAATCTAGTTATATCCAAAAAAACCATCCATTAAATAAAGCATTTCATGTCTAGTGCAAGTTTCAATAATAGTATCAATGTTTGGTAGAGGAAAATCATCCTTAGCATATGCTTTGTTAAGATATCAAAATTTAGTGCAAATGTGAATCACCCCATTAGGCTTGCGAATGGGCACCATATTTGAAATCCACTCAAGATAATCAATGGGTTGAATGAAACCCATGCCTAAAATATTTTTATGCTCTTATTTGACCATGAGAGCAATGGTAGGATGTAACTTTCTCAAATTTTGTTTGACCAGCTTAGCATCATGATGTAAGGTTAAGTTATGGACAACCAAGTTAGGGTCAAGACCAGGCATGTGTTTATGTAAATATGTCCTTTTTATTGATGATAGCTATCAATTGCTCTTGTTTGTCAGCAGATAAAATTTTCTCAAGTTTAATGATTTGTGGATTGTCTGCATTTGTACTAAGTTTCACATCTATAGTATATTCAATGGCCATGTGTGAACCTTTCTCAAGTTGATGGGGTTTTGGTATCGAATGAATGTCATCAATGACATTGTTAAACTCTTCTGGAACAGTCTCTTCCATTTATACCTAGAAAATAGTAGGAGGCAAGAGTGAAGGCAAAAGAAAAGGTGAAGGCTACGGAGTAATGTAAATGGTATAATCCCTTAACAATTCCTTGAAAAGGATGAATTTAATGATGATGGTGATGAAATATGTTCCATATCAATGAGGCCTATGTCAATAGAAATTGGTTTTGCCAAATCGTATGGATTATAGAGTGGTGTGAATAAGTCAAAAATATTAATGTTGACTTAGTGGAAAATGGTGGTTAGCAACATGAAGGGTGGTTTGGTATTGTCTCATGGAATCAAGAAAGACATCCTAGAAACCTGGATACCAACAAGCAAAATAGATAAATGCAAATGATCAAGACCTGCAAATACAAAAATACAATGTGATTTTTTTGTGTTCTTTTTTATATTATATATTTTTATTTTTATTTGCATATATTACATCAATTTGTTTTGAGGTGATCAATGAAATGGATGTGGTGGTTCACCAGTTGGCATAGCTCTCTCCCTTGGGAGAAATAAATGAAATATGGGTTGATGTATGAGATAATACTCTTCTTTTTTGGTGAATGGTGTTATTGGGACCGATTCTTCTTTGGATTCATCTGAAGCTATCGATAAGACATCAAATTATTCATATAATTCATCCTGAAAGTCATCATTGTGATTTTTTTCCTCTTCTAAATATCAATGGAGGCTTTGAAAAGATTTTTCAAAAGAGGAAGTGGAAGAATATGAATGGTAACCTAGGCCTGAATGGTCATGTGTTTCTTGATATTGAGGTTCAATTATGTCATGCATACCTTGTTCATGTGGTCCTAAACCATATCCTTGCAAATTAATCCAATGAAAGTATCATCATGGGAAATTGAACATGTGCTTTATATTGATAAGGAGTGGTTGTTTAGGTTTACCAAGGAAAAGTGGATCGAATGATGAGTCGACCCCTCCATATATGAATTTTATTATATTAGGTGTTGAAACCATATTATACATTGATCCTATAGATAAGGGTCGATCACATGGATTACCATAATCCTTAGCAGTTCGGATGTTGAGCGGTGTGACTATGACATCTTGGATGACCATAAGCCTTAGTAGTTTGGATGTTGAGTGATGTGACTATGATGTCTTGGATAACCATAACCCTTAGAATTTTAGATATTGAGTGGGGTGACTATGACATCTTGAACCACATACTTGGTAATACTAGGACTAATGAGATGGACTACAACTTGTGTGGCTGATGATGTGGATGAAGTGGATGTGTAGATGTGACGCTCATGGATGTCTTGTGACTTAAAGTATGGGAGATATGTATGTTGGAATGACATCACATAATCTATTAAATCAACTTGTGAGACATTGGTTTATGGATATGAATATAGATTTGACTAAGGAATTTAATGAATGACTGATGATGCTTGTGTGGATGAAATGATAGTGGGTGTTTGTGAAGTTGGTTTTGTGGATGGTGTGGATGATGTAGAGGGATGTATCCCTTGTATAGATTTTGGTGAGGATGATTATGTCCGACCACATGTATATATTAATGTTTGTAATTATGGGTGGGATGTAGAAGTTGAAGCTTTATGTGTCCTGGTGATGGGGAGTTCCTCTGGTAGAGGTGCTTTGAATGAGGAATTATGAAGTGAAGTGAACGGTGTGGTTGATGGGACTAATGATAGGTATGTGGATGGAAGTGTGGACTCATATGGTTTTGATATGAAGTTACAATACTTAAATGTTTTGATGTATACTTGTATTTAGTGAATATATCCCTCATGTACATATTTCAAATACTAGCATAGTATTGAGGGGACACATTTCATATCCCTTATCCAAGGGCTTCCAAGGAGTACATTGTAATCCATATATCCCTCAAAGATATGAAACATAGTGTGCAACATCTTAACCCCCACTTCTATGGGTAATACCAGAGTGACAATTGTAGAACATAGAGCATCATTAAATTCTTGTAAGGTGAAAGTGGATTTGGTGATGTGTGAAGGTAGAATATTGAGATTTTGAAGGGTTGAGGTGGTAATTATGTTGGTGGATGAGCTGATGTCAATCAGTACTCATTTGAAAGGCTTCCTATCAACTTGAGCTATGATATGTAATAGAGGATTCGGCGATTCTAATGATATTGATTTGATCTAAAAATCATAGAATATGATAGAGGGCTCCATACATGTTTGAATACTCCCCAAAAAATTATTAAAGGTATTAGTATCTTGAGATTGAAGTTCAATAGGTTTTAAGATTTCCATTAATGCCTCGCACTGTGGAGGATATTGTTGTATAAGCTCATAGATCGATAGTTTTGTAGAAGATATTTTTAGACTAGTTGTTAACTGACTACTCAGTGTGATGATAGATCTTTGTGGATGGATTGGGGAATGAATAGGTTGGGATGGATTACTTGGAAGATGATTTGGTAGAGATGAATTGTAAGAAAAATGAATGGGTGGAGATGAATTAGTAGGTTGTGGAGACACATTTGTTGGTGATGCCACAGGAGGTTGAATTTCTTGAGATTATTAATTTTGGTGATTGGTGCTTCGTTGACCTCAGGTGACTACATGGATAACCCCCACAAAACCTTGGTATTGTTGCACATGATTGACTTTGTTAGGGGGGTCATAAAATTTCATTCCCCTATTATATGTTGTGGTTCCTCATGATGAGGAAGTGCTTTTTGGTAGATACCAAGATTTTTATTTTATTGTGCCAAGGGACTATCCAACTATCAAGTATTACACCATGTTTTTAAATGAAAATCAATTATTAATTTCATGCCCCTTCTGTCGATGGAAAGAACAAAAAAATGCTTCTTATAGCCCTTGCCATGTTTGGTTGGATAATTCACTTAGAATTTGGGTAAGGTGATATCATTAGTGTCATACAACCTACAGAATATTGAAGCGTATGATTTGAATAAAGGTATGCAAGTGTGATCTTATCGAACTTGTCAATATTGATGATTTTCTATAATCGATGCTCTATTATGGAATTTTTATGGTGGGGCACCACTTGATAATACACTTGTTGTGGTTGATGTGATGATGGTTGTCGTTGGTTTTGACCATAGAGTTTTTGAGTCATTTGGGGTTGACTCAAAACCACTTGACTGACTTGTCCTAGTTTTTACTGGCTAGAATAGTTTCCTTTAGATTGACCTTGTTTTCCATTCCTTTTTATTTGGTTTGATCTCTCCCTCTTAAATTTGTATTTCTTTTATGATGTAGGCATGGATAAGAGCTTCATAGAATGTTTTGTATTGTTGTAGTTGTAATAACAAGGACATGGAATTTAGACAACTCCTTGCAAACATTTGAGATGGTTATTTCATTGGTATGGAGAATGACAACTTGGTGATAACTTCCCTCCAATGGTTTCCAAAATCATAAACTGACTCTTCTTCAAATTATCTAAGATTGTACAAGTTGGTCAAGGTAGTTTTCTTTTGAACATTGATGGAGAACCTTTTCGAAATTTTGTTCACCAATTGTTCAAATGTGTAAACACTATGATGTGGCATATGATTTTACCAATCTAAGGCATCTACCCGTAATGTTTGAGGAAAAATTTAGAGCATTATTGCATCATTCTCTTCGATTTGAAAGCATGAATTGATGATTGTGCTAAATATACTCCCTAGGGTACTCAATCCCTTTGATTTTTTCAAAATTTGGTATGGTAGTGTAAACTCTACCGGATAAGACGATGAAGGTATAAAAGAATGAATGGGTTGATTTATCAACTATCTCAATGTAGGTTTGTAGTACATCATACCAAGAGTATGCATAATTAAGTTGTCAATTTATTATTGCAAGTCTTGTATCCTAGGTTATTCAATGTGTGTAGAAGCATTGATTTTTTTTATGAGTGTATGGAGGTGGTGTATGTGGAGTGATGAATTGTTGGTATGGAATATGATACTAATTGGTTGATGGATTGATGGGTATTTGGTGATATTGGATGTTTTATTGGTGATAGAGTGATTGGTATTGATGAAGTAAGGATGAATTTTGGGGGATTTGAATGTGTTGGGTTGTGGTAGTGGTGTTGATGTGGGTGAATGGAGGCATGGGTATGGTAACCTTAGAATATTGTGATACCTAATATGGATCAGGGATGAAGAATACATTTTGGTTGGGAATGGAGTGGGGTTTGAAATTTTCTACTTGTAATTATTTTTGTGGATAAGAACAAGCATCTTGATGGACCATAAGTAGCTGAATGATATATTGACATGCTTATTGTATGGTAATTTTAGATGTAGATTGTATGATTTTGGTGGAAGTGAATGTAGGTATGGTGTGAGTGTTGGCAATGTTGGTTGATGTTAATGGAGGGTAAGTTGCAAAAGGGATCACAACTAAATGAAGGATGGTGTATGGAATGGTGGATGGAATATTTGAAGCAACATTAACTTGTGCTTCATAGAGGGGGTTGGAATAGGGAGTGGTGTAGGTAAATGGGATGGAGGTACTTTGGATACATTGTTATGGTGGAATTTCATGTGAGGGTGCAGATGTTACCTCAAAAAGATGATTGGTGTAGATGTGGTTAAAACTTTGGGATATGAGTGAGCAAGTTTCTAATAAGAATAGGGAACATGTCTAGGTGGACTATTAATTGGTTCTAGAATATGACTAGTGGGTTTTAAATAGTTTTTTATTTTGTTAGAATCTATGTAAGTGATGCGGTCATCAATGGATGTGGATGGCTCAATTTTTGGAATGGTAGTGTGGATAGCCCTTTGTATCACATTAGCATTCAAAGTGAATATTGTGTGAGAAGGACAAGTAGACAAGTCAAAATACCTTATCTATGTCATACTGGCTAGGTTAGCCACAAAAGTGATTGGGGAAGAAGTGGAACACTCCATGGATGAGGTGGGTTGGCTAGTGGGTGTCTGACTCAAATTTTTTGATTAATTTTGGGTAAATGCCATAAAATATAAGTAGTTTGGGATCGTAAATGTGTAGGGTGTGTGTGGAAAGTGAGATGGAAATGAAAACACACAAAAAAAAACAATAGTTGTCCTATATCTTGCAATAATTTTTTGTATTTCAACCTTTTTTGTGTGTGTGTTTTATGTTATGACTCCCTAAGCCTAAGACAACTATGCAAGGTGAATCAGTGTGTTCAAACTCACCTCTCTAATAAGAAATGAAATGTGGATGACTTAAATAGCTTCCTAAAGTCGAGAGTGGGGAATTTTTTGGTGATGAAGTCTAGAAAAACCACTCATGAACTGCTATTAGTATCTATTGTATGAGACAACAAATGGATATGAATCCCACCATCATTGGTCTCGATCAGTGGTTGGTGATGAAATGCAACTCATTGATGTTGAATATGAAATATGCAATGTGTGTGGATTCATTTTAAGTTTTTTTTTTCTATGGTGTTTCTCTAAAAATAAATAACACCTCACATCAACCAATATGGTGACTAGGAACACTACTTCCAAGTATGAGGTCCTCAAAAGAGTCTAGGGTACACTACTTAAGATACACTCTGAATCAACAAGTGTTTCAAATAATGGAGGGTTCACCTAGCTCTTCCACTTTAAATCAGTAAGTGTTTCCAATTGTGGGAGGAAGCTTGAGCACAAGTGACTTATCCCAACCTAGAAGAGTGATAAGTGGGGATACTTAACCTATAATGCAACTGATATGCTTTTTAGTTTGTTGCCTAAAGCATAAATGGAAAACACACACATCACACAAGGTAGAAAGCAAAACACTATGAAGAACAACAAAACTTGAATCAATTGTAGTGAATGTCTAATGCAACTATAAATGAATGTATAGGTGTAGATCTACCCCTATATGAAAATCTATATGATTCTAAAAAATCACATACTTTTCTTTTTTTGATTGATTTATTGTAAATAAAAATACCTATGAATGCCTAGAATTCTTAACAATGCATGATATATTGCTTTTGAAACAAAAAAATAAACATTTTTTTCTCTTTTAAAAAGAAAAAATGTAAGTAGGGTTTGAAAATAGCTTACCAAGAAGCCTACATATTCTTTCCCCAACTTTGTAGAAGCGATGTTGAATCTCTTAGATACTCTATCGAATATCATAGATACTCTATAGAATATCCTAAATACTCTATGGAATCTACAATATACTCTATGAAATCCACCTGGATGCAGTGTGACATCCCTTGAACTTTGTATGGCATATGCATGATCATAGATCAAATCCCACGACTCCCAAAAACTCTAGTTCTGAACTTCACAATTTTTGCACGATTGAACTTTCAAAAACTTGTAGTAAAAACACAAATAAACTTATATTAGAAAATAAATATTGATAAGGTAAATTAAATTGTCAAACCCTTTGGAGGTCCCACCATGATCACCATTTTGTAAAACAAAATCGAACAAAACCAAAATAGTAATAATATATCAACAACAAGAAAAAATGTAAGTAGGGTTTGAAAATAGCTTACTAAGAATCCTACGTATTCTTTCCCCAACTTTGTAGAAGCGATGTTGAATCTCTTAGATACTCTATCGAATATCATAGATACTCTATATAATATCCTAAATACTTTATGGAATCTACAATATACTCTATGAAATCCACCTGGATGCAGTGTGACATCCCTTGAACTTTGTATGGCATATGCGTGATCACATATCAAATCCCACAACTCCCAAAAACTCTAGTTCTGAACTTCACAATTTTTGCACGATCAGACTTTCAAAAACTTGTAGTAAAAACACAAATAAACTTATATTAGAAAATAAATATTGACAAGGTAAATTAAATTGTCAAACCCTTTGGGGGTCCCACCATGATCACCATTTTGTAAAACAAAATTGAACAAAACCAAAATAGTAATAATATATCAACAACAAGAAATATTGCACAATGAAAGAATGTTATTATATTGATTTCAGGGAGCCTGGATCTCCACTATTACAACATTTATGTGCCCTAAAATTAGCGGTCACAACATACAATTTATTATGATACAATGATTTTAAAATAACAGGTATAAAACACTTGATCAAAGGAATTTTGGTGGCTTAAGTTATTCCTCGCTCCAAACAAGGATGAGTGGGCTTGTTTATCCCTATAGGGCAATTCAAATTTACAAAAATCATCACTAAAATATAAAATTTAGTAACAACCTCATGTAACCTACACACAAAAATATCAAAATAAATTTAGTAACACCTGAAGGGCCTCCATAGTGTGAGGTCCACTAAAACTTAAAAGTGGAAAATACTAACCCTAGCTGAAATACTTGCTAAAATGAAGTGCAAAAATATAAAAATGTAAGTAAATAAAGAAAACTAATACCTTGTTGAAATATGCATGAGTTGTTGGATCTACACTTCTGATGACTCGATTTGTTGATTCTTGAATGCCCACAAGCGTTTGGGGGTTCTGTGACTACAAACCGATGAACGATGAATACCCTACAACATTCAGGTATGGCTATGGACATCCTACAATGTTCTAGGAATTCCCTACAGCATTTGGAAAATACAAGCATTTGTGGGTTTTGGAGAACAATTTGGCAAAATCAAGATCTGGTTTGTAGAGGTTTCATGAGGTGAACAACATAAGTGGTGATGATGAGTGTGTGTGCGATTGTGAAGGGGAAGTGAGATGGACAAAATGCTAGGGTTCATGACTAGGATGTTAATTTTTTTAACCCTCATTCATGAAAGTGAATGATATTTTATAATTTACCCTTTATCATGTTAGGGTTTCAATGACACCAATAGACGATCAATATTAAAACATGATGAAGGGTTGTGATTGCATATTGATAAGTGACATGGATCATGTTAAATGAATGGTCGAGATTAATATGTGATGGGTGGCTAAGATTTATTCATATATACATATATATATATAGGTGGCTGAGATTTATTCAAATATATATATATATATGATGAATGACTATGATTTTATATGTGTAGATGACAAGTGGCTAGGAATTGGTGTCTCAATATTGTATTAAATTTGGACTTAATCAAGAATTATTATCTAGTTAAATTTTTAATGCTTAATGAATGATCATTGGCTATTTAATCAAGTTTAACGATTTATGTTGTCTTATATTTTGATTTATGATTACCACACGATGAATTTCCTCAATACATACGCTCATGCATACCTTGGAGAGATGCACAAATTCTAGAAATCTTTGACTTTTTTAAAACCTAGCCACTTTAATCATCGATAAGAAAAAAATTGTATTAAAACCTTAGGAATTTTTCATTATTATGACTTAGGGTTAAACATTGAAGAATGCAAATGAAATTAAATTTTTTGTATTTAATGTTAGGTAAATTAATATGTGTGCATACCATTTTATCTTTGAATAACCTTAAAATGAAATTTAATTTTTTGAAACCTTTGAAAAACATTTTGAAAATTCATTTTTCTGACATATTCAATCTAAAGAAATGCAACCTATATGCAAGTCTCCAAAAATATTCAATTTAAATCAATGCAACTAAATTCCATCCGTCATGAATGTTTAGATGCAATTAATTTCAAAAAGTTTGATGTAAACAAAAGATCAAAAATTAAAACCAAAATTTCATGTGGGTCAACAATTGTGGGGAGTTATGCAATGGCAATGATAAATGGTGAATCTGCTATAAAATGCTCCCGAGCATTTTGAATAAAGAACCCAACTTGGAATAAGTAATTTTTTTACGAATGAAATGTAAATCATTGGTAATATTATGAGAAAATGGGGTTAAACAAACTTTGTTTGAAATTAATGCTCCACTTTGCCTTAGCTCTAAGTGTGTGCTAGTGCATTCATTTTAATTTTTTTGATCCATCAAGATTTTGTCACTTAATTTGAATTTAGACTACTAAAGATGTTACTCATAAAAAAAATATTTACATTTGCATTGATCCACTACCGATCAAGCGTTCATAGCTCTGTTGGAGATGACCTTGATCCCTTATAGGTATTGGTCTATTTTTTTATACAAGAATCTATAGCCTTGGTAGAGGTTATCCGAATCACCCAAGCACTTTAGTTTATTGTATTATTAATATTTTCTTTCTTTATTAAGAAGTGTTTTGATTAATTGAAAATATAAAATGTGCTTTTGGCTTAGGGATTTATAAGGCTAAAAGTAGAGTGTATATATTTTTTCCTAATCATAAAATAAAGATGACTTCATCCTTATGGTCTAAGAATCATTTAATGTTATTAATAAGTGTGATGCTTCAAAATTATGTTACACTTTTCCAATTTTATCTATTTCAGCCCCATAATCAAAGAACAAAACCAAATGATCTGATTCACTAATCCTTAACTTCACCTAATTTCAAAATAAGTAATTCATCCTCAATAAGAAAAAATTATTTTAGAGGAACCAAATGCTAATTGTAATTTAAATCCACTTGTCAAAATTTGAGGGAGGAATATGAAACTAAAGTCTAAAACATGAAATAGAAATGGACTTTCACAAAATAAAATAAAATAATCAGTTATGTCAGCTTACCTCCTCCTCCTTGCTCCTGAAGATAGTCTACCACATGTTGATAAAGTTTGGGTTAAGCACCTCATTCCTAAGATTTCCTTCTTTTCCTAGTTAGCCATCCAAGATAAAATACTCACCATTGATAACCTCATCAGAAAAGGCATGCCCATTCCTAATAGGTCCTTTCTGTATTTCAATGATTGTGAATCCACTAGCCACATCTTTCTCTACTACCCCTTCTCCTCAACCATCCTTGGCTCCATTTTCCACAATTTCCATATCCAATAGGCCCCACAACCCTCCATCTATTATCTCTTTCAACAATGGCCTACCCCTTTCCTTGATCCCCGCCTCCAGTTCTTCTGGAAAATTTCCCTCCACCATTTTCTCTGGCAATTCTGGCTTGAAAGAAATAATAGGATTTTATCCCTAAAGGCTAAAGCCCCAAACTTCTTATCAACTAAAACCTTAGCCTTTGCATTGGAAAACACCTTCCCCATTCCCATTGCTTCCACACCTACATCCAATGTCGAGATAGATCTAGGTAAAGCGTTGGAATTATATTTAGAAGAGGTTTGTCCTCACAATCAAATACGATCGAAGACCACCTGGACTCCGTCTCCTGAATGTTGGATCAAAATTAATGTTAACGAAATGACTAAAGGTAATCCTAGGAAGGTAGGAGTTGGGAGCATCCTAAGGGATCACCAAGGAAAATCTATCCTTGCCTTTGCTAAAATCCTAAGGGATCATACAAATCATGTGGTAGAAGCTAAAACCATGTGGAGAGAACTAATCCTAGCTAAAGACTTCAACACAAATATGATAGTTGAAGGAGACTCTCTGAACATCATCAACCACCTCAATAACACCAATTCTAATCCTTCTTGGAGAGTCAAAGAGTATATCAAGGAAGCTAGGTCCCTCATCCTAAATAGACAGAATGTTCTCTACCAACACACTTTAAGAGAATATAATAAGATGGTTGATAATCTTGCTAACATTGGAGTGAGCATATATAATCTCCAGATCTGGAATAAAATCCTTCGTATGGAATTCCAGCTGGTCGTTAAACAAGAGAGGCATCACAGGAGCCCTCCTCATCAGGAAGCCCATCCTCGCATCCTCATCCCTAATCCTCATGATTATAATCAACAGTAAGCTTTGTCTTTGTCAACCCCATTTTTCTCACGTGTCAAGGCTCGAGCCCATTCACACCTACTCCATTATTCATCACCACCTTCACCACCATCTTAGTAAGGTATCCCTTGTTTCTCTGAGAAACATCATCCAAGATGGCTCTGCCCCATAGACCACATGTTTCCCCATATCACCAATTACAACCCCCTCTCCTTTCATTTTTTGTTTGTTGCCACTGCCACCCATCCCCCGTGTCACTGCCTTTGTGTGAATTCGTGTGGATTGTCCCTTTTTGACCTTGGCACTTTTTGGTTCTTTCTGGTTGTTTTATGCAGGTTATGGAGAAGAATTTCCAACAATGATAGCGTGTAGTTTTATGATCATTCCTGAAGCACCACTTTCGAGCAAATGATTCAGAGAACCCTTGCTTTGGTCCACAAGGGTACTGTGCCCAAGGCTCAAATTATGGTTAAATGTTGGGTTATAATCCACCTCCATGTCCTCAAGCATCAAACATGGAAAAACAATCCTGATTACCTGGATAATAGAGGTGTGTTTTTATTTAGCCCAAGAATGAATAGGAAACCTCGGTTCCAGCTTGGAACTCATAGTATTTAGTTAGCAAATTTTCCTACGTGTCATTTGATCCCTTTTCATCATGCTATCCTTGGTGATCAGTCTACCTTGGGTGGATTGTCTCCCCTGCATGTGAGCCTTTTACGTTCCACTTATCCTCCCCTCACTGCCCAAGCCTCCATATTTTCTATCATCCTCCCTTATCCTCCCTCCATTCCCTTTTTAACCATTTCATTGCTCACCTGTATTACCTTTCCACCAACCCACCCTCCTTGTATGTTTGCATGCCACCCTCTCTCACCCCCCTTCCCTACCATGTCGAGTGAGTATGTTGAACCCCATTATTATGTCTACGACCCAAAATTTGACCTTGTACTTCAGGATGGAAAGTTGTTCAATTTCCTCCAGCTCTTTTCTAGTGATGAGATTGACATTATGTTGGCTTTCCTTGAATCTTGGGATAATGGTGTTGTCACTGTCAGGGGGAGAGACTTCACTATTGACATCCATGTCCTTGCTACCATCACTGACCAAGCTACTTAAGGATGTCAATCCATTCACCACCACAAATGCAACTGGAAAGTTGAGTTGGAACAGTTTAAAGGTCATGAAATTTTTTTTAAGAAAGCCAAAAGATCTGGCCTATTTAGAAGTGATCTTTCTTTTCCTTGGAATGTTTTCATGAAACCCATAATGCAGTTCATATACATTGATGACCCAGAAAAACCATTCAAAATCTATCATTTGGCTTTTGCAATCACTTAAGAGAACTTAACCCCATCAACATTCCCAAGTTTTTCTTGAATTCCATGAATCACTCAATTTCCAGCTATAGAGACAAAAAATACCATCACCTCCCCTGACACCAAGGTATGTTTAAGGTTATTTACACCTTCATCCTTGCCAATAGTCCCATGGCCAACAATGTTCCCAATAGCCCTACCACCAAAATTTCCCCTTGCGATCGCCTGTCCAAAGCTGAAAAGAATAAAAAGCTTACTGAAGCCCTTTCCAAAATGAAGGTGAGGAAAAGTATTTCCTTTGAAAGATGTGAGAAACTAGAGAGAAAGTTTGCTAGGATTCTGAACATGGCTACCAAGAACAATGTGATTGATATTACTGATGATAGCAATGAAAAAAAAGCTGAAGGATTTTGTCATAGGCTCAACCATGACAATGATGAATTGCATGGTGAACTACACAATGGATATCTAGGATGGGCTCCACAAGCTACTCTTTCCAAGAATGATCATCCAAACTGAGGATGTTGTTGTAGACCAAGATGCGGTGACTGTCAAAATAGAACCCAAATATGAGGAACCCAAGGCTACTGTCAAAGAGGAAGACAAGGAAGAAGACAAAGCTAAAGTTGAGGAATGAAATCTTGGGCTTCCTTTTGATCCTTTTTTCTTCTTTCTACTTATATTTTTTATCCTCTTTGCCTCAATGTGTGGATATCTTGCCTAAATGACATTTAGGCATCCTTTGTCTCTCTTTATTCTGTAGGGTTTTAATTACATATGTTAGGTAGTCCTTTCCTTTCTAGGGTCTGGGTCTTTTTGGTTTCAGTTTATGGTCTGAGGATGCATCCTTGCCCTCTGTTAGCTAGTTTTTGTCACTGGATGTCTCAGGATGAGGATGCATTCTCTTTCTAAGCCTCCTCCAATCATGTTTTTCTAATGGGGTTCTCCGTTTTTCAAAAATATTGGTACTTCCTCTACTACTTATGTAATAGGTTCAGGGATCCTTAAAAACCTCTACAATATAATATCTTATTTAGCAAAAATAAAAATAAACTAATCAAATGGAAAAAAAATTAAACAAAAACCTAAACACTAAATATTAAAAATTAGAAAATCAAAAATCAAAAAAACAACTTAACTATGAACAAAAATCAAAACTAAAACAAAATAAAAACTATGTACATAATAGGGGCCATATTAGATTTCCTAGGGTCCTAGACATGGTTTTGATCATTTGGGAGACTCATGTAATGGTAAGCATACTAGATTTCATGAATCTTATCCCATAGCAACATTTGTTCTGCATAGTTGAAAACTTTTTTTTTACCCTTCAACCCACCAGCATACTTAAATTTTTCTCCATCAAACTTAAAGATCCATAATTGGTCTTCAATTAATTTTTGTTTACTATGTAAGATATATACAATTGAGTAGTCAGTCATGGTTTCTACCTTCATAGTGCACATTCCCATTTTCATTTTAGTACATAGAATCTCATTTGTATTCTTGTGATCAGTGATGAGTTCTTTCAAACTCGATCATATTTTTGAAAATTTGATTGCCAAATCACTATTCATAGTTTTAGACCAATCATAACTAAACTGTAATTTATAGACATCTAGGATATCTAACACATGAGGATCATTGTAATTTTGTATCCTAGGTTCAATAGTCAGTTGTTTATGAATTTGATTCAATACCTTAATAACATCTACCTCTATCTTGTCCAACGTAACAACCTTATTACCGATGTGAGTAGGAGTCAACACTAATTTTTCATTAACAACATATGGCATTTCATTACCAACAATATTTGAATCCAACAAACATTCATACAAATGTTTACTAGGAATTCTAACAATCAATAATAAAGGTGAAAATTCTATATTTTCTTTTTTCATAGCCACCAAATTGTGAGTAGCCTTTGTAGTTTCTTCTTTATTAAGCATTAAATCCTTATGGTTAGTCACCTAAACTATTTCAATCAAAGGATTATTTTATTTGACTTCAATGAGGTTTTCAATAATGTCATACCCAATATTATTAATTTTAGACTGCATAAGTATTGTAGGGTTTTTAAATGGGATAGGGATTTTAGTGTATTGCACATTAGGTAAGATGGAAGTTAATATAGGATATATGAAGTGAATAAGTGATTCCTCTTCTCTATTCTGAAGAATGTAATCATTATCTTCTTGAAATAGTTGATGAACTTGCATTTATTATTTATATTCTTTGTCAAATTCCTCTTCAATTTCATCTTCTGAGGATTCATATTTTTTGAAACTAATATTATCCCTACATTTTGATTAACTAAATTTCTACAATCCTCATTGGTGTGATTGGCATCAATTATTCTTTATATTCACTTGAATCTATCTATATGACATTAAATTATTCATATAATTCATCCTCAAAGTCATTATTGTTATTGTGTTCCTCTTCTGAATCTAAATGAAGGATTTGAAAAGCTTGTTCAAAAGAGGAAGTGGAAGAATATGAATGGTAACCCAGGACTGAACGGTCATGCACTTATTGATATTAAGGTCCAATGATGTCATGCATTCCTTGTTCATGTTATCATAAATCATATTCTTTCCAATTAACCCGATGAAATTGTCATGATGGAAAATTAGACATGTGCTCTATATTGGTAAGGAGTGGTTTCTTAGGTTTGTGTAGGGGAAGTGGATTGGATAATGAATCAATCCTCCTATATATGAAGTTGATTTAGTTAGGTGTTGAACCTATATTATACACTCCTCCTATAGATAAGGGTGGATTGCATGTATTACCATAATACTTAGTAGTTTAGATTTTGATCAATGTGACTATGACATCTTGAACCACATACTCGCTAATACTAGGACTAATAAGGTGGAGTACAACTTGTGTGTGTGATGAGGTGGATGGAGTGGATGTGGAGATGTGAGGCTCATGGATGGATTGTGACTCAAATGATGGAAGATATGTATGTTGGAATGACATAGCATAATCTATTAAATTGATTTGTTAAACATTGGTTGATGGAGATGAAGATGGATTTGGTTGAGGAATTTTATGGATGATTGATGATGCTATGTGTATGAAATGATAGTGGGTGTTTGTAAAGTTGGTTGTGTGGATGATTATGTATTTTATAGTGTGGATGATGTGGATGATGTAGAGGTATGTCTCCCTTGTATGGATGTTGGTCAGGATGATTGTGTCCAACCACATGTACATGTTGTCGATTGTCATTATGGGTGAGATTTAGAAGTGGAAGCTTGATGTGGACTGGTGATGGTGATTTCCTCTAGTATAGGTGCTTTGGATGAGAATTATAAAGTGAAGTGGATGGTGTGGTTTATGGTACTAATGATAGGTGCATGGATGTAAGTGTGGACTCATATGGGTTGGAGATGAAGTTACAATACTTAAATGGTTTAATGTTTATCGGTATGCAATGAATCTATCCCTTATATACATATTTCAAAAATCGGTTTGGTATTGAGGGGACACATTTCATATCCCTTATCAAAGGGCCATTAAGGAGTACATTGTAATCCATGGATCCCTCCATGATATGGAACATAGTGTGCAATGTATTAACCCCTATTTTTATGGGTAAGACCATAGTGCCAACTATAGAGCATAGAGCATCATTGAATGCTTACAAGGTGAAAGTGGATTTGGTGATGTGTGAAGGTGGAAAATTGAGATGTTGATGGATGAGCTGATGTTAATCAGCACTCATTTGAAAGTCTTCCTATTAACTTGAGACATGATATGTAATGGAGGATTCAGTGATTTTGATGATATTAATTTGATTTTAAAATCATAGAATGTGATAGAGGGCTCCATACATGTTTGAATACTCCTGATAAATTTTTTAAATGTATTAGTGTCTTGAGTTTGAAGTTCCATGGATTTTAAGATTTCCATTAATACCTCAGGATGTGGGGGATATTGTTGTATAAGCTCATAGATTGATAGTTTTGTAAAAGCTATTTTGATACTAGTTTTTAACCAACAGTTCAGTGTGATGATATTTGTGGATGGATTGGGGGATGAATAGGTTGGGATGGATGACATGGAAGGTGAATTGGTGGAAGTGAATTCTAAGAAAAATAAATGTGTGGAGATGAATTAGCAGGTTGTAGAGACACATTTTTTGGTGATGCCATAGGAGGTTAAATTGCTTGAGGTTGTTCATTTTGTTGATTTATGCTTTGTTGACCTCAGGTGACTACATGGATAGCTCCCATAAAACCTTGGTATTGTTGCACAATATTGACTTGGTTAGGGAGAGTAATAATATTTGATCCCCCCATTGTCTGTTGTGGTTCCTGATGATGAGAAAGTGATATTTTGTAGATACCAAGATTTTGATTGTGTCATGCCAAGGGACTATCCAACTTAATGACCCCTAGATATATAAAGTATCACATCATATTTTTAAATGAAATGATGTTATTAATATCATACCCATTCTGTCGATGGAAAGGGCAAAAAAAATACTCCTTATAGCCCTTACCATGTTTATTTGGATCACCTAGTTTGAATTTGGTTAAGGTTATAGCATTAGTGTCATACAACCTACAAAATATGGAAGTGTACGATTTGGATAAAGTTGTGTAAGTGCAAGCATATCAAATAAATTTTTTATGTTGAGAATTTTTAATAGTTTGTGTTGTGTTATGGAATTGTTGTGGTGGAGGAACTGCTTAATAAGATACTTGTTATGGTTGTTGTGATGATGGTTGTGGTTGGTGTTGACCATGGGGTTGTTGAGTCATTAGAATTGACTCAAAACCATTTTACTGACTTGTCCTAGTTTTGATTGGCCATAATAGTGTCCTTTGGATTGGACCTTGTTTTGCAATTCCTTTTTCTTTTGTTTTATTCTCTCTCTCTTGAAATTTTATTTATTCAATGACATGGATCTGGGCAAGAGCTTCATGGAATGTTCTACATTGTTGTAATTGCAATAACAAGCATATGGGATTTAGACAAATCCTTGAAAAATTGCATTAATTCTTCCATTGGTAGAGAGAATTACAACTTGGTGATAACTTCCTTCCAATGATTTCCAAAATCATAGATCAACTCTTAAATTTTTTTGATATTGTACAAGTCTGTCAAGGTAGTTTTCTTGTCAATATTGAAGAAAAGCCTTTCCAAAAATTTATCCACCAATTATTCAAATGTGTAAACACTATGATGTGGTAGATGATTGTACCAATCTAAGGCATATCTCCCTAATGTTTGAGGAAAATTTTAGAGCATTAATGCATAATTATCTTGTATTCTAAAACATGAATGGATGGATATGCTAAATGTGCTTCCCAGGGTCTTCAGTCCCTTTGAATTTGTCAAATTTTAGTAGTGTAAAGTCTACCAGATAAGGTGATGAAGGTACCAAATAATGAATGGGTTGATTGATCAGTTGTCTCAATGTAGGTTTCTAGTACATCATACCAAGAGAATGCATAATTAAACTATCAATATATTGTTGCAAGGCTTGATTCTTAGGGTTTTCCATGTATGTGTGAAAACCTTGATTTTTTTGATGAGTGTATGGAGGTGGTGTGTGTGAAGTGATGAATTTTTAGGATGTAATGTAGTACTTATTGACTTATGGATTAATGGGTATATGGTGATGTTGGATGATTTTTTGCTGATGAAGTGATTGGTGTTGATGAAGTGGGGAAGAAGTTTGGGGGATTTGAAAGTTTTGCATTGTGGGAGAGGTGTTGATGTAGGTGAATGTAGGTATGGGTATGGTAACCTTAGAATATTTTGATACCTAATATGGATCAGGGGTGAATAAGGTGTGTTGGTTGGGAATGGAGTGGGGTTGAAATTTGCTACTTGTGATTGTTGTTATGGATAAGAACGAGTATCTTGATGGCCCATAAGTAGTTGAATGAGATATTTCCATGCTTATTGTATGGCAATTTTAGATATAGATTATGTAGTTGTGGTAGAAGTGAATGTAGGTATTATGTGAGTGTTGGCAATGCTATTTGAGGTTAATGGAGGGTAATTTGTGAAAGGGGTCATAATTGAATGAGGGGTGGTGCATGGAATCTACAAAGAAATATTAACTTGTGCTTATTAGAAGGGGTTATAATATGTAGTTGTGTAGTTAAATGGGATGGAGGTGCTTTGGCTACATTGTTGTGGTGGAATTTGGTGTGAGGGTGTAGATGTTACCTCAAAAAGAGGATTGATGTAGATGTTGTTAAACTTGTTGGGATGAGAGTGAGAAAGTTCCTTCTAAGAAGGAACATGTCCAAGTGGACTATTAATTGGTTCTAGAACTAGAATAATAGGTCTTATATAGCTTTTGAGTTTGTTAGAATCTATGTAAGTGATGTAGTGGTCAATGGGTGTGGATGACTTAATTTATAGAATGGTAGTGTGGATAGCCCTTTGTATCACATTAGTATTCAAAGTGAATATTGTGTGAGAAGGACCAGCAGACAAGTCAAAATACCTTATCTATGCCATATTGGTTGGATTAGCCATAGAAATGACTAGGGAAGAAGTGGAACACTTCATGGATAAGGTGGATTGGCTAGGGGGTTCCTGAATCATAGTTCTAACTTGATTTTGGGTAAATACAATAAATTAGAAGTAGGTTGGGATAGCAAATGTGTAGGGTGTGTGTAGAAAGTGATATGGCAATGAAAATACATAGATCAAACAAACAATTATGTCCTATGTATTACAACAATGTTTTTATTTTTTATTTTTTATTTTTTATTTACGTGTTTGATGTTATGACTCCCTAAGCCTAAGAAAATTATGTAGGATGGATAGGTGTGTTCAAACTCACCTGTATGACAAGAAATGAAATGTGAAGAACTTAAATGGCTTCCTAAAGTCAAGAGTGGGGAATTTTTTGGTGATAAAGTCTAGAAAAACCACTCATGGGCTACTATAATTATCTATGGGGTGAGCTAATGAATGGAGATGAGGCCCACCATCACTAGTCTTTATCACTGGTTGGTGATGGAATATAACTCACTAATATTGAATATGAAATATGCAATGTGTGTGGATTAATTTTAAGTTTTAATTTTCTATGTTGTTTCTCTAAAAGAAATCACACTTAACATAAACCAAGGTGGTGACTAGGAATACAAGTTTCAAGTATGAGGCCCTCAAAAGAGTCGAGGGTACACTTCTTAAGATCCACTCTAAATCAGCAAGTGTTTCCAATAGTGGAGGGTTCACCTAGCTCTTCCACATCAGGAAGTGTTTCCCATAGTGGGAGGAAGCTTGAGCACAAGTGACTTATCCCAAAATAGAAGAGTGATAAGTGGGAATACTTAACCTACATTGCAACTAATATGATTTCTATTTTTTTGTCTAAAGCATAAATGGAAAGTACATGTATCACAAAAGGTAGAAAGCAAAATACTATGAAGAACAGCAAAAAATGAATCAAATGTAATGAATTTCTAATGCAACTAGAAATGAATATATAGGTGCATATCTAACCAAATATGCAAATCTATATGATTCTAGAAATGCACTTCCTTTTATTTTTTATTTATTGATTTATTGTAAAGAAAAATATCTATCAATGCCTAAAAAGGGATGATATATTGCATTTTAAATAGAAAAATAAACATTCATTTATTTTTTCTCTTTTAAAAAACAAAAATGTAAGTAGGGTTTGAAAATAGCTTACTAGGAAGCCTATATATTTTTTCCCCAACTTTATAGATGTAACATTGAATCTCTCATATACTCTATCGAATCTCATAGATACTCTATAGAATCTCCCAGATACTCTATGAAGTCTACCAGATACTCTGTAGCATCCACTTGGATGCAATGTGACATCCATTAAATGTTGTATGGCATATGCATGACCATAGATCGAATCCCATAGCTCCCAAAAACCCTAGTTTTGAACTTCACAATTTTTGTGTGATCTAACTTCCAAAAACCTGTAGTAAAAAAACAAAGAAACGTAGATTAGAAACTAAATATTGACAAGGTAAATTAAAATATAAAACCATCTGGGGGTCCCACCATGATTGCCACTTTATAAAGCAAAAAAGAACAACACCAAGATAGTAATAATAGATCAACAACAAAAAATATTGCACAACGGAAGAATGTTATTCTATTAATTTTAAGGATCTTGGATCTCCACCATTACAACATTAATGTACCGTAAAATTAGGGGTCACAACAAACAACTTGTTGTGATACAATTATTTTACAATAAGAGGTATAAAACACTCGATCAAAGGAATATTGGTGTCTTTGGTTCTTCCACACTCTAAACAAGGATGAGTGGTTTGTATATCCCTATGGGGCCACTCAAAGTTGCAACAACCGTAACTAAAATCACATCCTATAATCTACACACAAACAAATAAAAATAAAGTTAGTAACACCTGTGGGGCCTCCAGAGTGTGAGGCCCACTAAAACATAAAATTAGAAAATACTAACTCTAGCTGAAATACTTGCTAAAATGAAATGTAAAATATAGAAAATTTAAGGTTATCAATAAAACCTAATACCTTATCAAAATATGCCTTATTTTCTTGATGACTCGATCTGGTGATGCATGAATTACCATGAGTGTTTGGTGGTTTTGTGATTGTAAATCGATGAGCAGTGATTGTCTTGCAACATTTAGGGATGCCTATGTACATCCTACAATGTTCTAGGAATGCCTTGCATCATTTGGAAAAAACCCTAGAGAATTTGTGGGTTTAGGAGAACAATTTGGCAAAATCTAGATCTGGTTCATAGAGGTTTTGGGGGGCGAACAACATAAATGATGATGATGAGGGTTTGTGCAATTGTGAAGGGGAAGTGAGATGGAGTGAATGCTAGGGTTCATGACCAAGATGCTAATTTTTCAACTTTCATTCATGAAACTGAATGATTTTTTATAATTTTCCCTTTATCATGTTAGGGTTTCGATGACACCAACGAATGATCAAGATGAAAACATGATGAAGGGTTGTGATTACACATTTATAAGTGAAATGGATCATGTTAAACGAATGGTTGAGATTAAGATGTGATGGGTGGCTGAGATTTATATATATATATATATAATTTATATATATATATATATATATATATATATATATATATATATATATATAAACATATATATAAATAAATTATGAATGGTTGTGATTTGATGATGCGTATATGACAAGTGGCTAGGATTTGGTGTCTACATATTGTCTAAAATTTGGTCTTAATCAAGAATTATTATATGTTAATTTTGTTTAATAGTATATGAATGATAATTAGCTATTTAATCAAGTTTAATGATTTATGTTGCCCTATATTTTGATTGATGAGTACCACACGATGAATTTCCTCAATACATACGCTCATGCGTACCTTGGATAGATGCACAAATTCTAGCAATGTTTGATTTTTTAAAACCTAGCCACTTTAATCATCAATAAGAATTTTTTTGCATTAAAACCTTAGGAAATTTTCATTATTATGACTAAGGGTTAAACATTGAAGAATGCAAATGAAATTATTTTTTTTGTATTTAAATTTAGGTAAATTAAAATGTGTGCATACCATTTTATCTTTGAATAACCCTAAAATGAAATTTAGTTTTTTTAAACCTTTTTAAAATCCATTTTTCTAAAATATTCAATATAAAGTAATGCAACCTACATGCAAGTCTTCAAAAATATTCAATTTGAATCAATGCATCTAAATCCCATCCTTCGTGAATGTTTAGATGCAAGCAAATTTCAAAAAATTTGATGTAAATAAAATATCAAAAATTAAAACCAAAATTTCAAGTGGGTCCCCAATTGGGGTGAGTTATGAAATGTAAACAACAAATGGTAACTCTGCTATAAAATCCCAAGCATTTTGGATAAATAATCCAACTTGAAATAAGTAAAAATTTTACTAATGAAATACAAATCAGTTGGTAATATTATTAAGAAATGAGGTTAAACAAACTTTGTTTGAAATTAATGCTCCATTTTTCCTTAGCTCTAAGTGTGTGCTAGTGCATTCATTTCCATTATTTTTATTCATAAGGATTTTATTACTTAATTTGAAGTTAGGCTACTAAATATGTTACTCATTAAAAAATGATTTGCCTTTGCATTGCTTCACTACTGATCAAGCATTCATACTTCCAGTGGAGATGACCTCGATACCTTACAGGCATTGCTCTATTTTCAGACAAGCATCTATAGCTATGGTAGAGGTTATATGAATCATCCAAGTACTTTAGTTTATTGTATTATTAATATTTTCCTTCTTGATTAAGAAGTATTTTGATTAATTGTAAATATTGAATGTGCTTTTGGGTTAGGGATCTATAAGGCTAAAATTAGAGTGTATATATTTTTTCCTAATCATCAAAGCAATATGAATTCATCCTTATGATATAAGAATAATTTAATGTTATTAATAAGTGTGATGCTTCAGCATCACTTTTCTATTTTTATCTATTTCAGTCTCATAATCAAAGAACAAAACCAAATTATCTAATTCACTAATCCTTAAATTCACCTAATTTCAAAATAAGTAATTCATCCTCAATAAGAAACATTTATTTTAGAGGAACCAAATGCTAATTGTAATTTAAATCCACTTGTCAAAATTTGAGGGAGGAAAAGCAATATGAAACTGAAGACTAAAACATGAAATAGACAAGGACTTTCACAAATAAAATGAACTAATCAAATGGAAAAAAATTAAACAAACACCTAAACACTAAATATGAAAAAGTAGAAAATCAAAAATTAGAAAAACAACTTAACTATGAACAAAAATCAAAACTGAAACAAAATAAAAACTATGTACATAATAGGGGCCATATTAGATTTCCCAAGGTCCTAGACATGGTTTTGATCATTTGGGAGACTCATGTAATGGTAAGCATATTGGATTTCATGAGTCTTATCCCATAGCAACATCAGTCCTACAAAGTTGAAAACTTTTGTTTTACCCCTTTCACCCCACCAGCTTGATTTGATTCCATCAACACTGCCATACTTAGATTTTGCTCCATCAGACTTAAAGTTCCATAATTGATATTCGATTACTTTTTTTTTTTACTATGTAAGATATATACTATTGAGTAATTATCTTCAATCATGGTTTCTACCACCATAGTGTACATTCCCATTTTCAATTCAGTACATAGAATCTCATTAGTATTCTTGTGATCAGTGATGAGTTCTTTCAAACTTAATCCAATTTTTGAAAATTTGATTGCCAAATCACTATTCATAGTTTTAGATCAATTATAACTATGCAATAATTGATAGACATCTAGGATATCTAACACATGAGGATCATTGTAATTTTGTATCCTAGGTTTAGTAGTTAGTTGTTTATGAATTTGATTTAGTACCTCAATAACATCTACCTCTATCTTGTCCAACGTAACAACCTTATTACCGGTGTGAGTAGGAGTCAAATCTAATTCTTTGTTAACAATATATGGCATTTCATTACCAACAACATTTGAATCCAATAGACAATTATGCAAAATTTTACTAGGAATTCTAGAAATCAATAATAAAGCTGAAAATTCTATATGTTATTTATTCATAGCCACCAAATAGTGAGTAGCCTTTGTAGTTTCTTCTTTCTCAAGAAATAAATCCTTATGGTTAGTCACCTGAACTATCTCAATCAAAGGATTATTTTCCTTGACTTCAATGAGGTTTTCAATAATGTCATACCCAAGATTATTAATTTTAAACTACATAAGAATTGTATGGTCTTTAAATGGGATAGGGATTTTAGTGTAATGCACCTTGGGTAATATGGAAGTTTCTCTAAAAGATGTGAAATGATGAGTGATTCCTCTTCTTTATTCTGAAGAATACAATCATTATATTCTTAAAATAAGTGTTGAAATTGCATTTATTCTACATATTATTTTTCAAATTCATCTTCAGATTCATATTCTAAGGATTCGTATTTTTTCTTAAACTAAGCTTATCCCTACATTTTGATTAACTAAATTCCTACAATCCTCATTGGTGGATATTGACTCCAAAATTTCTATATTTTCCTGGATAGGATCTGAAGTAGTTTCAAACTTTGTAAAATTATTCCTTTTGTTGTGTATTGAGAAGTTTAACCAAACTTATGAAAGCTCTTAAATTGTTGTATGCTTGATTGCTATTAATATTTGGGACTCCTCCAATATTTGAGGGAGTATCTCGTTGAGTATGATTGGATTGGACATTGAAATTTGTGTTCTAAATGTTATTTAGAGGATTATAAGGAATTTTATATTGCAATACTTGTTTCTGTAATTGAACTATATATACTAGGATGTTGAAATATCATCTAAAAATTACATATCTAAGAATTAGTATTATTAACCTAAGCTATAGTGGTCTATTTTATTACATTCTTTACAAACATTGAGGTATTTTATGATTGATTAGCATTTGGAAATGCTAGCATATTCTGATAAGAGAATCAATTATCTAAATATGTAGGAGTAGTGGGATAGATAGGGGTATTAATGGTTTTAAATGATTGATTATAATTAGACTATGGTATGGTATTAAACAGTGGAAAACGTTGTGAATAAGCTTGATTAATCATAGACATTTGATTATATGAACCTAGTTGTCCTAAAAGAGGTAATTGACCAACACCAAAACCTTGAGGTATCAATTATTTTTCTACTATCAAGGCCTCATTATATGTCATTTGTAAAGTGGTAATATTAGGTGGTCTTCTTACAAACATTGAAGTAAGTATATCTAGAGCTTTATAGTACATTTGAATAGTTGCTTCAACATTGATGGTATAAGTGTTGAACTAAGCGTGACACTAAGAGGGGGGGTGAATCAGTGTGTATTAAAAATTTAATCCAACTATGAAATAAAAGCAAAATGAGTAATCACACAAACATGCATCAGATAACACCAGATTTATAGTGGAAACCTGATGTGGGAAAACCACTGTGCCAATGGACTATTTGGACTCCCATCCAAATATATCCTTTAAAATATTTGGTCTTTACAATATTTTTGCAGCACCAACTATAGGAAATGACACCAAACAACCTAGAATTTAGCATCACCAACTGTAAGGAGCACCGACCCTTATTACCAAGCACTGACCCAGTAAATTTAAAAAGCTCTGATAAAAGTTTTAAATCCTATAAAAAGACCCTGAGTGGTCTAGCTCACAAATATTCTCCTCTAAATTATTATATCTAACCTTTTTAATCTTCTCAATTATGCACACTAATAATCTCACACCTTACACATTTTTTAATAAAAATACCAAAAAATTCTTCACAACATTCGTTGGTAGTCTTTTCTACAAAAACACGTCATCTCCATTTTATTTTAAAACATATATATATTTCACATTGAAAAATGTAGCTCTTTATTTTTTAGTTATACAAAAGCACCACTCCACCATTATATTCTTCGAAACTGCAAAAATTACCAAAAAGAGCTGACAAGGCTTTTTGTAACAGTCATAACTACCTCCTCAAATTTCGAAATGGGCTAAAAGTTGAAGCATATAGCCTTGGATAAACTGAATACCTCTAGTTTAAATTTCATATTTTAACTCTTCAAGATTATTCACCTGTATCGCTCCAAATTTTTTGCATCCCTACCTTCAGGCTATTGGATCCGTGCCAGGAAGGAGGATGGGAAAAGTATGATGCGGTACCTCGGACGAGAGGACTTTGCAAAGGTCCCGCCTCTTAAGGGAGGTGTATTTTGGTGATTTGTCGACGGATGGTGGGTTCACCAGGAAACATTTGGCGACAGTTTCCACGCCTAGGTTTTGGGAATGTGTTTTAATGGGTTCGTTTTATCCTTTAAACATTCATCCTAGGTTTGGCTGAATGATTCTAACTTAAACTACATGAAAATGCAATTTAAATTAATACAGTAAACAGACTGAAAGCAGAAAAATAGAGAATTTGTAGGAGGCTAATGGAGATTACCTGATCCAGGATGTCTGATGAAGTTTTTGATGCTTGAAGTAGTCTGGATCATCTGGGATTCGAAAAAATTGCCTGCAATATGTCATAATCATCTGGAATCTGACAGGATCGTCTGAGACAGACAGAATCATCTCAGATCTGATGAATTCGTCAAACTAATTTGTCAAAAACCTACAAAATAGAGAACAAATACAAAATACAAGCAATTCTACTATGCAAAACAGAGGCAAAATATGCTAAAGAACAAGGTGAATACTAAGAAATAATTCAAAATAGAAAGTAAAACAGATCACTGCATTATGATGGCAAATCATGAATTTAATGTGCAATCTAAACTAGATGGGTGAACTCCAGATGCAAAGTAGAATAAAAACTAAATAAATGATCTGATTTATAGCATAAAATGACAGAGAGAAAAGAGAGAAGAGCAAAATTTAGGCACTAATTGCCTCGATGTATGATGCAGTCGAGATTGTCTCACATTAGTATGAGATCATCCCTAATTTGACAGGATCACCTCCGATCTTGATAGGTTCGTCGGCTGCGATAGGTGTTGGTTTCGACTGAAAACCAGTGATATACCTACAATAAAATTACTATAGGAATAGTGCAAAAAGCAAATTTGAGAAGTTCTAGCACATAGGGAGTCGATTTGCATAAAAATTCAGCTAGGGGTTGGGGAGGGAAAAGTCTTAGAGTTAAATAGGCTTAGGGAAAGTTGTTGGGAGGTTGGAGATCTTCCCAATTTGGGAGATCTCCAATGGGGGAAGGGTCCCAACGGCGCAGACACGCTTCTGCCCGAATTGGAGACCCGTTGGAACAAAGTCTAATTATGAAAATGTAGTTTTGTGATGAAATCGTCTGGACGTCCTAGTCCAGGCGAAATCATCAAATCTGGGGCGATATCGTCTGATCTGTGACGATATCGTCCAACAGTCAAAAAAACTCCTAAAAATGGCACAGAAAAAGGGGAAACGGGTTTCTCGACGGTTAACAGGCGGTTTGGGAGCTTAAATTTGAATTTAAATTTATCTACTAAGGTGAATGTAATTATTCCAATTTGACTGCGCCAATTTTAGGGTGCTACATTTTGCCCCCTCTTTAGTGAATTTTCCAAAGAAAATGCGTTAAAGTTGAGTTCTTCTTGATCTACGAGAAAGCAAAAAATTATTCCCATTTTTAGGCGACGATTCTTGGTCGAATCGTACGATAGCTTACTATGGTGCCCCCTCCGTGTTTTTACCCAAATCAAACGTTTGAGGTAAAAACGTGAAAAAGCAAAAATTATTTGTGAATTATTTTGAATAAAATTAAGAAAAATAGGGTAAAACCCTAATTCATTATTACTGTTCATTTTATTGTTTTTAGAGCTCTGGAGCAAAAATGGTAGAGACAGCGCACAGATCTGCAGAGGTCCGTCGCGGTCTACGGGTAAGGGTTTAAACTCAATTTAGATTGATTTAATTGGAATTTACATGCTTTGTAGATAGATTTTAAGATGAATTTTGAGCATCGCGGCCATTTGTGGCCGTCGACGACGTCTGGATGAAATCATCCCTAGTTCGACGAAATCGTCTCAAGTTCGTCAATTTTGCCCAAGGGAAAAATCGACGAAAAAGGGACGATTTTGTCAAATTAGAGACGATTTCGAGGCAAAATCGGAGACAATTTTGCTCAAATTTGGGACGATATCGTCCAATAGTGTGCGATATCATCAATTGCAAAAATTTGATCTTTAAGGTGTAGTTTTGATTACTGAAATTGTTTATTAATGATTGTTTGTTGTTTTGATTGTTTATGTTTGCAGAGAGGACTACTAAAGAGAGTGGAAATACGGTGGGCTTAGAGATGACTTGGCCGCTCTCACCCAGGCAGAGCGGGATCTGCTAGCATAGGTCGGCTTGCAGCATGTGGCAGAGATGCCACAGGTTTCTACTGACATGGGGCTACTGATAGCCCTAGCAGAGAGGTGGTACCCAGGCTCTTCATGCTTTCGGTTATCGACAGGGGAGATGACTCCCACACTAGAGGATGTATGGAGAATTCTTAGAATCCCCATACAAGGGAGGATGATCACACCTACGTCCAATCAGGGCCACGCGATGGGATGACTCTATGGTGACCCGAGCTTCGCCCTGGAGAAGAGCGAAGTTAACATCGAGGCACTGTGCCAGATGTCTGGGGCATCTACACTGACACGAGTTCTGGATGGAGTAGTTGGTGGACTTCTACTGTGCCACCAGAGCAGGTGCAGGGTGCCATGGATGCTTGCAGATGTGATCTGTGATATGCGCGACCATGGCTACAAATTTTCTTGGGGTAGCTTTGTTCTATGTCGACTGTATAGGATCCTTTACGGGGTCGTGTACAAGGGTAGGCAGTGTCTGGTCATGACATCGCTCCTACAAGTTTGGTGTTGGGAGCACATTGCAGTGCGGAGGCCGGTAGGGCTTCAACTGACAGGGGTTGATGGGGAGAGGCCCCGAGTCTTCTACTAGTGGCTCCGGAGAGGGGCACAGTGATGGATCGACCTACCGGTGTCCCGGAGACTACTGGATGACTTGGTCCTAGACCAGATCACCTAGAGGCCGTGGAGGTAGCATCCAGGGTGGGCAGAGGATGCACAAGAGCTGGCTCGCATCAGGCGAGTTTGCTGGCTGAGGATGGAGAGGGGAGAGGTGGAGCTCCACCGCTATGATCGGGTTTTACGATAGTTCGGTCTACAGTAGGGGATCCCATCTCTGAGGGATTACGAGTTTTCTCGGACTGTTCGGGATAACACCATAGTTAGCGGGGCTCCAGACATGCAGCGATTCTAGAGTCAGGACGCGGACGATGCCCCCATCCAGACAATGTATGGGGACAATGTAAGAGTAGCCGATGGCTACGATGCCTGGTACACAGGCATCCGCCCTCCTCGGATGACGAGGGCACAGGGTCCGATCCATGCAGTTGTGCATTGGATAGGGAGACGATGCCAGGCAGCGATAGAGGCAGCCCAGGGTCACGGTGGGAGAGATCAGAGGAGGCCACAGGCATAGGAGCGGCCACGACAAAGGGAGAGGGAGAGGAGGGAGGCGAGACCCCAATCTCCATAGAGGCCACCATCGCCTGATAAGGGCAAGGGCATGAACATAGGAGAGAGTAGCGAGATGGCTACTCTCTAGGCAAATAGAGATCATCTACAATCTCAGGTGCAGACACTACAGGATGTAGCTGCATAGCACCAAGTTGAGGTGTCGCAGCTGTGAGATGAGAATGCACATCTCAGGGCACGAGGCAGAGGGGTGAGCACTCAGGAGCTGATGCGGTCGGTTTCTCAGATCGCATTCTATCAGGCGCTATACTACCAGGTTGTGCCAGAGGGCCAGAGGATACAGGTGTCGGCTGCCATAGCCGATCCGATCAGGATAGGGTCAACGAGGAGCTCATCTCGGTCGATGATGAGGACTCGTACTACCAACATACTATGATGGGACCACCTTGTCCTCCGTAGGGCGGGGGAGGAGATGAGGCCGAGAGCTCTAGAGGCTCTCAAGGCTAGAGGGTGGGATATTACTACTGATATTGTATTATACTTGTATTAACAGAGGATTGAGTATGTTGAGGTACAAATTGTGGCATACAAATCTAGTTTTGATGATGTATATATTCTGTTGATATATATAGATGAGATATTTTTGAGTATATGACTTGTCTTATGTGATACTTATGATGCTTTTTATGTTTGATGTAATTGATTGATTTGATTGATGTAATGATTTTATTGATGATTCATGTAATTATGTCGTTTTGAAAAATATTATAACTTGGATGTCATGCTATAAATATTTTAAATAAAATAATCTGATGTAACAAATTGATTGGTTGTAATGAAATGTAAAAATAAAAAGAGATTTCTAACAATAATTTCAAAGGACATTGTCGCTATTATAGACCATTTCATGGAGTCGCTGCTCACTCGGTTGTCAAGCTAGTCCCAGGATAGAAATATTTTTAAAATAAAAGAGTGCTTAAGAGACTGTCTTAAGACTTTGTTGTGATAATGCAAATGATGATGATGATGGTTTGCTTTCAGATTTCCATGAAAATATTATGCATGAAATATTGTAAAATAATTTTTGCTAGGCATAAATTCCTAAGTGTGATAAAATTGTTGAATAATTCCTTAGGAATTATACCGTCATTGCAAAAATGGAGGTTGACATAATGACATGAAATAATGAAAATGTGCATTCTTTTGAAAAGCAAAATTTGTGTAATATGAAGTCATATGTTTTGTATGATTTTTGATAAATTGGGAAAAAAATTGTTACAATGGTTTGCGCTAGGCATAGAATATGTAGGTATAGACTTATACCATCATCGCGAAAATAAAAAAAGATAGTTTTATTGCATGATTGATTTTTGATGAACAAAAAATATGATAATGAGGACTTGCGCTAGGCATAAAATTCCAATTTTGGTTTTGAAACTATACCATCGTTGCGAAAGTCAATCAGATATGTATATTTTTAATTGTATATTTTTGAAAGAAATTGTTGATTTTTCTATTATATAGTTGTCTTTATGAAAAATAATTGTACTTGATTATTCCAAACAAGTTGCAAAAATAATATTTCAAAGTATTTTGAAGACAAAAATTAGATTTATAAGGAATCCCATGTGCATATGTGAATTCAATCTTGATTTATCATAATGATAGACAAAATCTCTCAAATACAAATGTGTGTGCAATTGTATGGTTCATTTACCAGGTTTGAGCAAGATACTATGATACAAGTGATTTGAAGAAACCAAATAAGTGTTCATTAACCATGATGTAGATGCATATAACCATATTAGACTACTATGTATATTGGATTATCAAGAGCTAGCTAATCCATAAGCAGACATAGGTCTGTACAAAAGGTCGCTAATGTGATAGACATCGCCACGTTAGGAGTTACCCAAGGCCAAGCAGGTTGGGCACAAACCACCTGTTATGGGGCTTACCTCACAGTTTTCGAATAATTGAGGATTCCAGGGATTCAAGCTCATCAACCCTTCTTTTCTTTTCAAAGGGTAGGGAAAGGGATTTTATTGCTTTCTTGCTTGCTTTTGAATTTTGCTTATTTTTTTCTTTTTGTATTTCTTTTGCTTGATAATGCTTGGAACATTGCTGAAATAACATTTTTCTTTTCTTTTTTTCTTGAATTTTTCTTTTCTTTTTCTAGGGATACTTGCTCGGATTAGCTGTAGAGCAAGGGATTTTTATTCTGGGTAGGGGTGAGCTTGTCCTTTTGCCAATTCTCAAAGATTCTAGACCATGTGCATGATAGGATAGCAGGGGAAACTTTTCACCCAAGAAATCAGTTCTACTATGTAGCAAAACATGGAAATTACAAATATAATCATTTTATTGTGAAAAGATGTGCTTGGTTTAAGTAAATAACAAGATCAATTCTCTATGCTCAAACTTTATTTAATTGAAATTTGTGAACTTTGATATAAGAGAGATTAGTAATCATGCCAGATAAAAGCAAGATATTTGTTTTTTTGATTGTGCAAGTGAGGGATGCTAAATAAATGCTAATTTTATCCAAAATAAGTTGAAACATATAATTGCAATAATTGTAATAAAATAATGATTTTGAGAAAGTTTTGAGAATGTTGACTCTCTCTTTCTTCTGTATATTGTTTTTGTTTTGAAAGGGTCAAGCATATAGCTGTTTTTGGATTTTTATGTTGATTTTTGTTTTGAGCAAAAGGAACTTTAAAAGTGCTTTAAATAAATGCAATAAATATTTTTGAATATTTTTGAAGGTTTTACGAATGTTTTTGAGGTTTTTGAATAAATTGAAAAAAATACAAGATAATGATTTTGAACAAATATATACATGGATGAAATGACCAAATTTATGCATAATAATGTTTAAGGTGTAAAATATTCATAGGTTCTTTAAGTTCTTTACCATCTAAGGTAGATAATTTATATGCTTCTGATTCAAATTTTGCAGTAATGATGTATGGTCCGATCCAGTTGGGCTCAAATTTACCTTTAAGTTCTTTGGTTGCATTTGTATTTTTTTTATTTTGAGGATTTTGATTTTTTTGTATTTTGATTTTAATTTATGAATTGAAATTGGTGGTATATACAAGATGATCTATATACACTATACAAGGTTTATTTGAGTATAGCGTGTCTAAGGTTGCTTCAAAATCAAAGGAGGTTTTGAAGGATAATCTGGTTGAGGTGAAGGTAAGAATATAAGGTGATGAATAAAAGGTAGTGATAACAAAAGCTTTGTTATAATGTAGAATAATGTAGAAAAAGATTTGACTTTTATATGTGGAACATTGATCATGTTAAAAAATAAAATGTCAGAAGGATAAGAAGGTTCTTCATTCTTATTATTATCTTCCAAGTCTTGATAAGATGGAGAAAGTATATGTGAAAGATATGCATGAGTGTTATTTGGTAAACAAGGATGATCATATATGGATGAAGAAAAGTGATGGATAAAAAATAATTGTGACAATAGAGAGTGTATAGAACTTGATGTTTCAATCGTTAAATATTTTTAAATGGTTTTGGGTCACCATGTATGGTAACAATTTTATTTGTAAGTTCAAACTTCAAACATTGGTGAAGAGTGGAAGAGAAAACCCTCATCGTATGAATCCAAGGACTTCTAAGAAGTAGGTTGTAAGGTGAAGGGCAACATGCTACATAAAACAAAGTATCCAGGATCTTGGATCCAATATTAAAGGGAAGAATTATGGTACCTTGAGCTTCTTGAATTTCATTGTTAAAATATTTTATAATAACATTTGATTCATTACTATCTTCTTCCTTTATTTTGAGTTTTTGGAATAATTGATAAGTGCATAAATTAAGAGAGGAGTCATTATCTAGCATGATAGTTTTAATAGAGGTTTCTTTACTAGATCCGATAATATAAAGATAGGGGTTTTCTTGTGGAGTAGAGGAAGGAATATCCTCATCATAGAATGAAATATGGTTAACCTCAAGAGGGTTTACACCATTAATTATGTTCTTAGAGAAAACATGATGAGGAACAAATTGTTGGCTAGGTATTTTGAACAAAATTTCCTTGTGATAAATTTGTAATACTTCTAAAAGGGATATCTTTGCTTGAGGATTAATCACTTGTTGTTGGTTATCAAAGTGGATTTCAGATTGAGATTTTGATTCTAAAGATGAGCTTTCTATGCTTACATTCCATTTTGGATCATTATCTATAGCCAAGGATAGTTTTGAAGGTTGGTCAAATGAGGAATCCATCTCTTGAATATCAGATTGAGTTGATTGAACTTGAGGTTACTCATTTGTAGTTTCTGTTACAATATTAATAATATCATCATGATGGGACACATTAACATGCAATATTTGATTGGTTTCCTGTTGTTGATAATTGAATAGGGGTTCTTGGGAGATCCCCATGTCTTGATTGATTATTGGTATTTTTTGTGTAGGAGTTTGATTGTTTACTGGAGATTTATAATCAGTTGTAGATTGTAATTCCTTGATATTAAAAAGACCCTTATCAATCAAATATTGAATTGCACATCTTAAATTTTTACAATTTTGTGTCATATGTCCATCTACTCTATGATATTCACAATGTAGCTCAGGTTTAAACCAATCTGATGTGGTATCAGGTTGTCTTATGGAAGGGAGTTCAATCTTATTCGTGTCAAGTAAATACTTGAGAATTATATCCATTGGTTGATTGAGCTTTGTAAATTTACATGATGAAGGTTTTTGAGAGGTTTTTGATAAATGCCTTAGGAATTTTGTCATAAAAGGACCTAATGGTTTCTCACCTCTGTTTTCTTTATTATGGGTAGAATGATTATAGGAAGATTGTGAAGTATGATGTGAGTGCATGGTAGAATTGGAAGAATAAGTATTTTCTTGTTGAAATGGATGTGTTGTATTGAAAGAAGAGTATTGAAAATGTGGTGGAGGATTATATGTGGATTGATAGACATAATATGGATATATGGGAGAATAGATAATATCGTTATGAAGAGGATTGGCAAAGGGATTGTCCTATTGGGGTAAGGATGAAAAATGAGAAAAGTGTGATGGAGGTGATGTTGAATAGGGATAAGGTTGGTCATAATCAACAAATGTATTTAGCTGAATTCTTCCAACATTACTGATGGACTCATATTGATTTGAGTAAAAACTCATGGTTTCTTTAGTACTTCTAAAAGTAATATTTAGCATCTACTATTTAGAATTGAATCTAAAACATGAAATGATGATTTTGTTTTTGTTTTTCTTGTATACATATATATATATATATATATATTTGTTTTTGTTTTCAAAAGGTTTAAAATGCATTCACGTCGGGTTCACCAAAATGTATCGCTCCAAATTTTTCGCATCCCTACCTTCAGGCTATTGGATCCGCACCTGGAAGGAGGATGGGAAAAGGATGGTGCGGTACCTTGGACGAGAGACTTCACAAAGGTCCCGCCTCTCAAGGGAGGTGCATTTTGGTGATTTGTCGACGGATGGTGGGTTCACCAAGAAACATTTGGCGGCAGTTTCCATGCCTAGGTTTTGGAATGTGTTTAGATGAGTTCGTTTTATCCTTTAAGCATTCATCCTAGGTTTGGCCAAATGAATCTAACTTAATCTATATGAAAATGCAACTTTCAATGAATACAAAAAATAGATTGAAAGCAAAAAAATAGAGAATTTGTAGGAGGCTAATGGAGATTACCTGATCCGGGATGTCTGATGAAGTTTCTGATGCTTGAAGTAGTCTGGATCGTCTGGGATTCGAAAAAATCACCTGTAATCTGTCAGAATCATCTGGAATCTGACAGGATCGTCTGAGACAGACAGAATCGTCTCAGATCTGACGAATTCGTCAAATGAATTCATTAGAAACCTGCAAAACAGAGAATAGATGCAAAAAACAAGCAATTCTACTATGCAAAATAGAGGCAAAATATGCTAAAGAACAAGGTGAATACTAAGCAATAATTCAAAATAGAAAGTAAAACAGATCACTGCATTATGATGGCAAATCATGAATTTAATGTGCAATCTAAACTAGATGGGTGAACTCCAGATGCAAAGTAGAATAAAAACTAAATAAATGATCTGATTTATAGCATAAAATGACAAAGAGAAAAGAGAGAAGAGCAAACTTTAGGCACTGATTGCCTCGATGTATGCTGCAGTCGAGATCGTCTCACATCAGTACGAGATCGTCCCTAATTTGATAGGATCGCCTCCGATCTTGACAGGTTCGTTGGCTGCGATAGGTGTTGGCTTCGGCTGAAAACCAGTGATATACCTGCAATAAAATTACTATAGAAATAGTGCAAAAAGCAAATTTGAGAAGTTCTAGCACATAGGGAGTCGATTTGCATAAAAATTCAGCCAGGGGTTGGGGAGGGAAAAGTCTTAGAGTTAAATAGGCTTAGGGAAAGTTGTTGGGAGGTTGGAGATCTTCCCAATTTGGGAGATCTCCAATGGGGGAAGGGTCCCAACGACGCAGACACGCTTCTGCCCGAATTGGAGACCCGTTGGAACAGAGTCTAATTATGAAAATGCAGTTTTGCGACGAAATCGTCTAGACGTCCTAGTCCAGACAAAATCGTCAAATCTGGGGCGATATCGTCTGATCGGCGATGATATCGTCCAACGGTAAAAATAACTCCTAAAAATGGTGCGAAAAAAGGGGAAACAGTTTTCTCAGCAGTTAACGGGTAGTTTGGGAGGTTAAATTTGAATTTAAATTTATTTACTAAGGTGAATGTAATTATTCCAATTTGACTGTGCCAATTTTAGGGTGCTACATTTTGTAATATGGTGGATATTACGACAGTTCGATATGCAGTAGGGGATCCCATCTCTGAGGGATTATGAGTTTTCCCAGACTATCTGGGATAACACCATAGTTAGCGAGGCTCTAGATATGCAGCGATTCTGGATTCAGGACGCGGATGATGCCCCCATCCAGCTAGTGGATGGGGACGATGTAGGAGTAGCCAATGGCTATGATGCCTGGTACGCAAGCATCTACCCTCCTCGAATGATGAGGGCATAGGGTTTGATCCACATAGTTGTGCATCGGATAGGGAGGCAGTGCCATGCAGCGATAAAGGTGGCCTAGGGTCACAACGGAAGAGAGCAGAGGAGGCCACAGGCACAGGAGCGACCGTGGCAGAGGGAGAGGGAGAGGAGGGAGGCAAGACCCCCATATCCACAGAGGCCACCATCGCCTGATAAGGGCAAGGGTGCGGACACAGGAGAGAGTAGCGAGATGGCTACTCTCCAAGTAGAGAGAGATCATCTGCAGGCTCAGGTGTAGACACTATAGGATGCAGCTGCACAACACCAGGCTGAGGTGTCACAGCTGCGAGATGAGAATGCATGTCTCAGGGCACAAGGCAGAGGGGTGAGCACTCAGGAGCTGATGCGGTCGGTTTCTCAGACCACATTCTATCTGGTGCTATACTACCAGGTGATGCCAGAGGGCCAAAGGATACAGGTGCCGACTGCCATAGCCGATTCGATCAGGACAGGGTCGATGAGGAGCTCATCCCGATTGATGACGAGGACTCGCAGTACCACACATACTACGATGGGACCACCTCATCCTTCGTAGGGTAGGGGAGGAGATGAGTCCAAGAGCTCTAGAGGCTCTCGAGGCTAGAGGGCGGGATATTTCTACTGATATTGTATTATACTTGTATTGACAGAGGATTGAGTATGTCGAGGTACAGATTATGGCATACCAATCCAGTTTTGATGATGTATATATTCTATTGATATATATAGATGAGATATTTTTGAGTATATGACTTGTCTTATGTGATACTTATGATGCTTTTTATGTTTGATGTAATTGATTGATTTGATTGATGATTCATGTAATTATGTCGTTTTGAAAAATATTATAACTTGGATGTCATGCTATAAATATTTTAAATGAAATAATCTAATGTAACAAATTGATTGGTTGTAATGAAATATAAAAATAAAAGGAGATTTCTAACAATAATTTCAAAGGACATTGTCGCTATTATAGACCATTTCATGGAGTCGCTGCTCACTCGGTCGTCAAGCTAGTCCCAGGATAGAAATATTGTTAAAAGAAAAGAGTGCTTAAGAGACTGTCTTAAGACTTTGTTGTGATAATGCAAATGATGATGATGATGGTTTGCTTTCAGATTTCCATGAAAATATTATGCATGAAATATTGTAAAATAATTTTTGCTAGGCATAAATTCCTAAGTGTGATAAAATTGTTGAATAATTCCTTAGGAATTATACCATCATTGCAAAATTGGAGGTGGACATAATGACATGAAATAATGAAAATGTGCATTCTTTTGAAAAGAAAAATTTGTGTAATATGAATTCATATGTTTTGTATGATTTTTGATAAATTGGGAAAAAAATTGTTATAATGGTTTGCACTAGGCATAGAATATGTAGGTATAGACTTATACCATCATCGCGAAAATTCAAAAAAGGATAGTTTTATTGCATGATTGATTTTTGATGAACAAAAAATATGATAATGAGGACTTGTGCTAGGCATAAAATTCCAATTTTGGTTTTGAAACTATACCATCGTTGCGAAAGTCAATCAGATATGTATATTTTTAATTGTATATTTTTGAAAGAAATTGTTGATTTTTCTATTATATAGTTGTCTTTGTGGTAAACAACTGTACTTGATTTATTCCAAACAAGTTGCAAAGATAATATTTCAAAGTATTTTGAAGACAAAAGTTAGATTTATAAGGAATCCCATGTGCATAAGTGAATTCATTGCCAATCTTGATTTATCATAATGATAGACAAAATCTCTCAAATACAAATGTGTGTGCAATTGCATTGTTCATTTACCAGATTTGAGCAAGATACTATGATACAAGTGATTTGAAGAAACCAAATAAGTGTTCATTAACCATGATGTAGATGCATATAACCATATTATACTACTATGTAGATTGGATTATCAAGAGCTAGCTAATCCATAAGCAGACATAGGTCTGTACAAAAGAAGGTCGCTAATGTTAGACATATCGCCACGCTAGGAGTTACCCAAGGCCGAGCAGGTTGGGCACAAACCACCTGTTATGGGGCTTACCTCACGAGTTTCGAATAATTGAGAATTCCAGGGATTCAAGCTCATCAACCCTTCTTTTCTTTTCAAAGGGTAGGGAAAGGGATTTTATTGCTTTCTTGCTTTCTTTTGAACTTTGCTTATTTTTCTTTTTGTATTTCTTTTGCTTGATAATGCTTGTAACATTGTTGTAATGATATAAAAGAACATTTTTCTTTTCTCTTCTTTCTTGAATTTTTCTTTTCTTTTTCTTTTTCTTTGCTAGGGATACTTGCTCGGATTAGCTATAGAGCAAGGGATTTTTATTCTGGGTAGGGGTGAGCTTGTCCTTTTGCCAATTCTCAAAGATTCTAGACAGTGTGCATGATAGGATAGCAGGGGAAACTTTTCACTCAAGAAATCAGTTCTACTATGTAGAAAAACATGGAAATTACAAATATAATCATTTTATTGTGAAAATATGTGTTTGGTTTAAGTAAATAACAAGATCAATTCTCTATGCTCAAACTTTCTTTAATTGAATTTTGTGAACTTTGATATAAGAGAGATTAGTAATCATGCTAGATAAAATCAAGATATTTATTGTTGTGATTGTGCGAGTGAGGGATGCTAAATAAATGCTAATTTTATCCAAAATAAGTTGAACATATAATTGCAATAATTGTAAGAAAATAATGATTTTGAGAAAGTTTTGAGAATGTTGACTCTCTCTTTCTTCATTATTTGTTTTGGTTTCGAAAGAGTCAAGCATATAGCTGTTTTTGGATTTTTATGTTGATTTTTGTTTTGAGCAAAAGGAACTTTACAAGTGCTTTAAATAAATGCAATAAATATTTTTGAAGATTTTATGAATGTTTTTGAGGTTTTTGAATAAATTGAAAGAAATACAAGATAATGATTTTGAACAAATATATACATGGATGAAATGACCAAATTTATGCATAATAACGTTTGAGATGTAAAATATTCATAGGTTCTTTAAGTTCTTTACCATCTAAGGTAGATAATTTATATGCTCCTGATTCAAATTTTGCAGTAATGATGTATGGTCCGAGCCAGTTGGGCTCAAATTTACCTTTAAGTTCTTTGGTTGCATTTGTATTTTTTTTGATTTTCTTGAGGATTTTGATTTTTTTGTATTTTGATTTTAATTTATGAATTGAAATTGGTGGTATATACAAGATGATCTATATACACTATACAAGGTTATGTGAGTATAGCATGTTTAAGGTTGCTTCAAAATCAAAGGAGGTTTTGAAGGATAATCTGGTTGAGGTGAAGGTAAGAACAAAAGATGATGAATAAAAGGTAGTGATAACAAAAGCTTTGTTATAATGTAGAATAATGTAGCAAAATATTTTACTGTTATATGTGGAAAATTAATCATGTTACAAAATAATATGTCAGAAAGACAAGACAGTTCTTCATTCTTATTATTATATTCCAAGTTTTGATAAGATGGAGAAAGTATATGTGAAAGATATGCATGAGTGTTATTTGGTAAACAAGAATGATCATATATGGATGAAGAAAAGTGATGGATAGCAGATAATTGTGACAATAGAGAATGTATAGAACTTGATGTTTCAACTATTAAATATTCTTCAAATGGTTTTGGGTCACCTTGTATGGTAACAATTTTATTTGCAAGTTCAAACTTCAAAGATTGGTGAAGAGTGGAAGGGAAAACCCTCATCGTATGAATCCAAGGACTCTGGAGAAATAGGTTGTAAGGTGAAGGACAATATCCTACATAGAATAAAATATCCAGGATCTTGGATCCAATATTAAAGGGAAGAATTATAGTACCTTGAGCTTCTTGAATTTCATTGCTAAAAGATTTTATAATAACATTTGATTCATTAAGATCTTCTTCCTTTGTTTTGAGCTTTTGGAATAATTGATAAGTGCATAAATTAAGAGAGGAGTCATTATCTACCATGATAGCTTTAACAAGTGTTTCTTTACTAGCTCCGATAATGTAAATATAGGGGTCTTCTTGTGGAGTAGAGGAAGGAATATCCTCATCATAGAATGAAATATGGTTAACCTCAAGAGGGTTTACACCATTAATTATGTTCTTAGAGAAAATATGATGAGGAAAAAATTGTTGGCTAGGTATTTTGAACAAAATTTCCTTGTGATAAATTTGTAATATTTCTAAAAGGGATATCTTTGCTTCAGGATGAATCACTTGTTGTTGGCTATCAAAGGGGATTTCAGATTGAGATTTTGATTCTAAAGATGAGCTTTCTATGCTTACATTCCATTTTGGATCATTCTCTATAGCCAAGGATAGTTTTGAAGGTTGGTCAAATGAGGAATCCATCTCTTGAATATCATATTGAGTTGATTGAACTTGAGGTTGCTCATTTGTAGTTTCTGTTACAATATTAATAATATCATCATGATGGGACACATTAACATGCAATATTTGATTGGTTTCCTATTGTTGATAATTGAATAGGGGTTCTTGGGAGATCCCCATGTCTTGATTGATTATTGGTATTTTTTGTGTAGGAGTTTGATTGTTTACTGGAGATTTATAATCAGTTGTATATTGTAATTCCTTGATATTAAAAATACCCTTATCAATCAAATCTTGAATTGCACATCTTAAATCTTTACAATTTTGTGTCATATGTCCATCTACTCTATGATATTCACAATGTAGCTCAGGTTTAAACCAATCTGCTGTGGTATCAGGTTGTCTTATGGAAGGCAGTTCAATCCTATTTGTGTCAAGTAAATACTTGAGAATTATATCCATTGGTTGATTAAGCTTTGTAAATGTACGTGATGAAGGTTTTTGAGAGGTTTTTGATAAATGCCTTAGGAATTTTGTCATAAAAGGACCTAATGGTTTCTCACCTCTACTTTCTTTATTATGGGTAGAATGATGACAGGAAGATTGCGATGTAGGAGGTGAGTGCACGATAGAATTGGAAGAATAAGTATTTTCTTGTTGAAATGGATGTGTTATATTGAGAGAAGAATATTGGAAAGGTGGAGGAGGATTTTATGTGGATTGATAGACGTAATATGGATATATGGGAGGATAGATAATATCGTTATGAAGAGGATTGGCAAAGGGATTGTCCTGTTGGGGTAAGGATGAAAAATGAGAAAAGTGTGATGGAGGTGATGTTGAATAGGGATAAGGTTGGTCATAATCAACAAATGTATTTAGCTGAATTCTTCCAACATTACTGATGGAATCATATTGATTTGAGTAAAAAATCATGGTTTCTTTAGTACTTCTAAAAGTAATATTTAGCATCTACTAATTAGGATTGAATATAAAACATACAAACTTGAAATGATGATTTTGTTTTTGTTTTTCTTGTATATATATATTTTTTTGTTTTTTGTTTTTGTTTTGTTTTGTTTTTGTTTTCAAAAGGTTATGATGCATTCACATCGGGTTCACCAAAATGTATCGCTCCAAATTTTTCGCATCCCTACCTTCAGGCTATTGGATCCGCGCCCGGAAGGAGGATGGGAAAAGGATGATGCAGTACCTCGAACGAGAGGACTTTGCGAAGGTCTCGCCTCTCAAGGGAGGTGCATTTTGGTGATTTGTCGACAGATGGTGGGTTCACCAGGAAAAATTTGGTGGCAGTTTACACGCCTAGGTTTTAGGAATGTATTTTAATGGGTTTGTTTTATCCTTTAAACATTCATCCTAGGTTTGGCCGAATGATTCTAACTTAAACTACATGAAAATGCAATTTAAATGAATATAGTAAACAGACTGAAAGCAAAAAAATAGAGAATTTGTAGGAGGCTAATGGAGATTACCTGATCCGAGATGTCTGATGAAGTTTCTGATGCTTGAAGTAGTCTGGATCGTCTGGGATTCGACAAAATTGCCTGTAATCTATTAGAATCATCTGAAATCTGACAGGATCGTCTGAGATAGACATAATCGTCTCAGATATGACGAATTTGTCAAACAAATTCGTTAGAAATCTGCAAAACAGAGAACAGATGCAAAATACAAGAAATTCTACTATGCAAAATAGAGGCAAAATATGCTAAAGAACAAGGTGAATACTAAGCAATAATTCAAAATAGAAAGTAAAACAGATCACTGCATTATGATGGAAAATAACGAATTTAATGTGCAATCTAAACTAGATGGGTGAACTCTAGATGCAAAGTAGAATAAAAACTAAATAAATGATCTTATTTATAGCATAAAATGACAGAGAGAAAAGAGAGAAGAGCAAACTTCAGGCACTAATTGCCTCGATGTATGTTGCAGTCGAGATCGTCTCGCATTAGTATGAGATCGTCCCTAATTTGACAGGATCGCCTCCGATCTTGAAAGGTTCGTCGGCTACGATAGGTGCTGGTTCCGACTGAAAACCAGTGATATACCTGCAATAAAATTACTATAGGAATAGTGAAAAAAGCAAATTTGAGAAGTTCTAGCACATAGGGAGTCGATTTGCATAAAAATTCAGCCGGGGGTTGGGGAGGGAAAAGTCTTAGAGTTAAATAGGCTTAGGGAAAGTTGTTGGGAGGTTGGAGATCTTCCCAATTTGGGAGATCTCCAACGGGGGAAGGGTCCCAACGGTGCAGACACGCTTCTGCCCGAATTGGAGACCCGTTGGAACAGAGTCTAATTATGAAAATGTAGTTTTGCGACGAAATCGTCTGGACGTCCTAGTCCAGACGAAATCATCAAATCTGGGGCGATATCATCTGATCGACGACGATATCGTCCAACGGTCAAAACAACTCCTAAAAATGGCGCGAAAAAATGGGAAACGGGTTTCTCGACGGTTAATGGGCGATTTGGGAGGTTAAATTTGAATTTAAATTTATTTACTAAGGTGAATGTAATTATTCCAATTTGATTGCGCCAATTTTAGGGTGCTACATTCACAGTGCCTTTGACAATATGGCCTTTTATGCAGATTTGACACATCTAAAACTACCAAAAACTAGAAAAAGTGCTCTGAATCCGTTTTGTAACTATTGTCGTTTCCTCCTCAGATCTCTGTTTGGACTAAAATTTAAAATATATGCTCTAGGTACATCTAAATACCTTCAATAAAAATTTCAAAGTATGATTCCTCATGGATTGCTTAATATACCTCTGACAAAGTGGCCTCTAACGCTGATTTTACACGTCATATAAACTGGAAAAAGTGCTCTAAAGCCGTTTTGCAATTGTTTTTTTTTCCTCATCAGATATCCGTTTGAATTGAAATTTAAAACATATGCTCTTGATACATCTGAGTATCTCCAGTAAAAAATTAAAATCCTTATTCCTCACGGATTACTTAATATACCTCCAACAACATGGCCTTTGATGCATATTTTACACATCCAACAATGTATAATGTCATCTATCAAAGTACCGACGATGCAACCGACTGGTCCAAACATTGAACTAACACTGTGGTTGCACTCACTTCTATCAAAAAAGACTTCAAACAATGTTTTGGGTTATCCAACACAGTCCATTGACACTTATGAACAATATTTGCAACATTTGCAAATTTTGCAACTTTTTGACAACTTTTGAAATTTTGCATAAACCACTTACAACACCTTCACCCAAGCATCGAACGCATCCTCACAAGCACCAAATTTTTTTGTACAATATTAGAACACCTTACCACTACACCAACCAAGTCCAACTGAGTGTGTTGACAACAATGACAACACCTTGCTCAACAATATCCCCCTTTGGAATTGTTGGCAACACATGAATATTTTCCTATAAATCTTCTCCCCCTTTGACAACAATAACAAAGGGATGTTGCAAACTCCCCATTATTCCATACACAACATTATCAGGAAAAAATTAGTACCAAGCAATACTTGCAAATATGAGCAAAAAGATAAAACAATGAAAAATTGCTCCCCTTGAGAATGTGGTCTCGACACTGGTCTAGTGCTTGGGAAGTGTAACCACTCTCAATTTTTTGTGAAGATATTCAAAAAATTCCTTTGGAAATGGTTTTATGAAGATATACGCTACTTGCTCTGTCTTAGGAACAAAATCCAACTTGATCTCTCTTTCTACAACTTTCTCTTTCAAGAAATGGTACCTGATAGCTATTTGCTTTGTACAAGAATGTATAACTGGGTTATTTGAGATATTAATTGCATTGGTATTTTCACACATAACTGAAATAGGCTCACTAAAATGAATGCCAAGATATTTTAAGGTTTTTTTCATCCATAATACCTATGTGCAATATGATGTTGTTGTAATGTACTCTACCTCTATTGTGGACAAGGAAACTAATTCTTACATTTTGCTATGCCATGCCACATGATTGTCACCAAGATAAAATGCACCACCATTGGTACTCTTCCTGTCATATACACAAATTGACTAATTTGCATATGAATAAGCAATAAGAGTAAATTCCTTACCTTTAAGATACCATAAACCATACTCTATTGTACCCTTAAGATATAAAAAAAATCTCTTTACCATTGTAACACGAGTTTCCTTAGGATTGGATTGAAATATTTCCACCATACACAATGCCTACAAAATGTCTGGTCTTGTAGTAGTCAAGTACAATAAGCTCCCAATCATGGATCTATACATGGTTTGATCTACAGGTGGTGATTTGTCATCCTTGCTTAACTTACAACATGTTGTCATGGGAGTACTGATTGGTTTGCAATATTCCATTGTAAATTTCTTTAACATCTCTTTCACATATTTGATTTGAGAAATGAATATACCTTTTTCTAACTGATTAATTTGCAAACCAAGAAAATAAGCAAGCTCACCAATCATAGACATCTCGAACTCATTTTGCATCTTATTGGTGAAATATTTGCATAACTCATCCTTGCAACCTCCAAAAATTATATCATCTATGTACATGACAACAATAATTTGATAATATTTTTCAGATTTAACATACAAATTATTTTCCACCATACCTTTCTTGAAACCTTGCTGCTGGAGATAGGTGTCTAGCCTTGCATACCATGCTCGGGGTGCTTGTTTCAAATCATATAATGCTTTCTTAAACCTGTAAACCATATTAGGATCATCTCCTAGCTAGAAACCATCTGGTTGATCAATGTATGCCTTGTCTTAAAGCTTACCATTCAAAAAATCTGACTTTACATCCATTTGATAAACTCTAAGAATTTTGTAAACCGCTAATGCAAGAAACATCCTTATTGCTTCTAGCCTAGCTACAGGTTCAAAATTTTCTTCAAAATCAATACCTTCAACTTGTACATATCCTTTTCAAACTAACCTTTCTTTATTTCTTACAACCTGTTCATCTTCATTAATATTGTTTCAAAAAATCCACTTGGTACCAATCACATTCTTGTTCACTAGTCTTGGCACTAGCTCCCAAGTCTTATTATTTTCAATCTGGTTCAACTCTTCTTCCATTACCTTTACCCAATTTGACCGAGCCACCTTCATATTGCTATAATTTTTTAAATTTTTGTTTGTCCCCTGTCATGTGACTAGAACATCCATTTTCAAGTATCCATGGTGTGTGTTTATTCTGTGCCTTGAATTTTGTTTGTACAATTAAATATTCCTTGTCTTCCTTTGGTTTTTCTTTCTATTTTCAAACTTGTCTATTATTTTCCTTGGATTCTTGTATTGTATTATGATTTTTAGCTGATTGATCATGATTGTCTGATATTTTTTATGTTTTGTTTCCTTGAGTCTGGCTGAAATCTTCTTTCTTGAAGAATATTTGATGCAAACACACTTCTACAAAATTTTAAAATGTGCCTGAAATTATGACATTTATAACATTCCACAGAATAGTCCACCAATGGTGCAAAGAAATTCTTACTCACAAAATTTCTTGGTGTGACATTAAACTTGCAATCTGAAATCTTGTGACCATAAGCATTGCATTTAAAATAGTAAAAAAATAATAATTGAACCTGTTTACAGTCTTTGCCATGTAGTTGTAGGTGCCATGAATCCTCTTCTCCTTTTATGCATGACATTGGTGAAGCCATAATTATCAAATTTCTTCTCATGACTTGCATTGTTGTCTTTTCTTACAGGATTCAGCTTTGCTTGATCAACTTGTGTTTTCTTTTCTTTAGTCTTTGTAGATTTTGCATTGGTTGCTTTTGGTTTATTTTATGTTTTTCCTTATTCAAAACCTAAACCAAATATAATGGGTGTATTTCTCTGGTTCTTTATGATCTCATCCAGCTTCATAGAACTCCCTTCAAGTTTGTGATAAGAATTGATTTTCTGATTCATCTCTTCTAACTGCATCCTTAAACCAACAATCGCTTCTTATAATTTGTTGCAATTTTCTACTTTCATGGTTAATTGCACTTCAATATCTTTGGATATTTGTTTGAATTCTTCTATTTTCACCTTCAAAGTTGCTATGATTTCATTTGCATCCTCAATATTTCTTGAAATTTTCTTGTGCCTTTTTATTTCTTCCTTCAATTCATCTAGAGTTGCAACTAATTTTGCTTCTAGATTAACTTCTTCATCTATTTCTTCTTCATAAAATTTCTTTAAGTGCCATGTTAATAGCTTCTCTTGTTTCTTCCTCAGGTTTCTCACTAGAGCTATCATCGGATGAACTGATATTCTTGGAAATGAAACTGTTCTTCTTCGATTTACCTTTTCTAAAATTTGACATCTTTTTCCAGTCACCTCTTTCACTATGTGATCCTTCATTATTGTTATTATTTTCATTGTACGGACATTTAGCTACAAAATTTCCAACACCTCCATAGTTGAAACATTTGAACAGTAATTTCCCTTGTATTTTCCTTTACCTATTTTTAGTTTTTGAATAAAGTTAGCTTCCATCTCATCTGATATTTCATATTCATTGGACTCTGGTTTAATTTTTGTATTATTTTTAGATTTGAAGGTAGCTTCTCTATCTGTAGATTTATATTTTCCTATTCCCATTTCATAATAAGTCAAAAAACCATGCAACTCATCCATAGTAAGAGTATTTAAATCCTTAGCTTCTTCTATTGCAAGAAATTTACAATCAAAACTTTGATGAAGAGATCTTAGTACTTTTTTTATGATTACCAAGTATTTGATTTTCTCTCCAAGTTATCTGATAGCATTGATGACTTCATTTACTCTTAACATGTAGGCCTCTATATTCTCATCTTCATTCATTTTCAGCCCTTCAAATTGTGTTCTATGTGTCTGCATTTTAGCTTCATTAATCTTGTTGTATCCTTCATGAATGCTTTTCAACTTATCCTAAATTTCCTTGGTGGTCTTGCATCCCTTAACTTTTACCAGTTCACTATCAACTAATCCACACATGATAGCATTCTTAGCTTTCGAATCATTCTCAAATAGTTTCTTTATCGCAACATCAGCAAAAGGAGTAGAGGGTATTGTATATCCACTATTTACCAATTTCCAAATATCATATCCCAAAGCACAAAGATATGTCTACATTCTAAGTCTCCAAAAGGTGTAGTTGGTTCCATCGAATAATGGTGCTTTATTTTAGGAGAAGCATTCACCACTTGCCATTGTGCCACTTCCAAGATCACCCTAACCGGTTAATACTATTCAGGAACCTCACTCTTATACCAATTATTTAACTAAGCGTGACACTATGGGGGTGAATCGGTGTGTATTAAAAATTTAATCCAACTACAAAATCAAATCAAAAAGAGTAATGGCACAAACATGCATCACATAACACCAGATTTATAGTGGAAACCCGATGTGGAAAAAACACTATGATAATGGACTATTTGGACTAACATACAAATCCAACCTTGAAAATGTTTGGTCTTTACTATATTTTTGTAGCACCAACTGCAAGGAATGGCATCAACCAACCCAGACTTTAGCAGCACCAACTGTAAGGAGCACCGACCCCACAAATTCAAAAAGCTCTAATAAAAGTTTTAAATCCTATCAAAATACCCTGAGCGGTATATCTCATAAATATTCTCCTCTAAAGCATTATTTATAACTTTTTTAATCTTCTCAAATCTGCACACTGATAATCTCACACCTTGCACATTTTTTCAATCAAAATACCAAATAATTATTCACAACATGCGCTGACAGTATTTTCTACAAAAAATTGTCATCTCCTTTTTATTTTAAAAAATATATATTTCACATTGAAAAATGTAGCTATTTATTTTTCAGTTAGAAAAAAGCACCACTCCAACATTAGATTCATAGAAACTACCACAATTGCCAAAAAGAGCTGACAAAACTTTTTGTAATAGTCATAACTACCTCCTCAAATTTCCAAATGGACAAAAAAATGAAACATATATTCTTGGATAAACTAACTACTTCTAGTTTAAATTTTATATTTTAACTCTTAAGGGAGTATTCGCAGTACCTTCGACAAGATGGCCTTTTATGCAGATTTGTCACATGTCTAAAACTGCCAAAAACTAGAAAAAGTGCTCCAGAGCTACTTTGAAACTATTACCATTTCCTCCTCAGATCTTCATTTGGATTGAAATTTAAAACATATTATCTAGGTATATATGACTACCTCCAATAAAATTTTAAGTCTGATTCCTCACAGATTGCTTAATATACCTCCAAAAAAGTGGCCTCTAATGCTAATTTTACACGTCACATAAACTGGAAAAAGTGCTCTAGAGCAATTTTGCAACTATTATCGTTTCCTACTAAGATCTTCATTTGGACTAAAATTTAAAAAGTATGCTCTTGATACATTCGACTATCTCCAGTAAAAATTTCAAAGTTTGATTCCTCACGGATTGCTTAATATACCTCCAACAACATGGCCTCTGATGCAGATTTTACACCTATCCAACAATGTACAAAGTCATCCATCAAAGTACCGGTGATGCAACCGACTAGTCCAAAAATTGAACACTGTGACTGCACTCACTAATTTCAAACAAGACTCCAAACAATGTGTTGAGTTATCCAACACAGTCCATTGGCACTTATGAACAACATTTGCAACTTTTGCAACTTTTTGATAACTTTTGCAATTTCGTACAAACCACTTGAAACGCCTTCACCCGAGCATCGAACATGTCCTCACAAGCATCGAATATTTATGTACAAGCTCCAAATACCTTACCGCTACACAAACCAAGTCCAACTGAGTGTGTTGACAATAATGACAACACCTTCCTCAACAATAAGGTGGAATCAACTTATTATATAGCTTATAAAATATGGTATTGAATAATATTAGAGGCTCATTAGGTTCTCTCTTGGTAGAGGCAAATTGATGATATATAACAACAAGATCTATAGGTATCCTAAATTGATTTATAAATTTTATTTCCAATTAAACCCAAGATGTAATAGAATTTGCAAGTAGATTGATATACCAATCATATGCTTGTTCATCTAAGGTAAAAGGAAATATTCTACAAGCCACATCTTCATGTTGAACTTGTAACTTAATTAAAGCATCCTTGTAAGCTTGAATGTGTTCTTTAGCTATCCTAGCTCCATCATGTATGTATTTAGGTAGGTATCTTTCTACATTATAAGGGATATCATGGGTTGGTCCAGGGATATTCAATGGACTACTACCACCTAACAAAGGTGTAAATGCTACCATTGGTGAATTTAACAGAGTGAATAATATATCAACATATGGTATAATGGATTGTGAATATGTATGAAATATGATGAATGATAATGGTGAGAATTAAATAATTTTAAGTTCAAGAAATCTAGAATTGAGAATTTAAGGTCAAAATTAAATAATTTACAAAAAATTTAGATTCTTTTAGGTCCCAAAGTAACAATAAAAACGAAGATCATTTTTATTTCTCTTATTGTGCATTAAGTAGTCCAAGGATTTATAAAAATAAGTAACTAAACTCTAGTAACAATGAAACAAACAATCCAACCCTCCTTCTAGCACCAAAGTTTTTGAGCACTAAGGGATTATATGACTTAGAAAATTAACAATAAATGGCTTAAAATAACAATGAAATGAATAGTTCAGGCCCTTCTTCTAGCAGAAAATCTATTGTGTGATACATATACATAGTTGTAAACATACACCAACAAATAGGACAAGGTGTCCTCTCTTGAAAGAGAACATTGATTCCCCAAGGTTTGGGTAAGGTTGGTCTAACTTGGTTGATAATGTATGTCAAATTTCAAACCTTAAATCAAAGAAAGTATGAATGTAGAGCATGTGGATCACTCAGAGTTACATACAACTATTACAAAGGTGAGTTTCATTTCACTATCAATGTAATAACATGAATTACTTCAAAATATTAATTAAAATAAAGATTTTAGGCTTGCTACGTTGAAATTATCAATATATCAAATTCATTGCATTATGAAACATATTATTTATAGCAAATTGTAATTTTTTTGAAACTCGAAAGAAATGGAGCATATAATAATAAAAATATGCTTTAGAAACTAAAATTCAACTAATCTACTCCTATACTAATCAAGTTTCAAAGAAAGTTCAAAAGGATAGGGTTAGAGAAAGAAATAAAACAAGTTGTGTAATCTTGAGTCCTTATTCTGAATTTGTTGAAGCATAAAATATGAGTTCAACCAGCTACAAACTTGACCAACATTTGCATAGTCTAAGAACAAAGTGATTCTCTAGAAGACAATGCAAAGTACTAAAATTTACTCTAATACAATCACCATCAACATATGCAAATCACTCAAAGAACTCTACTAATTTGCATTAATAAGAATATGCAATCTTTAAAATGATCAAAATTACTTGCATTATGTAATTGTAGGAATAAATTTCTAAAATTATAGTGATAGGGGTGCATATGCTCATCAACTACAAAGAAAATAGAAAATTACTAAATGTGCTATTTCTAAAAATGGCATCTGACCCTTTGGAATGGGATCTCATTTACTATTTATAGTCCTACAATTTGAACTTTTCAGTGCTTTATAGCAGTATCTTAGTATTTTATAGTTGGATTTCAATGGTTTATACTCGTAAATGAGTTGGCTATCTGAGTTGTCTTCAATTGGGTATTTTATTGATTTAGATCTTCAATTTTAGCCATGAATATCTATAAATACTCTAAATATTCTCCTTGAAGCTATGTGAGTTGAGTTGTCAATATTCAATAATTGAGGCTTATCTGACTATCACGCACCAGACGTCTGAAATTCGATCCAAGTTCAATGAATGTCATTTTCCTCCTTCAACTCTTCAGCTTCTAGCATCACTGGTTTAGTTGCTTATAACATAGAAGAAAAAAATCAACTTAGAACTTTTGGCAATAAAAAAAAACATATTATTGCTATTATGAATATTAATATTGTTAAAATTGATTATTATTAAATTTATTAATTTATTTTCTAAGGTTTGACATTATATTTCATTTTAATTTTTTATTTTATATTATATGCAAAAGTATTAAATCCAATTTTATGTTATTTGTTCATTATTATTATATCATTATTTATAATGGTCATTGCATTATTGTCATTATATTATTATTATTTGTATCCTTATTTATTTATTTATTTATTTTACTTATTCATATATTATATATTTTCAAAAGTTTTCCCATTTTAATTTTAATATCTAAAGTATTAATACTAAGGTTTTATTTTAATTTTAATGTTTCCATGAAATTGAATTTAACACCAAAGCATTATTGTCATAAAATTTCAAAGGTCTAAGTCTGAGGGTTGTACCTTATGTATGCCAAAGATTTTTGGTGGTATTTATCTCCCTTTGCTTTTAATTTTTATATTTGAAATGCTAATGTTTGCTTAGGAAATATTTCAATTAAATCATTACCCGCCTAAGGTATTTATCCAAAAATTGTGTGGCTTTATTGTATTAAATTTGGCCTTAATCAAGAATTATTATCCACTAATTTTATTTAATCAAGTTTTAACAATTTATGTGGCCCTATATTTTGATTTATGAATACCGCACAATGAATTTCCTCAATACATACGCTCGTGCGTACCATCAGATCTTGGAGAGATGCGCAAATTCTAGCAATGTTGGACTTCTTAAAACCTGGGCACTATAATCATCAGTAAGAAAAAAATTTCATTAAAACCTTAGGAAATTATTATTATGAGTTAGGGTTTAACATTCGAGAATGTGATTGAAATTAAAATATTTATATTTAAATTTAGGTAAGTTAAGATTTATGCGTACCATTTGATCTTAGAAAATGCATGTCATTTAAGCTTCGATCCATGTGTACCATCATATCTCCTAGCAAATAAGATAAATTCACCTTTTTGGGACTGTTGTCATTCGAAATTAGTGCACCCAACATTGATTCATGAGTGCAGTAAGATCTAGCCATGATCCATGAGTATCACTAAGATGAAGAAAGTTACACAATGTTTAACATAAAGAAGCATTGGTATAAATGGGGAAAATGATTACAGATAATGAATATGGACATGCTTGTATTTGTTAAGAATTTGTTTTCAAACTTGATTTAATGTAGAATAGAATTTATCTTATTAAAGCCATGAAACTAAGGCATGATTGGGAGCATAGAACAATTTCATAGTGCAAAAATTAGGTAAAAATCAAAAGTGACCATAATTTCATAAAAAAATTCATGTGCCTAAATGAACCAAATGGGTATTCAAAACCATTGATATATCTCAAAAATTCATTGTAGATCATGGGATATTTCAATTAGAAATTCATGAGCTATATTATCATCCAATCTTCTACAAATTTAGTATCATTGTATATATGGGCTCAAGATCTTTCCACCAGGTTTTAAATCAGCTCCAATGGAGATTTATGGAAAAATTTACGGCCAGTTTAATTTTATATCAAAATTTAGGGCAAAAGTGATGAAATTTGAATAACCCTAAAATGAAATTTAAATTTTTATAAACATTTTAAAAACCTTTTTAAAATCTAATTTTCTAAAATATTCAATCTAAAGTAATGCAACCTATATGCAAGCCTTCAAAACTACTCAATTTAAATCAATGAAACTAAATCCTATCCTTCACGAATGTTTAGATGCAAGCAATTTCAAAAATATTGATGTGAACAAAAGATCAAAAATTAAACCAAAATTTCAAGTGATTCCCCACTTGGAGTGAGTTGTGTAATGGCAACAATAGGAATAAGATGTCGGATTTGTTCTTTTTAGGGATGTTTTTTTTGAAGAAAATGAAAACCTTAAATTAATACAAAGAATATATACACAAGGGAGCAAGAACAGCCCCACCAGAACCAAGAAACAAGAGAACAGGAACAAAGTGCAAGAAACAAAGCACTAGCAACCACAGAACACAAAGAGGCAAGAAGGCACGAAAATGCGACAAGTCGCGAAAACATGACAAGTCACGAAATCGCGACAATCAGACCAGCCGAGGCCTAACCCGCGTAACCAGTCGCGAAATCGCAACACGTCGCGATTTCGCGAGCACCAAAACCAGTAGCAACTGAACACCAAAAGCATCACAAAATCGTGACCAGTTCTGTATGTGGTGCTCTTTCCTCAAAATTGTCGTGAAATCGTGACCAATGTTCCTCATGCCATCAATTCGCCAAAGGTGTCACAAAATCACGACGATTTTACCATTTGGCTCCCAGTCTTCGAAAATGTCACGAAATCGCGATGGATTTTCCCCTTTGCTTTGATTCTTCAAAATTGTCATGATATCATGACGATTTTATGCCTGGGTGACCCTGCTCCAAAAGCATCACGAAATCGTGACGTTTTGATCGGTCAGCTCCTTGTCTTCAAAAATGTCGCGAAATCGCGACGAATTTGTCCCTTGTCTCCGATTCTCCAGACCTTGAGCGAAATCGCGATGGTTTTTCCAGGAAGTATCAATTCTCCAAAATGGTTGCGATATCGCGACCACTTTGCGCCTTAACCCCGAAACGCCAAAAGTGTCACGAAATCGTGACAACTTTGCCTCTTGACGAAAAAGCTCCAAAAGTTTCATGATTTCGTGACATCTTTTCCTTGAGTCGTCGGACCGCCAAAGGTGTCGTAAAATCATGATAGTTTTTCCTTTAAGCTCCCAGTCTTCAGAAATGTCACGAAATCGTGACGGAATTTCCCTTTCTCTTCGATTCATCGAAATTGTCGCGATATCGCGACGATTTTTCTCCTTGATGGCCCTGCTCCAAAAACGTCGTGAAATCACGACGGTTTTTCCAGTCCACTTCTTCTCTTCAAAATTGTCATGAAATCATGATGGATTTGTCCCTTTTCTCTGAATCACCAAAACTTGCGCGATATCGTGACGATTATCCTCCTTGGCTCCCCTGCTCCAAAAGCGTCGTGAAATCACGACAGGTTCCTTCCAAATACTGCAGCAACGAAACTTGTCGCGATATCGTGACAGAAACCCACCAAGAGTTGCGACGACAAAACAGGTCACGATATCACAACGATTTTTCTCCTTGATGGCCCTACTCCAAAAACATCACGAAATCACGATGGTTTTTCCAGTCCACTTCTTGTCTTCAAAATTATCGCAAAATCACGACGAATTTGTCCCTTTTCTCCGAATCACCAAAACTTGCGCAATATCATGACGATTATCCTCCTTGGCTCCCCTGCTCCAAAAGCATCATGAAATCATGACAGGAGCCTTCCAAAGACTGTGACAACAAAACTTATCATATCACGACAGAAACCCACCAAGATTCGCGATGACGAAACAGGTCATGATATCGTGACAAAAACTGCCCTTAGGAAAAATTGTGATCATTGTGCTCATTGAATCAAGAATTGGGAAAGCCCCTGTCGAATCTCTACATCCTCCATAGGTATGTCACTATGTAGCTGTACCCCGACCTCTTTCTCTACACCCCTCTTTACAAGAAAATCAGCTACAGTATTTAGATCTCTGCTAATATAGGTGGGGATCACATCTTCTAATTCCTTCCAAAGGGCCTTGATTTGAGAGACAAGAAACCGAAGCCTCCAAGCCTTCGCAGCAAAGTTCCTCATGCAGTCAAGGGCGCCAACCAGAATTTGTGAATCGGACTCAAGGATTATCTTCCTGTGTCCCTGGTTGACAGCCCAAAGGGAGGTGGTTTTGATAGAAAAGGCTTCTGCTTCATTGTTTTTGGCTCTTCCCAGACCTTGAAGTTCCCAGTAAAGCACATACCCAGAATGATCTCGGCACACTACCCCAATTCCAACACTGCCCAGATTGCCTTTAGCAGCTCCATCTGTATTGATTTTAACCCATCCTTTAGAGGGAGATTTCCAGCTAACTCTGTTCTGTCTTACTTGCCCATCAGCTCCCTCTTCGAGTGGGCCAGGAGCAATCATATTTTTCTCAATAGCATATAGGGAAACCGTTTCTGCGACTTTGCTCCAAATGACTTGCTAGAGTCCATCAAGCGAGGAAAAGTTTTCTCTAAAAATGTGAGCATTACGTTCCAGCCAAACCTGCCACCAAATGAAGAGTATTCCAAGCTCCCAACCTATTTGGAGAGCTTTAGACTTAAATCTGCTTTTCTTCCATCTTTCCCAAATATTGTTCCGGGTCAAGTTACCATTAAGCTAAATCTTGAAATGGGAGAACCAGTGCTTCCAAATCTGACAAGTGAAGATGCGCTCAAACATCAAATGATCGGCAGTCTCCTCATTCTTATGGCATAGCACACACTGAGATGGGCCGATGATTCCCCTATGTCTGAGATTTTCAAAGGTGAGGATGCCTTTGTGTAAAAACTGCCATGCAAAGAAATTCACTTTAGGCTAGCCCTTAGGATGCCAGATCTTCCTCCATTCTTGAATCAGAAAATAATGTGGGGCAGGCTCCGAAAGAATCTTATTGTAGCCATCCTTCACAGTATAAACCCCAAGGTTCCCATGCCCCCAAGCTAACTCATCCTCATCATCTCTCCCTGAAATAAACCTTGCTGTCAAAATTTTAGTCAGAATGGGCATCATCATCGGAGGGATAGTGATTGGCCACTCTTCCAGCCACTTAAACTTCTTGAACTTATACTCACCCAGTTGGCTAGTATTGAAGTAATGTTCAATATTGATCCAGCCTTTGGCTTTTATGGCTAATTTAATTGGTTGCAGCTCAGGAAACTCAGCAATGATGGGTGGGAACTGGTCCCAAGAATCAGTCCAAAAATGGGCCTTGTCCCCTTTGCCCACTTTCCAAAATAGTTGATCCTTAATGACTTGAGATCCCAGCTTAAGAGCCTGCCACACTAAGGAGCCATTACCATCCAAAGGAAGACGACTCACTTCATTGGGGTGAACAAGGCCCAAATACTTACTGGTTAAAATTCTACTGAATAAGGATGTTGGCTGTGAAATCCATCTCCAGTACAATTTACCAGCCAAAGCTTTGTTGTTAAGTTTGGAACTTCTCAGTCCCAGCCCACCTTTTTCTTTGGGTTGAGTAACCTTATCCCAGCTAACCAAGGCCCATTTCTTCTCACCTTTTTCTCCTTCCCATAAGAATCTTCTAGCCATTTTGTCCAGCTCTTTCCAAATAGAATGTGGGGCAGCCAGAATAGAGAATTTATAGATTGGCATGGCCTGAATAACTGACTGCAAGAAAGTTAATCGGCCCCCATAGCTTAGCCATTTATGAGACCAATGGTTCATTCTATATTTGATGTCGTCCAGAAGATCTTTCCAGATATATTTTTTTAGTTTCTTGAAATGTAACGACACCCCCAAGTAGGGTATAGGAAGAGAGGTCCTAGTGAAGCCCAAGATCTCTAAAATTCTATCTTGAAGCCTTTGGTCGAGGTTGAAGAAGACCACTTTGGATTTATTGTCATTGATAACTTGATTGGAGTCTCTAAGGTAGACATTAATGGAATCTCTGATTCCCCTAGCTTCTCGGAGACTGGCCACTCCCACCAAGCCTGTATCATCCACAAACTATAAATGAGTCAGAATCTCCTCCCCTACCTTGATACCTGTTAACAGGCCTTGAAGTCTCCTTCTCAAGAAAAGTTTGCCTAGACCTTCAGCCAAGATAAGGAAGAGATAGGGAGAGCAAGGGTCCCCTTTACGAAGCCCCCGAGAGGTTCCAAAAGGATGCGAGGGAAGTCCCTTAATAAGAACAAAATAAGAAGGCGTAGAGACACAACTCATAACCCAGTCTATCCAATCCTAGGAGAAGCCAAAGGCATCCAACATCCTTGACAGGAATCCCCACTCAACCCTATCATAAGCCTTAGACATATCCAGTTTAATGAACATTCCTTTGTTGTCAAATTTTTGCATCGTATGAATTGCCTCCTATGCAAGGACCACCCCATCTAAGATCTGTCTACCCTCAACAAATCCCCCTTGCTCTGAGGAGATGATATGATGTAGAAGAGGTTTAATCCTTTTAGCCATTATATTTGTGATTATCTTATAAATCACGTTGCATAAAGCAATAGGTCTAAAATCAGAGATGTGAACCCCTTCCTCTCCCTTAGGGATTAAAGTGATAAAAGTATGATTTAAGGCCTTAAGCATTCTTTTATTTGTTCTGGACTCCTCTGTGATAGCCAAAACATCCTCCTCTAGTGTATCCCAAAAATCCTGAAAAAACTCAATAGGAAACCCATCTGGACCTGGAGATTTGCCTGAGCTCATTCCAAAGACCACATGTTTCAGTTCCTCTTTATCAATGGGTCTGAGCAGGGCCTGATTTTCCTCTTGGGAGATAATAGAGGGAATAACGTCAATAATTTCATTTTGAGCCTCCACATCTTGCTCCCTACTTTTCGTAAAAAGTTTAGAGAAATAGTCCATTGAGTGGGAATGCAAACTAGGAAGAGTATCAAAGGAGTGTCCATTCTCATCTTGAAGGACTTCCATGTTGTTCATCTTTCTTCTGGAATAGGCTGAGCGATGAAAAAAATTTGTGTTTCTATCTCCTTCAAGTAACCAAGAGTTTCTTGCTCTCTGTTTCCAATAAGTTTCTTCTTGGTTGTCAATGTCCTCAACCGCTTTGCGTAAGGCATCATCCTCAGATTTAAACTGATCAGTAATTGTTCCTTCTCTGAAGTTTTTTTGCACCTCCTCCCAACGAGCAACCAAAGGAGCTCTTTGCTGCTAAAAATTAGACTTGTTTGCTTGTCTCCACTGCTTCAACTTAACTTTGAAAAAATGAAGTTGTTTATGGAATTTAAACATTGCTGTCCCAAAAGGAAGGTGGCCTTCTTCCCACCACTGTGGAATTTTCTCTCGAAGATCCTCCTTTTGTAACCAATAATTCTCAAATTTAACGGTTTGTGGTGCTGCCCTATCGTAATCCCTCCCTCCAACAGAATGGGAGAGTGGTCAGAGACAGGGCCGTCCAGAATATTGAATTTAACATTCCACTTAACAAATGCCTTCTTTGAGACCAAAAAATGGTCTAAATTTACTTTCCTATTAAGTGGCTCCCTCCTCTTGTTAGTCCAAGTAAAGTACATTCCAGGGCCTTTGATATCTACCAAGTGAAAGGCCTGGACCTGGGCAATCAGCAGCCTATCACCTGGATCCAAAACTGGGGTGCCACCTTCCTGATCACAAGCAGAGAGCTTAGCATTGAAATCTCCAGCAATAATCCAATCTAAATTTCATCTTGAGGACCTCATATTGTGAACATCTTTCCATTGAAGTCTCTGACCATCGATGCATTGAGCCCCATAAAAATTTGTGATTAAAACATGCTCAGCTGTGGTTAAATTCCTGAAGTGAGAAGTGAGAACACCCCTCCAGGCTATATGTTCTATAGCAGTCCATTCCAGGGGGTTCCAAAAAGTGACAATCCCCCCTGAGGCACCTTGGGCAGCCACATCCATATAACCAGTGCCCCTCCAAATTCTATTAATAGTTTTACTCATAAGATCTAGCGACATTTTTGTCTCCTGGATAAGCAAAAAAATTGTTTTATACTTCCATAAGAGTCTTTGAACAGCAAATTGATGGGTTCTACTGTTTAAACCCCTAACGTTCCAAGATTGTATAATCATTGAAAACCTTGGGAGCAGTAAGAATCAATTGTCCTCACCGATCCTCCATTGATCAGCTTATCTCCTTGTGCTGTGAGTAGTTCCTCATTGGATTTTCTTCCCACTCCTTGAGAGTTACTGTTTTTAGATCTCTTCTCTACCTGAGTGATCCCTAAAACTAGCCTTTCTTTGTTTTTATTTGCATTTCCCATGGTGACATCTTTAATAGCCGACTGTGCTGGGGAGTGTATCACCAATGCCCCTGGGTTCTTTGACTGTAGACTCTCAGAGGGTATAGTCACCTGTTCGACTACAAGAGTGGATGAGGGAGAATCTTGAGAGTGAGCGTTATTATTCTCACCATTCCCCTCCACTCCTTCCATGACTTGGTCTTCCAGATCCACTAATGACTTAAAAATTTCATATCGATTGTTTGGCTTGAGTTGCATCTGCTCCTTGCCATTTTTCTTTTTGTTTCTCCTTCGTTTCGGCTGTTCAAATCCATCCTTCTGAACATCAGGACCTAGAGAAGTGTGGGAAGGTTCATTGATAGGAGTGGGCTTACCCTCTCTAGGGCGGCTTGGCATTCCAGTTGGAGCCTCTGCTTTTGTGCTCAAGGTGTTTGGACAAAACCTTGCCAAATTTCCATGCTCATGGCACACTCTATACCTGAAAGGTAGGGCCTCATAGTCTAGCTGCTCGATCCAAGGTACTCCTACCAACTCAAGTTCCACCTCAGCTGATAAAGGCTGGCTAATGTCCATTTCTACACAGATTCTGGCAAAAATAGTTGTATTTCCCTCTATGGTATTTTTAGAGACTCCTAAATATCTGCCTAGGGAGTTACCTATTATTTATAGAACCTGCTCACCCCAAAAAAACTCCATAGGGAGAGCGTACAGTCGGATCCAGACCAGAACAACCATGGGTTCAATGCGAGGATCGAAGCCCACTCTCCAGGGTTGAACAAATAACCCTGCTGGTCCATGGTTTCTCTTTTCTGATTCAAATGCTCTATTTCTATATGCTAAAGAAGAGAAACTAATGATGAAATACCCATTGCTTATAGGCCATAAAGAGTACTCACCTTGTGGCTCCTAGTTTTGTCGAACCCAGGTATGCAAAAAATTTAGAGTAGGTCGGATGCCCATGAATTTGCAGATCAAGTCATGGTTGGCTCGGTAGACGATTGTATCTTCGACCAGCTTGGGTTCTATAACAATCTTAGGTATGGAAGCAGATTGCGGGAGGCATCCATTAACGTAGTGAGCATTTGGGCCGTTGCCAGCATTCTTGAGTAATGTTTGAAAAGCATTCCTCTGAGCTTCACCATTGGAAGACGAGGGGTTTTCTTTCAACATCTCAGCATATGAACTCTTTCTCCCAGCAAGAGATACTGGAGGAGACCCCATCGGGCCCTCCCGGAGCAACGAGCAAACATTCAGAGTAGTTCAAAACAATCCACCAAAGTCTCTGGTAAGATCTTTCAGGACAAAAACCCTCGAGCATCGCCCGACGCTTGTTCAGAAGTTTTCCTGCCAAATCTCCAGAGCTCGTCCAAGAGAAATCTTCTTTTTAGGGATGTTAAAAAGAAGAAAAATGTGAATTGAACAAGATTTTAAAATTTTCTTTTTATATTTTTCTAATCTAAGAAAATAAATTTTAGTGGTCTTGTTTAAAGTTTTCAAAATAAAAGAAAACAAAAGAAAAAAAAAGATTCCTATTTTGGCCACTAAATAAGCGTGTTCATGTCGGGTTCACCAAATATGTAGAGGGAGAAAAACTACACATCGTATACGATTCTCAGAGCTGGATCCATTTGGAATCCCGAAGGTGATCGCAGTGGTTTTTATATCTCTAAACTCAATGGAAAAGCAGAGAAAGGGTTCACCAGGATTATTTTTAGGACTCGTTCCAAGTCCAAGGTGGAAATGTTTGATGTGTGATTTAAGCAACCACCTATGTTTGGTATTTCCTAATATTAAACTATGGAAATGGAAGAGCAATGTAAAACACACAAAATGTAAGAATACAATGACTAACTCTAGTATGATTCTTGGTTTGAATGATATCTAACCCTAGGTTGCAAGAAATAAAATATTTTCTTTGAGCAAGGGTCTAAGGGAATGCAACACACAAAATTAACCCTAGATGCAAGACTATATGCTCTTTTCCATTTCAAATGCCTAAAAAAATGTAATATTTTATTTATTTATTTATTTATTGTATTTATTTTATTTTTTATTTTATTATTTTGAATAAAATATAAAACAAAAATAAGGAAAACAACAAAAAACCTAAGAGCCTACCTAAGAAACTTATTTGTTTCAATTTTTTATCCAGGCTTTATCTTGCATCCCAAAAATCCAACAACTTCAACCTACAAAATAACTTTGCAAAACACGAAAAAATATAATCAGCATTAGGGGGCCTGCTTAGGTCGTTATATGACTTAAAATTTGAGGTGCAATATTCAAGCCCCCTAGGTCCTTTTAGCTAACCCTTAGAATATGAATTTTGAATTTTTTGGGAAGTGGACAAACAAAATGCAAAGAAGCGAAAAATAGTGAACAATAAAATGTAAATAATATTATTATGTCCTAAATACAACATATAACTAATGCAACATATAATTATGGACCTAGGTTTTAACATTGAAGTCTTACCCCTAGTATTGACACAACAAAATTTTCACTCTGTACGGGAGGATTACGATATTGGCTCTACCAAAATCGTGCCTCGTACATACGGGGTGCAATTTTGCAATAGAAGAAAGAAAACAACAAATTGAAGCTAAATGGAAAAAAAAAATGTAGATTTAACTAAAACAAATTGATGTTAAATAAATGAAAAACAAATGTAAATTTAACTAAAATAGATTAATGTTAAATAAATGAAAAAACATGCAGTTTTAACTAAAATAGATTGATGCTAAACAAATAAAAAAATGTAGATTTAACTAAAACAAACTGATGTTAAATAAATGAAAAACAAATGCAAATTTAACTAAAATAGATTGATTCTAAATAAATAAAAAACACATGTATATTTAGTTAAGTTGGGTTCGTTTTGCTGGTAAATTTTTTTTGAGTCAGTGTTCGGGAGAGAATTTTGAATCTGATACAACTATTTGCTGGGGTTACCTTTGTCTGAAGGAAACCTATTTTTTGTTGGCAGTTTTTGTTTACTATTTTTTAGTTGATCCTCTATTTTAGTGGTTTTCCCTCTTATTTTTTAACGGTATTGTGGTGGGTGGTAGTACCTTTTTGAAAATGTTTGTCCTACATATGGTGGTTTAGCCCTGAATGTAATAAGGTTTTGGGTTCCTTTCAAAACCCACTTTGTAAATACTACTTAAATTACCAAAAAAAAAAAAAAGGTCTTCCTCTCCAAGCAAGTAAAAATATGGTGAAGAAAATCTACAAGGGGAGGTACTTCACATGGAAAGGAAGTGAATGGTAGTTTCATGAATGATGTGCATGTAGGTGGGAGCCACCCAGGTAATGGATTTGAGATGCTAAATGTTGATGTGCATCAATGAAGTTTAGTATCATTTTTTGGAATGTAAGAGGGATGTCAATCCCATCAAGAAGGAGTTTAGTTTGTCATTTTTTATGAAATGTAAAATCTTATGTATTTTTTCTTCAAGAAGTTAAATTTAATGGTTTTGCATTGAATATTTGTATGGATAGTATTTGGAAGGGATGTTGGTGGGCTTCCTCTCATGATAGTGGCTCTAGAGGAGCCATTTTAGTAGTCAGTCCATCATGGGGTTCCTTTTTAATGGATAAGGGAGAGGATCCTCAAGGATGGGTAGTGTGGGTAACCTTTTTGATAGGTAGGTTTTTGGTGTTTGTTCAGTGTATGCTCCCAATAATTTAAATAATAGAAGCAAGATATGGGACTAAATGGCCTCTAATACATCAAATTATAATTGGATTATTGGAGGGCACTTTAATATGGTTGAATGGATAGGGGATATGGAAGGAGGAACAATAGGATGTGTTGCAAGTGAGGAAAAAGTAAAATGGGCCAAAATGAAGGCCTATTTATAGGTATTTAAAATAAATTTTAAACAAAAGCACTTGGAAAATGGGGGTTGGTTTACATGATCTAAGAGGAGAAGGGGTGATGATCGTGTATAGGCTAGGTTCGATAGATTTTATGTTGATAGCAATATCTTCACTTGTACATAGCTAGGTAAACAAGTTGGTGATGTGGATCTCTCAACAATAGGTTCTGACCATTTCCCTATCAACATAACCATTTATATTGGTAAGGTCATTGCAATAGATAATGCTTTGACTTTTAAGTTGAATATTTCTCATTTGGAATATGAAGCCTACAAAACTATGATCAAATATGTATGGAACTTGGAACCTAGACCTATAGAAAATTATGGGTGGTTAATATGGTGGGAATCAGTAGTGAGAAGGACTGTTAGATTTTTATAGGGTTGGGGGAGATTGGTGGCCAAAAATAGGAGGGCTAAAATCAACTATTTATGAAAATCACTAGAAAAGGCAAGAAGGGAATTGGAATTGGATTCTTCAAATATCCAATTACAATAACTGTAAGCAAGTAAAGAAAATGAAATTAGAGGGTATGAAGACTATGTTGGTAGATTAGCGAGGACCAAGAGTAGACTTAATTGGATTAAACAGGGTGATACACCCTCTTAATTTTTTTTGGGCACATAAAAAGAAAGATTGCTTCTAAAAGGATAATAGCTTTGTAGACATATGATGGTTCTCTTGTTGAAGAGGAAGATGAAATAAAAACTATATTTGAATCTCATTTTAGGAAGATATTTGCAGAGTATGTTGCATATGAAGGTGTGTTGCTAGCTAGAGAAGAATTTAAAAAATGTGTGCCTAGGAAAGTTTTCAATTTTGAGAATGACAATATGGTGGAGGATTTCACTAAGGATGAAATGTATACTACTCTTTCTCTTATGGGTAATGGTAAGTCCCCTAGTCCAGATGGACTCCCTGTAAAATTTTACAAGAAAATGTGGTAAGTGATTGGTAATGATTACACATTGATGGTGCGGGGAATTTTGACAAAGGTATGTTATCATTAGGATTGAATCAAGGGTTGATTAAATTGATCCCTAAGAATAATAGGAAGGACATTATTGGATGTTGGAGGCCCATTACTTTGCTCAACATCTCATACAAATTTTTTGTCAAGCCACTAGCTCTTATACTAAATCATATAGTAGCAAGAATTGTATGACGAGAAAACAAGGTTTGGTAAAGGAAGATTTATATTAGACACTGTGTTGTCCATATGGGAGACAATGGAGTGGGCACAAGGAAGAAATAAACAAACATTGTTTTTTAAGATAGATTTTGATAAGGCCTATAATAGGGTTGATTGGGAATTTATTTTTAATATGCTGGAGTAATTGGGATTCAATAAATAAGTGGTTGGGAGGATAAAGGTGTTATATTTGTGTGCCTCCGAAAAGGTAATGGTTAATGGTAAGCTTTTAGAATCTATTGCTTTGTTTATTTCAATTATACAAGGGTGCCCTCTAGCCCCCCATATTTTTGTGTGTGACTTTTAATGCTTTGGGATATCTATTAAAAATGAGAATGAAGGCAGAGGATTTAAAAGACATCTTGATTAGAGGGGGTACAATTATTAACAACCACTTTGTAGATGATTTTTTTATTTCAGTCCAACTAGATATACCATCCATTAAAAATACCATATGATCCCTTGATCATTTTTGCTTGGCCTGAGGTTCCAAAATCAGTGAATCTAAATCTAAATTTTGGTTAGTTGGTGTTGATTCCTTACCATAGGGCTTTTCCCCTATGTGGAAACATATTGTATATGGTGAGATTATTAGATATCTTGGAATTTTTTTTGGTAAGAGAGACTCTTTGGTTGATATGTGGAATTGGTGCTTGGCTAAATTTAAAAAAAAAATAGGTTACTTTCATTTGCAGGTAAGTTGGTGGTGGTGGTAAAAACTATGCAGGCGTATCATATTTACTATTCTTCTTGTTGGCTGCCTAATATTTCATAATACATGAGGATTGAGAATATTTGTTACTTTTTGTGGTCCAAATTTGTTGCTTCAAATAAACTACTGCTTATAGCATGGAAATATTGCACCATTCCTAAGGAAGAGAGAGGTTTGGGGTTCTTAGATATTCATACTCAGGGTAAGGACCTAGCTGCTAAGTTGATTGTGAGGAATTTGGAATGGAATGAAGTGTGAAAACTTTTGTTATGACATATAATTGATACTTGTACTCATATTTATGGTATTAAGAGCTCCTTCCATTTGGAGGACATAATTGGCAACCTATTGAAGTTTAAAATGGGTGGTAGTGCTCTTATTAAATAATTTGGAAGGCATGGAAGTCATTTGCCCTTGTGTTGCATTAGGAATTTCTTGATGACAGGAGAGGCTAGGTTCTTACTTCTAGGTCAATATGGTTATGGAAAGTGAATGGGGAATATGAGTATAATAGGCCAAGACTTTGTTGTAAGTGATTGGTTAAAAAATGGGTTCGATGCTGGGTAGATTTATGGAATATTGACATTGGTGACTGGTCCTCTTGGTTTGACTTGGTTTTTAAGTGCAAGTTGCAGTACTCTAATATATATGATATCACACATATTCACTCTCTTTTGCCATCTGATCAACTTTACAAATTGAATAGATAACTGTCAGGACTTGTTTGGAGAGATTGGAAGTGGGCGTTTGGTTATCGTGTGCTTTAGTTTAAATATACTAATATTTATGTGTCTTTGTTGATTAAGTTCCCTATAGATATTGTATTGAATCACAGATGGAATTTAAACTATACCTACAAAAAATGGAAAAGATGATTATATACAATTTGGCATTTCAGAATGTCTGTTTAGCTTAAGCTTTTTTCTTTGTCATTAGTCTTGCAAGGCCTACCCTACAAAGATAAGTTGGCAAAACTGAATTACACTTCTAGTTGTTGTGTGGTTTGTGGTAAAGAGGAAATAATAATGCATATTTTTTGGGATTGCTCTCATGCCAAAGCAATATGGAAAGGAATGGATGGAGTTTTTTACCCCTTTTTCGAGGGGACACCTCTGGTGGAGTATTACACTTCCTGGAGATGTCAGTGATTTTCCACCTCATATGGTGGGGATATAGCAAGTGGTGAGGGTCTATATTTTGTTTTCTATATGAAATTATAGGTGTTCTCTTGATTTTAGTGTAGGTCCCATTCCTGATACTAGAACTATAAGTAATTCTATGAGTTGTATTTTAGATCAGGTAAGAATTTTTAGAGTAGAAATGTTAAAATATCTAAAAGGAATTTTTTATTTATGCAAGTCAGAATGTTTAATTATGTTGTATAAACTTTGATAGTTCTATTGTACTTTGGTTTTTTATTTATGAATTTATAAGAAGTAATTTTTTAAAATAATAATAATAATAATTCATTGATATAAGGTATTATTATTAAATAGATATAACACCATCAATATAGTAAAATCAATAATCTTGCAAGCAAAGGACAAAGAAAAAACCAAGTCTGGAAGTATGCAATACCTCAAAAAATGGTATGATCTACAAGAAATAAGATAAACAAAAGCATAAAAAATAATGTAATATAATAAATGATCCTAGTGTAAGGCTGATCTACAATGAATAAATGATCCTAAGTTGCTTAACGTTATGATCTCTAAAGATGAAGGATTGTTAGGTGATTAGATTTACCTTATTGCTACTTCTAACTGGATGAACTTGCAGCTTTTATTGGCTATCCTAAAAAACTCCTTAAATCACCAATTCGTAGCTTAGTAACTCCTCTATCTTACTAATTGAAACTATAGTGTGGTGGTTTTGATTCTCCTTTAGGATGCTCTTTGTAAATTTGAAGTTCTATAGCTAGTATTTTTTTCCTAATTTTTTCCCTTTCGTAGTCAATTTATGTACTGAAATGTTGTCCTTGAATTTCAAAATTTTGGTAGGGAATTTCCCCAAATCGTAGCTAAGTTTCTCTTCAATAACTCTTTAGTATTCTATTGTAGATTCAGCAAACCCCTATCTTCAAATGAGTATTCTAGCCTTCAAAGGTAATCTTCAAACTTTTTAGATTTAGTAGTAATGCTTGGATCCTTTCTCCTTCAATGAGGCTCACCAAGTCTTCTTATTTGTCCTTGAGACATCTTCTCTAGGGTATTCACTCTTGCAACTTCTCTAGTCTTCCTAATGAGACATTTCCTTCAACCTTCTACTATGGATTTGTTAGAAATGAAATATTCCTATCAGATATCTGAATTATGCTATTTTAGGAATATAGAATAGGACTTTTTTCTTGTTATTATTTAGTCTTCTATCTTTATAAACTAGAAGTTCTTCAATGGGATCTCTTGAAGCTCTTTTCAACTCTATAGGTTAATTTCTTTAATTTATTGGTTGTAGTATTCGATGTAGATCACCAACCTCTAATATTATTCTGGACTCTTCTATAGAGTCTCTTGAATTAGTAGTAATTCTACTATGGCCTTTTCTTCTTCTACACTCTACAGGTTTCAATATTCAATGGAGATCACCAATATCCAATCTTCTAGAATTGGGAGTTCTTTAACTGGACCTGTTGGTCACGAATCTGCCACAGGAAAGGATTTTTACAATTGCGCCCTAGACCCGGCCAACATTGAAAGGCTGGAAGCAAGAAATGGCTCCCAGACCAATCTCCAGAGTGGGCTGGTTCCCTTCACTACTCTAAAAATGGGTTTAAGATAGGGTTCTCTGGAAAGAGATTTAAAAGGTTGCAGAAAGAAATGGGAAATATGGCCACAGGCCGAAGTGATGGGATCAGAAAAACAATAGCAGGAAACTACAAACGCAACAATAGCAAGTAACATAAGAAATCAACTTCATCCTCGCACAATCACATGCCGCAAATCCCTCCAAACCCACATTCCAGGAATTGTACCCTGACCGCAGTATTTAAATCCAGTATGCATAATTTAAATGTAATAGCAATGCGGGAGTACGAATGCTATTAGAAATGCAGAAAACAGAAAGAAAATTCATCCATGCGACGCTTGAAAAATTAGAAGTCAATCCTTGTATTCCCGTAAATACAATTCCAGTTTCTAGCAGCAAGTTTTTCCAACCTTTGTAAATGAGAATTACATTGGTTTTTATAGAGGTCCGTCCTCTTTGCAGCATTAAAAATTTAAAAACAACTTCCTCGTGATCCACAACCGTCACTTGGAAATCAGGAACACGACCCCTTAATAGCGGCCTCGAGGAAATACAAATTAAATACCATGAAACGTTCGCGGCCCTTCATTAAATTCGTTTTTTCAAACATGTGCATGAAGCCGTTAAAATAATCCACGAACCGCGGCTTTGAACCAATAAACCCTTTAATTTTGGTGGCCTGGACACTCTTCGACCTTAACCGCATCGAAAATCCACAAAATATTTAATTCGGGTCAGCATTAAATCATCGGAAACCCAAAAAACCCTCTCGGCCGTTCATACTGCACTTGGCGGGAAAACTGCGCAGGTCGCGAAAATGCGACGGGTCGCGAAATCGCGACGTCTTATCATGCAGTACGCTTTGACCACCGTTGACCCGCGAAAATGGAACATGTAGCGATTTCGCTACATGTTTCCGCCGTTGGCTCCTCCTTGCGCTCTGCCCCGCGAAAACGGAACATGTAGCGATTTTGCTACATGTTTCCGTCGCCGTACCAATCGCCTTTTTCGGTCGCGATTCGCTGACATGTCAGCTACGCGCTGCAAATTTTGACTTAACGCCTTCGAAGCTGCCCGGGTCGCAATTCGCTGACATGTCAGCGAATCGCTACATGTTTTCAACTTAATGCTTTTTTTGCCCGCCGACCCGCGATTCCGGAACACGTCGCGATATCGCGACGGTTCCGCCAACCTGCCTGCGTTGACTGAGTTGACCGCGATTCTGCAACATGTCAGCGCGTCGCTGCAGTTTTCAGACTTAACCATTTTTTGCTCAATTTTTCTCCTTTTTTCGCCCAAGCTGCATCAATCAAAGGTCAGATCCCCAACAATACATCAATGCATTCATCAATGAGAATCAATGTGGCAAAAATGCCAACAGGACCTTATAAGAGTCTCTTAAACTTATTTAGGGTGAAGTCTTGAATCTGTAATGGAGACCACCAATATATTATCTTCATTAGGACTCTTTGTTAGAGTCTTATTATCTTCCTTTAATATATAACAAGGTTTCTATGGCCTTTTCTTCTTCTGCACTCTGCATATTTGCAATCTTTAGTAATGGGATATTTTCTCAGATCTCTAAAATATGTGTTCAGTCATTGTTGCTTCTAGTTTTGGATTGATTCTAAAGAAGATATCTTTCCTAGCTATTTTGTAGGAATCTTCCCAAATCACTTTGAATATCCTTTTCCTACAAAAAAGTATTAATACTGTAATGGAAGAAACTCTAAATATAGAGATAATCAATATTCCCTAGTTTTTTTTTATTTACATGGCGGAATTAGTACCTGCCATGAATTTACGTAAGTTGTCTCACTTTTATGGTTGTCATAGTTTTATGCACTATCTACCAAATAATATTACACATAGTTATTCATGCAGTCCACCCCTATAACCACCATGACACAATCATTTTAAACCCTTTATGCCACTCAAAGCACGAAGAAAGTGATAAGCATTCAATCCAACAAGGCCCGATATTTAAACCTTGGACCTCTATCGCTCTTACAAGGTTTGGTAAAACCAATTGGTCTACACCTTAGACCTATTATGTATTATAATATTGGAATAGGTTGAAAATTTGGGGGTACATTGGGGATCACCCTCCCTATGATTTGAATTTGGGTCTCTTCTAGAATATCCCAATACCTTTTACCATTGTAATGTCCCTATCAGGACAAATTTTAGATTGACATCAATGTTGAATGTTAAAATAGTGGAGTTTGTTAATCTTCACTAGTTGATTTGTCAATCTAGTGTAATTTATGTTGAGTCCTAGTCTTCACAAGTTTTTCTGCAATCCTATGGAAAGACTCTAGCCAAATGTAATCTCAAAAATTTTGTAAATGAGATTTTTATATTTCTCTCAATATCACTTGTGGCTCTCTCTATTTCCTATTGATCTATAGTTTCCTTTGATATTATGCACTCTCTATATTATATCCCCTCTATTTAACTCACTATAAGGCCTTTATATAGGAAGATAGGATGCTTGGCCCTTACTCTACCTTTGAATCTATCCTATGACTTATGGACATGTGGACTACATGCATATATACATCATTGCACATTCTGACATTTGTGTATTTATTACATGTTGAAGTAACTACTTAACTTTACTCTAAAGTAAATTCCTACTCTAGTAATGTACCAAAGGTGGTACATTGATATGTACCCAATAATATAATATATTCTCTAACAGGGTTTGGTCACCTCTAAATCACTACCATTCCAATGGTAGTTGGGTGATGAGGGTCGTTTATAATTCAACATTTAGTAATTATATGTTAGTCTAGGGCAGTGTCTAAAGGCTGTATACGATAGGAAGTGTCACAGTTGCAGGTTTAGTTTATCCAAGAACAGGATTTTATTGGTAGGTCTATTAGTAGTGTTGGGGATTGTTGTATCTTCCTAATTTCTAACAAAGGAACTCAAATTGCATAATCTAAAACTAAATTTAAATTGCAAGAAAATGAAACTACAAAATCTAAAATTGACAAGAAATAAAATGTTGTTGAATTGACCAAAAAGCAAATTGTAGGAAAGTAAACTACAGAATGGAAATTCACACATACACTTGCAAAAATTGAACCAATGATAAAACTCATAATTTTTTGAACATAATTTGAACCAAATTAATGTTTATTACAGTAAAACTGAAAATGATATAATTATGGAAATTGCAAAAAATACTGAAAATGATGTAATTCTGGAAATTGCAAAAAATGTTGAAAATGATGCCATTACAGGTCAAATGCTAAATATTGTTCTAACACATGATTAAAACTATTCTATATGCTATGGTGCAATTCTAAAATGAAACTAATTCTACAAATAAATGTTGACAAAATTCTACTGATCTTCTACAGCAAGAAATCAACAAGAATTTTTTGTCACTGTGTTGCCCTTCCTCTGATCTTGCAAGTGGCCCTTGCTTTCAAAACCAAAATAGGGTGAAGAATTATACCAGGTAAATTAAATGTGCACTATCAACCATAAAATTCCAATAAAATTTGAAGAATGCACCTTTTATTCCATCTGAAGCTGCATTACAGAACTACAGGAAAAACTTGCAATTTATTGTAATGCTACAAAGACATTATCTTATGCTAATAACTATCTCCTATTCCTCCATATATCTATATTATTATGCTCAACCGTGCTGGGAAATTTATTTATAATACAAAGTTGATATATCTATTTGCTGAGTTTTAGGGATTTCCAATTGTTTACAAAATAGTTTCCTAGAATGCAGAGTTATAATTTGTCAACCTTTATCTCTTTATCCTAGCTGGTTCGCATATGGTGAAGGAATGAAGTCCAAATAGGGTGGACTAACTACTTGGTCAATTTAAAATCATACTTTCCATGGTTTTGGCACATTTTGGCCATTTTTGGTTATTCTTGCGTTATTCCCTATTCTTGCGTAGTTTATTTCTGCACTACTCCAAAATAACAGGCAGGTGACCATTCATTGCTTATCTACACTCCAAATGCATAGGGAGGAAGTTGTTGACTATTTGGATTGTTTTCCCTTATCTTGTACACCCTTCTACATTGGTGGCACATGTTGGAGTGACTGATTCTAAGCCCTGCTGTATATGTACAACTGGCTGGAACTGTCACAATCATAGCTTGTTTTCCTGCGCAGTCAGCTATAGTGGACATGTTCTTGGCACCCTTTTCCATTTGAATTAGTTTAAATAGAGGAACACAATATTTTTAAGCACCAGATATTCAATAAGGTCTATATTATGATTCTAAATTACTACAACGCTACTAATTAATTAACTGAAAGCAGTTGAAATTGCAGTAAAAACAGTAAAACAGAGTATATGCACTTTGTCATTTCAAAATATACAAACACCATTATATAATGCATTTTACCCATAATTAACATAAAAATATAGTAAAAAGGGTGATTCAAATAGTTATAATGTATCAAAAAGTGTTCATGGATGAGGCAATTCTTGGCCTTATCATTTCTCCCCAACTTATGGTAATGCATGCCCTCATGCATTCTATGCATCTATAGAGGCACACAGATCTAGGTCTAGATATCGCTCATAAAATTTTAACAATGCGTCACCAACTTTATAGAATCCATTGATTGTTTTTATGGACTAAAACCACTATTGGATGTGCATATCATGTTGTGGGTCATTATCAAAGAATTAGGGGACAAGAGTGATAATTATGGGCATCCTATCTATCAGACCTATCCAAAGCTCCTTGATTTCTAAGATAATTTGGACAATGCCTTTTGCCATTATCCTTGACCACAGCAAATTAGTGGGAGAAATTGGCTCCCGTTTCTATAGAGAGATAGATAACTCACCCCATCTATTTTTATAGGCTTCCAAATCATCATCAAAGAAGTCTACACAAAAAAAATGAAACTGAGTTATACATATTTGAAGGTTCCCTAGATAGAGTTGTTTCATTCTGGTATTCCGCATGAAGGTATAATGATTACTTGTACAATCCCTATGATTTAGGGGAGTAGGCCTGATAAGTAAAACAACTTGTGATTCCAATTCTTTAGTTAATTTCTTTTCTATGTCCCAATAGATATGATTTTGCAGAGTGGACATGAAGGCTCTCAACTATAAGTCACCTGTATAAATATGAGGCAGAAACATACTTTCTATTGGCAAAAAGAAATTATGCAAAAATAAATCACATAACAGGTTTTATTGCTCTACTGGACTCTGCACAAATGCCTTCACAAATTCTCTAGGAGTTTTCAACTGATGAGGCAGCTCAAAAGAAAGTCTCATGATTTGCCAGTGAAGGTATCTCTCCTTGAGTAGGAGGCTATAAAACCTAGGTGGTCTTCTGCATTGTATTGAATATTCTACAATCTGGCATACATCTTGCACCTATGTTTTTAACCTATTAATTTTTGTTTTCTTCTCTGCTAATTTGGTTGTTATAGAGTTCAAAGTGGTAACCTTTCCCTCTAACTAATGACACTAGGTCATCCAATATGCTAGGTCTTCATTGTACCTAGTTAAAGACATTGTGTCTGGGGGCCTTACAATGGGTTGCATTTGTGCCACTATATTTACTTGTACACCAACTTCCATAGTTGGTGTTACAAATGGCAAATTTGTTTGTGTTCCTTGTTCTGCTATAACTGTAATAATTGGATTAGTAGAAATAATAGGAGAGAGTGTGGATACATGGTCTTAAGCTGCAACCTCTTGTTCCTCCATAGAAAGTGTTTGTGTTTCCTACTGAAGGGCAGTGTCATTTTTCATCAGAATTCTTGATGGATTTCCATGCTGAATCATACTATAAGATATTTCTATTCTTGCTTCTTCTCCAACAGGTGATCTCTGTGTAGGTGTTGTGTTAGCCTCTGATTGTTCAGCTAAATCCAAGACGATCTGTGCCCATTCATTAGGTGTTGACTCTACTAACTCTATATATTGATGTTCCAATTGAGACAATTTGTTCTACAGATCTTGAATTTGCTGCTGAAGAAGAGAAATTTGTTGATCTTTGTGTTTTATGGCTTCTTTAGCCTATTCAATCCAATGGGTCTAGGTTTTAATAACAATATTTGCAACATGCAATTGAGTGTGGATATCAATTTATTCTTCGAATTTAGACTCAGAATATTTCTCAGACTTAGCATGTAGTGGAGTGTCCACATCAACATCAGCTAGTTCATAATCAAAATTCAAATGCTCCTCAGGATCAGATTTAGTATAATCAACTAGTGGACATATAGGGCTTATTGGAGTTTCTTCCATAGTTGTGTCCAGTTCCTTTGGATGTAGCCCTTTGTCTATAATTTTTGTTTCAATGTATTTTTCCTATGCATCTTCTATTCTAACTTCTCCTTCACCTGATAGATAGATTGGGTCTATGATATTTATTGGTGTTTTTTGCAGGGTTTTAATTTTTTGAAGTCTGGCAGACCTTCTTAACCCTGTAGAACCTGGATATTCCTTAGCAGGTGGATGTTCTGGAGAAACTATAGATTTTTCTATTGATTTAGGAGCAGATATAGGTTATGCTATTAATTCTTGAGCAGATGCATATTCACTTGAACTCCCAGTTTATCTGCTGGGTTGTACAATTTCTGCAAATGTTACCCTTTTTCTTTTCAACTGGGAACCAAATGTGGATGCTTGTTGTTTTCTAGTTTGTGAAGATGGGGGATCATCGAGAGAAGGGAAAATTTTGCTCTCAGAGGGCTCTAGATTAGGGTTTTCTTCATATTCTTCCTTTGTTAGTTCTTTCTCTAGTGTAGAGTTAGAATCTTTTGTTTCTGCCCAAGGAGAGAATAAGTAGTCAAAATTCCTAGGGTTTCCCCTAAAGTGATACTTGCAAATGAGTTTGATGAGCCCATGGTGTTTAGGGCTTCCTTTCCTTGCTTGGTATTTTAGGGCCATAGATTTTAGCTCCTGATAAAGATATAAGGGAATATTGACCCTATATTATGGTTTTAATGATCCATGGCACAGATGGTTGAGAATATGAAGGTGTGGGCCAGATACAACATGAAATTGGCCATCACAAGTGATGTATCTCATAACCCACATTGCAACTTCGTCCCAAGGGGATGGTAAAATAGGTATTTTTAACCCCTTACAAACATTCCTATGCATCAAGAATTCAATTTTTCTATCCCCTTCTTTCTTAAACTGATTAACTAGATCAACTAAAATATTTCTCCCAGTTTTCACAATCTACAAACCTTGAAGGGGTAATTCAATGATTTGGCTGAGTATCTCAGGAGTTACCTGGATGGTCATCCTGCTAATGTGCACTCAGTTGTTACAAAAGGTTTATGAGAACTCTGCCACCAAGACCTTGGAATAGCCATCAAATTTTTGTAGGAACGGTAGAAATCCCCCATCAGTAAAGATTTGCAGAGATGCCAGATCAGTCTCCAGGTAGCTAATATTTTTAGGTTTGGCTCTGATTTTCTTTCCCCCCATGGTGTAGTCTTCTGCATTTTTTTCTGTGTGTCTATGAATTTTTGGACATTATGAGCTTGCATCTATTTTTAGGGTTTTAATCATCTTAGCAGGAATAATAATAGCAGCATAGGAACTACTTCGAAACTTGCAGAGTAATCAGGACAAGTGATGTGGTAGCATACATGAAGTTGTCAACCCTTAATTTCACTCGTTCTTGTTATGGATGCTAGTTATCACATGCCACCTTGAATTTGAGACCTATACTTTTTCCTTCTAAATCGATTAAATCACCACAGGCCACGTGTCATAGAATTTATTGCACAAAAATTCATTCCTATGCTTAGTGATTTATTCTAGCACTTATACATAGCTCGTTCTTATGCCTAAAACATGAACAACTTATTCTTGCGCTTGATGAATCATTACTGTGCTTTGGAATATAAACAGTTTATTCTTGCACTTCCCCTTTTTTATTTTGGCACACTTTTGTTTTTTTATTCTAGAGCAGAACTAGGCAGAGGCATTTTTGAAACACTCACAAGAACTTTCCATTTTTTATTCCCCTTTTTATATGCTTTTATACTAATCAAGGATATACACACTATATACTAATGATTTACATTATTCAAAAACTGAAAAATACACATACCTGTTATAACCATTTTATCTACATTTCGAGGTGCTCCTACTGAGATTTCCAGCTAATCAATATTTGAACTAAGGTAGGTGCAATCTGAAAATAGATGAAACAATGGTCATGAGACAAGACCGAACTATGATGGTGAAACCAACTAGGTAAACATGCTGGAACACTGGTTTTCATGTAAACCCAACTCAGGAGCGCCTCAAATAGGTTTTCACTTCCTAAATTTATTTTTATTTTTTTAAATATTGTGTCAATCTGCTGAATTCGATATGGAAGAAGTGTTTTCTTCCCAAATGTGTACATCCAAATTTTCCACTTGCTTGAGAAATTCTTCCCTGTTGTGCGATTTGTGGTTCATATGAAGACAATGTCCATTGTCAAACACTTCCTCAATTTGGTATGGTCCAAGCCATCTGTTCTGCAAATTTCTAGGGAAATCCTTGTATTGTGAATCAAACAACAAGGCCCAGTCACCTTGCTAAAATTTTTGATGTTGTATGTGACTATCATGCCACATCTTTCGCTATGCTTGGATTATCTCTGTCTGATGTAGGGCATCAATGCGTATTTCATCCAATGCATCAAGTTGCAGAATGCAATATTCTTGTGCCTCTGATAGATCAATACCTACTTCCAAAGTAGTTCAAAGAGTTAGTAATTCAAACTCAATAGGCAAAAGAGGTTTTTTTTCATAAACTAATTCATATGGCGTAAATCTAGTGGTAGATTTCCAAGTGGTATTATAAGCCCAAATAGCTTCTAGTAATTTTTTTAGCTAATTTCTTCTATGGACTGCTATGGTTTTGGTCAGAATTCGTTCTAATTCCCTATTAGTCACTTCAACTTGGCCATTGTCTTATGGATGATAAGGTGAGGACTTTCTATGTTTGACTTGATAGAGTTGAGTGAAGGCTTCAATATATTTTGAAGTAAACTAGGGTCCTTGATCTGTAGTGATGGATTGTGGGGCTCCAAAACATAGAAAAATCTGTGAATACAGAAAATCAACAACTTTTTCTTCTCGAGCATGCTTAAAGGCACGAGCTTCTACCCATTTGGTAACATAATCAGTACATACCAAGATATGCACTTTGCCTTGGGAAGAAGGATTAATGGGTCCTATGAAATCTAAACCCCATATTTCAAATGGTTCTGTTCCTATTTGAGTTTTTAATGGCATTTCATTAGTAAAGGTAGGTTTTCCCATTCACTGGCAGGCATCACAATATCTAATGTACCTTTTTACATCTTTGTGCAAAGATGGCCAATAGTATCTGATTCCCAAAATTTTGTGAATAGTGCTTTTGACTGAATAATGCCCTCTTGATGGTTCATCATGGCATGCTCGTAGGATATCATATACTTCATCTTGGTGGATACACCTGCGTAAAATATGATCAAGACTGCATTTAAACAGTAATCCTTCTATCCATTTAAAATAAGAGTTTTGCTTGATTAACTGTTTCTTTTGTTTAGGGGTAAAGTGAAGAGGAATCTTCCTTGTAGCTAAGTAATTAGCTATGTCTGTAGACCATGGAAATTGTACAAAGACAAAAAAAAAAATTTTATCTAGAAAGGTATCTTCCACCACTTCTCTTGTATCTGCATTTGGTATTCTTGACAAGAAATCTACGACTACATTAGATTTCCCAGGTTTTTTCACTATTTTAACATCAAATTCCTACAAGAAAATCAACCAATGAATAATTCTTGCACTAACCAATGGTTTATTCATCAAATATTTGATTGTAGAATGATCTGTATGGATGAATACTTGGTACCCTGTGATAGTGTGTTGAAATTTGTTAATAGCATAGATTACAGCCAAGAATTATTTTTCATTGGTAGTGTAGCTTTTCTTAGCTCCCATAAATTTTTTACTGATATAATAAATAGCATAATGTTCCCCATTTTCAATCTATCCTAACATAGCTCCAATAGCAGTATTGGAAGCATCAGTTTGAATATGAAAGTGTAACTCCCAATTAGGACCTCTTAGTACAGGTGGAGTGGTTAACTTCTCCTTTAAGTCTTCAAAGGAATTTTGACATTCAGAAGACCAAACAAATTTAGAATCTTTCATGAGTAATGCAAACATGGGATTCACTATGGTACTAAAATTAGCAATGAATCTGCAATAAAAACTAATGTGCCCTAATAAACTACGTACATCAGTCTAAGTTTGTGGAGGAGGGAGGTTTTTGATGACTTTAACCTTCTTAGGATAAATCCTGATTCCATAAGAAGATATATGATGTCCAAGAACAATTCCTTCCTCCATCATTAAGAAGCATTTCTTAATATTAAGAGAGAGGTGGTATGTTTCACAGCGAATCAGCACTTTTTCAAGCTGTTCTAATGCATATTCAAAAGTATCTCAAAATACTATGAAGTCATCCTTATAAATTTCAACACTTTCATTTGTTAAATCAGAAAAAAATGCTAAAATAGCTCTCTAAAATGTTGTTGGAGCATTACATAACCCAAAGGGTAAAACCCTATAAGCAAATGTTCCCCAAGGACATGTAAAGGTAGTCTTTTCCTGATCTTCTGGTGCAACTTGTATCTGGTTATACCAGCTGAAACCATCAAGAAAACAAAAAAAATTCTTTCCAGCGAGGGTATCCAATACTTTTTCTATGAATGGTAATGGAAAATGATCCTTATGTGTGACCTTATTTAACTCCCTATAGTCCACACATACTCTCATTTTACCATTTTTTCTTTGGAACAATGACCAATGTTGAAACCCACTTACTGTCTGAAAATTGGATAAATGAATCCAACATGTAAGAGTTTTTCAATTTCCTCTTTCAAAATCTCCTTTAGAGCAGGATTCAAGCATCTCTGAGGTTGCCTTACTGGTTTTACATCTTCTATGTATATCCTATGTGTACATACCTTAGGATGAATACCTGTCATGTCCTTGTAGTTCCATGCAAAAGCTTGAACATGTTTCTGTAAAACTGTAAACAATTTGGTTTCTTGGTCCTCAGTTAGCCAGCTATTAATGTTCAAAAATTTACTTGGATGTATTTCAATTTGTTTGATCCCTATATGGACAGAACTAGCTACTTCATAGTTACTTATTAATGCATTTAATGGGACAATGATGTGGCTGTAGAGTATGAAATACTCTAGAATCTATCTCAGAGATGATACCTGATGGAATCAAAGGACATTTGAAGGTGTTAATGAGATGATGATGTCATCCATGTGGTAGTATGAATGATCTTTCTTGACTAGGCATGGATGACAGAGGTTCTAAAATTTTTTCATCCTCTTTCCACAACAACTGATGAACAAGAATTTGATCATCAGTTAGTCCTTCTGATTGTAATGTTTCAATTAGGATAGTTTCATTCTTGAATATTTCTCTTTATGGTGTAGTGATTTCCTCAATATGTTCCTTCACTACAACTGTAGACAAAGTGGCAATGGTTTCTTGTTCTTCATCAGATTCAGGATACCAAATTTGTCCTAAAAATTTAGTTGAAGGTTGAGCTGGTGGATACAAAGAAATTTTCTTCAGGTCAATACCATTAGAAATGGTCATTTCCCCTAACCTGCAGTTTATAAAAGCAGCTATAGTAGCCATCCAAGGTCGTCCTAGAATGATATGGTATCCATTGACTGAATTTCTAGGCTACAACACTAATAAGTCTATAGGATATTCCCAAGAAGAGACTTCAATGGCTACATCTTCTAAGATACCTTCTGGTTTAGCAACTGACCTATCTACCATTTCCAAAATTGTGGTGGTAGGAAAAATTTTTGAGCTATAGTTTTTGCATTATGTCCTTAGTCATGACATTAATTGTAGCTCCAAGATCAATTAGCACATTAGGAATTTGCATTAACCCAATAGTAATTGTGACTATTGGACTACCTGGATCACTATACTTGGGAGGAACTAGTTTTCCAGACAATAAATTAGTTAATTTTCCTTCTACCTGAAAAGTTTTAGGAAAGGCCTTCTTTTTTTTACTAGGTTTCTTGATATATAACTCCTGAATAGTCTTTTTGATTAAAGGCACATCCCTTATTGCTTGCAACAAAGGGAGAGAAATTGACATCTTTTTAAGTTCTATCACTAATTCTAATTCAGGGGTAGTATCAATATGATCAAATATTTTAGGGTATGGTAATGCTACTGGAGAAGATTCTTGCATTTTTTCTATTATTTCTTCTTCTTTTTTTGCACTGTCTCTTGATTTGGAGGTTCTTTTTTCTCACTAATTTCTTCAATGGTGGGTGGAACAGGTTCAGATAAAACCTTCCCTAAATGTAGTTGGATATTACTACATTCAAGTACATGAACTATAGTAGAGTCTTCAGACTCAACCTCATAAATAGGGGTTGTTTGTCTGGTATTATTTGGGTTAGTCACAGGCTGAGATAGGAGTGGAGGTTGTTTCACTGGTTGTGTTTGTTGATGTTGTGCTCTTCCCTAAAAATTTGGATTAGGAGCAGGCAACAAGTTTTGAGCTTGCCCTTGATACCTTTGTTGTCCTTGATATGGTGGGTATTGTTGTCCTCATATTTGTCCTTGCTGTGTTCATTATGGATGAATTGTATGCCAAGTTGGGTTCATCCACCCAGAATGTGACCAATCTGGAGGAGCTTTCCAAGGTTGGTTCCAAGGTTGTGCAGAGACTTCTGCATGTCCCCATGGCATATTCATATTCCAAGGAGGTTGTCCCCAATTTGGAAATCAAGGAGCATTGGGATATTGTGCATAGCCACCACCGGATATATACCCAATAGCATTAAGTTCTTCTATTTGGGTGCCCAAAACATATTTTAGATGAGGCAAAAAAGTACATCTATCTGTTGAATGTTCCTTGGAACAAATTCCACAAATAGAAGTTTTGTTTAAAGGGCAATCCTGCAAGGTATGCTTATTTCTACATCTCGAGAAATAAATTGCCAAATGTGGTGTAGAATTGGGTTTTATGTTTCTCTCACCTAATGCAGAATTAAGTTGAACAAGGATATCAATTTTTAAATAAGCCATTTCCTCCATCAACTCCTTTATGTCATTATTGCCAGAATTTATCTTCTTTCTTCGTTGGTGAGTGCAGGAATAATTTTTGCATAACTCCATAATATCTTCAATTTCAAGTTGATCTATGTCTCATTTTCCCATTAAATCTAATACTTCCCTAGATTCATCATGCAATCCTCTTAATAAGATAGGTTCTAAGAAATATGGTTCTACAGGACCACATCTCTTTTGGAAAAAGGCAAAATGATCAAGATAATCCTCTAAACTCTCATATTCTTCTTGTTTGATCTAAAACAACTCATCTTTCCTATTTCATACTCTACAATAATCTTGATATTTATGTAAGAATGTAGTCTCCATGTCATCCCAAGTATGGATTGAATTAGGTTCAATATTAGTCATAAACCATCGGAGAGCAAAATCCTTAAGAGTGGAAGGAAATAATTTCAATTTTTGATTATCATTTATGTAGTTATAAGTCTGACATAACACTTTGAATTCAAACAGAAATTGATCAGGATATTTTGAAACAGTTCCCCTAAAAATTAGAAAAATGGATGGAGAAATAGTTTTCATGGGAGCATCTAGAGCTGGATCCAACTATATGGGGTATTCAAAATTCTTAGGAGGATCATTAGCATAGCCACCTGGTGGTGGTGCTGCTGCTACCATAGTTGTTTTCTTTCTTGAGTCTGATGTGGATGGTTCAGGCTTAGGGGAATGTTTAGCATCAAGTGCTGCAAAAAGCTCTTATTCTAATATTTCCAAAGCTTCAGTTGGTGAAGAAGGTATTTATTGCACAGGCAATTCATCATCTGATCATGAAGAACACCTTGGTGGTTCATAAATAGTTCTAATAAACCTCTCTCTTTCGTCTCTTGGCCTATGCATTCATGCCTATTCACTAAATAAACTAAAATGTAGTATTTCAAAAATTATAACACAATTCTTGACCTGTTTCACTTTTCCTAACAACACCGTTTGTTCCCCAAAAATGGCACCAAAAATGATGAGGGTCGTTGATCATTCATCATTTAGTAATTATATGTCAGTCCAGGGCGGTGTCCAAAGGTTGTATATGATAGGAGGTGTCACAGTTGTAGGTTCCGTTTATCCAATAACAGGCTTTTATTGGTAGGTCTATGAGAAGTGCTAGGGGTTATTGTATCTTCCTAATTTCTAACAAAGGAAATCAAATTGCACAATCTAAAGCTGAATTTAAATTGCAAGAAAATGAAACTATAGAATCTGAAATTGATAAGAAATAAAATGTTGCTGAATTGACCAAAAAGCAAATTGCAGGAAAGTAAACTATAGAATGGAAATTCACACATACACTTTTATAAATTGAACCAATGATAAAACTCACAATTTTCTGAACATAAGTTGAACAAAATTAATATTTATTGCAGTAAAACTTAAAATGACATAATTCTAGAAATTACAAAAAATACTGAAAATGATGTAATTCTAGAAATTCCAAAAAATGCTAAAAATGATGCCATTATAGGTCAAATGCTAAATACTTTTCTAACACATGATTAAACCTATTATAGATGCTATGGTACAATTTTGAAATAATACTGATTCTATAAACAAATGTTGATAGAATTTTGATGATTTGTTGTAGCAAGAAATTAGCAAGAATTTTTTGTCACTGTGCTGCCCTTCCTCTGATACTATAAGTGGCCCTTGCTTCCAGAACCAAAAGAGGGTGAAGAATTATATCAGGTAAATTAAATGTGCACTATAAACCATAAAATGCCAATAAAATTTGAATAATGCACCTTTTATTCCATCTGAAGCTACATTACAATATTGCAGGAAAAACCTGCAATTTACTATAATGCTACAAAGACTTCATCTTCTGCTAATAACTATCTCCTATTCCTCCATATATCTATATTATTATGCTCAACCATTCTGGGAGCTTTATTTATAAGACAAATTTGATATATCTATTTGCTAAGTTTTAGGGATTTCCAACTGTTTACAAAATAGTTTCCTAGAATGCAGGGTTATAATTTGTCAACCTTTATCCTTTTATCCTAGATGGTCCACCTATGGTGAAGGAACAGAGTCCAAATAGGGTGGACTAACTGCTTGGTCAATTTACAATCATACTTTCCATGGTTTTGGTGCATTTTTACCATTTTTGGTTATTCCTACGCTATTCCCTATTCCTGCACCGCTTATTCTTGCACTGCTCTGAAATAACAGGTAGGTGACCATTCGTTGCTTATCTATGATCCAAACACATAGGGAGGAAGTTGTTGACTATTTGGATTATTTTCCCTTATCTTGTACACCCTTCTGCATTGGTGGCACATGCTGGAGTGATTGATTCCAAGCCCTGTTGTATATGTATAGCTGGCTGGAACTATCACAGTCACAACCTGTTTTCCTATGTAGTCAATTATAGTGGATAATTTCTTGGCACATTTTTCCATTTGAATTAGTTTAAACAAAGGAACACAATATTATTAAGCAACATATATTTAACAAGGTCTATATTATGATTATGAATTACTACAACACTACTAATTAATTAACTAAAAGCAAGTGAAATTGCAGTAAAAATAGTAAAACAAAGTATATGCACTTTGTCATTTCAGAATATGCAAACACCATTATATAATGCATTTTACCCATAATTAACATAAAAACATAGTAAAAAGGGTGAGTCAAATAGTTATAATGTATCAAAAAGTGTTCATAGATGAGGCAATTCCTGGCCTCATCATGGGGGATATCTCTCCCTACCCTAAATCCTCCTTTTAGTATGTTACCATGAAAACTACCTTTATACTTAAGAACATTGACCATGGCTCATTTTTATTATCCTCACTACCTCGTATGTTCAATCAGTTAAAAGTAGAAAATATGATCAAATATTTGAAAACAAGGAGGCCAAAATAGTCCCAACGAAGTAACAAAGGCTCCTTTTTTCCTAAGGTGGATGATGCTCCAATGGTGGAGATTACTCTAGGTTATATTCAGAGCTTTATCCTCACCCTAACTAAGTGAGCTATTACTTGCAAATTTGTGGGTATTTAGCCTAGTCCAATATTCATTCAATTATAGATCACCTCTTCTTGACGATATAAAATATCTAGCTATGAATTCATGATGGGAGGGAGAGGGTGTTTAGAAAAATAAAAGGATTCAACATCATAAGAAAGTGATGCCCATAATTCTTTGCATTATTTAATACAAAGAAAATAATGATTTCAATGCACTATAGAAAATTTAAAGCACTATATGAGCATGTTGTGTATGGAAATGTTGAGGACATCATAAAACTTTAAAACATTCTCATTCCTTGTAGAAATAAACATCTAAGTTTTTTATTCAATTGATCATGATTAAGTTGATTATACATCATTCTTTTGATGAAAAAAATATCAAATCATAACTAAATGAGGATAATACCTTTAACAAATAAAATATGAATATATATAATCAATTATGTGGTATGGCATTATCAAAATATCTTGATGACGTGCAACAAGATATGATGTCAAGTATAGTGTTTATAAGAATATAAAAAGCTACAAAATTACCAATATAATATGAAATGTGTTCGTGCATAATAGGCATTATAAACACCTTGTTGAATGATTTGATAGAATAAATAATTCATATAAGAGACGAATATACCATATAAATGAGTTAATGAGATAAGTCACATAAATGAAATTCTAAACTACATAGAGTTATTAAAGTCACAATAAAAATCATATAATAGTCTATATATCTTTATGAAAATGCCTATACATGGAGAAATATATAATGATCAACATGATCACATAATAAACATGAAATATGATGAAAATAGCCTCCTATTATTTATTTTCAAAAAAATATTTTACAAAGGAATCAAGAGAAGAAGAGGATATTGAATCATTAAATGACTATGAATGAAAATAACTGCAATTATTGATAAATAATTTAGTATAAGATATTCATTATGTTATATGCACCTGATTTATGAATCAGGTTAAATAATAGTTCTTTGAGTTGACTAATATTGTTCTTGCACTTTTTATTAGTGAAAAACAGTAAGGATCTAGAATGAATTGAAGTATCTAACACTAGAATTAATACATGATTACTCTATAGTAGCATATTGAATATAAATCACTTAATAAATAGTTATTAAAGGTATTTCACAAAATGATTTATAAGATATACACTACAAATCACCATTTAATTTCTAATAGCATATGATATTAAATACCTATAGACATTATTGGACATTATTTTTGAGTTAAAATATGATATTGAATTTCTTATGATATAATAGAGAATGAATACTTATGTTACATAGTTGTTTACAAAGTAAATTCATTCCATTTCTTTGCCAAAAAAAAATAATTGATGATGGTATCCTCATCCATCTTCTCTTTATTATTTTAAAATAGATATTACTAATACACATGCACAAATTTGAACATTTTATTTTTTTCTCTGAAATGATATTCCTAATCATTGATCTACTTGCATTATAAAATATGATATTTTATAATTTATGTACCAAACATGATATTAACTCTCTCAAAATTGTGTTACATTTTGCATTATCGGTGTGTGACCCGACTTCAACCCCCATGGCGGATATGTATATGTATAAGAAGTATCTACTCAATAAAAAAACATTGTGTTACATCCTTTTTAAGGTGAGTAATTCCATTGATAGGCATCTTATAATACTTGTATGGATATATAATGTAAGATAAAGGTGTTTTTTTAAAGTAATTTATATATGGTTCAATAATAGATTTTTATGCAAATTGACTATGGTATTTAATCATTATAGTGATTAAATATCATACATAAATTACATTATTGTACATAAATGAAAGCTAACTCATTCTTTTCACATGTCTGAAATATGTTCTTTATATTAGAGAAATGAGAACTTGATTTTTTAACCTTGATCATAAATTTGATTGTGAACATTGTTGGAGATTTTTTAAATATGATATTGAATATTTGTTGGTATATTTATTAAATATTATATAATTAATATTCTATTATCAAAATTTATATAGTAATAAGTATGTAGAATTTACTAATTTTTTATGCATCATGTATTTTTATGATATCATTTAGTTGAAGTGTGGTTATAATATTTAATAATATAGGAGATGCAAACTGGGGGAGGAAGGATGTTGAGAGGATGCAGAGCTCGAGGGTGAGGAAGGGTATCGGTCTTTGTTGGTAGAGGATCATGAGGGAATGATGGTGTAGGCAATGATTTTTTCCTTTATTGGGAGGGCGACGTGAGTTTGCTTCAAATTCAACGTGAAGGGAAGTCTAAGGATATGGATAGTGTGCTTCGAATGTTTTCATGTGACCGTTCCTCTGAAGACCTCATGCGAATGGAGAAAGATAAGATGATGGTTATGGGATTTGAAAACCCTCTTTTTTTATACAGTTCTCTTGATAAGAATAATGCAGATGCAGTTATGGGTAAATTTAATGCTTCAAAGTAGAATATTTCACCTGTTATTAAGGACAATGGAGAGTTGAATAAAAAATTGCTGCCATTGCAGTGGGGAGACTCCACAATGAATGAGGGTTTGTAGGAAGTGCAAACCATTATTGCCATAACTGACGCAACTCCTAGAGTTGGGAACACTTCGCCAGGGAAGAATTGCCTTCAAACATCCCAATAAAACCCTCGATTAATAATGAATCGATTGAGGTTCTGCATGGAGCTATTGAGTCTAAAACCTTTGCGGCTACCTTAAAGAAAGACATGGGAGGTGATTTATTGATGAAGGGTATGGATTCTAAAGTTTATAACTTGGGTGGGGATAATATTTCATTTTCTGGAGACCCAAATGAAGACCTGGCTTTAAAACTAGATCACATGGATTCAATTTTGGCTGATGCAGAGTATGAGTTCACATTTTGTGCTATGGATTTTGAAGAATATAGGAACACAAGAAGGGAACTGAAAGCTAAAGATTATTTTATTTTTCTTGTGTAAGGTTCCATCAGAGGCAAACTTCCATAATTGGAACCAGTTGAACTGGGATTCCAAGGGGTTGCATGTCAAATTGTTTTGGTGATTGTGAGGGAGATATGTGTTAGTTTTGTTTGAATGAATAGATATCACGAGACATGTGCTACAATTTGGGAATTAGAACATTGCTAGATCCACGGCCTTTGTGTAAACCTGACATCCAAATTTTGATCCCAAGGATAGTTCTCAGGCTCATTACCTCTTGTGGATCAAATTTGTCCCCATGAAGTCAGAACTCAAGTGCATGTTAAGTTCTATGGCACAACACTTTAGGAAAATTCTGCTGGATTCGATAGGGAATAAATCTCTCATATTTAGTCCATAGGTGTGTGTGGAGGTGGATTTGAGCAGGAAACTCTCTCAGTATATTAATATTATTGCACCCAAAGGTTCGATGTAGCAAGAGGTAAGGTATCTAAATATTTCTAATGCTTGTTTTGGTTATCAATATTTAGATCATATGGTAAGGGATTTCCATTTTAAAAAAATTCAGAAAGCTAAGGAAATTGGAAAAGATAATAAGAAATAAAAGGAAGAGACAATTTTAGAGCAAGAGGGTAAAGAGAAAATGGAGGTTTATGAAGGATATCAAACACAAGATCAACTTTCCAATTCTTCCATTATGTAGCATGAATGGAAGGTGGGTCAGAAGAGACGATATGGTCGTGAATTCCCTTCTAAGCCTAGTAAAACCTAAAAAGGTTCAGTTTTAGGGGATGACGTAAATCCCCCTCAAAAAAGTTACTTGTCAATGTATGAGATTGAATATGAAGGTAAGAAGACTATTGTTGTTGATCAAGGAGGCTCTTCACAGGTTTCTCCTTTGTGGGGAAGGAATGGTATTTATGGAAATAAGTTTTAGGTCCTTGGTTCCTTAAGTTATTAATGAATTTCAACATTACATTTTGGAATGTGAGAGGGATGACTATCCCCACTCGTAAAAGGATGGTTAGTAGTTTTTTGAAGTCTATTTTTGATGATGTTGTATGTCTTCAGGAAATTAAAGTTGATGGTTTTGAGTTGCACAATTGCTTGAATAGTTTTTGGGAGGGCACTTGGTGGAGCTCATCTCATATTCAGGGGTCTGGAGGAGTTGTTCTTACAGTTATATAGTGGATTGCTTCACTTTTTCTTAATAGGGGTGAATATATGAAAGGTTGTATTGTTTGGGCTACTTTGTTGTAGCTGGGTAGGTGATTGATGTGTTTTCTATTTATGGGTCTAATATTACTTGCGATAGGGTTTGTTTGTGGGATTGGATGCAATATAATATTCTAGAGGCATGCTGGTTCCTTGGATGGGATTTCAACATGGTGGAATGGGATAGAGATAAAGAAGGTGGTTAGGGTAGTTTTCTTGCTGGAGATGAAAAAGAGTCTTGGACCAAAATGAAAGCGGTTCTACAAGTTTTTGATGTTAATTTCAAACAAAAATATTATGACTTTGGTGGGTGGTTTACTTGATCTAACATGAGCGTTGGAATGGATAGGGTCTTTGCGAGGATTGAAAGTTTCTACCAGGTTTATGCATAGTGGGTATCTTTGCAAAATTGGGTAAAATTTGGATTTTCAAAATTTGGAATTGGCTAATATTTGGGACCCTTGACTAGGGTCCATTAGCCAAAACAATTTGGGTGCAAATTTTTTTTGGGATCGATTCACCCCAACTTTATAATAATTTAACCATTTCAAGTTTAAATTTCCAACATTACCCCTAATAATAGTGAACCTTCTACATGTGTTTTGACACTATTCACCTAGATTTTGAAACCGATTTGCCAAATTTTTATAAATACATTTTGGGGCCGATCCCTTATGCATAACCTTGGTTTCTATGCTAATACTCTTTTCACTTGTGAAGGTAGATGGAATATATCTATGGATGTGGATATTGGAGTCACGGGTTCTAAACATGCGCCCATACATACTTGTGTGCATATTGGGGCCATGCTTGTAGAGAAAAGGAATTTTCCATATAAACTGAATGTCTCGCACCTAGATTCCACAGACTGTATGGAGTTGATAAGGTGTGTTTGGAATTTGGAGCGAAGACTGTTGGCTAAAGGGTGATGAAAGAAAATGAAGTCTCTTCGATAGAATTTGGAAGTTGATAGAAAGAAGCTTGAGATTAACCCCTTCAACTCTTTTCTTCAGGAGAAGTTTGCTCTCCAGGAAGAAGAAATCAAAAAATTAGAATATTACAATGGCAAGAGACCTCAAATTAGGAGCATGCTTCACTGGCTGAAATAAGGGGATGTGCCTATGCAATTTTCCTTTAATTATATTCATAGTAAAAATGCTACAAAAAAGATTCAAATTTTATAAAAGGACAATTCCACTCATACTGAGGATGAGAATAAAATAAGGAATTTGTTTGAAAATCATTTTAAGAAGATTTTTGTTATCTATGAGAACTCTCTACTAGTCCAATAGGAAAGGTTATGCATAAGGGGTCGGCCCCGAAATCTATTTATAAATTGAAGGTGAATTGTCTTGGAATCTCGATGAAAAATGGAGAAGTATACATGGCGAATTCCAATTATTTTTCTCCAAAAAATTTCAAACCGTGGCGAATTGCAATAATTTTTCTCCAAAAATTTTCAAACCGTGGTGATTTTTTCTATTTTTGGGGCCATGAATATCGGTTTTGCAAAATCTAAAAAAGTACGACATACTTAAAAGCTTTAGGCCGATATGAAAGACATCAGGTCGACATGACGACAAATGGAATGTCGATCGGTTGTAGTCATGACGATCGGTTACAAGCATACCGATCAGTTGCAGCCATGTCGATCGATTGCAACCATGACGATCGGTTGCAGCCATGATGATCGATTGTAGTCATGATGATCGATTGCAACCATGATGATCAGTTGTAGCCATACTAATCGATTGTAGACATGTTGATCGATTGCAGCCATGACGATCGATTATAGCCATGACAATTGATTGCAGCCACATCGATCGGTTGAGGCCATGTCGATCGGTTGCAGCCATGCCAATCAATTATAACCATGTCGATCAGTTGTAGATATGACGATCGGGTGCAACCATGATGATCGGTTGTAGCCATGTCGATTGGTTGTAGTCATGATGGTCGATTACAACCATGATGATCAGTTATAGCCATGACAATTGATTGTAGCCATGATGATCGATTACAACCATGTCGATCAGTTGCAACCATGATGATCGGTTGCAACCATGACAATCTGTTGCAACCATGCTGATCAGTTATACCATGTTGATCGATTGTAGCCATGTCGATCAATTGTAGCCATGATGATCGATTGTAACCATGATGATCGGTTGTAGCCATTTCGATGTGCTACAATAGTCGAGTTCCCATCGGTAGCAATGGTGCTCTATGCCATGTGTCATCCATCCATTAAATGATTGCATGTAGAGGCCACGTGTCATCCATCCATTAAATGATTGCATGCAGAAAAGTCTATATAAAGGGAATTAACAATCATTTTTTCTCTCATTTTAACACTTTCTTAACCCTTTTTCTCTCATTTTAACGCTTTCTTATGCCTTTTCCTCTCATTTTAATGCGATCTGAACCCTCTTCCTCCACTTTTATCTTGGTTTTTACAATTTACCTTAATTTTTAAGCAGTTTTTAACCATTTTTCTCTCATTTGAAACCTTTTCCATTGTATCTTCTTATCCATACCCGTACACCCTATGGCATCCCCTACAACCCCTGGAATGTTTAAAGTTAATTATAAGAACCTGGTTTACCCCTTGATTTCAAAAATTTTATCAACATCGGGTTACGACATGTCTTGGGTCACGGACTCTGGTCTTCGGGGTCTTGTTTCAATGCCCCATTTTGATACGGACGTTAAACTAGTGGAGAGGATCATTGCAACTTATGATATGGATTCGAGCAAGGTAAATCTTGTCATCGACAACAAAAACATCATTCTTTCTTTCTCAGCCATTGATGTCGCCAGATTGACAACATTGCCCCATGCTGGTGTTGAGCCTGTCACTTCCAAATACCAGTTAACTGATGATGACAAACTCTACTTGGAGACCACCTTCAAAGTGCAGTCGAAATATTTTCAAGGTATAACTATTTTTTTATTTAATTGATTTTAAATTCTTATCAATGATTGAACGTACAATTACTAATTTTAGTTTTTTTGTAGTTAATTCCACCAAGTCCAGAAGGGGTTTGACCGTACCGATGATTGAAAATAAATTTCTTCGAGCATGTTGCGAATTCTTCCTTGCTAGACTTATTCTGCAAGGAAGGCCGACAAAAATTCTGATGTGGGCCTTAGCGTATTTGGTCCATTGTATAGGACACCAAAAATTCGATTGGTGCACCTATGTCTCAAATCGGATCAGATTGGAAATAGAGAACGTGAAAACCCATGCTTCACCCTCATCGACAGTTAGCACATGTAATTATATTATTGCTTTTTTTTATGAATCTTTTCATAATTTGTAGAACACTCCAGTACCAACATCTTGGCACTCAATCCTTGTCAATTTAGCCATGACAGAACAATAGGTTCAGGTAATTTTTTTAATATTTAAGTAATTTTTATTATTTTTCCATTGTTTATATTTTTGTAATTTTGACATTTTATACCAAACATAGAAAAGGGCATCCTCTTCCTCTTCAAAGTGGGATGCTGCTGTCAGAGGTTATAATCCAGAGGAATCAGGAGACTCTGAAACACCTACAGAGGAAGCAACACCACTGATAAGGAAAATATCATCAAGGAAACGTAGAAGATCTATTTCTCCTATTTGTCGATGATCTCCACATGTTGTTGCACGTCCGTTGCCAACGGGCGTAGTTACGCATGAGGTTTCATATTCTAGGAGTAAGTTTTAATTACTATCGAAACAAATTTTTTACAATATTTTTACTATTTTTAATTAATTTTGTTTTTTTTTCAGATGTACAACATGACCACATTCCATTTGCAGCAACATCTATGCAAGATGTTTTTTCTTCTATCGGTAAGTGTTATAACAATGTTTGCAACCAATTTTCATAATGTAATTTTATAACTAGTTTTTATTTTCTACCTTCACAAAAATTTTAACTAATTTTTATTTTTATGTTTTAAGGTCCCTCGCAACAATGTCGTCAACAAAATCAACAAATGTCGCCCCCTCCTCCACAATGCCCAACTCAAATGCGAGGTCAATGCTTCCCAGTTGGAAAACACTTTCTTCCATCTAGGCCACAGAGAGAAGCAACACAACAAATTTTAGAGAGAGAAGCATCAAAGACTTTTTCCGATTTTGGTCGTATATCTGTTAATAATTTTACTTTTAAGGATATACCGAAAGCTTCTGGTACTGGGTTGGCTGATGTTCCACTTGATAAAGATTACTTTTTGCAAGATAACATACACACTCAATTTCAACTATCAGAATTGGTTCAAGACAAAGTAAATGAAGGTGCAGAATGTTCAAGCAAATCTCCTCCAAGGGAAAGAAGCACCCGTCAAGCTCCTCCTCGACAAGAGGATGATATAATAATTTTTCAGAAAAATATTTGGTTTCTGATAACGTTGAATCTACAATTAAATATTTGCTACTTCCAGATATAACAGAAATGAAAAAATGGGAGTATCGGGCTAAGGTGTTGATAAAGGAAATTAATGCCCGATACAATAATTTTTCAAAAAGAGAAAGAAAATTTTCTATTGTTGAAAATGAACCAGAAAATATGGAGGCTCTACTACAACAAGTAAAATATGGCATGTTTAAGTTGAATACATCATACAAAGATGAAATTTTAAAGTTTATAATGAACAGATTGGAGAATATAAATGGTGAGGCCCAAGCTTATTACAATGAATGGGAAAATGATAAGAAAAAGGTTGTTGTTGTTGTAGCTGCAAAGAATGTTGTTGAGGTTTGACTCAATCGCTTTTGTGTTCAAAAATTTGTTGTTCTCTTTTTTAAAATGTAATTATCTTTTCATGTTGATTAAATTTTTTCCCTTTTGCAGGTAAAGTATGAAAATCTCAAGAAGCAGGTTCAAAACCTGCAAGACTATCTCAGGATGGCAAAGGAGTTCTTAAATGCTTCCATGGCAATGAAAAAAAGAGCACAGGAATCAGTTCGACAAAATAACATTTTGCGGAAAATCATTATCCGCAATGGATTGGATCCTGATGTTCTGCTTAAGGAGAAGGGTAAAGAAGTTCAAGGACCAACATCTGAAGATGTTGGCAAAGAAGAAAAAACCCTTCTCGATGGAATGCAAAATGTTGAGATGATCCTTGTCAATTCTGGAGCAATTGATAGTACTGTTACCCAGCCCGAGAAAAGAGTTGTCGAAATGCAGGATGTGGTAATCATGGAAGTAGTGGATGTGGAAAAAGGAGTTGAACAAGGGAAATATGAGGGAGGGGCCATTGCTATGGAGACTATGGAAGCCAATGAGAAGGTAAAATTAGTGGAGGAAGGGGGAAATATTTTGAGGGGAAAAAATGAATTTTAAAAATAATTTTAAGACATTTCATATGTTTTCATTGGAAAACAAGATACTTGCTTTTATTATTTTACTATTACACTATTTACATTTATAATTGTGTGTTATTTTCATCTCTTAAGTATTATGGTGTTTCAACTTTCAAATATGCTTGAGTTTACATAGAATATATGCATAGGTATAGATTTACATGTTATTCAATGTTATTCATGTTGTGATATAAAAATGAGTTTTGTCTTGTGGATTTTGCTATGTTGTTTTTATATTTCAATATTCAAATGAGTTTGAATTTTTAGTTTATTCAAAGTCATTCTTGTTGTTGTATAGAAATGTGTTTTGTCTTTTTTATTATGCTATATTGTTTCATATTGTTGCATGTGTTTAAATTTTAGTTTATTCATATTCATTCTTGTTGTAGTATAAAAGTGAGTAATTTCATTTCTATTTTGTGATATTGTTTTTATATTTCAAGTGAATATGGTCATTTGTATTATAGTTGTATATATCTATGCATGGGTTTCCATGTCGATCGGTTGTAGCCATGTCGATCGGCTATAGACATACCGATCGACTGTAGACATGTCGATCGACTCGACATGCAACTATAGACATGTACATCTCAGACATATCGATCGGTTGTAGACATGTCGATCAATTGTAGGCAAGATGATCGATTGCAGATATACCGATCGGTTGCAAACATGTCGATCAACTATAGACATGTCGATCGGTTGTAGGTATAGCATTGCATCTGTGCCACGTGTCAACCATCTATGAAATGATTGCATTCAGAGGCCACGTGTCAACCCTCTATGAAATGATTGCATGCAGAGGCCATGTGTCACCCATCCAGAAGCTGATTGTATGTAGAGAATTCTATATAAAGGGATTATCAATCATTTTTTCATCTATTCTATCATAGTCTTAATCATTTTCTTCCATTTTTAACGCATTCTTACCCCTTTTCCTCTCATTTTAATGCATTCTTAACCATTTTCCTCTAGATTTATCTTAGTTTTAACCTTTTACCATAAGTTTTAAGCCAATTTTAACCCTTTTCCTCCATTTTGAATCCTTTTCTATCAAGTGTCATGTACCATTCTCTATGTCTTCTTATCCATACCCATACACCCTATGGCATCCCCTACAACCCCTGGAATGTTTAAAGTTAATTATAAGAACCTGGTTTACCCCTTGATTTCAAAAATTTTATCAACACCGGGTTACGACATGTCTTGGGTCATGGACTCTGGTCTTCGGGGTCTTGTTTCAATGCCCCATTTTGATACGGATATTAAACTGGTGGAGAGGATCATTGCAGCTTATGATATGGATTCGGGTAAGGTAAATCTTGTCGTCGACAACAAAAACATCGTTCTTTCTTTCACAACCGTAGATGTCGCCAGATTGACAACATTGCCCCATGCTGGTGTTGAGCCTATCACTTCCAAATACCAATTAACTAATGAAGACAAACTCTACCTGGAGACCAACTTCAATGTGCAGTTGGAATATTTTCAAGGTATAACTATTTTTTTATTTAATTGAATTTAAATTCTAGTCACTGGTGTATTACTGATTTTTTTTTTTGCAGTTACGTCCACCAAGTCTAGAAGGGGTTTGATCATACTAGCGATTGAAAATAAATTTCTTCGAGCATGGTGCGAATTCTTCCTTGCTAGACTCATTCTGCAAGGAAGGCCGACAGAAATTCTGATGTGGGCCTTAGCGTATTTGGTCCATTGTTTTTCACACCAAAAATTTGACTGGTCCACCTATGTCTCACATCGGATCAGATTGGAAATAGAGAACGTGATAACCCACGCTTCACCCTCACCGACAGTTAGCACATGTAATTATATTATTGCTTTTTTTTATGAATCTTTTTACAATTTGCAGAACACTCCAGTACCAACATCATGGCACTCAATCCTGGACAATGCAACCATGAGAGAACAACAGGTTCAGGTAATTTTTTAATCAATATTTAAATAAATTTTTTTATTTTTCCATTATTTATCTTTTGTAATTTTGACATTTTATATATACACAGAAAAAGGCATCATCTTTCTCTTCAAAGCGGGGTGTTGTTGTCAGAGGTTATAATCAAGAGGAATCAGGAGACTCCGAAACACCTTCGAAGGAAACAACACTACCTGTATGGAGAAGATCAACAAGGAAACCTAGAACATCTAGTTCTCCTGATCTTTGACAACCCCCACCTAGGGCTGCATTACATCCACTGCCAACGGGAAAAGATTATGGAGCAAGAAATTGAATTTTAAAATTTGATATTTTGAAAGACAATTTTATGACATTTCATATGTTTTCGTATGAAAACAAGATACTTGCTTTTATTATTTTACTTTTAAGAAATACACTTTTATAATTGTGTGTTATTTTCATCTTTTAAGTATTATGGTGTTTCAAATATGCTATGTTGTTTTTATATTTCAATTTTTAAATGAGTTTACGAATGATATATCTATGCATGTGTTTAAATTTGAGTTTATTTATATTCATTCTTGTTCTTGTATAGAAAAGTGTTTTTTTTTTTTAATATGCTATATTGTTTTCATATTCAATGTTAGTTTACGATGGAGATATTTATGTAAGAGTTAAATTTCAATTTCCCTATATTATGCTATGTTGTTTTTATATTTCAATTTTCAAATGAGTTTACGAATGATATATCTATGCATGTGTTTAAATTTCAGTTTATTCATATTCATTCCTGTTGTAGTATAAAAGTGAGTATTTTCATTTCTATTAAGCTATATTGTTTTTATTTTTCAAGTGAGTTTACGAAGGATATATCTATGAATGGGTTTCAATTTTCAGTGCATTCATACTCATAGTTAGTCATTATAGTTGTATAAAAATGAATATGGTAATTTGGATATATCTATGAATGGGTTTAAATTTTCGTTTTCCATATCTAGAGTAATATACTACATGCATTTTTCATACATATGTACAAAAATTTTTAATATGCATACACGGTTTACTCAATGACAAAGCATAAATCATAAAAAATCACTATATTTTGTCATATCATACAACTAATGATACTAATGATACATACATACATTTAAATTCAAAGGAAAAATAACTATTTTTTGTCAACATATACATTTAGTTCAATAACATAGCATCATTACGTATACATGGTTTTCAAATTTTCAACTTACTCAAAGCTATAGCATACATCATAAATTTTGAAAACATAGACAATCCATAACATTAAAAAGCAAACATGCATAATCATTGAAAATTGAATTATTATAAGATTTTACAACAAATCAAATACAAAAAATCTTTGATAATATGAAATATTTCAAATCCGGAAAATCACTGTTAATATGAATTTATTCAAATCACTAAAATTTTACAAAATGATTTCAAATCCGAAAAAATCTTAGATTATATGAATTTGTCATATAATCATTGCAATTTTTACATTTCTAGAAGGTAATACAAAGCTTTATCAACTTCTCCACAAGAACTGAGAATCTGTGAATTCTGCGTTTCCATAATCTCATCATCACTCCTAGCTGAATCATTTTCGTCATTATCAACCATATTAGAGAGACCTCTTCTTTCTGCTAGGGACTTCCAATATGTCAACGCTCTATCATAGGGAAAGTTACCCACCTCGTACGATGACACATACATTCTCAAACAATTTTCCAAATTTTTGTCCAACCTATTATGAACTTTTGATTTAACAAAAGTTAATGCACTGAAAACCCTTTCGTCTTCAACAGATCCCAAAATCATTGTCTGACATAATTCATATAAAACAAAGTATTCACTCATAGTATCTTGCAAGACACTACTTCGATACAATTTTTTCCAGAAACGCGTGATTGAACCAGTCTCATGTGGATTTTTGAATTGTGCAATTTGATTATCCATTGTTATTCCAAAATTGGTTGATTGATGTCTCAAAAGATCTTTGTTTAGAATACCATTGATTTCAATGCCATTTATTTCCACACTTTTAGAGAAATGTTTCATAAGATTACCCATATATTTTACAAACAACTCACTTCTACTACTTTGGTCACCACAAGGATTCCAAAAATTAGGATTAACAACAGCCATGGCCTCAAGTGTCTCATCTCTCTTAAAACGATCTCTTATTTCACTTGTTAATGCATTTGCAATTCTTTTCAATTTATTCTTAGTGTTATCCAAAACCTCATCGAATCCGGAATGGGTAACGGGCACTTGTTCAACATCATCTGTTAGAGTATTTAATCACTTTTCAAAATGATATACAAGAATCAACTTTCCATGGATAGCAATACAAATATTATCGTTGATGTTGAACTTTAAAAAGTTGTTCGGTTCATTGACATTAATTAACGTATTCCAACTATCAAACTTGGGATCCTCAAAATATTTTTTGGATAAATAAATCCTGTCAATAACCATACATATTTGTTTTCTCATCCTCATGAAATCGACAATATAAATTGCCCTTTCCTATGCAAGTTTAATCATAGTATTCATTTCTTGTAACATTGGTAGAATACCACATAATGTGAGAAGAGTTTCCAAGTCAGTCATACGAAAAAGCAAATATTTTGCCTTGTCAACATCTCTACGATGTGCATACATAAACCCAACCAAGGATTGATATTCTAAAAATACCCTTTTTGTAGGAAGAAACAGTGAAATCCACCTGGTTTCCACATCTTTTAACATTTTTTTGCCTTCCGTTACACCTAGAGAAAACTGTTGAAACTCTGCAAACCTTTTTGGACTGCATGAAAAGTATGAGTGTATATCATGGATGAGTTCTTCCACTCTAGCTACATTATCAAAATTGCTCACAATTTTGTATGCAAGATTCATTCGATGAGCCATGCAATGAATAGGAATCACATATGGGGCAATGGAAGTCTGAAGCCTAACACAAAGACCATTCCTTTGTCCTTGCATTGTAGCCGCACCATCAGCTCCAACACAAATTAACTTTGTGGCAATTTCCTTTTCATCCATTCCGAAAATATCCTTTAAACTGGTTACAACAACATTATAAATGTTTTTCGCATTACAATTTTCAATCATCTTATGTAGTGCTAGTAAATGAGGTTGTCTCAAATGATTTTTGAATGTGTAAACATGTATGCAAATCCAAGATGTGTTGTCAACAATTGTTACCTCATCAATGGAAAGTGAAATAAATTTGGCTTGTTTCACATTCTCTCTCAGGTCTTCCTTCTCAACCAGTGATAGACATTTTGCCATTTCCCAACCACTTCGATCTGACCAATGTGAACTGGTAAGGTTTTGTACATTGGCTAGTTGAAGTATTTCCTTAAAATCAGCAAAATCAGACATGGGTCGACCTTTTTTTAGAATATTGTATACAATAGCAAACTGCAATTTCTTTGAGGCTAATAAAGTATTATTAACTTTTTGAAATTGTGCCTCGATTGTTCCACCCTTCTCAATGAGAGTTTGTTTTTGTTTCATTGCTTTATCATATTCAAGAGCATATCTCACATGCACACATTCTATTGCATCCTTCCACCTATGAATTCTATTAATTGTTCCATCACTTCGTATTTCTTTGATGTAAACTTTCCCACAATGTTTTTCTATTGTGTCTTTCTTATTTTGTAATAAATGATCCTTTCCCAGCTTCCATGTACAAATAATACATTTACACACATTCAGTTTCTCATCTCGCTCAATAAAGGGGTATAATCATGCCCATTCATTTTTAAAATCCCTTCCAATAGTCCATTCGCTTATCTTTTGACGTTTAGATTTTTGACTAGAAGATTCCCTAGAGGTCTGAATTTTAACTGTACTATATTTTTCTTTTTTGGTTGATGTGTCTGAATTTAAAATCTCCTGAAGTGGTTGTTGAATGTCGTTATTAGGAAAATTATCATGTGGTCCCATCTCATCTTCTAGAATATCTTCGAGTGAATGCACATCAGGGTCGACAATGTTAACTGCATTCAATGTTTGGTGTTCTCTATCATTTTTTGTTGTAAAAAAGGCACTATTTTAAAGAATTAACAGAATACAATTTTAGAAAGCATTTAAAAAGAGGTAGATAAGCAGAAAACCATTTATCTATTAATAGAGAAAGGTTTTACATTTAAGAAGAACAAAAATTTTAGAAAACTGATGGTAAAAGGTGTCTGTACCTGCAATTTGTGTAGAATCTATAGAGATTGATGTCTCATTGCATTTTGGTGTAAAATATTTTAGAATTGTCTTTTTACAAGAATATTGGCCTCCCTTCTTTCCATCTTCAGTAGGTGACATTGTATCTGTAAAGAAAAACCTTCAGATGTTAGGAAATGTATATGAATTTGAAGGAAAATAGCAAACATCCCTCAAGACGAACATATGATCCTAACACACAACATGACAGGGAATACTTATCGACCAGAGTTGCAGATAGTGCTTCTACACTGCGTATGAAACATACTCTAAGAGACAAGAAGCAGTCTCTAACAAAAGAAATGCTCCTGACACACAACCAGATGACATTGATAGTTGTCTACCACTATTGCGTATAGTTCACCTACAGTGCCTATGAAACTGTAGAAAAAGAGATTTGGACAAAAGAACAATGGAATAAGAATACTCTACCAATTTTTAGTCATGAATCCTCTACAACCGATACGCTTTTATCGATAAACACTTCCCTACAACCGATCAGCTTATACCGATCGATAGTCACTACAAGCAATAGAATGTCGACCACACGTCCCTACAACCGATAGAGTTATACCGACAACACTACAACCAACAACCTAACATCGATCGACATGACCCTACAACCGATAGACTAATATCGATCGACACATCTACAACCGACCTACCAAGGCCGATCGACACCTCTACAATCGATAGACGAATGTCGATCGACACCTCTATAATCGATCGACTAAAGATGATCGAGATGGTTCTACAATCGATAGACCAATGTCGATCGACACCTCTACAACCGATAGGCAAATGCCAATCGAAAAACTCTACAACCGATCGACTTATACCGATAGACATGACTCTACAATCGATCAGCTTATATCGATAGACATGACTCTACAATCGATCAACTTATACCGATAGACATGGCTCTACAACCGATCAACTTATACTCAATTGATAACATCTACAATCGATCGACTTCTATCAATAGACACAACTCTACAACCGATCAACTTATATCGATCAACATGACTCTACAATCGATCAACTTATGTCGATAAACATGCTCTAAACCAATCAACTTATATCGATAGACATGGCTCTACAATCGATCATCTTACACTGATCGACACTCATCTACAATCGATCGATTTATTTTGATAGTCATGGCTCTGCAACTGATCGTCTTGCATCGATCGACACTCCTCTGCAACCTTCTCAAGTTTTTCGTTGTTTTAGAGCTATTTTTGAGTTAGAGTATTTTTTATGTATGTTTATCGGTACCTAGTATAGTATATATACGCGTAGTATATGAGGCGATTTGGGTGGGAAAAATAAAATCATTTATAATTTGAAGGCGATTTGGGTGGAAAATATAAAATCATTTATAATTTGAAGGCGAATTGGGTGGGAAAATCAAAATCATATGTAATTTGAGGTCGGCGAATTAAAATAAAGTTAGGTTCCTGATTATCAACGGCGGGCGAATTTACCCCCAAAAAAATTTCATCCCGTAAATTTTGGGCGAATGGGCCCCAATGAAATGATCCAAAATTAGCCTTTTCAAAATTTTAAAAATCCTAAATAGAGCCAATTTGCGATATTTCGTGCTTGTGCATAACCCTGCCAATAGGCTAGAGATCTGTTCAAATAATGTGTGCCAAAAAAAATTGTCAGTTTTGAAAATGACAGGATGGCAACTGATTTTTCTAATTAAGAGCTCTTTTATGCTTTATCAAGAATGAAGAATGGTAAGTCTCCCGGGCCTGATGGTCTCCCAGCTAAATTTTATAAGTATATGTGGGATTGTATTGGAGATGATTATGTAAGAATGGTTTAGGAAGTGTTTTATGGAGCTGGATTTTCTCCTTGGATGAATCAAAGGGTGATCAAGTTAATTTCTAAAGGGAGTAATAAAGACAAAATTGGGGGTTGGAGGCCGATTACCATTTTAAATGTCTCTTACAAAATAGTGGCTAAAGCTTTAGCCCTTCGGTTGCAAGACATTACTGCTAGAATTGTTCAATAAGAATAGTCTGGGTTTGTTATAGGAATATTAATTCTATATATGGTTCTTTTAGTTTGGGAAGATATGGAATGGGCAAAGGAGTCGAATCAATAGACTTTGTTCTTAAAAAATGATTTTGATAAAGCTTATGATATAATGGATTGAACCTTTATTTTTAATATGTTGTAATGGCTTGGATTTAATTGGACAACAGTTCATAAAATACAAATGATTTTCTCTTTAGCCTCAGCTAGAGTGGTGGTTAGTGGAAAAATGTCAGAATACATTTAGTTGTTCATATCTATCAAATGAGGCTGACCATTGGCTCCTCTTCTATTTGTTCTTTCTTTCAATGCTTCGGGTTATATGCTGGAACAAAAGAGGCTGGCCAGTCAAATTATAGGAATTGATATTCTTGATGGTCATCTTATGAACAACCACTTTGTAGATGATTCATTCTTTACTATTCAGATAGACAAGGACTCAATTGTTGGCCTATAGTATTGTCTCAGTTGTTTTTGTCTTGCTTCTGGTGATGTGGTTAATGAGACTAAATCTGACTACCGGTTGGTAGGAACTGAGTCCTTGCCTAAAGTAATTCATATAGGTTGGAAAAAATTTAGGTATGGAGATATTTTTAGATATTTGAGCATCCCATTTGGTAGAAGGGTTTCCCTTAAATCTATGTGGGATTGGTGTATGAGAAGATTTTAGAAAAAAATTCAAATCTGTAAAAGTAAGATGATCTCCTTTGTACGAAAACTTACTATGGTAAGTAATATTCTTCAGACATGCCACATGTACTATTCCTCCTATTGGCTTCCAAACCCTACTCAATATAGAATACTGAGACCTATATCAGGAATTCTTTATGGGCAAATATGGATGGTTCCAGGTGGTTTCCCCTAATTGCATGGAAGTATTGTAGTGTTCCTAAGAAGGAGGGTGGCCTTGGGTTGCTCAATATCCAGGTTCAAGGTAATTTTATTGCTTCTAAGTGGTTAATTAGGTGTTTGGAGGGTGATTTTGGCTAGCAAAGGTTGTTGTGTCACCTATTTAAGAACTATGTGAAAATTGATGGAGTCAAAGGAAATTTTAGTTTCAAAGATATTGTTAGTCACCCTGGGAAATTTAAAATTAGAGGCTGCATCCTAGTTAAAATAATATGGGAGGATTGGAAAGATGTAGTCGGCTTGGTTAAATGGGAATTTATGGATGATATATGGGGTTGTACTCTTTTCTCCAAAGCAATTTGCATTTGGAAGGAAAATGGGATGTATGAAGCTGATATGCCTACCTTGCAGTGCAAGAGACTTGGTAAGAAGGGAATTTTCAAGTGGGTGGATCTTTGGGATGGAAACACTAGTAATTGGACTCTGTGGCAATAGTTGGTTGTTAAATTTAAACTAAAACCCTCCGATAGGTGTGTAGTGTAGCAAATACAAAGTCTTATTCCGACGGAGCAACTGTATAAGCTTTTAAAATGATATTGTAGGTCCTATTTGGAAGGATTGGAGGTGGAAATATGGAAAAACAATTTGGTGTTTTAAATCCTCTAATATTTATCATTTTATGGTTCTTGTAATCTCATTTTATGATATTTTAAACATCATATGGGGTTTGAGTTGTACTTACAAAAAATGGAAGCGTCTCGTTGGGGTGTGGACGTTCCAGGTTTCTATGCAGTTGAAGGTGTATATTTGGTTACTTTTTATGTAGGGTATTCATAGTAAGGCTCATATAGACAAGTGGATGCTCGTGTTGGATGCTTGCTCTAGTTGTGGAAAAATTGAAACAATTAAGCATATTTCTTGGGAATGTTCGAGAGTGAGAAAGGTATGGAGAAAGGTAGTTTGGTTGTATGACAAAGTTGTTCACGAGAATCTAAGGTGAAAGGCAATGTTGTTTATATATTCCATTTACTGTGTGAGCCACATAAGGATATTTTAGCAGATTATCATACTCTATCTCTTGTTCAGTATTTGGAAAGATAGATGTAGTCATATTTTTAAAAATGAGGAGGTGTCGGTTGTTGTTACTGTTAGCAAAGCTGTTGAAATTATTTCTAGTCAACTTAAGGTGTTTAGGTTTGAGATTATTCATGAATATATTAAAATTGATAAAAGTGTTAGATATGATTGTTTGTTGCTCATTCACAAACTACTGTAATGTTGCTATGATGATGTATTCTTTGATTATTATTTAATATGAAGTATTTTTTCAATAGAAAAATATATTTTATAATATTGATAACCATCTATCTTGCTTAACATTTTTGTTGAGAAAGTATTATTTCCTTTTTACATGTCTTCAATTTTAGATTTAATATCAATAAAACTAGTGCATGTGCGTAACTTCAATTAATCCATTTTGGACTAAACAGAATGAACACTATACATATGAATATTATATTATATTATTTATATGATATACTAAATGATAATATTAGGAATTGGCACTATGATGCATGACTAATATTTAGTTCATTTCTATGTTATATAGTATTCAACGTTGCTCAAAGGATGAATGACAACCATCTTTTCCATGATTTTTTTTTTAAGTTATCATGTTTGACATATAGTTCATAATATTTAATATTTATGTTAATTGATAAGATATAATCATGGTAAAATGGAAGGTCACACATTTTATTGAGTACTTTTCATGTACACAATTGAAATACTACCAACCTTGTTATGCTATTTTGATTACCACTATTATATTTTTAATAAGTAAAATAGAGTATTCCATACCATTATTGTATAGTAGTGAATGCTTATTATAAATATGGTAATTGATTAATAAAGATATGTATTATTATAGAAATGTTAATTTATATAGGTTGTATATACATGCATGTTCCATTTCATATATTTATAATATTTTATGATCAAAGCCACAAGAATAAAAAAGAGTGAATAGCCTTTCTCTACTTTGTTATGCCACATTATTTTCTTTTCAATAGATTTGATGATTGATAATATTGAACAATAGCTCTATCATTATGTTTAAAACAACCTATTTGTGTTTTAGTATTATTATAAATTAAAATCGTAAAAAGGGGATATGATCACTACTCATTTGCACCTACTAAGGATGATGTGTTATAATATGAAGTCAAATATGTATTACCAACTTTAGCAATATGATAATAATTAATATATTTAGCTTAAATTCATTGATAAATTTATGGTAACTACTATGAGGATAAATCTTACATATATATTGTATATACTTTAGGGATATATTATGTCTTAATTTTATCATTAAATGTGGTTATATTAATGAGTATGTTTATAATATTCTTACATTTAAATATGAAGTTTTGAAGGCTCCAAATGAAGATTTGAAGGCTGAAACAGAGCACCAAAGTTCAACAATAGAGCACTGCAATCACAATATGAAGGTCCAAACAAGATCAAAATGAGGTAAATGATATATGTATAGAAATATTATTTTGATATATTTCCAACGGTGTAAATAACATGCAAAATAGAGTTGTGAGTCAAAATTTATGAGCTCTGCAAGGCAATTGTACAAGGTCTGCCCAGGGCCTAGAAAAAGTGGACAAAACATTATTTTCAGAGGTGAAAGTAAGAAAAAATACTTAATGACATATGGAGTGTAATATATGGTTTGAAATATCTTGAAAAAGGCTTTCCAATGGTGTATTACTTGCAGAAAATGGATAAATGCAGCAGAAGTTATACACCTCCAAATTAGGCAGTTCAAGCTTTTCTATAAAATTTGGACTACAACATACAAGAAAATGTAGTAGGCTGAAAAAATGGATTTTTCACCTTCAATTCGTATTTTCTCACTCACCAAAATTTTACAATGCAATAGTAATCATATTAATCTATCTTGGAACTCAAACGTAAATAATCTATGACAGTTACAAATAAGGTAACAGTTCAAGACTGTTACAACTGCAATATTCCTACACCTACACTTGTACAAAACTTTTACAAAGTGGTTAGATATTATCTTGTGCCTTCTAATATAAAAATGCACACATTTCAACATAATTTTACAACATTCTCCCCCTTGATGTTGAAAGGGATAAGAAGACTATTTCTTAGTTTAAGAAATTGAGCCTTGCCAACACCTTTAGTGAAAACATAAGCCAACCGATCATGGGTGTTGCAATACCTCAACTCAACTAATTTATTTTCCACCATATTATGTATGAAATGGTACTTCATGTCAAAATTATTACCTATTATATAGTGGATAGGGTTCTTTTCCAACTTTATGGTACTCATATTGTCACAAAAAATTATAGTAGGACCACTTGGTTTGTCACCTATCTCCTCCAACATTTTTTTGAGCCATAAGGCCTGAGAAATGACTGAAGGAACAAAAATATATTCAGCATATGTTGAAGAGAGTGATACTGATACTTGTTTCCTTGAGATCTAAGTGATCAACACATATCCAAGAGAAAAATAATTACCAAATGTAGAATTTTGATCATCCAAGTTGCTACCTCAATCTGAGTCACTGATATCAACTAGATTCATATCTTTAGTAGGATAGTAATGTATGCCAAAGTCAATAGTACATTTAACATACCTCAAAATTCACTTTGCAACCTTCAAATACAAGAGATATGGCTCACTCATATACCTAGAAACAAGCGAGATAATATAAGAAATATCTGGTCTAGTATTTGTGAGAAACATCAACTTCCCAACAATGCTCCTATAATTGGTCATACTCACCTTTTCAGCCCCATCATAATTGCAAAGAAATTCACCATAATTAATAGAAGTAGGAACTGGTTTGCAACTATCCATGTCATACATTTTTAGTGTATCCTTGGCATATTTAGTTTGAAAAATAAATATTTTATCCTTACTTTGATGCACCTCCATACCAAGGAAATAATGCATCAATCCTAAATCCTTCATTTCAAATTCAATCATCATGGCAGCCTTAAATTCATATTTCAAATTAGAACTACTACCCATGTAAATCAAATCATCAACATACAAACACACAATCATAATATCATTACCTTCTTTCTTAAAGTATAGGGTAGGTTCACTTTTGCTTCTCTTGAAGCCACTATGTTGAAAGCATCCATAAATCCTAGAGTACCATGCTCTAGGTGCTTTTTTAAGGTCATACAATTCCTTCTTCAACATGTAGATATGTTATTTTGTACCTTTCACCTAAAATCCTTGAGGTTGTTGTACATATACTTCCTCATCTAAGTACCCATTAAAAAAGGTACTTTTTACATCTAAGTGATGTATAATCCACTACTTTTGGGCAGAAAAATAAAGTACCATTCTTATTATTTCTTGTCTAGCTACAGGAGAAAAAGTTTATTCATAGTCAATTTCATACCTTTGTGTGAAGCCTTTAACCAGAAGTCTATCCTTGTGTATTTCAATGCTACCATCACTATTATACTTAGTCTTATAGACCCACTTAGAACCCACATATTTCTTTCCCTTAGACAGTTATACAAGCTTCCAAGTGTCATTATTCTCAATGGAATTGATATCCTCTTGCATTGCTTGCATCCAAAAAACATTAGTACAAGCTTCTTCATAACAAGAAGGTTCAAAATCAGCTATAGTCATCAAAGCATAATTAACATCTCCTTTTGGCTCACATTCATCTTCATCACCATACATGTGCATCTTCTCAAGCCTTTGAACAACTTAGTCAATTTATTGAGTTTGGTTTCTAGTAAGTCTTCTATAGAATTTTTTTTCCAAAACCTAAGTAGGAGGATGAATTTGAATTACCTTTTTCCCCCTTTTTATCTTCATAACATCTAAAAATATGTTTTGACAATCATCACTTAAAGAGAGACTAGAACTGTTTTATTTGGGACTATTTGAAGAGTTGGTTGGTGGACTTGGTAGGACTAATTTTAAAATGGGCTACACATTAGAAGAACTGGGATACACATTAGAAGAAATTCCACCACTGCTACCATCATCAACATAAAGTTTTTGATGACCATATACTCCCCCTTCATCAAAAATCACATCTCTAGACACCACTACTTTGTAAGTTTTTGGGTTATAAAGCCTATAAGCCTTAGTATTTTCATAGTAGCCAATAAATATATATGCTTCAATCTTAGGATCAAGATTCTTCCTAAGTTCATCAGCCACATGAGCATAAGACAAACATAAAAAAAATTGAAGTGGTTAACATTGGGTCTCTTTTCATACCATACCTCATAAAGAGTCATGTTCTCCAATGAGCTAGTGGGACTTATATTCAGTATATAGACTGTTGTATGGACTGCATTAGTCCAATACATATTGGTAAGTCTCTTAGTTTACAACATACTTCTTGCTATCTCAACAACTATCCTATTTTTCCTTTCTGCCACTCCATTCTACTGTGGAGTATAAGAAGTTGTGAATTACCTTTTAATGCCATTATTCTTGCAAAATTGCTTAAACTCATTAGAATAGAATTCACCACCATTATATTTCCTTAAAAATTTAATGCTGCAACCACTCTGATCTCAAAAAAAAAATTAAAATATTTGAAATAAGAAAATGCTTTATCCTTATGCTTCAAAAAATACACCTAACACATTCTAGAAAAATCATCAATAAAGGTATGAAAGTAAGAGTTGTTACCCAAGATTTTGGTTTACATAGACCCACAAATATCAGAATGGACCAATTGGAGTAGGTATGAGGTCCTCCATGTTTTTCCTATAGGAAAATTATTTTTTTAATGCTTTCCCAATGCACACCCCTCATAAATACCTTTATGATCCTCTACCTTTGGCAAACCATAAACCATATCTTGATAAGTTAGTAGCCTCAAACTTACAAAATTAAAATGACCATACTTGAGATATCACAACCAACACTTGTTTTCAACAACAACATTAGTAAGGCTGCCCCCTTGTCCTCCAAACTTCAAAGGAAATAGTTTGTTGTTGGTCATAGGAATTGTAGTAACAATCCTATTGCTATTGTTTTTATCATAGATGGTGCATTTCTTATCATCAAAGACTACCTTGTAGTTATTTTCATATAGCTGCCCTACACTTAACAAATTATGTTTTAAATTTGATGTGTAATAGATATCATGAACATATTTATTGCCTTCTTTTGTGTTCACTTCCATTACACCTTTGGCAACCACCTTCAAAGCCTTGTCATCTCCAAGTTTGATTTTGGACTTGAAGGACTCATCCCTAGAATCAAGAAGCTCCAAATTTCCTATCATATGATTTGAGCTACTAGAATCAAGTATCCAAGTCTCTTGAAGGTTTTTATCAGCCTTGTTGTAGGTCAAGAAGAGTTTGCTTGTAGTAGCCTCATTATCATTAGCATAGTTGGTCCTCTTTCCTTCATTTCCTACCTTCAACCTACACTCCTTCTCATAATGTCCATCCTTATTAAAATGATAGCATTGTATGTTTATTTTATCAAATTTACCTTTTTCTTTACCTATTGATCCTCCTCTTATACAACCTATTCCTCTTGAAGAATTATGATTTTGACCTCTTCCTTGGAAATTTCCATATCCACTAGATCTTGCTCCATCACCCTTTGAAATTGTACCTTTAGAAGAAAATACCTTGTCATCAATTGTAGTAACAGTTTCCCTTAGCCTCTCCTCATGAGACATAAGATATCCTATAAAATTATAAAACTCAAGAGTAGACAAATATTTACTCTCCTCAATAATAATGGCTACATGATTCCAGTTTGGATTGAGATTCCTCAAAACCTTCTTCATGTTGACCTCTTTTTCTATATTAACTCCAAGAGTTGCCATTTCATTGAAAATTGCCTTCACCCTCACACAATAGTCACCAAAATTCTTAGTTTCTTGCATTCTTAGATTATCAAACTCTCTCCTTAGAGTTTGTAATTTGATCTCTTTAACCTTGTCACTACCTTGGTAGCCTTATTTTAAAGAATCCCATGCATATTTAGATGTATTACAATCAGCTATCCTTGGGAACGAACTCTTGTCCAATGTTGTATGTGGTAAAGGGATAAGGATTTTTTCATCTGTGCATCCTTCTTTGCTATTTTATCTGCTACTACAAATGAAGATTTGAAGGCTGAAACAAAGCACCAAAGTTCAACAATAGAGCACTGTAGTCACAATACGAAGATCAAAATAAGATCAAAATGAGTCAAATGATATATGGATATAAATATTATTTTGATATATTTCCAATGGTGTAAAGAAAATATAAAATAGATCTATGAGTCAAAAGTTATGAGCTCGAGAAAACATATTTGTGTTGAATTGCATAGGAAGGGACGATGGCAGGAGCAACAGTAGGAGTAGCAGCTGGAGCACAGTTTGGAGTAGAAGCAGAGGCAGGGCTGGGATCGAATCCAAAACAGAGCACTGGATCCTGGGCGGGCCCAAATCTAGGAGGTTCAGGTATGTTTGGGCCCTGGCTGGGCTCAGGCAGATCCACGACGGGGTCGGACGGGGGTCTCGAGCAGTGCATTAGGTTTGGTGGGGTCGGGATTCTGGGCCCGCGCCCCCTACCTGGCCCTGTCACGTTAGATGGCCTTGGGAAGGCAACCCCAGATATGGGGCTAGGGCAGGCCCCGGGAGGCCCTAAACCCTCCTACCAATAGGTTTTTGTGGGCTCCAGGACCCCTTCACGGGCCCTGGGTGTCAGAATTTCCCTCCAAGGCACCCACATTTCCATCCAGGAGGAGGTTTACTCTTCCCTGGTTTCTGATTCTTCATCCTCCTTGGTTGGGAAGTTCCTGGGTGGGCGCCCAGACATGGAGATGATCCGCAAATGGGCGGCCACCAAATGGAAGGTCTCCGGCCATATCCAGCTGGTTGCCCTGTCTAGAGGCTTTTTCATTATCAAACTCAACAACAACGAGGATGCTAAGAAGATCCTGTCGGGTGGGCCCTGGTTCTTGGGTCGCAAGAGCCTTTTTCTCAGACGTTATGGTGCAGATTTTCATCCCAGCACCCAAAGCATCAACTTTGCCCCATTCTGGGTTTGCCTCCCAGACCTCCCCTTTCATCTATGGTGCGAAGACATTCTTAAGCTCATCACCTAGTCAGTTGGAGACCTGGTGGCCTTTGATCCTACGACCAAGGCTGGCTCTCGCATGGTGCATGCAAGGTTCTGTGCCAACGCCAACCTCGAATCTAAGCTCCCCTCCTCGGTGACCATCTCTTCTAGGTCCTTCTTCTGGTGCCAAACCCTTATTTACGAAAATAAACCTACATTTTGCACCTCCTGCAGCTCTCAAGGCCACCTCCCTCACCAATGCCCGGCTTCCAGGAAGGTGGAAGGCCCTAATCCCAAACCCTCACCCAGCTCTGGTCGGGCCCCCTCCCAGGATCCATCTCATCCCAACCCTAGCACTCCCCTCAAGGAGGTTTCCCCTTTGGGTCCCCAGGCCCTCGAGGCTTGTTCAAAGGGCGTCCCCCCCAGTAACCCCTCTGGGGACCCGATCCTAGATCCCCCCCACACCCCATTTTGGCTCCTTCGCAAGCCCCGGCTGCTACCGAGACCCAATCCTCCCCCCCACCCCCTTCTGACCCCGGCCCCCGTGCATCCTTCCCGAAACCTACCCCCTTAGTGTGTGGGTCCGAGCGATCTAATAATGAGACCGAAGGCAGCTCTCCTTCCGAGTTCGACGAAGTCAGCCCCAAAATGACCCATAGTAGATCCTTTACCATATATTTTGGCAACAAAGGTAAACGAGGGTGGCCCACTCGGTGCGAACAACGGTCTAGGATCACCGAGGACGACATTGCTAGAGGTTACCAAACTACGCTACCTGACATTGGCATGAGCTTTCACAAGGCGGACGATGCCCGATCCAAACCTCCCGCCCAGGCTGGAAATGGGGGCAGGCGACCCCAAAAGGGTGCCAAATGAAGTTAATCTCCTGGAACATTAGGGGACTCAATGGGGTCCCCAAGAAAAGGATCCTCGATCAACTCCATAGGGACCATCGCCTGTCCTTCATCCTCCTATAGGAGACCAAGATAGATGACGCTACCGCCTAGAGAATTGCCCATGCTACCTGGCGCAACTGTGAACTTCTCTCCACCCCCGTGGCTGGCTCAGCCAGGGGCCTCATGTGCATGTGGGACCCTCAATCCTATGAGGGAAGGCTCATTTCCTCATCACCCAGGATCATGAACATTCTGGTCCACTGTCTCAACTCTAAGCGATCATGGATCCTATCCAACGTCTATGCCCCCAACAGTCCCGTTGAGAAAGCAAGGCTCTGGCAGGAAATTAGCGCGATGAGAGAAGCCTTCGCTCCCCTGCCCTGTATCTTGTCTGGGGATTTCAATAGCCCCCTATTTTCCTTTGACAAATGTGGGGGTTCGAAGGTCAGAACCAAAAGCATGGACGACTTTGGGGCCTTTACCACCCATAATGAGCTCATGGATGTTAGCCTAAAGGGTGCCTGGTTCACGTGGTCCAACAAGAGAGCGAGACCCAACCACATTCAGGTAAGGTTAGATAGAGTGTTCTTGTCTAAGGAAGCCCTCCCCATTTTTGTTGATGCCTCCCTATTGGCCCTCCCTAAAATTGGGTCCGATCACAGCCCCCTCCTCCTCAAGACTGATCATCGCCCCCCCCAGGAGACCCTTCTATTTTGAGTCCATGTGGCTTCACCACCCCAACCTCTGGGCCTAGGTCAGCTACTGGTGGGCTCCCCCTGTCCCTGGATGCCCTGCCGAATAGGTCTTCCATAAGTTGAGACACCTCAAGGAACACCTCAAGACTTGGAACAAAGAAGTGTTCGATAATATCTTTGAAAGCAAGGAGGCTATCAAAAATAAACTTGATGAGATTGAGTCCAGATTCCAAGCTGGCTCTCAAGAGCCCGACCTCAGGGAAGAGGAACGCACTACCCTCAGCGAGTACCACAATATCCTAGCCAGGGAAGAAACCTTTTGGAGGCAGAAGTCGCATGCTCTATGGATCCAAGATGGCAATGCAAACACCAAGTTCTTTCATGCATCGACCCTCCGAAATAGGGGTTCCAATAGAATTGCTGAGCTGGTTGATAGCAATGGTAGTATCATCAACAAGGAAGAGGACATCCAAGCCGAGGCAGTCCACTTCTTCCAAGAGCTCCTGGGCAATGGACCTCCTATGTCCTCGAAGGCGACCGACTCTCTTCTGGAGCACATCTCAGCGTTCATCCTGGCCATGGCTAATGCAAAGCTGGTTCAAGCCTTATCGAACTCAGAAATCCATGCTGCTACCTTTTCCATGAAGGCTGAGGCAGCCCCAGGCCTAGACGGGTTTCCTCCCCGCTTCTTCTAGGCTTTCTGGGACATTGTGGGCCTTGATGTGTGCGCTGCCATCCGGGACCTACAGTTTGCCAGATCCATTCCCAGAGGCATCAACACCACCTTCATAGCCCTAATCCCGAAGACCCAGGCTGCAAGGTCCCTGTCAGACTTCCGCCCCATCAGCTTGTGCAACGTCCTCTATAAAATTCTGACTAAAGCCATGACAAACCGCCTCAAAGACATTCTTCCCCTGATCATTTCCCCCTACCAGGGAAGCTCCGTCAAAGGCAGGCTGATTACTGACGGGGTCATAATCATGCATGAGGCCATTCACTCAGCTGTTCTTTCCAGAAAGGCCCATTTCCTGCTCAAGCTCGATATGAACAAGGCTTTTGATAGGGTCGATTGGAGCTTCCTGTCCAAGGTCCTCCTCAAATTTGGGTTTCACCCCTCCTGGGTCCATCTCATCAACAAGTGCATGTCCTCCCCCTAGTTCTCTATCCTGGTCAATGGTTCCCCGACTGAGTTCTTCCCCAATTCCAGAGGTCTCTGCCAAGGTGACCCCCTATCCCTGATTCTCTTTATTATCCTGGCCGAGGCCCTGGGATGAACCATTTTGAACATTTTTACTCGCGGTCTTATCTCGGGCATCAGATTGGCGCAGGACCTCCCCCCATGTCCCATCAACAGTTTATGGACAACACCATTCTTGCCTCCTCGGCCTCGGTCCCTCAGGCTAAGGCCCTCAAGAGCATCCTTACCCTGTACAAGGAGGCGGCTGGGCAAAAAATTAACCTACAAAAAAGCAAGATTTACTTCATCAACACCCCCGTGGCTAGACAAATCAAAATCGGGGGGATCCTGGGCTGCTCCCCCGACTCCCTCCCTTCCTCCTACCTCGGGCTTCCTCTGTTCACAGGGGCATCTTCCAAGGTGTTGTGGAATGGGGTGATTGAGCGGATTCAAAGAAAACTCGCCCCCTAGAAAGGCCACCTTCTCTCTCAGGCCGACAGAGCCACTCTCTTGGCGTCCGTTCTCCAAAGCATTTCGATATACTTCATGTCGGTCTTCAGAATTCAGACCTCCATTGCTACTCTCATTGAGAAAATTTAGAAATGTTTTCTTTGGTCGGGAGGCGAAGACAAGAAAAGGATTCCCATGGTCTCCTGGACCCTGGTCTACCGCCCCAAATATGGAGGGATCGGGCTCAGACGGGTGGTTCCCATGAATAATGCCCTTCTGTCCAAACATGCCTGGAAGGTTGATACCAATACCCCCGATGAATGGGTTTGCATTGTGCGTAGGAAGTACTACCATAATCACCCTTTCCTTGGGGATACCCAGCCCCGTGATGGATATGCCTTCTGGAAGGCCCTGCTTTCCACCAGAGATATTGTTCAGCAAGGGACCAGATGGATCCTTGGAGACGGTGCCAAGATTGACTTCTGGGAGGACAGATGGATCCTCAACGAGGACCTGAGCTCGGATAGAGAACTCCTTCTCAAACCTGGGCTTGCAGATTGTGGACCCAGAGTTTTTGACTACATGACCCAGTGTCAGGGGCAGACCACCTGGAAACCCATCTTGAACCCCAGGTTCTCGCTTCAAGCTGCCAAACTTCAGCGCATCCTCAGTGCGATAGTCATCCCTTCTTTCGATGATAGTGATAGATGCGTGTGGCATGGCTCTCCCAATGGCATTTTTTTAGTTAAGTCTGCTTACCATATTCAGAGAACCCTAGGGGCAACCACCTTCCCGACTCAGCTAGTCTAGGCCAAGAAATTGATCCCCAAAATTAGCCATTTTGTTTGGGCGGCCGTCCAAAAAAAAATCCTCACGATCGAAAATCTGATCAAGTGAGGTTTCCAAATCCCCAACAGATGTTTCCTCTGCTGTGCCACTTGGGAGTCTACCAACCACCTTTTCTTAAATTGTGCCTTCTCTTTCGAAGCTCTGGGCCTCATCCTCTCCCATTTTTCCATTCAATGGGCAGCCCCCAATTCCATTTCTGATCTCCTATCTCAGTGGCCCACCCCCTTTGCCCATCCCTTTCTTCGCTTTCTCTGGAAGGCTTGCCTTCCTCACTTATTATAGCAAATTTGGCTCGAGCGTAACCAGCGAGCCTTTTCCTCCCCAGCCTGCTCCTCCCAGAGGTTGGTATCCAAAGTAGTCTCCTTTGCCACTGAGAATTCTTGCCTCATTCCCCTTTCTGCAGAACCCAGGTGATCGAGTGAAGCTTCCCTTCTCTCCTCCCTCGGCTTCCAGATCACCCCCCCTACTTCCCCTCTTGCCCCTTCCCGTCACTCCCTGATCAGATGGACTCCCCCCCCCGGGTGGCTCAAGCTCAATTTTGACGGTGCTTCCAAAGGCAACCCCGGGCCCTCTGGGGCTAGCGGGGTTATCAGAGATGGTTCCAGGAATCTAGTCACTACCTTTGCGGTCCCGCTGGGCAGGCAAACTAACAACTTTGCTAAAGTTGCCGGCCTGCTTAGTGGCCTGTCGGCTCTCAGGGGCTCCTCCACGAAAACTATTATTGAAGGTGACTACCAAGTCATTATCAGAGGTGCCAGCAAGCCCGAGTCCTATTCCTAGAGATTCTAGAACTCCATCTGGTATGCCATCTTCCTACTCCAGGGCTTCCCCGATCACACTTTCCAGAATGTTCTCAGAGAAGGCAACAGGGCTGCTGACATCATGGCTAATCTAGGCATCACTGTTGGAGAATTCACCACCTGGACCTCACACTTCCTTGTAGGCCTAATCCAAATTGTGATGCAAGACCACCCTGATCATGATGTTCTCTCAGGTGTCTAGTCTTCCCCGTGGCTGGGCGGCGAAGTCCCCCCGGCGTGTGCATCCGCTGTCCAGTGCTTCTCGGCCCCGTGTCGATTCGTCGGCTTGGTTATTTTTGGTTTTAAAGTTTCACTGCTTCGGCCACTACTGTAATTAAGGTTTTGGGATCCTATTTAAAAAACCCACTGTAAATATACTGTTACCTATAAAAAAAAAAAAGTTATGACCTCTGCAAGGTAGCTGTACAAGGTCTTCCCAGGGCCTGGAAAAGTGAACAAAATATGATTTTTAGAGCTGAAAGTAAGAAAAAATACTGAATGAAATATGGAATGTGATATATGTTTGAAAATATCTTGTAAAGTTCTTTCCAATGGTGTATTACTTGTAGTAAATGGATAAATTCAACAGAAGTTATACACCTCCAAATTAGGCAGTTCAGGCTTTTCTATAAAATCTGCACTACAACATACAAGAAAATGTAGCAGGCTAAGAAAATGATTTTTTCACCTTAAATTCATGGTTTCTCACACACAACTTTTATAATGCAATATTAATCATCTTAATCTATCTTGGAACTCAAACCTAAAGAATCTATGGAAGTTAAAAACAAGGTAACAATTCGAGATTGTTACAACTACAATATTTCTAAACCTACACTTGTACAAAACTATTACAAAGTGGTTACATATTCTCTTGTGCCTTCTAATATTAAAATGCACACATGTCAGCATCATTTTCCAACAAAATATAGATATTTTATTATTATTATTAATTATAATAAGAAAATTCCCATCCTAGCAATGGTATATAAAACATAACTACATCTTTACACTTTCATGATTTTATATTAAACATGATGGAAGCAATGCACATGCAAAAATATAACCATCCATTTTGAAATCAAGTATTAAATTTGTAATAATAAGTTTATGATGCCTTTGATCAAAACTAGTATAGATTTAATGTGAAGGATGTTTTGTTTGTTGGACATGTACAAGTACCTCATATAGTAACTAGTAACCTACTAACTAAAATATATACCTCATCACAAATCTATTTTAAATGTAAGTTATCTACATTATTAGAGACCTCTTTCTATTATAGGATTATTCTATATGTATTGTACAAAAGATATTGATAGTAAAATCCTACTTAGTGTCTTTAATTTTTGTGAAAGTGGTATATTTTTTGGAGTTTCAAGATACAAGAAACACAATTCCTAAATTTTATGGTATTGAAACATTTTGTAGTGTTTCTCAAAAAACAAAATTTGTATCATGTCTTAATAAATGTGGTTATATTAATGAGTATGTTGTATAATGTTCTTGCATTTAAAGATGTATATTTTATTATTATTTTTAATTATAATAAGAAACGTCTTATCCTAGCAATGGTGGATAAAGTGTAACTACATATTTATACTTCTATGATTTTATATTCAACATGATGGAAGCAATGCACAAGAAAAAATCTAGCAATCCATTTTGAAATTGAGTATCAAAATTTATAATAACAAGTTTATGATGTCTTTGATCAAATCTAGTATAGATTCAATGTGAAGGATTTTTTGTGTGTTGGACATGTACAAGACTTCATATAGTAACTAGGAACTTACTAACTAAAATATATACCTCATCATGCATCTAATTTAAATGGAAGATCTTTATTTTATTAGAGACCTCATTCTATTATAGGATTATTCTATTATGGATTGTACAAAGGATATTGATAGTACAATCCTACTTATTGTTTTTAATTTTTGAGAAAGTGACATATTTATTGAAGTTTCAAGATACAAGAAACATTATTCCCATATTTTATGGTCTTGAAGCATTTTGTAGTCATTTTCAAAAAATATAAACTAATTCATGTCTTAAGAAATGTGGTTATATTAACGAGTATGTTTTAAAATGTTCTTACATTTAAAGATAGACAGTTTATTATTATTTTCAATTATAATACGAAAAATCTCATCATATCAATGGTGGATAAAAGAAAACTACATATTTATACTTCTATGATATTATATTCAACATGATAAAAGCAATGCACATACAAAAATCTAACCATCCATATTGAATTCAAGTATCAAAATTTATAATAATAAGTTTATGATGCCTTTGATCAAAACTAGTATAGATTAAATGTGAAGGATGTTTTGTGTGTTGGACATGTACAAGTACCTCATATAGTAACTAGGAACCTACTGACTAAAATATATACCTCATAATGCATCTAGTTTAAATGGAAGTTCACTATTTTATTAGAGACCTCATTCTATTATAGGATTATCTATTTTTTATTATACTATAGGAATCAGTATAATAAAATATATATACCTCATCATGCATCTAGTTTAAATGGAAGTTATCTATTTTATTAGAGACCTCATTCTATTATAGGATTATCTATTTTTTATTATACTATAGGAATCAGTAACTCGTTATAATTTTCTACACATATTTGTGGGTTTGAATATGGCTCCTTTTTGCCACTATAACCTCCAGTTGCATTGGGTTAACCTTTTATGTAGCCAACTACACTGATGCAACATGCCCACCGATACTACAGGGCCTGAGAGGTTGGAACCTTGGTCTCCACTCTCCTACAGAAGTGTTTTGACCATTGAACTAAGCCCTCATACCCTATAGGATTATTCTATTATGGATTGCACAAAGGATATTGATAGTACAATCCTACTTATTGTTTTTAATTTTTGTGAAAGTGACATATTTCTTGGAGTTTCAAGATACAAGAAACACTATTCCTATATTTTATGGTCTTGAAACATTTTGTAGTGGTTTTCAAACAAAAAAATTATTTCATGTCTTAATAAATGTGGTTATATTAATGAGTAAATTTTATAATGTTATTACATTTAAATATAGATAATTTATTATTATTTTTAATTATAATAAGAAAAGTTCCGTCCTAGCAATGGTGGATAAAGTGTAACTACATATTTATACTTCTATGATTTTATATTCAACATTATGGAAGCAATGCACACACAAAAATCTAACCAGCCATTTTTAAATCAAGTATCAAAATTTATAATAATAAGATTATGATGCCTTTGATCAAAACTAGTATAGATTCAATGTGAAGGATTTTTTGTGTGTTGGACATGTACAAGTACCTCATATAGTAATAGTAATCTACTAACTAAAATATATATCTCATCACGCATATAGTTTAAATGGAAGTTCTCTATTTTATTAGAGACCTCATTCTATTATAGGATTATTCTATTATGGATTGTACAAACATTGATAGTACAATCCTACTTATTGTTTTTAATTTTCATGAAAGTGACATATATCTTGGAGTTTCAAGATACAAGAAAAACTATTCCTATATTTTATGGTCTTCAAATATTTTGTAGTGGTTTTCAAAAAATAAAAAAACTTTCCCTCCGTATGTAATTGATTTACAATCCAACTAGGTTTTGATGTATGAAACACTATATATATATATATATATATATATATATATATATATATATATATTCATTATTAGGAGAATATTGAGTCATTTCATGTATCTTTAGTAGATCAAATTAGATATATCTTGCCCATGGTCATGGGCAAGATTATAACATTTCCTTAATGCTAGTTGTTTCTTAAGGTTCTGTACATAGACCATGTTGAACTTATAAGTGTTGTTGACATGTATAATATTTATTATACTACATGCCTACAATAATATTGTTACATGTCTATTAGACCAAAGTTCACCGTACATTGTAATATTTATATTATGTTATGTGGTTGTTTTTTCTCGTATGGATTCCATACAATGTATTGTAATGGAAATTTATACCCCATTCACCCATTATTATGTTAATTAGTTTGGATTTTATTATTAATGTGAAATATTATTGGTGTGAAACAGAACTCATTTTATTATATATATATATATATATATATATATATATATATATATATATATATATATATTTTGTTCTTTACTGTTATGTTCCTACATGTTATTGAGTATTTAACTAATATTTGATTTTATCTATTATTATTCATATATAATTAATTTTGCTTAATTATTATAAGTCATAATTAAACCATTCTTACTTATTTAGAAGAATAGTATTAATACTAAATATTATGCATATAAAATTTAATGTAATAAATAGATTAAAATATAATATGTAATTTAGAAATTACATTTTAGTGTATTAAGAATATTGAATTTAGCCTTCTTCAATGGAGTTTCAATTATTTGAACTTAAATTTATCTTTTTAAATATCCTTTAATTGATGTTATCATTTTATTTATTATCATTAAATCTATGAGTTAAATTATGTTGAAATTATTTATTTTTAATGTTAAAATTGATTCCAACATACTAAGTAGATGAGAGGAATAAAGACCACAATATTTCTAATCTATAAAATAATTTCATGATGTAATAATTATTTTTATAAGGTCTGAGGTGTATACCAATTGGTTACCCAAACCTCGTAAGGGGGTAGAGGTCTAAGGTTCAAATCTCAGACCTCGCCAAACTAAATGCTTGTTCTTTTCCTGATGCTTTTAGTGGTGTAAAATGTTTAAAATGATAGTGGAATGGTGGTTATAGGGTCAGACTATGCGAGATATTTTTAGCGGCTTTCGGGGAAGACAGTGCAAAATATTGTGGCAGCCATAAAAAAGTCAGACAACCTACCTGGATTCGTGGCGGCTACTGATTCCACCATGTAATATAATAAAAATATATATTTTTATAATTATCTATAGAGATATTTCTTACACTTTTTTATGAGAAAGAAAAAATAATTTCATTAACATATATTTTATAAGGACACACTAATACTTACAATATTATATTAAATTACTCATGTTAAAATTTTATCAACTTTTAAAAACATAAAGGTATAATTTCAAAAAAAAATACAATATACTCTATTTTGTAGGTACAAGCCCAAAAAAGGATGCAAATATATTTCACCTCATCTTGGATGGTGTAAAAACTCAATGAAATATGGATGCTATAGTCTACCATCAAAATTTGTCAATGTAGATTTCAAATTGTCTTGTATACCATTGTGGAACCCAAGATTACCCATTTTCTTGGTGTATCCTCTATTAGGGTCATAAAATTATGATAACCATTCTATATGTAATGTGAAAACATCAAACATTTCTTTTTATTTTATCTCAAAGTTCAAATTGCATTGATATAGATCCTTGATTTCTTCAAGCATTTCAAACTTGAGCCTTTCTTATAACACATGATTCTTTTGGGTGTCAGGCCCAACATGTTAATAAAATACACCTAATTTGAAACTTTTAGAGTGGAGAATGTTGGGACTGAAACTAAAGGGATTAATTTTATTGATACAAATGGTTACAATATATAGGCATAAGCCTATATTCAACACATGACACTTGTCAAGAGAAACTGACAAGTGTCAAGGTGAAGGCATAGTGCACTTTAACTCTAACATTCCCCCTTAAAGTCCATTATCCTAACTAAAGAAGAAACAAAACAAGTCAACATTACATAAAATTCCCCCTTAATGTTGACTTCTCTAAAAAACAACCTATCATCCTCTCTTATTGTTGATTTGGTCTAGGCTCGTGCTCTTTGCGCTTGGCTCTCCAACTGTGAATAATGCTAGATTCATTGTGTATACATCTCGATCTATTGCCTCAGGGTCAGCCACTTTCATGGGTCTATTACCACTAGGTCAGCCATCTAAGTGCCTCAGTGTCATCATGGGTGCCTCAGGGTCAGCCACTTCTGGGTCTGTTGCCTCTGCAGGTCATCCTCAGAGGATGTTGTCTCTCGTTGGTCACTGACTAGATTCACCATAAATATCAAATCCTTCCTTATGGTGAACTCAATCTAGAATGTTTCGGTCTCTGCCAAAAATGCATCTTAATACAAAAGAAATAAGGGCCATGAAATACAATAAAATTGAGCCTTAGAAGCCAAATATGGAGGAGAAGAAGAAAAGAAGAGAATCTTTTGAAGTGTCTTCATCTGTAGTCTTCAGAAGTAGATCCGAAAAAAACCTTGAATAGAGTCTAGGGTGTCTTTGTCTATAGTCCCTAGTATAAGTGTCCTTATGGTGACCATGTCATCCCACCGAAATGCATGGGTAACCAGCCGCTGCATTTGCCAAGTGTATAGAAAAGATCACTAGATACAAGGATCACATATGAAATTACCTTGGGAGTGTCGGGTTCAACCGAGAGTGCACTCCAAGGTAGAAAAACTTTGAGGCTAAAAAACTAAATTGAAATAGCCTCAAAATTACAATATGACACCACCATTGTGTCCGTCATGGAAAACCATTTCCAAAGACTATAAATACCCCTATATTGCACTATCAAAGGGGCCTTCATCATGTGGAAAAACCATAATGCCTATCTAAGGCAACAAAATAAACCTCAGGAATATCATATTCCTGGCATCGCACTATGGCGGAATAAAAAGACAGACTCAATTTTCCCTCGTAGGGGAATTTTCAAATTAAGGATTATAATAAGAAGCCATGTGGGCCTTCCACTTCCACTCTCCATGTGGAAAAAAGAGGCCAATAATGTTTTACTCGGCCACTTTTCAGCATGATTAAAAAATTTCCTTCAAGGGGAAATTACATAGGCCATGTGACCATACAATAAAAAGTACCCCACTTAACCTAGTTTAAGTGTCCATTAAAGTGGTTCCCTCCACTAAAAAACAAAAGATGCCCTACACATGAATTTAATAAAATGTCCCCTCCAATATATTAAAAATTGTCCCTTCAAAATTTGAAATTTAAATGTCACGTCTTCGGTTAGCAAAATGCGGACTGGTGCGCTGTTGATGAAGCTGGATACGACCCATCATCGGACAGCTGTGTGCCCCGCTGGAGCCCCATGCCGCTCCAAGTCCACCAAGTGCACCACCATCATGGACGTTGTGCTTGACCTCTTCCACCGCAAGACAGCTCATGAAAACTTGAGTCACAACAATAAATTTTACCACCATACACTGCCATAGACATTTGTGTCGTTATCAAACTAGTATAGGACACGACATCAAACTTGCATATGATTAGGCAAATTGTACAATCAATCCATAAAATTAAGGAAAAATCATAGTGTGCACAAATTCAGCCATCCCTACTGAAATTGACCCATTTAGCTCATTATCGGACAGATCCAAAACCTCCAAAATCCTCAAATTTTCAACAGTGTCAGGAATACTCCCACTCAACAGATTCCTCGACAAATTCGCATATTTTAGCTCAAAAATTTCTTCAAAGAGATGGCCTGGATTCCTCGTAATTATGTTGCCTAAAATATCAAGGGCCATGTAAACACCAGGACTCTCAGGTTCCTAGTCATTCAAGCTCATCCATATACCGCAACCGACTAAACGCACTTCTATTAGAAATCCAAACTCTATGATCCATGCCGGAATGCCGCCAAGGCTCAGGTTATTGTAAGATATATAGTCACGCATGAGCAACATGGGTTTCGACCCTACTTTTCCCAAAAGGAAGAAGTGCATAGCTCCTCTCCAACAGGCCATGACAAAAACAAAAAATTCAAGTATAGCGCAAGATTGCAGAGGCCAAAATCTAGTGCCAACAAAGCCATCTGCTGTCGCTTCTTCTTTGTCAATAATTAAAATACTGGAAAGCGTCCCCGTCGCCATGGCTCTACACATTTCACAAATTGACCTCCCAAATTTATTCAGAAACGTGCATGTCTTGCAGGACCATTCTTTCGACGAAGAACTAGAGGGAGAAATTTTGGTTCATGTTCCTCCAGGGTCCATGCACACCTTAAAAACTGTTCATCAATAACGCTGCAAAAGACACAATCACCGGTGTTGTTGACAAATGGCTATGAGGAAGTAATGGGGAGGAAGTACGAGTGTCAATAGTAGACTACGACTATCATAGTCATTAATGTAGCCATTTCAGATTCTCCACTCACCTTGTCTCACACCACCAAAAGAAATTAATAAATGGGCATCGATCTGAAATTAAAATTACTATTGTAAGACACCATCATCACTGTAAACCATAAACTATTGTTGGGCATCAATACCGCTACATGAATGAAAGCGATCACCAAATCTCCAACGACCATACGCGGCATGCTTATCGTTAATCTCAACACTTTAAACTCATACATTCTAAATTTATCGTAGGAATACACATCAGTTCGATGATCCTACTTATGTTGGCACAAATATCAAATTTGGGTTGCACTTCTTGTGAAATGTTGTCGTCGATTCAATTTCGAAGCCCTTGGGTGCCACCATCATGTCCATTTCTTCATAGGAAATCACCATGAGAGAGGTACTACGAAAACATAGTCACCTACTATTGAGTTACCAAAAAATAACACTCCACCTAGACGAGATGAAGTCCTCGCAGCGGTGCAATGCCATCATCTGAGATAACACCTGCACACATCTAGATTCTGCATGAGGTGGTAACACTCCATTAATCACTGTACTGTCACTCCAGATCTCTTCACTGTCAGTGGTAGAAAGATCTTCAATCAAGAGGTAGGAGTTCTTCAATCATCATATCTCAATGGTGCACCTGGACGCTCCGCAAAGGTTATAGAAACTGCGTCTATGTTGGTGTTGACGTTGTGGGTTGCCAAGGTGCTACGAGTCAAGTGATGTTGTGGTAAGCGAAGTAGCAGGATTTTCCCCATACAAGAAGCGGATCACATAGATGTTGAAAAAACTCCAGCACCAGCAATAGCTCACAAAATATTTGTACGAGTTGGCACCTTCCTTCTGCATGATCCATGGTAAAGCCCAGCAACACCATCCGAATTGAGAGTCTACAAATAATATATGACCTAAAAAAATAGATCTTGGAGTGTATCCCATTTTTCTGCAGATAGATACCTCCTAATTATTCAAAAAATGGGCATTCATTAATTTTTTTTTTTCAACTTCTAGTTTCTAATGCATCTAGCAAGGTATGGAGAGCATGCTCCCTCAGTGTCCAAAAAGAAATGGGGGAAATGAGGGAGGGAGGATTTCCATGAGGGAAATCCCCCCTTAAGCTCACAAGGCCAGAGAAATCTTGGAGCTCTGATACCAGATGTTGGGACTGAAACTAAAGGGATTAATTTTATTGATACAAATGGTTACAATATATAGGCATAAGCCTATATTCAACACATGACACTTGTCAAGAGAAACTGACAAGTGTCAAGGTGAAGGCATAGTGCACTTTAACTCTAATAGAGAATTTATTTGATATATAAAAATATAACTATTATTCCTAGAGAATTTATTGACATTCATTTATTATTGATTTCTAAAGTTAAAATTAATTCCAATGTTCTTTTGCAGTCCTAGGTACAAGTGAACAAAGTGATATTGGAGGTGGCTGATTTATAGACTCTTATTGACGACTAGGTTAATACCCCATTCATGGTGTCTCACATCCTATCAACCTCTCCTCCATGCAACATGCATTCTTGGGCAAACAAGCATCACCATAAATAGACTTTGCAAGCTCCTAGTTGGAGTTCTTACTTTAGAGATATGGAATAGCACTACTCGTCATCTTGTCCCTCTTAGCTCTATGATTGAGTATGTCATAAGAGTCACAAGTTTCCTTATCCCAACCTTGTCATCCCTTTTGGGAGGAATTCAAAATACAACCAATAAAATAAACCAACTAGCAAAGGTGTCAAGATGGGTTGGTATCCTTCACTAGATATTCAAGACCCACCTTATGGATAGGAAGGTCCTTTAAATCATGATGTGGGGCATCTAGAGCATTAATGTTTAATAAATTAAATATTTGTAAGTAACAATTTATGAACCATTTATGTAACCACATAATTTTACATATAAAGGAGAAAAATGAAAGTGAAGCAAGGGGGGCAAGATAATAAAGAGAAGAATAATTAGAATAGACATAAAGGCAAAGGAATAAAAAGAGTAAATATAATCTAACTAATTTTGGGAAGGAATAAGGGAGGAGTTAGAAAACTATGTATTCATCACCTTGGTGAACCATTGAAATATTCTATGATGTACTTATCTATTAATAAATAAATTGTATTTGGATTTATGAGCATTCTTGTGTTTTGGGTGAATGATAAATGTATAAACTATTAGAATTAATAATTAAAAATCCTTGTGTGTGTAGGACTAAACATTTTCTAGGGAAGATTATACTAGGTTGCAATTGAACAATGAGATTCATATGTCAAAATTTAGCCTGAGAATACCAGGAGTAGTGAAGTAGAAACCCTAAAATGTTAACAAGTGATTATTGTTACATTAAGACCAATATATCACCTAGGTGGAAAATATGACATGAATATCAAATAAGGGTATCATGGCTAAGAATTATATTGAGTAGTATTATCTTGAGGAATCATTGTCTTACCATCTATTGGAAGGAGACATTGTCATCCCATAGGAAGTTTGTTGTTCAATTCAACCATCATATAATTGAAGGAAGTTGTTCCATTTAATTGTTGTACAATTAAATGAAGTTGTCATTCATTTCATGTGTCCTACAATTGAAGGAATTTATCATTCAATCCATGTATCATACAATTGAATAAAGTTGTTCAATTTCATGTATCATACAATTGACTAAATTTTGTCATTCAATTCATGCATTGTACATTTTAACCAATTGTATGATTGGACCTACTGTATGATTTAATGTTATGCAAATTGGTTCACATTTAATCTATCATTTTATTTATTGACTATCTACTACTAAAGGATATAATTCTGCATTGGAACCCCTCATTTATGTATACATTATTTAGTATTAGAGCAGGGTTTATTTTAGTACTATATGATATGCATTGGAAGAAATATGACATAAGAATGAAGAGAAAGTTTATGTGGTCTAGGACCCCTACCAGTGGATATAGCAGAAATGTTAAGAGAAATAACTACCAAGTTAGATGCAATTGAGACTTCCCAAATGGGAGGTATTCATCTTGAGGAGATTAGTGATATTTAAAATGAGGAAACTATTCACACAAAATCTTGAAATAAAGAGCAAGAAAAAGAACTGGAGTAGCGGTTGATTCGAGCAAATATCAAATATGGTAAGTAAACCAAATATGGATACTCCACTTTAATGTAAGTTTAAACCTAGAAGAGTTGATTGATTGGATAAAAAACATGGAGAGATTATTTAATTATGAATCTATGGAGGATCCAAAGTAGGTCAAGTTTACATGTACAAGGTTGAAAGGGTATGCTTTGATTTTGTGGGATCATGTCTAAACTAATAACCAAGAAAAGGGAAAGGATAAAATCTAAACATGGGAAAATTTTGTGTCCAATTTTAAATTTTTACTTGTGGATTATCAAATTGGATTGGTTAGGAAAATACAAAACCTCATGTAAAAGGAGTTTGGAGTAAAATAATATACACAACAATTCTATATATTGACCATAAAAGCTAGTCATATTGAATTTGATGAAGAAAAAATGACAAGATACATAAATAAACTAAGATTATTTATACAAGATGAGATTTGTATGATTTGAATTTTAACCATTAAAGGGGCACAAGGTAGAGTAAATTTACTCTAAAGGTAACAAAATAATGTGAGAGTAAGAATACAATACTTTTTAGGAAGAGGATAAACCATAGTGGAAAAGGACAATAAAGGAAGAAGGGAGAAGCTAGTGCTTATTAGAATACAAGATAAAATAGGTATTTTCCAAGAGGAAGAGGATGTTATGGTAGAGGATTCTAATTTTTTTTTACAAATGTAGATAATTTGACCATCAGGCTTATAAATACCCTCAGTTATAACAAACAAGTGGGAATGAGAAGGAATCCAATAGGCACATTGTATGTACAGATGAGGAAATAGTAGCCTCACCAAAGCATATGGAGGAACCAAAACAAAGATAATCCCTTGTGATGAAAAGTGTGTTATTGAAATAATAAAAGGAGGTACATGAACCTAAGAAAACATGGAACCTATTCAAGATGACTTGCAAATCATAATATAAATTTTGTAAGGTGATTATGGATAGTGAAAGTACAAAATATTTAGTGTTAACAAAGATGGTAGAGAAACTTGGTTTGAAGATAATTTAGCATCCAAATCCATACAAAATATTGTAGTTACAAAATAGATGCTAAATATTGGTAACCCATGAAGCATATCATATTCTTTAAAAATATTGTTGATACAAAAGGATTTTGTAACCATAATACTATATCATACAAAATATGAAGAAAGGAAAAACATGTTTTGATTTCATTGTTAAACCCATGGAATATGGGACAAAAAATAGGATGGATGACATTACACATAAAGTGAAGGATTTGTGGAAAAATATGCTAAGATTATTTCAAAATAATTACCTGAAAAGTTGTCACCTATGAGAACCATTAATCGTATAATAAAATTCATACTTGGAGCATGTTTGTGAAACAAGACAACTTATAGGATGAAACCCATGGAGAATGAAAATATGAAGATAAAATTCCATGAGCTACTAGACAAGAGTTTTATCAGTGAAAGCTTGGGTCCATGTGTAGTAGTAGTCATACTAACATCCAATAAAGGTGGGGAATCACATACGTGTAAGGATTATTAAGTTATCAATAATATTATGATAAAATATAGGTTTTAATTACTTGATATAGATGACTTGATGGATTGTTTGAGTGAAGTAGAATACGTTACAAAAATTGATTTGAAGAGTGGTTACCTAGAAGACTAATTTTAAGCCCAAAGAGGGATTGTATGAGTGACTAGTTATGCTATTTGGGTTGAAAAATACACCTAGTACATTAATTAAGTTAATGAATAAGATATTAAATAATTTTCTTGGTAAGTTTATTTTGGTTTACTTTGGATGAAATTTTGGAGTTTATAAATAAAAAGGAAGATAACTTAATGCATCTAAGGTTAGGCTTGAAAAGGTTGAAGGAGCAATAATTGTAGGTCAATTTGAAGAAATGTAGTTTTATGAAGAGGAATTGGTGTACTTGGATTTTATCATATCCAAGGATGGTCCATGGTTGGGTATGGAAAAGGTGAAGGCTATTGTGGATTGTTCATGACCAAGAAGTATGTTTGAAGTTAAAAAAAATCATTGTTTGGAAATTTTTTATATAAAATTCATCATAAAGTTAAATGGAATTTGTGTTCCAATAACAAAAATGATGAAGATAAGGTAGACATTAATTCAAATGGATATAAAAAATAGAAATCAACTTTCATATTTTGAAATATAAATTCAAATAATAGTATGTTTTGGCATTGCTAGACTTTAACAAGGTTTTCCAAGAGGATTGTGATGACAGTGGGACAACAGTTGGAAAAGTATTCAGCCAAGAAGGTAGACCCATTGTGTATTTTAGTTAAAATTTGAATAAATCCAAGAGGAAATATTCAAGTTATGACTAGGAGTCTTATACCATTGTTCAAGCATTGAATAAGTGGAGATATTACCTATTACTAAAGAATTTTTTATTGTTAATAAATCATCATGCTTTGCACTTCATTAATAGTCAAGGCAAGTTGATCCAAAGACGTATGAAATGGGTGGAGTATCTTCAAAGTTACTCATTTATTTTGAGGCATAGAAGTGAAAGTTCAAATTGAGTAGCTAATGCTTTGAGTAGATGGAACTTGTTGATGACTACAATAAATATTAAAGTGGTAGGTTTTTTATTCTAGGAAGGATCTTTATGTTGATGATTTAAACTTTAAGGAAGCTTGGGAAACTTGCAATGAACCTTTTGTGAGAGATAGAACACCATGGTAAAATTATTTTATCCAACAAGGATTATTTTTCAAGGGACAATAGTTTTGTATACCATGAACTTCAATGAGGGAGAACTTTATAAGAGAAAAACATAGTGGAGGATAATGTGGACCTTTTAGAATATATAATAAATAGCTTTGTGGAAGCTACTACTATCTAGTAATAAGTGTGGGTGTGTGATGACTTGTTTAGAGTTTCAAATCTATCAACATACAAAAATAAAGGGCTAGAAAATTAGATCGTATCACGCATTGTCAATACAAAAAAGGCCATGGAAAGATATTAGTATGGTATTTGTCCTTGGATTACTTTCAACACAAAATAGGAATGATTCATTTTTTGTTGTTGATAGATTTTTAAAGATGACACATGTTATACCTTATAGGAAAATAAGTGATACTACTCATATTGCTAATTTATTCTTTTAAGAAGTTGTAAGGTTGCATTTTTTACAAAAACATATTGTGTCAAATAGAGATACAATGTTTGTTTTGTAAAAAAAAGAATATATTAAGAGAGACTCAAGAATATATTACAAATCTAATAAAATCTAGCCTTTTGGCTACTAGCCAATATGTAGTTCAATTATAAATACAAATTCAAACTATTTTGCCTACTTTAAAAACCATCCATCCTCCATTGGAGCTTTTGGATATTGATACAAGACCCTCTAACATCATCTATCATAGTTAGAATTCAATAACTACACTAAAATAGAGAATATAAATATACACTAAGACTTTCAATAGATTTTGTTAAAAATTCATAGCCACAGTGAGGATACAAAAAGTCATAGGGGATTTATGAGCATCAGGTCTTTAGATATCCAATATTTCTCTTCCTATAATATTGGGATTAAGTCATGAAGAAAGCCTTGTATTGCTTATCAAGTTAGCCACAAATTCTAACATTGCTATCAAGAGACCGAACAAGGAGAATTTTAGTCCTAGTTTGTTTTGGCCACAACCTAAGAGGGAAACCATAACATCTAATATCAATATACCAAAAAATGAGAAGATAAATAACCCAATTTTCCATAACATCTACCACTCTATTTTGTTCTCTAGGCACATGATTAAAAACAACCTCTTGAAAACTAGTTGTTATTAGCCTAATCTTATCTATGATCCTTTGAATTCTCTATTCTACCTTATTAGACCTTGAAGTTGATTTTATGTAATTGGTCATAATTTAATATTCTAACTTTACTATAACCTTTATCCACCCTACCTCTAGTGCCTCCTACAAACCTCTTGAAATACCCTTTTCTTATGCTAATTTATTGGATAGAATTCCTAATTTTTTTACAAAAGTAAAAATCAAAGTACCATACTTGGAGTAGAATTCTAGGATTTCCTTTGCATGCTCCATACGTATTGATTTTTTCAAAATTCTATGGGGGGTCTACCATTACTTTGTTCTATGCATCATTTGACTAGTGAATTTATTCCTTCTGTGTTGATCTAATCCATGCCTAATCTTTAATCAGACCATCATTTGTTCCCATAGTTTATTTGAATTGTGTGGATGAGTTAATAAATTTTGGATAGTCTTTGTCACATTTTCTATGGTTTTTAGCTAGACATAGTGGATACCCCTACTCTCTTACTTAAAGATTCACTTTTTTTACTCCTTTCAAATATTCCAAGGAAGAATAGTCGTTCTTGTCCAAACTATTTGGTTCACATACTAGTATTTTCCTTCTTGTTTGATCCAATCTCTCCATCTCTATTATATGGATTGTTCATTGGACCATATTAAATTTATAAGGGAATCCATCATATTCCATAATTTAAAAGTTATGGGGTATTCTATGAACAAATAGTTTAGTGTTCAGTTTTTATCCCAACACATTACACATTGAAAGGGTCCATTAAATCATTTACTCATAAGTTGCTCCTTTGTGAGTAACCTTTTATGAAGTAGCAACCACTTGAAAAACCTAAATTTTGGCCATAAATTTTGAACCCACAAATATTTGAATAGATCTTGAGCCGAATGGGGGTTAATATGGCTTAAGGCTAAATAGCTTTGAGCAATAGTGTACACTCCATGCCTTAAGCTATTCCAACCGATGAAATCCCCAACTTGTGATCATGTAGGCAATAAAATTTGAAGGAGTTTGTGAATATCCTATTTTTATCTTCAAAGAGTTGGATTGGTCAGTATTCTACTAGGATCCAAAATTTTCCCACCTTTGTATTTCTTTTCTAATATTTATAATATTTGGAAAAAAATTTCCAATTCATCCTATGCATTTTCTTCATTATAGGCCATAGTTCTAGATGTTAAATTTACAATGCAAGGTGTACATCCCAATATTCTATCCAAAAATATCCCTTTTGACCATTTTGTACTACCCAGAAGATATTATTCTTTATAAAATACTCTCCAATTTTTAGGACCTTTAAAATTTTGAACCCTTCAAAGGGAAATTGGTGTCAAATTATATTAGAGGGGTCTTTGTTTTATGCATATTTGGTGGTTAATAAATCTCTAGTATAACTTTACTACCAAAGCCTTGTTATTCTTGTTTTTAGTTCATTTTAGCCCTTGTGTATACTTTCGAGGAGGAGGAGGTTCTTCCTCATTTTGAGCTATGAATTGAAAAGTTTTATCAAATTTTCTCAATACCTGTTCATTCTATTTGATTCATTGTTCCACATGGATGAAGGAACATTGGATATCACTTCCCCCTATTTTCCTTGCTTATTACTTACTTGATTTAATGCTTGGAATTTTTTCCCTATTGACCTTAATATTTCCACACTAATGTTGGATTTTTGATAACCCTCTAGGAGTCCCACAAACCCCTTAAGTATTTTGCCCAAATGGGCATCTTTTGTTGTCCTCCACTACTCACACTCAGTGCATGCAACATCCACACTAGCAAAGAGGTGATATTATTAATGAAAGCTATAAAATATTGTAGGTTAAACATTGTTGAAACCCTCATAGGTGATGCACATTTCCTCCAAGTATTTTATGAAGAGAAATAAAGAGCCTTGATAAATTAAATGTAAAAAAAGAAATAATTACAAAATCAAAAGAAGATCACATAAAGATACATAACACAATATTTATCTTGGAAACACTTAACCGGGAAAAACTAGCGTAGTATTTTTATTTATTACATTAACTTGAACATCTCCAATACAATAATGTTCTTCTATATCTCTCCAAACCCTAATATAAGTGTCATATATATAAAAAATGCACATGCATAGATTTTACAATATCAGGGGAAAAAAGTATGGTTTCAAATATAGTAACACAAAAAGCCCATATGGGTCTATAAATAACTAAAAAACTCTAAAAAAAATTGATCGGTGGATGCTATCCCTGGACCCATGCTTTTCGAAGGGCTACCTCCATCGAAACCCATGAGTATAGGTATAGAGTGCCCAGTAACTTTAGTGTTAACCCAACCAAAATAATATGGAAAATATTCAACATATTTCAAACATTCTCCCACTTGTTGAATACTTTCCATAGGGGCCAAAAACTAACACTATCAACTATCAAGGGCAACCATGCCTATAGATATTATACACTAAGAATTTTTTTGAGTAGGTATAGCCTTTGTTAACAAATCAGTAGTATTATTATTTGTATCAACTTTCTCCAATATCACTCGGTTATATTAACCATATCTCTCATAAAATGGTACTTGATATCAGTATATTTTGACCGATCATAAAAACTAGGATTATTGGTCAAAAATATTACACTTTGATGGTCACTATTAATTATCATAAAATTTTATTTAATACCAACTACTGAACACAACCTCTATTTCCACACTAATTTATAGGCATGAGTTACTGCAATGTACTCTGTTTCTGTAGTGGATAAAGCAACAATTGATTGCATTTTACTCATCCAAGTTACTGCCCCTCTAAATAGCCTGAACACATAAGTACTCATGGATCTTCTCTTGTAAATATATCTAGACCAATCAACATCCACAAATTCTTTTAGATCTACAATATCATTACCTTCAAAATTTCCTCCATAACAGATAGCATAATATGTAATTCCACATAAGTATTTGAAGACCCTCTTCACAAAATTCCAATTTTCCTTTCCTGGATTTGATATATATGCTAAGTACTCCCACTACATGTGCAATATTAGGTCTAATACTAAATATTTCATATAAATCATACTACCCATAGCACTAGCATTAGGAACATGATACATTTATTCAATTTTCTCATTTGTGTTTGGGATAGTATTCAACAGATAACTTTTGACCAACTTGATATGGAGTATGTATTGGTTTACAATCATGCATTCTAAACTTTTATAGTATAAAATCAACATATTTCCTTTGAAATAACCACAACTTTATATTTGCACAATCCCTTATTATTTCCATACCTAAAATAAATTTTACAACACCCAAATCCTTCATGTCAAATTTAGAAGGTAACTGATATTTTAGTAACATTATCATCTCCTTATTGTTACCAATTAAAAACATTTCATTCACATACAATACAATGATAAAATAAATTCACCTTCCTTTTTGAAATATACACATGGATTTGCTTTGCTTTTTCCAAGCCCATGTGTCAAAACAAACCTATCAATTTTTTGGTTCCACATCCTTGGAGACTGCTTCAACCCACAAAGATACTTCTTCAACTTGCATACCAAGTCCTCCTTATATTTTACCTTAAAGCATTTTGGTTGTGACATATAAATCCTTATCAATTTCACCATGTAGAAAAGCTATATTTACATCCATCTATTCTATTTCAAAATCAAAAGCAACCAAAATGGCCAACAAAAATCTAATTGAAGTTAGTTTAGCCATAGGAGAAAAAATCTCACCAAAGTCAATTTCCTCAATCTAATAAAATCCATTTTCTACCAAGCAAACCTTGTACTTCTCCAATTTTCCTTTTACATTGTACTTCTTCTTGAATAACCACTTACAACCAATAGATTTTCTTCCAAGAGGTAATTTCACCAAGTCCCATATATTTTTTTTATCTAGAGACTCCATTTATTCTTCCATAGCCATTTTCTAATACTTTTTGTCACTTGACTAAAGTGCCTCCTTTACAGTATTGGGTTCTTCATCATTAACTAATAAACTAAATGTAGAATAAAAATTTGAAGGACTATACCTATCTAGAAGTCTTCTCTCTCAATACAATCTCCTCAAAATTGGAGTTCTAGGTTCTGCATATTTGGCTTCCTCATCACCTTCCTCTAAATATTCATCTTTAGACTCTCTATAATTTAGGTTCTTCCTCCTGTTCTAATTTTACCTGCACTATTTTTGGTTCTTTTCTTAGTTGTATTTCTTTTTTTATAACCCCTTTTGTTTCTCTAAGATCACATTATGAATGTAAACAACCTTTTGTGTTTCCATGTTTCATAACTTATATCCTTTAACACTAGTACTATAACCCACAAATATGCATTTTTTTAGATTTATTTTCTAGCTTAGTCCTTTTCTATTTTGGGACATACATATAAGCATCATAAACAAAAACCCTTATATATATTAGAGAGGGTTTCTTACCAGTCCATACTTCTTTTGGATTCTTATCCACCAAAGCTGAGGTAGGAGATCTATTGATGAGATAACAAGCTATAACACAACTTCTACCCATAATTTCATTATTAACACTACACCACTTAGCATGCTTCTAGCTGTATCCATCAATGTCATGTTCATCCATTCTGCAACCCAATTATATTAGGGATTATACATATATTTTATTTGTCTTTCTATTCCACAGTCCTTGCAAAACTACTCAAATTCTTTATAGAAATTCTCACCACCATTATAACTTCTCAAAACATTTATCTTTTATCTATATGGTGTTTTACAAGAGCCATAAACTCTTTAAATTTATTAAAAACCTCATATTTATCTATAGAAAATATACCCAAGTATTTCTTGAGAAGTCATTTATAAATGTAACAAAATAGATAGATTTTCCTAACGATGGTACTTTTGTAGGTCCAAACACATCACTATGAAATACATGTAGAATTCTTTTAGACCTTTTAGCACTACTTGGAAACTTGACTCTAGTTTGTTTCTTGAAAACATAGTGCTCACAAAATAAAAATTAATGGGTAATCATAAATTCCTTCAGCCATACCTTTCATTTTCAAATTTTGAAGTCCTTTCTTACCAATATGACCTATGTGTTTATACCACAAAATCATCTTCACTGTAGGAATACTTGAAGCTATATCAACCATATTATTTTCTTGTAAAACTAAAGAGTTATTGCAATTAATACTTACAATGCTAACCTCAATTATGAACAAATTTTCTATGTAAAATCTCCTTATTGAATGTCACATTCACACCTGCATAATTCATCTTACTCATGGATATTAGATTCCTCACCAAATCTAGATAATGCAACACACCAGGAAGGGTTTTAATTCTTTCATATTTTAGCCTCAAATCGACTCTTCCTCAACGTATTATTTTATATGTCAAATTGTCTCCCAAAAATTCTACCTCCATATATCTTTTCATATTCATTGAAACCCTCCCTATGAGGAGTCATATGAAAATAAGCATCTTATTTAATCAACCATGAATCATGGAAATCACTTAAGCATGCTACAACCATTAATAAGTCCTATGAATCTTCATTTTTGGTCTTCATTTCTATATAAGTCCCTTCATCAAAATATCTATTATTATCAACCTTTTCAGACCTACATTCGCTTTTATAATGTCCTACTTTACCACACTTCCAACATTTTCTCTTTTTTGGGACAACAAATTTACCCCTAGATTTTGATTTCTTTTATCTTGATTTATTTTTGCTTCTTTCTTTAGAATGGCCTCTCACAAGCAAGGCATACTTTTGATGATAAACCATAGAATATTTTCATTACATCTCCTTATACAAAAAATTTCCTACTATATCCTCTACTTTCAATGTAGATGTAGTATTTTTGATAACAATAACTAGGATATCACATGAATCAGATAATGAAGAAAGTAAAGTAATACACTTTTCCTCTTCATATATTTTTACTTCTACAAAGGTTACTTGACTTATAATGGTGTTAAAAGCATTCATATTTTTAGCCACAAGGTCACCATCATTCATCTAAAGTGAATACAAATTCTTTCTAAGAAAGAGTTTATTTACCAATGACTTTATCTGATGCAATATTCCCACATTCTCCCACAACAAATTTGTTGTGTTCTCTGCAAATACATTCAAAAATACCAAATTGGATAAGCACAATCTAATAGAGCTCCTTATATTCCTATAAATTTTCAACCAATCCTCATTTGTCATTGATGTTGGTTTTGTTCCCAAGACTACAATCCATTGATCTCTATCAACCAACAGATCCTCCATCTTGAGTTTCCATAGCTCAAAATTTTATCCATTAAATTTTTCAATCTCTATCCATGTGCTCCCCATATTTCTCTTTTGCTTAGATCCTTTTGCATACAGATTCCACTAAAGAATGAATTTATCATAAGGTTGAAACCCTTACTCCTCGAACAAAGATAAAACCTAGATCTGATACCAAATGAAGAGAAATAAAGAGCCCTGATAAATTTAAAGTAAAAAAACAATAATTGTAAAATCAAAATAATAATATCACATAAACACACAACACAATATTTATCTTGGAAACTTTTAATCAAAAAAAACCAACACAATATTATCTTTTTATTGCATTAACTTGACTATATCTAATACAATAATGTTATTTTGTCTCTCTCCAAACCCTAATGCAAGTGTGATATATATAACAAAGGTACATGAATATAATTTACAATATCATGGGAAAAAAATATGGGTTCAAATATAGTAACCCAAAAAGCCCATATGGGTCTAAAAATAACTTTAAAAACCCTAAAAAAAATTAGGCAGGTGCTACTGCCCTTGAACCCCTACTTTTCGAAGGGCTATCAATCTCGAACCTCTGTTCAGGACCTGACCCAATCTTGAACCCCAATGAGTATAGGTAAAAAGTGTCTAGTACCTTTTAGTGTTAACCACACCTTAATAACAAGGAAAATATTCAACATATTTCCAACATTTGATAGAGATATAATATTTGTAGGTAAATTTTTACACGGTTTATAAAAAGCATTGGATAAAAATTTAATATTTTTTTTAGCTTATCACCTATAAATTGATGGAAAAACTAAGTCATTGAACAATGGCATTGAAAATTTGTTGAGGTTCTTAGTTGGCAAGAAACCAAAATTGTGGGATACCATTATGGTGTAGAAAGAATTTGCATATAATAATTTGGTAAATAAAAGTACATCCAAGAGCCTATTCCAAATTGTATATGGATTTTATTCAAGAGGACTGTATGAGTTGTGAAGTATATCTAATTTACAAAGACCAAGTGTAATATTAGAGAACTTTGCTAATTATATCCATTATTTACATCATGAAGTAAAACATGATTTGGAGAAGCCTATGAGATACAAGCAACATGTTGATCTCAAATGAAGGAAGCAAGACTTTAGATTAGAGACTTGATTTTGGTACACCTACAAAAATATATATTCCCTAAGGTCACATACAAAAATCTCAATTGGAATAAGATCAAACCTTGTAAGGTTTTAAAATTTTTTATGACCAATGGCTATGAAATTGAACTCCAAGAAGGGGTAGACTATCACCAATTTTTAATATAGTAAATCTATATCTATATTATGAGAAATATCATAAGTTGTATGAAATACTTCATAACTAAATTTTAAATAGAAGAATGGATAATACAACTCCTAAAAAAGAAACAATATGAAATGGACATAGTGATAGACTCCAAAATGGCCAAAAGATCAAGGGAAAAAAGGTATAATGAGTATTTGGTCAAGTGAAAGAACTGGAAAACTAACATAATGACATGGGTGAATTATTATAAGATTACTAAGCATGGATTCTCAGTTATAGATTTAAAAATAAATTCATTAGCATCTAGCATATGAAGGTTTAATAAATTAAAAGCTTTTTAGTAACTATTAATAAATTGTTTATGTAACAACAAAATTTTATGTATAAAGGAGAAAAAGGAAAGGGACGTGAGGGGCCAAGAGAATAGAAAGAGAAGAAGAAGTAGAATTGACATCAAGAAGAAGGAATAAAGGAAGCATATCTAAGATGACTTTGTTTGGTAAGGAATAAGGGGAGGATTTTTAAAAATCCATATTCATCACCTTGGAGAACCATTGAAATATGTTATGTTGTACCTATGTGTTAATAAATAAATTGTATTCCAATTTCTAACCTTTATCATGTTTTGCATGAATATAAATGTTTAGATTATTATAATTGTGCATTGGAAGGGCTGGTGTGTAGGATTGTGTTATATTTTGATGGAAATATAGTATAGGAAATACAACCACAAGATGCAAGATAACTAATATGAGATAACTATAAACTAATGGCACAATAATATGTAGGAAAGTAATGATATGAACATATAAAAATAACTCAAAAATATGTCATTAATAAAAGTGAAAAAATAGTACAATGCTATATAATAGAGGATATGAACACTCCATGAACAAATATGAAAGGACTACATTGTACAATACTACTAAACTATACCACACATTATCTATATTAACTATTACATAGAAAGCACTCACTATGAGGCCTTTATATAGGAATATAAATTCCTTGGCCCTTAATCTACCTATCTACTTGATGTACAAGTGGACTCCTTGTGCATTTACAACTTGCACATTAAAACTTATGTATTTTTTACAATATTTGAATTAACTAAGTAAATTTACTCTAATTTAAACTCATACTCTAGTTATGTACCAATGGTGGTACATTTACATGACCCAAATGATGTAATATATTTTAACACCCCTATGTATTACATTATTAGGGTATTGAACACTTTAGTCTTCAATATGTATCTTTATCTTCTTCGTATTCTTCATCTTGATCATATTCCTCATCTTCACTTGCTTCATTTTTCATGTTGTCTCTTCTTTTCTTATTTATTCCACTATTTTATATTGTTTTAAGTTATTTGGAGGAGTCTATGACCTTGTAGTCTTATATGTATTCTTGATGAACTAGTGATCTTATAAACTTGCAAGTCATATGTGGATCAGAATTCCTTCCTCTTCTATGCTATGAATGTAGACTCCTTGGAATTGGGCACATTTTTATGAAGGAGGAATCTTGGACCTTGTGACAAGTGTCACAACCATTTATTATGAGTGCTTGAGAGAAGTAGAGATACATTTTTCCACTTGTAAATATTCTGTAAGGTCTGAAAGGAACGTTATGTTCTAATATGAGCACTCATTCTTTTCCATTCCAAGTATCTCTTTTCTTTCTAACATTCCAACCTCCTTTGTGTAAGACTCCTTGGTCAATATTGTAATGGATGAGAGTTGTTAGGGTTATATTTAGATAACAAGTGTCATAACCTCCTTGTGCATGAGTCTTCTATGTAACACTTTCTAAACGTGCCTTGACAAAGCTTCTCTTTAGAAATGTGCCTTATCAAATTCTTTCTTTGTTGTGAACATTCGATGAGGTGGTTCTAGCTAATGCTTTTGGAGGCTTTTGCGTAGATTTTGGTGGAGTTTTTGTGGTGCCTTGGTGGAGCTATGGTGGCACCTTAGTGGAGCTCTACTAGTGTCTTAATGGAGCTCCTTGGATGTACATGGATTGCTATGCATTCCCTCATTTTTAAACCTAGTTTGTATACTCCTTTGTATATGATATTACCTTGGATATAATTTTATTTCTTTAATTTTTATTGTGTCTTATTTTCTTGCAGGTTCGATTGTCCAAAATGGAGAAATTTTGAGCCTTTTGAGAGGGTTCCTTTATATGCTTGCAGTGGACTACTATTTGACTGTTCTTGAATATAATAATGTGTCTTTAAGGTACTCTAGATTTTTCCCTAATACCTGCATACAACCAATTAGAATGATGCACAATAATATAATAACTTTTGGTTATAAAAAACCTTCTTGCACTTATTTTTGCACTCCTTTTTGCAGATCTAATTTTCTAGTTTTTATGGCAAAATTTTGAATGCAATGGGGGATTTGAGGTGGTCTTATTGAATAGACACATTTCCCCTTTTTTCTTGGGTAATTTTATAACAATCCCAATATTATAATGGTGTAGATAGAAGCTTCTCTTTTATGTAATTTTTTGCACTTTCACCTTGCAACTAACCCTATAATGCTTTGGATTTGAGACCTAACAAGTCTCAATTTTCAAGCTTCCTTTGCTGACTTCATTTAGTTGTTATTTTCTTCTCCAAAACTTGGAGGATTGAGCTATTTTTGGTGGCTTCCTTTGGCCACTAAAATTTGTATATTTTGGTGCACTACTGGTGTCTTTAGAAACTTAATGCTAATCTGATTTTGTACCTTTCTAAAAAACACAAAGACTAAGCTTTTTCAGAGTAATATTAGTAGTGCAAATGAACCCACTAATATTTCACTTTTAATGCACTAAAAATCATGCCTTATCAATCCAATAAACTCTAAAAATAGCTTATAGATGCACTTAATCAATTTGCTGCAACTAATTAAAAATAATTTGAAATGAATATTCAAAATATTTTCTATAATTTCACTACAAACAAAGTTGTAAGAACTAATCTTCTTCTTTTTTCCAAAGTAGATATTTGGTAGTTGATAGATAGTTGTAATTTTGTAATATAATCAACTCCAAAGCTAATGTGCAAATGAACCTTAAAATTAAATTTTCCCTTTTGCACTTTTGAAGACTGAGATTCAATTTTCCTCTTTTGCAACTCTAATCCAAATTAAGTTGCTTTATCAAATCTGACAAGTAATCCAATTAATGAATCTACCTGCACCAATAGTTGCTTGTATTTTTTAAAGATTTTATAGATCTTTTGCAATTCCATGAAGGTTGTAGATCTTTGTGTTTAAGATCACCAAGTTGCTGCTTTGAGTAGGATCTTGCTGATTAGTTTCCTCTTCACCAAAAAGTGGTCTTGAACTTTCTTTTATAAGCCTAGGTTTTGATGATTTAATCCTTTAAGAAATATTTTATTTTTCTTGTAGATTTGGAGAAGCCTTTGTCTATGAAATGGTGTCTTATTTTTGTGAGTGGAAATCTTCAAATATCCTGGATTTGGCAGGATTCTCCTATCTTCAAGTATTTTTATCAAATTATGACTTCAAGCAGGATCTTCTTATCAAGATTCAAAATGTCTTGAGGTCTTCTAATATTTTGCACTCCTTACCAAATTCATTTTCTTATTTTGGGATTTTTTTCATATGGTGATAATTATACCAAATATTCTTCCCAATATTATGAATGTCTTGAGGTCTTCTAAGATTTTGCACTCCTTGCCAAATTTTTTTCTTCTTTTGGGCTTGTTTTTGCATGGCAATAATTATCCTAATTTTTTCATAATATTCTATAGTGAATTTATCCATTGAGTTCTCCTTTTATGATTTATTCAATAAGGCTCTCCAAGCCTTTTACTAGATGATCATTGAGACCTACCTAAGGTCTTTGATCTTGCATCTTCTTTTGGTCTTCCTTGAGACCTTTTCTTCAACCTTATACTCATAGAAGCATTGGTGGTGATATCTTCTTTTGGATCTCTAATTCTACTAATTCTGAATTCCAGCAGGACTCTCCCAGTCCTTCTTCTTCTTCTAATGTTGGAATTTCTTCAATGAGATCTTCTCCTGATCTCTTTACCTTCAATTTTTCTTTAGGTGTTGGACTGATTCTAAAGAAGATACACTTCCTAACTTTATTGTAGGAATTTTACCAACTCACTGAATCTTATTTCCCTATAACAAAGTATTAGTACTAAAATATTAATCTACTTCTGAATCAGGCACTCTTTTCTGGAGTCTTCTTCAGGATCAAGGCTTCTATGGCCTTTTTTAATATCAAGTTTTTTTCATCTTTTCTTTAGTATCAAGACTTTTGTGGCCTTTTCTTTAGTATCAAGGCTTTTTTGACCTTTTCTTTAATATCAAGGCTTTTGTGTCATTTTCTTTTGGATCAAGGCTTTTATGGCTTTTTCTTTTGGAACAAGTTTTTTATGACCTTTTCTTTTGGATCAAAGCTTCTATGTCCTTTTCTTCTAGATCAAGGCTTCTATGGCCTTTTCTTCTGTATCAAGACTACTATGGCCTTCTATTCTTCTGTGAAGTTCTCAATATAGCAATGGAGATCTCTAGTCTCTTAATTTTACCATGATTTTTCTGTAGAAGTCTTCTTCTAGAGTATTCTTTTCTTCCATAAGGAACTAATTTTTGCATTATAAAGGTATGCCAACCTTTGGGTAAAAAATTTGAAGTCTCCTATATTTCTATTGTAGGAGGTATCCCAATCATCTGAGAATTAATTTTTTGCAAAAAAATAAGCTTTCGGTAATAGTTAACAAATTCTAGATATCTTGAATGATCTTAACTAGTTTATTTGTCAATTTAGTGTATTGAATGTTGAGTCCTAGTATTCACGAGTTTTTCCTTCAACTTTGTGGGAATACTCTAGCCAAATATAATATCAGTATTTTTGTAACTAAGATTTCTTTCATTCCTAACTTGTGGTTCTCCCTAATTCTACCACCTAGACTCTTCTAAGAGTTTTTTTATAGTGACTGGTCTAGCAACACATAAGGTTGAAAAAAAAATCAAGCTCAATGATAATGGTGGTTTTCATATTGATCTACTATGGCTAGATCTACCATAGATATGATACCACTGTTAGATTTTAATACACTATGCAATGGGAGATAACAATCACAAGATGCAAAATATTATGAAAGAAAGTAAATCTATGATATAAATGAAACATGCTATAAATAGAAATGATGGAAATAAATACAATGTAGCTATGGATAAAATGGACACTCCATGAACAAAGCTATTGGACTACATTGCACCCATCACCAATATATGGTGATCTACACAACACTATGCTACTACCTACAAATATGCTCTAAGCTTCTATATTTTTCTTGTTACAATGAGGCCCTTTTTATATAGGAAGATATGTTCCTTGGCCAAAAATATACCTAGTTGTGTAAGGGATACCTTGTACATATACAACTTGCACATTGACACTTGTGTGTGTGTTATATTGCATAAATTAACTAGATAACTTCACCTAAAATTAATCTAATGTTCTAAGTTTGTACCTAGGAAGGTACATTTACATGACCCAAATGATGTATTATAATCTATTTCTAACACTAACAAATTGTAGGTTTATCAGAGAAGATTATACTAGGTTTCAGCTTGAATAGTGAGAGTTTGATGTCAAATTTTGGCTTGAGAAGACTAGGAGCAATGAGGTAGAAATCCTAAAATTTTAATGAGTGAATTTTGTCACATTAAGACCAAAGATATCGCTCATGTGAAAAATATGGCATGAAGACTAGAGAAAGACATCATGGTTGAGAACTATCTGAAGTAGTATTGTCTTGAAGAATCATTGTCTTACCATCTATTGCAAGGAGACATTATCATCTTATCAAAATTCTATCATTCAGGAAGTTGTCATTTAATTCATGTGTCGTACAATTGAAGAAAGATGCATTCAGTTTCATGTGCCATATAATTGACTAAAGATTTTTATTCAAATCATGTGTTATATAATTTAACCATTCATATGAGTGGACTTACTGTACAATTGAATACTATTGTACAATGTATCTCACATTTAGTTTGATGTTTGAGTTAATGAAAATGTACTACCAAAGGATGCATTTCTTAACTCTAACCCCTATATGCCTATATCATACCATGATCCACCACTGCCTTCTAGCTCCATAGTTCTTGTTGCATAAATATTTTATGGTTGATCAACTACGTATAATTCTAGTTTAATGGCTATACCTAGCATTGATTTTCTATCCACCCATATTTTTTATGAATCACTATATTGTATTTCATTTGTAAAGTAATACAATTATTGCACATTTTCATTAAAAAACATCTTGAAATTTTATGAAAGGTAGGGAAAATAAATAATATTTTCTACAAACAAAAATAAATAAGGATTTCAAGATATGTTAAAATATAACTTTTTAACAAATGCTCACATAAAATTCAATCATATAAAAAAATAAAAAAACATAAATTAAATTAAAAAGTATAAATATAAAATTATAAATAACATTAAAAAATAAAATTCACAAACATAGGATTAAATATTAATTGCATAAGTGTAAGCATAATTTAAACGTAACCTCACTTTATAAAAAATATAATGAAACATAAAATTTCTCTGTAAAAAATAATACTTTTATTTAAATGTTTTTATGGGTATGTATATTTATTTCATTAAGGTTACATATCTATACCAAATTATTAGTGTATGTCAAAAACATGGATCTATATTAAGTGTCTATGTGCTAGGTATCTTACCATCATGAAGCATCTTATAACTAAGCCTACATTTTAATTGAATATATATGGTGATGTTTGCATCTTGTATGCATTAGTATGATAGTTTTGTAAAACAGATTTGAAAAAATTATATTAAAATAAGATTATGTACAAGTTGTAATGAGACTCCTCCAAGCCTTAGTTGGCAAGAATACATATTTACAACAATAAAATATTTGCATTAGAGCCAAACATCTTAGACAATATGTCTACAAAGGTTGTCCAATTTAGCTAAACACTAGATTTGCTCACCAACCTGCCTAATCCTCTCGTCCTCATTAGCCATGTCATTGTGCCACTAAAACCCTACTTCATTTTTGGTATCCATCTTAGCTAGGAATTTTTCCACTTTATTTAGAGATCTACCCACATAGATTAAAATCACATCATCTAATTCCCTCCATGATTCCTTACTTTGGGTAATAAGAATCCTCAACCTCTATGTCTCTAAAGCAAAGTTCCTCATGCAATCCATAGCTCCTACCAAGATTTGAAAATATGATTCTATGATTATCCTTCTATAACCTTGTCTTACTACCCACATAGAAGAAATTTTGATAGCTAATGCTTTCTATTAATTTTTATGGCCTAACCCAAGCCCTACAGTTTCTAATAGAACTTTATCCCAACATGATTCATATCGACCACTCCAATTCTAGCTCCACTTGAATTAATTTTTGCAACTCCATCAATATTAGTTTCAATTCAACCTTCTAGGGGTGGTTTCCAACCAGCTCAATCTTACCCATCTTGCACTTTAACTTCCTTCTCCATCGTTCCTATATCATCCTTAGTTTCCTCTTTAGCATATACTACCATAATTTTTATGACTTTTCTCCAAATGACCTACCAGACACCATCCAAGGATGAAAAGGTTTCTCTTAAAATTCTACCATTTCTCTCTAACCACACTTGTCACCAACTAAATTTTAATCTAATATTCCACCTCATACAAAGAGCTTAATATTTAAATCTACCCCTCTTCCATATTTTCAAAAAAAATATCTTATTCAAATGACCATTGGCTCAAATTTTATAAGCCAAAAACCATCACTCCCATATTTAGTGCATGAATGAACACTCAAACATCAATTGGTCCTCACTTTTGTAGCATAAGACACATTGGGATGGACCAAAAATTATCCTACATATCATATTATTAAAAGTAAGAATTTTTTTTGTGCATGAATTTCCAGGCAAACAATTAATTTTTTGATCATCCTTGGACTACTAAATATTTCTCCAATCCTCAACTTGATATGCATGGGGAAGAGGTTTTGAAAGGATCTTATCATATCCATCCTTCATTGTGTAAGTTCCAAGGATCCCATTGCCCTAATCTAATTCATCCTCATGTCTACATGTGAGAAATATTTTTGCCAATATTTTAGCCATGATGGATGTCAATTCTAGAGGGATTGAAATTGGTCACTCATCCAACTTCTTAAATTGCTTAAACTTATAACCCCTTAACTAACTAGTGTTGAAATAGCTTTCAATCTACACCTAATCCCTACTTCCCATTACTATATTTACTAGTTGTAGTTCTTGGAATTTAACAATGATAGGTGAATATTGATCTTATAAATCTATCCAAAAGTGTGCATTCTCCCTCTCCCCTCTCCCCACTTTCCAAAATAATTCATCTTTCACTACCTAAGATCTTAGAGCCTGCCACACTAAAGACCCATTACTATCCAAAGAAAAACAACTCACCTCATTCAGGTTCACGTGTCCCAAATATATACTACTTAAAACTCTATTGAATAAAGAAGTTGGCTAGGAGATCCACCTCTAATAAAACTTTACAACCAAAGCTTGATTATTTAATTTTGATCTTCTTAATCCCAAACCTCCCTTTACCTTGGGTTGGTTTACTTTCTCCCAACCAATTAAGGCTCATTTCCTCTCTCCTTTTACTTCTCTCCATCAATATTTTCTAATCATCTTATCAAACTCTTTCCATATGATATGTGGAGCACCAAATATATAAAATTTATAAATTAACATGGCCTAAATGATTACTTAAGATATTTTCTATTTAAATTATCACAATATATTTTTTATATCTATTTTTTTTGTCGTATAATTTTTTTTTTTTGGTTAGTGTAAGAAACCCCTATGACCCACGTTTCCACTCCCTCACACACTCGCACAGGCCACGGTTTAAACCTTGAACTTTCCAAAAAAAAAAAACCAAAAGTTTAAACTTTTTCCCGTGCCACTATTTAATTAATTTTCACTTCAATTTCTAAGTAAAACTTTTTTTGTGTTAATGTAAAAGGGTCATAGGGTTTAAGAACATCCAACTTATTTCTGCCATTTAAAGTTAAGTTTCCTAAAATAAAAACCGATAAAAAAACACAATCCCATCACACCCTAATGTCAAAGAAAAGGGATTACCCTAACTCATACGTTACTGTCACTTCGCTTAAGGTTTACCACAGTCCCAAAGTTCAGAAACATGACTCAGTACTAGTTACGTTCCTGACAGAATGATTGTTGTTCGTTGTGACTTATTGTTCTAAGTCCACCTAGATCCGAGAAAACTTGCAGACAACGAACGCTCAACCACTTGAGACCCTAGATGAAACGAGGTGCCTTCTCCCTCGAAGACAAACTTATCTTCTGACCTCAAATCATGATATAGAAGCAACACCAAAGCTACTGTAAGAGATAAATATGACGATCTCCATCCCGTGATCGAATAGAATTTTGTACAGCACAAGTCGGGATTGACATGGATAGCATGTGACAACATGTGAACTATGATCAAACCTTGAGTAAGGCCGTCCTCGGTGGATTCAAGAAATGAACAATGATTATTCCACTTAAAGTTCACGGCAGCAGAGCCTGTCATTGTTGAACAGCACAATATACCGGAAACTTGTCTACCACGTATATATTATGCATCCATCGATGATGATAGATTTTTATAGACTTTAACACAATACATGCTTAGTTCATTAGAGCTGGTCAATTTTATAACTTTCATGAATAAAAATTAAATAAAAAACTTTTAATCTAAATTTCTGTCTAAAAAATATATTTTTAAAATTTTTAAAAGTTAATTATACTAAACAAATAAATAACACATTTTTTATTTTGTTCAGTTTTAAAATAATAAATAAATATGTAATTTATGCCTGCTGTAGGCAGCATGTTTATCGTTATTTGCATATAGTGTTGTTCATTAAAATTTAAAATTAAAATTAAATAGGATTTTAAATTGATATTGACAACAATGCATGTTGAACTCTTATTCAATCTTATGTTATTGGATAAAACAATATTTTCATAATAGATATTAAATTATATTATCATTTTTAATTTATGAAAGTGTTTCTAATGCGGCGAGCACATGGGGCGAGTGGTGCAGCGAGGATGGACAGCAGGGCTTCGAAGGCCATGTGGATGTAGGCGAGGACGAAGCCCACGAGGATAGACATGGGCAGTAGGGATTTTAGGAGATGTGGAGGTAGACGAGGGCGAAGCCCACGAGGTGTCAAACCGTCAACAAAACTAACAATATTTTTCTTTACGAAAGGGGTATAAATCTTAGGTGCATTCAAGCGATGGAATAAAGCGATAAAGTTGGGTACAGTATTCACAAAAGAGATGTAAACCCTAGGTGCAGTCAAGCATTCAAGGGAGAGGGTTGTTCGCAGACCATCTCTTTAATGTGTAAGAAAGCCTCTTCCGTCAGAAAAAATATTTCTAAAGATCTTTGGGTTCCCAGGTGGAACCCATGCCCTCTATCAATATTTCATAGGATGAATTTGGGTTGGATTTGATTGATATTGAATCCCAAACAATTATTTGCAAACTCAAGGGCAATGGATTATAGATATAATTAATTGGGTTTTTGAACAAAGGGTGTCTATTTAAGACTTTGGACTCCTACTTTCAACCCCTTTATAGAAGAAGTTATTTGCTTCCCAGTCTAATTGAATCTTTATTCCCTCCCTATGGAGTTTTGAGGAGAGAAGATATTCACCAAAATCGGTAATGTTATTGGTGCATTCCAATATATTGATGCCCAAACTGAACAAAATTTGTCGAGTAAAATTAATATAAACCAAGATTGGTTGTTTGGATGGATGTTTTAGTTATTGAGCCTCAATCCATTACTATCTCCTCGAACAAAGAGGAATGACTTTAAAATATTGAATATGAAAACTTCTCCCTAAGATGTTATGATTATCAGCAATATGGCCACTTGAAAAGGAGATGCCCAAACATTCGATCATGCTTTGATTCCTCCTTGGTGGAGAACGACCTGAACGCAAATGATTCATAACCTTCAAATATATCACTTCAAAAGAAAGAATATCATCGTCCAGATGCACCAATTATCTAGAGGAATCATGTGAGCAACAAAATACTCAACCTCAAAAGGAGAATTTGAATCAGATCATTCATAAAAGCCAAATGGTTACTAATTGTCTAGAGGAATCATGCGATCAATAGAATACTCAACCCCAAAAAGAGAATTTAAATCAGATAACTGAGAAAAGCCAAAAGGTTATTAAAGTCCATCAAGATGATTCTATGGAAAATATTAGTATCTCAGATGATATTCTCAAAGCTAATTATGAAACAATAAGTGACTGTCATTCTCCTAAAACTGAAGACCCTACAAAATGTTGTACAACTAGATATTACCTCAAGAGCTTGAAGTGCAAAAATACATTCTCATATCTTGCCATTCTACATGAGGAATAACCTTGGCTACAAAAGAAAAATAATCAATCTAATTGGATTTCCTCTTTTATGGATGACTGCTATGTTTGTTTTTCTTCTATCTGATGGAGTTGTGTCATATAAGGGTTGTTATTCTTGTTAGTTCTTTAAAAATAAAAAACCATTAATTATGGAACCTTAGTAGTTTGAGGAAAATGAAAAATATCTTTGATAGGAAAGCAAAGATACGTATGCTTTAATTAACTTGTTAGAAATGTAATGAGAGTAATATATCATTTTGTTTTTGTAATGGGAGTGGCTCCAATAGAAGCCACACATAGCTTATTAAAAAAATAATGTCAATTAAAAACAAAGTAGCTTCTTAAGATTTTATTTACCTGAATATGGTGTATAACTCTATTCTATTGGATATGAATTTTGAACTTTTTATTCTCAATTTCAAAGGTTTATAGTTAGGCCAATAAGAAATAACAATTTATAATATATATATATATATATATATATGTGTGTGTGTGTGTGTGTGTGTGTGTGTGTGTGTGTGTTTTATTAGGTAAATAATATCATAAGGGTGGGTTTTCTTGCCACAATTTTCATAACCTATTTACATAAATAATATTTAATCATTATTATAACCATCAAGAATTTAATATTTAACATTCATGTTTAGTTCCAATTATAATTAATTATTATTATTATTATCATAAATTATATATTTAATTATAATTTTAAATAACCATTGATTATTATATGATTTATCATTGTAATAAGTGCAAACATCAAACATTGACCCATTTTCCATAGAATATTTAGAGGAGCTCTCAAAATTGCTAATTGTAAATTTGTACTCTCATTTCTTATGTTTTTCTTAAATTTTCTTAACTTTGACCAAATCCATGCCTGGTAAATTACGAGAAGCAAATTTGGAAAATTTGAACTTTTTATTTTAAAAAGTCTAAATTTTGAGCCAACCTTTTGTAGCGTCAGCTTGGCCAAGATTAATTTTTATTTTTTCTTCTTTTAGCCCTCCAAACCCTATATAAGTAAAAAGGGGTTGGATCCCTTTTTAAGAGACAAGTCCTTTTTTTTGTAATCTTGATGCATGAAATGTTCCTAAGTGACTCAAGTGACATCTTGTCCAATCTTCATTTAAAGTGGTATTCTTGGTGCTCTGGTGCTCTATCTTTGGTGTGCTTCTTGTGATTTAGAAGTGAAGAAACCTTGACAATGAAGTTATCTTCTTAGTGGAGGAGAGTCATTCTGCCTTTGCTCTTGCTTCTTCTACAATCTTATCAAGTTGTTCTTTTACATTCATTTAGTCTTTCAATCATTTTTCTTTGTGTTATAATTGAATTTTTGCATCAATTTCTTTGTTTTTAACCTTCTTGTGAGAATTTGTGCCCCATATACTATAATATATGGATTCATTGAAAATGTTATTTTGGTCTGTTGGTCATTATATTTCCTTTGTTTACCAATTCATGCCTAGTAATTTATAGGGTATGAATTCAGCCTAATTTACATAAATAATCTTTAACCATTATTATAACCATCAAGAATTTAATATTTAACATTCATGTTTAGTTTCAATTATAATTAATTATTATTATTATTATTATCATAAATTATATATTTAATTATAATTTTAAATAACCATTGACTATTATATGATTTATCATTGTAATAAGTGCAAACATCAAACATTGACCCATTTTCCATAAAATATTTAGAGGAGCTCTCAAAATTGCTAATTGTAAATTTGTACTCTCGTTTCTTATGTTTTTCTTTGATTTTCTTAACTTTGACCAAATTCATGCCTGGTAAATTACATGAAGCGAATTTGGAAAATTTGAACTTTTTCTTTAAAAAGTCTAAATTTTGAGCCAACTTTTTGTAGGGTCAGCTTGGCCAAGATTAATTTTTATTTTTCTTCTTTTAGCCCTCCAAAACCTATATAAGTAAAAAGGGGTTGAATCCCTTGTTGAGAGACAAGTCCTTTTTTTTGTAATATTTATGCATGAAATGTTCTTAAGTGACTGACCTCTTGTCCAATCTTCATTTAAACTGGTGTTCTTGGTGCTTTGGTGCTCTATATTTGGTTTGCTTCTTGTGATTTACAAGTGAAGAAACCTTGACAATGAAGTTATCTTCTTAGAGGAGGAGAGGTATTCTACCTTTGCTCTTGCTTCTTCTACAAGATTATCAGGTTGTTCTTTTACATTCATTTAGTCTTTCAATAATTTTGCTTTGTGTTATAATTGCATTTTTGCATCAATTTCTTTGTTTTTAACCTTCTTGTGAGAATTTGTGCCCCATATACTATAAGATCTGGATTCATTGAAAATATTATTTTGGTCTGTTGCACATCTTGTCATTATCTTTCCTTTGTTTACCAATTCATGCCTAGTAATTTATAGGGTATGAATTCAGCCTAGATAGGCTTGGGGGAAAGTATTTATCCCCAAAACCTAGGGTTTTGGATTGCATATTTATTTTACACTACGTCCCTTTTGTTGTCATTCTATTTTTCTTAAATTTAAATTATATTATCTTGGGGGCAACCATTTTGTTCCCAAAACCCTAGATCTCTAGTTTCATACTAATTTAGTATTATGTTCATTCAATTTGTATCTAGTTAATTATTTTATTCTATCATATCTCATTGTGTTTGTTCCAAAGGATGATATCATTATATTTTTCAATGGTTAGATAAAAGGACCAAGGGGGCTTTATTTTTGTGCTTCCAAGCTCAATCATATAGTATCCTAAGCAAGCCCCCAAATATTGATCAAATTTTCTAGGGTTTTAAGAAGTTGTTTTGCAAGTTTGAATTTTTTTGGATATTTTGAACATAATTCAAAGCTAGGATCAACAATCAAATCAGATAAGTGATCTAGATAAACTTCTTAGGTTTTTTGCTATTTGCTTTCTATCCATCTCTAAGAAAAACCTAGATCATAAAATAAAATGAAAATATTTTGTTAGAGTTATATGTATTTGAAAGAGAGAAAGGAATATAGCTTACATTCTAGGGTTAACTCTATTTGTGCACTATTTAAAACCCTTGCTAAAATTAAAATGATTCATTTTTATTGCAAATTAGAGTTTTACTCCACATTAAAAATAAAAAATCATTCTGGGTTTTGTCCTTATATGCTCACATTCTTTTTTATCTTGCAATGTCCTTTCATTCTCCATAGATTAGATTTTATAAAGGCCAAACATAGGTGTTTGATTAATATACACATAAAATATCTCTACCCTATATTTGGAGTGAGTCTTTAAATTGTTATTTGTAAACTCTTCGATCCCCAAGCCCCTAAGTGTAGAGAATATAACACACCCTTGTGGTAAAATCAACTCCTAGCAGATCCAACCAAGAATAATATGCGATGAGGTAAATTCTCCCTTTACATATTTGGTGAACCTGATGCGAAAAAATGTTTTAATGGCCAATATAGAAATATTTTTCCTTTGGTTTTTCTTTTGAAAACTTTAAGCAAGACTACTAAATGTTTTTTCTTAGAACTATAAAATATTAAAAATATTTTAAAAGGTCCTCTTGTGTGTATCTTTTGCTAGTTTTCTCCTCTATACTTTATCTTCATCCTAATGGATCTCAACCTTAGGAGTAAGTGAAAGCTTTTAGAATATGATCTGATTCTTCAAGAATATGATCATATTGATAGGGAGAATCCTAATCTCGGTGTAAAAGAGGAATAACATGCAAAAACTGGCAATGACTTTGATCCTTTTGAGGAACACAATGGAGGCTTCACTTTTTCATCATTTTATCATATATGGGGTTTCATGAAACACCATAAGGAGACCATGATTAAGGCTATGGAAGAGTAAACCTAACTCAAAATGGGTGGGATACCTCCTCCAACCATATCTCCTAGGAATGTTTACACCAATCCTTTATTTGAATATTCACCTCATGTTAATATTTTTTAATTTTCTCCTATTCATCTCAATATTAATGGTTATGTTCCACCAAATGTTAGTTTCCCTTCATATAAAGATACCACATATCATAACCCATACCATAACAATGTCAATAACTCCAACATTGTCCAAGTTCCCTTTCAACAAACTACCTATACCCCTCTCCTAGGGAACTTAGAGGTATTACACAACAACAATACTGATATGTAAAGCTTGAAAAGTGTGGTGAAGTAATTGGTTTCAAGAGTGGATATGTTTCAACTTTTAAGTTTTTACTACAAATAGAAGAAGATGTGCAATCAACCCTTAGACACTGTTGTCTCTTCTAGGCCCTACTGTAAATATTTTCCAATGCTAATTTTACTATTTATAAGGGAACATAGGACCCAATTGAACATTTAAGGATGTTTAGGATAATGTGCCATAATATTATATATTATGACATGTTGTTACTAAATATGTTCCCTAAGAGCCTTGGTGGTATGGCATTGGAATAAAATTATCAACTACTTCATCATTCCTTGAGGAATTTTGAAGATATAGAGGAATTTTTTGTTCAATATTTTGGGGCTTATGTTGATAAGAATGTGACTATGAAATATTTTTATATGTTGAAACAAGGAAAGTATGAAATTTTTTTGGATGTCTTGTCTCATCAGAGAAGTTTAGTTGGATGGTTGACATATACTTTAACTCCTCGACACATGTTAGAAAATTTCATTGGAAATTTACAAGAGCAAATATATTATGAGTTGGGAACAACAACAATTACCTCTTTTGACCAATCAATAGATCTAGAAAGAAGGTTAGAGCAATACCTTATTCAAATATGTCAAATTAAACCAAATAAAGAATAATATAGGACTAGGAAATCTCAGTATAAGAATAAACATGTAGTTGGTGATGGCGTAATGGATAGCATACCTATTAATAATGTTTCTAAAACCTACAAAATATGGTGCTTAGCCAACCTCAAAGACCACCACCAAATAATTTCACAAGACTCAACATGCCTATGATTATGATCCTAAAGAAGATTTTACAAGTAAATATGATTGAGTTACCTCTCATAAGGCAACATGATACCACAACTAATTGGTATAATCTTAGTCAAAATTGTGATTATCATAGAGTTGAGGGGTACATGAAAAATTTATGTAAGAGGTTGAAACATGTGGTTCGGGATTTAATTGATGGAGGTTACCTAGTTATAGAGGGTTATCAACCTAATCCTCCAACAAAAAATTAACCTCCTAGTCCATAAGCACCTACAACTAATCAATACATGGGTATATTTGAAGACCCCCTACCTAATCATGGGAAATATGTAGCTAATAAAATGTCACATCATAATGTGCCACCTCCCTACAATAATATGGTTGGTATGATAGTAGCAACTACAAGGCAGTAAGCTATAGCATAATCAGCTCAACAGTCTTAGTAGGAGATGAGTTCTACATACAATAAACCTTTAAAACCACCCTTAGTTTTGAAGAGTAAAAAAAAATAAGTACAAGAATAAAAAACCCACCCATAGTGTTAAAGCCACAATCTAAAGTCTCCTTTGATATTTAGTAGCAGTTATCTAGTATCCTAACTAAGATTTTCCTCTTAGATATTTTGCAAACTTCTCCTATTCGTAGGGAAGCCTATTGAAGCTTCTAAGACAACAATCTATTCCTAAAGACATTTCCCCTAGCGCTATAGCTAATGTTGTAGGATTCCTTGGGATACATCATATCACATTTTTGGATGATGACATTCCTTCCTTAGACTTATAAGGGGATTCTTATCACTACATCACTATATTTATTGGGAAATGGTTTATCAAACACATTTTGATAGATAATGGTTCCTCCCTCAATCTATGCACTTATCAATTTTTCTAAAATTTTGGATTAAAAGAGGAATATTTAACTAAATATGATATCATCATCAAAGATTTCAATAATTCCTAAGAGGCTTATGATATTATATCTTTCCCCCTTAGGGTTACACCTAAGATCTTAGATATTTTGTTGTGGTACCTCGCCCCACATATTTCAATATTCTTCTTTGGAAGCCTTGGATTCATGTAACGAAGGTTGTCCCTTCTACTCTTCATCAATATTTGAAGTTTAAAATTTAAATATCAACTTGTCACCATTTTGGGTGACACTCACTCATTTCAATATTGTTCAATGGTTGAGCAAGCTTAACATAGTCTTAATCTATGTCCATTAGTTTTTTCATCTGACAAGCAACTTGAAAATTTGAAGGTGAGTGAGGAACCATTGATCAAAGTCCCATCATAGGATCAAGTCAATCTATTTCTTCAAGACCCTTTTTTGGATCTTACCAAGCTACCACCTTCACCAAGGACTATGTGTTTACCTTATAATAAAGGTAAATTTATACATATTGGCATGTGTACCATTATTTTCATGAATATGACCCTCAAAGAAAATATTTTTTGAATAAAACATCTTTCTGTAGATTTTTCCTTTGCCCATTTTTACCTATCCAATGATTACCCGTTTCCCAAGCAAATCCTATCTAGCATAGGATATATAGGTAAATATTTGGGGTCACAATAGAAAGATATTCAAGAGCCTTTGGAAGATAAGGTTTTTCCTAGGATATGTGGCATATGCTACATACCCAATAAAAACCAACCTTTACCATTTTATGATGATGATCACCTCATTATTTATTTCAAATATTTAGATCATTTAAGATTGGAGTGAAGTTATGAGGATGACGAACTGCCTTATCCCATTGAAATTTTGTTTTACAATGAGATAACTTAGGTTCCCCCTTGGATTCCTTTGGTGATTATTTCCAATAATGACACTCATTTCAAGAACAAATATATCCATAAGATTTGTTATAGGTACAATATTTAGCACAAATAGATATAAAATCCCTCAAATATGTAATCTTATTTTGGGGTAGAAAACTTGAAAATAAAGGTAGATATAAAAGTGTTTTCTTAAGACATAATAGAATTTCTTTTAATAGCTACATATTATAAGTTTTAAATTTATCAAAATTAAAGTTGAAATAGAGTGTTTCCAAGCTAAGGAAGGAGATGTTACCACCTTAGAATCTGAAAATATAACAATAAAATATAGGAGTTAGAGATTGCATAAAGGAGTATAAATGGAAATAATGTGTTGTTTTTAAATGTCATTTTTGTAAGCATTATTTAAGGTAGAGCCCACAAGTAAAGAGGCTACAAAATAGCACTCAAATATTGTACAAATTTTATACGTTTTTAAATGAGGTTCAGTTTGATTTTCATCTTCAAAACTTCCACAAATTTTAGAATCAAAAGTAAGAAAAATTAGTGCCAAAAGAGAAGCATAAACATTGAAAATTTGTGTTAAATAAATCCAAATAGAGTGGAGAAGCAGAGTAGCATCCAACGAAGGTAAGGAGAAGAGTTTCAGGTTCAAGAGTGACAATCAAAGAACAAAGTAATAGCAACCATAAAACAAGAAATGAGAGAACACTAAGCAAGTAGAAGCACCATTGTATTGAAGAAAGAGCCACTACATAGCAAATTTGACATCAAAGCACAAGAGGGACAAGCATCCAAATGGTTCCTAGGAGAAGATCCACTTGAGGAGCACTATTTTAGATAGCCACCATGCCTAGGAGGAGGAGTAAAGATGTGCAAAAGTGGAGAAGAGCCACCATTAGATAAGAAGAATCACCACTTGTAAATTATTAAATGTAAGCAACATAAGAGATAACATTTAGATATTAAAAAGGCAAAAGCAAGAAATCAAATATCTAGGTTTTGCAACTACCATGAAGAGAAGTGAAGAGTTGGAACCCATAACATTCATTACATATAAGACAACATTGCATCACATTTTTGGTAAGATAAAATATGTTACATAGGTAGCCAAGTGTTGAGAACCTCAATGTCATTACCACCATCCAACAGGTTCAAATCCACCAAACTCCATATCCACTTCATCAACAACAATTATTTCATAACAAAATCCAACAAAACATCCAACACCACCACATATCCATAACCTTTAATCCATTGGCCAATAAGAACCTCATTTTATCCCAACAATTCATCACCCAACACACCACCCACATACACCCATCACATAAACCAAGACTTACAAACACAAATGGAAGATCCTAAAATACAAGCTTTGCAAAAATAGATTGATAGCCTGATCATGCATATGCCTGGTATGATGTACCATAAATCCACATTAAGATAGTTGGTCAATCACCCCATTCATCCTTTGGTACAATAGCCACCTTATCCTATCAATTTTATATTACTGAATTTTGATAAATTTAAAAAGGTTTAGGATCCTAGAGAGCATATTAGTGCATTCATCCATACATTTTTTAGAATCTAAGAGAATGATACCCTAAAGATCCAAACTATTTCTTAGATAGTAGCAGGAATTCATTAGAATGGTACAACCATCTGCCACATCATAGTGTCTATACATTCAAAAAACTGGCAAAAAAATTATTAGAAAGGTCCTACCTCAGTGTTAGAAAGAAAACTACCTTGACCAACTTGTATAATCTTAGATAACTTGAAGAAGATTCGATCATGACTTTGGAAACCATTGGATGGAAATCATTACCAAAATGACATTCATCCTCCCAATGGAATAATTAACATGAATGTTCATAAGGATTTGTCTAAAACCTATCTCATTATTGCTTTAGTTACAACAATATGTAAAATTTGATGAAGCTCTTGCCCAAGCTTGATTTATCAAAGAAATTAAGATTCAAGAGGGTGATATTAAACTCAAAAGGAAATAATGGAAAAATAAGGGCCAATCCAAAGGAAACTATAATGGCCAATCAAAATTTGGACAAGTGAATCAAGTGGTCTTGAGTCAACCAACAATGACTCAACCACCCCAAGTCCATCATCAACAATAATCATCATCACAAATACCACCGTAATAATTATTATATCAAGTGGTTTCGCCCCAAAAAAAATTGCACAACCCAACACCAACTATGGAAAACAATCAACACAAACATTCTATTCAATAAAATTACAATTACACACCACTACCTGAGTCATATACCTCCATTTTTGAAAGGTTGTATGTTACACATGCAATCACCTTTCTAGAAGTCAAACCTGAGGACCTGACTAAATATAGTAAGTGTTAAATGGAGAATTTTTTCTATCCCTTCCATCATCAGAAGGATCATGACATTAATATTTTTCTTCCATTTAAATATATTGTGCAATATCTGGTAGACCTAGAGACCATTAAGTTGGATAGTTCCTTAGCACAATAAAGCTAGAACCTTGGTATTTAAATTGTGATGAAATAAAATAAATAACAAGGTATCAAATCCTATAACTCCTCCTAACCAAGTCAACATGTGCAAAAATACCAAGTTTTTTGGCTGTTATTAACATAGTAACCTTGGGTCAACGAAGTATAATAATCAAAATGAACAATTTGAAGTAATTCAATATCTTGTGGCACCACCAACAAATGTGTATCCACAACCTGCCAATCCATCTCAACCCATTCATATTTTTGCCAATTCATCTCAACCAACTCACCTTCCAAGCCATCCATATCAACCCATTCACCTTTAAAGTCATCCACCATGACCTATCATCACACTAAGTAGTCGGTTGAAAAATAGTCTCAAAATGGCTTTAGCTAAATTATCAATCTATGAGCTTATACAAAAATGTCCCTCACATATTGAGGCATTTATGGAGATCTTGAAATCCATAAAACTTCAAAATCAGGACTTTAATGCCTTCAAAAAAATTGTAGGGATATTGTGAACATGTATGGATCATTCAATCATATTCTATGATTTTGAAATCAAATAAATATCATTATATTTACCAAATCTTCCATTACACATCATGGTTCAAGTTGATAGGTAGCCTTTTAAACAAGTATTATTTAACACTGTTTCATCAATAAAAATCATTACCACTTCAACATTCCACCATCTCAATCTTCCATCTTTCCACATCACCAAATCCACCTTCACCTTGGGAGAATTTAGTGATTCTCTATGTTCTACAGTTAGCACGGTTGTCTTACCCATACAAGTGGGGGTCAAGACATTACACACCATATTCCATATCCTATAAGGGTCCATGGCCTAAAATATACTCCTTGGATGCCCCTAGATAAGGGAAATGAAATGTGTTCCCTCAACACTACACCAATTTTTGAAATATGTACATGAGGGACAAATACATTGCATACTTGCATACATTGAACCATTCAACTACTACAATTTTATTTCCAACCTATATGAGTCCTCACTTACATACACTGACTTGTCCTTAATTCCATCAATCCCACCATCAAATTTACATCACAATACCTCATACAAAGCACATTTCCTAGAGGAACTCCCCATCACTAGTCCACATTAGACCTCCACTTCCACACCCCAACCTTCATCATTGTCGATACCATGTACATGTGGTCGAACCCAATTATCACCCTCAAAATCCATACAAGGGGACATCCCTCCACAAAATCCACATCACAAATAACCATTAATTCATTATCATCCACACAATATAGTATACAAGAACCCAAAACCACTTCATCCACACTAAAATCACCAACCATCCATCAAATTCATCAACAAAACCCATATTCATCTCCACCATATGATGTATCACAAGTTAGTTTGATAGAATGTGAGATTTCCTTCCAACATACATCTCTCCCCTCACTTGATCCACAAGACACTTTTGAGCCCCACATCTCCACATCCACTCCATCCACATCATCATCCACACAATTTGTAGTCCATATTGCTAGTCCTAGTATTCACAAGTATGTGGTTCAAGATGTCATAGTCACACCACTCAACATCAAAACTATCAGGGATTATGGTTGTTCATGCAACTCACCCCTATCCATAGGAGTATTGTACAACATGGGTTTATCCCAAAATAGAATAAATTTTGTAAATGGGGTATCAATTCATTATTTGATCACTTCTTCCAAATGAACCTAAGCAGTCCTACTATGCCAACCTCAAACACATGACCAATCCAAATTTTCCATCAGGATATTTTTATTAGGTTAATTACCAAGTATATATCTTAGGATGACATGAACAGGGTATGCATGATATAATTGAACCTTATTATCGAGAAGCGTGTGATAATTATAATCTAGGATAAAACCCATAATCTTCCACTTCCTCTTTTGAATGAGTCTTTCAACATATCAATATATATTATGAAGAGGAAAAAAATTACAATTATGACTTTGAGGATGGATTATATGAAGAATACAATGTCATACCAATAGCTTTAGATGAATCTTAAGAATAATAAACCCTAATCACACAATTCACTGAATAGGATGAGTACTATATTAAAATGTTCCCCATCCATCAGCTCATATTTTGTTTTCTCCTTAAAAGGGAGTGAGATGAGCCAACTGGTGAACCACCACTTCCATATTACCACCTCATCAAAAACATGATATAAATACATACAATAAAAAAATTTACATTGTATTTTTGCATTTGCATATCTCAATCATTTGTATTTATACATGTGCCTTGTCATCCAGGTTCTTGAGGTTCATTCATTGACTCCAAGGGGTAACAAAAATCACCCTTCACATCACAAGCACCATTTCCCCACCGATTCAACATCAATATGGTTTACTTATTCACACCACTCTATAATCCATATGATTTGGCAAAACCAATTCCTATTGATATAAGCCTCATCAACATAGAACAAATTTCATGACCTCCATCCATTTTTTAATTCATCATTTTAGAGGAATTGTTAAGATCTTCTGCCATTTATATTCCTTTGAAGTATTCACCTTTGCCTTTGCCTTCAACCTCAACTTCTACTGTATTCTAGGTAAAAATGGAAGAGACTATGATAAAATACTTTGACAATGTCATTGATGATATTCATTTGATTCCAATGCCCCTTCTTCTTGAGGAAGGTTCAAATATGGCCATTGTTGAAACTATAGACGTGAACCTAAGCACATATCTAAACAATCCATAATTATAAAAATTGGAAAATTTTTATCTGTTGATAAATAGGAACAACTTATTGATCTTCTCAAGAGAAAGAAGTGCATATTTGTATGGTCCTATAAAGACATGCTTGGTCTTGACCCTAAATTGGTTGTCCATAACTTAACCTTTCATCTTGATGTTAATCCAGTCAAACAAAAAATAATAAAGTTACATCCTACCATTGCCCTCATGGTTAAATAATAGCTTCAAAAGTTGTTAGACATGGGTTTTATTCAAACCATTGACTATTTTGAGTGGTTTTCAAATATGGTATTGGTGGTCTTCAAAAACCCTAAATTATATTTCACCCCTAGTTTTCAAAAGTTGGTAAAATTGAGTGTCTAGATGATTATAGGATGTGGTGGCTAGTTAAAAAATAAGGAAGTCTTGAGAAAGTCACTCCAATTCAAAAGAGTCCCCATGGTCATTGAAGGAATAGATCTTGGTCATCTTGAGCTTGATTCATCCAAAATATCCTCCATAAATTCATCCCTATCCATCCAAGTCATTATTTTCATATCATCACCCTGCATCACCTTATCCATTTCATTTTTTTATGACCATTATTTTTAAAATTGCCCTTTTACATATCATTTCTCCACTTCCATTTCTTAGTCCATACCCTTCAAAATTAACAATATATTCATTAACACTTTCATTACACATATCCCTCCATTTAACCCACATCATCTAAGTCAATTTCATCCCCCTTTTAAAGTCATGTTATAATACTAAATTTCATGTTGTACCCCTAGGTTAGACCATGGTCGAAAATACCACAAAGTCCACGATGATTTATTTTTCCTAAGTACTAAACCTCCAAGTATACCTAAACATAAAACCATGGCCTAATTCCCCCCCGATTAATTTTTACCCAAAATTTTCTTTGCTAAGGCTTGTCCATAAAAGGTCATCATCTCTCTTCCAAAAATGTTATCATTGATTCATCCATGACCGTATGAAACCATCGATGATGTTAGATTTTTATACAATATGCCAAGGGAGATAGCAATCATGAGATGCATAATAAAATAAAAGAAATTAAATTTGTTATATGATTGAGATATGCAATAAACATAAATCATATATAAATGAATACAATGTAGCTATGTAGGAAATGAACACTCTATCAAAAAAGGTACTGGACTACATTGCATCCATCACCAATGGATGGTGATCCACATAGAACTGAACTACCTACTAAGATCCCTAAGCTACTATATCAATGACTCTCCCTGATCTTTTATCTAACAATGAGTCCTTTCTTATATAGGAAAAATATGATACTTTGTCAACACTCTATCTAGTTGTACAAGTGATACCTTACACATTTACAGCGTGCACATTGACACTTGTGCATTTATTACATTGCATGAAGTAACTAGATAACTTCCCCCTAAATTAAGTTAATGTCCTAAGTATGTACCTTGGAAGATACATTTACATAACCCAAATCATGGAATATAATCTATTTCTAACACCCCGTTGTATTACATTATTTGGTTATTGAATACTTTTAGTCTTCAATATGGATATTCATCCTCTTATTAATCTTTGTATTCTTCCTCTATATTCTTTGTAGCCTGTTCAAGCAAATAGTCATTATTTCTATAATATGTTACATTTCCTGATAGAGCTTTCACTTCGTAATCCTCTGTAGGATTTTCTAGCTCTTCAATTTTTTTCTATCTTATGAACTACGTGAACTCTTTGATTTCTCTTCTGATATTCTAGTTTAGGATAATTGGTTGATCACTAAAATATCTATTGATGAGTGTTCCTTTGGTATTATCATGGTCAAAATTGATTCTCATTATTTATATGATTTTCTTGGTTCCTATTTTTTGGATTGTATCTGTAATTTTTGGTACTATGGCCTTTCTTTTTGCATATCTAACAATACCATGTTTTCCATCCTCTTGTTGATGTAGAAATATTTCCCTATGGATTATCTTTTTAAGCCAATGCAGTGTTAGTCATCTCATATTTCAAGGTGTTTTCTACTTGAAGTATATTGACCAGGTCATCAAAATATGTATCTTTACTTAAGATATGTAAAGATGTGACAAAATGCTTATAGTTATCTAGAAGTGCTCTCATGGTTACTTTAGTAATAAGTTCATCCTTGAATGTTTCTCCTAAGGTCAACAATTTCCTTTTAATATTTGCTACCTTCCTTAGGAATAATTCTATGTTTTCTCCACTATTCATTTTCAATGAGTGAAGTTGATTTTGGAGATGAAGAATAGTTACCTTATTCTTTCCTTCAAATATTTTCTCTACGATTATACATGCATCTAAAGATGTTTTACCTGAACTTATATAAGGTTGAATCTCATCAATGATAGCAAATGTTATTATAATAAGAGATTTTGAATAATATTTTCAAACTTTAGGATTTTAGTTTCACCTATGGTAGGCCTCTATGTTTTCCCTTTTACAACATACCAAATTTTTTCATACACTAAGATTGCTTTCACTTTATTTTTCCAAGAGAAATAATTAGGACCCTTGAGTAGTTGAGATTCTACTAGGAATAATTTATTAGATGCCATTTAGATCTTCCTAATATGAAACCTTAGATTTATAGGTTGACTTATATCTCCCTAGTGTTTTTTGAATATGATATAGTTCTTTTGTAAAAATAGAATTTAATTTTATGATTTATTTTGTATAGTCAAAAATCAAATTTTCTAACACCTTATTTCTCCTAACTGAATTAAGCACTTTTCTAATTTTGAAGAGTTTTTAATGTTGGAATATTTTTATCCCTTTCGATAAATTTACATACAAGAAAATATAAATTTCCAACTTTGAAAATAAATATTTAATAACCTTTTTTATAACCCTTAGGTTTTAATTTCTAATTTCCAAAGACCTAGTTTGATTTTGTAATCCTTATCACTCCCAAATTTGGAAAATTAGAAAATCAATAATATTTGCATAATATCAAAGAAATTAATTAAATTTGAATTCCTTATTTCTCCTAGGTTGAGATGCAAATATTATTTTAATTTAGTAAGTTATCCTTTATAGTTTTTGCTTTCATTAAACTAAATTTTCTACCTTAGTTTATAACCCTTATATATACAAAGTCGAAAGAAATAATAAAGTGGGATTTCACCCTTACTTTTTTTTATGCTAATCTCCCCACTTTTTGGTGCTCAATTTGGTTGAATGTAACAATGGTGATAAGGTTCCCTTGGGTGTTGGAGATGCTCATCTTTAATGCTAGAACATATACACTGCTAAATTTGGAACATTTGACCTTAAAGACCTAGATATTTAAATGTTCATTATACCTTCCTTCCACACTGTGCTTTAATAGATTTGAATACGTTTAAATCTCTCTCTATTTGTTTTCATATTTGGACTTTGAGCACTTTTATTGGATCAAGCTTTGTGACACGTATCATGTCCGTTATGTGTGGGTGCTCCTTCTTCATAAATCTTTTTTATTCAACGTTGCTATTCACATTGTAACTCTTCTTCACTCATGTGGGACTTGAGGATAATAGTAAGTGTCACCACATATGCGAGTGCATTGGGAGATGAAGCTTTTTGTAACGTATGCTTGAGCAAATTTCTTGAAACGTATTCTTGAGTGTTAAGAGTCGATATTATTTTAACACATGCTCTTTAGAATATTTATGCCAAGTGGTATTCACACTCTCTACATGTAGACCTTCACCGTAATGCCTTCCAAGGAGATTATAAATCCTTAGATCATTTAGTTTGTCACCCCTTTACTTTGTTATGTTTCTTGAGCAGCAAGCAACCTTATTTTTTGTAGGTGGATTGATGCATTGCTATGGAGCTTGAATAGTGATTCTGATGCTTCGTTTGATGGATGATATTCACAAAGTTTTGAATGTAGCTCATTTGTTATTTATATTCTATACCTCCAACATATTAATACTTGTGCATATTTGTAGTGTAGATGTTGTTCATTTTTCTTTGGTAGAAATAGTCACCTTTTTTATGTTATCCATCTTGCATTGTTTTTTGTCTTACGTTGGTAGACGAAGATGTCTTCTTTTGTAATGTAGATGTTGTTTGTCCTACATTGATATTCATATCAAATTGATATCTTTTTCATGTTGTTGTACATTGGTATATGTGCACTCTTTCCCTACATAGATGTAGCTTTGATGATAGCCTCTTGTGGGACTTTTTTTGCAAGTTTGTCTATCAAAGATAAGCCCTTTGAGTAGCTCCTATTACTTGGGAATATGATTTCTTGCATTTAGTATTTCTAGGTTTCTTTTCCTATTGATATTGTACCAATGTGCAAGTTGTACACGTGCAAGTTATCCCTTGCATAGCTAGATAGAGTGTTGGTCAAGTATTATATTTTGCCTATATAAGGATAACCTCATAGATATATAGAGATAGATTCATAGATACAGAGAGAGTTGGGGGACATTATGTAGCTTAGTTCTGTGTGTAACACCATCCACTAGTGATGGGTTCAATGTAGTTTAGTAGCTTTATAATTGAGTGTTAATTTTCTCTATAGCTACATTGTTATATTTTATATCATTTCTATTTATTGCATATATTAGTCATCTAGCAGATTTAATTTCTTTCATATTATTTTGCATCTTTTGATTGTTATCTCCTAGTGATTTCTACATAAAAATATAATAAAGTTTAAACCTTGTGATTAAGCTCTCCATGAATTCAATTACCATCTCTTGGTCTGATCTCTTGGATGGAATAGCCTTAACCCATCTTGTGAAGTAATTTGTAGTAGTCAAAATATACTTATGATCTGTTGAAGTGTTAGGATTTATAACTCTAATAAAATCTAAACCCCATTGTTGGAAATTCCCTTCAACTTGGATTGGCCTGAGGGAAAATGAAGCATTCTTGTTTCTTCCTACATATATTTTTCACTTGTCAAATGTTTTTGTTTCCTTTAAGGTATCAACAAAAATAGTGGGCTAGTAGTATCCTACTCTTATTATTTTCATAGCAGTGATCTCTCTTGAGAAGTGTCCTCCTAAAAACTCTTTATGAAATTCCTCAATGATATTGTTCTTTTGGTTGTCCTTAAATCATCTTAGTAGAACAACATCAAGATTCTTCCTATATAACCCTTATGGCAATAGAACATATTTTAAGTCTTGAATCCTATACCTTCTTCTTTATGAAGTATTAAGGTCCTCAGGGCACATGCCTATATGAAATTAACTTGTCATATGATCAATCCAATATGAACCCCCCAGATAGCTATCCTCATTCTACTCTAATGTTGATGGTTGACAAGTTGCTAACTAATCTAAAGCTATTTTTATTGGCATTACCTGACATAGAGCTCTGGCTCTAACCAACTTAGTAGGATTTATTTCCACATCATATTCATAAATTTTGGTAATCCAACCAACTATTTTATCTCCCATTTCTTCTTGTAACATGAAACTTCTGACATCTGGGTGTACCACACAAACAATAGTTTTAATTTGAGCTAAATATTTCCTAAACTTCTTCAATGATTTCATAATTTCAAACACTTTCCTCTCAATAAAGTTATATTTAGTATGGTACTCATGAAGAGTTTAGCTCTAGAAAAATATGATGTTTTCCTCTCTAGCATCATTCTTCTATGTTAGTAATACCGCATAGCTCTCTTCAACTCCATAGGCATATAGGATAAAATACTTTTTTAAAATTTGGGTTCACTAGGACTAGGGAAGTAGTAATGGTATGCTTGATTACTTCAAAGGCTTGTTTTCTTGCTTCAGTCCACTTGAAATCCGTATTCCTTTTTAGAAATTAGGAGATGGGTTTGACAACTTGAGAAAAGTTTAAGATGAACTTTCTCACAAAACTAATCTACCCAAAGAAATATTGCAAGGCCTTCTTGTTCATAGCTAGAGGTAGAGCTAGAATTGATTTTACTCTAACATGGTCAATAAACATCCCTTCTTTATAAACATGTCCTAATAGTTTCACTTCATGCACTATAAAGAATAATTTATTTAGGTTTAGGGAGATACCAAACTCTACATTTCTTGAACCATTGATCTAGGTGCTCCAAGTGAGATTATTTTTGTGAGAGACCACAGTCATATCATCTAGATAGACGAGGATGAATTTATTGATTAGCTTCCAAAAATCATAGTACATGGTTCTTTGGAAATTAGTCCCAATATTAGATAAAACAAAAGGTATCCTTTGATAAGTGAAAGTTCCTCATTTAGTAGTAAATTTTATCTTAAGCTGATCCTCATATTTTACCTAGATCTTGTTGTATCTTGAAAAACCATCCAACAAGGAAAACCTCTCAACTCCTGCAACTATCTACAAAATTTAATAAATATGAGGGAGGGGTTAGTGATCCTTCAGTTATTCTTGGTTCAAGTTCATAAAATTTATACATAAAAGGATACCTCCATTCTTCTTTTTTATAGGAACCAAATTAGCCACCCATGTAGAGTGCTTTATTGGGTAAATAATTTTAGCTTTCAGTAATTTAAGCAAATCTTCTCTCATTATGAATTCAATCCTAGGATTCATAGGCCTCTAATTCTATCTAAAAGAATTTACATTAGCCTCCATCTCAATAGTATGTTGGATAACCTTTTTATTATATACCTTTAGGTATTCATATGACCAAGATACTATACCTTGGTATTTGATGCATAAGGTCTTCAAAGGAGGTTATAACTTTGATATTTCTATTCTTTTAAACTTAAATCTCTTTATAGAATTATTCATTGACCTCCATAGATCTTTATTTAATCCTATCCTCGTTGTCAAAGAGGTTTTCTAAGGTAATCAAACCCTCAGGGATATGATTTTTCTTCATTTGAATGACATATTGCTAATATATTTCATGTGGTAATTCCTCCTACACACTGGATAAGCAATATTCCCTCACCAAAAAATCAATAATATGATCATCACTCTCATAAACATTCCAAAAAAGCTTTACATCTGGTATTTTAGATCTAAAATCTAGTTTGACTATTATATCCTTTGATTATCCCATATTTAAAGAAGGGTTGAAATTTTAACCCTTAACAACCAAATAATTAGCCAACATATTTTGTTTCATAGGAATAGAGTGGATATTAAGGGCATCAAATGATTACATCAAGTCTCATACCTCATTTCTATATGCTTTTAAGTAATGGTACTTGCTACTACACTTCTCTCTAACTTGGTTAACTATCACTTCAAAGTCACCATACATATCCAACATTTTAATTCCCATACTCTCTGCTTGCATTAGTCCTTAACATAAAGTCTCATACTCTACAATATTTTTGGTAAAACATCATGTTAGTCTATATGCAAAATGTTTTACACCTTCTAAGGAAGATTTTAAAACTACACCTGCACCTGCTCTGTTTTTTCACCTTGCACCATAAAAATACATAGTCCAAATTTTTATCTATATTAGGGATTGATTGGATATGTCATGGTTTCTTATCTCTATTTTTGAGGAAATATTTTAAGTGATCATACATATTCCAAACTAGCTAAAATACTTTTTGAATGACAATTCATCCTCCACTTCTAACTCTTCAAACATTTCTACTAGTTCATGTTAGAGTTAGAGTCTATTACGTATTGGATCATGTAAATGTACCTTCCTAGGTATATACTTAGGACATTGTATTACTTTAAGGGGAAGTTATATAGTTACTTAATGCAATGTAATAAATGCACAAGTTTCAATGTGCAATTTGTAAAAGTGCAATGTGTCCCTTGTACATCTAGTTAGAGTGTTGGGAAAGCAATCTATTTTCTACTATAAGAAGCCCTCATTGTAATAAGCAAGTCAGTAGGTAATATTAGTAGTAGCAGATGAATCCATTAGTGGTGGAGCACATTATTGTTCTATAGCTTCTTGCATGGAGTGTCCATTTCTTCCATAGCAATATTGTATTTATTTTTTATATTTCTATTTATAGCATACTTTACAAATCTGGTGAGTTTACTTTCTTTTATATTTCATAATATTGTGATTGTCATATATTATTGTGATCTACCTCAAAATATAACAATGGTATCAAATCTACAATATATCTAGTCATAGTAGGTCAATAGTAATACCACCATTATTATCTAATTTGATATTTTTGTCAACCTAATGCACCATTGGACTAGTCACTGTTAAAAATTCTTAGAAGAGTCTAGGTGGTAGAATTAGGGATAGTCACAAGAGAGGATTGAAATAAATATTAGTTTCAAAAAGTACTAATATTATATTTGATTGGAGCCTCTCCACAAAGTTATAGTAAAACTCTTGAAAACTAGGACTCAGTATACAACCCACTAGATCGATAGATCATCTAGTGAAGATCATCCAGAATATTTTAAACTTAGTAATTATTACCTGAATGTTCTTATTACTACAAGGAAATAACTCTCTGATGATTGAGGCATCTCCTACAAAATAAATCTAGGATATTTCAACTTTGTTGCCCAAATGTTGGATCACCTTCATAGTGCAGAGATTAGTTTTTGTAAAAGAGGAATACTATAGAAAAGACTCTAGAAGGAAGAGTCATAGTGAAGACTAGAGATTGAAGATATATATTGGTAAAATAAACTTCATATAAGAAAAATGCCATAGAAGCCTTAATATAAAAATTCCACAGAAGCCTTAATCTAAAAAGGCCATATAAGCCTTAAGCTAAAAAGGCTATAGAAGCCTTGATGCGAAGAATGCCACAAAAACCTTAATCCAAAAAGGGCCACAAAAGCATTGATCCTAAAAAATTATCTAGAAGGGAGTACCTAATTTAGAATTAGATTTAGATTTTAGAACTAATTATTTATTGTAGGAAAAGAGGAGTTTTACTGAAGTTGAGAAACTTTCTACATTCATATTTAGGAAGAGTATTTTCTTTAGATCATCTAGAACCTGAAGTAAACTTGAAGGTGAAGAGATTAGGATAAGATCTCATTGAAGAAGCTTCCATTATTATAGTGACGAGAAGGGCTAGGAGGAACCTATTCATATCTAGAAGCAGTAGAATCAAGAGATCTAGGAAGGAGATCTCAACTCCAAAATAAGGCCTCAAGGAAGACCAAAGAGGATATAGAATCGAAGACGTAGGAGAGATCTCAAGAAAACAAGCTTGAAGAAGCCTTTTTGTTGAAGCACAATCATCAAAGAGTTATTGGAAGAACTCATTGGAGAAATTATCCATGAAGGAGAAACTATATCACAAGGGAAGACTTGGGATAATTATCACCATTCGCAAACAAGCCCAATCAGGAGAAGATAAATTGGAAAGGATTTCCAAAGAAGATACATAAGACCTAAAGACATTTAGAGTCTTGAGAAGAATAAGATCCTTATTAAAGTCATAATTTGACAAGAATACTCAAAGATAAAATTAATTTGTCAAAGCCTAAATACTAGAGGATTACCCAAAAAATCCTTTGTATCCACAACAGAAAGGAGAAGACCAAATCACCAAACTTCAGGCTCATGAAAGCAAGTTCGAGACACTTTTTTGGTGACGTAGGACCTACTTGGAAAAGCTATCAAAAAAGGTAAGCAACTATTGGTGCAAGTGAATTCATTATTCAGATTACTCATAATATTTGTTAAATCACCTTATGCTAGATCAAAAATTACAAAGGGAAATATTGCATTATAAGTCTTCATAGAAGTGCAAAAAGGAAAGTTCATTTTAAGGTTCATTTGCACATTATTTTTGGAGTTTATTAGATTAAAAATTACATCTATCTATCAACTACCTATCTTACATCTTGAAATAGAATATTGGATCCTATAACTATATTTGTAGTGAAATTTGTAGATTATATTTGAAATTTTGTAGTGGGATTATTAAGAGCATATTTAAGAAATTAGTGTAGCATCAAGGTGAATTTATTGTTACTATTTATAGTGTATATATTAAGCACTATTCTAATTAAATTTTTATCTACTTGCACTATATTTGTTTGTGTTGATTAATAAGCACAAAACATCTGCAAAACTATAGTGGACAAAAGAAACCACCATTATAAGCAAAAATGTGAAGTAGAAAAACCACCATTGAAATCCTTGAAGGAAGCCTCAAATTGAGACCTTGGTAGTCCAAAGACTCAAGGAAAATAAAAGGATTCTGTATTCAAGAACAAAGTGCAAGAATCCTTACTTTCACTAACTTGGATTGACTATCATCCAAAAGAATCAAGGATTAAAATGATTCTTCATTTCAGGTGCAAAAATATATATTACAAAAGGCGCCTCATTTTTCCCTTAGAAGAACAAAGGCTTTACCATTTACAGGGGGGAAAAAGGATATATTTATCTAGCAAGTTTGTGGCCAAGTGAAGGAGTTATCTAAAGCTCACACAAGTAGTACATCTATGACCAAAGGGAAGAGATATCAGAGAGTTAAAATGTGCTCATTTCAATAAAGTTATAGCGAGTGTAAGGAGCCCATATGAACAACAGAGTGCCAATCGTATTTGGGATCCATGGAAATGATGGCAAAAATTTTATAGTGTCTTGTACATAATGTATATTTTTGTAAGTAGTGTTTTGGATTTTTTTTTCTTGTTTTCGTGTTTGTACATAAGTTGTTGTTTTGTAATATTTTGTCATTTTTTATGTTGTCAATGTTGTCAATTTTAGGAAGCGGGTTCAATCGCTTTATCAATTTTGTAAGTTTGGTTTTGCAAATTTGTATTTTTTATAGCTTGTTATTTTGTGAGCTTGTCAGTTAGTTATTTTTCTGATTTTGTTAGTTGGTGATGTTGTTGATGTTTTTGTTTGTTTGGTGAGTTTGTTAATTTTTTATTGTGTTTTATGTTGTCTGTTATGTTGCAATAAATTGGCTTTGTCAAATTTTGGAGCTTCATTATTTTGATGTGTGTTGTTGAATTTGATAAATTTTTAGTGAGGTTTTCTTGATTGGGGTAGTTGTTATTGAGACACTAATTATTTAATGATTTTGTTTGATATTTGGTCCTGGGCTATATAGGATAAAATTACCTATTTTAAAAACATGTAAAACCTAAAGAAAAGGAGAGTGATATGTTAGTGTATATCTTCATGATTTTGAACAAAGATAAAAAAAATTGAAATATTAGAATCATATTGTAAAAGCTTCACAAGTACTACAAACACATTAAATAATATATTTTGAAATTCTTGAACTATGAAGTTATCAGTATTGCAAATTAAGGTGAAAAATGTTATATACTCTTTCAGCCTTACCTAATCTCTAACCCAATTGGCAAGTGGATTTTTTTTGTAAAGTACCATATTACTGGATAAAATAAAAAATAAAAAAATAAGAAAAAAAAGAGAGAAAAAATGATGAATACGAAGGAAAATAAAGTTAAATCTATCACCATAAACTAGATAACCTTCACTGGAGCTATAAACACTTTTCTGGCAGTGAAGCTATGTCTAGAACAAAAGAAAATGTAAAATACAAAATTCACCTAATATATAGGAAGATTTAGATAATCTCTACCGGGGCTATAAATGCCTGGTTGATAGTAGAGCAATGTTTGAGCAGAGCTAGGTGGAGGTATACTTCAAAGATAAAATATTCATAACCTAAATGTAAAATTGGCAATGGAAGGCTGAACAGTTTCAGGGGTATAGAACGAATCACCTTACACACACCAAGCTAATGTTGATGATTCTACCGTTTCATGTTGAATTGGTCTATTCACATTCTCTGGATATTATTGATGCTCATGGTTCTAATATTTGGGTTTTTGTTGTTTTCAAAAGTTGGGTTCTTAAGTCCAAAATGTCCAAGGACATTTACCAGCAGAGTCACCATTTTTTGTGATGTCCTTCACAATGATCCCAAAATTTGGGGACCCATTGAGAAAATTTTGAAATTTTATTGTTATGTTGTTGGTTGGTTTTGATTGTTTTAGGTATTGGTATGATGTGGAAGAATGGGGTGGTTTATTATTTTTATTTTTCTGGTCTTTAGTTTCAAATGTTCTTTTAAAATGAAAATTTTAATTAATAAATTTATAAATTTTATAATTTAATATATTTAAAATGGTTATTTTATAAACTTGTTTTAAATTAATTAAATTATAAAGTTTTATAACTTTATAGTTTAATATATTTAAAATTGTTATTTTATAAACTTGTTTTAAATTATTAAATTATAATGTTTTATAACTTTATAATTTAATATATCTAGAATGGTTATTGTATAAATATGTTTTAAATTAATTAAATTATAAAAGTTTTATAACTTTATAATTTAATTATATTTAAGAAGGTTATTTTATAAATGTTTTATATTCTAATTAATATTTTTCTTGTTGGAAGGATTAAAGTATGTTGAATAGAGGATGTGTTTGTGTGTTTCATGGGCATGTCTTAACTTTAATTTTTGAATGCGAGAAATATTAAATCCTTTGAAAAAGACATTAGTAACATTAGGGTTTCGTTAAGAATTCATTTTTTACAACTGTATGGAAACCATAATGGAAGGGGAAAGAACCAATAATGTAATGAATTATTCAAAATATAAATGGAGAATGAAAATCCAAGAACAGGGTTAGACATTTTTGCAGGGTAGAGAAATAATAAGGATTGAAACGAGCAAAGGCTAGAAACGAAAGAGGCTACAGTGATTTGGATTTACAGAGGATTCAAATTTTTATTGTAAGATCTATTTATTATATCAAATCATTTTGATTCAAATATGCATGAATACGGTGTTTGAGTTTTGATTAAATAATTTGATATAGTTTTTGAAAATTAAATTTCCATTGAAGATTGCACCATTTTTATTGCTTTACTGTGTGATTTCTGGTGGGCATAAATCTGGTTTTAGAGTCTCTTTATTTAGTTATTTTCCTAAGATTTAATTTATTTCTTTACTTTAAAATCCTTTTGAAATTCTATTTCATATTAAATTTGCATATATTTAACCTAGTTTGATTTTATAAAGTTAAACTTTATAACTAGGTTATAAATAAATTTATTATTCAAATATTAAATTTAATTAATATTTGAATAAATAAATTTAATGAGGATAAATGAATATTTTGATTCTAACTTTAATTTCATAAATTTGAGAATTCAAAATTGATATCTTTTGTTTTGGTAGGCAAAAAAAAAATTATTTACTGATCGGGTTGAAGGGGCCCATCCCTATTACATAGGGCATAAACACTGTCGATATTACAAAGACAAACCAATTATGAACATAAATTTTGAGGGTCCAACCCTTCCAATCAAGACAAAGCAAAGAGCGTACGTCCAACACAAAACTAAACATACTCAAATGTAAAAACCAGCACTCCATCTACCAGAAACTAACTTCCCATGGCTACTGGGATGCCTCCTTCCCATTTTGGTTATCCATATCATTCTTGATAGGGCCAAGGAGGGCCTCAAGGACATTAGGAAGCTCTTGAACTTCATTGATGATGTTGGATAGGCTGGAGCCAACCTCCCTGATGATGTTGGTTGTTGACTTTAGGAGGTCCATAGTTCTGTTGATGCGGGTGAGGGTGGCCACTCGTAGCACATCTTCGACCTTTCTAGATTCCTCATCATCCTCATCGATGATGACCTCAAGGATCTGATCTTGATTGCTCACTTTCTTGGACTAAATTTGACAAGATTTCTTGCTCTTCTAGGAGGGGCATACTGATTTTTGCTTGCTTTTTAGGGGCTTGTCAGGAGGGTGGCACTCAGACAAGACATCGAGATTGGGAGAGGGAATCAGGTAGAGGGCTTCTTACCACTAGAGCAAGCAGGGGTGGGCAAGGACAAGGGGAAATTAGTGGGGGAGGTCAACTACTAAGGGAAATATGTAGAGACTGGGGAGTTGGGGGGTTGACCTTCTCCTTTCGAAGGGATGCAAAAGAGACCTCAAGGTTGGGCGTGCGATCAGGGATGCCACCAGAGACCTAGTATTGAAGGGTATACTTATTAAGGACAAAGAACAGGCCCTAGTGGCAAGAGGGTTTGGAGGACATGCTAACTGTAAGATTAGTTATGGTGATGCAGATGGACCAGAGAAAGAAATTGGGGAAATTCATGGGTTTGACATCACAGAGGTGGTTTACAAAGGCACGGTGGTAAGCACCCAGGGGGCGATCAGGGTTGTTGACTATTATGTACTGGATGACAAGGATGAAAGTAGTGTCCTAGGGGTTGGAAAGAGATGACAAAATAACACCTCCATTTTCCCATTCTAAATATTTCCCTTTATCTAGGAAGTTCTCTAATTATTCCTTGAAATTGTGTCTATCCCTTTGAAAACTTCTGCCACCAGGAGATAAACCAAAAATTTTAGTTATGGAGTGGACACTTACCTAAAAATTGAGGCCACAAACCTGAACTTCACCTTTGTTCCATGTGCTAAAGAAATACTTGGTCACTTGTTCATCAACACCTATAAAAATCTTGAAGAAGGGGGTGAATTTATTAGCTACGTAAAGCTTCGACCCCTGCCTCTAGTTGGATTTTTGTGGGCCCTATGAAAGTAACCATTATGGTAGGAATGGATTCATATGAACTAATGTGATACCTATTATCAATCAGGATGATAGTTCTCAAGTGAATGCACCTTGAAAAAGCTAGTCTCAGACTAAAAAACTTGAGTTTAAAGTGAACGTGGCAAGAAATCGTTCTACAAATTCTAAGAAGGGGGTAAACGACCATGAAAAGTGGTGATACCAGAGAATGAGGGAGGTGGATAGCTAGACCAAAATGGAGAGTGGGGGCAAGCAGAGGATGTAGTGAAAAAATCAGGTAAGGGAGGAAAAATATGGGGGTGGCAGATAAGCACCATGGGTAGAAGGAAGATGAGCCAAAGGCATGACAAAAGAAGAGGCGATGATGTGAGAGGTAAGTGTGGAGATAAAATGATAATTGCATTCTAACGATAATCATAAGGTTACATTGATTAAATAAAAATTCAAATAACCATTTGAGAGAAAAAGGGGGGAAAGGAGAAATTGGGGGAAAAGAAGGTTAACGTGAATTCTCTTGCCGCCCAAATCTTTGTCGTCCACTGCCGTCCAGGTAAGGTAAAAGGAAAGTTACCTTTACCCAAGGTAAAATAAATTTTTAACCTTTTACTAATGGTAATTTTCCAACATTCTCCCCCTTAAAGTTGAGAGGACTAACTATATAGTCTCTCAGCTTTATAAATTGAGCTTTAGCCATGCCTTTGGTGAAGATGTCTGCTAGATTATCCAAAGTGCAACAATATTGAAGCTCAACTGTCTGCTGTTCCACCATATCTCTTATGAAGTGATACTTCATATCAAAATGTTTTGAACTTTTGTGGTGGATCGGATTATATGCCAACTGTATGGCATCGATATTATCACAATTCGGTTTGGTTGGACCAATTTGTTTTTCACCAATATCTTCAAGGATTTTCCTCAACCAGAGGATTTGAGTACTAGCATGAGTAATGGCTATATACTTAGCTTATGTAGATGATAATGCTACAACAGATTGCTTCTTGGAACTCCAAGTTATTAGTCCTGAACCTAGACTAAAATAGTTCCCTGATGTAGATTTTTTGTCATCTATATTACTACCCCAATCACTGTCACTATAACCAATTAACTTCACAGAGTTAGACTTGTGGTAATGGATTCCAAAATCCAATGTACCTTTTACATATCGTAAAATTTGTTTGGTTGCTTGAAGATGCAGCTCGGATGGGCATGCCATAAACCGTGATACAAGAGAAACAACATACTGTAAATCTGGCCTAGTGTTGGTGAGAAACATTAAACTCCTAACCATGCTTCTGAAATTGGTCAAGTCAACTTTTGGTGCTCCATCTTCTTTGCTTAGCTGGATTCCATGTTTGGTTGGTGTTGTAGCTGATTTGCACTGCTACATAGCAAATTTCTTGATCATGTCATGAGCATATTTTTGTTGACATATGAAGATCCCATTATTTGATTGATGTACTTCCATTCCTAGGAAGTATCTCATTAATCCGAGATCCTTCATCTCAAACTGATTCATCATGGAGTTTTTGAACTCCATATTCATTTTATTATTACTACCCATAAATATTAGATCATCCACATATAAACAAACTATGAGGATATCTACTCCATTCTTCAGGTAGTATAGCGTTGGTTCACTCTTGCTTTTTGTGAAACCATATTTGCTGAAATAGCTGTCAATTCATGAGTACCATGCTTGTGGTGCTTGCTTGAGGCCATAAAGTGCTTTTTTCAATTTATAAACAAGATTCTCTTTTCCTGGTTCTTGGAAACCTTGAGGTTGTTGAACATACACCTCTTCTATCAAGTATCCATTTAAAAATGCACTTTTCACATCCATGTGTTGAATTTTCCATCCTTTATGGGCTGCCAAGGAAAGAACAGTTCTGATTGTTTCTTGTCGAGCAACTGGAGCAAAGGTTTCCTCATAATATATTCCATATTTCTTAGTAAAACCCTTAGCTACTAATCTTTCCTTGTGTCTTTCAATGCTTCCATCAGCATTGAATTTGGTCTTATAGACCCATTTACATCCAACACATTTTTTTCCCTTGGGAAGCTTCACAAGCTCCCAAGTATCATTCTTTTTAATTGAGGATATTTCCTCTTCCATGGCATCTTGCCATATACTTTCGATACAAGCTTTTTCATAGCTAGATGGTTCTAGCTGTGCAGCATCCAACAAAGCATAATTGACTACATCACCCCTTGGTTCATGAGACTCATCATCCCCTGACATTTGAAGATTTTTAAGTCTTGACAAAATGTCGTCCATCTCACTAGCTTGACTCCTAGTGTATCTTTGTTGGAAATTCCTATCCAACATTTGAGAAGATGGATGACTCTGTAGTATGCACTTTCCTCTATTTGTCTCTTTCCTTTGAGAAACTGGATCTATCTCCATCGGACTTGGAGTGCTTACAGATCTATGAAATCGTTTTGGAGAATTTGGGGGTGCCAACAAAGAAGTCCTTCTTGGACTTGGTGTACCACTTGATGTACTTGATGAAGTTTCCTGATGCGGAATTTGTGGAGGACTTTTTCCACTACTTTTCTTAGGTTGTACCAATGTGGGAGGTACAAATGTGGAACTCTCTGAATTAGAGTCAAAATCAACAAATTTCTTATGACCCCATTCTCCCCCTTCATTAAAAATTGCATCCCTAGAGATAATGATTTTATGTGTCGTGGGATTGTACAATCTATACCCTTTGGTTGAATCACAATACCCTACAAAAACACATGCTTGACTCTTTGGATCAAGCTTCTTTCTCTTTTCCTCAGGAATGTGTGCATAAGCTAAAGAACCAAATACTCTGAAATGTTTGACATTGGGTTTCTTACCGTACCATCCTTCATAAGGAGTGATACCATCTAAACTAGAAGTCGGACTTCTATTTAGAATATATGCACTAGTTCTCACTGCATCTGCCCAATAGCTATTTGTGAGATGCTTTGCTTGAAGCATTGTGCGTGCCATTTCAACAAGGGTGCGGTTCTTTCTTTCGGCCACACCGTTCTGCTGTGGGGTATAGGCAGTGGTGAACTGCCTTTTTATCCCATTTTGCTTACAATAATGTAAAAATTCATTTGAGGAGTACTCTCCTCCTTTATCAGTGCGAAGACATTTGACATAGTAGTCACTTTGCTTTTCTACATTATTTTTGAAGTCTATGAAGAAATCAAATGCTTCATCTTTGTGTTTCAAAAAATAGAGCCAACACATTCTAGAATAATCATCTATGAATGTTAGAAAATAAGAATTGTTTCCAAGGCTTTTTGTTTGCATTGGACCACAGATGTCCGAATGTACTAGCTGAAGAGGATAGCTTGCTCTCCACGCTTGGCCTCTTGGAAACTTCGTTCTGGAGTGCTTTCCCAAAGCACATGCTTCGTATACCTTATTATGTTCTGGAATTTTTGGTAGTCCTGTCACCATAGCTTGTGATGTTAACATTTTCAAGCTAGCGGAATTGAGGTGACCATATCTCAAGTGCCACAATTTACTCGAATTTGTAATAGCAAGGTTGGCAAGTTGAGCTCCCCCTAGCCCACCAAATTTTAGAGGGAAAAACCTATCCTTTGTCATAGGTACTTCTGTGATGACCCGGTTACAATTGTTTTTATCAAATATTGTACATTTTCTTTCATAAAAAACTAATTTGTAATGCTTCTCCATCATTTGGCCAACACTCAACAAATTGTGTTGTAGCTATGGAGTATAGTATATGTCATTCACATTTTTAAGGCCTTCTTTTGTTGGAACTTCCATAGCTCCTATGCCTTCAACTTGCAAGGATTTATTATCCCCTAACTTAACATGAGATTTGTAATTTGAATCTAATGTAGCAAAGAGATTTTCTTTGCCACTCATGTGGTTGGAGCAACCAGTATCTAAAATCCATGTATCATTTAGATTTTGATTTGGCTGTCCATAAGATAGAAAAAGGTTTGGTGGACCTTCTTCTTCTCTGTAGAATGAGACATATTGACTGCTTTGATCTTTTGAAGTCTTTGACCAGCAGTCATGAGCAAAGTTTCCTTGTTTCCCACAATTGAAACAAGTTGTTTTAGTCTTGTTACTTCCTTGTCCTTGATTTCCACGGCCTGCATTGCTGCTTTGGTTCTAATTGGATCCTTTGTTTTGATTTCCACCTCTGTGTTGATTTCCTCCTCTGTAGGAGTTGCTTTGTCCTTTGCCTCTTTGTTGTTGTCCTCTGCCTTGGCCTTGTCCTTGTCCTTGTCTTGCAATTTCATTTGAAGTGAAAGCTTTGTCATCACCTCCATAGCTTGTTGAAGGTGGTCCTTGAAGTCGCTCTTCATGTGATGTTAATGATCCAATCAAACTATCAAATGTAAGAGTAGAAAAGTCTTTGGATTCTTCAATTATGATTGCAATGTGATTCCACTTAGGAAGAAGTGTTCGCAACACTTTCTTCACAATTGTTTCATTTTTTGTGTCATCACCTAAAGTTTGCATCATATCAACTACTACTTTGACTCGTACACAGTAGTCTCCGACTCTTTCATTTTCCTTCATTCTAAGATTTTCAAAATCTCTTTTCAAGGTCTGAAGCCTGACTTGCTTTACTTTATCACTTCCTTGGAATCCTTCTTTCAAGGCATTCCATGAATCTGTAGCAGTTAAGTAAGATGCAATTCTAGGAAAGATACTTGGATCTAATGCTGATTGAAGATGGTATAATGCAAAAGAATTATTTTTCTGTGCATCTTTGTAGATCTTCTTATCATTTGCACTTAAAGTAGTCCAATATGTTGGAGCAATGTAACCATCTTCAATAATATCCCATAGTCCTTTTTCGATGAGTAATGTCCTCATATTTATGGACCAGTACTCATAATTATCCCCACTAAATTCGGAAATTGGTAGATTATTATGTGATCCCATTATTATCTACTAAAACAAGAAACCTCTCTTATATAGTCTTATTTCAAAAAATACTTTACAAACTATCACGCCTTGCTTGATTTACAATCATAAACAACTCACTCTTGTTGTTCAGCAATTACAAAATTGTCAGCGACTTGTTCATCATCGTCACTGATCAATATTATTTCAGGAGGAGTTTGTAGGATTTCAACTGAATTACTATAATGAGTATATTTTGATCCTTTTGGAGCAATTGCCACTGTGTCAGATTGTTCAAACCTGCTGCCAAAGGAGTTATCTTCTGAATCTGCTTTGTATCCTAGATCAGGATTTCTCTGGTGTGTAATAACAGTGTTTTGCAACTGTAAAAAAACTGTATTAAGTCCTAGTGTTTTCACGTGCCTATCAAAGTTTTCAGCGTTTGTTCTCAGTAAAAAATTACAGAGGGCATGATAACATCCTTCTGATCTTATCATTTAAGAAAATTTTCTTTTACAAAGATTTCCTCTTAGGAAATAATAATGAAAAAAAAATTTAACTTTCAAAGTTTTTTTTTTTAAAAAAACTTTTACAATTATTTCCTCTTAGGAAATTTCTATTATCAACTTTGAAAAAAAAAATTTAACTTGTACAGATATTTCCTCTTAGGAAATTACAAAAAAAAAAATTAAAATTTAAACTATTTCCTTATAGTTTTTTTTTTTTTTAAATTTATAACTATTGACCCCGTCGAGGATCGATCCTGCGACCTCGCGGGCATCAAGACAGTAGGTAGCCGTTGTGCTACCGGGAAGATCCGTGAGCTAAGCGAGCTCCCTACCCAATGGCCTTCACTAAATCACATGAGGCTAAAAAAAATTGACCCCACCGAGGATCGAATGTTCGACCTCGCGGGAGTCAAGGCTAAGGGTAGCCGCTATGCTACCGGGCTGATCCGGGAGCTATGCGGGCTCCCTGGCCTATAGCCTTCGCGTCGAGCACGAAGCTAGTATTGGCTTTGTGCTTCGGCACGAAGCTTTTAATTTCTTGGGACTTTAGTCCCACATCGCCCGTGAGGCGATGTTCTTGCTCTTTAAAAAGAGCAAAGCACGTATAGTGCTTTGATTGCCTACGGGCAATCGCTTACAACACAGAACACTTTTTGCCTCGGATCACCACATTGCCATGCCTCGAGTCACATGCCAGGTCACACGTTGACATGCCTCGGGTCACGCACCAGGTCACACATCACTATGCCATGCCACGCCACGTCAACTAGCCTCAGGTCGCGTGCAGGTCACTTGTCACCATGCCACATCACCAGCGCCTCGGGCTGCATGCAGGATGCCAGCCACATCAATAGTGCCTCGAGAATCATGTCGATCTGTTGCTCCTATGGGTCACCTCATCCAGCTCCACCAGTGCCTCGAGAATCATGCCGATCTGCTCTTACTGGCCACCTCAAGATCCGTGCCACCTTAACTCCTACGAGTTGCCTCGAGATCTGTGTCGTTGCCTCAAACTGTGGGCCCCATTGCCTCGAGATTCGGGCTGATCTCGGTTCTCTGCTCTGATTCCAAATGTGAGAGGTAAGTGTGGAGATAAAACAATAATTACATTCTAACGATAATCATAATGTTACATTTATTAAATAAACATTCAAATAACCATTTGAGAGAAAAAGGGGGGAAAGGAGAAATTGGGGCGTGAATTCTCTTGTTGCCCAAATGCTACCGTCCACTACCGTCCAGGTAAGGTAAAAGGTAAGTTACCTTTACCCAAGGTAAAATAAATTTTTAACCTTTTACTAATGGTAATTTTCCAACATATGAGTGGTGTCTGGTCAGGTTGGCATGAACTTGGCTAGCCACATGACTGGTCGTACTAGTGAAACTTCGGGAGGTGAAGGATAGTAATGAGTTCCTGATGTGTGTGGTGTTGAGGAAACACCTTTCTGGCATTGAAAAAATACCTTTGTGGCTGCAAGAGTTGTCGTTTAAAACATTTTGTAGATTTATTTTGGTGTTGAGAAAAAACACCCTAGGTGTTGATGAAACACCATTGTGGCAGCTAGTGCTACTTCTTACGAATGCACCTTGCATCATGATTGGCTACCATGCTGACTTCCTGGGGGAAGACATCTTCCCAAATGATTAGGTTGTCTTGATTGGTCGCTATGTTGGCCAGGAGATCAACAACTTTATTAGCTTCTCTAAAAACATGGGTGGTCACATTTTGGGGTGTCAAAGAGAAATCTGGTAGTCTTGAATAATGTTGTGGATGTTCCAACCCCCGTTGCTCTTGCGGTTGACATGGTTAACCACAATGAGAGAGTCACCCTCAAAAATGATTGGATTGACCATGTTTTTGCTGAACTGGATACATCTCCAGAGAGCCCGAGCTTCCATGTAGTTGTTGGTTTGAATCCCCACATTTTCTATGAAAGCCAAAATGATATTGCCCTCATGGTCCTTGATAACTCCTTTGGCCCCTGCCTCTCCCGGATTACCTTTGGAGGACCCATCAAAGTTGGCCTTGAGCCAACTGGGTGGAGGGGGAATCCATTTGGCGTTAGCCCTGGAACTGGGAGGATTCTGAGGTCTGGAACACTCAGTAGAGATCCCCAAGCTCTTGATCACTGCAAACTCCCTTTCACAAGAAGGGGGATCTATGCACGGGATGATGCTAGCATTTTCTAAGGCAAAATACAAGGCTTTGATGGCAACAACTTCAGGGGTCCTGGGCTTGTCGTTGAAGATACGACTATTTCGCTCCAACCAAATTTTCTAGAAAACATGATGCAACAGGGTTTTCTAGAGAAACCTGAGTCTTGGGTATCTAAATACATTGGGCCACTGAGTGATCAAGTTAGGGATGGACTTGGGCCATGCCCAGCTAACTTGGAACCTACTTGTTAGGGAGGAAAAGACCTCAATGGTGAAGGGACAGTCAATGAGGATGTGCTGAGTGGACTCCCAGGCTTGGGTGCAGAGGTAACATCTATTGGGGACTATGACCCCCCTCTTAATCAGGTTGTCTGTGGTCAGAACTCTATTGTGGACCGCAAGCCAACAGAAGTGGGTAATTTTTGGGATCAAATGTTTAAGCCAAATAGACCTGGCAATGATGGGACTATTGATGGAGCTCAATCACTTGGGGGGGTGACAACCAGTTGGTAGGCTGACTTCATAGAGAACTACCCATCATTGGTGCCTTTCCAATAGAGTTTGTCATCCATATGAGTCTGAGGGATGAAGTTCACCCTGAGAATGGATTGAAGGGTGGTCTTGGCTCTGTCTAAAATAGCATTCCTGACCCTGAGCTGGATCGTCTTCCACCTATGGATATCTTGAGTGGTTGTTATGAAATCAATGACTCTATGACCAAATATGTTATCGATGAGGTGTTTAATTGTTGTGATATTAGGGTCTTTTATGAGAGGCTCATCCCTGGCCCATGGATCATGCCAAAATTTGATGTCCATTCCATTCCCAAGCTACCATCTTGTTCCCTGTTGGATGAGGTGCTTTGTTTGGGATATGGATCACCAGAAGTGAGACCCGTTGCTAGGAATCCCTTCATCCCTGAAAGAGTGTTGTTGGAGGTATTTCCTTTGAATGATGGAGACCCAGTCCAAATTGGCTTTGGTAGCCACCTTCCACGCCTGCTTGGCTAGGAGGGCCTGGTTCATGAGGCTTATTCTACGTAGGCCGAGCCCACCTTTGTCTTTAGGGGTGCATACTTTATCCCAGGCCATCAAATGAAACTTTCGTTGATTATCCGTCCCTGCCCAAAGAAAGTGCTTCTGGATATTTTCTATGCTTTCTCCCATAGCATTTGGAATTTTGAAGATAGATAGGAAAAAAACCTAGGATACTTTGGAGAATAGACTTAACTAAAGTGGCTTTACCTGCTTGCGAAAGGAGCGCCCCTTTCCACCTTGTCAGCTTCTTGTGGATTCTCTCAGTGACATTGTTCCACATGGTCTTGACTGGCCTCCCTTGAAACATTGGGAGCCCAAGATAGGTGGTTGGGAGATCAGCGATCGTGCAACCCAAAATGCTTGTAATTTTAACTTGCCTCCTTGCCGGGGTATTGATGAAGTAAAGCTTGCTTTTGCTAAAATTGACCTTCTGGATAGCAACTTCCTCATACAGATTGAGGATAGACTTGATGACCTTGGCTTCCAAGACAGAGGCTGAAGTGGCCAACAAGGTATCATCCATGAACTGCTGGTGTGTCGAGGGTTGAAGGTTGGAAGCAACCTTGATACCAAAAATCAATCTTTTTGAGCAGGCAAATTTGACAGCTCTTCCCAAGATTTTTGCCAAGATGATAAAGAGAATGGGGGATAGGGGGTCCCCTTGTCTCAATCCTCTAGAGCTAGGGAAGTACCCTGTAGTTGAACCATTGACCATGATAGAAAACCGGGGGGAGGAGATACAATTATAGATCAACTTGACCCAATTCTCATGAAACCCGAACTTGAGGAGGATTCTGGTTAGAAAATCTCGATCTACTCTATCAAAAGCCTTGTTCATGTCAAGCTTCAGGAAGAAGGCTGACTTGTTGGATAATTGAGCTGAATGGATGAGCTCATGGATAGTGATGACTCCATCGACAATGTTTCAGCCTTTGACAGTACTACCTTGGCAAGGATCAATGATGGACGGGAGGATGTTGGTCAGTCTGTTAGCCATGGCTTTGGACAAGATTTTGTAAATGATGTTGCAAAGACTGATGGGGTGGTAATCAGACAGGGATTGGGAATTCACCCCCTTGGGAATGAGAGCTAGGAAAGTGGAGTTGACATCCCTAGGAATGAATCTGGATGCTTGCATTTTGGAAATGGCTAAGCAGACGTCATGTCCTATGATGTCCCAATAGGTCTGGAAGAACCTAGGAGAGAAACCATCAGGACCAGGAGATTTTTTTGGCTGCATTGAGAAGAGGGCCTGATGAATCTCTTTAGGGGTAAGGGGGCTGAGAAGATAGGTATTGGTGGCCTCAGGGATAGAATTGGGAATGTTTTCAAGGAGGGATTCCATAGCCTGGTCGGGGGGTGAGGAAGGGACATCGAGAAGGGTTTTGAAATGATTAACAACTTCTTCTCAAATCTGGTGAATATCAGTGGTGCAAGAACCGTCTTGCTTGATGAGGGATTTTATCTTGTTGGCTCCTCTGTGCTTAAGGGTGGAGATGTGGAAAAATTTGGAGTTGGAATCTCCTTCCTTAAGCCACAACTGATGAGATTTCTGGCACCAGAACATTTCTTCCTTTCGTAGAGTATTATGGTATTCTGATAGCAGTAGTCTCTCCTCTATTCTCAGATTGTCATCCCCCTACCCTTGTTGGAAACTATCCTCAATATGATTCAGTCTATTTTTTATGATATTTTTATTTTCAAAGATGTTTTTGAAAGTCTCTTTGTTCCAAACCCTCAGCTTGCTCTTGATTGATCGGAGTTTTTGCATAACCTGGTTTATGGTCGTCCCTGAGATCTTTTCCCCCCACCATTCAGTAATCCAATTTTTGAGGTCTTGATGTTGTGTCCACATTGATTCAAAATGAAAAGGGGTTTTAAACTGGGGTCTGTTGGCTATTTCAAACATCAGGGGGCTGTGATCCGACCCAATTTTTGGGAGGGCCTACAAACTGGCATCCCCAAAGAGAGGGAGCGCTTCTTGGGATAGCAAGAAATGATCTAGTCTCTCTTGGATAAGATTTCCACCAACCCTTATGTTGCTCCAGGTGAACTGGGCCCCTTTTAGTTGGACGTCCATAAGTTCATTTGAGTCAACAAAGTGGGCAAAGTCCTCTGTGGCTCTGGAGGTAATTGCATTCCTACCTCTCTTCTCAGATGGATGCAAGGGAGTATTGAAGTCCCCTGCTAAGATCCATGGGATTTCACTAAATGCTTGTCTCATCTGGGAAAGGTTGTTCCACAAGATTATTCTATCCTGTGAGGTGTTGGGAGCATACACATTGGTTAGGACCCAGGAGAGCTGGGTGTTAGAATCATGAAAAATAATGTTGGCCAGGTGCCCATCACCTGAAATAACTCGCCCTTCAACCTTGGCTGGATTCCAGAGGCATAGGAGTCCACCTGAGGTACCTTGTGCTGGAGTGTAGGCAAACTCGCACTTTCTCCATATGGTTTTGGCAATTCTTGGTGACCAGTGTTCACCTAATTTGGTTTCTTGGATGAGAAAAATCATAGGATTCATTTCCTTCCACATGGCAGCAGCCAATCTCTGTTTGACTACCCCATTTAGTCCTCTCACATTCCAAGAGAGGACTTTCATTTGGAACTCTTGGAGGGTTTTCTGCCCCCTTTGCCTTGTTGTGCGGGGGTTTTGGATATTTTAGTTTCTTCTTTGCTTATTATCCCTAGGTCCTGGAGCAAAGTTTTTTGGGTGTCATTGGCTATATCCTCAGCTGCATCTCTATTTCTCAGGTCTACCCTTGAGGGCCTTCCCTTATTTCTAAGGCCACCCACATCAATTTGGGTCTTTTTGTAACTTCGGGTCTATTTTGGGCTCCAAGGTTCTGGGGACTCTTGGCCAGAATATTCGCTGTCGCTTTTGGCTATAGGGGATGTGGATGGGGAGCGGGGTGACCCAATTTTACTGGGTGGGGAGAACGATGGTGGGGGGATGGGGGGTTGGGGTGGTTTGGGGAGGGGATTTGAAGACACCTGACTATTGTCAAGTGTGGGGGAAGAGTACCGAGGTGGGGATGGGGGGGTTTGTGGGATGGTCTCAATGGCATCCGATTGGAAGATAGGGTTTGAAATAGGGGCTTCCTCATAGAGGATTTCTGCATATTGGAATTTAGCATTGCGACCAGAGTTGCTAAGTAAATCAAATTTGTTGGAAGAGGAGAACAAGTTACTTGCCTTTTGGTTGTCATCGCTTGGAGGGGGAAAGGCCTGCTGCTTGCCTTTATGATTCTGGTTCTATCCCATCCTACCCTTCGTCTTTGGATTTTCCCCCTGAACTGGGTGGGCCACTATCTGCGACTCTGTCTACAAGTTTTTATGATTTAGGCACTGAGACGATAGGTGCCCTTGTAATTGGCACTCTGAGTAGAAAGCTGGTTTGTTTTCAAACTCCAATGGTTGGCTTCGCTTGTAATTCTCATAAATTAGGTTAACCTGGCTAGGAAGCTACATTTCAAGATTGACATTGACACAAATGCATGCTTGCATCAATCGAGTCCGAGCACGGGTTGTTGGATCGATGGCTACCAGTTCTCCTATTGCTTGGGCTATCGCTTGGAGTGCATCTTCATAGAAGAAGTGTGGTGGTAATTTTAGGAGCCGCACCCATATGGGGGCATAGTTTATGCTCTATGACTCAGGATCAAAGTCTTCTCCCCACTTCCAGAGGAAGAGACTTCACCTCCCAAAAAACCATGGGCCTCCTGATAAGATACGGTCCGCGTCTTCCTGTGTGTTGAGGTGGACCATGAAAAACCCTCGGGACATGGCTGACAACTCTAGGTACCCTCTAGTTTTCCACTTGATCATCGCCCATCGCCTAAGTGAGTCCATGTCCAGCCTCCCTCCAAAAAATTTCCCTACCAAGGAAAATATGTCTCTGTTGGCGTATTCCATCATGACTTGCTCAGGACAAAGGACATTACAGCCTTGGGTTATGAAGGCATTTGTTGTCGAGGACCTAGGTTTAGGTTTTCCCTATAGCGCTTCTAAGAAAGAAGATTGATTAGTCTTCTTGTTGGTTGTTTCATGTTTGTCAGGTGGGTCTTTGCCTCTATGGCCTTCTTTCCCGTCTCCTCTCGCGCCTGGGTTGGCTTCACTTTTTGGTTCATCCTCTACCTTTTGGGAGTTGGAATCATCACTTTGTCATGAGCTGGTCCCATGATTTCTATTTCCACCTTTCTATTTCTCAGTCGCTAGTGCTTCGCTCCCCGAGTGATCATTTTTACTTTTGACCTTCTACCTCCCACCCATCGAAGGCTTGATCATCGCATATTTGCTCGTATTTTTCTACCTTTTTCTCACCATCTCCCCCAACTCTATAGTCATGTCTTCCTTCAAACCCCTTTAATTCTTCTAAAATTGATATATTTTCACATTAAATAGTTTAGGTTTATTTTAATCTAGTTTCAATTGATAAATATTATGGGAAGGAAATTCCTATGAACTTTATTTGCATATCATAATATTTAAAAGTTCTAAAATAAGATTTACATTAAACCCTTTTTTCAAAATTATTAAAGGTTTTAAACCTTATAATTTGGGTTTAATCATTATTACATTATGATTATTGGGATTCCAACTTTAATTTCACAAAGTTGAGATTTTTTTTGTTAAATAAAGGATTTATATTGCAATAAGGGTTTTAAGGATCCCTGAACCTAGTTACAAAATCAGCTAGGGTAGTTGTATGATGATGTAGGATATACCTAGTATTCCTAGTAATACACTGTCTCATAGAGGCTTTAACAGAGGATGTAGCTTCAGCCTTGAAAATCTAGATATAGTTCCTAAAAACAAGATAATGAGGATGCAGCCTCAGGCCAGAGGCCATAAGAAAAAATAAATAGAACTTAAAATAGGAAACTAAACCTAGATAAATAAACTCCTCCTCACTGGAAGGATAGAAAATCAGAAAGAGCCTAGTTACATACGAATGCCAGGATCCGCATGGGGTAGCCATATGCACATAAAACAAAACCATGAGGAAATAATTCCTCAGCTACAGCTTGGATTTCTTCATTCACGGTCTCTTCCTTAGCTTCTTTGGGTTCATATTTAGGTTCATATTCCTTAGGTTAAATTTTCACAACAACGATAGTCACTTCAACAGTTTCATCACCCTCTTGACTATCTTGACCATAGAACATATTTTGAAGACCTTCCTTGATGTCCATGGTGCAGTTAACCATCACATTCATCATTGTCGTGGTGGAAGCAATGATGAAATTCTTGATTTTTTTGTTCTCCTTATTATCATATTTTATTTCAATCACATTGTTCTTAGTGGCCAGGTTTTGGATCCTTGCCAACTTTCTCACTGGTTCATCAGAACTGTAAAAACATATGCTCTTACTTGCCCTTAATTTAGAAACTACTTCAATGGCCTTTTTCTTCTTTTTAGCAAGAGACAAGCGTTTTGAGGAAGTTTTAGTTTTAGCAGGCCTGGTAGGAATAGGGTTACTTTTAGGATTGTTAGCCACAATGTAAGTATAGATGACCTTAAACATGCCTTGGTGGTGAAGGATATCATGGTTTTTCTTATCTCTATAAGAAGAAATGGAATGGTTCATGGAACTAAGGAAAAACATAGGACTTCTTAGGGAATTTATGTCTTTGAAATGGTTAACAAAGGCAAGGTGATAGGTTTTCAGGATTTTCTCAGGGTCATCAACATAGTGAATTCCACAATGGACTTCATCACAGAATTCCAAGGGAGAGGAAGATTAGTTCTAAAAATACCAGGGCTTTTAACTTTTTTTTCAGTATTTTCTCATTATTTTTGAAGTGCTCCATTTAGACCTCCCATTTGTGCTTATGGTGATGGATTGACTGGACCTTAGGGTTTTGGCCCATAATGGAGGCAAGGAGATGGACATCAACTATAAAATTTCTCCCACGCACATAAATTACCCCATTGTCCAAGGTTTAAAGGAAGGCCATGGTAATTTCAAGCTCATCTCCAGAAAACATGCTAAGGAAAGGAATGTAGTACATGTCGTTAAGGATATATTCTGCCATAGGATCACAGGCAAAGGTGCTAGACTTAAGGTAGTCACTCGACATGGTGGGGGTGAGGAAGGAGCAGGTGAAGGGAAAAGAGGTAGAGAGAGGAAAAATGTAGGATAAGGATAGGTTGTGATAGATATGGGTGATCGAGCAAGGGATGGTGATGGTGAATGGGGCAATTGGGGAGAAAGGTCTGGAATAGATGGAAAAGGCTGACAATAAACTGGGTTGAGTGATATGGGGAGAGGAAAGGACATGCAAGAGAGAAATGAGACAAGGACATGTGGAGGTAATGAGAATCACACGTATGAATGGCAAAACCCATCAAGTAGGTATAATAATCAACATAAATCGAGGGCATTGCGAACATGAAATTGGTAAGAAAAACCACCAAGAGAAATCTAGAGAAATCAAGGTGAAAAAACATGATCTGCTACTTTCTTGAGATGATGAAATCTAAGACATGAGACTCTAGCTAGATGAGGATTTTATTTGAAGTGGTCTCCTCAATAGTCTACAATGTTTGCATTCTATGAACGTGTTCATTAACCACATATCGATCATCAGGCATGATCTATAATTTGGAGAGGTAAGGTCCACGAACCAAGGGTATCAACCTCCAAATCTATTGTCGTAAAGTAGAATGATGAATATTTTTAGAAGATATCACACTCTTAGCATTGGAATATACTTTTTAGTACCTGCAAAAGTTGGAAAAAAGGTGCCAATGACTAAAAAATTCATTAGCATGCATTCCAACAAGACTTGACCAGTAATAAAGATATAGACGATGGGGGGTAGGAGTGGTGATGTGATAGAAGGGAAAGGGATAGTGGAAAATGATGTTGGCATACATGTGGAGCTTGAGCTGATGGTGGTAGGTGTAATGGAAAGGGCAAGTAGGATGTTGAGCTGGAAGTGATGGTGGAAAGGATGGAATGCCATGTGGGTGTTGAAATTATGTCGATTGGACAAAATTTTTTGCTTACTTTGAAGCAAGGACAAACTCATGTGAATAAAGTTGAGACGACAAGGATTAATGGTTTCCTTGATCATGATGAAAATGATTTATGACCTAGGGAAATACTCTCTACTGATGTAGATATATTTGATGTTTTTCTTTATTAACAATGGTTTGAACGTCCTTAGGAATGTCACTATGCCAAATGTAGATATTAATCATGTTGACGCCAATGTTAGCTAATTTGTCAGCAGCCCTGTTGGATTCCTTGAAAGTGTACTGAAATACAACTTCATGTATGGTGAGGACAAGGGTCTTAACTTCCTCAATATAGTCCCTCACTATCCAATAAGGAATGGAATTTCTATTCTTAATATAATTGATAATATTGAGGAAAGCCCCTTCAACAATCAGATTGGTAGTTAGATTTTTAACCAGGATTAAGACTCTCTATATGATTTTAGCTTCAACAACATGATTTTTCTACTCTCCTATCCCATCAACAAAGGCAAGGACAAGATCTCCTTGATGATGCCTCAAAACACCTCATGTCCCAGCCTTCCCTGGATTACCTTTTATATCTCCATCAAAATTTAATTTGAGCCATCCCATAGGGGGGGTCCAATTTGACTCTAGAAGAATGGATGAAGGAGGGTGAAACACCTCTAAGGACAGACCCAGATCTCTACCTAAATCAGTATCATCCTTGGAGGTAGGCTTGGACAATGGGGAAATGAGGAAGGTATTCTCCAAAGTAAAGTCCAATATTTTGGGTGAAATCAACTTGGGGGTCTTAGGCATTAAGGAGAAAGCTCTATTATTTCTTTCAAGCCAAACTTGCCAAATGAAATGATGAAGGGAGATCTTCTAGAAGAACTTGAGGCAGAGGTTATGGAATGGAGAAGGTCAATGATTGAAGAGGTCTCCTATGGAGCAGGGTTTAGCCCACTAAATGTGGAAGGATTGGAAAATGGAATCAAGGATAGAAGAGGAAAAGGAGCAGTGAAGTAAAAAATGGCTAGTGGATTCCCAATCATTATGGTAGAGATAGCATCTATTAGGGATGGACATGGATTTCTTGATGATATTATCGATGGTAATAATTTTCTCTTGGATGGAAAGCCAGGAAAAGAAATAAATCTTAGGAATGAGGTGCTTGATCCAAATATTATCAAAGGGTAGCAAATTATTCTCATTATCAATGAGGAGGAGGTAGGCCAACTTGATAGAAAATTCTCCATTTTTAGAATGTTCCCAAATGATCTGGTCAGCAAACATGGATGAGGGAATAATGGTAGAGGAAAGAATGGAATTCAATAGGTTGGATTCAACAAGAAAACCAGGGCAATAAATGGGAGTCCAACGATGAGGTCTTCCTTGGGTAATGAAGTCATAAATCTTATGACCTATCCTTTCATTGGTGAAAGGTTTGAGTTTGGACATAATGGGGTCAATAAGGAGGGGTTCTCGAGTAATCCATTTATCATTCCATAAGTTAATGTTTCCTCCATTTCCCAATTTCCACATTACTTCTTTCTTGATGAGGGGCCTAGTGCTCATGATGGAATTCTAGAAAGATGACCCTCTATTTGGAATTCCTTCATTAAAGAAGTTGTCATTTTGGAGGTACTTTCTTTTGGTGATGGATATCCATGCATTGCTATCTCTAGAAACCAACCTCCAAGCTTGTTTGGCAATCAAAGTAGTATTGAGGGAATGGATCCTTATGAAACCTTTTCCTCCTTTGTGTTTTAGTCTGCACACCTTATCCCAAGCTACGAGATGAATTCTTTGTTTTTTCAGCTCTAGTCCATAGAAAACCCTTTTAGTTTTGTTCTATCCATGATGACACTAAATTCAGGGCTCTAAAAATTGATAGGAAATAAATAGGGATACTTTGGATGACAACACCAGTAAGAATACATTTTGAAGCTTAGGATAAAATATTTTCTTTCCATCCTGTGAGCCTTTTCTGAATACGCTTTATAACATTGTGCCACATTGAGGCTGCAAGTTGTCCATATAACATATGGAGGCCAAGGTAAGTTGTTGGAAGGTCAACTATAGAACATTCTAGGATTATTGCAATCTTGATCTATCTTTGCATAGGAGTATTAAGGAAGTACAATTTAATTTTGTTGAAATTGACTTTTTGACCAGCAACTGCTTCATACATCAGAAGGATGTATTTGATGACTTTTGTTTCAAGAATGGAAGCATTGGTAGACATAATGGTGTCATTCACAAATTTTTGATGGGAAACTGGAATGGTCTGGGATGAGGTCTTTATTACTTACAATAGACTAGTTTTGCATGCATCCTAGATGGTTCTACCTAATGCTTCAGTTATGATAATGAATAGCATAGGGGAGATGGGATCACCCTGCATGAGTCCTCTACTACTCTTGAAGTAACCTGTTGTGGAACCATTGATGAGAATAGAGAACCATGAATAGGATATGATGTTCCTGATGAGGTCAAACCATTTAGAGTGGAAACCAAATTTATGGAGGATAGCTAAGATGAAATTCTAGTTCACCTTATCATAAGCTTTTTTCATGTCAAGCTTGAGCACACGGGTGGGTTTTTTGGTCTTGGAGGCTGAATGAAGGGCTTCGTGGATGGAAATGACTCCGTCAAGGATTGACCTACCTTGTATAGAACTTACTTGACAAGGTTCAATGATGGATGACAAAATGGTTTTCATTCTTATGGCCATGATTTTGGTGATAACTTTGTAAATAAAATTGCAAAGGCTGATGGGTCTGAAGTCAGCTAAAGATTTGGCCGCTAGGTTTTTGGGAATGAGGGAAATAAAAGTGGAATTATACCCTCGTGGGATCCCTTTGGAGGATTGGAACTCTCTAACATATAGAAAAACATCAGGGCCAATGATGTCCCAAAAGTTTTTAAAAAAATGAGGGGGAAATCCATATGGTTCTGGGGCTTTGTTTGGATTCATGGAAAAAAGGGTAGATTTGATTTTATCATCCTGAAAGGGGAAATAAGAGAAGCATTAACCAAATCAGGGATGTAATTAGGTGGGATGTGATAAATTAAAGCCTCTTGGGCTAAAGTAAGCAAGAATTATCACCCTCTAACAGGTTCGAAAAGTAAGATCTAGATTCATTCCTGATTTCCTCAAGATTAGAAGTAACATTGCCATCTTATTTAGTCAGTTCCTTGATGTGGTTGTTGCTTCTATTACATAAGGTGGTGACTGTTGGTCATCAAATCCGCATAGGAAAGGACTTTTGGTGGATTTGCATGCCCTGGACCTATGACCAACATTGAAGGGCCGAGGGGAAGAGATGCCCCTCGTGTCGATCTTCGGAGAAAGGCCGGCTCCTATACTAATCTACTTTGGTGTTTGAGACAAGAGTGCAGGAAAGAAATAAATAGAGTAAGGGTTAGGAAAAGAAATAAAAAAGGGTAAGGGTTAGAGAAAGAAAATAAAAAGAGTAAGGGTTAGAAGATGATGATTTAAGGTGGGAGAGAACAGGAAGCATGATTACTTGCTAACAACTCGAATAGCAGCAGGAAATACCAAAATAGCATGAAGGAAACAAAATGTCAAACTTCCTATGTATCCTTTGGATGGGTTCGTAGGGTTCTCCTTTCTCTCTAACTGGAATTCAGGATTTAGAGTAACAGCGATTGAGATAAGGGAATAATAGAAACCTCAATCCACCAGGCAGCATAAAGGCAGGCGATAAGGCATTTTTCCTCTCCTATGTATCCTTCAGGGCAAATTTCAGGGGTTTAGTCCCTGATCGCACACCGAATTCAGGATTCAGAGTCTCAGTACGTGAACGAGAAAAGACAAAAGAATTAAGCACAGAAGGCAGCATAAAAGAGAGAAATAGAACACAAAATATCTTTAGTATTAAACGTAGGACATCAAGTTACAACAGCTTTCTAGTAGAAATTTCCCCCCCCTTTTTACATTGCAAAGCCTGGGTTTTTATAGAGAACCCGACCCTTTGAGTCATTATTACAAAAACGGTGGAGTACACCCTCGGGCTCTGAGAAATCGGCTTCTCGCGACTGCTAAGGTTGAGTCTTCAAATCGGTTGCCGAAACTGGCAACTGTGAATGGGTCAACCATGGAAATATTCATTTAATGCACCGCCCGAGTGTCCCTAGCTTCTGGATGTTGTTATTGAGTGATAGTTACGCCCACCGGGTTTTACTTCAAGGACTGTTACGTCCCTTTCGTTTGCCAGAAATGGTCAGCAGACTTATCAGGCAAGAAAGGGAGTGTTTATAAGGGGCTTTCGATCACCTTGGGAAGTTGCCTGCCTTGGAACGTGGGCCCAAAAAGTGCTTTGCTACATCTCCACCTCGGCGAAGCCTTGGGCCAAAGTAGATTCTCCTTGGTTTGTTCTTCATAAAATAATGCTTCGTAGAAACTACTTTGGGGATATTGAGTGTCGAGCGAATTCCATATTTGAAATGAGGCCTTTTGTCCTTTTCTGGTGAAACTGCTTTGGTTGGAAAATGTTTCGGCCTGACTCCTTCTCAAAACTGTGGTTCGGGGCATATCCTCCTGAAGCACTTCTTCTATTTTTGACACATTGTCATTTTGCTTTGGGCACCACTACTTCGGGTGAAAACTGGCCGAAGTAGGTGTCGAAAATACTTCGGGCCCAAAGTAGTTTCCTTACCTTAGCTGATTTGGATTATGCTCTCCTCCTTCGACGAAGTCTCTTGGATGCTGCTTTGCAAAATTCTCGCCTGAAGCGGCTGCTAAAAATGCTTCAGGTGCGAAGCGTTATCTTTGTATTTTCTTCTATGGAATTACTTCGCAAGGTTTTCACCCGAAGTGGTGATTTAAAGTGCTTCAGGCCTGAAGCTCTTTTTACATTCTCCTTTGTTTCTTTCGACGAAGCTATTTTCCTTGACTTGTTTGGTAGCGAAGCTCTTTCTTCTTCATTTTTAAAAGGGGCAATAGGGAGAGTCAAAATTGCTGTAACTTAAAATAAAAGAAAACTTTCAACAAGGAAATATCATACAAAATTTTACTATTGTTCTACCCCTTGTATAATGTGACAAAAAATGTCAACATTCTTGGCGTCTCACGGGGTTACGAGCTCGTCTCGGCAAAAGAACCCTTTAGCCCTGATGCATTGGGCTACAGAGTTACTGGTCTTCTCCAGACCCTACTTCTGTGGTTTGTCCCTCCTCTTGTTCCTCTTCTCCTTCTTCTTCTCCCTCTTTCTCTGGCATGGCTTTTTGCTGAGGTGATGGTTCTAGGTGATCACGGATGCGCTTCATCGTTCTTCAGACATGAGTCCAGGCATTCTTTTGGAATGGTTCTTGATCCTGTAATGCCTTAACCAAAATGCGAAACCAATTAATCTGCCCGATGTCAGCATGTTTGGCCTTGATGAATAAATAATTTAGGCATGCTACCATCTTGCAGTATCTCAAGATGAATTCCGTTATCTACCCTTCTAATATTGGCTTCGCCCATCCGTCTATCTCTGAGACATCACCCTCGAATTGGAGCCAAACTGGCTTGAGGTCATCTTTAGTCATAAGGTTCCCATCATCGTCTGTGAAACTCGGGAAACCCAAGGAGGAGAGGTCCTAAAAATAATTCATCGAGGTGTGCTGCTCATTTTCAAAAATTTCTTGGAGCCTTCTTGCCTTCTGAGCTTTCTGCACCTTGGAGAAAAAGGTGCAAATCATGGCCTAGGCTATGGACCAATCTCTAGCCATTCGAGTCATTGTAGTGACCTGCAAGTCCTGATATCTCACATTCTGGATGTCGAAGGCTAACTTGAGCCGATGCCTAGATTTCTATGTGACTTCATCAATGATTGGCCCTCCTTCAGCAATAGTGAGCTGGGCTTCGATGACAAAGGTCAGTATCGTGAGGGCGCTGGAACACCGAGACCTAAAATTCTTGAGCAAATGGGTGTGAATTTCTTTAATTCTACTCCTATCAAACATCGACAGGTACTCCTTCTCATACAGTTGGGCTTGCATTTGTGCAACTCTACCTTCTAGCTCCTTGGCCTTCAGATCGTCTTTGGCTTGTCTCTACGCCTGGTTTTCTTTAGTATTCTGGAGCTGTAGAACTTGCAGCTTCAGGGCACGTGTTTCCTTTTTCATGGCCTAACACTGCTCCTCGGACTCTGTCAACTTGGAGCGGACCCTCACCAAATATTCTTCTAGCTTAACATTGGTGGCCTCAACCTCAATCCTATGCTAGTTGGCGATAACTGCATGAGCCCTAAAGGTCTCAATTCGGACATGCATGGATGTCGATTCACTATCTACATTTAGATGCACTAGGTCCTTCAGTGTTTCCTGGTAATCATAGTCCGCTAGAGTCATTTCATCCAGAGGCTTCTAAACCTTTGGGACCTTGATCTTATGCATCTTTCCAGCTTTCAAATTGAACACGAAGCATTTTTCAACTTGAGCCATCGCTCACCCTCTTTTCTTCCTTTCCTCCTTCAATATTTTGTCAGTATTCTATCGGGCTTGGAGTAGCTTCTCGACGAGGGGGCGTTCCTTGATCAAGGACATCTTAGATTCAAATAAGGCTGGGTCACCAGACGAATGAGTGAACAAATACAGGGAGTGGATGGGGGATGTCTCATCAGAAGGTCCGACGGTGGGGCTCGGCATCGAAGCGATACCTTCGCTTCTGCTAAGAATAAATGGAGTGGCTGTGCGAGTGGGCGAAGTGATATCAATGGAATTATCCCGACCGAGATCTTGGGACAGACCTGGACTAGCTACAGGCGATGTGTGAGAAGATGAGTGGCCCTACAGGGGAGACTGATGGGATCCTTCGGTCATGGCCGCAGTGGATGTGGGTGAGTCTTGAGCATAGGATGAAGAATGTATACCTGAGTGACCTCTTGGTGAAGTGGTTGTAGTGACTTCAGGTGTAGCCATCTCCTGCTCTTTTTTTGCTTTAGCATCTTCAACCTCCATGGTCCCTGCCTCGGTTTCCCCTTCGAATGGGAGGAGTTCCTCCACATTGATGACATTGATATCCGAGACGGTTGCGGTGCTCAACGATGTGGTACTCTCAATAATTGCTTTGGATGGACCCGATGTAGGCTGCCTAGTGAAAGGGATCGAAAAACCTATGTGAAGGCACTTTGGATGGCTTGGAGGCACTTGCACTGATTTTGGCTTCTTCCTCTTTGTCCTCACTAGCAGTTATTCTGATTCTTTGGAACTCGTGTCTTGGCCTCCCACAGGTACCTGAGGTGGTTTACGTGGTGTGGCTTTGGCCTTCTTCTCCTTATTCGACCCCGAAGTAGTTTCCTTTCTCTTTGGGCTTTTGCCCAAACCTAGGATAGCTGGAGGAATGAGGTCGGCGAAGGACAAGGGCTTCCATGTCCCGGCATTGGCCTCATAGACCGCTGTGAAGTCCTTGTTAGATGCCAAAAAACTATAGGAATTTGTCTTTCGACGATGGACCCTCATTATCCACCATTCTCTCAGCTAGGCCACATCCCAATATTTCATGGCCTCTTTCAAATCTTCTTTTGCCTTCTTCTAGAAGGTGGAGTTGGGGCTCGGGAGAGGGTGCCAAACTAGGTCATATGTGACCTCCATCGGATAGAACTCATGCCAGGGAGGTAGCGTTTCCATTTTCTCTAAGTGCCACTCCAGATCCCTCCCATTGGGATTGTTCCTCTGCTCCATAATTTCTAGATAGGGGCAAGCGTGGAAGTTCTTGAATCGAAGATGGTCCCTCATTACCCCCAGGGGGTCATAGAGCCATTGTTGAGGAAGCTGGACTAGGCCAAAATTGGTGAGTTTCTCCTCCAAGAAAACATTTTGTTTGAGGTCAAACACCTCGATAACTCCCATTTTGAAAGGTAAATTGCAGGTGTGAGCCCATTTCTATCCATGGCCATAAATGGTGTTTGTTGCATCACTCTTTCGAGCGACCTCCAATGCAAACTGGTATTCGGAGGGGTAGACTGGCAGTAGAAAAGGCTTCCCTATGAAGCCGAAAATGTGAATTACAAGCCCTTGTGTCAGTTGAAAAATGTCTCCCCTCTTCTCTTGTACCACCTTGTCCCTTAGGAGGAGGGGAACCCGAGGGGAAGACCCTATTAGCATGTGCATTGCGGGTCCCAAAAATTGTTGGTTAAAAGAATAATAGGACTTCGTCTTCAATAGGAGAGGGGTCCACTGGTATACAGGCAGAGGATTTCCATCCTCACCACTTGCCGTAATAGCAACATAAGGGAAACTCTTATGTACATGAAAGAAAAATAACCAAACAAGAAGAGAATAGGGCGAGAAGTATTTATTCATCCCAGCATTCTTCATGTTGGTGAGCCGCGTATGTAGGGTCTTGGCCACCCATTCTGCCCAGTCAAAAAATATTGGGTTGGTGCTTAGCCTTGAAGCATCAAGGGCATAAAATTCCCCTTTGGAAATACACTCAACCAAGGACACCTACCACGGGTGCACTAAAACGTCTGTAGACAGGCCCGCCACCCATGCAATGATGGAGAAGATGTCGATGTTTTTGAAGGCCTCCAAGGATAGGGGCATCTGGGGCAATTTTCCTGAAGGGAGCATGCTTTTGAGGCTCTACTATAAAAAATTGATTATGTAGTTGGAGGATGTGAACCTCTCCATTTGTTCGCTAAGAATAATGTTGCGAACCGTATACCCCTTAGGAGGGCCTTGTTGTGGTGCAAAGGCTGCCTGGACATCTTCCTTCAGAATGGAGAAAAGCTTGTGACTGGAGGTGTCTACCACTTGCTTATAGGAGGGTTGATAGTTTCACATGATGGCATCAATCAGCTTAGGGTAGTGATGTGTGGGGGGTGTCAGATACCAGTATATCTAGGAGTAGTAAGCGGCAGCTCTTTTGTTGTCTGCTGAGAGCCTGCTTTTCATGAACTCGATGGTGCTCCTAAGTTCAGCCATGCTCCTCGATAGCTTGGTGTCTCTGATCCTATCCCACCTGTCGACTGGTGGTTCTTCAGGCTGCTCATCCCCGGAATCCTCTCTTTCTCCCATGATTTTTTTCTCGGGGCGATGGCTAACATCGACTTTCTTTGGCCCTTTGTCATGGCCCTTTACTTTTGGCTGCTCGAGGGCCGCCACTTCTGGTTCCTTCACCTTTTCTTTAGAGTTATTCTTCCCCATAGTTCTAAGGGTGATGGAGAAAACAATGCAGAGGGCTTCGGTATTGGAGGCTTCGAAGCGCAAGAGAGGAGAGTTTAAAGGCTAGTAGAAAATTTTGCATGAATTATCGGGCAAATAGCTTCATTACTATTGTAGCCTATGTTATATAGCCACAGAAGGCAACCACCAGTATTTATGGCACTTGCCATAATTAACTTAGCATTGCTTCATCCAGTTTGCCGCATGGTGGAGTGGTACACAGGGCTATGTGTTGTGATGATTACGGCTCACTTTGGAAGCGTGACCCTCTGCCATTTTGTACCTGAGCATGAACTTTTCTCCTAACCGAATCCCTAAAGGATGTACCTACCACATTTTCATTTAACTCACCCACTTTGGATGCTTTTTCAGGTGATTGTCGACACGTTCCCCTAGGCACATTTTAAATGCCCCTGCCTTTTTTGTTGTTGGGTTGGTGAAGCCGTTGAAGTGCTTCAGGGTGAACCTTTAGTGCGAGCCATTTCTCTATGCTTCGGGCCCGAAGTAGTTCCTTTTTCCGAAGGTGGCTCTCCAGTCCTCCTTTGGAAACTGTTTCGCTTGAACTCCCCTTGGCAAAGTACTTCTTGGGCCTTGATTCGAGTCGTCTCTGCGAGCCATTTTTTTTTTTTAGGAGTGCTACTGAGTCAAAATTCAACCTAATTTTCTAAGCAGCACTTTTATTTAATAGCCAAACTATTTACAGTATTTACATAATATTTTTGTGGCATAATCAGCATGCCGCCACCACGGACTCAACTTCGGGCGATTATCCGATGAACCTATAGTGACCCGACCAGATCAGGTTGAACTTTAGCTGGCCTTCAAAGTTTGGATCATTTCTTCTTAAAGTTGTCCATGCTGTGAACAGGAAGCAACATAGCCAATTTTCATTTTTGCCAATGCCCAGATTATTGGTGAAGAATTTTGCCACTCAAAAGCCTTCTTGGGGCATCAGTCTTAGGGATAGCCGGAACCAGTACCAGACCCAATGCCAGAATTTTATAGATTCTTCCCAATGAAGGTCGGGTACAGGTTCTTCCATCCTACTGATATGGTAACAAGGCTCCTCTGACGAAGAGTAGTCCTCCAGGAACTCTTTGGGCTCATCCTCTAAATCAGACAAGCTTGATGAGCTTTGGTTGAATTCTTGCATGCCATCTCTTGGGACACAAAAAGGGTGCAAAAATGTGCCCTCTTTGTTCTTAGGTTCTACCACTCGAGTCTGCTTCTCTTCTCGGTTCACCTCTTGATGGAGATTGCGAGCAGCCATGTTGTTCATTGGGTGGGCCATGCTAGCGTACTTCCATTGTTGAGCTAATATGAGGTTTGCTTCTCGAGTTCCAAATGACTGCATCTCAGGTCTTGGCTCAGCGTGAGGAATGCCTCATGATGAGTACTGTGTTGGCCAAATAGGAGGGGTAATTATCGGAGGAAGCAACGGAGTTTCTCTCCACTGCCACTTTATCGATAGGAGCAGAAGTCGTTCCGCTCGTATTGCCTCCTCAAATATTTGAGGGAACCTTCGTTCCCCTGATTGTAGTAAAATGAGGCTTACGTCCGGGTGGAAATCCTGAACATAGAAGAGATGGGCTTGGGAGGGCATTGGTTGGATCTCTAGCAGGATTCTCTTCCAACTTCTACAGAATCAGACATTGAAGTCTGTGATACCCTTCGAAGGTGCTCTCTTGATGGTGGAGAGGAACGCGAAGAGATGGAAGGGGTCCTGAGAGCCATCGAACGTCTCGATCAATGCCCCCGCTAAGTCATCCCATGAGAAGATGCTTTTGGGCCTGAGCAATCTGTACCACCGTAGCACCCTTCCTTCCAGAGATAGAACAAGAAGTCTGATCATGACATCTTCATGGATAATGTCATGGAGGGTCGCCAAATCGGCAACATCTTCAAGGTGCTCTCGAGCCATTCCCTCGGTGCCATTGTATTTCATCAATGATTTCAAGGCACTTTTGGGAATTTCATGGTAGATTTGGATATTCAAGGGGCTTGGATCATTCTATCTGGGAAAGCTTCTCCCAGCCATTATGACAGCAACCTATGGAAATCGTGGTTGTCATCGCTGAGTCAGAGTCATTAGGTGGACATTCTTTCTCTGCTTATGAGGTCAAGGCTACTCACCAAACCTTGATCCCTCTGGGATATCTTATTTCGGATTTGAAAGGCATCTATGACCAGGAAATCTAGATTTTTAGCTCAATCGAGTCACCAGGTGATTCTATCAGATGAAGACAGGCTAGAGATTCACCAAACTCGGACTTCTCAAAACATGGGGGCTCCTGGTTATGAAAACCAGGTTTAGGTATTGGTCTCCATGACTTCAGAGATTCTCAGTTAAAACAAAGTCGTCAAATGCTAAGAGTCTTTTGGTAATGAGGGCATCGATTCTCACTACTACTCAGAATATGAGACTGACCAGATCTCATCGAGAACTTGTTAGAACTACTGGCTCCGGTGAAGACGGGCTTGAAATTTTCTCAAATATGGGACCTCGGGTCCCACCAGGTGTGCCAAAAACTGTTGGTCATCAAATCCGCATAGGAAAGGACTTTCGATGGATTTGCACACCTTGGACCTACGACCAACATTAAAGGTCTGAGGGGAAGAGATGCCCCTCGTGCCGATCTCCAGAGAAAGGCTGGATCCTATACTAATCTATTTTGGTGTTTGATACAAGAGTGTAGGAAAGAAATAAACATAGTAAGGGTTAGGAAAAGAAATAAAAAAGGGTAAGGGTTAGAGAAAGAAAATAAAAATAGTAAGGGTTAGAATATTATGATTTAAGGTGGGAGAGAACAGGAAGCACGATTACTCGCTAACAACTCGAATAGCAGCAGGAAATACCAAGAATAGCATGAAGGAAATGAAATGCCAAACTTCCTATGTATCCTCTGGACGGGTTCATAGGGTTCTCCTTTCTCTCTCGCTGGAATTCAGGATTCAGAGTAACAACGATTGAGATAAGGGAATAACAGAAGCCTCGATCCACTAGGTAGCATAAAGGAAGGCGACAAGGCATTTTTACTCTCCTATGTATCCTTCAAGTTGAATTTCAAGGGTTCAATTCCCGATCGCACACCGGATTCAGGATTTAGAGTCTCAGTACACGAACGAGAAAAGACAAAATAATTAAGCACAAAAGGCAGCATAAAAGAGAGAAATAGAGCATAAAAGATCTTTAGTATTAAACACAGGACATCAAGTTACAGCAACTTTCTAGCAGAAATTTCCCCCCCATTTTTACATTGCAAAGCCTGGGTTTTTATAGAGGACCCGACCCTCTGAGTCATTATTACAAAAATGGCGGAGTACACCCTCGGGATCTGAGAAATCGGCTCCTCACGGCTGCTACGGCTGAGTCTTCAAATCAGTTGCTAAAACTGGCAACTATGAATGGGTCAACCATGGAAATATTCATTTAATGTGTCACTCGAGTTTCCCTGGCTTCTGGATGCTATGCTTGAGTGATCGTTACGCCCACCGGGTTTTACTTCAAGGACTGTTACGTCCCTTTTGTTTTCCAGAAATGGTCAGCAAACTTATCGAGAAAGAAAGGGAGTGTTTATAAGGGGCTTTTGATCACCTTGGGAAGCTGCCCACCTTGGAACGTGGGCTCGAAAAGTGCTTCGCTACATCTCCGCCTCACCAAATCCTTGGGCCGAAATAGATTCTCCTTGGTTTGTTCTTCGCAAAATAATGCTTCGCAGAAACTACTTCGGGGATGTTGAGTGCCGAGCGAATTCCATATTTGAAATGAGGCCTTTTGTCCTTCGCTGGTGAAACTACTTCGGCTGGAAAATGTTTCGGCCCGACTCCCTCTCAAAATTGTGGTTCGGGGCATATCCTCCCGAAGCACTTCTTCTATTTTGACACATTGTCATTTTGCTTCGGGCACCACTGCTTCGGGTGAAAACTGGCCGAAGTAGGTGTCAAAAATACTTCAGGCCCGAAGTAGTTTCCTTACCTTAGCTGATTTGGATTATGCTCTCCTCCTTCGATGAAGTCGCTTGGATGCTGCTTCGCAAAACTCCTGCCTGAAGCGGCTGCTGAAAATGCTTCAAGTGCGAAGCATTATCTTTGTATTTTCTTTAGCAGAATTACTTCGCAAGGTTTTCGCCCGAAGTGGTGATTTAAAGTGCTTCGGGCCCAAAGCTCTTTTTACATTCTCCTTTGTTTCTTTCAGTGAAGCTATTTTCCTTGACTTGTTTGGTAGCGAAGCTCCTTCTTCTTCATTTTTAAAAGGGGCGATAGGGAGAGTCAAAATTGCTTTAACTTAAAATAAAAGAATACTTTCAACAAGGAAATATTATACAAAATTCTACTATTGTTCTACCCCTTGTATAATGTGACAAAAAGTGTCAATAGTGACATGAAAAAATTTGGTATTAGAATCCCCTTATTTGAGCCAAAGGGCTCTAGATTTTTGACGCAAAAAGGTATCTTTGCAAGCAAGGACATTGTGGTACTCTACAAGGATCTATTTCTCTTCATTTCTAGTTTGGATTTTTGATTCCCCATTTTGGATTTTGGACTCAATCAGGTCAAGTATTTCCTTTAGAGATTTCTTATTGGTAAAAATATTGCCGAAAATTTCTTTTTTTCTAAATTTTTAGGTATTCTTTGAGGATTTTGGGCTTATGAGCTAGTCTGTAGGAAGGGCACTCTTGAATGTCTTATTCTAAACATGAGAAACTCTCTACCTTATAGCTGGGTGTTGAAGCCACATGCTTTTAAATATAAAGGTATTTTTGAAAGGATTAGGTCTGTCAATGTCCAAAATGAGGGGATTGTGATCTAATCCAATTTTGGGGAGGGGATAAAGAGTCGCATCACCAAAAACCTACATAGCTTCCTGGGAGATGAAGACCCTGTCTAACTTGACTTGGATGTGTTGTGCCCCAGATCTTCTATTAATCCGAGTATATTTGACCTTTTTGAGGTTAACATCCATTAGATTGTTCATATTGACAAAATCAATGAAGTCCTCCATACTTTTTATTGGGGTCTCAGATCCTCCCTTTTTATCAAAAGGATAAAGGGGGTGTTGAAATCCCCTGCCATAATCCAAGGAAGCTTTTAAAAATAATATTTCATACCATTCAAGGTCTACCATAGCGGAGCTCTCCCAACAATGGTATTTGGAGCATAAAAATTGGTGAGAATCTAGGACAAATTGTTATTGGTGTCATGAAAGAGAACACTTAAAATTCTTTCACTGGAATGGAGAAGTTGTCCTTCAAATTTTTATTTGTCCCACAGACACATAAGGCCTCCAGAAGTTCATCTGGCATCACTTGAGATGACGCCTGCATTTTTCCATATTGCTTTTGCTACTGAGACAAAACTATTGGTATTAATTTGTTTTTCCTGCATAATGAAGATGGAAGGTCTGATATCTTTCCTCATAGACTTAGCAAGTATTTTTTTGGATGCCCCATTGAGGCCTCTCACATTCCATGAGATAATATTAATTTAGAAGGTTTGAGAGTTTTTCTGCCTCCTCTTCCACTGGGGTGAGGGGGTTTGGCACTTTTACTCTCTTCCTTGAGTTGAGAAGTAATATTTGGAAAAAGGGTCTTTTGGATACCATTTGCAATGTTATCTGTAGTTTGAGAATTCCTAGTTTCCTCTTTGGAGGGTCTCCCTCTTTTATTTTTGCTACCAAAGTCAATGGGGGGATTTGATAGAACTTATAGTTTGCTTAGGACTGATTTTGTAGGGGATGATCTACTCCAAGATAGGGCTTTGAGGTCTCATTTCTCTAATTGAGTTGGGAAAATATGTTTCCTCTACAATATTGGAAATAGTCGCAATTTCATCCAGAGGGCTACGAGACGGTCTTGACTTGGACGGAGTGTTGAGGAAATTGAGGTCAATGTTTGGTTCAAGAAGGGTTTATGACTGAGATTTGGGTTCTTCTTGGGACTACCATGGATAATGGTTTACCTTTTGTTGATTTATATTGGTGGGATGAGGAATATGGGTAATAGCAACTTCATTTAAAGAAACTATAGGAGGAGGTTTAATATTGGGGGAAGTCAAGACGTTTCCCTCTATCAAAAAGTCAGATTCATTTAAGATATTAAATTTTTTGGGAGTAGTGAAGGGGGAAATTACTTGAATTTGCTTTGAACTCATCATTTCCTTGCCTTTGAGATACTGATGTCCTTTTAGAGGGACTGGAATAGATTTTTGTTGTTGTTAAAGATTTTTCTTTGCCTGATATTATTGTTGCCCTTTATTTTAGGGTTTTGGAGTGCTACCTCTAAAAGGATTAGCATTGGCCTCGATATTGGGAGCTTCTACAACTTGCTTTTGATCTTTCTCTAAAATGATCTAAGCTTTAAGGATAGGGTATTGAGACCTAAGGTGTCCTTGGGTATGGCATTCCACACAGAAAGGTGGTTTGTTTTCATACTCCAATGGCTAATTTTTGAAGAAATTCTTATGTGTTAGGTTGACAAAAGTGGGAAGTTCTAACGCTAGATTAGTGTTGATGTAGATCCTAGCCACATTCATCCTCTTTCATGCTCTGGTGACCGGGTCAATGGTAAGAAGCTCTCCTATGACATTTGCAATGGAGAGGAAGATATCATAAAACCAATAGTGGAAAGGGAGGTTGGGTATGCGAAACCAAATGGGGGTAATGTTTATATCCTGGGTGTCTAGATTAAAATCTAAGTCCCATAACCCAAGGAATAGAATTTTGTGGCCTAATAACCATGGGCCACTAGTAAGGATGTGTGTTACGTCTTCATCATTACTTAATCTGATGGCAAAAAAACCTTTGGAAAATATGACAAGTTCCATGTCTCCTACGGTTTTCCATTTGGTGACCACCTGCTTATGGATAGTTTCAATGTCAGGCCTTCCACCTACAAAATTCCTGACCAAAATTTTTTTTTCCATGGCTATATAGCTATCTACAAAGTTATCTAGGATATTGATATTTTGACCATCACGGACGATGGTGGTGCTAGGAAGCTGAAGGAAGCCTCATCCATATAAAATATTATCATAGGATATATCTTTGGTGTCAGTGCCAGTGGGACCCTTAATAGGGGCCCTAGATCTAGGAATATCATCTTCCTAGAGAGTAGTTTGTTGATCTTGATATTTGGATGAATTTTGTGGAACATCGTCTAGGTCTCCTTTGTCCTAATAACCTTCATACTTTTCCTCATTGTTGCCCTTAGTTGTTGATGTCGTGCCATCCTTACCTGCAGGAGGTTTCCTGCTGGTATAGTCCTTGGTTCCTTCATCCTTACCTACATCTCTTGGTTCCTTCATCCTTCTTCACATGAACAAATATTTAATTGAATGAGAAGGATTAGTACAATTTCAATAAAGAGGAAGTGTATGTTATAAAGTTGAGAATTCATGATTAATATCTATTGACATTAAAGAGTTTGGTTTACTATAATTTTATTTCAAATTATCAAAGGATCCAAACTTTACATTTAAGATTCATATTTATTCTCAAATATTTAAATTCAATAAATATTTGAGAAATAAATATTGTGGGAAGGATATTTTTATGAACTTTATTTTCATATCATAAAATTTAAAAGTTCATAGACAAGATTTATATTAAACCCTATTTTTCATAATTATTAAGGTTCAAAACCTTATAATTTGGGTTTAATTAGTATTACATTTGTTCATTCTTAAAATATTTCAATTTCAATTTCATAGTTGGATGAGAAAATATTTACATTAAATAAAACCTTAAATGTTGAATATTATAAAGTTTAGAATTTATAAATGAAGGTTTATATTTAATCACTTTTATTAAAATTTCATAAACTTTGATTTTTATTAAAGTTGATTGAATTTTAATGTTAATTAAAATGCTAGATTAACATCTATTTCGAAGTCACTTGAAGCATTTTAATTAAAACGTTGTTTTAAGGTTATAGAATAAATTTGCATAAGTTATTAAAATTAAACTCAAAAGGTAAATTTATCTATTATTGCTTAGAGAGAGAATTTGATTAAAATATACTTAACACATGATGAATTTAAAGTTAATTACCTGATTCCCAGGCCCCTTGTTATTAGTTACTTGCAAATAATTGAGATTGTTCAAGCACTTATTTTAGCACATATGCATGATACATAAAAATATTAAGTGATAACCTTGGAGAAATACATTTTTCTTTGCAAGAGAAGGTTGTGATATTAACTATCAGGTGATATTTGTAATTGGATAAAATCACACTACAACACTACCAACATCATAATTACCAAATAAATTTTCATTTTCAAAGAAACATTCACTACTAAAGAACATTCATTATTTCCAAAGAGAGTTGGCTAGTAACACTTCATGTGACACTTGTCATGAAGCCCATCCTTCTTAAACATGTCAATCCAAGAGAGTAAATGATAGAGTAGTAGAACATAGTAAAGAAAGCAAAGAGTATTCAAATACTAGTTAATGCTTCAAGGTGAATCATCCATACGGTGTAAGGAAGATATTAAAGATGCTATCATTTGGATAAGACCAATGGAAGAGATTTGAACCCACCATTTTGTAGAGGTGTTCAATCATGATTTGGAGGAAGATTTATACTGATCAAAGAGAGCTCTAAATTACCCATAAATGTTATGTATCATGTAGCAATGGATCTACCCAATGTACAATAATTAGGAGCTATTAATGTAAAATTATTTTTTCTTGTCTAAACATAAGGTTTATGGAGTTATAAGCAAATACATTTTTATTAAACAAGAATATTTTAGATATAATTATTTGCAAAATTTATCAAGGAAAAATAAGGGATATGATAATTTTTTAATTTGTAGGCTAGTTATTACTAACCTTACTATTCAAAGATGTAGCCAAGCATGTGAGCCAGTGTGATCAATGTCGGAGGATGGGTAGACCTACTCTCAGAGATGATATGCCACTCCAACCACATGTTCACATTGAACCATTTGATAAATGGGGGATGCACTTCATAGGACCTATTAATCCGTAGTCAAGAGGTAAGAGGTATATCCTAGTTTGTATTGACTATGTCACAAATCAAATTAAAGTATAGGCTTTACATGAATCAAAGGAGAAATTTGTAGCAGATTTCTTGTATTCAACAATTTTTACAAGATTTGGGGTCCCAAGGGAGATCACAATAGATCAAGGACCTTAATTTATTTCAAGGATGATCCAAGAACTCATGCAACAATACAAAATTAGGCATAACAAAACCACTCCCTACCATCCACAAGAAAATGGACAAGTTGAGATGACCAAAAAAGAGTTGGAGAATATCCTGACAAAGACATTGCAACAACATAGGAAGGACTGGGCTATTAGATTACCAGAAGCAGTGTGGGCCTACCAAACCACCTAGAAGACTATTACTGGTTTCACACAATTTAAGTTATTCTATGGTAAAACAACCATGATGCCTATAGATTTTGAAGTTAAAACACTTAGGGATGTTGTAGAATTGAATATCAATATGGATGATGCACAAATAGATAAAATTTAGCAACTTAATCAGCAGTATGAATACCACCTTGAGGCTCTACAAAAAATATATATTTTTCAAAAACAAAGGGCCAAGTGGCATGACCACCACACCAGGCCAAAGTAGCTTAAAGTGGGAGAATGAGAATTACTCTATGATTCCTAGTTCTAGGAAAAAAAGGGCAAGCCATATGAAGTAACTAAAATCATCAATAATGGGGTTGTAAGAGTTAGAACAATTTATGGAAGCAACATTACCTTAATAGTAAATTGCCATCACCTGCGTACACACACTATGTCTAAAGCATACATGTTTGAGTCTATATTAGGCATGGGGGAGACCCTAGCTAATTTTGATTCTAACTTGAGTCTGTGAGATGTGGGCCTACTCCACATAGTCCCAAAGAAAATTATTATTTTAAATTTTTTTTTTTTTAGTTGTGTTTTTGTTTTGTGGGAACAATGCCCTTTGTGTAGCTTTTAGGCAGCCTGGGATACCTAGGCCTAACAAGCACAAGATCCATGAACCTGCACTATCCAAGATTTCTAGGAGAATTCACTTGTAGTAGGAGTAGTTGGTCCCCATTCATAGATGGGAATACTAAACCTAAATCTGCACAAGAGTATTTGGATTGGTATTTTTGGAAAATAAAACACTCAACTACTGGTTCATGGATGAATGTTGATCCTGTACCTATTTTCAATAAGAAGCACTCAAAGTTTTGATCAACCTGATAATGCAGGTATAAGGATAAGTTAGCACTCATTGAATAAAATAAAAGTGCCATGTTTTTGTATTTGATGGGGAGGTTCCTACTTCCTATTATTAGAGAAGGTGTCTGATTCCCATTGTACTATGTAATGCACATGATTCCCATTATACGATGGAAGGTGCTTGCTTCCCATTGTATGGTGGAAGGTTCCTACTTCCCATTATATGGTGGAAGGCACCTACTTCTTGTTGTACGCTTCATGGCACCTGAATCCCAGTATGTTACAAACATGATATCTACGTCTCATTTTCTGGCAGCTCAATGCTTGTGTATCACCCAAATTTTTTGCACCCTTACCTTCAGGCTAAAGGATTTGTACCCGAAAGGGGGTGAGAAAAGGATGGAACAATACCTCATATGGAGAGGCCCTTTGAAGGTCATGCCTCTTGGGGGAGGGGTATAAAGGTGAATTTTTGATAGATGGTGGGGTTCACCAGGAAACTTTGAGTGGAAGTTTCCACGCCTAGGTTGAGAATGGGTTTGATTTGTTCGTTTTATGTTCAATCATTCAGATTCCTAGGTTGGCCAAAATGAAGCTAAGCTATTCTATATGAATATTCTGATTTATATGAAGATAGAAGATATAAATTAATCCTAATGTGATTGAATATAGAGAATATATAAAATGGAGAAGAGTACACCTAATTTCTGATGTTTGATGAAGATTTTGAAGCTTGTAGGAGTCCATATCGTCTCGAATATGACAAGATCATCTGTAATTGTACAAAATCATCCCAAATCATAGGAGATCATCTGATATCACCCAAGATCATCAGCGAATTGACGAATTTGTTAGGAGAATTCATCAAAAACCTACAATCAAGGAAACAGACACCAAAAACCAAAAATACAATTGCAAGAATGATGCAAAATGATATAAATAATAATATAGATGTTTGAATGATAAATCTAGATATCAAATTAAATAAGATGCACTATTTTGGACACTTATTTTGAATTTTATCATGCAATTATGCTAAATTAGGTGAACTCCAAGATGCAAGACAGAAGTAAATTAATCTAATGCACCAATAAATAGGGAAAATGAGATAAAAAATGCAAAATCAGGGCTCTGATTGCCCCCAAGTTGAATTGCAGACTGGATCATCTGTAATCATACAAGATCGTCACTGATCTTGACAGGATCGTCTAGAAATGTAGTTGAATTGCCTATGATGATCTGAGCTACCTCCGACTGAAACACAATGAAATCCTACAACAAAACTTGAAAACACAAGTGCAAATGATGGGAGATCAGGGAGGGAGTCAGGGGGATAAATTGGAAAAATCCTAGTTTATATAGGATTAGGGGGAGGTTAGGAGGTTGGGGATCATCCCAATATGGGAGATCCTCAACGTGGGAATATCCAACCATGCAGACACACTTCTGCCCAAGTTTGAGAGGAAGTTGGAATAGAAGCTAATTGCAAAAATTTAGTTTTGGGAGGAAATCATCTGGGCATTCTGTTCCAGACGAACTCGTCCGATTTGGGATGATATCATTAGATCGACGACGATATCTTCAGATCGACGATGATATTGTCCAACGGTCACAACAACCTCTAAAAATGGCACAAAAAATGAGGTAAGCGGTTAACGAGTGGTTTTGGGGTTAAAATTCAAATTTCTACTTTTTACTGATGGTTTAACTGTGCCAATTTTAGGGTGCTACATTTTTCCCCCTCTTTAGCGAATTTTCCAAAAAAAATGCGTTAAAGACGAGTTCTTCACGCTTTACGAGAAAGCAAAAATTTATTCCATTTTTTAGATGACGATTCTAGGTCGAATCGTATGACTGTTTACTATGGTGCCCCCTCCGAGTTTTTACCCAAATAGAACGTTTAAAGTAAAAGCACGAAAAAGCAAAAAATTAAAAAAATGTCTTTTTTTTAATAAAAATAAGCAAAATAGGGTAAAACCCTAATTCATTTTTACTATTCATTTTCACTGTTTCAAAGCTCTACAGGTGAAAGGGTGGAAACGACACACAGATCGACAGAGATCCGACGTGGGTTGCGGGTAAGGATCTAAACCTAGTTTTACTGTGTTTTTAACTTGATTTACTAAATTTTTTGACTTGAATTTTAATTTTTTTTTGGGCGTCACGGTCGTTTTTAAGCCAGTGACGAAATCGTCTCTATATTGTAGATTTCGTCTAGGGACGAAATCAGAGAAATAGGGGCAATCTCATCCAATAAGGGGCGATCCCCAAATTGAAGAAGTGAGATAATTTCGTCCCTTATTGGGTGATCCTGTCCAATAAGGGTCGATCCTTTTAAGGATGATTTTATCTAAATTTGGTATGATATCGTCCAATAATGGGTGATATCAACTTTGATGGGATGATTTGATTTTAATTGATTTTTTTAATGATTATGTACTAATGATTTTTGTTGTTTATTGCTTATTTTGTAGAGGGGATTGCTAAAGAGTCAGGAGAAAAAATACGACAGTCTAAGAGACGATTTGGCCATGCTCGATCAGGCTAAGCAAGATAAATTGGTAGAGGTATGACTATAGCATGTGGTAGAGATGCCACAAATTCCTACAGACATGGGGCTACTAATAGCCCTAGTAGAGAGATGGTATCCGGAGTCATCTTGCTTCTAGCTATCGATAGGGGAGATGACTCCCACTCTAGAGGATGTATGGAGGATCTTGAGGATCCCCATACATGGTCGATTCATGATGCCTTCAGCCAATCAAGGCCATGCCATGATGAGATTGTGTGAGGACCTGAGCTTTGTCCTAGAGAAGGGCAGAGTGAACATCGAGGCATTGAGGCAGATGGCTAGGGTGTCTCGGTTGACCTAGGTTTTGGAAGGGGTGGTGGGTGGCCTTCTTCTATACCACCAAAGTGGATGTAGATTACTGTGGCTACTAGTAGATGTGGTCTGTGACATGAGAGACCATAGTTATAGGTCTTCTTGGGGTAGCTTTGTACTATGTCTCTTGTATAGGATCCTTTACAGGGTCGTATACAAGGGGGGTCGATGTTTTGTGCTGACATCGCTTCTATAGGTTTGGTGCTGGGAGCAAATTGCGATGTGGAGGTCGATAGGGCTTCCACTGATAGGAGTTGATTGAGAGAGACCCCGAGTTTTCTACTGGTGGCTCCAGAGAGGGTCATAGCGATGGATAGATCTTCCAACATCCCAAATGTTGTTGGATGACCTAACCCCATATCAGATCACCTGAAGATCATGGAGAGATCATCCAGGGTGGGTAGAGGATGGATAGGAGTTGGCTCGCATTTGGTGAGTCATATGGTTGAGGACAGAGCGAGGAGAGGTAGAGCTCCACCGCTATGACCAAGTTTTGAGGTATTTCAGTCTAAAGCAGGGGATACCTAGTCTTAAGGATTATGAGTACTCCCAAAATATGTGAGATAGTACCACACTAAGTGGGGCTTCAGACATGCAATGGTTTTGGAGTCAGGATGCTAATGATGCCCCCATTTAGCCAATGGATGGGGATGATGCAGGGGTAGCAGACAGATATGATGTCTGGTATGTAGGCATCTGCCCTTGTTGGATGATGAGGGCATAGGGTCCGATGCATGCTATAGTGTAATGGATGGAGAGGCAGTGCCAGGATACCATCGATGTAGCGAGGGGTCACAGAGGGAGGGATCAGTGATGGCCTCCTTAGGAGAGACACCGGAGAGTACCACAGGCTCTAGAGAGACAACAACAGCCATAGAGGAGGGAGGAGAGGAGAGAGGAGAGGAGAGAAAGACTCCCTCCTCAACAGAGGGATAGGCCACCATCACTCGATAAGGGCAAGGGTGTCGAGGTGGGGGAGAGCAGTGAGATGGTAGCTCTCCAGGCAGAGAATGCTTGCCTATGAGCTTAGGTGCAAAATCTATAGGATGAGGCTACATGAGTTAGGGCTCAGAGAAGAGGGGCAAGCATTATGGAACTAGCACAATTAGTTGCTCAGATCGCATTCTATCAAGAAGTGTACTACCAACTGGTTCTAGAGGGCCAGAGGATACAGTTGCCAGTTGGCATTGCAGAGCTGATCAAGATGGGATCATCGAGGACATCATCATGATCGATGTCAAGGACCCATGATACAGGACAAGCTTCGATGGGACCACCTCCTCCACCTCAGGGCAAGAGAGGAGATGAGGCTGAGAGCTCGAGGTCTTCTCAAGACTAGATGCACATTGTACATAGACTATTTTTGAGATGATTGAGTATGCCAGGGTATAGATTGTGGCATACCAATCCGTTTTGATATGATGTATATACTTAATGATATATATATGATGTTATTTTTTGTGATATGACTTGTGCATATGTTTTATGATGCTTTTAATATTTTAATTGTTGATTGACTATTCATGTAATTATGTCATTGAAAATATTATAATTTTATGTCATGCTATAAAATTAAATGAAATAATATGATGTAAACAAACTGGTTGTTGTGGTGTGTTTTTATTAAAATAAAGTGACTTCTAACAATAATTTCAAATGACATTATCACTGTTAAATGACCATTTCATGGAGTCACCATTCGCTATGTCATCAAGCTAATCCTAGTATGAGAGAAATATTGCTAAAAGTAAAAGGGTGCTTAAGAGACTTTCTTAAGACTTTGTGTTGTGATGATGAAAAATGATGATAGTGATGATTTGTTTTCAGAGTTCCATGAAAATATTATGTATGAAATATTAAAAATATAATTTTGTCTAGGCATAAAATTCCTAAGTATGATAGAAATTTTAACAATTCCCTAGGAATTATACCATCATCGCAAAAAAAAAAATGTTGACATAATGAAATGAAATAGGAAAGTTTTCATTCTTTTTGAAGCACAATTGTGTAACATAATGATTTAAGCCATATGCTTTGATGGATTAAATAAATGGGAAATAAAATTAAAATGATGGTTTGCGCTAGGCATAGAATTTTTAGGTATAGACTTATACCATCATTGTGAAATCCAAAGAAGAGATTGATATAATGGTTTTATTGCATAATTGATTTTTGATTTTGAGATAAATAGAAAATATACAAATGAGGACTTGCACTAGGCATAAAATTCCAATTTAGGTTTAGGAACTATACCATCGTCGCGAAAGTCAAAAATATATAAATGTGACTTTATTGCTAGATTTTTTAACATGTTTTGCAAGAAAATTTTGGATTTTTGAAAAAAAATATTTAATTGATTTTACACTAAGCAGATATTCTCAAGTAAGAAAGTCAAATTATTCCAGAAGATTTGAATAAATATTTTAAATTATCTCAAAGACAAAATTTAAATTTATAAGGAACCCCGTGTGCATACGTGAGTTCATTTACGATATTGATCTATCATAATAACACAAAATCTCTCAAACACAAATGTGTGTGCAATTGTAATTTTCATTTATTAATTTTGAGCAAGATAATTAGATACAAATAATTTGAATTAACCAAATGAGTGTTCGTTGACCATGATTTATATGCATGTAATTGTACCAGACTACTATGTAAGTCGGGTCATCAAGAGCTAGCTGATCCATAAGTGGACATAGGTCTATACAAAAGAAGGTCTCTAATGTGACAGACATATCACCATGCTAGGAGTTACCCAATGTCAAGCAAGTTGGGCACAAATCACCTGTTATGGGGTTTACCTCACAGTTTTTGAATAATTGAGAATTCTAGGGATTCAAGCTTCACACTTCCTTCTTTCAAAGGGGGGAAGGGATTTATTGCTTTTTGCTTTTTATTTTCTTTGCTTTTTCTATTTTTTTTTTTTTTGTATTTTGTATTTTGCTTGACACTGAGATAATGCTGAAATATTGCTGAGATGGTACAAAATGATACTGCAATAATGCTTCTGAATAATTTCTCTTTTTCTCATGATTTTTCTTGATTTTCTTTTTTTTTCTTCCTATACTAGGGATACTTGCTCGGATTTGTTGTAGAGTAAGGGATTTTTATTATGGACAGGGGTGAGCTTCTCATTTTGTCAATTCTCAAAGATTTTGGACCATGTGCATGATAGGATAGCAGGGGAAACTTTTTGCTCAAGAGACCACTTCTACTGTGTAGCATCATTTTGAATTTGCAATAAAATCATTTTAATGTGAAAAGGTGTACTTGGTTCAAGTAAATAACAAGATCAATTCTCCATGCTCAAAAATTTATTTAATTCAACTGTGGACTTCGATATAAGAGAGATTAATAATCATACCAAATAATATCAAGATATTTATCCATGTGAGTGTGAAAGTGAGGGATTCCAAATAAATGCTAATTTATCCAAAATAATTGAAAATATAACTGCAATACTTCAAGAATTGACAGGTGCAAAATAGAATATGTTTTTGAGGATTTTGATGATTTTGATTTTTTTATATTTTGGTTTTAATTTATGAATTGAGAGAATACATAATATTACTATTTTTTTGAAATTTTTATATGAATTACTAATATGAGAAAATATGTATAATATATATAGTGATGAAATTACCAGATTTATGCATAATAGCGCTTAATATGCATAATGTTCATAAGTTTTTTAAGATATTTACCATCTAAGGTAGCTAATATGCATGCTCCTGATCCAAATTTAGCAATGATAATATATGGCCCAAGCAGTTAGGCTCGAATTTTCCTTTAAGGTCTTTAGTTGCATTAGTATTTTTTTATTTTCTTTTAATACGAGGTTGTCGATCTCAAAGGATCAATTATGAACTTTCTTGAGATATGCTCGTTTGAGCTTGTTCTGGTAGGCATGAAGATGCTCCAAAGAATTAATGTGCTTCTCATCTAGGAGTTCTAGTTGACTAAATTTTCCAGCATGATATTCATCTCCTACTTCAGTATCTTGAAGTAGTAGAGCCAAAGAAAGAACTTCTAGTTCAAAGGGGAAAATAGCTTCAACGCCATAAACCAAAACAAAATGTGAAGTGCCAGTGGGAGTACAAATGCTAGTTCGATAAGCCCACAAAGTAGGATATAATTGAATGTACCAATCACGGCCAGATTTATTGACTAGTCTCTTGAGGATTTTAATTAATGCTTTATTAGATGCTTCTGCTTGGCCATTACCCTGAGCATAATAGGGAGTGGACCAACGATGTTGAATTTTATATTTTTGACATAGTTTATTTACATATTTGTTTTTAAAACAAGTTCCACTATCTGAGATGAGATTTGCAGGAATTCTGAACCTACAAATAATTTTATTAAGAATAAAATTGAAAACTTGTGTTCCAATGCAAGAAGCTAAGGGCATAAGCTTCCACCCACTTCGTAAAATAATCGGTGGTGGTTATGATGAATTTGTGTCCATCGAATGACACAAGATTGATTTTTTCGATCATTTTGAAAAGGGCCAAGGAGATGAAATAGCCTGCAGTTCTTATGCAGGTGCATGGACAAGGTCAACATGTTTCTGGAACTTATCACAATGGCACACGTAATCATGTGCATCATTCTCCATTGTAGGCCAAAAATATCCTATCCTAAGGATCTTCTTAGCAATGGCGCTACCACTAAAGTATCCCCCATAAGATCCATCGTGGGCTTCACTCAAAGCTAATCTAGACTCTTCTCGATTCAAACATCTTAATAGGATACCTTCAAAATATCTCCTATATAACGTATTGCAAATTATTATGAAGTGACTTGCTCGTCTACGTAATAACCAATGATGGTTTCTATTGAAACCTTTAGGGAAGGTCTCATTTTAAAGAAAATTAAGGATGTCAGTGTACCAAAGTTCAGGAATAGTTTCGTTGATTAGAAACATGTCAAAAAGTTCCAAGCATGATTTAGTTGAAGTGGGTTCCTAAAGTCGATGAATAATTATGGTAGCATATTTGTCATCTAACTCCAAGGGTAAAAGAGATGTAGCTGCGGCCATAGCGTCAGCTGCATGATTGCTAGTTCTAGGAATAGCTTCCAAGGTAACTTGATCAAATAAAGATATTAATTGCAATACATATGCTTTATATGGGTGTAATTTATCATCTTTGGTCTGATAAAAATCGTTAATTTTATTTATAACAATTTGAGAATCACCGAAAACTAATATATTTTTAATTTTTAGTGCTAGGGTAGCTCGTAATCCAAGGATTAGAGCCTCATATTTAGTAGTGTTATTAGTATAGGCAAACATTAATTTAAAGGATAGAGGTATGAGATATTTATGTGGAGATATCAAAATAATACCTACACCAGCCCCACTCATGCATTGGGTTCCGTCAAAGTATAGGGACCATTGCTCTGAATGATCCGCCTCTAGGTTAAGGCACTCATTAGGAAACTCAATGACGAGGGGATGGGTGGACTCTAAGGGTGCAGCAGCTAATTGATCTGCTATTATTTAACCCTTAACAGGCTTTTGTCCCATAATCATGAGTTCAAACTTGCTTAGAGCAAGAACCCACTTTGTTGTGCGACTAGATAAATAAGGTCAACTCATGAGATACCATAAGGGATCAGATTTAGCAATAACATATGTTTTCTGACTGAGCATATAATGGCATAGTTTTTGTGTAGAAAATACGACTGCTAGACATAAATTCTCTAATTTTGTGTAGCGGGTTTCATAACTAATTAATGTTTTGCTAATGTAATAATTAGCACGCTCTCTTTTCTCATCATCAAGTTGAGCTAACATAGCTCCTAAAGTGAAATGTGAAGTAGAAATATACAAGATAAATGGGCGATCAGGTTTATGTAGTGAAATTACAGGAGGGTTAAGAAGATATTGTTTGAGGAGTTCAAATGCTTCCTTACATTCGTCATCCTATGGAAAGAGACATCCTTCTTAATAATCTTAAGAAAGGGTCCAGTTTTATCCGTCAGCTTATCTATGAAGCGATAGATAGCTTGAAGCTTACCTTGTAAACTCTGTAATTCAGATATATTTGTAGGTGTGGGCATATCAGTGATAGCCGTAATATTGAGAGGGTCAATTTCGATGCCACGTAAAGAAACTATAACCCCCAATAATTTACCTGACTTAACTCCAAATATACATTTGGTTGGATTCAATCGGATAAGATATTCCCTTAACCGATCAAATACTTTTCTCAAGTCATCTAAATGGTCATCTTCTTCAGTAGAATGAGCTATAATGTCATCTACATAATCATGTAGTATATCATGCATCATATCATGAAAGATATAAATCATGGCTCGTTGATAGGTTGCACCTGCATTATTCAAACCAAATGGCATAACTTCCAACAAAAATTCCCCCAAGGGGTAATAAAGGTTGTTTTAGCTTGATCTTCAAGAGCTATCCTGATCTGATTATAACCATAAAATCCATCCATTAAGGATATCATTCCACTCCCAGCAATAAAATCAATGATCTGATCCATATTGGGAAGGGGAAAATCATCTTTAGGGCATGCAACATTAATATCTCTAAAGTCTATACAAACCCTAATCTTAGTAGCTTCTTTCTTAGTTACTGGAACTATATTCAAGATCCATTTAGCATAATCAATGGATTGCATAAAAATAACTTTCAGGAGTTTTTCTAACTCCCCTTTGACTAGTAAGACCACTTTAGGATGCATTTTTCTAAGCTTCTGCTTAATAGGTTTAGCATCCGGATGCACTACTAGGTGATGCATAACTACAGAAGGGTATAAACCTGGCATATCTTCATATGTCCAAGAAAAAACATCTTCATATTCTTTAAGAAATGCAATGTATTTATCCTATTTTTCTTGACTCAATTATGATCCAATGTTGATTATGTGAGGGTTATCGTTGGTTCCAATGTTAATTTTTATGACATTTTCTACTTCCATGTGTATATCTCTCTCAAAATTAGGTGGGGCGATTGAAACGCCCAATTATTGTAATTCTTCCAAGGTTGTCTTGGATAATTTGTCTTGAGGATTCATGGACTCAAGCTGGGCTATACTAGGTATAGAGCCATCAAAATAAAATCCATTATGTAATAATTTCTAAACAGAGACATCGTGAAATATATCTCCCTCCAACTCATCATCGGATTCAACGATCATCTTAGGATAAGCTATAGATAGCATATTACATGTGAATGTCTTATTCATTAAATGCAAAGCATCACGTTCATCTAAATAATCTTGGTAACATATAAGACGGTCATCATCCTAAAATGGGAATGGTTGACCCTTACCAAAAAATAGGCCCACACCACATTGGGCGGGCCACTCTTCTACCTCAAAAGGTTCTTTCATACCATTCTGGAAAGGTCTAAAACATTTCCATTTATATCCCAATTTAAGCATTATAGTTTTGGCTTTAATATACTCATTAGTAAAATAACATCGAGCATATCCATCATAATGAGTTTTGATGTTTCTAGGTATTCTACCCCAGTCATATCCCTTATAAATAAAGGCATAGCTCCCGACTTGGTAAATACTTCCCATAGGTTGTGGGAGACCCAAGGTATGAGGATATGGTGGAAAATTATTTAAAATAATGGAATCTTGCATAGAAGCATTCATTTCTTTTGATATAATAATTTTAGATAGATCGGGTAAGAGCTCATTAGTAAGAGCATAAGAGGTAGAAGGAACATTCCCTATGTATTTTGATGTGGAAAATATGAATTTTTTGGATGTAGACGGTGTAGAGGTATCGATAGATGGGTCTATTAAAGGTATGGAAGTTATAGGAGTAGAACAAGAGACATTGGTTGTGGTATTAGGATCTTTCTTAGGTCCTAATGCGATTTTTTTAGAAGATGGTTGAGCTATATGTGGAGGTGCAACTGATGGAGAAGAAGTAGATGACGTTGTGGGTGTGAGTTTCACACGTTTAGATGGATAATGGGAATTAGGATGTGTGGATGATAAAGCGGGGCAAAATTGAACTCCAATAGGTTTTGCCAAAGCACACATATCAAATGGTCTTGGATCACCATTAATGGTAACCAACTAATTCTTAAATTTGAATTTAACACATTGATGTAAAGTTGATGGAATAGCTCGCATCACATTGATCCAAGGAAGACCCAAGAGTATATTGTACGATGCAAGGAAATGCACAATAAACACAGTCGTATCCAAGGTTCTTGGACCAACCTATAATGGAATGGTAATAACTCCACATGTTTCTTGTGTTTCATCATTGAAATATTTTATGATCATATCAGTTCTTTTCATTTCATCACTTCTAAACCCAAATCTTTGGTAGAAGTCAAAAGTGTAGATATTTAAAGATGAACCATTATCAATAAAAACTTGTTTGACTGCTACATCTCCAATTAAGGCAGTAATATACAAGGGGTTATCTTTATGTAAACTATGTTGCGGTATGTCTCTATCCTGAAATTCAATACAATCAACTTCACAAGTTATTATAGTATGGGCCATGGATTCAGGGTGAATGTCTTGTGGTACCATCATCTGACTTAATGTGAGCATTAATTCATCTCTATGTGTAGGAGAAGATCTTAAAAGGTCCAAGAGAGAAATTATAGCTGTAATATTTGATAATTGTTCATTAATATTATAAGGAGTTTTAGGTTGAACATTAGGTGAATGATTCCCTTTATTAGGAACCTTCAAAACAAATGGAGCTGATCCATCATTCTGAATTTGATCTTGTTGAGAATTTTGAGCCTGTTGTCTAGTAACGTGACTCTGATAGTACCCACAATATTATTTTTTAGATGATGAATGGGTCTTGGTCTAGCATTTATAGCTAGATCATTAGAAATTAATCGGTGAGACGATGGTCTAGTTGTGACTCTTCTTGGAAATGGCTCTTCTGGAACCATATAACTTGTGATAGGGTGAATAGGATATGATTCATCCCTAGAACTATTCGATTGATTTGATGTGATTTCCATATCACTCTTAGTATCATATTCTATATCACTAAGATCAGGTATATGAATATTATATAGAGGCCTAGTGTAACCACAGATAAAGTTGTGTCAAAGATTTATAGATCATGAACAAGTAAATTCCCACTAATAGTTCCTACATATCGGGTAGGAGGAGGGACATTATGATGTTCAACTTGATTAGCCACCTCCTTACCATTTTTTGGTAAGGTATGTTGAAATATGTCCAATGACTAATTGGCATTCTGATTCTGGTTTTGTGGGGTGTTCTTTTGAATATTATTAGGAGGATTTTGCTTAGGTTGAAAGGCTTGCACCTCCATCTCATTTTTATCAATCAAGTCCTGTATTTTATGTTTTAATCTTTTACAAGAGTTGGTAGTGTGTCCAAGTCCTCTATGGAAGTCACAATGTAAATTTGCTCTGTATTCGGGTATAGTTGGATCAGGTTCCCGAATATTTGGTAATTGAATAAAACCTCATTCTAATAATTACGATAGAATAGTTGATAAATGTTGATTTAACCTAGTAAATTCTTGAGGAGGTCTATCAGGAGGTTTCATAACAAAATTTTCCGCTGTCTTCGTAGCATTAACATTAGCAATATTTCTGCTATCGATGACTCCATCACCCAAAACTTGTTTATTCTTATATTTATTTTTGGATATTTTCTCATCGTCTCTCTTTTTAAGTTGGCCTCTCCTAATGAGAGCATTTTCCACTCTTTGGGCTAAGTCTATAGCCTGATCGAAGGTGGTCAAAGTAACAGTTGATAATTCTTAAGATAGTTTCTCTTGCAAATTATTAATAAAGATTTCAAAAATCTCCCTATAAGGTAACATAAAGTGCAATTTTCCTATAAACTATCTCCACCTAGATAGGAAATCAGCAAAGCATTCATCTTTACCCTGTTTTAAGTTATACAAATATTTAATGGTCACATCTCTTTTGATGTAGGCACTAAATTAATGAACAAAAGACTCGGCAGTTTCTTTGAAATTCCTCAAAGAATTAGTGGGTAATTGATAATACCATTCTAATGCCATTCCTCCTAAGCTTTTTGGGAACATTTTTAGTAATAACAAGTCATCATGTGATATATCATGACATGATATCCTAGACATACGAAGATTCTCTATGGGATATTTTGTTCCTTTATATATGGGAAGAATAGGCATAGGAAAATGTTTAGGATACGGTTGTGCTACGACTATAGGATATAAATGCTGACTACACATCTCTCGATAATTGTATAAGGGATGGTAGGGATCTATCTGTTCCATGCAGGAAACTAACTGTTTCACCATGGCTTCCAGATTGTTAGTTTGTCCACCATATTGGTTCAATGGCACATAGGTATGGTATCTATGAGCGTATGATGGTGTGACACAAGGATTAGATGTTATATTGCTATTATGCAAAGTGTTGATAGGAAGAGTATTATGAAGGGGATTTGTAATAGTATTATGTTGTACCTTAGATTGTTGGTAATTGGTGTTCGGTTTTGTTTTGGGTTTTTGTTGATTTGAGGTATGTTGATCAAGAGCTTGGCAAAATAGAGTAGTAAATGATGGTTTCTTTTATGCGGGAATGACTCTAGGCTTGTTAACAGGTACTTTAGATCATTGGGTAACCTGCTATTGTTGCATGCTCTGGATCGCAGCTACTATATCCAAATTAGATGGTCCAGCTTGATCACTCTCTTGGTCAATAAAGGACAAGGGATTAGTGCGTGTTTGAAATGCTTCTTCTAGAGTTTCTTGAGTGTCACTAATTCGATCCTTGTCCATATGGGTTGCTCTATTAAAAACACCAATATTAGTGTTAATGAACTTCCAAAATTGTTCCATGTTCTCAAAAGTGATAGCTCCTCCTAGAGACATTTTAGGGGATGAGGATCCTTCCTCTCTAATAGTTTCTTCTTGTTCATTTCCTACAGCAAGCTCTTCTTCTTGCTGGTCTAGGGTTTCTTCTTCCTGAACTTGATCCTTAGGAGGGACATTTTGGTCAGTTAATGGTATTCCTAACCAATATTCATCTTCTTCGATTTGTTTTCCATTCCTGAGTCTATGCATTGTGCTAAACTTAGGTTTTAGCAAATATATATACTTATATATATATATATATATGTGATAGGGTTGAGAGGTATATATTTTAACTATATACCTACTATAATATTTTAAAAGGAAATGTTTTGTTATTTTTGTTATTTTTATTTTGCGAGAATAAAAATAACAAACAACATGCTAGTTGTAAGAAACAATAGTAGAAAGAATCACTTAGCTTTCTATGAATAGTTTATGGATATCATTGATAGGGTCAAGTTCATCAGGAGTCATGAAATGCTCCTCTTCAAATTGGAAGTTGTTTTTCAAGAACTTGACAAAGTGTGTTATGGTAATATGATCTATTTTAGACTCTGACATGTAAAAATAAAGTTCATGGCAATACTCTCAATACAACACAGCTCTAGGAACTCTATTCAATCTCTTTCTATCTGTACGAATGACTTCTTGATCCTCTACATGGGATAGAAATTTATGTACTACAACTACATTCTCAAGGTATTCCTCAAAGGTGTATAATTTAGAAGACACAAGTGCTCTTTTATCGACTAACCACCTATGGCAAGCTCTCTGAAGTTCATGATACAAAGTCACCTGATCAGGATCCAGGATTCTATCTAGGACAAACCTCTTAATTTGCCTAAGTTCTATAGATCTAGATTCAATAATACCTAATCTCCTATCAAGTTTGTCCCACAAAGGTTGGGCTCTATATGTTCGAGGTACTCTAAGCACAGAAGTAATCTCTATGGCCGTTAATTGATTTTCAACATTTATGGAGATAGCTCGTCTTCTATTATAATCTACCATATAAGTATGATATGCAAATTTAACAGTTTTTTAATGATTCTAGATGTTATTAATAATGTGTTTTTTTTTTTTTGATTGTTTTCAAAAGGTGTTTTTAGTTTCACGTCGGGTTCACCAAAATGTATCGCCCAAATTTTTTGCACCCTTACCTTCAGGCTAAAGGATCCATACCCGGAAGGGGGTGAGAAAAGGATGGAACAATACCTCGGACGGAGAGGCCCTTTAAAGGTCGTGCCTCTCGGAGGAGGGGTATAAAGGTGAATTTTTAATGGATGGTGGGGTTCACCAGGAAACTTTGAGTGGTAGTTTCCATGCCTAGGTTGAGAATGGGTTTGATTTGTTCATTTTATGTTCAATCATTCAGATTCCTAGGTTTTCCAAAATGAAGCTAAGCTATTCTATACGAAGATTATGATTTATATGAATACAGAAGACAAATGAATCCTAATGTGATTGAATATAGAGAATATATAAAATGGAGAAGAGTACACCTAATTTCTGATGTTTGATGAAGATTCTAAAGCTTGTAGGAGTCTAGATCGTCCCAGATATGACAGGATAAACTGTAATTATACAGAATCATACCAAATCATAGGATATCATCTGATATCACCCAAGATCCTCAGCGACCTGATGAATTCTTCAGTAGAATTCATCAGAAACCTACAATCACGAAAACAGACACCAAAAACCAAAAATACAATTGCAAGAATGATGCAAAATGATAGAAATAAGAATATAGATGTTTGAATGATAAATCTAGATATCAAATTAAATGAGATGCACTATTTTGGACATGTTGTGGCTGATCCACAACACACCCAAAAATTGGGGACCCACATTTTTTGCATGTTTTCAAAGAAGACCACAGTGACCCAGATGCTAAAAAATCAAGGAAAAAAGAAAAATTTCACAAAAGAGAAGAAGTGTCGTGATATCACAACATTTTGCTCTGTCGCAGCTAGAAATGAAAAAATGTCGCGATATCGCGACATGTTGCTCTGTCGCGGCTAGAAATGAAAATTTGTCGCGATATCGCGACATGTTGCTCCGTCGTAGCTAGAAATGAAAATTTGTCGCGATATCATGACATGTTGCTCCGTCGCGGCTAGAAATGAAAATTTGTCATGATATCGCGACATGTTGCTCCATCGCGGCTAGAAATGAAAAGTTGTCGCGATATCGTGACATGTTGCTCCGTCGCGGCTAGAAATGAAAAGTTGTCGTGATTTCGTGACATGTCGTGTTTTCGCGGCTAAGAGCAGCAGAATGCATCATGAAGAGAAAATGTCGTGATATCGCGACGTGTTGTGAAATTACGATGCAAGACAAAGAACCAAGTTAAAGACTCAAAATGTTGCGATATCGCGACATGTCGTGAAATCGTGGTTCATAGAGGAGAGAGAAAGAAAAAATGAAAAATGTCGTGATATTGCGACTTGTCATGAAATCACGGTCGAAGGCAGTAAGAGAAGAGTCAATGCAGAAGTTGTCGCGATATCGCGACATGTCGCGTTTTTGCAACCTAAAGCAGCCAAAATGAACGTAGAGGAAAAATGTCGTGATATCGTGACAGGTCACGTTTTTGCGGCTCCAAGCAGCGAGATGGTATGAAAGGAAAATATGTCACAATTTCATGACATGTCACGTTTTCGCAGCCAAGTACAACGAGAGCAGTCCGAAAGAGAAAAGCGTCGCGATTTCACGACAAAAAGCAATGAGATGGTACGAAAGAGAAAAGCATCACGATTTCACGACAGAAAGCAACGAGACAGCCCAAAAGAGAAAAGCGTCGTGATTTCATGACAGAAAGCAGCAAGATGGTACGGAATGAAAAAGTGTCACGATTTCATGACATGTTGCGTTTTCATGGCTAAGTGCAACAAAACACAGCAAAGGAGAAAACGTCGCGATTTCACGACAGGTTGCATCCTGCATAGCCCAAAAAAGAAAAACATCGCGATTTCATGACAAGTTGCATTTGCTCGATCCAAAATAGAAAAATGTCGCGATATCGTGACATGTCTCATTTTCACGATGGGTGATGACGAACAAGGCTGCTGGAAAAAAATTTCGTGATATCGCGACATGTCTCATTTTCGTGGAGTAGGTAGAGGAGCAAGGCTGCATACATAAAAACGCCGCGATATCACGACATGCTATTTTTGGTCACGATTTATAGGGGGCCATTATGGAACATGCAGGGAAGCACTGAACACATGGCATAAAGGTGTAAGGGTTACATAATGATTACAATTAGCAAGAAGATCAAACGTTTCGACGCTCGAACAAAAGCCAAAAATAATGCAAAGAGGCGGGAAGATGAAACGAAGAGACCTGGGAGATGAAGCAAAGCATCACAGGGCAAAACAGAGAACCATACCAGAAGGTTTAAAAGTAGAAGCCAAAGGCAGTTACAGGGGTCAGAAACCGCTGGGAGCAGGGTTGCAGAGCTGAGGGTGATAAGCCATTCTGGGCCTGCTTTGGAGTGCTTTTCTTCCACTTTTTTTGGTTTTGGAGAACCAGATGTCTGCTATTGTAAAATGACAAATATTTAATGCGAGATAATATTTCAGAAATTTGCATCTTATGGGCAAGAAAGAAGGAGTCATTTTCTGCATGCAAGATTAAATGTCTATTTTTCCCTTTTTAGATTTTAGGCTTGTAAATGTAGTTGATACAAGTTTTTCTTGGTTGCTACATGCGAATGCTTAAATCTAAAAACCTCATTCAAATCCTTAGGAACCAGCACTTAGCTTATCAAGATTGTGCATGTTTTGCAGGTCCAATAGGTTAGGTTGCATGCATGGAAACCTCATATCTTCAGTTTTGTCGAAATAGGATAGCATCATACTAAAGGCATTTTATTTTTATTTTTTTGCACTTTACTTTTCTAGAAGTTGTTACTTTATTTTAATTTGCAAAATTATAAACATCTAAAAAATATCAAAATCTAAAAAAAAAAAAAACAATGAACAATCACTAAAGTTTCATGGTGAAATAAATCAACATTGCCCCTTGTTTACAGTTACTTGCAATCACTAAGGTGTTCCAAGCATTTAAATTGAATATTATTATTTATGCATATGAATGTTTGTTCATAAGAACCTTGGAGAAATAACTAATTTCTTTGCAAGAGAGAGTTTCCTGTCTGAGACTCTAGTTGCGTGATCATTTTGTTATAGGGAAAAATATCCACTCAACATTTTGGCGCTAGAAGGAGGGCCTGAATGGGTTTATTTCAAGTGTGATTTAAATGCTATAGGGATTTAAATTTTGAATATTTCATGCCCTATTGGTTATTATCTTTAGCCCTCTTTTAACAATACAACATTGTACTGTTAAAAGGAGGACATGAATTGCTATGCATTGTTCTAACATTTTTTGATTGTTCATATAGGAATAATGTGTCTTGATTGGATTTAAAAAAAAAAAAAAATTTCTTGACTAACGAGGTTGTCTCCATGCAATTACTTTCATTTGATTTTAATGGATACATTGCTTGGTTGATGCTAACATGATTATTAACACGTTACAGGTTTGATATTTGCTAGTCATTTCATGCTCACTTGTAAGGAATTATTTTGTCTAAAATGTATTGGTTGTCGGTATTATGCTCTTCACTTGCGTGTAATGCGATCTTGTGAATCAAAAAGCCTACAACACTAGGAGTATGCTCTTCACCTATGCATATGCGATCTGGTGAATCAGAAACTAATTTACATTTTTAGAATATTGCTTTGTCATGGTTCCTTCTTTTATTCATGACTAACAAATTGGTTTTGAAATTATTCTCTCGAGTTTCATTAATGGCTACAACTCGCAGGAACGTGGTATGGGATACATGCTAATCCTTTGAACATTAGTGGAGATTTTCATGATTTACCCAAGAACGTAGAAAAGAATTTGCCCAAGTTTAAACACAATGATCCAACATTAGCCGAGGAGCATATTCAAGCCTATGTGGATATCCTAGTTAGATGGAATGTCGAACATGAGGATGTGGCATGTAGAATGTTTCCTGGAACCCTTGATGAGGTGGCATATGATTGGTACATCAATTTACCCACTGGTTCTATTACATCTTGGACTCAATTGAAAGATGAATTTATCAATCAATTTAGGTTGTTCATTGATCCTCTCACGATATTTCAACAATTTGCTTCTTGCAAAAGAGAACCTAATGAGCCAGTGAGAAGTTTCAACGTGAGGTTTTGAAAGCTTTATGTGAGATTAATTTCTCCCTATACTATTGAGGAAAGTGGTGCTCTTCAAATATACTTTCGAGCATTGGATCCATTGTTTGCCATATTTGTCAGGATGAATCCCTTGGTTACTGATCTTGCATCGGCCTACACGGAAGCTATGATTGTAGATCAACAATTGAGGCCACAAGGTTATGGAATGGAACAATCAACTATGGTAGGACAACTAGGGGCTTGCAATCAAACCTCGATGGTAAATCAAGTGTGGACACAACAAAATTTGATATCAAATGTTTTTCCCTACAATCAACTTTATCCTACCGTACCAACTTATGCTCCCATGTGTGCTTATACAAGTGCTTCCATCCATCCAACTATGCCTCAGTTAGAGAATCATGTGGTCACTCATGGAACCATTGCAAAAAATGTTCAAGCATTGTCCATGGATATCAATCCAACTAATCCTACTACTTCTACCACTCAACCCAAAGAGTTCGTATCGAAAGTAAAAGAGCAAAAGAAAGTGGTTAAGAAGGTATGTAGGCATGTTCCACCATAAAAATGAGCACATCAATGTATGCATCCAAATCATCCTAGGAAGAAAATTCATAATGCTCATCTTAATGATATTTCATGTTATGCTTCTTCAAATGATACAAGAAATTTTGAGGTGACTCACGTTGAAGTGAATACCTATTCGAAATGTCTTGAAGAGCATGAAGATTTTGGAGAAGAAATTCTATGGATGGGTAACAAGAAGTTGGAATCAAATAATCACCATCTTGTTTTGGAAAATAAATATCCATAATCATTACCCAAAAAGGAGTATTTGGATGAACAAACTTATGTGGATATGATTTGGGTAGATGTACTTGCAAAGGATTGGAGCAACTATATGACACGGAATTCAAAAATTGATCCCATTGTAGAAGCTCCTAAGTCATCACAAGTGGCTGAAAATGAATTTGAAATAAAATCAACAAATGAAGTTGAAGACATAATCGAATTTCACCACTTGTTCTCGAAAGACACTTTGGATGATGCTCTCGAAAGTGATGACCAAGAGGATCCACACCTTCCAAATTGTGATAAAATTGAATCATGGGTTACAAATTTGGATTATGATAGCTTTACCAATTTGAATTCAAGAAATAACCCACTTTTGGAAATAACGGGACCATCTAAGGAAGGTGAAGATGAATTGGATGAGAAACAGGTTGATGAATCAGAAGATGAAGAAGAAATACTTGAATGTCACAACTTGAACTTGGAAGATGATTACTATGATTCGTGGAAGAAATGGGAAGAATATTATCAATCTAAATCTTCTAACAAACTTGTTGTGTCAATTAATATGTAGGATAACTCAATTGCTTCCTCACATGAGGATACTATAAATCCTATACAATTTGAGAAAGTTTTGGAAGAGAAATTCAAATCTCATCAAATTTTGGAGCATGATAAGGATTCTACAATCATGAATCAAGAAAGAGAGTCACTTGCTTTAGATTCCTTTGAAGGAAAAGAAGTTGAAACTCTTGATCCACTTACTTGTGCTACAATGATTATGCCATTTCAAAATGAGAAAATTACAAAACCTAAATCATTTGGGTTTGATATCATTGATGATCCAATTGAAAATCCCACGTTATCCAAAACAACCCAAGTGATTGATCATGGAAATATGTTAGTTAACCCACCCCTAGATAGACAAGACTTATGGTTTGAAAGGGATGGACACGTGTTCAATTGGGTACCTAAGTTTGGTGCCTTTGATAAACAAATCATGGAGAAAGAACAAGTGCTGCATTATGATGAAATGCCATTGAAGGTGAATGTAGAACAAGGATTAATTTCTAACCACACCTTTGATAACATTACTTTAATGAATGAAAAGGAGCTTGATGCATTTAAATTGCTAAATCAAATTCATCAACAATTAATTCTTGAACCTAGGATAAAAACTCCTAATGATCTCAATTTGGTAAATATCCTAGATGCTTGCAAACTGTTACACAAATTTGATTGGCCTACAAATTTGGAAAATGATTTGGCTTTAAAATTTTTAGAAATAGGCTCTTGCTTACAAAGTCTCATTTTGGATAAAGAGAGCCTAGTTCTAAATCATGAATCGAACTATGAAATGGATACTTTCAAGAATAGACAAGATAAAATTGAATATCATTTATTGTCTAATAATTTTAGTATTTTAACGCTCACCTATGAGAGTACTAATGGAATTAAATCTAATTGGTGGGGTGAGCAAGGGAAGTTAAAAGTTGGTGCATGGTGTGGTCTAATATTGTTTTTTTTGGATTCCTACAACACTTGGCATGCATATCACATTATATTTTTGTTGAAGTGTTCTAATCATGTTTGGGATCCAGGAAAGTGATAGTCCAAGCTTTGCATCATCTTGTATTATATTGTACATTTGTATATAGATTTTGGTTTTTGGGTTTTGGTTTGTGTTTTCAAGTTTGTTTTTGAAGTTGCTTTTTGGGTTTGGTTTTAATTTTTGTGTGTTAGTCCTCTGGACATGTTTGGTTTGTCTAAAAAAAAAAAAAATGAATAAAAATTTGAGATGTCAACTCATGCCTAAGATCAAGAAAATATGAAACATTGGAATTATGTTGTAGAAAGCTCCGCAAGAAACACAAACAGTTTAATAATATCGTTTGAAACTTGTGATGCATGAAGTAGTCAGCTTATATATTTTTTTATGGCAATACTCCATCCACATTTCAAAAGAAGCAAGTGCATTCATATCTCATGTCACATTCCGCATTGCATATACATGTCATCTCGGTTACATTTTCATTTCATGTGCAATCATTGAGAAGGTGTTGAATCCTCTTAGGGTTATTACATAACATATATTAAAAGGATCCTAAAGTTGGGAACCGATGCCCGAACTATCTTGAACTAAGCACGTTCTACGCATATTAAAGAGAATCTTGAGCAAAATGGTCAAAACCATACTTGGAAGAAAAGGTGAGGCGAAAGAATATTTCATGTCTGTCCTATCATGCAACATAATCCTTAAAACAATGGTTTTTACCACTCCCATAATGCTTAAAGCCTAAAATCAGAGTAGTAAGGATAGGATTAAATCCTCATCTCACTTAGGTTGAGGATCCAATTCCCCAAAGCTCTGATTTGACCTTCATGGAGTAGTAAGGATAGGGCATAATTCTCATCTCACCTAGGTTGAGAATCTGATTCCCCAAAGCTTCCATATTTCATTTTATCATAAAACTTGGATGGGAAGGATCGTACTACATGTCCTCTGCAAAGGATGGGTAGTCATCCCAAAAGTCCAAGAAACAAAAATAAAATTAATATTTTCCATCTTTCATTTTATCATCTTGGATTGGAAGGATCGTACTATATGTCCTCTGCAAAGGATGGGTAGTCATCCCCAAGGTCCAAGAAAAAAAAAAAAAAAAGAATGAATGAAGCCAAATCATGGATTATGGGGTTAAGTATGCTCATGCGTGGCAACATGTCTTGTCTAAAAGCAAGACCACTGATTGCTCAAACGGACAGGCTAGCTTGACAATTTCATCCATAATAGGTTAAATCATTTTGTTCAAGATGAGGTAATGAATTCCAAGATCAAAGTAGTAAGGATAGGGTTAAATTCCCATCTCGCTTAGGTTGGGAATCCAATTCCCCAAAGCTTTGATCTCACTTACACCTGCACATGGGTTCAAGATGGTAGTGACACATAACCAACTTTGGGGTCTAGTAAATTAATTCAGTATACATATATTTGGTCCTAAGAGGGTTTAACAGTTTTAATATGCTTGTTCATGATATTAGAAGGTTTGAGCCTTTGTAAAGCAGGTTGTTATATCTCTAGTATCTTTATCAAGCATCAAATCTTGCACAAATCATTCATAGCCTTGCATACAAATCATAAGTGAAACTGACAATGGAATGTTGATCCAGTTCAAGCGATAGGGAATGAAAACACATTGCACACACCGAGCTGATACTTAATGATTTTGATGTTTCATATATTTCTGATCTATCGGTATTGGTTTATCTTTTATGTGATGATGCCTGTATCTAAGCTTGTATATTTTAGGTTGGGTTCTCACCAAAATGCTCAGGAGCATTTGATAACAGAGTCGCCATTTGTTGTGGCTGATCCACAACACACCCCAAAATTGGGGACCCACCTTTTTTGCATGTTTTCAAAGAAGACCGCAGTGACCCAGATGCTAAAAAAATCAAGGAAAAAAGCAAAATTTCACAAAAGAGAAGAAGTGTCGCGATATCGCGACATGTTGCTCCGTCGTGGCTAGAAATGAAAAAAATGTCACGATATCGCGACATGTTGCTCCGTCGTGGCTAGAAATGAAAAAATGTCGCGATATCGCGACATGTTGCTCCGTCACGGCTAGAAATGAAAAGTTGTCACGATATCGCGACATGTTGCTCCATCGTGGCTAGAAATGAAAAGTTGTCGCGATATTGCGACATGTTGCTCCATCGTGGCTAGAAATGAAAAGTTGTCATGATATCGCGACATGTTGCTCCGTCGCGGCTAGAAATGAAAAGTTGTCACGATTTCGTGACATGTCATGTTTTCACGGCTAAGAGCAGCAGAATGCATCATGAAGAGAAAATGTCACGATATCTTGACGTGTTGTGAAATCATGGTGCAAGACAAAGAACCAAGTTAAAGACTCAAAATGTCACGATATCATGGTTCATAGAGGAGAGAGAAAGACAAAATGAAAAATGTCACGATATCGTGACTTGTCATGAAATCACGATCGAAGGTAGCAAGAGAAGAGTCAATGCAGAAGTTGTCACGATATCGCGACATGTCATGTTTTTGTGACCTAAAGCAGCCAAAATGAACGTAGAGGAAAAACATCGCGATATCGCGACAGGTCACGTTTTTGCGGCTCCAAGCAGCGAGATGGTACGGAAGGAAAATATGTCATGATTTCGTGACATGTCACATTTTCACGGCCAAGTACAGTGAGAGCAGTCCGAAAGAGAAAAGCATCGTGATTTTGTGATGAAAAGCAGCGAGATAGTACAGAAAGAGAAAAGCGTCACGATTTCACGACAGAAAGCAACGAGACAACCCAAAAGAGAAAAGCATCATGATTTCATGACAGAAAGCAGCAAGATGGTACGAAATGAAAAAGTGTCATGATTTCGTGACATGTCACATTTTCGTGGCTAAGTGCAACAAAACACAGCGAAGGAGAAAACGTCACGATTTCACGATAGGTTGCATCCTGCATAGCCCGAAAAAGAAAAACGTCACGATTTCGCGACAGGTTGCATTTGCTCGGTCCGAAATAGAAAAATGTCACGATATCACAACATGTCTCATTTTTGCAATGCGTGATGATGAACAAGGCTGCTGATAGAAAAATGTCGTGATATCGCGACATGTCTCATTTTCACGGAGTAGGTAGAGGAGCAAGGCTGCATACATAAAAATATCGTGATATCGCGACATGCTATTTTTGGTCACGATTTATAGGGGGCCGTTATGGAACATGCAGGGAAGCACTGAACACGTGGCATAAAGGTGTAAGGGTTACAGAACGGTTATAGTTAGCAAGAAGATCAAACATTTCGATGCTCGAACAAAAGCCAAAAATAATGCAAAGAGGTGGGAAGATGAAACGAAGAGACCTGGGAGATGAAGCGAAGCGTCACAAGGTGAAATAGAGAACCGTACTAGAAGGTTTAAAAGAAGAAGCCAAAGGAAGTTACAGGGGGTCGAAACCGCTGGGAGTAGGGTTGCAGAGCTGAGGGTGATAAGCCATTCTGGGCCTGCTTTGGAGTGCTTTTCTTCCACTTTTTTCTGGTTTTGGAGAACCAAGTGTCTGCTATTGTAAAATGACAAATATTTAATGCATATAATATTTCAAAAATTTGCATCTTATGGGCAAGAAATAAGGAATCATTTTCTGCATGCAAGATTAAATTTCTATTTTCCTTTTTCAGATTTTAGGCTTGTAAATGTAGTTGATACAAGTTTTTCTTGGTTTTTGCATGCGAATGCTTAAATCTGAAAACCTCATTCAAATCCTTAGGAACCAACACTTAGCTTATCAGGATTGTGCATGTTTTGCAGGTCCAATAGGTTAGGTTGCATGCATGGAAACCTCATATCTTCGGTTTTGTCGAAATAGGATAGCATCATACTGAAGGCATTTTATTTTTATTTTTCTGCACTTTACTTTTCTAGAAGTTGTTACTTTATTTTAATTTGCAGTCGTTAAAATTATAAACATCTAAAAAATATCAAAATCTAAAAAAAAAAACAATGAACAATCACTAAAGTTTCATGGTGAAATAAATCAACATTGCCCCTTGTTTACAGTTACTTGCAATCACTAAGGTGTTCCAAGCATTTAAATTGAATATTATTATTTATGCATATGAATGTTTGTTCATAAGAACCTTGGAGAAATAACTAATTTCTTTGCAAGAGAGAGTTTCCTGTCAGAGACTCTAGTTGCGTGATCATTTTGTTATAGGGCAAAATATCCACTCAACAGGACACTTATTTTGAATTTTATCATGCAATTATGCTAAATGAGGTGAACTCCAAGATGTAAGATAGAAGTAAATTAATCTAATGCACCAATAAATAAGGAAAATGAGATAGAAAATGCAAACTCAGGGCTTTGATTTCCCCCAAGATGAATTGTAGACCGGATCATCTATAATCATACAAGATCATCTCCGATCTTCATAGGATCATCTAGAACTGTAGTTGAATCGCCTGCGACGATTCGAGATACCTCTAGCTGAAACACAATGAAATACTACAACAAAACTTGAAAACACAAGTGCAAATTATGGGAGATAAGGGAGGGAGTCAAGGGGATAAACTAGAAAAATCCTAGTTTATACAAGATTAGGGGGAGGTTAGAAGGTTGGGGATCATCCCAATCTAGAAGATCCTCAATGTGGGAATCTCCAACCTCGCAGACATGCTTCTGCCCAAGTTGGATAGGTCATTGGAATAGAAGCTAATTGCAAAAAATTGGTTTTGGGATGAAATCGTCTGGATGTTCTGTTCTAGACGAATTCATTCGATTTGGGATGATATCGTCAGATTGATGACGATATCGTCAGATTGATGACGATATCGTCAGATCGACAATGATATCGTCCAACGGTCACAACAACCTCTAAAAATGGCATGAAAAATGAGGTAAGAGGTTAACGAGCGGTTTCAAGGTTAAAATTCAAATTTCTACTTTTTACTGATGATTTAACTACACCAATTTTAGGGTGCTACAGGTTGTCTCCCAATTTTTTTAGGAGAATGGATTACTTATTATTTTTGGAAACTGACACTAAATTTTCTTAGCATATGTAAAAAAATTTATGTTTGTATAAATATTGTTTTATAAGTTTGGTACCTAATAGTTAGCAAAAAGGCACCTACTTCCCATGTTAGGCATAAGTGCATGATCGCTAAAGTGTCTGTTTCCAGTTTTAAATAGAGTGCCTAACTGCTAAGATATCTGCTTACCATGTAATCAAAGCACTTGACTGTTTTTAGTTTCCAAGGCATATATGTGCCATAATTCTATTTACTACAGTCATTTTCTGCCTTGATATAATAACACGTAAGTATTGGGATGTGGCTTGAGCTACATCAGCACCCCATACACATGCAAATTAAAATCCATCATGGACAAAATTAAAAGTTGACGTCAACCAAATTTTGAGGAGGGGGTATTTTTTGTCCTAAAGCGATACGTTTTTCTAATTTTTTTTTTTAATTTTTGTAGGATTTCTTGAATAACCCATAGTGCAAATACTAAGAACTAATCATTTCAAAGAAAATTCAATGCATGGGAACCATGGCCATCATTTTCTATTTTAGTTTGCCACATCATCAAATGCCAACCAATAATGATGCACCATAGACATCTGCACATATGCACCCACGGAATGGTGCATGTTTAAAATTTTTTGTTTCTTGTCTATATTGTTTTTATGAACATGTGTGTCTATGCAAATATGTTAGTGCAATCCCCCATTATTACCTTAACCACTTGAACCAATCCACTTGGCATGGTGCTACGTGGCACACCTCTAATTGGTCGACAGTTTATGGTTATCATCTCTGCATAATCGAGCACATGCTCAAAGGAAATTTAGTATGAAAAATCATTATCACTATTGATTACGGTAATTAACCACTTGCATGCATGAATGGAGTTGTTTTAAAATGTTGTTTACCAGCTACTGTGCAACCAACTTCAATGAGAAAAAAATAGAGCAATGAGACACAATAGTAATTCAAATGGGATGCGGTAATATTGTTAAGTGAATTATGAACTAGAGGCAAAGCATGAAGGAGAATTCAAAAAACCATGACCTTAAGAAGAGTGGGTCGATTTATTTCTTGAGAATTTTTGTAGATGGCCAAACATAGTTGGACACTACAAAATGGATGGACTACTATCTTCTGGTCAGTCAGGGCCAGGATGCGGTAGTAGTAGATGAATTTATGGCATCTATGAGTGATGGGATCATGCGCATCCAAGGGCTGGAGATCCCAATCATTGAGGATTATATCCCTAGAGTTACAGGTCTCCCTCTTATAGGGGAGCACATGTACAAGGAGGATAACCTTACCCTCTATTCACTGAGATTTTTTGGGACACCAACTAAGTAACTGACGCATTTGGCTTGTTGAAATGACACATTCTAAATATTTGGAGGGTATTTTTTTATTAGATCACCCATTTTTAACATGCTTCGGTAGGTACTACCACATGAATGCCAACCACTTCCATTTCCTCAATCATATTTTGCATGGGTATAAAATCAACATCCCCCACTACCTTGCATGCACCTTGAAAGATGAGTCCAGGTGATACTATGAAGGCACCACCTCTTCCCTGGCTCACGATGGCCTAATTTCTACCTTGGTAAGATATGCAATCACATAGAAATGTGACAATTGAGGAAGCTATGGGCACTAGTGTAGTGGCAAGGGTATAAGAAAAAGAGGATGTTCTAATTCAAAATGAACAGTCAACCTAGGATGTGATAGAACAAGAACAGATGATGTCTGCATCCCAACCTATAGGAAATATGGGAAAATAGGATAGGCATCGTCCCTTGATTTTCCTAAATTTGTAGAGGAAGGAGGGTAGGCTACATCCCCTTATACACCCCAATTTTAGGATGAGACAGAGCAAGATTTCATATCTATCTCCACAAATATGTGAAGTAGAAGAATGAGGGCATCAAGGGTGGTCTATGAAGATACACCCATTTATGAGCTCAAAAAGGAGAAGTATTTGATCCACATTTTACAGGACATTTTCGATGGTCCAAATCCTTAATAGGAGGCAGCCATGGGAGATGTACCACCAGAAGGCCAGGTAGAGGATTTGCAGCAATAGCTGCAAGTTTTGAAAGATAGGCTTCCACTTGGGAAGCCAAATTTAAATAAGAATGGGCTTTTTTTGAAGAGTCCAGAAAGGAGGCCACCTTAAAATGCATGAAAAGTATCAAACAATTTGGCAAATACAAAGACAATTGTAGTTGTAGGGTAGACTAGGAGGAACCAAGCAGCTGGCCAAGGTTGATGTAGTTATGCATACTAACGAGGCAACAAAAGTACCCTCTGCTAATAAATAAATATAATAGGAAGACACTTTTACAATGGAAGTAGAGCAACCCTATTCTACATACTCCTATAGAGAGCAGATAATTCAAGAGGATGAGGTTGAAGTTGAATAAACTTAAAATGTAGAGCAACTTGCAAAGGAAGGAGAATATGGAGTAAAGAAGATGGAGGTCGAAGAGCCTCAAATTATAGGTAAATAGGGAGAGGCAGATCACTCTCCAATTAATTTAGGGACTGGAAAACCTAAAGAAGAATAAGTAGTCCCTGATGTGCAACAAGTAGTTATAGAGGAAAAAGAGGCTCAACAGCCTGAATCCCTTGTAACCCAAGAGGCTCAACAACATGCATCCCCTATCACCAGGAAACAAAAATTGCACCAACATACCCTAGGGTACAGAGTATCAATATGAGATCAAAATAAAATGCATAAGAACTAGAGCAAGAGTTGTAGAGTTGAAGGCCTTGGTCATTTAAACCAACAAGGAATCAAAGATGGATTTTGATGAGGAATGGGAGGCAAGAAAGAATCTATTTATTACCAAAAAATAGAAATTTGAGGAGCTTAAGTAGGAAATTAAGGTAGACAAGAACAACTGGAAGAAGGCCTCCAAGAAATCCCTCAAGGAAACAAACAAGGAAGCCATAAAACAATCTAGCAGACATTGTAGGAAGATTCTAGTTGCTCAACCTGAGCAGTTATTGTATTTGTATGGATTAGAGGATGGAAATCCTTCGAGGATGCAGACATATTTTACACGAATGGGATTTTTAGGCCCTGTTCAGAAGGAAAATCTTGCATCAAGCAGTAGAACTCCTCCTATATCAAAAATATAGGTCAAATTTGAACCTGAGCTTGAATCAATAGGGGTAGATTTTCCCATAGCCAGGGTTGCTAAGGAATATAGCATACCATTTGGAGATAAGGAATCGGTGCCTATGGGTGAGAAGTTGCCACATCACCATAAGTACTGGAAAATGGCTAAGCCTGCATTCTATAAGGATACCACCAACTTCTCTAGTTATTATCTAAATTTTGATAAGGACAAAGTGGCCTAGATCAGATAACCACCTAAGAAGATGGCAGGGCCAAGTGAACCACTTTGGCATAGTAAACGCCAGAAGCAACAGGGTAAAGAAACATCATATCCCACAACATCAAAGAGGTGAAATCCCTAGGACAAAGATAAATTCAAGGCCACTAAGATGAAGAGGACACAGACAAACTGAGCTTATTGGGATGAAGTTAATAGTACTGGTAATTACCAGTTAAAAATGGCATAGGGACGTGAAATCCCTTAAGCATGGGGGTATGATGAGCCACATAATTGTTCATTTTTTTTACTCTTTTTCCCATAATATGTAGCATATATTATTATATATATATATATATATATATGTTTTATGGAAATTATATATATAATTAACAATTTATTTTGCATGTTCTCTAATATTTGTCTTTAAGTGTAATTTGTGTAGATTTAGTGGAAACTTTTGCATTTTGGCATGTTTTAATCAAGGTCCAAATTGGACCTATAAGTTACAAATTAATGAAGGAAAAACATTTATGGAATATCAATAAAGAGGTACAAATTCAAGCACCCAAGTTCTTTGAAACGCATAACTTCTATTTGGCACCTAACTATTAGACACTTGATTTTTGTTTGGCACCTACTTCACATTGTACGATGGAAGGCACCTGCTTACCATTGTACGATGGAAGGCATCTACTTCCTATTGTATGGAATAAGGTGCCTATTTCCCATTATGTGACGAAATGAACCTACTTCCTGACTTCTACATATAAGGTGCCTACTTCCCAACTTCTTCAATCGTGGTACCTGATTCCCATTAATGCAAAACTTTAGTAGGACTCTGTGGTCGACATAATAGAGTAACAAATTTGGTAACCAATGTGAAGGGATTTCTAGCATAACAACTAAACTTGGGATAATGTTAAAGGTGACTTGTCACCCATTTTTTATTTGATACGTAAATTAATTTCGTAAGTCAAGCAAATCAAATATCAATGTATTCTAGAAATAGAATACGTTGAAATATCATGATATTTTTCTTGATTCCTATAATCAAGCAAATAGATGTAATGATTAATCATGTGGTGATTCATCCTAAAAATTGTAACAGGTTTGGTTGTGTACCTTATAAATATGCAGACCACCCCTGAAGAAGACCGTTGGACTTTTTATGTACTTTTTTTTTTTGTAAACTATTAATAAAATCTATGCATTGTTCATGTAAAAATATATTATAAGAATTCGGTGATAATTCTACCATGGGAATAACATGTTGTAAGTTTAGGCCCACTTAAAATAGAGTTCTTCCCTATTTCTCCTATTTTCTGTATTTTTTTTAATAGATTAATTTATTTTCAGTTATTTCTCCTATTCTATAATTTCTAGCAAGATAGTTATTTAGATTTTTAATTTTTTCAATCTTATTTCTTAGACTTAGTATGAGATTATTGGTTTAATCATAAACTCCAATTAACACTAAACACCCTCCAAACCATAATCCAAGGGACTCATTTCTGAAGGAGAAATTACAAGCATAGATTTTACATGGCTACTCACAAGACTATGAGCTACCTTGGGTTGATAATTCAATGGAGGTAATTAATTGAACCATAGAAAAACTAACCAATGTTTTTCCAAACATATCTCATTTGTGTGATGCTTTGTGTAATTTTTACTGCTTTAATATTATTGATATTATCATATGGTTTGAAAAGCAAAAAAATATATCTTATACTATTCATCCCCCTATCAATATAAGTGAATGTTCTTCAATTGGTATCAGAGTGGATCTCTCCATGAAAATACTAACATCTTGGAGGAAGATCTATTAGAAACACACATGAATTTAAATAATGAAGAAGAGACCATGTTTGACATAGAAAAGGAATTCTTTGCTGCTCTTAGGAACCTGGAAAAGGTTAGAACAAAGAACTAAAGTTTGAATAATCAAATTCAAGAGGATGAAGAAGAAAAGATAGGACTTCTACAGAGTCTCATAGAACTCTAGATAAATGTATAAGAAAGAAATAAAATTGAACAAGATATGAAAAATCTATTAAGAGCAAGGGAAACAAAGTGTCAAATATTGGAAGCAAAAATTGTTTCTCTAAGGAATTAAGTTGAAAAGACCAAGTTACAAAAAGATATAAAGTTAGGGAAATAGAAAGAGGAGTCAAGATTTCATGAGACAGAGACATAAAACAAATATAAGCTTGTGACTCATACTCTAGAAGAAAAAGACATTAGGAAATAAGAAGGTAAAGAAGAACCATGGACAAGAGTTAATCACAACAAAAGGAGGAGCACTTGACCATATTTTCCAAGGCATTCAAACAGGTTACATAATCTCTTCCATGGCTATTGATTTTCATGTACCAAATATGGTCATATAGTTGTACATTGCACTGGTTATGTTAAAATGATATTGATAGAAATTTCAATTCTTTGGCACCTCTTATGAATAATTATGTCATATGTTATAAGTGCAATAATTTTTATCACAAGGCTAGATGGTGCAAAATGGTATTGCCTGAGTCAAGTAAAAAAAATACAACATAAAAAATTAGAAAGAGTAAAAAGGGCACAAGAAAGATAGATCAATGTTAGTACAAATAACTCTTCATATTCAAGATAAGGAAAAAAAATGGTTTCTTGATAGTGGATGTTCTAGTCACATGTCAGGAGATAAAAGTAAATTTCTTGTACTCAAATAAAATGATGGAGGATCAGTAATATTTGGTGATAATGGATCAGTAAAAATTTGTGTGAAAGGAACTCTGAGTTTAGATAATGGGAAAACAAAAATAGAGAATGTATTATATGTCAAGGGGTTGAGGCACAATATATTAAGTGTGATCCAACTTTGTGATCAAGGGAACATGGTTACTTTTATCCAAGTAGGTGTGAGATTAGGAAATCTAAAACTAGAAAACTTATTGAAAATGCAAATAGAACTACAAACAACCTCTACATGTAAAGTGAGATTAAAGGGAAAAAGTATTTTCTATCTCAAGAAGATGAGATTTGGTTGTGTCATAGAAGAATGGGTCATTTGAACTTTGAAAACACAAAAAACATAAGCAATAAGTAGGCTATCAGACATTTACCAAATCTAAAAATGCCACAAAACATAGTTTTCTCATATTTTCAATATGGAAAGCAAGCTAGAACAAGTTTCAAGTCATAAGGATTTATGTCATATGAGCCATTGAAGCTAGTGCACACTGAACTTTGTGGTCCTACAAGGAAAAAGAATTTACAAGGTGAAAATTACTTTATATTGTTTATAGATGATTATTCTAGAATGATTTGGGTAGCCTTCCTGAAAGAAAAGTCAGAATATCTTGAGAAGTTTAAAGCTTTTAAAAAATTAGTGGAAAATGAAACATGTAAAAGGATTAATATTTTAATGTCAGACAGAGGAGGGTAATTTACCTCAAATGAATTCATAGACTTCTGCGAACAACATGGGATCAAAAGAGAATATTCAGTAGCAAGAACTCCTCAACAAAATGGGTAGTTGAAAGGAAAAATAGGACTATTGAGAATATGGCTGGAGCCATGTTAAATGAGCCTAATATTTCATAGGGTTTTTTGAAATAGGTAGTACATACAGCTACATATATAATCAATAGAGCTCAAGTAAGAGTAAATCATCAAAAAACTCCATATGATCTCTAGAAAGGAAAACCAGCCACTGTAAAGTATTTTAAAAATTTTGGAAGCAAATGTTACATAAGACGGGAAGAGAAAAAATTAGGTAAGTTTGACTCAAGATGTGATGAGGGTATTTTTATTGGTTATTACACTAATATAAAATCCTATAGATGCTATAAAAAAATGATACATACTATTATAGAAAGTATAAATATAATAGTTGATGAGAAGATAGGATCAAGAGAACCAGTTCATGAAATTGTGTATCAAGAAGATGAAAGTTGTCAAGAAGAGTTATGTGAAGAATTAGAGGAAGAAGACGAAACACAAAGACTATTTCCTAAGACTCCATCTAGGTATGTATAGAAAAAGAATCCAAGGGATCAAATCATTGAGAATCCAAATGAGATACAGACAATGAGAAGGATAATAGCATCAAATCAACAAGTAAATTTTTCCTTGTTATCTAAAGTTGAGCCAAAATATTTCAATGAGGCAAGTGAATATGAATTTTGGATTAAGGCAATGAATGAGGAACTAGATAAAATAGAGAAAATTAAGACTTGGGAACTAGTCCCATGACCAAAGTACAAGAATGTTATTGGAACTAAATGGGTATTCAAAAACATGTTAAATGAAGATGGTTAGGTAGTCAGAAATAAAGCAATATTAGTATGCAAAAGTTATTCACAGGTAGAGGGAATTGAATTTTATGAGATATTTGCTCTAGTTGCACAACTTGAAGCTATAAAAATATTCTTAGCCTTCTCAAATTTCAAAAACTTCAAAGTATATCAGATGGATGTTAAATCAGCCTTTCTAAATGGTGTTCTAGAAGAACATGTTTACATTGACCAGACAGAAGGATTCAAATTGACTGATAAACCAGACTATATATGTAGATTGAAGAAATCACTTTATGTACTAAAGCAAGCTCCTATATCTTGGTACTCAATATGGGATAGGTACCTATAGGAATAGGATTTTAGGAAAGGAATAGTGGATAGTAACTTATACATCAAAAATAAAAGGAATGACTTACTAATTATGGTTGCTGATGTGGATGATATTATTTTTGGAGGTGACAATAATAATATGTGTCAAAAATTTACAAATATCATGCAGAATGAATTTGATATGTCAATGCTTAGTGAGTTGTCCTTTCTTGGAATTCAGATTTCACAATTAGAGAAAGGAGTATTTCTTTCTCAAACCATGTATATAAAATATATGCTAAAGAAATTCAATCTAGAAGATTGTAAACTAGTGAGTACCCCCATGTTTATAGGATGCAAGTTAAGTAAATATGATGAATCTCCAGAGCTAAATCATAAATTGCACAAATCTATGATTGGAAAATTACTATATGTCACAACTACAAGACTATATATCATGCAGGTAGTGGGATTAGTGGTAATGTTTCAAGCAGCACCCAAGGAGACACATGTAGTAGTAGTAAAGATGATTCTCAAGTATCTAAAATGAACTATAGATTTTGGGCTCTGGTATACCAAAAGTGATAGTTTCACTCTCACAACTTATACAAATGTAGATTGTGTTGGTAGCATTGATGACAAAAAAAACACAAGTGGAGGATAATTCTTTCTTGGATACTATTTAGTCTCTTGTTTAAGCAAGAAATAGGCATCAATATCCTTATCCATAGCAAATGCAGAGTATACTACAGTAGTTGCTTGTACACAGGTATTATGGATAAGGTAATGTTTAAAGGACTTCAAGATAAATCATGATCACCCTACTCCCATACTATGTGATAATACAAGTGCTATAAATATCTCAAAAAATCCAGTGATGCATTCTAGGACCAAGAAAATTCCTATAAAATATCATTTTCTAAGAAAGCAGGTGACAGATAAGCAGGTCAAGTTGGAATATGTTACTAAAAAGGAGCAGATTATGGATATCTTCACTAAACCACTTTTGAGAGAGACTTTTGAGTATCTTCAAGGAAAACTAGGAGTAGTTTTACTCCCATACCAAATTAATCACCTTAAGGAGAGGAGGTGGGGATGGGGCTCAGCTAAGTGTCTTATATTTAGCCCCAAAGGATTCCCTTTGCCATTGATGACAAAGGGGGAGAGATTTGAGTTAGGGAGAGAGCATTCAGTCAGGGAGGCAGTTTCTCAGGGGGAGCAACTTTTGAAAAAGGAATGGTTAAAAAAAATGGGTTGCCATCAATGATAAAGGGGGATATTGTTGGACATTTTGAGTAGTTATGTTATCATTTATGTCAAGAGATTGTTGTTTCAGTTTCATCATCATTAATTTCATTGGGTGGTTTTTCCAAAGGAAATAAAAATTTTAAAAAGAATAGGATATAATATTTATTTTAATATTATATGCCTAAAAGGCCTAAAAGGTTGAAGACCCAAGGAAGGAGAAGCAGGTTTAAATTAAAATAATAATATTATAATATTTAATATTATAATATTTTTGAGAAAAATGATAAGGTGAAGAAAAAAAGGTCTAAGGATTTATTAAAAATAATTTATCCTTGAAAAGACCCACTATGTTGTTAGAATATTATTATTGTTATAATGTGCACTATGCCTATAATTGACAGGTTGACATTTGTCTTCTGCCACTTGTCCCTGTCTTCAGTTTGATTTGGAGTGGTGTCTTCTGAAAGACACTTGGAGTGGAGCTTATGACACTTGTCATATCTCCCTCCTAAGCTTGATGCTTATATATTGTAAGATAACTTGTAAATAAAGCGTGCCTTATTTTTTAGTCCCAACATCTAGTATCAGAGTAGTGAGATCCGCTTTGAGTGGTGTCTTCTGAAAGACACTTGGAGTGGAGCTTATGACACTTGTCATATCTCCCTCCTAAGCTTGATGCTTATATATTGTAAGATAACTTGTAAATAAAGTGTGCCTTATTTCTAGATTCATGCAGGAGCCTAAGAAGAGCCATTGGATAGCATCTAAGAGGATTGTGAGATTCCTAAAGGCCACACCTCATCATGGCCTTATGTATAAATCAAGTGATAATTTTTCTTTGATTGGATACACAGATTCAGATTGGGCCAGTTGTCCTAAAACTAGAAGATATACATCAGGTTATTACTTTCAATTAGGCTAAGGCTCTATTTCATGGAGCACAAATAAGCAGAACACAGTTTCACTATCTTCAGCAGAAGTAGAATATAGAGCAGTAGTTGAGGCAACTAAGGAGGCAATATGGTTGAGGCAATTAATTCAGGATACTGGGCTATTCATACATGGTCCAACATATATATATATATATATATATATATATATTGTGACAATGAAAGTACCATCAAGACAACCAAGAATCCAGTTTTCCATGCTAGAACAAAGCACATTGAGATCCATCATCACTTCATTAGATAAATGGTCCAATAAGGCATTATACACATGAAGTATGTACCAACTCAATATCAAGTAGCAGACATCTTCACCAAGTCACTTGGGAAAGACAAGTTTTCTCATTTTAGCAATTTGTTATATCTATGTAAAGGAAGTCAAAATTAAGGGGGAATGTTATCTAATGTTGACTTATCTTTTTAGGATAGTGCACATTAAGGAGGAATGTTAGAATATTATTATTGTTATAATGTGCACTATGCCTATAATTGACAGGTTGACATTTATCTTCTGCCACTTTTCCTTGTCTTCAGTTTGAGTTGAAGTGGTGTCTTCTGAAAGACACTTGGAGTGGAGCTTATGACACTTGTCCCTCCTAAGCTTTATGCTTATATATTGTAAGATAACTTGTAAATAAACCGTGCCTTATTTTTTAGTCCCAACATATGTAGCATGTAAAAGAAATAATTTAATTTATTTAAATTAAAATATTTTAACTTATGGTTAAATTTTAATTTAAATAAATATTGGGTTTCAAAGGTTTTAAATTAATATTTAATATTAAATTCGAATTTCAAAATTTGAATATTGAGTCGACATGTAAGGATGAAAAGCAAACATATTTATAGGGGAAATAATCTTCATTATTTTTCTCCCTGACAATATAATTTTTGAATTTTATTTTATGCTTTGAGGACTTCATGCACTACCTTGCTATGATAGAAGAAATATTTCACATTTAATATTGAATAAAGGATAAAGGTATATGTGCAAGCATGTGGGGAAGGAAATCTACCACCGTAGTTAGCACAGATGGTAGTTGAGTACAAGCTATATTGTTGTGAGGGCAAGGATGTGGGTCTGATTCACGTTATTGTGATTTGTAAGGGAAATCATTTTCTATTTTGTGCTAAAGGACAAAGGAGATAAGGATAAAATGAAACGTGTGATCTCTAAATTTTTGTGTGGATGCATAGCCCAATCAGTGGCCTAGCATTAGGCTAGGGTGTTGAGAAGGCAAGGTTGTGAGTTCAAAATTTGATGGAAATATTTTTGGGCAGAGTTAAAATAAAAGGTATGCAATTTATTATTTGATTTTTCAAAGGTTTTTGATATCTAAAAATTTGCATTAAAATGTTGTGTGAAATTTGAAAGGATAACTTCTAAGTTTTTTAAGGAAGATATAAGGTATAAGAAAATTAAAATATTTAAATTTAATTTTGGTGGTTAGAATTTATTCTATAAGATAGGAGTTATAAGGTTTGCAAAGGAAATTATATTTTATATTTTGAGATAAAGCTATGTTGTGTTAATTATTTTGAGAGGAGAAATAAGGTGCATAAAGGAGATTATTGTGTTTGTTTTCCTTTAGTAAAATTGTTGACTTATATTTTGAAATTTTGGAGATTATAAGGTGTATTTGAGACTTGTTATTTTGTATGGTAAAATAATTATTGGTAAAATATTTGCAAGGATATTTTGAGAAATATTGTTGTTACCTAACCTTAAAATTGGTAAATTAGATTTGATTGTGGTTAATATAGTTTTTGAAGACATCCCCATAAAAACAAAAAGTATGGGCACATCTTCCTTATGAGTGAAATCTTGTTGGATTGAATGTTGTGAAATGCAAGGTTGGAGTGAAAAGGATTGTTCGATAAGCATTATTGGATATATTTGAGTGAGTGTTCATGTGCATGATTTATGAGTGATTAAAGATCATGAGTACCATTGTTATGTGAGATTCAAAATCATCTTAAACTAGGGTTTGTGAAAGAACATGAGTATTGTTGTTATGTGAAAATTGGAATCATCTTGAGTCAAGGTTTATCGTACGAGTTTTTAGAAGTATAGTGAAACACTTGGTTAGGGTTTGTATGCAAGCTATTTTTCATTGATTGGATGGTTGAGTGAAGTTGATTGATCATTATTGATTGAGAGCATTGGAGTGATAGTTCAAGATTTTTTAAACAAATTATTCTTTATTTCTGAATTGATTTGAAAGTGAGTTTGAAAGTGATAGAGTGATTTGTGAGTGTGAAAAATATTGATTATATTACCATTATCTATATGTTCCTATGGTTAAATAATATTCTAAGTGAAAATTGTTTGTGTGATTCAAGAGGTTTTCTAAAAGGATTAAGTTGAGTTGTGTATGCAATATTTGCAATTTGAATAAAGCTTTTGTAAAAGCTAGTGGACTATTTTGAGTAAGTCCTAGAGGGGACTTAAGGACAAATTTGTGTGATATTTTGTGAAATATTACAAGAATATTTGAGGTAAGTCTTGGTGAAGACTTGTTGAGCAGATTGGACAAGTTCTAGAGAGAAATTGTTGAGTACATTTGAGACAGAGATTGAGCAGATTTATGCTAGATCGAAGGACAATGTTTAGTATAGATTTGAGACAAAAATTGAGTAGATTTATGGTAGACCAGAGAATAGTATTTAGTGTATATTTGAGAAAAAGATTAAGTAGATTTGTGCTAGACCAAAGAAAAATATTTAGTACAAATTTGAGATATATATTGAGTAGATTTGTGCAAGGCAGAGGATAGTGTTCAGTACAGATCTGAGATAGATATAGAATAGAGTAAGAGTAGGATTTGGAGGTGACAAATCAAAGGACTATAGTATCTAGTGGATAGCGATACATTAGCTAGGGTAGTGAGGATAGAGGTCTTCTAAGTGAGGACATGGATCTTCAGTGAAGAGATATCCATAAGCTAGTGTAGTGGAGGCAATAGTATTCTAGAAAGATCACAAACCATAGCAGAGGAGAAAAGGTTCTCCTATGAAAAAATATCCATGAACTTGATTAGGGGATTGGTATCTCCTTTGGGCAGAGGTCCATAAAAATTGTAATAGGGAAGGATTCCCAAGAGATTTATTGAGAAAATTTTAGTGAAATATTTTCTCAGTGGATGTAGCCCATATTGGGTGAACCACATTAAATTATGTCTCTCATGAGTGTGATGCTTTGTGTAATGTTTATTGCATTAATATTGCAAATATTATCATATGTTTTGAAAAGAAAAAAAAAAAAATCTTATACTCTTCACCCCTCCCTCTCAGTATAAGCACATGTTCTTCATCATCAGCAAAAGGATGAGGAACATGGTACTATCATATATGCAGAAAGAAATGTCATAGCACCAATTATTGTAGGTACAACATCAAAAATTAGAATCAAGAGAATCAAATTAACAATGAAAACTAATTTCAATCAAGAAATAATTTAAGGAATACTCGACAATAGTTATTTCAATGACCAACCAATTATCCTCAATTAGAATATAGAAAGGAAAATAAAAAAGGACACCTATCTCAAAGGATAGAAGAAATTGAAGAACTCGATGAACACTCAGAGAATTATGAGGAGAAAGCTCTATTATAAAATGTAACATTTTTGCTTGAATAGGTTACAAATAATCTAGATAAAGGATACAAAGTTTAGGATGAGATGAAGATGTATATTGAAGACCAAAAGTCTTTAGTACCCAAATAATGTAATACAGGGGGTGTTAGAGTTAGAGTCTATTACATAATTTGGATAATGTAAATGTACCTTCCTACGTACGTAATTAGGATATTAGATTACTTTAGGGGGAATTTATCTACTTACTTCATGCAATGTAATACATGCACAAGTATCAATGTGCAAGTTGTAAAAGTGCAAGGTGTCCCTTGTACAACTATTTAGAGTGTTGGGCAAGCAATTTATTTTCTACTATAAGAAGCCCTTATTGTAATATTTTGATAATAAAGTTAATAGGTGGTAGTAGTATTATGTGATTCCATTAGTGATGAAGCACATTATGGTGTTGTAGATTCTTGCATGGAGTATCCATTTCCTCCATAGCAATATTGTATTCATTTTTGACATTTCTATTTATAGCATGCTTCAAAAATTTGGTGAGTTTACTTTCGTTCATATTTTAGCATCTTGTGATTTTCATATCTTATTGTAATATACCTCAAAAGCTAATAGTTCAACTTCATCTAGAGCTGATAGGTTACACATATCCTATTCTATATTTTCAATGTCATAGGACAAATACTTTTTAGTTGTTATCCTTATCATCTATCCTTTGAAGGAAATCATCATGCTAGAGTAATCCAAGTACATATAGCCTCCTATATTAGAAGTGAAATATATGGAAAGACATAGGACAAATTAAGGCTTTATATCCACCACCACAATTACTTGCATAATAGTTACTTCTGGAGCCCTATGCAATCTCAATAGTGTGTCCTTTACTAATCCAATGGTCTTAACTGGTGTGCCACCCAATTGTAAAACTTTGGGATAGGAATGGGTGTAATCCATACCCATCTCATCACAAACTTCTTTGGGCATGACTATGGTCGAAGCCCCTAAATCAATCATATAGTTGTGGACTATCCAATCCTCCATTCTCAAGGAAATATAAAAGGGAGGAGGTTTGTTCTTCAGAGCAACATGAGTCATCTTCTTATTACTAGAAGCAATACTAAAAATTATGGTGGTCTAATTTTCTTGAGAATTCTTACTTAAATAAGTTTTGAGTAGGTATGTCTAACCAAGAATAAAGAAGGTATCGTAGAGACTTTCTTTGGATGGAATTCTTTTCATATCCTCTACAATGTTATATTCTAATTTCTTCAAAGGGAGATTTTCATACCTCTTTTATAGATCTCCATATTTTCTCTTATACTAATATGTAGCCTCAATCCTTTGCCTCTTATTTATGAAAATAAATATCATATTTTATTGTACTTCATCTTTAGAACTTATTCTTTCTTCATTACTTCACTTCTCATGCCTCTTGGGAAAATTGATCCTCGTTTCTTAGATCTTAGGAGATGCATATCTCTTCTCAATTGCTTGAGGAATAGGGAATTTATCCTTACCTTTTAGGGATGCATATTTATTTTTTAAGAGGGAACATAAAATTAGCCTATCTTCTATGGATCAACCTATAATGACTTCTTCCCTAACCTAGTCATGACAAAAATAGAATCCTCTTTACAAAGATCTTGTCTGACTATAATTTGTTTGATTTCCATAACATGTTGACTCAATTTTTTATTCCTCTTAACTTTATCCATGGCCTATTGCACATGGCATTGGTACATGACACAAAAATCTGAATCATGGGGATCATTACACACAAGGCACCAAACATTCACAAGACTAGTCTTAGGGGCATATTCTTAATCTTCTTGATTTGTGTTAATCTTGGACCCTATGTTATTACTGGTACTAGTCTTTTGATATCTATTAATATAGGGGTAACTTCTCTACTAATACCTATCCACGTCTCTTTTTTCTATTGTAATCACCCTGTTATTGAATGCTTTCAAGGTACTCTGGATATCAAGCAACATGATGGATTCTTGGAGTAGCTGAGATGGAAGTTGAGGAAAGGAAATTGAGGTATATGATGGTTTGGTACTGGAGTTGGAGTCACTGGAGGGAGTTATTATGGCAAAGGAGGTGGTTCCATATAGGTATATGTAGCTACCTTAGCTTGGATATGAGTAATATCATAAAAATAGGGTATAACTATTTTTGGAGTTAGTCTTCCCACATTAATAATGATATGTTTTGCCTTTACGACTGTGCTATACACTTGGGGCAAGGTGAATACTCTTGACTATTGAGTCTATAGATCAAGTTTTTACCTAAGAGATCTGATCTGGTACATGAAATCAAGAGGGGAATTTGGTCTAGCTTCATGTGGTATTGTTTTCTATGTTCTATTGAATCTTAGATTAAAATCTGAGACTAAATCTTGTTGATGTTTTTGCACAAACGTGAATTGATTTATGAGGGAAAAGGGATCATATGATTCATTAAATTATTCAACAAAATTTTTATCTAATGCAACCCATGATGTGATGTTGTTGTTTTCTGATATACTAAACCAATAAAAAAAAATTTCTCTAAAGGATAGGGCTAGAATCTTGACAATCACATCTTCATTTCTAATGTTGTGTATGATTGCTAAATTAAGTATATCTTGGTAATGCTCATAATAAATTTTATCCAAACCATTATATGTCAGTATATATTTACATACAACTTGAGTAATATCATGCATTTGAGTAGGTCTTAAACGAACAATGATATCCCAATTTGGGTATTTTTGTGGAGGCTGAAATGGGTTTACATTCTGCTATGCAACCATATTTACTAGGGTTTTTAATGGAGTTGGTATTGGAGGTACCCTAGGAACTATTTAAATTGGAAACTCTTTCAAATTTGAGTTTAGGAATAAACTTCTAATAATATTGGACCCTCGTAGGAGAAGCTCATATAATGTGATAGGGTGTTGGATATTTTTAGTAGATGACCTGGTATACATGAAAAATATGAGATATTAGAAAAATACCTCTTAGGTTCTTGATCTTAGGGAGTCACCAGGTGAATTTTATTCCACTACTTGATGAGGTTAATACAATCTACTAAATCTTGATTCCTCTGGGAAGAGTAGAAATGAAATATGGGTGAATGAATGCTCTTGTAAATAGTGTCCAACTGGGCATACCAAAATTGTTGGGGTATAAAATGATAACAACAAAATATTGAAACTATGACTATCATCTACTTACGATCTGGTAGGAAAGCACCCACTAATCATATCTCAAACCCTTAAATTGGATTAATTAAATATTACTTTAACCCAACCTCCATATTTGGCTAGTATACCTTGTCAACTAATCTAAGTGTTGACTCATTTAATATTAGTTAAATGTATAAGGCTAGAGATAGAAATGGGGTAAGGGTTAGAAAAATAATGAATAAACAGTGATCAAAAGGATCTAATAGCATATACAACTACAAAAGAAATTTCCACAAATAAATTTCCAGTAATCCACACTTAAGACTAAAAACATTCAAAGCCAATAACCTTCATCATTAGAGTGCATGATCATACTTTATAGACTATTTCAAACATCTAGAGTACTAATAATACAAATAGAAGAATTATATAAATATCTAGATTAATAGAAAAAGAGATATCCTTCAAGTATATATTTAAACAAAGCATTTCAAGGTGCTCTAAGTTAGCAATCCAATATTTCCATAATATACTAACCATAGTAGCAGTAGAAAAAATGACTTTATAGATCAAATTCTCATGAAAGCAAAGAAGACAAAGGTTTGAGGTAAACATCCAAGTAATGATCCTTCTATTGATTCACAAAAAATATATAGTAGCAGGGCAAGCAAACACTCTAGAGCCAACCCTTGAAAATGAGGGTTCAACCTCTATTTATAGTTTTACATGTGTTTTAAAATATTTGAAAGAATTGGAACATTAAAATAAATTTGAAATTCCAGATTAGCAAGGTGTTGAAGTGGCAACCTCTTGTTTTATTTGAAGGAAGAAGAAATCTATGCAATAATCCATTATTTTGTAACTTGAATTTCATAGTTCACTTGACTCTCATGGCTTCCAAATTTAGATTGAGTCGATTTGGAATTAGAGTCATCCATATTTCTAGTCGAAGCTTTCTTGCCATGGATCTACAACTGAATCCACTTGTGGTTCTTGATCCTCTGCTACTTTGCCTTCCTGCTCACTTCCAACTCAAAGGTCTTTGAACAACAATTTGCAAATTTATGCGAAGTCAAACCCTACATTGTATATGGATTGAAACACATGGTGTATGGGTCATTGATCTCTTACTAAATGACTAATATTAGAACATCAAGAACTTAATGTATCCATTTATGGACTACAAAATCACATGATATAGAGATGATGGCACCTTTCCTTATTACTTCTTTTAGTAGTGTATAATGTGTTCTAGACCACTAATTGGAACTCTTATTTGAAAAAATTGACCATTTTGACCATGGGTTGGAGCAAAGGAGCCTTATTGCCTTGATTAGAAACTACACTCTAGGTTGTGTTGCATGGGAAAATGTTTTAGTCCACTCGTCATTACCTTAAAAATAATATTTTCATTTTTTGGATTGTGACATAGAATATTGTTTTAAAAAATGTCCTATCATGCTACTTAGAATGTCATATTGCAAGTTTGACCAATATGACCATGATGTAGAACACTGCACTAATTTGTATGGGATAGAACACACATTGGCTTGCATGGTGTGGAGCCATTCTCTAGCCTACTTTTTTGAAAGGCCATCTTGTTGGGTTTGACTATTTTAAAAATGAGGTAGAACCATGATTTAAGCCACATGGTATGGAACATGCACTGAGTTATGCGATGTGGAACCATGCTTTGAGCCACGCAGGATGGAATATGCACTGATTTGCATGATGTGGAACCATGCTCTAACCCATGATTTGAAGTGCCAGTTTGCCAAGTTTGACCACTTTTTTCATGACATAGAACCATATTGTGGACCATGTGGTATGGAACATTCACTAAGCCATATGGTATGGAACCATGATCCAGCCTATGATTTGGATGGCAAGAATGTCAACTTTGACTACATTGACCATAGGATGGAACCATGTGTTGGGCTGCGCAAGATAGAAAACTTGTTGCAAGTTGTTCCATCTTCTTTGTGCTCTAAGATGCATTTCAAAATATGCTAAGTACAACCTTGAATTGGTTTATCATGGGCTGGAACATATTGCTCTACACTACTGACATAGTTTGGAGCACTCTTAGGACTTAGAATTTTTTTGCAAATTTTTCTTAGTATGTGGTATTTTTAGGCCTATAGTACCCATCTTAACTATGAAGTCTACCACTTTATTTAGATCTCTACTCACACAAACTAGAATAACATCATCTAATTTCCTCCATAATTCCTTGATTTGGGTGACGAGAATCCCAAACCTCCATGTCTCCCAAACAAAATTCCTCATGCAATCTAGAGCTCCTAACAATATTTGAGAATTTGATTCTAGAAGTTTCTTCCTATAACCTTGCCTTACCACCCAGATAGAAGAAAATTTGATAGCTAAGGTTTTTCTTCAATGTTTGTGGCCTTTCCCAAGCCTTGCAGTTCCAAATGAAAGAATGAAATATAATAATGAACATATTACAAATTAAATTATAGAAATATAAAACCATAGAAAACTCAATGAAACTAAAACTACTAAATTTAAAACTAAATGTTTAAAATAAATAGAATAACTAAAACCAACTTTTCTAGCCATGCATACAACTATGAAAAAGAAAATAACAAAACTAAAACAACTTATTTTAATCTATGGATAAATTACCTAACTATAAAATATAAGGTACATGAATTTCTCATGATATTCTCCACAAACCACATAAATTATAGTGATCCCTTTCTCCAAAAGTAGGTATAATTCCCTTGTAATAGGAAAAGGAATTTTTTTTATAGGTAAATTAGAATTTCATTAATATAAGAGTTTTTAAAGGGGCCCCAAAACCTTAGTATATCAAAAATAAAAATAAATTAAAGTATGCTTAACAAACAAAATAGAAAGTAGCCCATACAAAAAATCTGAAAAAAATATTGGGCAACCCATGGAAAAAAAAAATAGAGAGCAAGATGAACAGAGGGGATGATCCTATCCTGATAGTTGGGACCATCTAGGGGGGAGATCCCTCAATTGGAACAAAATGATCAATTTCCATCAGTGGTGGTATGAGGCTCCTTTGCATCCCTGAAAATAATATTTAAGTTGAGCATGAACAACTTCAATGTCTCTGGTCACCTAATGGAATATTATCCACTGGGATTTAATGGTGTTAACAGTTTTAGAGAGGGTGGCCATCAAATAGGAAAGGTGATTTATTACCTTGTTGCATAGTGAAACCTCTTCACCAACCTATTTTGTTGATCCTTGAACCCTTGTGTCATCCATATTTACCTCTATGCGAACAAATTCCTTAGTTGCTTTACTAGACTTGGCTAGGGATGAGCCAATTTCCTTCGTTGGTTTGCTAGTTTTGGAAAGGGACACCGATTCAGTTTTAAGCTTATTAAAACATAGGGAGACCCATGTGTGGGAAGTTATAGGGTTTTGAATAATATTGGATGTATATATTTTAATGGCTCTCAATTTGGTTTTAGAATCATCTAGGGCCTCAATTTTAATCTTAGGAGTGATAGGGGAGGAGAAATCAGGGTCTGAGTCATCCCTGGAGACATCTTAGATATAGGTTTCACTACAAGAGTTGTAATTGTACTAGGTTAGGGTAGGATAATTGGGGGACATGTAGGTAAAGCTAAAGGGATGGTATTATGGACGGGCTAGCGAAATCATGGTGGGAGGGACTAGGGGGTGGGATGAGAGGGATCAATAGAAGAATGATGGGAGGGACCAACATAATCATGGTGGGAGGTACTAGTGGAAGCATGGTGGGAGGGACTAGGAAGTGGAAGGGTATGATGGGGGGTGATGGCAATGAAGGGTCATCTATAAAAATCATCAAGGGCATTCTTGCATAGAATGTAATGCAGGCCCTGATGAATGGTGTAGTGGGTCTTCCCAATTCTAATGTTAGTGACTTATAGTTCAATAGACCTACATAGATAATCTGGAATATTTATTTTCCTATTTCCTCTTATATTATTTAGAAATTAAATATGAAATCTACATAAATTTGAGTCAATTTTATCAACTATAAAATATTGGAGAACATGGATCATAACTCGGTACCAGGGACCAAGGATTTTGGTTCTCTCAATACCATTGTTAGTGGTTCTCTCAATACCACTGTTAGTGGTGATAAGGTCCTTACCTTTCTCCAGGAAGAACTCAAGCTTCGTCACCATGGAATACTTATTTCTATGAACACTCCTCCTATCAGTAGTAATACCATTCACATATGCAAGCAACTATACATCAATGGTGAAATCAAGGTCCTAGATGGAGACACAGCCATCCTCTCAAGTGCTAACAATTATGTTGGTGATATCCTCCTCATTACCAGCAAAATTTCTCAAAAATGGGAGGCAATCATGAATATTTAGGATATCCTTGACCACAAGGTTGATATTCAAAATTGAGGGTTCAAGAACTGCTATTAAGGGATGAGGATAGGGGGGTTTGCAATTAAGGTAAATGAGATACAAGTGAGGGTGGTTGAAATAGGGAATTTTTTGGCATAAATCATATTTAACAATCCATCCAACACACATGCTGAAGAGTGTGGGGGATGACAAGCACTAGAATGATGCAAAGTGTAGGAGGTAATGTCTTGCAAGATGCGTGCCATTCAATAAAACCCAAGAGCTATGAGGAGGAGGGGCATAGGTGGGTCGATTATTTTCAATGGCATGGTGAAAAATCATAGCATGGGGAGATGCAATTTTTAGGGTGATATCTATGCTATGATTTCCAAATGTGGTGTAGATATGCATGCTATGGGAATCAAGCTTGATATTTGTAATATGCATGTGAAGCGGTATGGTTCTGAAGTTCATGTAGTACTAATTAGATAGAGCCTAAATATAAATATCATGAGGGTTGATTCATGTGACCAAGGCAAGAAAAAGAATGATGAATCTAACACTTATAAGGAATAATATTTTGGGTTTTAACATGAGGAGTGAAAGAAGATAGTGATAGATGATTGATGGTAACTGAGGGGGTTGAGAGTGGATAGGATACACATGGAGGTGGAAGGAGTGCAAGTGGGGCCTATCGAAGGTGAGTGTACGGGGGGTTGATAGGTTTGAAGTGGTTAACTAGTAAGGGTGACACATGGAATGCAAATAAGGGGTACCAACCAGAGAATCCAACATGCACGATGAGGCACAGGAATCAATATGGTCTATGATGATCCTAGGATACAACCTTGACAAGGTTTATGATGAAGGCATCATACCAAACACTGAGGGACATCTAAGAGTGGCCTAAATTGGCTAGGGAGTTTGCTACTCAATTAGCTTCTCTAAAGACATGTTGCACAACTATCTCAAGGTGACTCAAAAGGATCCATCTGACTTCAAAAATATTGTTCCTGACCCTCCAGCTGGGGTTCTTTTTAGTTTTGTAGTATTTACTAATATTTACTGAATCTCCTTCGACTACCAAATTACATTGAATATAACTTGTGATTGATAGTCCCCTATTGAGGGTTTTAACTTTCATAGAATGATTGGTGAGGGTGCCAAAATTCTTGGTATAGGCTAGAATTATGTTTCCTTTGTGATTTCTAACAATTCCTCCTTCACCAACTAGGCTAGGATTTCCTCTATAAGAGACATAAAAATCCAATTTTAGCCAACCTTATAGGGGTGGGGTCCATTTAGATTTATCTCTAGGATTGGGATACACGGGCAGGTTGATGGGGTCCATGCATATATGAATATAGGAGGCTATGGAGGCTTCACTCCTAGGGATTGGGGGTCTAGAGCATAGGTACAAGGAGGAATTTTCAATGGCAAATATGAGGATCCTATTGAAAACCAATAAAGGATAATGGGAGGTATTGGAGAAAGCACAATTATTATGCTTACGCCATATCTACCATAAAAAATGGTGGAGGTACATGGACCAGATAGATTTGACTATAGGGTTCCAAAAGGTGTTGGGCCATTAGTTAAAGAGATCAACCAGAGTGTGAGGGTGGGTCCAGGAAATGCTGACGATGGTAAAAATTGAGCTTAGAACTAAGTCAACAAAGGAGAAATCAAGAAATATGTTACTCAGAGATTCCCTCTCAAAAATGCATAGGTAAAAATGGTTGGGTAACTAAATCCCATAAATTATGAGATTGTCCAAGGTCAAAATGTTGTTTTGGTCAGCTAACCAAGAAAATAATAAAATTTTGGGTATAAGGTTCTTAAACCAAATAGACTTAATTGGGATGCTACAAAAAATGGTTTGGTCAATCAAGAGATAAGTAGATTTAATATTAAATTGACCATAATCACATTATTTCCAAATGGAGGTGCCAGGGGAATCAATGGGGGTGGGAATGATGAAAGAGTGGAGGATGGAAGTTCAGGTGGTAGTAGTTTTGGAGAGATTAGTAGATAAGGATGAGGTCGGGATGGCTTTCCAGGATGGTCTTCCTAATGAGAAATATATGAAGTTGGCAACCTTGCAACCAAAAAAGGTGATGGTGATTGGCTTGAGAGGGGCAAGGATGGCATCGATGATGAGGGGTTGGTCATGAATCCAATGGTTGGACCAAAGATCAATGGTCTATCCATTATTGAAAATCCATTTTATTCCCCTTGAGATGATATCTTTGGATTTTGAAATTGAGTTCCAAAAGGTATAACCACCAAGGGAGGCCCATATTTTAAGAGATTATAGTGTTGCAGGTACTTCCTTTTGATAATGGAGACCCATTAATAGTTTGCATTGGTAACTATATTCCATGTATATTTAGCTATGAATCTAAGGTTCATTTTGATTATTCTCCTTAGTTTGAGCCCCCCTTGAGATGTGGGCCTACAAACTTTGTTCCAAGCAACCAGGTGAAACCTTTTTTTATTTTTTGACCCCACCCATAGAAACCTTTTCTAGATTTTTTTAATTTTAGAATGAATTAATGATATGTGTAGACACCTAAAAGTCACACATTGTCCCTATCCCCATTTCTGTGGTCGATTAATTTGCAAAACCCTTGAAAATTGCATAAATTGACTAAAGACACTATCCATTAATCAAAATCACTATTCATCATCTTTAGCCTCTTTGGGCTAACTAAGCCCCTCCCTATGCTTAACCGTAGGTCCTCATGCAACATCATGTCAACTCAACTAATATTGAATCCTTCACCATGGTCAAAAAGCACTTTATGGTCAAAAAGTCAACATTTTGGTCAAAACATGCTTTATGGTTAATTACATAATTAGATCTAATCATGATTTAATCTAAGCCCTCCACCTCACCTGGTCTACTTTGACTACCCTAGCCTTCCACCTCACCTATTATAGCCTATAATAGCCCTACCACCTCTCACCCAGATGTATCTCCACCTCATATTCCCCTAGGTCATAAATGAAATATGGAGACTTTTGCACATAAAAGACAATTTTTAATTAAAAGATATTTCCAAAAAGGTGTTAATTAATGCCTAATGGATATTTTTAGCAAGTCATCATTATTTGTGGATGGGTGAGAAATTCTCTCACCCAACCCCATTTATGAGCCAGGACACCTCAGGGGACACCTATTTGGTGGAAAAATCACCATTGCCACCTCACCAGGGACACCTCGTCCCATTTATCTCACCTTGGCCAACTCTATAAATATAAGGCCATTTTCATATTTTAATAACAACCAACATTTACATATCAAAACTCTACCAAAATCAATATAGCCATTTGCATCCATTACACCTCCATCACACAACCATAACACAAACATCATAATTGACTGAGATAGATCAATAAATACTTTGAAAAGTGCACTTTATGAAGGTGACCCACACAAAAATTAAACAAAAAACTACTCTAGGACAACCAGAAAAACTAATTTATAGTTCTGGTACAAAATGGACAAGTTCACACACTAGTGTGTGAACCACCCAGTCTAGGACCGGTTCATACCCTGAGGTGTGAACCTCTGCTACAGATACCAAAATCACTAAATAAGGTAAGGATAGCTTAATTTAGTGTTATTATGTTTTTTCATAGTTATTTTCATGTTTTGAGCATATTTACTGAGGTTTTTGTCTTCATAAATATGAGTTTTTACTAAGGCAGATCCCCTAGTGCACTAACAAGATTTTGCAGGTCGAAAGGTCCAAAAAATAACAAGGACACATCCAACAAGTGGTGGCCCATGAGCAAGAAACCCACCTACATTGAGGGACCCAAAAATATGGATCTTGGTACTTTTGTTCCAAATCCAAAATGGCTTCCTTAGGGAAGACCCCATTGTAGCCTTTAAGGCAAAGATTGTAAAAGGATATCACACTGTAACCTCTTTTATGAATTCAATAAAAATGTAGTATATTATTTTATATTTAATGAATGTCTTAGCATATTTTTTTTAGTTTTATTTTGGCACGCCCAGTGGGACCCCCACCAAGCATTATATTAATCACCTTCTAACCAAAAATTATGGTCTATTTTTACATGGCAGGTAGTTATCATCTTTGAAGAAATCCCAAACAAAAAAAATGCCCTGAAAGACATCTTAGGCCAAATTACAAAAGGTTTTTTGGTGCACCGGTGAGCCTCTAAAGAGAGTAGTGAGTACACACTTGGGTGTGTGAATTCCCCAATATACCTCAAACTTGATACTTGATACCCGATATTAGTTCAGACACCCACAACCAATGGTAAGGTAAGTCAGGGGAGTTTAAGAGTCTCATGTTTCGAGGGATTGTGTGCCCCCATACCTAGACCACAAATTATCTCTTGCCAAAGCGTATGCAAGGTTAAATCATCCTTGTATTTTTGTGTAGTAAATAAATAGCTAACTTACTTTTCTACCATTTGTTTACTTCAGGTATATGGGACATATTTTCAAGCTTTTGGTCATTTTTCTAAGCATAACTTGATTTTTTGGAGCTTTTTGTGCAGGTACCTATGCTAAAACACTCCAAAAACCTCAAAATAATCATCAAGACCCCAAAATCAGTTAGCCCAATATTTGTATCCCGGTTTGCACACCAGTGTGCAAACCACCTATCATAATATAGGTTTACACCTTGAGGTGTGAACCTTTTGAATTAACATATTTTTGAACCAGAGGGTGCACCAGAGACTTTTACACTCATCTAGATGTAGGTATGTGTGAAACATTTTTTTTTCCTCTATTTTGAAGCTAATATTTCCTATTGGGCTACAAATTCCACATAATCACAAACTCCTATTTGTTGTAGTTAAATTTACATTTGATTTTTATATTGGTTTCAATTCCTATCCTTTCTCTTCCAAAAGCATTTATATTAGTTTCAATTCATGTCATTTCCCTTCCAAAAGCATTTAGATTAGTTTCAATTCCTGTCATTTCCCTTCCAAAGGCATTTACATTAGTTTCAATTCTAGCAATTTCCCTTCCAAAAGCATCTAGCTTAGTTTCAATTCCAATCATTTCCCTTCAAAAGCAATTAATTAGATTTCCTTTTTGAAAATCAATAGATCAAATTTATTTTTGTGCAAAACCAAGTAAGTAGATTTGCTTTAAAAAGGCATCATAGCATAGTTTTGTTTCAAAAAGGCATTTAGAGTTGGTTTTTATCTCCAACCTAAATTGGATTTCATCACCAATTCACCATGAGAGTTTAGTGAGGTATGGGTTATACTCTCCACTAGATCACCTCCAATTTTAGACATCATAGTATCCCGCCAGGTGGATCATTTCAGAAGTAATACTCGATCCTTACAACTTCAAGTGTTGGTTATCCAGAATTCATCACTAGAAGGTACCTTTGGAGTGGGTAGTTATTATGCATTCCTTAAATGCAATGGTTAAATGAAAGCCTTTATTAGGGCTGGTAGCAACACATTGATAGCATGACCTCTCTTCATGAGAGTTTATTTGACTCATTAGAGCATTTTGAGTCTTCCTCCTTTGGATATCATTTTACTATATTTTTTACATCTGGGTTGCCATTTACCTATTGGTTATAGTTCTATTATGTGCACATTTGGGTGTTACAGAAGTTTTTATGTTGCAACATACTTTTGAAAGTAGCACTCAAACATTACCTATGGTTTGTTCCTAGGGCAGATACATACTTTCATAAAATCACATGAAAACCAAAAATAAATAACATTTACTTATTTTTGAGTCTTGTGAAAGTGATTACAACAACATATCAAATGTTCTATAACTCACTCTTCAATTTTTCCATAGTTTTAATTCCACACTATACACTTCATGGTATGTTTTTAGGCAATTTACACCCCCTAGTGTGATTTTCCTACACTCGGATCTATTTACACGATTCTATGTGAAACTAAGCTTCTAGGCTCCAAAACTTCATTACACAGGTCTACACAACACATAGAGGGTCTTCACAACATAAAATCCATCCTTTATTACTATTTTTGGTAGTTCAGACACCCACGTGCGAACCTCTGGTTGTAGAGGTGGTTCGTACCCTGACATGTGAACCTATTTTTTATATCCCAAATTTCACACACAGGACACATACACCTTCCACAACACATATCTATCATATGTTCCTCATTTTGAGTGGTTCGTATGACCCCATGTGAACCTATAGTCTCCGAGGTAGTTCACACCCCCCGTGCAAACCTATGTTTTTGAGAACAGATAGTGTCCCAGTCAGCCATAGACATCCCCAAAGTTTATATCTCACATATTTTTTCTATTATTGCATATTTTTCATACATAAACATGCTAGTTACATGTAGTTAGATGCATTAAGCCCTTCATCGGGCCATTGAGGTTGCTCAGCGAAATTTCATGATGGTAGGTGCTTCTACTTCTCATACCACTAATCCACATTTTGATTCTAAGCAGGTTACTACTATAGGTCCACCTGACCTATTGACTAGGTCTTCCACCCCTAGTTCTAGCACCATCTCCCATATGGCATATTTTGCTCCATCCCACCTCTTGGACGAGACCTTCGAGGAGACCCCTCCCTTGGAAGATCTCTCCTCTCCTAATACCCCATCCACATACTACCATCATGTCATCTATACCCCTCCTGATCACCCCATACCTATTATGGTGGTGGATGAGTTCACCCCACTTGCCTCACCTTCCACTACCCATCCATTCTTTTATCATTCCTCCCATCCACTTTTGGGAGATGACTCTAGTCTATTTGTTTCCTAAATTATACCTGATGTTGTAACCACTATCCAGATAGTCGGTATGATATCTACACCTCCTTCTTCCATAGATCCTTTGACCATACTATCATACCAAACCCCAATCTCTTAGTAGGCTTCATAGAGTCATCAACCTTCATCCCAACCACCTTCATCACACCCACCTCAACACTATTCACACTCGTCTTAGTACTACCAGATCTCATCACATAATCTATCCCATCCCTCATTGCAAGTTTACCCATAGCAGGCATCCTCATCTTTGTAGTCACTTATTTTCACACCACATTTCACCTCCTATCCACAACCAGCTACCCACATTTCTCATCTTATGGACCCCCATTGACTCCTTCATCATAATTTCACCTACCACCTCCGCCTTCCTTTCAACCTCCACTACTAAACCCCACCTATCAGGGTCATCCACCTCAATATTTGGTTTAGCCTAAGTTCCTACTCATCATCCCATCCATGCCACCTCCATATTCATCAGTCCCACCCCCATATTCACATCAGTCCACTTTCACCATGACCACATCTCTTCCACCCCCCTCTTCTACACCACCCACTTTCTTCACCTCGCCACCCACATGGTCCTCCACCACTACTGCTCAAGCACGACTGACTTTCTAATATGTGCAAAAAAAATAGGTCCTTATGCCTACCCAACATATTCCTAGGTATTATGATCAACATTAGTAGCCTCATTCTTACCACTCTTCCTACATCCCATCCCATCGATCTTAGGTTTTGGTCCCACAATATCAAACCATGTCAGCATCTAATCCAAACCAAGCTGCTTACTATCATTCATGGAAGGAATCATAGTTGCAATATCCACCACATCTAGATTATTTGTAACCATCATCACAACCATTCCCTGCACCCAGATCATCACCCCCATTATTGGCTCTACCAAACACTACCACGGTTCTCTCTAGTGAATTTCAAGCCATGCAATAGCATATTCATACATTATATTTATGCACGACTAGTTATGGGCCTCAAAATATAACATATGATGAGTTATGCAATGAAAGAATTCACCCTTATGTACCTATACATCCATATCCTTACATATTTGAGATCCCTAAGTTTGATAAATTTAAAAGTAAGGAATATCCTAGAGAGAAACTTAATAATTACCACTTTACTTTCTACAAACTGCATGTTAGTGATCCCCTTATGCTTCACATATTTACACTTTCACTTGGGGGATAAGCACTATATTGGTACAACCATTTGCCTTACCACAATTTATTTACTTTTGAACAATTGGCCAATCTAATTCTAGAGCACTTCTTGATTAACATCAAAACCAAGCTTACCTTATCCGATATTTATGCTTTACATAAATGGGATGACGAGCCTATTACCAATTTTGTTACCCATTAGAGAGTCGTCATTCATGATCTTGCCTTTCCTCTCCCACATTCCAAGCTTGTAAAAATCTTCACCAAGAGTTATCATAAAAAAATCTCCTAGACATTGCAAATTCATCATATTTAGACATTTAAGGAAACTATCTCCCAAGCCAAAGTTATCAAGGACATCAAGGTCCACATAGGTAAAATAAAATTACATCAGAAATATCCTTACCCTACCAATTACTACTATAAACACCCTCCATATGTACCACCCACAACCTGACCAGACCAAACCAATTAGGTCCTCCTCAACTCTCCATACCCACCACTATAAGTGACATTCATGCAAGCTCCACAACACACTCCCCCATGATTTCCTCAAAAATAATACCAAGCCAATCCTCCACTCCTTCCCATTCCATATCTAGGCAATCCTCCACCATAATATAATCCATACCAAGGTCATAATCCACATCTACCTCACCCTCCATGTAATTGGATTCCCTTATCTGAGTCCATTCCCGCTCTATTCCATAGAGTACATGAGGGAGGTCTCATCACATTTCCAAATATACAACCTCTTGATCCAAATAATCCTCTCCCATAGGACCATAATTCATAGTATTTCTATGATTACCATCAAAAAAATAGTCACACTATTGATTCATGCTATATTTTTTGCCATACCATGCAAGATCTTATGGATAGAGACACTATTCAGGTCTCAAATCCCCTTGCAATGCAAAATAAAAACTTAGGGATATATCAAAATCCATTACCTGAGCATGGGGGTAATCCACCTCAAACTAATCCATGCCAAGTCAATCATGTCAATAAAGGTCCTTCCCAGAAGGTCCACCCCCTATGACCCCCCAATAACCCTCCACCTCTCAAAACCACCTACTACAACCTCAATAATTACCCCACCAATTCCTCCACCCCTTCCATAGAATGTCATCACCATCCATGGTAGTATTTCCCACCATCTTCACATTGCCCCTGCAAGGTTATCCATATAATACCTCCTACAACAATCCCAACCTCATCGTGAAGCCCTTGATTCTATCCTTTGCTCTATCGATATTGAGACCCATGATACAAATGCCTTCGTCAACTTTGTTGAAAATGTCTAGAGATACCTACAACCTTCTATCAGATTCCATGACCATGAAATTATAGAAATTTTAGGTGAGGGAGTGAATCCCCCATTATATATTCAAGCATCCATCAACACTATTACCTATAAGTGTTGTGGGACAAACACAGGTTAATTTTGTTCCTATTTTGTCACTGCCTGTGCATTTAAATTTTCAACCCAGGGAGCTTCATAAAATTTAGAAGTGTCTCATAAAATATCACTACAATACCCACTTTGAGATGAGTCCAACTAATTTTATCATTGGGGAGGTTTAAAATATCGACATTCATTCATCCACACCACAATAATTTACATATGAATAATTAAATCCTTAGAAAGTAAATATTCATACGTGCATAATTAAATAGACATGAAAATAAATATACTACGGTAATGAAAATAGTAGTACAAGAAACAAACCTATGAAAGTAGGAAATTAATCTAATAAATTACAAGTAAAAGGGAAGGAATACTGGCTTGGAGTGGGCCCAGGCTCCAGCAGCTCCCTTCCAGCTGAACACACGATTAGGAACTCTCAAACTTTATTATGATTGCAAAAGAATTAATACAATGCTTCTATCTCCTCAGAATGATAAATGTATTATCAATATGGATATCTATCAGAGATGTTTGTGTGTGTTTATATAGCACACACACAGATCTTCTATTACAAGGAAGTTACAATAGTAGTTTAGTCTAGACTAAACTAGGATAGTCTGGTAAATGCAATCGACATCTGCTAAAAATAGGCATTGTTCCTAATGGTGGCACATTAGCTGATTAGTTCATGCTTTGCCTGTCGTAGGTAATATGTTCACATCCGTTGGTACAATTCCCTTATCTTACATGACATGGAACTAGAACTGCACTAGTCAACACTGCCCATGTCTCTTTATCTGGTTAACTAGAGAAAAATTGAGGTGCCTTCCCTATGAGGAAGGTGCATTCCTCATGTGCTTTGGTAGGAACCTTCCTTATGCGGAAGGTGCCTACTAAGATCGGGTGCCTTCTTCATGGGGAAGGCACCTACTAATGTTGGGTGCCTTCTTTATGCGGAAGGCACCTTGCCTTGCATGGGGCGCCTTCCTTATGCGGAAGGTGCCTAAGTATGTTGGGCACCTTATTTATACGGAAGGTGCCTACCTTCTTTTGGTACCTTCCTTGAAGAGGAAGGCACCTACCTTCTCCTGGAACCTTCCTTGAAGAGGAAGGCACCTACTCACCATGCCTTGATCCCAAAAGAAATAGAGTGCCAGGTCCATGAAGGACCTTGACTGATCCAAATCTATCAAAACCAACTACATTTCCACAAAAACACACAAATTAGATAACACACATAATTCTATTAAATAATTACATAATAATTCATAAAGGTACATAGTTTCTATTATATTTTTGCATAATAATCAATAAAAATCATACAAAATATGAGCATTTCCATGGCTTATCATCCCACCATACCTAACATATGTCATGCCCTCATGGCATCAAACTGTAGGTAGCCCTTCATGCTCCTCATCCTCATCATTTTCTAGTAGATATGGTTGTACCTACGGCCTGTGATTGCTTTTTCTATGGACCGACATCGGGAGGTGCGGTCTTTCTTTTTATACATGAAAATATGGTGTTGAGATGGCTAGCTTCTATTGTCTACCTCTAATCAATTTGCTAACTCCACCTATTCAGGTTTCCCACCTCAACTACTACTGGAGGTGGTATAGCTAACATGGTCCCTACTACCTAGAATGCAGCTTCTATAGCCTACCATAGGTTAGCATCCAGAGGCCTGACAACTGCAAGAGGGATGTCAAAATTGTCCCTCCTGAGACGAACTACCTAGGACTTGGGTAATTGGGCTTCTTCAGGGGTAAGCCCTACATTTTCTTTTGCAATGGTAGTGTCTTCTAATTTGGGCCCATATACCCCCCATATCTCAAAATATCTTTGTATTTTAGAGGGGCATCCTCGGGATGATCCATAAATCTCCTAAAATTGATTGTCATCCACCGGATTAATGCAAATACCAGGGTCTCCTTGGACCTTTGAAGCTAATTTCCTAGCCTCCTTTGCTGAAACCATATCTTCACATAGCTGTTCAAACCACTTCTACCTCTCTGTGAATGGCTGCATATCCCACTCATCTTCGATCGGTTTTGTGAAGGTCACCTTCACCTTATTTTAAGTCGTCATGGGCCCTTTTCCTTTGGCCCTTGTAGAAAGTGTGGTAGCTTGAGCAAGAGGTTTCTCCTCCTTATCTATGAGTGTATCTTCATTACGAGGGACTTGCTCTGATGTCCCTAGAGCTATCCCTCCTTTCTCTGATTTCTTTGGTGACAACACTGTAGGTCCCTCGATCCCTCCTTCCTCAGGTTCAAGGAATTCTTCCTTGACCCCTAGTTCTGTCTGTGGCTACTGGTCCACACCAAGATCTGTATCACTCAATTCTATAATAGGGGGCTCCATTGGGCTCCCTCTCCCATCAATATCAAAAATAGAGGAATTCTCCCCTGCTTTCGGGCTACTTTGACGAGCATCCGACCAGAATTCCCCTAAAGAGAATACTCATTCTAATGAGGTAGGGGAATTCATCAAGATCTCCATCGCCCAGTCGGTTTGAGTGGATGCATCCCTCTTCTCTATCTCCTTGGCCCAGAATTTTCGATTCTCATCCTGCAACTATTGGACCAACTGCTCAAGCTAAGATATCATTTGTTCTTGCTCCTCTAATTCCTCCTTGTGCATCGTCTGGCAGTCCTCCAAAATTTGTTGGGCCATCCAACACTCGGTTTGCCATTCTAGGGCCTCCTCTAGGGTTGTGTCAACTTGCTGATTAATGCCCTTAGAAGTCCCTACATCCTGTGGACTCTAAATTATTAATTCCTGGAGGGTCTGGGCTGCAAGACCAACCTCCGGGTCATCTTCTTCCTCCTTTGATGATAGGAGCAGACATCGCAGGTGCCTTCTCTCGAGAACTGGTTCCAGTTGCCATAATTGGGTTCTACCACTAGCGAGATGTACCCCTTCCTCTATGAAATCAAGCAATGGTGATTGCCCTATTTCCTCTACAAAATTGGGCAATGGAAATTGCCCTCTATCTTCTACCTCCTCTATGGGGCTTTCTTCATCTTGCCCTTCCCCGATGGTAGAATCTTCTTGTCCTTCCTGTATATCATATTCCTTTGCATTAGAGTCTTCCTTTTGTGCTTCAGTGTTGATATCAACCCATGGTGGGCCAAGGCAGAAGTTGGACCTCTCTGGTGAGCCACTTCCTCCTTCAGGGCATTTTCCAGGTAGAAGGGCATGTTGATTTTTCTTCCATGCACCAGGTGATTTAAAAACTGCACATGATTAACGTGCAGGTGGGAATATTTCCCTATGCATGTGAAGAATCAAGCAACCTGCTTGAACATCTTCCATAGATTCATTGGAAGTCTACTTTTTGGTAGTCCTTCCTTCTCTATCTACACACTTTCTCCCTCCAACAATAATTCAATGTACTATTTCAACATACCGCCCTTGTATATGCTCTCGCCTATGAGAGGCAAGCCGGTCACCTAGGAGATGTATTATGGGGTGACCAAAATCTCCCTTCATGCACTTGAGCTGCATCACCTCTCAAGGAGGCAGTAAATTCCTTGGCTACCTCCATATCCTAGTTTTGATAGACTAGGGTATAGTAATCGAGCCATCCCTCGACTTCAAACTGAGTCCTGACCACCCCCATGATCCCTTCCATGTCACTTGGCTCATTTTTCTTGATGGTGTGGTTCTTTGATCATCCTCCCATGGTGCCTTCCTTAATCACTCCTATGTTTTCCTACCCTACATTCTCAGGAAGGCACCTTATTATAAGGAAGGCACCTAACCCTAGCATTCAATTTTGGGGTTGGCAAGGTACGCCTCTTGAGCCATAATGTTGGCACGATGTTTCAACCATGGGGGATGCATGATTTTTATGGCGGTGCTATTTTTTGGTACTACATAGTTCATGAAAAATTATATAAAAATTTAATTAGAATTATGCACGTACCTAATTGGATGCTTCATGCATCGTGGAAAATAGTGATTCGTTGGCCTATGTCACAGAGGATGGGTATTTTACATGTGTATATTACACTGGACTTCATTGCTACATTGTTCGAGGTTTGATGATGAAGACATACTCCTAATTGGATTAAAAAATGTCTGTCCATCATCTTTGGGGTATGCACAAGGATCCCACCCTATAACTCTACAATATTTTTGGTTGGGGTAGATTTCCATCACGTGGGGTGATGGTGGTAATCTGGTGCTACCCAATCGTGTGTTGATCTTGTTTGAATCGAGGCACACGTGAAATCAAAGCATTGACTATACTAAAAATGCACTTTTGGTGCCTTCCCGATGTGAAAGGTGCTTTAAATGACTAGCACCTTCCATAGGTGGAAGGCACATTCTTACTGTGAAAAGTGCTTTTGAAGAATGGCACCTTCCTACTGCAGAAGGCACTTTTGAAAAATGGTGCCTTCCTACTGCGGAAGATGCTTTTGAAGAATGACATCTTCCTACTATGGAAGGTGCTTTTGAAGAATGACACCTTCCTTCTATGGAATGTGCTTTTGAGAAATGGTGCCTTCCTGTTGGAGAAGGTACTTTGAATGGATACGCCTTCTTGGAGCGGAAGGCTTCTTCATCATATATATATTTTTTCAAGGTGCCTTCATGATGTGGAAGGCGCTTTCTCTCAATTTTTTTTTTTAGGAACCCTCGACGGGCACCTTATTTATAAGGAAGGCACTTTATTTTAGTTGGGTGCCTTCTTTATAAGGAAGGCACCTTATTTCAGTTGGGTGCCTTATTTATAAGGAAGGCACCTTATTTTTTTGGGTGCCTTCTTTATAAGGAAGGTGCCTTACCTCCAGCATGATACCTTCTTCATGGTGGGAAATGTCCACCTCAGTTAGGTGCCTTCTTCGAGGAGGAAGGCACCGTTCCTTAAGTGGAGAGTCTTATTTGAAGATGAAGGCTTTCTACAAGGCATTTTTCTTAGTAGCCATGTTGTGATCATCCGGGCAAGGGTGATCAAGCCTCCTCAGACTTACTTCATGCTGCCCCAACATCTTCCTGCTAGGCCTGGCATGTGATTTTTCCCTTAGAGGAGAGTTTGTTGCCATCCCCAAGCTTGGATAGATGTTGCTTCTAAACTATATGCGTAGGTGGTGGGATGCTGAGCCGGTTCAGGCTTGGTTTCCCAGATACCTATTTTTCGTGTTGTTAGGCCCTTCACCTACAAAAAGAAAACAAAAAGAAAGAAAAATACAGGTAGTTAGATGCATTCCATGCCTGTTAGGCCCTAAACTCAGGATGCCTGTAGCTTGCATACGGGCATCGTCCCTGCAAAACACATCATAA